>CM061548.1:155399663-157899663 GCA_030864215.1 Capsicum pubescens
TGGATATGCAGTGTCAGGCCTTGATACCCGAATCTTTATCTCCTCAAGAGTGATTTCCCCAAAGTTTAAGTGAAGCTTAGACACTAGGCTCACAACTAACACTGCTCTATCATCACCAAGAATATTATCTCCAGTCGTGGGCATCAACCAGGTGCGTACTATACCCCACCAGAACCTTACCTCTTAAGTCAGGAAGGCCTTGAATATTCTTTTATTTGGGTTGGTCAACCATTCCGGTTCTCTTTCAGCTATGAGGTTGGCTAACCAAGGACATTGTTTATCATGATCCTTTAACCGAGAGTAGAATATTGGTGAAGTGGCTTGAGGAGTGAAGTTGGGACCATGAAGGAATTTGTTGATGGTTCTTTCTGAGAGATCTACCATTACGCCCCTCACCGGAACTTTGTCCAACAAGGGCTGATCTGCTACTTTTTCCCCTTGCTTACACATCTTCTCCAAGGTAGCCTAGTAGTTTACGTAGAACTCCCAGACTAGTGCAGGGCAAAATGAATCACCTTCTTTTGTAATCCATGCCAAGTCGTAGTCTTAAAATGTCTGCTTCATTAAAAGATATCTGCTCAACCCGGTAGTAATGATTCTCATTTCTTCAAAAATTGGCCTTTTAACAGATCTTCTTTGAGTTCTGAGAAGCCCATCATAGAAAATCTTCTTTACTCCAGGAATTCTCCATCTAGCACTTTTTCGAACACCGGGGCTCTTGTATTTGATTATATTTCCTCGTATCGGAGAATCTTCATCAACCTATTTTTCAGAAGAAGGGGACCCAGATGATGGTTCCTCAGAATTGAGTTGCTCAGAATTTGGTTTATCTGAATCAGGTTGCTCCAAATCAGGTTGTTCAGAGGTTGTCTGCTCCGAAGATGTATGTTCAGATGTTGATGGTTCATCAGATTCACTTTCTTCACTTACCTCCTCAGCTTATGGAGGTGGTGAAGGTATTTTTAGACTTTTCTTCTTTCTTCACCTTATAAGATGTGGCTCTTCATCTTCATAATTAGACTCATAAAAGAGTCTCCGAGGCATACTCCCCTTAGTCACCTTATTTGCTGGCTTGGATCCTTTTCCCTTGGGTGCCATTATAAACTCTGTAGCAGAAGAAAACAATTATTCAGTACCTAAGATCACATAATACAAACATTTCAGTCATTGAAGTTCCACATTCCTCGAAAGGGGTTTATTAGTGTTTCAGATCAAAGTTGTGACGACATGGTCTGATAAGTTATCCCATCTATGATATCTTATCAGCCATGTCGTCAGACTTAAGTAGAATAGGCTCACTTTCCTCAACTTGTGATTACATAGTCTGATAAGCCATCACATTTGTGATTACTTATCAGACATGTCGTCAGCTTTAAACAGAACCAACATAATTTTATCAACTAGTGATGGCATGATCTGATAAGCCGTCACGATTGTAATAACTTATCAGGCATGTCGTCAGCTTAGAACATGATCTTTATCTCATTTTTAACATAATCATCCTTTCCAATTATTCTCACAAAACATGGAATTACATTCTTGAACAGGGATTTTAACTTTTTGTGCTCGATGCATAACTGTAAACCCTAGTTTCAGTTTCTTACCACAATAGTAAGCTAAACTTGACTCAATATCTTTGAAAACCATGGTGTACATCATCCTCACTACTAACTAATGAGAAGAAGAGAGTAACTTAGAGAATACCTGTTAGGCGACTTAGCTTCTTGAGTAGGGTAGAGTAGATGAAAAGATGAAGGAGAAAGAGCACTTTATGTTTGAACTTAACTTCAATCAAGCAAAAAGAAAATGAAATTTTATTGTCTTACTAAGAACTAATTCAAAAAGTCAAGAGAATAAACTAAAAATGGAAAGAAATAAACTAAAGAAAAGAAAAAGAAAAGCTGGAAGGTGAAAAGATTTACTTTTGGACCGGGTCAAATTCGTTTAACTGGGCCCAGAATTGTTTGATAGCTTATTTTGGGTTTTTTATGACACTTTTGATGTCTTATCACAAGTGTGATATCCCATCACAAATATCGTCTGCCTTAATAGAATATACCTCAGATTTGATTTCTCTGACGACGAATCTGACGGCATATCACAATTGTGATAGCTCGTCACCTATGTCATCAGGATCACTTAACTTGCTACATCAATTATACCTCAACCCCTTCATACCTCATCAGTTCATCATACTTACCATCTAAATAAATAAAAACAACTTACGTTAAACATAAAAATTTTGGGTTGCCTCCCAATAGCGCCTGATTTAGTGTCACAGCACGACTCAGTCATCTTGAATACTCATAATTTGTCAAGACACCTTGTTGATACCTCTTTCACTTCCTCATAGAACACATCCACGATTGATAAAACACCCATCTTCTTTTGTTGTGTCATGAATGGGTGCATTTAAATTTTTTTTTTTTCATTGAGCCTAAATTTGAGCTTATTCAGCTCCATGTCAACTATCACTCTCCCATTTGCTAAGAATGGTCTTCCCAAAATTATGGTCACTTCAAAGTCTACTTCGAAATCAAGGATCACAAAGTTAGTAGGAAATATAAAATCAGTAACTTTTACAAGTATATCATGTAGCATACCAATCGGCTTTTTCACAGACCTGTCCGCCATAACTAGTCTCATGTTAGTGGGTGTGGGGTCTCCCAAACCCAACCTTTTATAAACAACTAGCGACACCAGATTAATTTTCTCTCCTAGATCGCCTTAGAAAATTCCAGAGTTCCAATTGTACAAGGAATAATGAATGCTCTTAGGTCTGCCTTTTTCTGTAGCAAGGACCTTGTAGAAATAGCACTATAATGATGGAGATTATCCATCGTTTCATATCTCACCGCTCTTTTCTTCATCATAATATCCTTCATAAATTTAGCATATCCTGGCATTTACTCAAGTGTTTCAACTAAAGGCACGTTCACTGTCAATTGCTTCAACATAGCCATGAATTTGTTAAACTTGCCTTCTTCTACTTTCTTCTTTAATCATTATGGAAATGGGGGTGGTGTCCTTGGGATTTCAGCTGCGGAAACTTTTACCTACTTTCTTATGCCTTCCTCCACATCACGAACATGCTTTGGCTTAGGTGGTTGTTCCACTTCCACACTCTTCTTTTATGAACTTCCCAACTCTACAAGCACCACTAAAGATTCATCAACCATCTCCCAATCCATTTCGACCACATCAGTATGAGAGAATGCCCCCAATCCTGGACTAGATAACATCTTACTGCTCCTAGTGGTAATATCCATACATGACCCATCAGTCCTCGAATTCTAAATTGTATCACTTCGTAGAGTCTCATTCTGTCTTTGGTTGAATGCTGCGGATAATTGGCTCATCTGCTGCTCCAGTTTTTTAATAGCAGTTGAGTGTAAATTTACTAGTTGAATCATGGAAGATATGTCACTCTTCATAGTAGTCTCCCCAGAATTGGTTGCCTTAACTGTCTTTAGTAGTTTCTCTATCATGTCCTCCATGGATATTTTGCCTGAACTAGTGGCAGCATTATCACGGCTTCCAGGAGGTACATATAGTCCACTTTTTTCACTTTTATTCTTCCAATCTCCTTGATGGTTCCAACCTTAGTTTCCTTGACCACCATTCCAAAAAACCCCTGGTTATGCAAGTAGTTAGCCTCTTCATTGGTGTTTGATTTAGCTTCCTTACTGTGGGAGCCCACATCTTTTACCTTTTCTACATTCCCTGATAGAAAATATTTCGTGAGCAGATCCATCTGGGTTTTCATGTGAGACATATCCTGATCATGTTCCTCTTCTCTCTTATGCTGCTCTACTGATATTACACTAGACCCAGTATTGCTTACTACCAAGGAATCTCTGGTATGCCAAGCTCTACTTGTCTTAGTCATTCTTTCTAACATATCCGCAGCCTCAGTAAAGGTGAGCTCCATAAAAGCTCCTCCTGCATCATTATCTACTATTGGCTTTGTAAGTGAGTTCAAAGCTCTGTAGAATATTTCCATCAAGTGTTCATCAGTCATCTTATGGTTTGGGCATTGAGTCAACTTCTTTTTAAACCTTGCCCAAGTCTCATGAAAAGCTTCATTAGCCAATTTCCTAAAGTTGCTGATCTCATCTCTCAACTATAACATTCTGGAGGGCGAAAAGAACCTTTCTAGGAAAGATCCTTTCAATTGCCTCCAGTTTAGTATAGAATCAGGAGTCAGCTCATTCAACCACATAGTTGCCTCTCCAGACAGAGACAGTGGGAATAATCTCAAATGAATAACATTTTTTCCCACTCAAGGATTATCAAACAACTTACAAATATTGATGAAATTCACCAAATGTAGATTTGGATCATCACCAGGTAATCCACTAAAGAGTCCTTTCAAATTCAATAGCTAGATCATAGTACTGGTGATGTTGAATTTCACCCCAGAAGCTAGTGGTGGTAGAATGATTGCCCCTGTAGCTCCAGCTCCATCTAAATCATCCTCATCATTGTCAATATCAAACTACATAGCTTGGCGGTCTAGTTTTCCTCTGAATGGACGATTTTGATTTACAGGTGCAACTATTCCCGCGTACGCCTCCTAATAGTTGGGTCAATTAAATCATTATCTACCAGGTCCTCTTCATTTGGATTTGGTACCAGACCTAGGTTATCTATATTTTGTTGATTTAACTGAGCCCTAGCCAAGGCAGCTAGTCTTCTTGCTTCTTGTGGGTCTGTCATTCTACTGATCAACTAAGGTTCCGGATGTACTTGTAATAATAGTTCACTTGAAATCTGTGTACTTGGCTTACACACTAACTACCCTGCAGAGAACAGAAACAACAAATAAAAGTAAAACCAGGAAACTTACTATAAGTCAATTTGCACACATAAACTTAATTGACAATCGAATTCCCTGGCAACGACGCCATTTTTGATAATTCTCAAACTACACCTCTCTTACGAGAGAGTAAGTGGTCATTGTCAAATATATAACCCAACTAGATTGGGGTCAAATCCCACAAGGAATATGGTGTTAATTTAAGTTATTCGTGAGTCAATAAACTGATAGTTAATAGCTTCCTTTAAATAGGGGTTTTTGGAAGGGTAACAAGTAATTATTTCTCAATTCAGTGTTAGTGCTTGCAATCAATATTACATGGAAAACCAGGGTTGTGTTCACTATGAGTGTTGGTATTTGATAGACACTAGTAATGGTTCAAGATTCTTGTGGAAGGTAGGAACAATAGATTATCTTTTTCGAAGTAATGTCTAAATGTTTCTCAACCTATTTAGACATTTAATTACCTAATTCTTTCGAACTTAGGGAATTTATATTTCATAGCAGGATGTTGTCTCAAGTTAATTAACCTTACTATAGCATTAATTATTAAATGAAAGTTTGATGCTTCCAAGTCCCTATTGATAATTCACTTCCGACTAGGGTTGATTTCTTATTTCAAGCAAATCACTAGTAGGCATGACCTATCATTTGCAACCAATAGACAATATGTAAAATAGAGGAATTACCAAGGAGTTCCTACTACCTTTAGAATCATGAACACCTAGTTACTTTACAAAACCAAACCCATATATCCCACAACTCGGGTTAAAGGAATTAGCTACTCATAATGTAAAAGGCACTAAGACAATTTGTATTCATAATTTGATAAATGATAACTTACAGAATAATGAATATCAACAATTATTTCTCAGATTAGATCGCAGTAGAAATCCCAAGAAAATTATGATAACAATCTCTCAAAAGTTAATTCTAAAGTTACCGAGAAAACTAGAGATAAAATAGTGTAAGTCGATGTTCAATCGATGAATGTCCCCTCGTAATAAAACCTCAAAAATTTCCCTTAAATATCAAGAGCTAAATTTGGAATCAAATCTCAAAGTACAACTTTTTCTCGCTTAGCTGACGATAAAGTGTGACGCCTTATCAGGAGTCTGACAACTTATCAGACATTGTCATCAGCTCCTCCTTGATGAGTTCTGCCTTAGGCTGACAATGATACTCTGATGGCTTATCAGGATTCTGATGACTTATCAGAAATGTCATCATCTCCTCTTCCACTTTCATGATCTCTGCCTTAGGCTGACTATATTCTTGACGGCTTATCAGACACTTGACAGCTTATCAGGGAATGTCGTCACACTTCTGCTCCAACTTCCTCACACTGTCTACAGCTGACAATGACTCTGATAACTTATCACAAATTTGACGACTTATCAGATAAGTCGTCAACTACACTTTCATGGCCGCTTGTTCCAAATTCACCTCTTTTTCTCTTATTGTCTTTGGTTTTCTTGCATCTTGACTTTCCGGCATTATCAAAGAGAAAACAATCAAAAATGACAAAAGTTGCTTAAGACTTTAGAATTATTTCTAGTTAAAAGCCTCAAATGTGTTAGCATTAGCTCACACATCAAATATAAATACAAAATTTTTCTAGTCTTTATCCAAAGAAAAACACAATTAAACATGCAGAATCAACAATGTTAACCTAAAAAACTCAAATTTTGAACTAAAAGTGCCCCAACACAAAGCGAAAACAAAAAAGATGTACTAAAATGGATCTAAACTGATCAAAAAGGAAGATTAAACTTACCTGAGCAAGAAAAATTGGAAAAAAATTCGACTTGGGAAGCAAGAGTTGCCCCAAACTTTTTTTTTTTTGAAAAATATCAAGAAAAATCCGGAGAAGAAGAGGATTTGAGGAGAGAAAAAAGTTTTTTAATTAATTAAATAATTTTAATAAATATTTGAAAAATTAATAAATATAAAAAGGGATCATATTGTATTTTTTATAAAGTTGTATTCTCTAAATTAAGTTTTCAAAGTCAGCTGTAGGAAATTTTAGACAGACATTTGCATTTGTTGTAACAAATGATTGAGCTGTGGGAAGTTTTCAAACAGATATTGAAATATTTGTTGCAACAAATTACCTATTTGATTTAATTATCAAATAGACATTTGCATCTGTTGCGACAAACAACTGAGCTGTGGGAAAATTTCAAATAGATATTTATATATGGTGCAGCAGATGACATATCTGTTTGAATTTTTTTTTATTGTAATACTACTAAGGCAGTAAAAAATATTTCTTCGATGACTCAACAATCTCCTTCTTGAGTAGTTTTATCTTGTCTTTTTAATGTCACCCGTATTCCTCGAGCCACTCAAGTTATTAATGCATATTAGTGAGCATTTAAACCCATGTCTAGAATTATCTCTCCTTCCCTAAATTTATTCATCTTTCTTCTTTTTCTTTCTCTTCTCTTTAGAGTTATCACAGTTATCTCCTTTTTTCACTTTTTTCTCTTCTCTTTCTCATAAGGATCTTTTTTTATCTCAACCGATCTATATCTTTTCTCGACTGAAATTGTTGTTTGGATCCCCTTACTATTGACATTAGAGGTATGGTTCACTGTTGCTCTTTCATTCTCGTCTTCTTCTTTGCAAGTTATTTAAATCTGATATTTACGTCTATTTTGTAATTTAATTACCCTTTAACCATATCATATTTATTTAAACAACTTGAAGGAAAGGTTACTTTTAAGTCTTGAATGAACGAACCGTTGTCATTATTAAAATATGCAAAAAAAGTCATCTGTTTGGAGAAGTATAAAAGCCTTGTTGGCATATTTTTTTTGGCATGATTTTGTTTGTTTATTTGTTGTTGATGGGATTATTGATGTTGTTGGTGGGGTTGGTGTTGTTAGAACTTGTGATGTGTTATTGTTGATGGTGTTATTGATGTTGTTGGTGGGGTTGGTGTTGGTAGATTTTGTGATGTGTTGTTGTTAATGGTGTTGGAACAAATAATATTGTTTCTTTATTGTTGATGATGTTTCTTTGTTTTTTGTTTGTTGTTGATGTTGTTGTTGACTGTTGGAACAAATCAAAGCACTACCAAGGCTGGTTTGATGTATTCCAATAGTTTACACATCTGTTGTAATAGACTCCACATTTATTGAAACAACTTATCTATTTGTTACAACAGATTTATAATTTGTTGAACAAATGTAAAGTTGGTGAAACAAATGTGGAGCCTGTTGCAACAGATTGGTAATCTGTTGCAACAGATAGATAATGTTCTTTCTGTTCTCCTCTTTTTAACAATAATTTCTTTTATCTTGTTTGAAGAGATAAGGAAATTAATGTTGATCAATTTTTTCCTGACCAACACAAGAGGTTACAGTAAAGATGGGTTTGGAGGAATAAGTTGCTTGCAGATGAAATCACTTCATCTGTGGGAGGTATGTATTACTGATAATGTTATTGTGTAGATACACATAGAGTACACTAATTTTATGAGTGCTATTTTTTAGCAAATAGGCATTACTCATTCAAACAAGATATCTATAATTTTACAGTTAAGTTTTATAGCTCCAAACTGATAAGGCTAAGAGACCATGAATAGGGTTCTGATACCCTGTTAAGATTTAATGTTGATTGTTGCTCGTGTCTATGTGTCAAGCTTTGTGAAGTGATCAAGTTTTGGTGGCATTGTAAAAAAATTCAATAGCGATTAGACTAACTTTCAGGGTGCATTGGACTCTGAGATGGCCTTCGAAGCCTCCCACTGTATCAAACAAGAACGGAATACCAATAGAAATTCCCCTCGTCTAAATTTATATGGTTGGGTTGTTCAGGGTGATGATTATATGCTCGAAGGAGTGGTAGGAGAATACTTGCAAGGGAAAGGGGGAGTTGATGAAAGCCTATATCATCTAAGAGCTAATTGAAGAGGAAAATATAAGGTAGCAAGGAACTTCTAGCTAATTTGGCCGATGTAGCTGAATTAGAACACGAGAAATCTGAATCAAATACGAATAGGAAAGTGTATCTAGTACTGAAAATCAGTCTGGTGTATCTCTGAAAGAAAATTAGTCCAGCTGGGCACTTTGCTGGGGAGCTACGACTAGGTAGCGTGGTCGGGATGATCACCTATATAAAAATAGCACAACACAAAGAAAATAGCTTTGCGGGCACTGAGAGTTGAAATGATATACCGTAAGTAAAGAAAACTTGGCCCAAGAATAGCTGCATTTAAAATAAGCAATCTAAGTGAAGGCGGCAATTTCTGAATTTTAAATTACATCTCATGCCTTCTTGTTTGTGATATCGATTAGGTCCACTGCTATTAACCTGATCGGAACCATAAACAAGATTGAGTATCATTACTTCCTTAGCAATATGGATATAATTGACTTTATTTTCTTTCCTTATCATGCTTTCAAAATATCTTAGAGAAGATCAGATGCTTGTTGTAGTATGTGAATCCCGATAATTTTCAAGCTTGCCTCCAGCTTGCTGATTCGGTATTCAATCTTGTCATTGCCGTCTTTGAGGATAGTGTAGAGTTTTTTTGTCTTTTGTGAGCTGGTCAATAAGGGAGGAACACTTTCTTCGAAGTTGTGGCATTGTAAAAGTCCTTCAAAAGGCTTCCAGAAGGCCTTTCTTCGGAAGGCCTTCTGAAAGCCTTTTACAATACCACAGCTTCGAAGAAAGTGTTCCTCCCTGATTGACCAGCTCACAAAAGACCAAGAGCTCTACACTGACCTCAAAGACAGCAATGACAAGATTGAATACCGAATCAGCAAGCTGGACGCAAGCTTAAAAATTATCGGGATTCACAAACTACAACAAGCATTTGATCTTCTTCGAGATATGTTGAAAGCATGCTAAGGAAAGAAAACACAATCAATTATATCCATATTGCTAATGAAATAATGATACTTAATCTTGTTTGTGGCTCCGATCAGGTCAATAGCAGTGGACCTAATCGGAACCACAAACAAGAAGGCATGGGATGCAATTTAAAATTCAAAAATTGTCGCCTTCTCTTAGATTGCTTATTTTAAATACAGCTGTTCTTGGGCCAAGTTTTCTTTACTTACAGTACATCATTTCAACCCTCGGTCCCCGCAAAGCTGCTTTCTTTGGGTTTTGTTATTTTTTATGTAGGTGATCATCCCGATCACGCTACCTAGTCGCAGCTCCCCAGCAAAGTGCCCAGCTGCACTAATTTTCTTTCAGAGATACAGCAGATGGATTTTCAGTACTAGATACACTTTCATATTTCCACTTTATTCAGATTTCTCGTGTTCTAATTCAGCTATATCGGCCATATTAGCTAGATGTTCCTTGCTACCCTATATTTTCCTCTTCAATTAGATCTTAGATGATATAGGTTTTCATCAACTCCCTCTTTCCCTTGCAAGTATTCTCCAACCACTCCTTCTGGCGTATAATCATCTTCTCGAAAAATGCTTCCATGTAAATTCGGACTAGGGGAATTTTTATTGGTATTCTATTCTTGTTTGATGCAGTACAATGTTTAGAAGGCCTTCTCAGAGTCCAATGCACACTTAAATTTAAGTCCAATCTCTATTGGATCTCTATAATGACACCAAATATTGATCCTTTTTTAAAATTTGACACGCATAAACATGAGCAACAACCGTTATTAATTCATAATAGGGTATCAACACCATCTTTATGGGCCTCTCGGCCTCATCAATTCGAACCTATCAAACTAAATTATATAATGCAGGATCTTGTTTGAATGATCAATGCCTTATCGGGTAAAAACTGCATTCACAAAATCATTGTTCTTTATGTGTGTTGTCCCGATGACTTTTTTAGTAATACGTTACTCCTACACATGAAAGTGGATCCATTCATCTGCACACGCTTTATTCTTCCTAGCCCATCTATGGCTTGATTTGAAAAAATAAATGACTAACCTATTACAACATATGACACATCTGTTAAAATTATCAAACAATTATAGACATCTGTTACAACAGATGATCATTCTGTTGTAACACATGACTTAACTGTTGGAAAAATCAAACAGATAAATCCATTTGTTGTAACAGATTGTCAATATGTTGTTAATTTTCAAATAGATATAATTTATTTTTCTACAGATTACCCATCTGTTAGATTTATTTTAAAGAAATTTTCTTTTCATTTCAAAATATAATAAAAAATAAAATGTTTTATTTCGATCATTTTTTTAAATTTACATATTCGAAAAGTCACCAGTTTTATTTAATTAAAGGGTGTATTTATACATAACTCCACTTCTAGATATGGATGATCTGGATTTAGACAAGGTAATTTTGCGCAACTCCTTGCGGGAACTTGAAAGGTAGATTCATGAAATCTGGTGGGAGTTGGGCGACATCAGAGCAAGGCTGAGGAGGGCCCTGTTGCTGCCAGATGATGATGGGTCGGTTGACAATAATGATAATAATAGTAATAGGAATAGTAATAATAATAATAATAATAATAATAGTAGTAGTAGTAGTAGTAGTAGTAGTAGTAGTAGTAGTAGTAGTAGTAGTAATAATAATTCGGTTTTGTTTTTCTTTTATTATATCGGATCTACCAAGGGTATGTTTTTTTATATAATATATTTGTATATAATGGATTCAAAAGTCTATGTTTGGTCGTCTTTGAATTTATAATTCTTATTTAATATTTACTTTTCATTTATTCTGTCTATTTTTTATTCTCAACATGTCGACGGTTGGAGGAAGGGATTGAGCGTTTGTGGCAACGGATGAACCATATGTTGCAACAAATGATTAATCCGTTGTGACAGATGGATCATATGTTGCAACAAGCAGTTATTAATAAAAAAGGATTATTGTTGTTATTGAGTGTGAAAGTCATGACTTTTCGATTATTTAATATGAAAAATAATTCGTAAATAAATGATAAACATAATTTATAACCATATAAGAATGGTTATTTAATTTTAATAACTGATCGTGACTTTTCATCATTTTTATTTTTAAATTATTTATTTATTATATAATAAAAAAGTCACAAGATTGGATTAACATATATGATGACTGTTAAAAAAAGGTGAACAGTCGTGATTTTTTGTAGAAACTCACCAGCTTCATTTATTTAAGTCATTTCTTTTCATAGAAAACTATACGGAAATAAAGGATAAACACAATTTATAACGGTAAAAAAATGGTTATTTAATTTGAATAATTGATGTTAATATAAAATAGGCGACAAGTAGTGACTTTTCTCCATTTTTATTTTTAAATCTGCTTTTTAAATTTATATAATAAAAATTTTGGATTAATGATATGATGATTATTAAAAAAGACAGATTATATGTTGTAACAGATATATTATCTGATGCAATAGGTTGTTGATTTGTTGCAACAGATGACATATATGTCGTCACAGATGTATTATCTGATGCAACAGATGGTATATCTATTGTCGCAGATGTATTATCTGATGCAACAAATATAGAACAGTCGTAAGTAATTAAGTCATAACTTTTCAAAGTAATCGAACAGTCACCAATTTGTATGTAATTAATAAATGGAGGTAAACAGTCGTGCCTTTTTGCCTAACTCATTTAAATTCAATCCTCTATAAATAGATTTCTCCTTACTCGTTCATTCTACTAAATAGATTTCTCCTTACTCGTTCATTCTCCTTACTCGTTCATTCTACTAAATAGATTTCTCCTTACTCGTTCATTCTCCTTACTCGTTCATTCTACTAAATTTATTTCTTGCATCTTGTCTTTCATATTACACCTTCAATCACTTTCTCTTCCCTGACTCAGGTAAGTTTTTTTCCTGCTTTTTGTGTAAATATACCCAATTGATAGTATACGTTGTATTACATTCGAATTCTTTTCTTTACTTTTGCTTTAACGTTTTTTGTCAATTCCTTAGTGTTCTAAATATGACTGATCCAATGTAGGACATCGTTATTTTACAAGACATCGTAGGGAGCCTCAAACTCAGGTTCATGACCTTCAATTGGAATTGTCTGCAATGAGAGTCAGGATGCTCCGGAGATCCGGAGGCTGAGGAGGGCACTGTTGATGCTGGTTGAGGATTGGTCGGCTAGAAATAATGATGATAATAATAATTAGATTATTTTTCTTTCTTTTAGCATATGTATTTTTATTTGTTTTTGCTTAATAAAAAAATTATGCTTGATCAACTTTGACGTTTTAATTCTTATTTATTTTTCATTCTATCTATTTCTTATTCTCAACAAACATGTCTACGATTAAGGAATAATTTGAATCTAGTAGCAATAGCAAGAGTTGAAACTTAAAACTTGACCCAATGCATACATTAATACTCAAGTATAGATCTCTATTAGATCATATTAATTAAGCACTTCATAAATTATTAAAGTTGATCAAATAAAAATACGAAAATAAAAATTACAACATACCCAGTATAATATATCCCACAACTGGGATCTGGGGAGGGTGGTGTATCCCCAGACCTTAACCCCCTACCTCGTGAAGGCAATTTTTTTAGCCTACGTATTTTTATTTATTTTTGTTTATTAAAAATTTTATGTTTGATCGACTTTGACGTTTTAATTCTTACTTAATTTTCATTCTGTCTATTTCTTCTGCTCAACAAACATGTCAACGATTAAGAAATAATTTTAATTCAGTATCAATAGCAAGAGTTGAAACATATGGGTTATCTGTTGGGTTTCTGGTAGAAACTGTGTTGTGACAGAATAAAGATCTGTTGCACCAGATAAACAGTCTGTTGCAATAAATAAATATTCTGTTGCAACAGGTTTCTCATCTGTTGCAACAGATATTTATCTATTACAACAGAAGAAATATTTGTTGCAGCAGATAAGACGTCTGTTACAATAGATTAACCATCTGTTTGATTCATGTTACGAGCACAAGAACCATAAACATGAATCCAACATATGAGTCTTTTGTTGCATTAGAATATGTGTTTGTTGCAACAGACTGAGTGATCTATTTAAGTTGTGGGCTCTTATGTTGTATTCATGAACGGGTTCTATCCATTGTTGAAAAAACAGCAGTAGCAGTGTCCTCAGATGACAAATTCAACTAAAAATCATAATTTTACTTACCAAAGTCACCTATGAAGTAATGTCAAATGCAAAGTGATGTACGAAATAAAATTTCACCTAGAAAATTGGTCAGGTACAACAGTAAAAACAATAACAATGGCCGACAAGAAGAAGATGATGATGATAATGAAGTATAGAAGATGATGATAATGACGCAGAAGATGATGAATAAAGTAGCAACAATAATGAACGACAGAAATCGTAAAGAGAGAGAAAACAACAACGGACAAGAAGAGAGAGAAACACGTTTTTTTCCTCTATTTCCCGTTATATTAACTAAAATTTAGATCAAAGTGTAAATTTAAAAACTTGTGAGTTATTTTAAAATTTTTCCAACTTTCTTAATTCATAATAAAGTAATCGTCACCTCCTATCAATTATTAAGATTTGAGTCACCTACACCTCATTTTCAAACTCTTTTGTCACCTACAGCTCAAAGCTCCAACTCTAGCATTTTAGTACAAAGAAGTTATATTCAGTAGGGCATTAGTTTATGTTTCAGCAAAATGGGAATGTCCCTAGCCTAACTTTCAAATTACAATTCATAGTCTCTCTTTCTATTTCTTCTTTTCTCGTCTTTTTTTTTTTGTTTTTTATTTTCTATCCCTAACTTCTACTTCTCTTTTTTTTTTTTTAATTTTCTCTAGATTCTACTTCTCTTTCTTTTTTTTTCTCTTTTTTTTGGTTGTATTTTTTTTTTTTTTTTTTTGTATTTTCAAAAAACATAGCTACATTGTCTACAAGTCATGGATGATGAGGAAAACATCATAACCGCACATTGTATTTGTATTTACTGACATTTTTTTTCTTTTTTTTTTTAATTTTTACTCTTTGATTTTTTTTCTATATTTGTTTCGTTCTTCAATTCATTCTTTTTTTTTCTCTCTTCTATCTCTAATTTCTATTTCTCCTTCTTTTTTTCTCCTTTTACATTTTTTTCCTTTTTTGTTTTTTTTTTATATTTTTTCGTTCTCATTTTTTTCTTTTTGTGTTTTCCCATTTTTTTCATATTTTTGTTTTTTTTCCCGCTACTTTCTTTTCTGTGTTTTTTTCTTTTATTTTTTTCTCTTCCATCTCTAACTTCTATTTCTCTTTCTTTTTTTTTTTGAGGGGGGGGGGGGGGGAGGGGGGTTTCTTTCTCATTTTTTTATTCTATTTTATACTTTTTGTATTTAAAAAAATATAGCTATGTCGAGCACAAATCATGGATGATAAGAAAAATACCATGATCTCTTATTGTATTTATATTTACACCATCATTTATATCTTTGCTTTCATTGATACAATTGTATTTGTATTTTTATTTGATAGTTCGCGCTTATACTTGTATTGTATTGTCTAGTTCCCACGTCTGTTTGTATTTTATAGTTTCTGCCATTATTTATATTATATACAATTCGAATTCATATTTTAAAGAATTGTTTTGTTTTTGTAGTTGACTTAATATTGTATTTGTATTTTATGATTTCATTTTATTTGTAATTGTATCTATTTCAGTAGATGCACTTGTATTGTTAAAGACTATTTTGTATTTTTATTTATAAGTTGACCGCATATTATATTTGTATTTGTTATTTCATTTGTTTGTATTTGAATTTGTAGTTGACAACATCATTTGTATATTTAAGCAATTGAAAAAAAAAATCTTATTTTTCTTTCTACGAACATTTATATTTTTTTTATTGATACAAATTATATTTTATGATACAAATTATAATTTATTGATACAAATTGAATAATACAATTACAACTGATATCATAAAAATACAAATGTTAAATTATATAAATACAAACATTACATTTGTATCAAATGATATATATTTATACAACTTGAACTATATGCATACAAATGATACTTGTTCATATATAAATACAAATAATAAATTTAAAAAACGAATTGTAACAATACATTTGGATCAAATGACACATTGCATATTTATATATTTTAGATTCAAGTAATTATAGTTAATACATATAATTATTTGTATACAAATACAAATGATAAATTATACATATTAACGACTAAAATATTCAACTACAAAAAATAAATTTATTTAAAATATATAAAATGATACAAAAAATATATAAAACGTAAAATACAACAACACCAACAAAAACGACCAAAAAAAAGTAACAAAAAAGAAGAAAAATTGAACAAAAAAAATAAAACAAGATCGAACAAAGAAAAAAAAATTAAAAACAAAGATAGCAAAAAAAAATAATGACAAAAGAAAAAAACTGAAAAACGAGAAGAAAAAAAAGGGGACAGAAAAAAATATAAAAAAAACGAGAAAAAAAGAAAAACAAAAAAGAAAAAACAGAAACAAAAGGAAAAGGAACAAAGAAAGAAAAAACAAGAAAAAAAACTAAAAAAGAAAAAAGAAGAGAGAGAAATAGGAGATAGAGAAAGAGAGAAAATAAATTACAAAAGTTATAAATTGTATTTAATTGAAAAAAGAGATTATGAATTATAATTAATTAAATTTTAGATTAGATAACTAAAAATTTATTTTACAAAACCATTTAGTTATCCCATAAAATATCATGTAGGGGATTAAACCAGACATCCATCTAGTGGCTTCAAATTTGTGAATCTCAAAATATTTCACCTACTCATTATAAATGTGGCGTTGGATTTTTTTTAATTTTTTTTCCATTGATAACCATGAAATCTTATTTGTTCATTATTTAGTTGTATGAGTAATTTTTTAGTTGTCCTGTAGATCATCACAATATCTGTAGTTACATCATCTGAGTTTCATTTAGTTCTCCATATTGCATCATTATCTTATATGCTCATTTTTATTTGTTGTATTATATATATATATATATATATATTTTGTATTTTTGAAAATTATAGCTATATTGACTACAAGTTATGGATGATGACGAAAATATCATAACCACACATTGTATTTGTATTTACTATCATTTCTTTTTTATTTATTTTTTGTTTTTTTACTCTTGAATTTTTTTCTATTTTTGTTTTGTTTTTCGACTTGTTCTTTTTTTCCTCTATTCTATTTCTCTTTCTTTCTTTTTTTTTTACGTTTTTTTCTTTTTTGATTTTCTTATATTTTTTTCTCATTTTTTCTTTTCGTATTTTTTACTTTTTCTAAAAAAAAATTCATCCTTTATTTTTGCTATGTTTTTTTTTTCACTACTTTCTTTTTGTTTTTTATTTCTTTTGATTTTTTGTTTTCAATCTTTAACTTCTATTTCTCTTTCTTCTTTTTTTTATTTTTTTCTTTTTCGTATTTTTTCTTTCTCATTTTTTATCTTATTTTATATTTTTTGTATTTTAAAAATATATGGTTATGTCGAGTACAAATCATGGATGATAAGAAAAATATCACAATCTCTAATTGTATTTATATTTACACCATTATTTATATCTTTATTTTTCTTTGTACAATTGTATTTGTATTTTTATTTTATAGTTTGCGCTTGTATTTGTATTGCATTGTATAGTTCGCACTTATATTTGTAGTTTATAGTTTCCACCATCATTTATATTATATACAATTCGAACTCATATTTTAAAGAACTGTTTTGTATTTGCAGTTGATAGCATATTGTATTTGTATTTTTTTATTTCATTTTATTTGTATCTATATTCTATTTCAGTCGATGCACTTGTACTGTTAGGAGAGCTGGAGCTCTCGGAGGATAGACATGATTTCGATTATTGTAGGCGTTTTACGATTGAGGAGGTCAGAGAAGTTATTCGCAGAATGTGGAGGGGAAGGGCGACTGAGCCTGATGAGATTTCGGTGGATTTTCGGAAGTTGTAGGTAGGGAAGGTTTAAGGTGGTTGACTGATTTGTTTAACAACATTTTCAAGACGACGAGAATGCCTGAGGCTTGGAGGTAGAGTACGATGATTTCGTTGTATAAAAACAAGGGTGACATTCAGAGTTGCGCCAACTATAGGGGTATCAAGCTGTTGAGCCATACTATGAAGATTTGGGAGAGGGTGGTTGAGCGGAGATTGAGAAATCTCGTATCTATTTTGGAGAATCAGTTTGGTTTTATGCCTGGTCGTTCGACGAAGAAGGCAATCCACCTGGTAAGGAGATTGGTGGAGCAGTATAGGAAAAGAAAAAAGGGATTTACACATGGTGTTCATTGACTTGGAGAAGGCGTATGACAAAGTCCCAAGAGAGGTTCTTTGGAGATGCTTAGAGGAAAGAGGGGTCCCGGTGGTGTACATTAGAGCTATTAAGGACATGTACGATGGAGGGAAGACTCGGTGTGAATAGCGGGGGAGGGGGGGGGGGACTCAGAGTATTTTTCAGTCGAGACAGGGTTGCATCAGGGTTCAACTCTTAGTCCTTTTCTGTTTGTGTTGGTGTTGGACATGTTGACGCAAAGTATTCAAGGGGAGGTACGTTGGTATATGTTGTTTACGGACGATGTAGTGTTGATTGATGAGACACGGGGGAGGGGAGGGGGGTGAATGAAAAATTGGAGATTTGGAGGCAAACCCTTGAATCTAAAGGGTTCAGGTTGAGTAGGTCCAAGACAGAATATATGGAATACAAGTTTAGTGACTTGAGGTGGGAGGAATATATGGTGGTGAGGTTAGATTCCCAGGATGTTTGTAAGAGAGATAATTTTAAGTATCTTGGGTCTTTGATTCAGGGGAATGATGAGATAGATGAGGATGTCTCTAACCGTATTGGAGCAGGTTGGATAAAGTAGAGGCTCATCTCGGGAGTGTTTTGTGATAAGAAGGTCCCAGTTAAGCTTAAAGGTAAATTCTATAGAGTGGCAGTCCGGCCAGCTATGCTCTATGGAGCAGAGTGTTGGCCAATCAAGAACTCCCACATTCAAAGAATGAAGGTGGCGGAAATGAGAATGTTGCATTAGATGTGTGGACTTACTAGAGGGGATAGAGTTAGGAATGAGATAGTCTGGGAGAAGGTGGGAGTGACTTCAGTGGAGGACAAGATACGGAAAGGAAGGCTGAGGTGGTTTAGGCATGTGATGAGGAGGGGCACGGATGTCCCAGTTCGTAGGTGTGAGAGGCTAGCGTTAGATGTCTTTAGGAGGAGGAGAGGTAGGCCGAAGAAGTATTGGAGGGAAGTGATTAGACATAATATAGAGCAGCTTCAGCTTACTGAGGACATGACCCTAGATAGAAAGGTGTGGAGGTCGCGGATAAGGGTAGAAGGATAGGTTGTTTGCGTGGACTGTAGCTAGTAGTTCGAAGAGCTCTGGTATAGCCAGGTTACTAATCCTAGGACTGTGTTCATAGGTAAGAGCTCCTAGTCAGGAGTGTTTGGGTGTGGAGGGTGTCTCTGTCCTGTGAGTGTCTGTTACTACTAGGTGGGTGTCATTTTTCAGATGTCCTATTTCTTATCTCTTATTGCACATTGCACTTGGTTACCTTATCTAATACTGCTTTGATTTATATTTATGTTTTAATTCTTTTTATGTGATGTCATCCATCTTTCTTCATGTTTCATTACGCTTTTGTTTATTATTTCTTATCGTGAGTCGGGGGTCTATCGAGAACAACCTCTCTACTTCTTTGAAGGTAGCGGTATGGACTGCGTACACTTTACCCTCCCCAGACCCCACTTTGTGAGAATACACTGGGTTTGTTGTTGTTGTTGTTGTTGCACTTGTACTGTTAAAGAACTATTTTGTATTTTTATTTGTAAGTTAACCGCATATTATATTTGTATTTGCTATTTTATTTATTTGTAGTAGAATTTGTAGTTGACACATCATTTGTATAAAATAATTAAAAAAAATCGTATTTTCTTTCTATGAACATTTTTATTTATATTTATTGATACAAATTATATTTATTGATATAAATTAAACAATACAAATACAACTGATAAATCATGTAGATACAAATATTAAATTAAATAAATACAAACATGCTATTTTTATCAAATGATATATGTTTATACAACTTCAACCATACACATACAAATGATACTTATTCATATATAAACACAAATAATAAATTTGATAAACGAATACTAATGATACATTTGAATTAAATGACACATTACATATTTATATATTTTAGACTCAAGTAAATGTAATTAATACATATAATTATTTGTATACAAATACTAAACTATTCAACTACGAATAATAAATTTATTTAAAATATATAAAATGATACAAAAAAATTATAAATATAAAAATATATAAAATACAACAACACCAATAAAAATGACAGGAGAAAAAACAACAAAAAAGGGAGAAAATATGTCAAAAAAAGAAAAATATAAAACAAGAATAAGAAAAGAAAAAAATACAAAGAAAAGACTGTAAAGAAAAAAAAATGAAAAATGAAAAGGAAAAAAAACAAAAACAGAAAAAAGGAAAATATAAAAAAATGAGAAAAAAATAAAAGGAAAAAAAAAAAGAAAAAACAGAAACAAAATGAAAAGAAAAAATGGAAAAGGAAAAGGAACAAAAAAAAATTGAAAAAGAAAAAAAAGAAGAGAGAGAAATAAGATATAGAGAAAGAGCCAGAAGTAAGGGAGAAAATAAAGTACAAAAGTTGTAGATTGTATTTAATTGACATAGGCTGAATAGGATAATGCTAAACCATAAAGTTATCCCATAAAATATCATGTATGGGATTAAAACAAACATCTATCTAGCGGCTTCAAATTCGTGAATCTCAAAATATTTCACCTACTCATTATAAATGTGGCGTTAGAGTGTGTGTTTTTCTTTTTCTTTTTCTATTGATAACCATGGAATCTTATCTGGTCATTGTTTAATTGTGTAATTTTTTAGTTGTCCTATAGATCGCAATATCTGTAGTTACATCACTGAGTTTCATTTAGTTCTCCGTATTGCACAGTTGGAGTTACAAATTAAAATGAGTGTTTAGTCATGAAAATATATAGCATATTTTGAACTATATATATGATAATTCATTAAGTGGATATTGGTTTGTTACGTGATCCAAACTGCAACAAGGTGCTCAACTTCACGAGGCAGACAAAAATACTATCTGTGTAGCCTTCAACCTCTGATACAAGTTGGGGAACTGAAAATGAAGTGAAGTACAGCCGGAATCAACAAATTAGTTAGAAGTAGTTAAACTGTATTAGAATTCAAATTTTTTTTTACTGTTCATTGCAGTTATTACTGTAACTCAAGTCACGTGGGTAGTTAATCGGTTAGAGAGTTAGTTACAGCTGTCAAGTAGGATTGTTATCTATAAAACCAAGTATTACTGGTGTAAGCATTCATTTATGAATAATATCTCAAGTTTATCTCTTCTATATTCTCTCTATAATCTCTTTTTAGCTTCAATTCTCAGATTAATCCCTGATTTAGCTATCATCTTCTTCGAGCATAGCTCCTAGATTAACAATTTTCAATTGCGAATTCCTTTAAGTGCATCAATTGGTATCAAAACTTGTAGGTTCTTGGAATAATAATGGTGAGAAGTAAAGGTCAAGATAAATCTGGGGAAGAAATGGATGATAAATTGATACAAATTCAAGATCAGCTGCAACAGTTAATAAAAGAAATGTTGAATATAAATGCAAAAAATCAACAGACTGATAAAGAATTGTTAGAGATTCGTGAAGCATTGGGATCAATGGCGTAGAAAGGGAAAGGAAGAGAACCAAATAGGGCAGAATCCACTAATGGAAAGGCTGGTTCAATAGAGCTGCAGCAAGAGGAAAGGCCCAAGGAAGGTCATCACAACTCAAATTCACATGGTAATTACTTTACAAAGTATTCTCGACTTGAATTTCCTAGATTTTCAGGCTAAGATTTAAGGACTTGGTTATATAAGGTCGACCAATTTTTTTCCATGGATGAAGTACCTTTTGAGCAGAGGGTTAAGGTAGCTTTCATCCATTTTGATGATGAGGCCATAGCCTGGCATGGAGCATATATGAGGTGCAGGAATTCTGGTATGGATCCTACTTGGACTAAATATGTCATAGCCCTAAATGAGAGGTTTGGAGATGGATTTGAGGATACAATGGAAGCCCTAAAGAACTTGAGACAAACTGGTAGTGTAAGGGAGTATCAGGCAGAATTTGATAAACTTCTGACTAGGGTTAACTTGTCAAATGAAAATGCTATCAGCTGCTTCCTAGGGGGTTTAACTCCAGTACTAAATAAGGTTATTAGAATACAAGGTCCTAAAATACTGATGCAGACTTATAAGGTAGCTAGGCTACAAGAAGAGGTGTTTGAAGCACAAGCTCAGTCATGGGGTTTGAAGGTACCTTATAAGAATAGTAGTGGATTATTACCTACTCCTGTAGTGGTTAAGCCTGTGTATACCCAGAAACCTTCTTACAACCTTGCATCCAATTCCACTTATAAGCAACCATTTGAACAAAAGCAAATTGGGGGTACCAAAATTCCTGGTAAAAGGCTATCGGCAGCAGAAATGAATGAGAAGAGGGCAAAAGGCCTTTGTTTTTTCTATGATGAGAAATATGTACAAGGGCACAATTGTTGAAGTAATAAACAGTTGTATATGATGGAGGTAGAAGAAGTAGAAGAAGGGGACATGGAACTAGCTGAAGTACAAGAATCAGTCCCTATTGTGACTAGTGAAGCAGATGAGTTCATGTCTATATCACTACAAGCTCTTAGAGGAGTGACATGATATCAAACACTTAGGGCCACAGGGTATCATGAAAAGAAACCCTTGCAGGTCTTAATTGACACAAGAATAACACACAACTTTATTGATCAAGAGGTAGCCACAAAATTGCAATGTAAAGCTTCTCCTATTCATGAGCAGTCTATTAGTGTAGCAGATGGAAGAAAAGTACAGACTGCATCAGTATGTAAGGATCTCACTTGGCTTTTACAAGGCACTACATTTTCATCTGATTTCCTAATCTTACCACTTGGAAATGTTGACATTGTATTGGGGGTTCAGTGGTTAACTACATTGGGAAGAATCTTATTTAACTTCCAAAATAAGTCCATTAAATTCAGGTATCAAGGAAAGAAGCATGTCTTAAGAGGAGATGGAGTACACATAAAATCTGCTAAGGCTAAGTCCCTAATCAAGAAGGAAGTCTAAGAAGCTCAAATGTTCATGATGACAGTAACCAACCCAGCAGTAAATGAAGTAAATTGTTGCAGTATTCAAGTCACTCTAGGTACTAACTTGTTACCAGAATTGAAGCCCTTATTGGAATAATTTGCTTGTATTTTTGAACTGCCTAGCACCTTACCACCTCATAGAGGTGCATTTGATCACAAAATTCTATTGACGAAATCAGCAATTCCTGTTAGTAAGAGACCTTATAGATATCCTACATTTAAGAAGGATATTATTGAGAAATGGGTACAGGAGATGATGGATCAAGGGGTTATTCAACATAGTTCTAGCACATATGCTTCTCTTGTGGCGTTGGTGGGAAAAAAAGATGGGTCTTGGAGACTTTGTGTTGATTATAGAAGTCTCAATGAGTTAACTATTAAAGAAAAATTCACAATTCCCATGATTGAAGACTTGTTAGATGAATTAGGGGTACTGTTATATTCTCAAAGATTGATCTTAGAGCAGGGTATCATCAGTTGAGAATGGCTGAAGAAGACACTCATAAGACAGCTTTCAAAACTTATGAAGGCCATTATGAGTTTTTGGTTATGCCTTTTGGTTTAACTAATGTTCTATCTTCCTTTCAAGGACTTATGAATGCAGTTTTCAAACCGTTATTAAGAAAGTCAGTATTGGTGTTTTTTGATGACATCTTAATCTACAGTAAATCATTGGTTGGCCACTTGGTTCATATTCATGCTGTGTTTGAACTAATGAAACAGTACCAGTTGTATGCTAAGATGTCTAAGTGTGCCTTTGGAGTAACTAAGGGGGAGTATTTAGGCTATTTCATCAGTGCAAAAAGAGTTTCAACTGATCCTAGAAAGATTATAGTTGTTCAGAATTGGCCTATGCCTACTATTCTCAAATAATTAAGAGGATTCTTAGGACTTGTAGGCTACTACAGGAGGTTTATACATGGTTTTGGAATTATATACAAACCCCTTCATGATATGTTGAAGAAGGAAGGGTTCCACTGGTCTGAACAAGCTTATGAGGCTTTTAGTACACTAAAACAGGCATTGGTTTCTGCTCCAGTGCCAGCCTTGCCTAACTATTCCTTACCTTTTATTGTGGAGACGAATGCTAGTGGTAAAGGAATTGGAGCTGTGTTAATGCAACAAAGACTCCTCATTGCTTATATAAGCAAGTCCTTAGCTCCTAAATATCAAGTTATGTCTATATATGACAGAGAACTTCTTGCTCTCATTTTTGCAGTTACCAAATGGTCACACTACTTGTTGCATAACCATTTTATAGTAAGAACTGACCAAAAGGCCTTGAAACACCTTCTTGATCAACCAATTCACACTGATTTCCAGATTTCTGGTATATCCAAACTAATGGCTTTTGATTTTAGTATTGAGTACAAAAAAGGCTCTGAGAATAGTATTGCTGATGCATTGTCAAGAATGCCTGATGCTGAATTATTAGCTATCTCATTACTCACTCCACATGATGAATTGTACTTGAAGATTAAGAAATCTTGGGAAGTGGATCCTGTATTACAAGTGATTATACAGAAAGTTCAGACACAACCTTTTAAATCTTACACTTGGTGTGGTGGCCAACTTAGATGGAAAGGAAGGTTAGTTATAGGTGATGATCAACAGTTAAAGACTGACATTATTTCTTTGTGGCATAGTACTCCATAAGGTGGACACTCAGGAATGGATGCTACTATATGGAGGTTACAATCCCTCTTCTATTGGAAAACACTTACTGCAGATGTGAGGAGGTTCATCAATCAATGTGATGTTTGTCAAAGACATAAGTATGATGCAACTGCTTCTCCAGGTTATTTGCAACCTCTACTTGTCCCTGAAGATGTATGGACTGATATTTTCTTATATTTCATTGAAGGTCTGCCTAAATACTAGGGTAAAAATATCATCTTGGTGGTGATAGATAGACTCACCAAATACATTCACTTCTTAGGTCTGTAACACTCATACACAGCTCAGTCAGTTGCTAAATGCTTCATGGATAATATCTTTAAACTATATGGATTACCTATTACCATGACTAGTGACAGAGATCCAGTCTTCTTAAGTGCTTTTTGGCAAGAATTATTCACCTTGCAATGTGTACAACTTCAGAGATCTACTGCTTACCACCCTCAGACTGATGTCCAAACTGAGGTGGTCAACAGGACCTTAGAGACTTACTTGAGATGTTTTTGCTCTGATTGTCTAAGAGAATGAGCTAATCACCTTTCCCTGGCTGAGTGGTGGTACAATACTACCTATCACACCACTATCAAATGCACACCCTATGAAGCTTTATATTGTCAAAAACCTCTCATTCATCTACCTTACTTAGTGGGTGAAAGTGTTGTGGAGATGGTAGACAGAAGTTTGGAGGCTAGAGAAGCTGTTATTCAGTTGCTAAAGTTCCATATTATCAGTGCTCAACAAAGAAATCAAGACATTGCCAACAAGCATAGATTAGAGAGGTCCTTTGAAGTAGGTGATTGGGTTTATCTGAAATTGCAACCTTGCAGGTAAGTTTCAGTGGCTGCCAGGCCTTTTAACAAACTTGCTGCCAAGTATTATGACCCCTATATGGTTGAAGACAAGATCGGAGTTGTTTCTTATAAGCTCTTACTGCCTAGTGATGTTCTCATTCACCCTACCTTCCATGTCTCTCAACTAAAGAGACGTCATGCCTTACCTCAGAGTTTCACTCATCCACCTATCATACATCTTTCTAGTCCTTATTTCCCTATTCCAGAGAGGGTGTTAGATAATAGATTGGTCAAAAGGGGAAACAAGGTTATAGAGCAAGTCTCTTGGTTCAATGGACTGGAATTGATGTAACACAAGCTACATGGGAATATACTTCCGAGTTACTGCTAAGGTTTCCTTCCTTTAATCCTTGAGGACAAGGATGTTCTTTAAGGGAGAGGTATTGATACAAGTTGGGGAACTGAAAATGAAGTGAAGCACAACCGGAATCAACAAATTAGTTAGAAGTAGTTAAACTGTATTAGAATTCAAAATTTTGTTTTTACTGTTCATTGCAGTTATTACTGTAGCTCAAGTCACATGGGTAGTTAATAGGTTAGAGAGTTAGTTACAACTTTCAAGTGGGATTGTTAGCTATAAAACCAAGCATTACTGGTGTAAGCATTCATTCATGAATAATATCTCAAGTTTATCTCTTCTATATTCTCTCTATAATCTCTTTTTAGCTTCAATTCTCGGATTAATCCCTGATTTAGCTATCATCTTCTTCGAGCATAGCTCCTAGATTAATAATTTTCAGTTGCGAATTCCTTTAAGTGCATCAACCCCCCACTGTTTCAAGCAACTACTTTAGGTCATTTATAACCCTTGAGTTTCTTACTTTCCACTTCTCATGACCATGATGGATATTCAAGTAGTTTACCTCTCAGTCTTACTGCTGAATTGTAGGTTCCACATCCAGTTCATTTTAGTAGTATTGCTACAATATATATATAGTAGTTCCCTGTGTAATTTGAAAACATTTTCAGCCAATACACGGCTTACCACAAGTATGAAAGTAATTTCCTTTCTTTCTGCAATATTGAAACTTCAGTTTTTTTGTCTGAGGTCCCTATCAAGGTGTTAGAGACTAAATAATTTACACAGAGCAGTGAGATGGGTTATAGCTAGCCTAATGGTCTCAATTAATGTAATCATATTCTTATTCAATATATAATTATGTGTTTTCCCTCAGAAGTCATCAATAACATTTAGTAATGGAATTATTCACAATAATCTAGTGAAGTCGACACCACGCGCTACTGGCAGAAACGACTACAAAAAGTATGTATTTTGTCTCTCACATGTAGTCTTAGACTTTCTCATCAAATATCAGGAGAAGATACATGGCCATGATGGATATTCAAGTAGTTTACGTCACAGTCTCACCGCAACATAATGGATTGCACATCTGGTTCATTTTATTAGTACCATTGCAACGTATATAGAAGCTCTCTTTGTACTTTGAAAGCATTTTCATCATATACATGGCTTGCCACACGTATGGAAGTAATTTCCTTTTTTTTGCATTGAAATTTTGTTTTTTTGTGGTTGAGGTCTCTATCAAGGTGTTAGAGACTGTTGGATTTTTGTTTAAAAATAAATTAATAATTATAAGTATTTTAGTGAAGAGGTGTCTTTTTAATAAGATGTGTATTTTAGATGAAGAGGTGCCTCTTATATAAATGGTTTTATCTTTTATGAAAATGTATCTTTTAATGAAGGGTTGTGGCCTTTCATCCTTTGGTTACCTTAATTCTATTTAAATCCTACCTCTTGTGATTTAAACTTTTTTTTATAGAAAGTGTTTAGAGAAACTTTTCACAGAGTACTTTCCTTATAACATTTTTCAAAGAGTTAATTTTTTTTTCGAAAGATCAAGTTCTTGATTTCTTGATTTCCAGAAGGATCTCTTCACTATTTGCTTAGTGATGAATAATTCAATAGCCTTGTTATATCCACTAAAACTATTTGCATACAATTTTGTAGCAATCTCGTAGAGGAGAGAGAGTAAATATCATTTTTAGGAAAGTGTTTCATGCGTGTTTTAAGCCTCAAATCCTGTGTTGTTGTTCATATTATCAAGCCTTCATCTTTGCATTCTTCTTCGTATATTTTTGTATGTGTTCATAAAACATATTTTTCAATAGGTACTAAATAATTTATGCAAGTTGTGAATGGTTTGTAGTCAAACATAGTGTGAAATAATGTAATTGTTTTCCTATTCCACATATAATTGTGTTTTTTCTGTAGCGACCCTCGGGAATGGTCACAAAAAAGTATTCCCAGCAATCCTATGAAATCGTCTAGTAATGTTGGTGTTATAAACTTCACTAAATACGGTTTTGTTGGGTACTATGTAGTTTTGATGATTGACAAATTGACACATGAATGAAACATGTTACTTGAGCTGGTGCACGCATAGGAAGGCAGATTTCCAATTTCATTGATAGATGCAGACAAGATTGCTTAAAGACAAGAATGAATAAGCAAGCCTAATTCTAATATACTCAAGCTACTGATCATGTGGGGAATATAACGAGTTGAATTTGATTCAAACACTTAATGATAAGGGAAAGCAATTTGAGTAGAAAAAGGAGTCCTACGTGAAGAAGGAGTTTCACTTCTGAGTATATCTTGAAGAGTCCTATATGTGGGAGGAGAAAGATTCTGATAAATAAGCATGTGCTGATTTAAAAGAGTTGGAGTTTTACTACAACACTAAGGAGACAAGAGTTGGAATTAAAGAAAGATTCTCACTTGAAGTAGAACTCTATGTAATGAAAGTTTTGATTAAAGGAGGAGTTTAAAATAAAGAATGACTCTTTGGAGAGTTGTGCTTAAATAGAAGATGCATCATTCAGAGTAATTCACGCACTTAAAAAGTAGAAAAGCACAATCGACAGATTGACTTTACGAAGTGCTACTCAATCACTGAAGAAACACGTTGAAGAACCTGGTCCTCAGTACAGAATTCAGCTAAGAGTTTTAGCGTTGATTTTTAGAGTTGTTCATTGTGCTTGAGATATTGATGTAATATT
Organism: Capsicum pubescens; assembly: GCA_030864215.1. Classification (NCBI taxonomy): domain Eukaryota; kingdom Viridiplantae; phylum Streptophyta; class Magnoliopsida; order Solanales; family Solanaceae; genus Capsicum; species Capsicum pubescens. Next base: position 155,428,188 of record CM061548.1, read on the forward strand.
AGTTTCAGTGTGTTATAAACTGAATTAGGAGCTAGACTTTGAGTTGGGAAAAACTCAGAGACTTTGGGAAAGCATACCTTGGGAGGTGTGTGTGTAGTCAGGAATTAGAGTTTATAATTCCTAGTTGTTGAGTTATAGGGATTAGAGTTTATAATTCCTATTTGTTGGTTACAAGAGTTTTGTAATCAGTCATTGTTGAGGCTTAGAGTTATTTAGTGAAGTTGGGGTTAAATCTTGTAGAGGTATAAGTCGTGTTTTTTAAAACCTTTTTGAGCCGGGTGTTTTCCACGTAAAAATTATTGTGTTCTTTACTTTCTGTTTTACTGCTTCCTTGTAACACGTCAGTGGAAAACATCAAGTAACCCGTTCCATCGATAAGCAACAGTTAGGCAAAAATAAGATAATCGGTAGGGCACGAATTCTTAACAAGTGGTATTAGAGAGAGGTTGTATTAAAAAGGGCTAGAACCTAAGACAAAGATCAATATGATGAATTTCGCACCACGTACTGGTCACAGCGAAGGTCAATCCACTATTAGACCTCCACTCTTTGATGGTTCTCACTTTATTTGGTGGAAAGCTAGGATGGAAACATTCATTCAAGGTGAAGACTACGAGTTATGGGATAGGATCACTGATGGTCCTACTATTCCAATGAAGTTAGAAGATGGGAAACAAGTCAAAAAAGTAAGAAGTGAATTCACTCCTGATGACTTATTGGCATTAAAGAAAAATGCTAAGGCCAAAAACATTTTGTTCTGTGGATTAGGACCTGCTGAATACAACAGGGTATCAACATGCACCACTGCTAAGAAAATTTGGGATGCTCTAGTAAATGCTCATGAAGGCATATCTCAAGTAAGAAAATTCAAAATTTCTCTTCTCTTCACTGAGTATAAGGTATTTAAGATGAAGGAGAATAAAACCTTGGATGAGATAATGACAAGGCTTACTGCCTTAAAAAATGAGCTGACCTCCTTAGGAAAAGTTATATCTAAAGAAGAACAAGTCGAGAAGGTACTGAGGGTATTACCAAAATCAAAGTAGAATGTTAAGGTGACTGCAATCAGGGAAGCAAATAAAGATCTTGCAGGCATGACCCTGGATGAATTAGTGGGGAATTTAAGAACTTATGAATTGGAAATTGATGGAACTAAAATGGTAGAAGCTTGGGGATTTGACTTAGATGATGATGAAGTTGATGAAGTAGCACTCATGGATCTTGGAAATTCAGACTTGGAGGAAGAAAATGATGCTTCTGAGGTAAGTATACTTGAACCTAAAGAAAAGTTGCATTTGTTTTCTAAAAAAAAAACTTATTTCCTTGATGAGTGCACTAATTGATGACTTCTAAGAATCAACTTCTGATAGGGATGAGCTATTCAACAGTCTTGCAAGAATCAAATTTGATTTTATTGATTTAGAAGCTTGCAAGAACACTATTGAACAGGAAAATTGCTCTCTTAAGAAACAGGTTGAGCAACTTGATTTTTCAAATAATGATCTTAAGTCTGAAGTTCTAAAATTGACTCTCTGAAAAAAGAAAAAACACCAAGAGTAAAGAACAAGAAAAAGTTGAACTTGAATTGGTCAAGTACAAAGAAGAGTGCAATAATGCAACAGAAATGGTGAATAAACTGAGCCAAGAAGTCTCTAAACTAAAACTTGACCTTGAAAGAGCAAACAGGTGGACAAATTCCTCAAGAATTGTTCATAAGTTGAGTGAAAGATATCACAGTGAAAAAGATGGGTTGGGTTTTCACAAAAGTCTTGATGTTTATCAAGACTCGTGTTATATCTGTGGAAACCTTGGACATCCAACCACTGAATGTCCATTTTCTTCCAAAAGTAGATCCATCAGTCTAAATATGGCAAATAAACTATCTCAGACCAAGAAAAGGATAACTAAAACTGGTCAGAGAAACGGGTCACGTAACCTGTTGCCTGAATAGGCTAGAAGAAATCTTATTCATCCATTTACTCATAAGAAAGGACCCAAGCTTTTCTGGGTGCCTAAAGTTAACCCCTAATTTGTTTTGCAGGTGAGAGTGAAAGGAGGCACGAAAAATTTGTGCATAAATAAAGCTTGCTCAAGGCATATAAGACTAGAAAAAAATAAAGTTTCTTTCACTCACCATATTTAACGGGGGAATGGATCATTTGAAAGATGGCCAGATTTGTAGTAAGGGGGAAGCAAGGGAGATTTTAAAAAAAAAAGTGAGAAAAGAGGATGAGTATGCACAGGAACATGTTGTACTACCTGGTTCAACTGTTGTACAGACTGAGGGCATATTGACAGGGGGAGCAACAAATAAAGAAATGGATGCATCAATAAAACCAACACAAGTTGCTGGTAATTTTGTTAGTAGTTCATAAAAATTGGTGTTGTCAAAAGAATCTTGAGATATCTTATGGGAATCAATGGCTTGAGACTATGATATCCAAAGGAAAGCAATTTCACTCTTGGGGGCTATAAAGATATTGACTATGTGGGTTACTTAATTGACTGGAGAAGCACCAAAGGCACTAAATAGAGAGCATTTTGAAAGGAATAGGTTAGACTTGGGGATGATTAAAAATGCATGAACTCCCCTCAATGATTGACTAGAATAATCATTTTTCTTTTTAATCTTATTAGCTAAAAAGTTATTCTATTCAGTCTTGCACATTTAGTTGTGTGTCCCAATTCCAGATTTTTGACTTTTCTAACCTAATTTTATATTAGATTGTGCAGAAAAAATAGGTACAAACAAGCAATAATGACCACAAAGTTCTTCTTATCAGGTATGTTCTACACTGACATAAGCATAGGTTGTCTAAGTTGAAACAGTTGAGCACACCTGTTCAATTCCACATACTTCATCCTCTCATTTTCTAATAAAGCTAATGAATTGTTGACTAAACTTTCTTTGATTCTCTCCAAATGGGTGTGCAAAAGTGTGTTAATCCTATACCAGAAATTTCTTCTTCTTTCTCAACCAAAATATCAGTTGTGTACTATGGATTTACCAAGATTGATCATCAATCACATGCAGCATATGTTTCTAAAGAATGAAAAGGTACATGTTTTCCCTTTGCGTTCCTAATTGGTAATTTTTTTTGGGCTTCTCAGTCCTAAATTAGGTTTACTTATAAAAAAATAGATGTTCTTGAACAGATGAATCATGTTGCTCTACCTGTTTCAATAAGGAGGCTAAGACTCATTTGAGAAAAAAAATTCTGAACTAAAAGCTGCATAAGACAGTCATGAAGTGGAATAAGAGGTCTTTAAGGCTAGGATCATGACTTCGAATCTTGACCTTGATTGATAGAGGTATTAAAATGTTGAAATCATTCATCAATTGACACAGTTGATATCACCTGTTCCACCTTCCTCATCATCTCCTCACTATTTGTATCCTTAGTCATGTCCCACTTTTATACCATATTTTTTTAATGGTCAATTATTTTTCTTTGTTCAGTACTAGCTTAGGTTTAATGTGGAACATGCTCTTTCAGTTAAATGGAATGGTTATCTTTGTTAAATTAACTCATTTTTTCTCTCTTTAATACATTATTATGTAGGCTAGAGTCTTTGCCTGATTATTTTGGTGATAGCCCCAGTGGCCATGAATAGCATAACAGATCACTTTGGCTAGTATGTTATTGTATTGAAATGGTTTTTCGATGATGCCAAAAAGGGGAAGATAATAGAGTTGTGCAATGTTTATAACCCATTGACTAACTTGTTTAATTCTAGTGTTTTATACTTTAGTGCCTACAGGTGAAGATGGTTGAATGCACAAGACAAGAGGTTTGTCATCATCAAAAAGGGGGAATTTGTTGGGTACTATGTAGTTTTGATGATTGACAAACTAACACATGAATGAAACATATTACTTAAGCTGGTCCACGCATAGGGAAGCAGATTTCCAGTTTCACTGATAAATGCAGACAAGATTGGTTAAAGATAAGAACGAATAAGCAAGCCTAATTCCGATAAACTCAAGCTACTGATCATGTGGGGGATATAACAAGTTGAATTTGATTCAAACACTTAATGATAAGGGAAAGAAATTTGAGTTGAAAAAGGAGTCCTACGTGAAGGAGTTTCACTTCTGAGTATATCTTTAAGAGTCCTATGTGTGGGAGGAGAAAGATTCTATAAATAAGCATGTGCTGATTTAAAAGAGTTGGAGTTTTACTACAACACTAATGAGACAAGAGTTGGAATTAAAGAAAGAGTCTCACTTGAAGTAGAACTCTATGTAATGAGAGTTTTGATTAAAAGAGGAGTTTAAAATAAAGAATGACTCTTTGGAGAGTTGTGCTTAAATAGAAGATGCATCATTCAAAGTAATTCACGTACTTAAAAAGTATAAAAGCACAATCGACATATTGACTTTACGAAGTACTACTCAATCACTGAAGAAACACGTTGAAGAACCTGGTCCTCAGTACAGAATTCAGCTAAGAGTTTTAGTGTTGATTTTTAGAGTTGTTCATTGTGTTTGAGCTATTGATGTAATATTAGTTTCAGTATGTTATAAACTGAATTAGGAGCTAGTCATTGATTTGGGGAAAACTCAAAGACTTTGGGAAAGCATACCTTGAGAGGTGTGTGTGTAGTCAGGAATTAGAGTTTATAATTCCTAGTTGTTGAGTTATAGGGATTAGAGTTTATAATTCCTATTTATTGGTTACAAGAGTTTTGTAATCAGTCATTGTTGAGGCTCAGAGTTATTTAGTGAAGTTGGGGTTAAATCCTGTAGAGGTACAGGTCGTGGTTTTTTACACCTTTTTGAGCCGGGTGTTTTCCATGTAAAAATCATTGTGTTCTTTACTTTCTGTTTTACTGCTTCCTTAGAACACGTCAGGCAACCCGTTCCATCGATAAGCAACAGTTAGGAGAAAATAAAATAATCGGTAGGGCACAAATTCTTAACAGGTTTGCATTCCAATCAATAACTTAACACTCTTGTTCATATTGACTTCATCGTATAGTAACGTTGATATAGCTGATAATGCTTTCTTAAACTACTTCCACATCATCATGGTGCAAGCAAGATAGTATCCTTTCAATTGCCTTAGCTAGTTGTCTTCAGCAGAACAAACACCTCGGTGAAATAAGCACTATGGTACATGTTTACACTTTGAGTGGAGAGGCATACATTTTCTTGGCAGAAAATATTTTAAGTACTTGTTCTTAATTAGTGGTGGTTTCAATAAATTGACTGATTGCTTTGATAAGTTCCCTAGCCCAATCTCGGATAAATTTTGGACTTCATTGCTTGATGTTTTCGCAAGTAACTCTGTGAATATGTATGTGAAGTTGAATGTTCTTACTACCTGCAGAATTTGATGATTATATATGGTAATTCTGGTTGCTATTGTAGTATAGAATTTAGATAAATTTTATTTAAGTTAGAAGAAAATTATCTTTAATTAATTTATGCGTTGTTCTTTCATTTGGCATTGAGTTTATTTGAACTTATCTTACTGTAGAAGCCTGTAGCGGTGGCTCTTTACGAGGTTGTCTATCTTGCTCACCAGAGAGAGGAATTGTAACACCCAAAAAATTCAAGCCAAATCTAGAACTATGCTTCAAGTACATGTAGGATTAAACATCAAGTTTTAACAGTATAAGAAGGAATTTGGCCATGTACCAAGGCTACAAGAACCTCCCAGCCTGTAACCAAGCCAAAACCTTTCTTACCAATCGATCCTTGAGAAATGATCACTTTCAAACGAGAATAACCTCTATATTCTAAAACATCTTTGAGCTCTGACCCACCAAATGGTAGATATTTGAATTATCATTCTAACGCATCTAGTTTCTCCTTAATCCAATATCAAGGTAAAAAGTTATGAACTTTTTAGTGAAGCACAGTCCTGCAGTAAGATGTCTCGAACCAAACCACGATCGGGTTACATTGTACGACCATACAATGGTCTCACCTGATCGAGACAAATCCAACATATGAAAACTGACAAGTATACCTACCAACCATGAGAGGGAATCATGATCGTTCTTTGAAACCGCGATCCTAGACACAATCGTGAGTCCCACAGATGATCCTGATTGGACCATCAAACCTACGAACTAAGGTAAAACTGTAGGTAGATCCCACGATCATACCAAGTATCATTTGATCATGTTCATATATCTCACATCCATCTCCCAACTACGTGTACTACCCATGATTGTAGGTTGGTTCCATGATTGTGGAAAGATCCCATATGTCTCCTCCAACAGCTTCTAGTTACGAATTTTACAGGGGAACATTAGTCTTTTTCCACTCTTTAACATAAACACTACGTCTATTAGGATTTTTTAAGGCTTATTATTGAGGTTAATATTATCCTAAGCCCTCATTACCTAGAAAAATCTCAAACACTTAGTTTCAAGGAAAAAAATGAGATGATTTCTTTTCTCAAGGTAGAGCTAGAGTTCATCTTCTTTGGGATTTTAATTTCAAATTCTCCAATCTCCAGTATGTGAGATTTCATCAATGGGTCTCCTTTCACCCATTAAGTCCCAAAGTTGATTCAATTCTTCAATTCAGTTCCTTCTTCACAATTTAGAGTTTATGGATGTTGTTAAATTTCTTGATATCTCAAACCCTTGGTATTATTGAGTTGTAACTCACGATTTATCATGAACTTTAGTGTTTATGATAATGGACACATAAACACTAATTTTTGGGCTTGAGTTATTATGTGTCCATTATCATAAACACTAATTACATTATAAAATCCATAAGTTTGGGCTTGAGTTACTAAATTTCTTAAAATCACTCAGATTATAAAATTGGCATAATAATTGCATTCTTCAGAGATGGTGGGTTATAAACACCCAATGACCTATGATTTCATACACACACACACATACATATATATATTGAGTATAAATTCCTCCAACTCACATGTTATGAATGCTTTCAGAAAATGTATTTATTTTCAGTCTTAAGATTATTATTATTATTGTCATGAGCATTGCAGTTATCAGTGTCATTCAGTTGGGAGTAGTACTTAACATCGAGCAGATGCCAGGATAAAGGATCACTCGCCAGTTAGGTTAAGACCTATAGTAGAAGTCCCTAAGTCCTAAAACTAGGATTTCATGCATATATATATATATATGCGTGTGTATATATATGTGTGTGTGTGTATGTTCGTTATACATACACACACACATATATATATTGAGTATAAAAGCCTCCATCTCACATGTTATGAATTCTTTCAGATAATGTGTTTATTTTCAGTCCTCAGATTATCATCATTATTATTATTATTATTATTATTATTATTATTATTATTATTATTATTATCATCATCATCATCATCATCATCATCATTGAACATTGTTGTTATCAGTGTCATTCAGTTGGGAGTAGTACTTAACATCGGCAGACGCCGGGATGAAGGCTCACCCGTCAATTAGGCTGAGATCTTTAGTAGAAGTTCCTAAATCCCAAAACTAGGATTTCATGCATATATGTATATAAGTGTGTGTATACACACACACACACATATATATTTACACACACACACACATATATGTATATATATAGTACAAAATCCTCCATCTCACATGTTTTCAATACTTTCAAATAATGTATTTATTTTCAGTCCTTAGATTATTATTATCATTGAGCATCATAGTTATCAGTGCCATTCAGTTAGGAATAGTACTTAGCACCGAACAGACACCGGGATGAAGGCTCACCCACCAGTTAGGCTGATACCTTTAATAGAAGTCTCTAAGTTCCAAAACTATGGTATCACTTTAGATTCTAAAGTGTTACCCGTTAGACCAGGCTTGACACCTTAATCCTTTTGGACATCAGTACCCTTCCAACTGGGTTACAAGTTGGACCAAGGTTAGCTCAGATTGGGGTATGTTGGTTATTAGTAGCTCATATAGTCCACATTCTACCATTTGGTTCAGCTACTTGCATGACCTTGTATTTAGTTATTAAGTTTATCATACATCACATGTTTATTACTTGTTCTTACATCAATGTATTATGATACATGCATCATGTTCAGCCTATATTAGTTATTTCCTTTTTCACATACTCAATATATTCAAAGTACTGATTACATACTTTTTGTGCTATATTGTCTTGGAATATAAGTTCTGATGCTCAGCACTCGAATGCACTTAGTACGATCTCCAACCGCATCAAAAAAAAAATTTTGGTGAGTTTTCATCATTCGAGGGCTAGTATCATCATTTCATTTTTTATTACTTCAGTTTTCAATGAGCTAGAGTTAGTTGGGACCATGTCCCAACAACTCATCATAGTAGAAGCTTTTGGACATACAGTTAGATGTTTATCTTGTGGTTTGACACTCAGATATTATTGTTGATTTTTTTTTTGAATATTTATTTCATCATTCAGTTCTTCTTTTGCATAAGTCTTTTTATCAGTTAATTTTAGTATCCTTAGTGTCACGCCAGGCCATAGATTAGCTTGGGATCTCTTGTGACCCATAAACACTGTGTTACGATATAGGTTCTGATGCTTAGCACCCGAATCATATACTTTCTTTTGTGGTATATTGTCTCAGAATATAGTTTCTGATGCTCAGTACTCAAATTGCTCTTAGTACGATCTTCTACCGCTTAAATAACAATATTTTGGTGAGTCTTCATTAATCGAGGGATAGTATCACCATTTTATTTTTTCTTACTTCAGTTTTCAGACAGTTTGAGTTAGTTGTGGGCTTGTCCCGACAACTCATCTTAATAGAAACTTTCAGACATACAGTTAGATGTTTAGCTTATGGTTTTACACTCATATGTTGTTGTTGGTTTTATTTTGAATATTATTTCATCATTCAGTTTTGACTTTCACATAAGTTTTTTTTATCAGTTATTCTCAATATCCTTAGTGTCATGCCAGGCCATGAGTTAGCTTGGCGTCTCTTGTGACCCTAAGAACTGTGTTACGACTAGGGATAGTCTCGGGTCATAACAATCTTGGAATTATACTAATAGGTTTATAGTGTTCTAGGGTGTCTAAAAGTCGCGTTAAATAGAGTCTTATTCATGGGCGTGAAGCACTCCACACTTATGAGTGAGGCTATGAAACGTTTTAGTAAAAGTTTCACTTCTTTCATGTTTATATCATGTGATAGAGTGTGAAATCTATTAAAACCTTCTTCTAACTCGTTCTTTACATGTTTACATAATATGCCTCCAAAAGATAACTAATAGAAAGAGGAGTGGAAATGATAACGGGGTTAAGAATTAGAAAGTACCACCACCAGTTCAAGAAAACCTTTTGAATAAACATGTCTCACAGGTTGAATTTAGGTCTACCTTCACATCCTTAGCCCAGTCTATGACTACCTAAAATAACCATCCAACCCAACAGTAAATGCAACAGAAGCTTGAGTGTGGTACTTCACTTGGATGAATCCACTAGTGTTCTTTGGGTCCAAGTCTAAAGAGGATCAATATGAGTTCTTGGGTTATTCAGAGAGTTACAAAGATCATAGGTGTTACCCTAAGTAAAAGTGTTGACTTGGATGCCTATCTTCTGCAAGGAGTGTCTCATACCTAGTATAAATAATGGAAAGAAAAAAGGGGTGCAAACGGAAAACCGATTGACTGGGATGAGTTTGTTGTTGCATTTTTGGAAAGGTTTTTCCCACTTTATATGTGGGAGGACAAGGTGAAAGAATTAAAAAATCTAAAGAAGAGTAACATGAGCGTAAATAAGTACTCCCTTAAGTTTAATTATTTGGAAAGGCATGCCTCGGCTATGGTAGTGGATTCCAGGGGCTGCATGAGCAAGATTATGTCTGGTATTTCTGAGAATATGGTGAGAAAGTGTAGGACTACTATGTTTGGTATGGAAATGGAAATCTCCAAGATGATGGTTCATGCTCAAAAGCAAGAGAAAGAGAAAGTTAAGGAGAAAAAAAGAGAGAATAAGAAGGCCAAAATTGGTATCTTTGATTTTTCTCAATAGAGATCAAATGGTGGAAATCATTCTTAGTTCTTCCAGAAATCTTCATTCCCAATACGGTCTTCTTCTAATTCCCCAGTGCCTAAGTTCAGGCAGGATAATTGAGATAGGGCACCAGGATATAAGTCCCAAGGCAGTGTGAGTAGTGTTCGTACCAACTCAGTATGCAATAAATATGGTAGGAACCACAAAGGTGAGTATATGGATGATAAAGATATTTTTTTTGGTGTGGAAATCCAGGACATAAACTAAGAGAATATCTAGTGGCTTCACTGAGAAATAGGGATGCCTGTCAGCAAAGTTAGTCCAACTCTTCAGTAGCTCCGGCATGTCACTCGACTCAATAGGATGCATCATCATGTGCATCTGGAAAACAACGTCAGAATAGGTTCTATACCCTTCAGACTCAATAGGATTAGGAGAGTTCTCCTAATGTAATCATTGGTATGTTACAGGTCTTCCATATTCATGTCTATGCATTATAAGATTTTGGAGCCACACTTTCTTTTGTAACTTTATATATAGTAGTAGATTTTGGTGTCAGTCCTAAAACTCTTTCAAAACCTTTTACAGTCTCTAATCCAGTTGGTGACTCAGTCATAACTAGACGACTATACAAAAAATTTCCCAATCATAATTTCCCAGAAAGCTACCTCAGTTGACCTTGTATAGTTAGACATGGTAGATTTTGATGTCATTCATGGAATGGGTTGGCTACACTCTTTATATGCCTCTATTAATTATAGAAAAATAGTAGTGCAATTGTAATTTAAAAATGAACCAGTTCTAGAGTAGAAGTTTTGCATCTTAGTGCATATGGATCAGTTCGTATGTTACCTTAGGGATAGAAAATTGATCTTCAAAGGGTGCATCTATCATCTTGTTAGGTTTAAGGATTCAACATACAAAACCCTAACTCTTGGGTCAGTTTCAATGGTAAATAAGTTTCCAAAAGTATTTCTGAAAGATCCACCCAAAGTTTCTCCCTAACGAGAAATTAACTTCAGAATATACCTCTTTCAGATACCCAACCTATTTCAGTTCCACTATACATAATGGCTTCAGTTGTTCTTAATGAGTTGAAAGATCTATTGAAGGACATCTTAGGAAAGGGTTTTAATAGGCCCATTATCTCTTTGTGGGGTACTCCAATCCTTTTTGTATGTAAGAAAGACAGTTCTCTCAAAATGTGTATCGACTACCGTCAATTGAACAAGGTCACAATAAAAAATAATTATTCCATTCCTAGGATTAATGAGTTCTTTGACTAGCTTTAGGGTGAAAATTATTTCTCTAAAATAGACCTTAGATCAGTCTATCATCAGCTTAGAGTTAGAGAACGTGACATTTTGAAGACAACCTTCAAAACTTGGTATAGTCACTTTGAATTTATTGTTATGTCTTTTGCACTAACGAATGCTCCTACAACTTTTTATGGACTTGATGAACAAGGTGTGCTTAAGTAGAACATGAAAATGATCATTATAGTCTTCATAGATAAAATTTTCGTTTATTATTAAAGTGAGGATGAAAAGATGATTGTCTTGCAGTCTCTTAAAAATCGCCAGCTATTTGCCAAGTTCAACAAATGTGCATTCTGGTTGAAATCAGTAACATTCCTTGGTTATGTTATTTTTGATTAAGGCATTCAGGTTGATCCCCAAAAGACCAAAGTAGTAAGGAACTGTCCTAGACCCATTTTTCCAGTAGATATCAAGAGTTTCCTAGGCTTAGCTGGCTACTACAGATGACTTGTTGAATAATTTTCCTCAATTGTTTATGCCATGTCCTGGATGACTAAGAAGAAAGTCAAATTTTAGTGGTTTGATTCTTGTGAGAAAAATTTTCAGGAGATGAATACTCGACTCACCACTGCTCTGGTTTTAACTTTGCTTGAGGGTTCAGATGGTTTTGTGGTTTATGGTGATGCTTCTTAGGTTGGACTTAGACTTAGTTGTGTGTTGATACTTTTATGATCCAAAAACAAGGGTCATGATGGCATTTGTTATGGCGTACCTTGACAAGTAGGCCTATTATCCAAACTGATACCAAAAAGGAAAAAGACAGAAATACCCAAGGTAAGTCTCCTAGAACAAAGACGAACCATACAAGTAATCATAACAACATATAAAAAACTTATCCAAAATATCAATAATGCCTAAAACCAGGAGTCAATAGTGTAAGAACTACTAATACAATCCGTGAGTCAAAAACATCGGAAAATAACCACAAGGAACCATAACTGTCTCGGAATACTAATAAAGACATAACTAGTATGAAAAGATAGAGATGAACTTCGTACATATGAATGTCCAACCACTACCTTAAGTAAACTGAACGCACCCAATATCAACCTGTCTGTGGAGCCCCCAAACTTGAAACTACACCGAAAGAGTAAAGTAGGAGTGAGTACGGTCCACTTGTACTCGGTAGGTATCAAAGGCTGGTTGAGCAAAGTAGAAAATAAGGCATACCAAATACACACTAAGGGCATGTAAACTGCAATAAAAAAATGTCCTACAATGGTATCCTACACCGCTTGCACCAACAGTTCTAATATATCACATATATTGCAACATCACACCAAGATAGAACACATATATTATATCACATATAAGTAGAACAAGGGGAACATTCATATACAAGATTATCAAATACAAGTAAAAGAAGATAAGAAAATTACATAGATGGCATGTCAATATGGCAATACAACACAATATATACACAATAAAGTAAGTGCAGTGTATATGATGATGATGATAATACTGCTGATGATGATGCACAAGGTCGTCGCACAACCTCCGGAATCCTCGCACAATCCCCGTATACACCTACGGAGGAAGGCCTCCCAACATAGGACCCATGGGGGGTTTGTCAACCCGTATACAATCCACATATCTCATATATCTTTTTTGGCACATCCCTTAGAAAGGATTTTATAAGGTGTTACAATATCTTTTTTTGACACGCTCAGGTGTTGAAATATCAAGCCTAACCATCTGATTAGGTAAAAACTGAACCTCTAAGACTAAAGGCCTCTCCTAGGTCAAAAGATGTGCCATGCTACCCATGGTAGGTTACTTTCGGCTCAAGGAATCCGCAACCAAATTAGCCTTGCTCGAATATAGAGAATGGGCAAGTCATAAGTCTTAAGCAACTCAAGCCAACGGTGATGCCTCATATTAAAATCTCACTAGGTGAGGAAGTATTGAAGGCTATGATGATCTGCGAAGATCTCACAATGGAATCCATATAAGTAGTACCTCCATAACTTCAAAGCGAGCACAACCGCGTACAGCGCTAAATCATGGATAAGGTAATTTCTCTCATAGGGATTTAACTAACGAGAAGCATATGCAATCACCTTCCCCTCCTTCATCAACACAACACCCAATACAACACTTGAAGCAACACAAAACATGGTAAAGCCCATGTCTTTCTTTGGCAAAGCCAATCAACAAATCCTTGATCTTTTGGAAGCACGCCTCACAAGCATCGGACAATTGAAAAGAAATCTTCTTCTTGGTAAACTTGGTAAATGGAGATGTAATGGATGGAAAACCCTTAACAAAACGCCGATAATAGCCTGCTAAGCCAATAAAACTCTAAATCTCGGTGGACGAAGTATGTCTAGCCCAATCACGAACCACTGCAACCTTGGCTGGATCAACCATAACACCTTCTCTAGTCACCACATGACCCAAGAAAGAAATAGACTCCAACCAAAACTCGCACTTAGAGTACTTTCCATACAAATTCTCATCCCTCAATCTCTGAAGAACAATCCGCAAATTATTGTCATGCTCAGCCTCACTCTTGAAATACAACAAGATATCATTTATAAATACAATAAAAAAAAAAGTCGAGATACTAGGGGTGGGCATGGTATGGTATATATCGAATTACCATACCGGACCAAAATTTTTGATACCATGGTTTTGGTATTATGGTATTTGGTATGGTATATGGTATACATTTTAAATTTTTTTGGTATATGGTATGGTATTCGATATTTACAAATGACATACCAAAATACCGAATACCATACCGAAGTATATATAGTTACATAAATATTATACCATTATCATACCATATTAATTCGGTATGGTTTGGTATTTTGACGTTTGGCTTCGTTATTTTGCGGTATGATAATCGGTAATCATAGTTTGTACAACTTCGACAATTTATACTCGTATACTAGAGTATTATTACTTCAACTTTTCAAAAGCGCGTCTTAATTATATCATAAATACACATTACACATGTAGAAATATTAAAAAAGAAGTACAAACAATTCTTTTTGTTAGTCAATTACACAAAAAAGATATTTCAATCAAGATAGAGTAGCGAAAGTTTTAATGTCTAAACTATAGGTTTTATAATTTTATCATCTGCTAAATATAATTCTATTGGTGTATCTATTCCTTCTCTGAAACATGCTTTTATTAGTATCTCTGTTCCTCCAAGGTGTACATATTTTATTGAGTCTTTACTTTTTATATCGTTTATTATTTTATTAATTATTCTTTTTGTTACTAGTGGTATGCTAGCTCTTTCATTTGCATATCTACAATCTATTACATGTTCCTTTTGACTTACTACGTAGTGTTCTTCCTTTTTTCTACTAAATATATATTTTATTGTTGGTATTTTAAATATTTTTTCTACACTTAAGTCTAACTCTTTTCCTTTTATTTCGTCAAATATATTACTATCAAATATTATTTTTTGATCTGTTTCTTCTTCATTTAAATATTCTTCCTTTGTTATTATTTTTATATCTTCTTCAGTTATTTGGGTCATTTTTATATCTTCTTCAGCCATTTGATTCATCTAATTCACTATCTATTTCATTATCTGTTTCATCCTCCGAAATTTCATATATACTATCTGCACTTTCTAATTCATAATCTATATAATCTATCTGCATATATTCTGTATTTTCTATTTTTATTTCTGATATTTGTTTATTTTTTAGGTTTTTTGGTAATTTACAATCTCTAGCAAAATGTCCAAGTTTTACACAGTAATAAGTATATTTTTTTTGTAACGCCCCAAAAACGGGTCCCGGAGCGTCACACGGTGCTTGAGGCTACGAGTAGACCCAAGCTTTGAGCCATTTTTATTCAATTCAACATAAATCAATGGGGTTTCCATAAATAACCCTCAAATATCAACAGAGTAATCATCATCCTAGAATAAAAGAATTTCAGAAAGATAACAAAATACGACTTATTAGTCAACTCCCAACATCTATACTAGTCTGACAAGCCT
Organism: Capsicum pubescens; assembly: GCA_030864215.1. Classification (NCBI taxonomy): domain Eukaryota; kingdom Viridiplantae; phylum Streptophyta; class Magnoliopsida; order Solanales; family Solanaceae; genus Capsicum; species Capsicum pubescens. The sequence continues at coordinate 155,443,426 of CM061548.1, forward strand.
CTAAGAAAATCAATAAAACCAGCGAGCCATTGAGACATGCCCCAACTGACTCATACTCAGTTATCAAATGTAAACAATTCCGTGAAACCAACATCAGACATCACGTCCTTGGAACATGAGGACTCACCACAACAGAGGATGTAGAACAACGTGCCCGAAGAATCACTGTCGAACCTGGAACTGAGCACCTGAACCTACATTCCGAGAAAATGCAGCCCACATACGAAGATGTGGGTCAGTACCATGGAAAGAAACCGAGTATATGGGGGTGTATGCAGTTGTATAAACATCATCATCATAAATATTTATAAGAAATATGCAGGATGTATGAAAGACTCACATAGCCCGAAGAAAATCATCATAATCATGAGAGGATGAAATAAGTATAATAACACATGTGAGTCATCATATAATTTGTCAATCACTTTCAGTTCATCAAGAATATCAATTCTCATAATGTAAATATCATTTAAATCTTTCGAAAGATAACTTTCACAATTCCACTTTCAAATTACTTCACCGTTCACCATAGACACAAGGAAACACACATACTGGGAGATCCTATAACCGACATAAACTATGTGAGCCACATGGAGTCCAACGTCCAACCCACGTTGGGGAGAGCCGTCCTATCCTTTCCATCGGAGTAGGACTTCCAATATCAATCCAAAAACACTAGTGATCACTATATAAATCAGCCTCAGGCTCACGTCCTATGGGGGAACGTAGTTCTAGGGAAGTAAGGTCACTTTATACCTCTCATTCGGTGATAAAGAGTACACCCAGACTTATCTAAGATCATTTCAAAGACAATCCACAACAAAATAACTTTCATCAATATATAAGTATACATCGGGGGCCATCATGATACCCATTTATCATAATCAAACACGTTGTGGATTTCTTTCACATTCGAGTTCAAAGCGACTCCATTAAGACCAAAAGGTCAAATCATTCAACACATCTCAAATATTCAACATCAACGTGCTTATACCACACATTTTCTCAAAGACACAATTTCAAATGGGGTTCAAGACCCAAATATCAAAATCATGATAAATATCGTTCAAGATTCATGCTTTATATCACCACACATGTAAATCCATCTTTCAAAATCATAGACATCAAAATTTCATAATAATCATCATAGAATATGAGTTCATGCTTCAAAATCATAATAATCAAGTAAAAATCATGTCTTCGTAAAGAAAATTACTTTTGGGCACAAGAACGAAAGAGTGCTCTTGTTGAAAACCCCCACATACCTTGAAATTAACCTCTTGATTATGGAATCTTGTTCACATAAATAAGGGGTGCTCCTCGAAGGTCTCGAGATGATGAGTTCGATTATCGGATCAAATTTGAATTTCTACGGTGAAATTGGAAGATATTTGGAGTTCAAAATGGACCTAGGGTTTAGTTCTCTCAATGTTTTTGATGGAAGAACATAAATTTTATGGCTCAATATAGGTATAAATGGACAATTTTCGTCCATGAAGTGAAGGCATAATGACCAAAATGCCCTTAAAAATCAACTAACTCTCGAATCTGTCCTTTGGTGGACTGTTTTGATAGTCTGAAGTAGATCAACCATAACGTTTTACTCTGATATTCAAATTGGATGAAACCAATTTCATTAGAAAGAGGACTTTCATATCCTTCCATTGATATATAGTATCTCACCCAGATCATTGTGCACGAGGATTTATGATCATTTGAAGTTGACCCAAAAATTCACTTTTGATAGGCTGAAGTAGATCGACCATAACGTTTTGCTTCGATAGAAAAATTGGATGAAATTAATTTCATTGGAAAGAGGACTCGTATATATTTCCGTTGATATATAGTAGATCACCCAGATCATTATGTACAAGGAGTTATATTTTTTAAAGTTGGAGAAAAAATACGCCAGACCTTGGTACTTTTTCCTGCACGTTTTACTGTTCACTACTATTTACGGTTTGATCGGAATATTCATAACTCGTCGCTCGGGTGTCCGTTTTGGATGATCCACATATCGTTGGAAAGCTTATTTGATACTCTACGAAATGGTGGGTCATAAGCTAAGACATTTCGCACGTAAAATTTATAATTCATTCTAGAAGATAGAACCCAACACGTTTACGCACAAAATTTCAACGAAAAATTTTCCGGGGTATTACACTTTTATAGATTTCTTTTTTCTATATGGTCTTTTATGTTTATAATTTTTTACATAATATCTTTTTCTTGGTTTCTTATTTTTATATTTTGATTTTTTGTATTTCTTATATTTCTTATGTCTTTTTCTTTTCTTATAATATCTTTCTTCACATCCAAATTGAGGTGCTATTTTATCTTTACAACATGTTATATTTCTTATTAATATTTTTTCCATTTTTATTTCTTCTCTATATTTTTCACATAGATTTCTATACCATTGTTGTAAAAAATTTATTCTTGCTCCTAGGGTATCTACTATTTTTGCTTTATCCTAATTCTTTATTATTTTTGAACTAAATGGTTCAGGTAATTTACTAAAATATAATTTTCTTATTTCTTTACTTTCTTCAATATTATATGTTCCTTTATAATAATATTCTTTAAATACGCACGTATATTCATCTATATAGCACATATTACATATTGCTAATTTTAACATTAAATTCCTATTCGGGTCTTTTTCTTTATTTTGTTCTGCTTCTTCTATTTTCATACTGCTAAATTCATCACTTATAGTTATTTTAGATTTTTTCAATATTTTTGTTGGTAATATTTTTGTAGGTGTTGATGTTCCTTCTGTTTTTATATCAGATCTTAATACTATTTTCTTGCTTCGGCTAGGTTTAAAATCCATAATTTTATTGTTCCTATTAATGTCTTTTCTATATATTCTGGTGTATTTGTTGTATTTATTTTGTTATCTAATAATTATTTTGACATGTATCCTACCCATAGTTGTATTATTTTATTTGTGTCTATTACACTGTCTAAATCTAAAAAGTTATAATTAGTTATTTGTCTTGGTGTCCATTTATTATATTCATCCTTTGGATTATATCTTTTAAACTTACTTTTGTAATTATAGGTTGATTTTCTTATAGCTGATGTACTAGGTATTATATTTTTATCTAGAGTATTTACTTTTGTATTTATTAGTTCTAGATCTTCTTTATTAATTACTTCTTATTTTTCATTAATTTCTAGTTTTCCTATGTTTTCTAGAATTTCTGTATATGTTTCACTATCTTTCGAATCATAATTATCTATTTCTTCAGCATCTATTGTGTTTATTTCTAATTCACTGGTTCCTGGTTCTTTATTTTTTATTTTTAATTTTTCTTTAAATTGATTTATCTCAATTAATAATTTTTGTTCTTTATCTTTTTCTTCTTTTTTCTGTCTATTTTCATATAAATCTTTTAGCATTTGTAGTTCTTTTTCTAATTCAACAATCCTACTATTTTTAGTTTCTTCTATTTTTCGTATTTCTTCTGTAGTTTGTTGTTTTATTTTATCTATTTTCTTTTTTTTTTATCTATCTCTTCGTCTTCTCTTTCTATTCTTACCATGACTGTCAACTTATCTTCTAATTTTAATTCTTCTTTTTCTAACATTAAATATAAATGTTCACCTATTTTCTTATACCTTCTTCCTAGATTAGAAAATATTACTTTTATTTTTAATCTTTCATGGTTTTCATATGTTTTTTCATCTATTATAAATTCTTCTTTGTTCATTTTATTTAAATGTATATAAGTTATGTTGATAGATATATTCTAGACTATCTATTGTTGATTCTAAATTTGATATTTCTTCTTTTTGTGTATTTATTGAGTTTTTACTAACTCCGACAATTATGTTATACTGTAGTATTTCTATCCTTATTTTTAATTCTTTACGTTTTTCAGATATTATTTGTTTTAATTTTTTATATTATTGTGGTTTTTGTACGTTATCCATCTAAACAAATAAAATATTGTTTTGGTAAATATCTAAATTTAATTGTTTCATAATCAAATAAATTAATCAAATAAATCCAAATATATACTACTTCCGTAACTTTAAACAGCATAGGCTCTGATACCAATTGTAGGGGGCGAGGATAACTTTAATAGATCTATTGACAACCACTCATCTAACTAAACTGACTCCCAACGAATAACATGAAACTCATTTGAAATATAACAGCGAAGCATAGAAACATGAAAAAATGGATGAACAACTGATAGATCAGGGTGCAAAGCCAACTCAAAAGCTACATCTTCAACAGTTCGAAGAATCTCAAATGGACCAATATACCTCGAGCTAAGCTTGACCCTCTTCCCAAACCTCATCACACCCTTCATGGGTGAAACTCGAAGGAAAACATAATAACCAACACCAAATCTTAAGGCATGAAGTTTACGATCAATATAGCAATTTTTCCTACTCTGTGCCGCTCTAAGTCTGTCTTGAATGACTCGGTCTTTATCTAAAGACTCACGAAGCAAGTACATACCTTGAGGTCTAATCTTAGAAGTATCAAACCAATCAACTAGAGAGCGATAATGCCTACCATACAATGCCTCAAAAGGAGTCATATCAATACTGGAATGGTAGCTGTTATTATAGGCAAACTCTACTAACGCCAAATATTGCTCAAACTGGCCACCAAAATTCATCACACAAGCGTGGATATATCCTCTAAAACATAAATAGTCTGCTCTGACTGACCATTAGTCTAGGGTGAAATATTGTACTGAGATCAACCTGAGTGCCCAACTCATCTTGAAATATCCTCCAAAAGTGATAAGTGAACACCAAACTACGATCTGAGATGATAGATGCTGGCATACTATGCAGATGCATAATCCCACAAATGTAGATACGAGCCAACCTCTTGACACTAGAGAAAACCTGGACTGGAAGGAAATGATTTGACTTGGTCAATTAATCCATACTGACCCAAACATTATCAAAACCATTAAAGGAATGAGGCAAACCAGTCACGGAGTCTATAGTGATCCGTTCCCACTTCCACTCAGGAATGGTCAACCTTTGAAGAAATCCACCAGGTCTCATATTCTCAACCTTCACCTGCTGACAACAAATGTAATAAGCTATGAAGTACGCCACATCTCTCCTTATACCACCCCAGCAGTAGTGTTGTCTCAAATCACGATACATCTTAGTCACTCCTGGATGGATAAAATATATGCAACAATGGGCCTCCTTTAAAATCAACCTAATTTAATCACCTACTCTCAGCACACAAACTCAGCCCCCAATCCTCAAAACTCCACTTGAATCAAGTAAGGCTTTCTTTTCCTCGCCACTCAACACCTTATCTAAATAAACCTCACTCCAACATCATCACACTAATAAGGTTAAATCTACTCTATTAAAGAAGATCTCTCTTTCACAAATTCCAAAACACGCCCAGGTGTTGAAATATCAAGCCTAACCATCTGGTTAGGTAAAGATTGAACCTCTACGACTAAAGGCCTCTCCTAGGGAAAAAGATACCCAATCTAACCATGTTAGTCGAATTATGGCTCAAGACATCCACAACACATTAGCCTTACCTAGTGGTAGAGAATGGTCAAGTCATCATTCTTAAGAAATTTAAGCCAATGATGTTGCCTCGTGTTAAAATCTCATTGGGTGAAGCAGTATTAAAGGCTATGATGATCTAAGAAGATCTCATAATGGACTCCATATAAGTATTGCCTCCATAACTTCAAAGCAAGCACAATCACTCATAACTCTAAATCTTGGGTAAGGTAATTTATCTCATAAGGCTTCAACTAACGAGAAGCATACGCAATCACCTTACTATTCTACATTAATATAACACCCAATACAACACTTGAAGCATCACAAAAAATGGTAAAGACCATGCTCTCCTTAGGCAAATCCAATATAAGAGCTAAAGTCAACAAATCCTTGAGCTTTTGGAATTTTGCCTCACATGCATCAAACCACTGAAAAGAAATCTTCTTCTAGGTCAACTTGGTCAATGGAGCTATAATGGATGAAAAACCCTTAGCAGAATGCTGATACTAATCTGTAAAGCCAAAAGAAAATCCAAATCTTGGTGGCCAAAGTAGGTCTAGCCCAATCATGAATCGTTGCAACCTTGGCTGGATCAACCATAATACTTTCCTTAGTCACCAATGATCCATGAAAGAAATAGACTCCAACCAAAACTCATACTTAGAGAACTTCACATACAACTTATCATCCCTAAATATATTAAGCATAATATGTAAATGCTCCTCATGCTCATCCTCATTCTTGGAATACACCAATATATCATTTATAAATACAATAAAAAAAGAGTTAAGATACTATCAAAACACATGGTTATCAACTCCATGAATTTAGTAGGGGAATTGGTTGTTATACCCCAAGATTTCATGTTCTAAATCTCTCAAAAGATATCCCATGAAGTTAGCTTTAAAACACCGCAAACGTTACCTCGATATGATATCATGGCAAAAAGTTATGCAATTTTACCTTTAAGTGTCAATCAACTGCCAGTGGTTACAACTTATGTGATGACCCATTATCAAACCTTATGAGTCATTATGAGTAATCGTAGTCATAACAGTGCTCAACTAAAAGTTTGTTCCAGTGGTTACAAGTCCAACACATGAGTAGTAGTTTGACATTATGAATCATTGTGTGGACCCATAGCTGAACAGTAAAGGATCCAAGAATCAAGCCTCATGTTTTGGTGGTTTTATTAGTGACTTAAATATATATTAAGACCTCAAATACCTCATAGCTTATAGACAAGTCAAAACATCCCTTAGCGATTAAATTCTTGGGATGTATATAACTATAGTCATCTTCAAATGAGCATAACTTTGTTCTACTAAGAATTTTAGATCTCAATACATACCAAAAGATAGATAATTGAATTAGATTTTGAACAATACTAATTTCTCCTTAATTCGATATCGGGGTGAAAATTTATGGCCAAAATATTGAAGCACTATCAAAGTTGCCCATACTACGACTCGTAATATCTTATTATGAGTCGATAGGAGAGAGTCGTAACCTGGGCAGAAAAGTCTAAAAATGGGTTTTTGACTACAACTCAAGCCATGAATCATAGCCATACCTTATGAGTCATGACCTAAGTCATTGGGACGGCTTCTAGACATTTTCCAGAAGATTTCTAAGGATTTTTTGGTATTTTCCCACTCTTTTAACCCCAAGACTACGTCGTTTCACCCTCCAAACAATAGTTATCAAGATTAAATATTGTCCTAACCTATCATAACTCAAAAATCATTCACCATGGAGAAAAAAGAGGTGATTTTTTTCCCTAAAACCAACTAGGGTTCTTCAAGTTCAAGCCCAATTCCAAGAAATTCATCCAAGGCTTCTATAATCAGGTATGTGGGGTATTCATCAATGGTTCCTTCTACCCATTGAGTCCCAAAATCCCATTCTTATTAATAGTATGAATTTTACTCTCTTTTATGATCAAGTTCAATGTAAATCATGAAATTTATCCATGTGTCCTCATTAGTTTTACATTCCAGCCATGATAATATTCTTTCCCATGTGAAATATATCCCTTTATGATTAAGTTCCAAAACCCCATGTCATGTTTAGTCAATATCATATTAAATCCTCAAACTTATGCATCAAACCATGTGAGCATGTTGTCCTTATAAGTGTACCATATTCCTACTGAAATAACTTGGCTTTGGATCTTTAGAGATTTTCTCAAGTTGTGAGGTTCTGGGTTGGGTACGAATTGATCATAGCCTTTGTATGCTAGGGTACGACTAGTACCCTTCCCTATCGTATGGAGATCAGTTTAGGTTGATAACATACTGTCCAAGATACAGTTTATCTCCTCCCAAGTCATATGTTAGGGTATGGGTCATATACAACCTAGTCGTATGATGTATTGGTTTTGGTCTAGTGGTCACTGACTTGGGTACGGGTTGTTTGGTACCACTCGTACCATTTAGTACGAGTCATGCATGTATGGTCGTATGTTGGAAAGATTAGGGGTCCATGGTTAAGCCTAAGGTACGAGTTAGGTTACCACTCATACCCTAGGGTACGGTTTAGACATGGAGTCATACCACTCCTAGGAGTTCAATTTTACAGCTTTTAGCTGAGGACTTTTTAGACATTTACCTACCCCTCAACCCTTCAAACCCTCGCCATATAAAATCTTTTACTATTCCTCACATATAAAAGATTTAAACACTCCTAAATCCTCTCTAAAACTCCTTCAACAAAGATTGGGGATAGGGTTTATCAAAGAGGTCATCTAGAGACTTGAAAACCAAGAATCCTTTCATGAATCATCTTGTAAAAGGAATGTGACTCTTCTCCTATTATTATTTCCCAAATATCATGTTATTTAGACATTGTTTATGAATCATTAATGATGGTTTTTGGAACAAATGTTGAGGGTTTTAATGTATAGTGATGGGTAATGTTTTCTCTTTGTTTAAACTTATGATTATACATTATTTTTGTGATGGTTTTCATGTGTGGGTGCGTGTTGATTATGATTTAACAAATCGGTCATGAGTAACCCTAATATTGATGGTTTTCACTTGGGTTTTGGTCATGGTAAAAGTATGCCCTCAAGGTGTTTGTGAAAATGTCTACTAGAAATAACTAGTTACATATTGATGGTGATTAGACCTAAGGCAATATCTTAATGAGTAAGAATGATTTGTAAATGATATTATAAAGGCCTTGTTGTCCATGTAATTAGTTAAATGGTGTCGTTGGTGGTTTGATTGGTTATAAAGGGGTTCGAGTCCCTAACATGAAATCGAATTGTATTGAACTAAAGCTTGGTGTAAGAGTGCTAATGAGTGATTTAATAAAGGTCTTGATGGACCTAATTTTACTTGAATGGTATTTGAAACTAATGCATTGTCATATTAAAGTGATTGATTGATATGATTCATGAAGACCTTGTGGCCATGTATGATGTTGAATTGTCGCCTTGATGGCTCGAAATGGTTAAATTGGTTAAAGTCCCCGAATGTGAATAGTGTGATGTAAATGTATGAACAAAGGGTTAGACTCCCAATGTCGACTAGTAATGAATGTGATGGCTTGTAGTTAGATTCCATTTGTCTAAAGAAATGGCTTATGGTTAGAGTTCACTTACTATTAAAAAGGGCTTGTGGTTAGAGTCCACTTGCTTAATAATATGTCTTGATGTTAGAGTCCTCTTGCTCGATATAACCTAAGTGGTGGAAGGTTAGAGTACTCCAATTCATGGTTCATGTTTGAGTGCTTTGAAATGCATGCTAAGGCCTTGTTATCTTTTGACACTTGATGTATCCATGTGTATTTACATGCCTGTATGTATAAATATGATAGCTTATGATGTTTTGAATTGGTGTTACCCTTGTGTTTCATGCTAGTGCTCCAACCACTAACCATCTCCGGATGCTATGTCCCCACAGAAACAGGGGCTAGAGCATCTTCTTCTTTTCCTGCACAGTGATCAGGTGTTTAGGCGATTCAGGTGTTGACATAAAAGTGGTGAGATTCCATCCTTCGGAAGACACATATTTCATGGTCTTCTTAGCTTATGTCATAGACTTATTTTGGATTCAATTTTGGACTATTATCGGGGGCTTATCCCGATATATTATTGATGTCGGATCTATAGAGGCTTGTGGATGACCGTGGACTTAGGTAGATTGGATGTTGAATGTTGATATTAATGAATTGCTAGACTTTCTTAAATTATGATTATTAGTCTTGTTTCCACTATCTTGATTATATGTTCGGAGTTCATCTGATATTTGTGATTGATATGATGGTTAGGTTAGATTAATGGGGCGATCTCTGGTCCTTGTTTGGCTTGAGATGCCCATACAACAAGGGCCAGTTTTGGGTCATGTCACCTATTCTCATAATCATTCATCAGTAGTGATATATTTTATACTTTGGTCTCTATATCATGAATTTAATCCATGATTTCTTAGTAATTTGAATTCAAGTCATGTCAACATGTTTCCTTCATGTGAATTAGGTTATTTCATGCTTTAAAATTCAATTATACATGTCATATTCAATTGCTCCCATGTCAAATTATCAAGTTAAGAACTAACCCATGTGAAATTGTCATCCTCCCAAGTTTAACACATCCCCATGTTCAAATTCATGTATCTCATTCATTTATTGAAATGTATTTTGTTTTTGGATCTCTGAATTATGACTTCCTACCAATGTTTTAAGTGTTATCGTATTTTTGTATCATTCAGTGATGAAGGGTTATGAACACCTAATACCTATTTGTTTTTACATGTTTCCGTTTTCAAGTAACAAGTCAGTCAAAGCATGATTTTTATTATCAGATTCAAATTATCATGTTCATACTGAGAACTTATCAGTACAGTACCATGTCATATTAAACAAATAATAATACTAGTGTTATTCAGTTGGAGTAACACTTAGCACCGAGTGAACGCAGGGATGGCGGTTCCCCCATCAGTTAGTCATGAGTCATTAGTAGCAGTCCCTAAGTTCCATACCTATGGTACAACTATAGATTATGAGAGGTCCTATGTTAGTTAGGAATGACACCCTCGTCCTTTGGGACATTATTCTTGTGGATCCACATCGTCAGTCATGTGTTGGTACCCCTGGCAAGGTACCATCACCCTTCCAACTGGGGTTACAGGTTGGAACCTGATAGCTCAAATTGAGGCATGTTAGTTATAGTCAGCTCCCACAGTTTCAATCAGTACTCAGTTTATATCAGTTCAGGTTTGCTTGACCAAGTAATCAAATTACCAGTTATTTAGTCAGATAGTTTTATAGAATATTCAGTATTTAGATCATGTCAGTAGATGCCTTGATTGGTCTTGCATTCATCTTACATGTTCATGTTTTCATGCTTAGTATCTATACATGATCCTTAGTTAATTTTTACAGCATGTTCATCTTTACATGTGATTTACTTAAAGTATTTATGTTTCTACCACTTCCCAGCTTACAGAATTGTTTTCATCTCATGATTCTTAAATTTCACTATGCCTTATAGCTTTTATGCACCGAATGTTTTAAATGCATACTTCAGCAAATAACTTATGTTCTCAACTGTAAAGCATGTTTTAAATATTTCCATAATTTAGTGCATGTTCCCATATACTCAGTACATTCCAAAGTACTGACAACATATATGCATTTATGGCTACATTCCTTCATGATATAGGTACCAGATATAGTCCACCCACTAGGGTCAGGCAGTTCTCAGCATTCAGCTAGTAGGTGAGGAGTTCTCTTATTTTGGGGACTCTATTTCATTGCAGTTCATGTCTTGTATTTCTATATTCCTTATGTATTGGTTTGTGGTAGTTGGAGGCATCTCCCAGCTATCTATAGTCAATATAGAAGAGGCTTCATACACAGTCAGCCAGAGTCACTCATGTAATTCAAGTTCTTCCTTCGGATTTATCATGTTGTAAAATTTTACAGTATCACGTGTATTCAGATTTTCTCATGATTATGATTTCTTTCAGTAAATTTAGCTTACACAATTAATTTAATTCAGATGCTCAAGTAACATGCCAGTTCATGGGTTAGCTTGATACCACTTATGGTTCTAAACATCGAGTTACGACTAGGGGTAGTCTCAGGTCGTGAAATTGGTTAACCCAAAGGATATGACCAAGAACTCATAATGACCATATCGAGTTTGAAAAGTTGTCTTCAGAATATCCGAAGCTCTAATCCTCAACTGGTGATAACCAGACCTTAAATCAATCTTAGAAATCACCGTAGCATCCTGAAGTTGATCAAATAAATCATCAATATGAGGACGAGGATACTTATTCTTAACTGTTACCTTATTCAATTACTGATAATCAATAAACATGTGCAAAGATTCATCCTTTTTTACAAACAAAAAAGGCATACCCCAAGGCGATACACTAGGTCGAATAAATCCCTTATCCAACAACTCCTGCAACTGATCCTTCAATTTCTTCGACTTGGCTAGGGCCATCCTATAAGAATGGAAAGCTCAACATCAATAGAAAAATTAATATCACAATTCGGAGGCATACTAGGCAAATCCATAGGTAACACATCCATAAACTCACGAACAACACAGACAGAAGCAAGGAAATGAGGTAAAATAACACTCGTATTATGAATATGAGCCAAATATGATAAATATCCCCTCTCAACCAATCTACGAGCTTGAACATAAAAGATAACCCTCGAAGGCCCCAAATGAATCACACCTTTCCAAGCTAACCTTGGTACATTTGGGGAGCTAAAGCATGCTCTTAGCAAAACAATCTAAGATAGCATGATAAGAAGACAACCAATCCATACCCAAAATAATATCAAAGTCAACCATATCTAACATAATACAATCTATCCAGGTCTTACAGACATAAAAAGTCACAAAACAAGATCGGTATACCCGATCCACCACTAAAGAATCTCCTACAGAGGTATATACTCAATTAGGCATAGAAAGAAGCTCGCTAACAGAATCAAAACCCAAAGAAAAATATGCAAACATATAGGAGAAAGTCGATCTGGGGTCAAATAACACTGATGTAGATCTGAAACAAATGGGGACGATGCCTAAGATCACAACATCCGAAGCCTCTTTCTCATGTCTGACGAGTATAGCATAACACTGTCCACGACCACCAACTACCTGAGTGGTCCCACGACCACAACCACAGGCTCTACCACCTCTACCTCTCGCTCATCTGGTAGCACCCCTACCCCCCACAGCTGAAATAAGAGTAGCCTTAATCACATAGTGGGGATAATCTGTGGCCATATGGCCAATCTCATCGCATACATAACAAGTCCTATGGCTTGCATTAATAAGATAAGGTACCACTGGGCCGTAATGGCCACCCTGCACTGTTGAACCCAAAGATCCACCACCTAAACTCTGTAAGGCCGCCTGCACTAGCCTACCCTAATGTCCACGAGAACCTCTAAAATATCTACCATGGGGAGATTGACCTTTGAACTCACCAAGACGTCATACCTTCTTGGCTCCACCTTAAGATATTAAGAGAATACCCCCTGTAATCTTGGCGTGATCCATAATGCTCTGAAAAGATGATCCAAATATAACCATCAGAGAAGTAGCCAACTAAAGGGAGACATCCAAACCCTTCACAAATTTCTGAATCTACTCTGACTCGGTGGAATGTTATCATAGGAATATTAGGACAAGGAATGGAAGAATGCCTCATACTCAACAACTTTCATGAATCCCTACTCCAAATGATCAAACTCATCTCGTGTATAATCTCTCAAACTGAAAGGTGCAAATCTCTTAAAGAAGGCATCAACAAACTGATCCCAAGTTATCCAGGAGAATAACGGGGTCTACAACTCACAAATGACCTCTACCAATCTCTAGTTCCATCTCTCAACTCATAGGTCATATAAGCAACACCATCTATGTAGAAAGAGTAAAACATAACTCAAAATACTAGGTATGAAAGAACTTTACACAATAAAAAAATAAAATGAGAAAAGTTTTCTAAAGATGTCATATAGCCTCTCGAAGATAGATATGGACGTCTACCTACTAATTCACGAGACTTTATAAGACATCCCATTCTTACACCATTGAGACCAATGAAACCTGTCTCTGATACTAATTTTTCACGATCCAAAAATAAGGGTCATGACGGTACATGTCACGGCGTACCTTGAAAAATAAGCCTATCACCCAAACTGATACCAAAAAATATAGAAATATCTAAGGTAAGGCTCCTAGAACAAAGACAAACCATACAAGTAATTATAACAATGCAGAAAAAACTTATCCAAAATATTAGTCATGCCTAAAACCAGATGTCAATAGTGTAAGTACTACTAATACAATCCATCAGTCAAATACATCAGAAATTAACCACAAGGAACCATAACTATCTCTGAATACTAATAAAGACATAACTAGTACAAAAAGATAGAGGTGAACTTCGGACATATAAATGTCCAACTTCTACCTTGACTAAACTGAAAGTGCCTAAAATAAACCAATTTGAGGTACATCCAAACTTGAAACTGCACCAAAAGGGTGAAGTAGGAGTGAGTACGGTCCACTTATACTCAGCAGGTATCATAGACCGATTGAGCAAAGTAGAAAATAAGGCATACAAAATACACACTAAAGGCACGTCACCTGCAATCAAAACATGTCCCACAATGGTAGCCTGCACTGCTTGCACTAATAGTTCTAATATATCACATATATTGGAACATCAAACTAAGATAGAATACAAGTATACATTATATCACATATAAGTAGAACAAGGGGGAACATGCATATGCAAGATCATCAAATACAAATAAAAGAAGATAAGACAATTACATAGATGACAAGTCATTATGGAAATACAATACAATATAAACACAATAAAGTAAGCAATTTATATGATGATTATGATGCACTAGATCATCGCACAATCCTCGTATACACCTACGAAGGCAAGCCTCCCAACACAGGACCCATGGAGGGTTCGTCAACCCATATAAAATCCACATATCTAATATATCCTTTTTAGAACATCCCTCGAAAAGGGTTTTAGAAGGTGTTACAATATCTCTTCCCTAGCACATCCCTCGGGAAGGGTTTTTAAAAAAGTGTTGTCAATGTTATTCAGGTGTTGCCACGGTGCCACCAATATTTCATAAATGAGTATGATATGAAGAGTAATGCTTACAAACAATCACAATGAGTATATCCACACCCAACCACATGATATATTTTCATAACCAACCACAATGATACATTTCCACAAACATGTGAGCCAATATCCATTTATTATTTCTATTCATTCATGAATTTCCACATGTTTCATAGGCCAAAAGTATGAATATATATATTTATATTACAATAAATCAAAAGTACCACAATAGGCATTTGCAATAACACAATACAAATATTCACATGTATTCAAGGATATCAATATCATATAGGACCTCACAAAGTCATACATACACTTAATATCTCAATCTCATTAATTACATCAATATAGGCCCCCACACGGGCACAACACATAGATAGATATTATTAATAATTAGTTTTCAGCCTTGACATACATTTTGTACCATCATTTATTACCCAACCCAGTCTGAAACAGTTAAGCCATAACTGACCTCGAATATCGAAATAAGTTAGCTACAATTTGAATCCACAACCTTACTTTCACGAACGATCCTGAAGTCAACTAATACTAGAAAATATAGAGTCTTTGCATCAAAACAAATCCAACGATACCCATATTAATTGTTTTTGTTCGGGATCAAAATGGACCCTCGAAATGAGTTTTCAAAATAGAAAGGCAAAATCATAATTTTACATCAAAAAATGTTACCCATATTTTTAAAAATCTATAGATGAAAAACAAATTCAAATCAAGTAATAAAAGAGGTTCAAATAGAAGAAAAACTATTTTTTAAGCTTTACCGGATAAAATCTTTTAAATCTATGTTAAAATCAAGAATCAAAATTGTTTTTAAGGTTAAATTGATGAACTAGTAATATAAGATAAAAACATTATTCAAGTGAAAATGATTGAAATTGAGATTTTAAATCAAGCCTTAAGATTGTTAGGATTTTGAGAATCTAATCAAGAAATTAATAAGAAAAGGGTGAATTTTTACCTTAAATACGTAATAGAATCAAGAAATAGATGTTAATATAGCTCCCACAAGATTCAATTTTAAGCTCCCACACTATTTTATGGTTTAACTCTCAAGAGGAAAGATGAAAAAATTGAGCAAAATAGCCCAAAAACTTCTTTAATAGTGCAGAAAAATCTGCATCAGCTGAAGAAAAAAGTAGTTTTTTAAAGTCCAATCCGGACTTCGATGGGGTGTCTGAAATTTGTTTGGAGTCCAATATATGTAAACGAACTATATAATAACACTAAATTTGATTCTTCAGACTCAATGGAGATATCAGATTTTTAAAAAACATTATTTTCACAAAGTTGATCCCTAAAATCCTAAATCACAATTTTTCAAATCGAGGGTCGAAATGAGATTTAAAAGTCGTAAAATCACACCAAACATGTTACCATCCTAAAATTAAGGTTTTAGATCTGCTAAAGTAGTCAAATTTTCCATATGAGGTTGTTTTAATGAAATATGGGTCCTACCCCCATATTTCCAATTTTTCAACTTTCCGATCAATAGATCGAAATGTGCTCGGGTGTATTGGGACCCGAACCAAAGATCTACCAAGATTAAAATTGATATTTTGGAGTTTCTGGCGTAGTCTATTTAGCCATCCACCGCATGGATAAAAATATATCCACATAAGTCCAAAATAAGGCTCTCGAAGTAATCAAAAATCATAATATCACATAAATGGTATCGAAATGCATTGAAAACTATGACAAACATCCCCACCCCTCAAAAATACCATAATTCAACTACGAGAAGGGGTAAAATAGTCAAATCATACAAACTCACAAAGTTCACATATTTTATCAAAAAGTAGGTCGTTACATATTTATTGGGGCAAAGTTATAGCATATGCCTCTAGATAGCTCGAGCCTCATGAGAAGAACTACCCTACTCATGATCTTTAGTTGAAAGTTGTTTTTTTTCCTACAGATTTATAGACATTACCCCTATGGGTTTCATGTTGATGTGTTCACCGATCACAAGAGACTTAAGTTGTGTTCAGTCAAAAAAATCTAAATCTCCATCAAAGGAGATGGCTAGAGTTGTTAAAGGATTATGATATGAATATTTTAGTACTATTTCGATAAAGTCAATGCGGTGGACAAAACACTTAGTAGATTATCTATGGAAAGCATTGGTCCTGAGAAGATTTAAAATAGATAAATCCAATGTAAGGTTCACAGGAAATCCAGATTGAGAGTTCAGTTGGTTAATTCAGTCGAAGGAAGCACTTTTGTTCAAAATGGTTCATAATACTCTTAGATGGGTGAGGTGAAGAAAATCTAGATAGTGATCCTAATTTTCTTAAATTTAAAGTGGCACTCCAAAGTCAGAAGGTTAAGTTTTCTTCCAAATGGGAGATGTTGTTCTTCACTATTAAGGAAAATTTTATATTACAGATATAGATGACATAAAATGACGAATTGTAATATCATGTAAGATCCTAGCTCAAATCAGCTCACGATTGCATGTTAAAGGGGTCCAAGCCTTAGAAATTTCACTAAGTGTTGGGACTTAGTCATTCCCAAGACCCCTAAACTTCGATAATTTTATTTTTGACCTTCCCAACCTCGAAGCACCAATTTTTAAGTTGATTCATTATCGGGGTAGTTAAAAGTACGTCTCGGATGAGTTTTAGAATTTTTAGACAAGCGTAAGGGTATGTTTTGGAATCCAAAATAGTAGCAGCACCGGGATAAGCCCGCGGCGCCCCCTCCAGTGAACTGCACTAGAGCCCGTGGTGCACCCTCCTTCACCCATCCAGCTTTTAATTCCTCATCATTTAAGGGCATTTGGTTATTTCCCCTTCACCTAACTCATCCAAAACATGAAATTTAGGTTCCCAAAGATCATTATTTGCTCTTTTCATCACAAATTATCTCAAAAGAAGTCTCCCTTTCCTCAAGAATAAACCCTAATCCATTCTCAAGCAATCAAGGAATTCAAGCTTCAAATCTTAAGAAATTCCCAAGAATCTTCATAAAATCATGTAGTGAGGTATGTGTGATATTCATCTATGGGTTACTTTCACCCATGGAGTCCAAGAAGCCCTTTTTGGTTTTAAATTATGAATTTTCATGTTTAAGTTGAAATATCTCAATGAATCTTTTGTCAATTCAGTTACAAGTTATGTTTATAAGTGTTTTCAAGTGGGATGAGCCATTACATGTTTAAATATTGTAATATTCACGTTAAATCTCTAATTTATGATTTTAGTGTTGTAATTATGTTATTATCACATGTTTTACTCATTTTCATGCTTAAGCTCATGTCTCTCATGTGTTTGATGAAATGCCTAAGTATTGGGTTTTGAACAATGAATCCCTATTATGGTTTTAAAGCTTTTATATGACATTATGGTTAATTCCATTCAGTGTTGATGGATTATGAACAACCGATACCTATGTGATTTACATGAATTTAGCTTTTCAAGTACTCAGATAGTTAATCCATGAATCTTATCAGTATACTCAGACATTCATATTCATGATGAGCACTATCAATTATGTAATAGCATTCAGTTAAGTTTAGTTCTGTTCAGTACCAGTTTCAGTTCATTTGGGAGTAGGATTTAGCACCGTGTGAACCTAGGTATGGGGGATCACCCGGCAGTTAGGACTGGCTCTATAACAGTACTCGCTAAGTTCCAGAACTACATACCCAACATAGAATTGAGAGATGTCACCTGCCAGTATAGGACTGGCACTCTCTTAGGGGTTAAATGTTAGTTTAATATGACTCCCTAGTTCTTCAGGACATCAGATTAGTGAATCCATAAAGCCAGTGTTAGTATCCACGGCACGGTACTGACACTCTTCCAACTAGAGTTATAGGTTGGACCCCAATTAGCTCAGATTAGGGCATGTCGGTTAGATGATACCTCTCACAGTATTAGTACAGTATTCAACATAGTTTTAGTTCAAGTTTGCTTGACCAAGTGTACAGACTTTTAGTTATTTAGTTATACAGTTTATAGTATTTCAGATTTTAGATTTATTTCAGATTATAGATTTATGCTTGGTCTTACATTCTCAGATGTCACGATTTTTATGTATTCATGTTTAGTTATCTCATGTTATTCAGTTAGTCCTTATTTTATATGCAAAGTACCCCATGTATATTAGCCTAACCTCATCTCATATACCAGTACATTCAAAGTACTAACCGCATACTTTTTTTGCACTACGATGTCTTATATCATAGGTTTGGACGCACAATTTCACAACCACAGTTAGACAATTCAGTATAATCCAACATTCGTAGTGGTGTGTCCTTATCCATCAGGGACATATTATGTTTATTAAGTTAATTTAGTATTTTATTTTATTTAGTCATTCGAAGTTAGTTAGGGTCTGTCCCATCAACTCCTCGGTCAGTTTAGAGGCTTTTAGACATTCAGAAAAAACAATTAGACGGTCAGTTAGTTATTTTCAACCCTTATCAGTTGTTTACAAATTTAATATTTTGTATTTTAGTATTCAAATATACATTACTTTCTCAATTTATCTTTTGCACATGTGTTATGTTCATATTTTATATAGTGCTCACAGTAGGTACCAGCTCATGGGTTAGCTTGTGGTCACTTGTGACTATAAGCACCGTTGTCGCGAATACGGATAGCCTCGGGTCATGATAAAACTTGGTATCAGAGCCCAGAGTTTTAAAGTGTCCTAGGAAGTCTAAAAGCTGGGCTAAGTATATTCTTGTGCCTGGGTGTGAAGCGCGCCACACTTATGGACAAAAGGCTACAAGATATTTTAGGAAAAGTTTCCCTTCTTTCAATATCCATGTCGTGCGAATGAGAATGAGCTCTATTTAAACTCTCTTTCTAAATCATCCTTCTTTCTGTTTATTGACAATGCCTCCCAAAAAAAACAACGGAAGAAGGAATGGGAACTAGGCCGCACCATTGTTTGTTCAAGAAGATCCCCTGAATGACATGTCTCTCACGCTGAATTCAGAGATGTTTTCACTACCTTAGATCACTTAGTAGCTTCTTAGAATAATTAGCAAGTTTTTACCCCATGTAATCCAGTGGCAAATACAGTTATACCTAGGATTTGGGATTTCACCCGAATAAATCCCTCTTTGTTTTCATGATCCAAGTCTGAGGAGGATCCACATGAGTTTCTTGATATGGTTCAAAAGGTGAAAGATATCATGGGTGTCATTTCGAGTGAGAGTGTGGAGTTGGATGTATATCAGTTGCAGGATGTAGCTTATACCTGGTATAATAGTGGAAGGAGGATAAGGGTGTTAAGGCAGGGCCTGTAGAGTGGGAGAGGTTTTCCATGGCTTTCTTAGACAGGTTCTTTTCTTTAGATTTTAGGAAAGCTAAGGTGCAGGAGTTTATAAATTTGAAGTAAGGTAGTATGAGTGTGAAGGAATACTCTCTTAAGTTCACTAAGTTGGCGAGGTATGCTCCTTCGATGGTGGCTGATAATATGTCTAGAATAAGTAAGTTTGTTTCTAGTATATTTGATAGTATGATCAAGGAGTTTCAGAATTCTATGTTGATTAAAGAGATGGACCTATAGTCTTATGGTTCATGCTCAGCATATTGAGGAAGAGAAGCTTAAGGAGAAAAATAAAGAGAATAAGAGGGCCAGAACAGGTAGATTTAACTTTTCTCAGCCGAGTTTAGAGGGTGGAAACCATTATCAATGTTATTAGAAATTCTCAGCTCTAGATCCATCTTCAGATAGTGCGCCAGTGCCAAAGTTTAGGAATGACAGTCGGGATAGAGCACCAGGCTCTAAGTCACAGGGTAGCATGAGCAGTGGTCGTACCAATCCGCTTAGTGAAAAATATGGTAGAAATTATTAGGGTGAGTGTAGAGCTGGTAGTGATATGTGCTTTAGATATGGAAAGCTAGGCCACCAGATCCGAGAGTGTCGAGTAGTTGCTCAGAGAGGAAAGGATTTGCGCCAACAGGGCCAGTCCAATCTATCATCAGCTACAGCAGGTCACCTAACTCGACAGGGCGCCAATTCCAGTGCCACCAGTGGTCAGCGACAAAACAGATTGTATGCACTCCAGTCTCGACAGGATAAGGAAAGTTCTCCTGACGTAGTTATGGGTATATTACAGGTCTTTCATCTTTATGTTTATGCTTTATTAGATCCCAAAGCTTTACTCTCCAATATAACTCCTTATATAGCCTTCAAATTTAGCATCAGACCTGAAATATTAGCAAAACCCTTCTCTTTGTCTACTCTAGTAGGTGTCTTTATTATAGCCAGGCAGGTATAGAGTAACTGCCTGATCACAGTATCCCAGAACGTCACCTCATTTGACCTCGTGGAGTTAGACATGACTGATTTTGATGTCATTCTAGACATGGATTGTCTCCACTCATGTTATGAGTTAGTAAATTGAAGAGATAAAGTCGTTCAGTTTTAGTTTCCTAATGAACCAATTATTGAATGGAGGGGTAGTACTTCAATACTTAGGGGTCAACTCATTTCTTATCTTAGAGCAAGAAAAATCATATCTATGGGGTGCATGTACCATCTTGTTCAAGTCAAAGACTCCAGTTCTGAGACTCCCAGTCTCGAGTCAGTTTCAGTAGTAAGGGAATTTCCAAATGTGTTCCCTAAAGACCTTCCCGGAGTTCCTCCCAAAAGGGAAATTGACTTTGAAATAGATCTCCTTCCAGATACCCAACTTATCTCTATTCCACCTTATAGAATGGCTCCATCTAAGCTTAAGAAGTTGAAAGAATAGTTGAAAAATCTCTTAGATAAGGGTTTCATTGGGCCAAGTATTTGCCCATGATGCACACTAGTCTTTTTTATGCGTAAGAAAGATGGTTCTCTCAGAATGTTCATCGATTATTGAAAGTTGAACAAAGTCACAATCAAGAATAAGTATCCACTCCCCAGGATTGATGACTTGTTCGACCAACTCCAAGGTACCAGTTACTTTTCTAATATAGACCTCAGATCCATCTATCATCAACTTAGAGTCAGAGAATGTGATATTTCGAAGACAGCCTTCAGGACTTGGCATGGTCATTTCCAATTTCTAGTTATGTCCTTTAGACTAACTAATGCCCCTGTAGCTTTCATGGACTTGATAAATAGAGTTTTCAAGAATTACATGGACATGTTCGCCATAGTCTTCATTGATGATATTCTTGTCTATTTCCATTGTGAGAATGATCATGCAGACCACCTACGAATTGTGTTTCAGACTTTTGGAGCTTATTAGTTGTTTACCAAATTTAGTAAGTGCAAATTTTGGTTGAGATCAGTAGATTTCCTTAGACATATTATTTCCTTTGATGGCATTAGAGTTAACCTTCAAAAGATTGAAGTAGTGAGAAACTAGCCAGGCCCATCTCTCCATCAGATATCAGGAGTTTTGTAGGTTTGGCTAGCTATTACAGATGGTTTATTGTAGGGTTTTCTTCTATTGTATCCCTCATGTATCAAATGACTCATAAAAAAATCAAGTTTCAGCGGTCAGAATCATGTGAGAAGAGTTTCCAGGAATTGAAGACTCAGCTCACTTTTGCTCTAGTATTGACTTTGCCAGATGGTTCAGATGGATTTATAGTTTATTAAGATGCTTCCAGAGTTGTTCTTGGTTGTGTATTGATGCAGAGAGGTAAGGTCATAACCTATGCCTCTAGAAAGCTTAAACCCCATGAAAAGAATTATCCTACCCATGATCTTGAGTTGGCAGTTATTGTTTTTGCCTTGAAAATTTGGAGGCATCATCTTTATGGGGTTCATGTTGATGTGTTCACAGATTACAAAAGTTTTTAGTATATGTTCTCATAGAAAGATTTGAATCTTCGTCAGAGAAGATAGCTTGAGTTGGTAAAGAATTATGAGATGAGTTTATTATATCATCCGGGCAAGGCCAATGTAGTGGAAGATGCCCTTATCAAGTTATCTATGGGTAGTGTTACTTATGTTGAGGAGGATAATAAGAACCTAGTCAGTGAGGGTCATCATCTTGCTAGATTAGGTGCTTGATTGGTTGATTCATTAGTGGGTAGTGTATGGGTTCATAATGGTTTGGAATCTTCTTTGGTTGGTTTCAGGCAGGTAAAGCTACTTTGATAGTCCCAAATATAGTGTCTGATGTGATAGAGAAAGTTTAGTTGATTAGAGAGAGGTTGAAGACAGCCCAAAGCCTTCAGAATTCCTATGCAGATATGAGGAGAAGTGATCTTGAGTTTGAGGTTGGTGATTTGGTTTATCTAAAAATCTCACGCACGAAGGGAGTGGGAGATTTGTAAAGAAGGAGAAACTCAGTCCCCGTTATGTTGGCCCATATAAGATCTTGAGTCATTTTGGGAAGGTGGCTTATGGTCTTGAGTTGCCTGAAGATTTAGCATCAGTGCATCTAGTGTTTCATGTTTCCCTGTTGAAGAAGTTTATTGGTGATTTAGCTATTGTTGTGTCACGACCTGACCCGAGGCCATGGCCGCGATGGGCATCCCAAGCCTCAAATGCCCAAGAGCCCCCCTTAGCCCACCTACTAGTGATATTATCCACTTTGGGAACAGACCCGCACGGCTTTAAAACGTGTCACTGAGGAGTAAGGCTTTCTTACTTATATACCTAGCATCCCTCCTGTGTTTTGCAAATATAGGACTCCTTCATAAGTTGGGGTGTTACATACACCCCCTCTTATGGACTCAGCGTCCTCACTGAGGTTTGCCCTACTGAATGGGATTTTCCTACACTCAGGACTGAGGTTTGCCCCGCCTTACCAGGATTTGCCTACACTCAGTTTGAACTCTAGCCCACATCGACAAGGCTAACATAGAAGCGGCTTTGATACCATTCTGTCACGACCCAACCCGAGGCCTTAGTCGCGATGAGCATCCTAAGCCATAAAGGCCCGAGAGACCTCCTTATCCTGCCCACTAGTGATATTGTCCTCTTTGGGCCTAGGTCCGCACGATTTTAAAATGCATCACTAGGGAGTAAGTCTTTCTTACTTATATACCCAGCATCCCTCTTGTGTTTTGCCGATGTGGGACTTCTTCCTAAGTTGGGGTGTTACATGTAACGCCCCGAAAATGGGTTTCGAGATGTCACACGGTGCTCAAGACTACGAGTAGACTTAAGCTAACCCTTTATTCCTTCTACTAAGTTTGAATCTCATAATAAGTGTGACAACGCCCAAGCGCACACACAAGTGTACGTGATCTTATCAAGTAATATAGTGGCTTCAAGGAAGCCCAAGTATCGATATCTCAGGGACTTGCGTTCGCCGCCTATCTAATTCTTGTTTAACTAATTGAGAAAAAGTAAACAAGGAGAGAGTTTGTAATTTTGCAAATTAAAAATAAAATAAATAATGCATAAAAATAAAATACTTGGGACAATCAATGGAAGAAAACCCAGGGTTGAGGCATTTCGAACAATCATACAAATCTCTATTCCTATCGCAGTTTAGTTGGTTATCGGATTGTTGATTCGCAAGGTTTATGCTACGATTTTAGTCTCCCGACCTCAAATCTTCTACCTATTAAACATTGTACCTACAACTCCCACAGATATACAAAAATTCTTCTAGATTCATGAAGTTGTCTTCTTGCAAGTGAACCAAGCAAGGCTTCTAGGTATATCCCTATCCTAGATGCTAATTCAAATCCTATTTTATAAAAGAATAAGAACCTTGCTCCCTAATTTCTTCGTTCTATCCTATGATTCTCCTCCCGGATTCATATAAAAATATAGATTTATTCTAATGGTAGCTAATCATTAAAATAGTAGGCACAAGAAATTAAGAACAACCCACATGATAATCCAAAATTAAAATACAATAAAGAATATTAAAAAGTATTCATGTTCTTGGCCTCAACCCCGGAAAGAGGGTTTTATCCTTTAATGAAAATATTCATCATCCAATCCCTTAGAATGATGATACAAATCATAAAAAAAAAAAACTAAATTAAAGAATGACAAAACCTAAAAATAAGTTCTGGTATCCTCCAATGATGTTCCAAGTTGATCTAGGGTTTCCAAGAGGTCCCAAGATGATAAAAATGGAGTTTGAGACGTTATATTTATAGTATACAAGTCATAAACTGACTTGTATTTGGTTTCCACGCTATTTTACTTCATCTGGGAAGAATTATCCCGATTTTGGACATCGGAGCGATGCGGAGACATGCAAATTCACATTTGTCAAAAAATCTGTCAAATTCCAGTAGTTGTTCACGATTTCAACGCATCGCGGGGCCTCCGGAAACTCCAAATTAAACTACACGCACCATATTTCCAAAACCTTGGGCCTATTATGAATCCAGTTATGTTTTGAAATCCTCCATTGGCCAGGTTTACAGTCCATACTCGCCTAATACTTTTCAGGGGTCCAACTTGCGTCTTGTGCTTTTGTTGAGCATTCCGAGCCTTATTGAGTTGTTTCCACTTGATTTGAAGCTTGTATATCCTTAATATATCATAATATTAAATTAAAAAAGCATCCTAAATCATTAAACACATCAATTAAGAGCTGAAAACAACACAACATCCTCACCGATGAACTAGAAACACGAGCTAAGCATAGGCTAAATTCATATTGAGCTTTAACTCATTGTTTTCACTCTTTTCTTGATCCAATTGACCCTTGAACATTATAAATAAGTTTTTTCACATATAAAAACATAATAAAAACCTTAGTAACTCATTAAAATACATTATACCTCAGCACAAATAGACTAGAAAAACACCTAGCTCAAGCTAGTCACACTAGTTTTCTCGGTTGAACTCTAAATGGTCGAATTAAATCAAAACTCGTGTGGAAACACCATTAAACATTGTAAAAACGTACTTGGATACATAATTTCTCATTTATATCATTATTAACACATATATCATAAGAATCATCCTCAAAACAAGGCTTAAAAGGCTAGAATAGTAACACTAGAATGCATAAATACACCCAACATCACCACCCCACACTTAAAGCCTTGTTCGTCCTCGAACAACTCTTAACTATAAATACCATGAGCTGAGGAGACTCCACACTTCTACTACATGAAAGACACTCAATCTAGCATTACAATGACTACACGAATGCAAGTTTCTACACTAAGCATGTTTTACATAATTGAAAGCTCAAGAACACTACTCCAAAACAACCTAGCCTCAAGAATTGACTCACCTAGTTGGTAAACTCATGCTTATTGATCAATCAAGGACATCATACAAATCACCTACATTTATCAAACATGTGACCCTCACAACAAGAGAGTTACCCACAATCACTCAAAATAATGCAATTTATAATGTAATGGGTACAAGAATCAAATTACGCTCACTCTCACAAAGAATTCACAAGTAACACATAATGAACCATAGGCTTGCCCTTAGTGTAGTGTTCCACTAATAGTCGAATGTAAAGCTTAGGATCAATTAGGACTTTTCTGGGTTGTAATATAGGCTAAGGGACGGGTAAGAACTATTTTGGCCAAGAATAGTAACTGATCTCTCTAAGAGCTTTAATACACTACATTATACATTTAAAACCAATCTCCAACAATTAAATTACACCACTTTTGTCTACCCTTCTCTTTTAAGCATTTTTACAGACACTTGGTGGACACATAGTTTACTACCACAAGAATCAATTTTTTTCTTTTTTCACAATCATGAAAATATTTTTAGCATAAATTATATCACATCCACCCACCACAAATCAATTACAAACACCAATAGCCATTACCTTGGGGAATCAATTTCACCTTTTTCTTCTTCAATTTCTCAAACTCCTTTCTCAATCATCATCAAATTTTTTCAATTAAAGCACTTAGGATCTTTTTGGATCAAATTATGGTCTATCAAAAAAGGGATTAGGCTACTTATATGGTTACCAAATAAAAAGCTAAAGGCTCAATGGGGTTTAACTAGGATAATGCACAAGGGTAGGTAAAACATACGATATAAAATAAGGCTATCAAAGAAATGCCTATATCATCTCCTAAACCCACATTCTTTATTTCACTTCACACATACACTGGGCAAGTTCTAGACATCACATGCAACAAGGAATATACAAAATACCTTTAACGCACATGGCACATGCTCAACTCAATAGGATCACATAGACTCTCAACCAAACAATAACATAAATTTAAAATTAAGCCACAAAACTGGAGTCATAAACTTGAGCCTAAGAGTCTCAAAAATAGTAATTCACTCATTCAAAATGCTTTTAGAAACAAACCCACTTGCATCATGTAATAAAAAAATAGCACCAACAAGAATATCTCACTTATTCCTAACCTAAATTTTTTTTTAAATTGAGTCAAAATTTTGAAATTTCCCCACCCCACACTTAAAAATCTACTTTGTCCTCCAAGTGAATTTAAAGGTAAGAGATAGAAATACTCCCTGAGGCCTCTAGGCCTAGCTAGTATCATCTTCACATAAAGAGGGGATCTATAGAACCCCATACTCCATCTTTTCCATGCTTCAAGATCAAGTTTACGGTACTCAGACTTTCCATTAACCTTTGATTCAACCAAAAATAAAAACTACGTGAAATAAAAACTAAAAACTGAAATAAAACCTACTTACCTTGGGTTGCCTCCCAAGAATTGCCTAATTTAGTGTCGCGGCACGACCCAATTAACTTTTTCCTTCACATCGAGGATATGAATTTCACCCCCAACATTGCATCTATCTTTTTTCCTCAATCATATAAAGGTGGTACAGAGATTAATGAATCGAGTAATGGATGATTCATGATAAACCACTCGTCCTTCAAGTGAGGTGGGTTTTATGTTGTTTATCCGGTGTAAATTCAAGAATATAAGATTCTTGTTCCTCATCTTCACACTCTTACACTATTTTAAATGATTCCATAGACAAGACATCATCTAAACATAATGTAGAAAAGTTCTTCGAGTGAGGCCCAACCAATCCTACTTCATAATTTGAATAATTTACTACACACTCACTTTTATTTACCTTCTCAATTTCAGTCTCAAGATTAAGATGACAATAAGTGGCTGTGATTCTTGTGTTTATTCCACAAGTTGGCTAATGTCCTCCTCATATTCTTTTTCCTTTAGCCACTGTAGACATGGTGGCAGTGGTAACTCCTTAAGACATTCAATAATTTCAGTTTTCGAGTACTCAGACTTCCTCGAATTATCATCAACTTTCTCTACAACCGGTTGGATACACTCTTGATCTACAGTCTCCCTATGGTTATTCAGATCTGCTAACAATTGTGTTTGAAACACTAAAAGTTGTTTCAGCATCTCTTCTAAATGGCTCATTTGAGTTGTGCCTGCATGTTTAGTTGTTGCTGCTGAAATTTTTGTTGGTTGGTCTGTGATTGAATTTGCGACTGAGTCAACCCCGTGTGATTGCAGTAGTTTATATAATTTTTCATTTGATCAGAGCCCACAAACATTACTGAATCAGGATTTCTAGCACACATATCTTCTAAATGATCACTCTGACCACAAGCCAAACACAAACTTGCATCATATTGTGAAGGTCCCGTCCACGCACTTCCATCAAAATCTGGACAGTAAGCCTCATGATATGGTCCCCCACAAAAACAACAAGAATCTTCATCACTCAAAAACCATCTATCCCAGGTTGACATCTCAAGAAGAATGTGAGAAAAAATAGAAATAAAGAAAAATAAAATGAAACTAAACAAAAACTATGTACAACTCAATATAGAAAAACTAAAAATAAGATAGTTACCTAATAACAAGTCCCCGGTAACGGAGCCAAAAACTTGACAGAACCCAAGCGCACACGCAAGTGTACGTGGTCTTATCAAGTAATATAGTGGCTTCAAGGAAGCCCAAGTATCGATCTCTCAGGGACTTGCGTTCACCGCCTATCTAATTCTAGTTTAACTAATTGAGAAAAAGTAAACAAGGAAAGAGTTTGTAATTTTTCTAATTAAAAATAAAATAAATAATGCGTAAAAATAAAATACTTGGGATAATCAATGGAAGAAAACCCAGGGTTGAGGCATTTCGAACAATCATACAAATCTCTATTCCTATCGCAGTTTAGTTAGATATCAGATTGTTGATTCGCAAGGTTTATGCTACGATTTTAGTCTCCCGACCTCAAATCTTCTATCTAGTAAACATTGTGCTTACAACTCCCACAGAGATAGAAAAATTCTTCTAGATTCATGAAGTTGTCTTCTTGCAAGTGACCAATCAAGGCTTCTAGGTATATCCCTATCCTAGATGCTAATTCAAATCCCTTATTTTATAAAAGAATAAGAACCTTGCTCCCTAATTTCTTCGTTCTATCCTATGATTCTCCTCCCGGATTCACATAAAAATATAGATTTATTCTAATGGTAGCTAATCATTAAAATAGTAGGCTCAAGAAATTAAGAACTATCCACATGATAATCCAAAATTAAACTATAATAAAAAATATTAAAAAGTATTCATGTTCTTGGCCTCAACCCTAGAAAGAGTGTTTTAGCCTTTAACGGAAATATTCACCATGCAATCCCTTGGAATGTGATACAAACCATAAAAAAAACTAAATTAAAGAATGACAAAACCTAAAAATAAGTTGTGGTATCCTCCAATGATGTTCCAAGTTGCTCTAGGGTTTCCAAGAGGTCCCAAGATGATCAAAACAGAGTTTGAGATGTTATATTTATAGTATACAGGTCATAAACCAACTTGTATTTGGTTTCCACGCTATTATAATTAAGCTGGGAAGAATTATCCCGATGTTGGACATCGGAGCAATGCGGAGACATGCAAATTCACACTTGTCAAAAAATCTGTCAAATTCCAGTAGCTGTTTGTGATTTCAACACGTCGCGGGGCCTCCGGAAACTCCAAATTAAACTACACGCACCGTATTTTCAAAAAACTTGGGCCACTTATGAATCCATTGATGTTTTTAACTCCTCCATTGGATACCTGTACATTCCACACTCGCCCAATACTTTTCAGGGGTCCAACTTGCATCTTGTGCTTTTGTTGAGCATTCCGAGCCTTATTGAGTTTTTTCCACTTGATTTGAAGCTTGTATATCCTTAATATTTCATCATAATCCATGAACTAAGCATCCTAAATCATTAAAAACATCAATTAAGAGATGAAAACAACACAACATCCTTACCAATGAACTAGAAACACGAGCTAAGCATAGGCTAAATTCATATTAAGCTTTAGCTCATTGTTTTCACTCTTTTATTGATCCAATTGACCCTTGAACATTATAACTAAGTTATTTCACATATAAAAACATACTAAAAACCTTAGTAACTCATTAAACTACATTATAACTCAACACAAATAGACTAGAAAAACACCTAGCACAAGCTAGTCACACTAGTTTTCTCGGTTGAACTCTAAATGGTCGAATTGAATCAAAACTCATGTGGAAATACCATTAAACATTGTAAACACGTACTTGGACACATAATTGCTCATTTATATCATTATTAACACATATAGCATAAGAATCATCCTCAAAACAAGGCTAAAAAGGCTAGAATAGTAATGCTATAATGCATAAATACACCCAACATCAAAGAGAAATATAGACATAAAAGTCAAACTATATACGGAAAACTGTCTGAGTTAACTAAGGATATCTAAAAATACTAATCTCAAAAGTCTAATAAAATAATACTAAAAATCTGAATCAAAACTAGTAGGATGACAAGCCGCTACTACTAATAACTAGAGAGTAACTGGGACAAACCCCAGCTAACTTGAACTGTCTGAAAAGAATACTGAATCATATAAACTAATAAGCTGAAAAATCTGAATAACTAAGTCCCCGAACTATGAGGACTTACCAATTGTCGAATGTAGATGGAGATGCTCGAAAATCACTTATGCTGCTGAAACTGAGCACCTGAACCTAAATTATGAGATAATGTAGCACATAGAAATATATGTGGATCAGTACTTTTAGGATGTACTAAGTATATGGGGTGAATGAATAAGTAAAAAATAATATCAATCATCATCATAGTTGTAAAACAATGCATGCTAAATGTAAATGACTCACATAAATTGGAATATCTGAAAGAAAACTAAAATCTATGATCATGAATAGCAAATCATACTTTATAAATCTAGTGAGTCATAACATTTAGTTCTAAAAGTTGTATTATCTTTAATTCATACTGTCCAAGTGTAGAAAAGACTCACTTCTGTAGCTGAAATCTAAAAATTAAAGTTTGTAGCTAAGTTTCTTTGTAAAATAAAATCTGAATAAAGTGTGAGCCTTTACACTTAGTTTTATAAAAAGTTTTTTTGTAGTCTTTTTCTTTCGGAAACTATTCTGTAAAACTTTTTTATTAGGAAGGTTCTTCTGACCGACATAAACCATGTGAGCTAACATGGATTCCAACGTCTTATTCCCCTATGGGGAAAATCTCACGATGGGAAGAGGTGTCATACTCTTTCCAGGGAGTATAACCTGAGCTAAGTGATCATATCTGTAACTGTCATCCATATAGAAATGGGAATAATCTGATAATCTGTACCTACATTGGCTATGTAGTTCTATGGAAGATAGGGCACGCTAATCTCATACTTTTCACTTAGTGCTAAATACTACTCCTTTTAAATCTGTATGCTCATTCTATTGGAAATCCACTTTAAAACTAGCATAAGGGTTATTATGAAACCAACTATGCCTTTATCTGATTCAATCTGTAAATAAAGCTATTCTGATTTCTGTAATCTGTAATAAATCTGTAAAGTAGATTTCATAGCTAAACTGAGGATTCAGAGATTAAATACTATATAAATATTTAAAAATAGGTTAATCTCAGGGTGCTTAAAAGCACGAGTTCTCAAAACATCAATACTCAAAATAGGGTTTCATGACCCATTCTTTAGATTCAAGTAAGTTCATAGCAAAACATCAAGCTCAATATACTTTTTGAAATACTAATATCAAGATAATAAAATCAAGAATCACAATATCATGCTTAAAACTCAATTGAAAAATCTAAAAAACCGCATTACATGCATAAATATATGAAAGTAGCCATGCACTTCAACATTCAATCACTTTTAAACTCAAAATCTTCAACTACTAATAATTGGGTATGAACCCTAATAAGAAATCATAAGAAATTTGCTAAAAAGTATAAATTTGGGCACAAGGACGAAAGGATTGTCCTTGTTCATAACCCCACGTAACATATTTGGCTTGATTCAATGGAACAAGTTGACTTTTGAAGCCTTGAGAACGTTCTTGGAGGCTTTTCTTGAAGTTCTTGGCTTAGGAATTTCAAGTTCTTGATTATATTGAAGAGAGCGTAATGGAATATTGAAGCTCTTGGAAAATGATCTCACGAAGAAACCCTAATCTTGTTCTCGAGGATGAATAGGATTAAGGGTTTTTTGATGATTTAGGTCATGGGAAGCAAAGGAAAAGTCTAAAATACCCTCACAAAAATAATCAAAATTGCTGAGATTTTTCATTTGCCGACTTGGGTTGATAAGTCGTCACTTTTGATCAGTTTTTGGGCCCTTTATGGTCATGGGTGATGACTTGGCTGATAAGTCATCATATAGTTGCTTATCAGCTCAAGTCGTCACTTAGGAGGTTATTTTGATGGATTTCTGGTTTGGGTTGACAACTTGGCTAATAATTCGTCACATAGTTGACAGCTTATCAGCTTAGGTCGTCACTTAGTTGACAGACGGATATGCTGAAGTAAAACGAGTATAACCTTTTGCTTCGATATCGGATTAAGGTGAAGCCAAATGTGTTGGAAATAAGATTCAAATACCTTTTATTTTATATAAGGTAGGGTACGTAACTCATTATGTACAAGTATTAATTGTCGTTTAAATTTGACCTGAGCTGAAATGTTCACTTAAAACTTAATCAATGGAAGCATCCTCAACTCTTCTTTGATTTGGGAGATCTTTATGACCTTGATTGATGTCAAAGTAAATTTTCACACTATATAACTGATCATAACCCATATATAGACATAGAATCATTGGGCTTCAATCTGTATATTTAATAATAACGATTTGAATTCTAATCTGAAAATGGGGGATGTTACATATTGTCCCATTAGAAATCATAGATGTTCAGGATAACCTTTATCATGAAGAAGTCCCAGTTGAGATCCTTGATCATCAGATTCATAGACTAAGGAACAAATAAATTTCCTTTGTCAAAGTTCTTTGGCAAAATCAGTCCGTTGAGGGAGCCACTTGGGAAGCAGAAGCAGATATGTGAATCAAGTACCCTCATCTTTTCTCCGCAAACTCAAATTTAAATTAAGGTAACAATTATCCTTATATTAACTCTCTTCCATTCTTAGTTTCAACTATGTAATCCATCGCATGTCATTGTATACGTTTACTTTAGTTCATGTATCATATTTCAGACTCAGTTATGCAATCATGTTTTCAGTCATGCATGTTCAGTTTATGATCTCAGTTTCCCCATTTTTCTCAGCTAACCAGTTTTAGTTAAGGACTAATGTTCCCAATGGGTATATATTGTAATACCCATAAGATCCTAGCTCAATTCGTCTCAAGATTACATGTTAAAGGGGTCTAAGACTTAAAAATTTCACTAAGTGTTGGGAATTAGTCATTCCCAAGGCCCCTAAACTTTAATGATTTCATTTTTGACCTTCCCAACCTTGGAGTGTTAATTTTTAAGTTGATTCATGATTGGGGTAGTTAAAAGTATGTCTCGGGTGAGTTTTTAAATTTTTTGACGAGCGTAAGGGCATGTTTGGGAATCCAAAATGGTAGAAGCATTGGGATAAGCCCGTGGTGCCCTCTCCAGTGCACCGCTCTAGAGCCCGCGATGCCCCTCCAGTAAACTGCTCTGGAGCCCGTGGCGCACCCTCTTTCACCCGCCCATCTATTAATTACTCATTATTTAAGGGCATTTAGGTCATTTCCCCTTTACCCAACTCGTCCAAAACAGGAAATTTAGGTTCTCAAAGAGCATTATTTGCTCTTTTCATCAAAAATTCTCTCAAAAAAAACCTCCCTTTCCTCAAGAAAAAACCCTAACCCTTTCTCAAGAAATCAAGGAATTCAAACTTCAAACCTCAAGAAATTCCCAACAATTTTCATGAAATAATATAGTGAGGTACGTGTGATGCTCATCTATGGGTTCCTTTCACCCATGGAGTCCAAGAAGCCTTTTTTGGTTTTAAATTATGTGTTTTCATGTTTAAGTTGAAATATCTACATGAATCTTTTGTGAATTCAACTACAAGTTATGTTTATAAGTGTTTTTCAAGTGGATGAGCTATTACATGTTTAAATGTTGTAATCTTCACGTTAAATCCCTAATTTATGATTTTAGTCTTGTAATCATGTTATTCTTGCATGCTTTAATAATTCGCATGCTTAAGTTTATGCCTCTCATGTGTTTTATGAAATGCTTAAGTGTTGGGTTTTGAACAATGATCCCCTACTATGGTTTTAAAGCTTTTATATGACATTATGGTAAATTCCATCCAGTGCTAGTGGGTTATAAACACCAGATATCTATGTGATTTACATGAATTTAGCTTTTTAAGTATTCAGACAGTTAATCCATAAATCTTATCAGTATACTCAGACATTTATATTCATGATGAGCACTATCAGTTATGTAATAGTATTCAGTTGAGTTTAGTTCAGTTCAGTACCAGTGTCAGTTCAGTTGGGAGTAGGATTTAGCACTAAGCAAACCTAGGGATGGGGACTCATCCACCAGTTAGGATTGAGCCCTTAATAGCAGTCCCTAAGTTCCAGAACTACCTATCCATCTTAGGATTATGAGATGTCACCCGTTAGTTTAGGACTGACACTCTCTTAGGGATAACCGATAGTTTAGGACTGACTCCCTAATCCCTTGGGACATTAGATTAGTGGATCCACACAGCCAGTGTTAGTACCCATGGCACAGTACTGACACCCTTCTAAATGGGGTTATAGGTTAAACCCCAATTAGCTCAGATTGGGTCATATTGGTTAGATGATACCTCCCACAGTCTCATTACAGTATTCAATATAGTTTCAGTTCAAGTTTGCTTGAACAAGTGTACAGACTTTCAGTTATTCAGTTATACAGGTTTTACACTTTCAAATTTCAGACTTATTTTAGATTACAAATTTATGCTTGGTGTTACATTCTCGATGTCATAGTTTTCAAGCATTCACGTTATGTTATCTCATGCTATTCAGTTAGTCCTTATTTCATATGCACGGTACCCCATGTATATTAGCACAACCTTATCTCATATACCAGTACATTTAAAGTACTGACCGCATACTCTTCTTTGTGCTACGATGTCTTATATCATAGGTCCGAATACACAGTTTCTT
This sequence comes from Capsicum pubescens, assembly GCA_030864215.1. Taxonomy (NCBI): domain Eukaryota; kingdom Viridiplantae; phylum Streptophyta; class Magnoliopsida; order Solanales; family Solanaceae; genus Capsicum; species Capsicum pubescens. Next base: position 155,478,380 of record CM061548.1, read on the forward strand.
GACCGTAGTTAGACAGTTCAACATCATCCAGAAACTGTAGTGGTGAGTCCTTATCCATCAAGGACATATTATGTATATTCAGTTAATTTAGTATTTTATTTCATTTAGTCAGTCGGAGTTAGTTGGGGTTTGTCCCATCAACTCCTCAGTCAGTTTAGAGGCTTTTAGACATTTAGAAAAAATAGTTAGACAGTCAGTTAGTTAATTTTAGTCCTTATTAGTTGTTTTAGATATTTAGTATTTCATATTTCAGTATTCAAATATACATTACTTTCTCAGTTTATCTTCTGCACATATGTTATGTTCATATTTTATACAATCCTCATAATAGATACCAGCTCATGGGTTAACTTGTGGTCACTTATAATCGTAAGCACCGTTGTTGCGACTAGGGGTAGCCTCTAGTCGTGACATGAATTCTATAAAAAGATCATGGTTCTTGATATTCTATTCATACATGAGCTACTAAGATGTATCGTGATTTGCAAGAAGTTTATTTGAGGAATGGTCTAAAGAAACATATCAAGGAGTTTGAGGCTAAGTGTAAAACTTGCCAATAGGTTAAGGTCAAGCTCCAGAGACCTGATGGTATTCTTTAGGAAATAATTATTCCTACATGGAAGTTGGAAGTAGTGAATATGGACTTCATCATAGGGTGCCTTGTACTCAACGTCAGCATGATTCCATTTGGGTTTTCCTGGATTGAAAGACTAAGTCAGCCTATTTTAACTAGCTAACACTTCAGATTCAGCTAAGTAATACGCTAAAATCTACCTGAGAGAGTTGGTGAAATTGCATAAAGTACCTTTAATTATTATTTTAGATAGAAATACTCAGTTTACCTCTCAGATTTGGAAGACATTTCAAAAGGGTCCTGGTACCTAAGTTTATCTTAGTCTAGCTTTTCACCTGTAGACAGATGGCTAGGCAGAGAAGACCATTGTTAAGATCATGTGTGAACGATGTCAAAGGTAGTTGGTATGATCATCTACCTTTAATTGAGTTTGCTTATTATAATAGCTATCACTCTAGTATTCAAATGGCCCCATTTGAGGTACTTTATAATAGGAGGTGTAGATCTCTAATTGGTTGGTTTGAGGTTGGTGAAGATATATTGATAGGGAGAAACTCATTCCATAAGGATATAGAGAAAGTCCAGCTGATTAGGGAAAGGTTGAGAATGACTCAGTCGTTAGAAGTCTTATGTAAATGTGAGATGAAAGGAACTTGAGTTTTATATTGATGATTTTGTCCACTTAAATATTTCACCTATGAGGGGGTGAAGACATCTGGGGAGCAAGTAAATCTCACTCCAGATTATATTTTTCCTAGTAAGATTGAAGGTCATTTTTGGCAAAGTAGCCTATGAATTAGATATACCTGCAGACCTAGTAGCAGTGCATCATGTTTTCTTACTAAGGAAATCCATTGATGATCATACATCGTTTGTTCTCTTAGAAAGAGTGGGACTAAAATATAGTCTCTCTTACGAAGAGGTTCCTATTGAAACTCTTGACCATTAGGTTAGTAAGTTTAGAAATCAAGAGATCGCTTAGGTAAAGTTTCTTTAGCTAAATCAGTCAATTGAGAGAGATACTTGGGAAGCAGAGATAGATATAATGACCAAGCACCCTCTACCTCTTTCTTTCAAACCCAGTCCTAGCTTGAGGTAATAGTTTTCCTTTAATTAATTAATTCTTTCTATTTCATGTCACCCAACTATTCTCATGTCATAGAATCCATCCATGAGTCGTTTAATCCATGTTTCAGTTACCACCTCAGTATAAAGTTAGTTTTTAGCTCTTTGAAAATTAGTGTAGGAATTTCAATTACAAATAGTGTGAAAGGGTTCCAATAATATCAGGAGAAGTGGTGAAGAAAATATGGGAATTTCAGATCTTTCCCCCTAACCTTCCAGCTTAGTCAGTTTCCATTTGGTGATGAGTGACCCCTAGGGGGAGATATCATAACACCTCAAAAATTCAAGCCAATTCTAGAACCATTCTTCAAGTACATGTAGTATTAAACATCAATTTTAATAGTATAATAAGTGATTGTCCATGTACCAAGACCACAAGAACCTCTCACCCCATAACCAAGCCAAAACCTCTCTTACCTATCGATTCCTTGAGAAATAATCAGTTTCAAATAAGCAAAACCTCTATAATCTAAATAATATTTGAGATATAGACCCATCAAAAGATAGATATTTGAATTATCTTTCCAAAGCATCCATTTTAGCCTTAATTCGATATTAGGGTGAACAGTAATGGACTTTTTATTGAAGCATTGTCCTGCAGTGAGATATCATGAGCTAAACCGCGATTGTGTTTATATTGTACGATGGTACAATGGTATTATCTAATTGAGAAAACCCTAAAATATAAAATTTCACAAGTATACCTTTGAACCATGAGAGGGAACCACGGTTGTGCTTGGAAACTATGATCGTAGGCATGATCTTGAGTCCCACAGATGATCCTGATTGAACCTTCAAACCTACAAACCAAGGTATAACGATAGGTAGATTCCATGATCATACCAAGTCTCATCTGATCATGTTCAGGGAGCTCTTATCTAGATCCCAACCATGAGTACAAACCATGATTTTTGGTTAGTCCTATGATTGTGGAAAGGTCCCATGCATCCCCTCCAATTGCTTCACATTATGAATTTATAAGGGTACATCAATATTTTTCCACTCTTTAAACATCAAAACTATATCGTTTAGGATATTTCAAGGATGATTATTAAGGTTAATATTACCCTAAGACCTTATTACTCAGAAAAACATCTGACACTTAAATTCAAAGAGAGAAAAGAGGTTATTTCTTTCCCCCGAGGCAAAATAAGTGTTCATCTTCTTTAGGCTTCTAATTTCAAAGAATACTCTAGGGTTCTCATCTCTAGGTATATGAGATTTCTTCAATGAGTCTCCTTTAACCTATTGATTCCCAAAGTTGACCCAATTCTTAAGTTCAATTCCTTCTTCACAATATAGGGTTTATGGATGTTGTCAAATTCCTTGATATCTTAGTCCTTTGATGTTATTGAGTTGTAATCCATGATTTATCATGAACTTTAGTGTTATTGAGTTTATCATACAACAAATGTTTATTACTTGGTCTTGCATCAGTGTACTCTATTACATGCATCTTGTTCATTATATATCAGTAAGTTCCTATCTCACATTCTCAGTACATTCAAAGTAATGATCACATACTTTTTTGATATAATTATATAAGTTCCGACTCTCATGTAAAGCCCCGAGTCTGTACCCCGGACGCTATATGGTGCTTACAATCCCGGAGGACCCCAAGCTAACCCATGACTGATATCTATTGTGAGCATTGAATAATAATACTAAAATAAATGCAGAAAATAGGCTAAAATTCCATAAGGTTCAAAATCTGTAAATACTGATAAAGAATATCAACTGATACTAGTAATTTATAAAACTGAATACTGTCTGAAAGTCTAGTCTGAAAAGCCTCTAAACTGAACTTTCTGAATGTGCAGTTGATGGGACAATACCCCAACTAACTCCATCTACTGAAATACTACATCTACTAAGAAACTAAAATAATAAAATATCCTCGATAGATTAGGACTCACTACTAACTCTGACACTGCTGGCTGAATCTGAATCTATCTATGCGCGGTCGGGAACCTGAGCGTCTGAACCTATTATATGAGACATCATAGTGTAAAGAAAAAGTATGCCTCAGTACGTGGAATGTACTGGTATGCTAGATGAGGTAATGCTGACTGCATGGGTTCATATGCATGAACAATAACTGAATGTATGATATAGAGTAACTGAACATAAGAATACATAGATAACTGATACTGCTGTAAATATTGAGTATGCACTACTGTGCATATAAATAAAGACTGTAACTGCGTTTGTCTTAATCTAAGTCCTGAGTTCTGATACTGAGTAACTGATATCTAAAGTTACTGATAACTGAGTTACGGATACTAGTTAACTGTATCTAACAGTCCTGATTCTGTAAAATTGAACTGAGTTCTATTCTGAAGACTGGAACTGAGACTGTGGGAGGTAATCATCTAACCGATATGCCCCAAATAAGATAACTGAGTTGGGGTCCAACCTGTGACCCTAGTTGGAAGGGTGTCAGTATCGTACCATGGGTAAAGACATTGAAGAGTTACCCTCATCTGGAAGGTACTCTAATGAAAATGGTGGAACCCTCAACTGACAGGTTAAAACACCTCATCAACCCTCAACTGGAAGGTTTGATGTCTCAACCTACGCTGGCTACGTAATTTTGGAACGCAAGGATTGCTTCAAGGATCATATCCTCTACTGGCAGGTGAGACCCTATCCTTGGGATCACTTGGTGCTGAATCCTACTTCCTACTAAAAGATATTGAACTGAGTATACTGAACTAGAATGGACTAATACTGAGTTTACTGAGTTTTCCTAAGTTCTATAACTGACTGAGTTCTACTGAATTCTATAACTGACTGAGAGTACTACTGATAGTGACATGACTGATACTATTCTGTAACTGACGCTGACTCTAGGTAAACAACTAAATTATCGGGTATTAAATACCTCCAGGACTCGATAGCATAAATAGTAAAGCATAACATAATTTTACAAAGCATAACAATGCACACTTGTTCACAATTTATCTATAAAGACATTTTATCAAACACTTGTAGGGAATAAGCTTTCACATCTCTTAACATGTCATGATTTCATTAATTTATTCACTTGGACATTTTATCAAACACTTAGAGAGCACAACTAAATGCTCATAATCATGGCAATTACAATGCCTAACCTTGCAAATTCATGGATTATAATATGGGAATTACACAATTCAATATACATGCTATTCAAACTTCATGGAATCTACAATTAATCATGAATTGAAACTCACTTAATATCAAGAGCATGAATACAATCCAATTTTCAAGCATGTAAATCATGAATAGTTAATCTTAAAGTTTTAAAAATAGGTTCTTAGACTCTATGGGTGAAAGAAACCCATAGATGAACACCTAACATACCTTGGATTATTAATCCTTGAAGGTTGTTGGAGAAATACTTGATTTTTTTTATCTTAATTTTTTTAGGCTAGGGCTTTGCCCTTTGAGAGAGAATGTGTTGTTTGTTGAGAAGAGTGAGTGAATAATGAGATATTAGGTTATTTAGGGGTTTAATTTCATATTTGGACTGAGTAGGGCCATGGAAAAATACCAAAATACCCCTGGAATGACTTAAAAATTCATCACTAAAAGACCTAATTTAGGCACCTGGCATGACACGCCACTATCGTGCCAAGCCACTGGAAACTGACAACTGGGAAAATGACCGATGGCGCAATGCATTGGTATCTCATTGCAATGTAGGGTGCAACCTGGAAGTTTACCTTGACGCGGTGGGATCGCGTTGTGATTTCACCCATGAATCTCCATGAACTATGATTTTATACCATGTTTCAATGAAATTATTGTTGTTATTCAATTCTCCATGTTTCAAAGTTATCATTCCTTGAATTAAATCATGACTTAGTATTATTCATGTTGAATTCATGCTTTTACTACAAGTTCCATGACATTCCTATGATTTGATCAAACCATGAACTCCAAGTGTTTGATAAAATGCCTAAGAGAATACATGTTTGATAAAAGCCTTCATGCTATGTCCTCTAAGCTTAAGTATCATGTTACTATTATTGCTTTTGAGTCCTTGGGGTATTGAATACCCGAAAACCATAGCTTCTTATTTAGTCTCATATCAGTATCTTCAGAATACATATTATGAGCATCACTAGATCAGTCAGTTAAACTCAGAATAGTCAGTAACTCAGTGTCATTCAGTTGTGTGTAGGACTTAGCACAGAGTGAGTGTACGGATGGAGGTTTCCCTATCAGATAGGAAAAGTCTCTAGTATCAGTCCCTAAACTCTAGAACTACATAGACAGCGTAGGATATAAGAAGTCACTCGTCAGTGTAGGCTTGACTATCCTACAGGGGTCACCCATCAGTTTAGGCTTGATACCCTTAGTCCTTCGGGATAGTACATCAGTATAGTAGATCCACAAAGCCAGTGTTAGTACCTGTGGAATGGTATTAACACCCTTCTAACTGGGATTACAGGTTGGACCCTGATTAGCTCAGATTGGGGCATATCGGTTAGATGATACCTCTCACAGTCTCAGTCCAATAATCAGATCAGTAGTTCAGTCTCAATGTTGTTTGACTAAGGCATACATATATTAGTTAATTCAGTATTTCAGTTACATACTTCTATTCAGTTCATGTTATATGTTTGGTCATGCATCCCCAGTATTTACAGATTTTATGTACCTTCAGTATTTACAGGCTTTTATGCATATAAAGTATTTTACAAATTTCACATATTTCCAGTATCTACAGATTTTATGCTCTCTATTCAATACTCTATGCTTTACATGTATATTCTGATAATTTATTATTCATGTTCATGAAACCATGCATATCATCCTACCTTATTTAGCATACTAGTATATTCAAAGTACTGATTGATACTTTTTCTTGCGTTATGATGTATTATATTATAAGTTTTAGCACCTAGTTCCCAGACCGTACTTAGACTTCTCATATTCTCAGCAGTAGCAGTGGTGATTCCTTATATTTCAAGGACAGACTATTTTACTTTATGTCTTTAATTTAGTAGTTAGTGAAGTTAGTTGGGGCCTGTCCCAGCAACTCTCAATTAGTCAGTTTAGAGGCTTTTCAAACACTATAGTCAGTTATTCATACTTCAGTTGACATGTTAGTTAGATATTCAGTTTGTCATAGATTTCAGCATTTATTTAGGCTCGGATAGTTATTTCTTCAGATACATAATTTAGTATTTGTTCAGTTATTAAAACCTTATGGCATATCAGTTATTCTTCCACATTTATGATTGTGTTATTCAGTGCTCATAGTAGGTACCAGTTCATGGGTTAGCTTGTGGTCCCTCGGAACTGTAAGCACCGTGTGATGCCCAGGGTGTACTCTCGGGGCATTACAAACTTGGTATCAGATCCTAAGATTTTAAAGTGTCCTAGAAAGTCTAAAAGTCTCGTCAAGTAGAGTCTTGTGCATGGGTATGTAGCGCACCACACTAATGGGCAGGAGGCTACAAGGCGTTTAGGAAAAGTTTCCCTTCTTTCAGTATTCATGTCGTGCGAGTGAGCATAAGCTCATGTTAAACTCTCAGTCTAATCCATTTTTTCCTCCCGTTTACAGAACATGCCTCCAAAAAGAATAACAGAAGAGGAGCAGAAAATCAGCCAACACCTTAGCCCGTCCAGGCAGATCCTCTAGACGAGCAAGTCTCTCACGCAGAATTCAGAGTTGTGTTCACCACTCTAGCAAATTTTATAGCAGCACAGAATGAACAGCCAGCTAACGTTTTGGCCAACCTAGTGGCAAATACTACTATAAATAAAATTCAGGACTTCACCCGGATGAATCCTCCTTCTTTTATGGGATCCAAGTCTAAAGAGGATCCATAGGAATTCTTAGATATGGTTCAAAGGGTAACGGATGCTATGGGTGTGACATCTAGTGAGAGAGTTGAGTTGGCTGCATATCAGTTGCAGGATATATCCCATACTTGGTTTAAGCAGTGGAAGGTAGATAGGGATATTGATGCAGGGCCTATAGAGTGGAAAGAGTTTGACATTGCTTTTTTAGATAGATTCTTCCCATTAGAGTTGAGGGAGGCTAAGGTGTTATAATTTATTAACTTGAGGCAGGGAAGCATGAGCATGAAGGAGTATTCCCTCAAGTTTACTTAGTTAGCTAGATATGCTCCTCATGTAGTAGCTGATAGTGGGTTGAAGATGAGTAAGTTTATGTCAAGTGTATCTGACAGTGTGGTCAAGGAGTGTAGGACCGTAATGCTGATTAGGGAGATGGACTGGTCTAGGCTGATGGTCCATGGTTAACAGATAGAGGAGCAGAAGATTAAGAAGTAGGAGAGAGGAAACAAGAGAGCTAGGATGCGTAGTTTTAATTTCAGCCAGCCAAGGTCAGAAGGTGGTAACCGTCCTTAATTTCATCAGAGATCGTCAGCCCCAGCACCCTTGACAGTTAGATATTCAGTTAGTCTATCCCATCAACTCTCAGTTGTAATCCATGCTTTATCATGAACTTCAGTGTTATTAATTTTATCATACAATTCATGTTTATTACTTGGTCTTGCATCAGTGTACCATATTACATGCATCTTGTTCATTATATATTAGTAATTTCCTATCTCACATACTCAGTACATTCAAAGTACTGATAGCATACATTTTTTATCTTATTATATAAGTTCCGACGGTCATGTAATGCCCCGAGTCTGTACCCCAGATGCTACATGGTGCTTATGATCCTGGAGGACCCCAAGCTAACCCATAACTGATATCTGTTGTGAGCATTGAATAATAATACTAAAATAAATATGGAAAATAGGCTAAAATACCTTAAGGTTCAAAATCTATAAATACTGGTAAAGAATATCAACTGATAATAATAATTTGTAAAATTGAATACTGTCTGAAAGTCTAGTCTGAAAAGCCTCTAAACTGAACTATCTGAATGTGGAGTTGATGGGACAATCCCCCAACTAACTCCATATACTGAAATACTACATCTATAGAGAGACTGAAATAATAAATATCCTCGATAGATGAGGACTCACTACTAACTTTTACATTTTTCGCTGAATCTGAATCTATTTATGTGCGGTCGAGAACCTGAGCGTCTGAACCTATGGTATGAGACATCATAGCGCAAAGAAAGAGTATGCATCAGTATGTGGAATGTACTGGTATGCTAGATGTGAAAATGTTGAATGCATGGGTTCATATGCATAAATAATAATTGACTGTATGATATAGAGTAACCGAACATGAGAGTACAGAGATAACTGATACTGCTGTAAATACTGAGTATGCACTACTGTGCATATAAATAAATATTGTGACTGCGCTTGTCTGAATCTAAGTCCTGAGTTCTAATACTGAGTAACTGATATCTGAAGTTACTGATATCTGAAGTTACTGATAACTGAGTTACTGATACTGATTGACTGTATCTAACAGTCCTGATTCTATAGAATTGAACTGAGTTCTATTCTGAAGATTGAAACTGAAATTGTGGGAGGTAATCATCTATCTGACATGCCCCAAATAAGATAACTGAGTTGGGGGCCAACCTGTGACCCTACTTGGAAGGGTGTCAGTACCATGCCACGGGTAAAGACACTGAAGAGTTACCCTCATCTGGCAGGAACTCTAATGAGAACGGTGGAACCCTCAACTGACAGGTTAAAACACCTCATCAACCCTTAACTGGTAGGTTTGATGTCTCAACCTACGTTGGCTACATAGTTCTGGAACTCAAGGATTGCTTCTACGGATCACGCCCTCTACTGGCAGGTGAGTCCCTATCCTTGGGTTCACTTGGTGATGAATCCTACTCCCAACTGAAATACACTAAACTAAGTATATTGAACTGGACTAGACTGATACTGATTTTACTGAGTTTTTCTGAGTTCTGTAACTAACTGAGTTCTACTGAGTTCTGTAATTGACTGAGAGTACTACTGATTGTGACATGACTGATACTATTCTATAACTAACGCTGGCTCTAGGTAAACAGCTAAATTATCGGGTATTAAATACCCCAGGACTCGATAGCGTAAATTGTAAAGCATAACATAATATTACAAAGCATAACAATGCACACTTATTAACAATTTATCTATAAAGACATTTTATCAAACACTTGTAGGGCAAAGCTTGCACATATCTTGACATTCATGATTTCATTAATTTATTCACATGGACATTCTATGAAACACTTAGGGAGCACAACTAAATGCACATAATCATTGTTAACACATAAGCATCGCAATTACAATGCCTAACCTTGCAGATTCATGGATTATAACATGGGGATTACACAATTCATTATACATGCTATTCAAACCTCATGAAATCTAAAATTAATCATGAATTGAAACTCACGTAATATCAAGATCATAAATACAATCCAATTTTCAAGCATGTAAATCATGAATCGTAATTCTTGAAGTTTTAAAAATAGATTCTTGGACTCTATGGGTGAAAGGGACCCTTAGATGAACACCCAACATACCTTGAATTATTAATACTTGAAGGTTCTTGGAGAAATTCTTGATTTTTTTATCTTGATTTCTTGAGGCTAGGGTTTTGCCCTTTGAGAGAGAATGTGTTGTTTCTTGAGAAGAGTGAGTGAATAATGAAATATTAGGTTATTTAGGGGTTTAATTTCGTGTTTAGATTGAGTAGGGCCATGAAAAATACCAAACTACCCCTGGAATGACTTAAAAATCGTCACTGAAAAAACCAATTTGGGCACCTGGCGCGATGCGCCACTATAGCGCCAAGCCACTGGGAAAATGATCGATGCCACAACATGGTGGTATCGCGTTGCAATGTTGGGTGCGACCTGGAAGTTCACTGTGATGTGGTGGGATTGCATTGGGACACTGGAAAAGGACAATTGTGAATATAAGCGTTGGCACGATGAGCCATGATCACGGAGGCTTACTGGTTTTTGACAATTCCCATTTGGTCATGCTCTGCGACGCTCTGAAGTGCCAGTTGGCATACTTCTTTACAAAAATGGCTCTAACTCTTCGCCCGGATATCGGATTTGGATGAATTTTTATATCATTGGAAAGCTAACTAAATTTTCTATGCATTGGCAGGCTCTAAACTAAAAAATACTGAGGATTTCAAAAGTTTTATATAGGGTAATCCATGTACTGAGGGTTAAATTAAGTTAGGAAAATATGGAGTATTACAGCTCAACACCTAGATCCTTCTTAGTATGATCTCCAACTGCATCAACAATAGCATTTTAGTGAGCTCTCGTCATTTAAGTGCAAGTATAAGCATTTTATTTTGTCTTACTTCAGTTTTCAGATAGTTAAAGCAAGCTAGGGGCTTGTCCCAGCAACTCATCTTAGTAGAGGATTTCATACATACAGTTAGATGTTCAGCTTGTGGTTTCACACTCAAATATCGTTATCAGATTTTTTTTAAAATATTTATTTCATCATTTAGTTCGGCTTCCGCATAAGTCTTTCTATTAGTTCTTTTCAGTATCCTTAGTGTCATGCCAGACAATGGGTAAGCTTTGGGGATCTTGTGACTCTAAGCATCGTGTTACGACTAGGAGATTGTCTTGAATCGTAATAGGAACATTGGAAAGTTGTACGTCCCTTGTTATTGTGCGATCACTACCTGTCGAAGTGGCTAAAGATAGAAAGTTTATTTCGAGAAACACCTGAAGTGCCGGATGGAGAGTTCATTATGTATTTCAATAAGTAGTGATTTGTCCCTTGAATTAAACTTGTGTACACAGGGAAGATGTATGAGAATTTTTTTCTTATTTAATTAACTTATTTGCACAAAAAAGTATACCTAGAATGTGATGAATTGGGATATTACTTTTAACATTTTTGCAATTCAAATAAATATTGATGTATCTTATAATTAAAAGAGACTACTTCTGTAGAGATTATTACAACAATAATTTGGTAGGTCTAGTTACGAAATTTTACTCAATATGTTTATTAGTTGTAACTTAATAATAAAATATTAGCAAATTTAAGCCCATTTATATTTTTAGTGATATAACTAGGTTGATTGATCTTTATAGAATATCCGTCAAATATCACTAAAATAATTACAGTAACTCAGCTGGATGAGTAATGAACAACAAAGTTATAACTACGAAATGCTTTTAAAAGAAAAGATAGTTAATAGGCACATAATTAAATAATTGAAAGTAGATTGAGATGATTTGACCAAAATTAGAAAAAAATAATTGCAAAATCTAGTCTTTTAGGTATGTATAACAACTTATCTAAATAGATGTTAAAATCCTAAAGTTCTATGCTAAAGTTGGAGATTAAATAATTATACTTCCGTAGTTAAATGAGTTTATGGGAGGTCAATATTAGTTTGGTGATAGTGCTACTATTTTAGACTTCTAAATAAGTCGTCACATAAAGTCTAATTGTGTATATATTTCAATGTGTCGCCATTCAACAATAAAGTAATTAGGACACTTCAAATATCGTTATTTTATTCATTGTAAATCATTCTCAAGCATCTCTCAAGATGATCTCTCATCAATAAAGAAGCCTCCGCTTTTCTCTCTATTTATTCTTATTCTTGCTTTATATTTTATAACACGTTTTCAGCACGAGACTCTACCATCTCAAATTTGAAGGCTAAGGTATTGTTTTCTTTCTTTTTCATATTGCTAATAATCTTACAAAATCTGAGTTCATTGCCTCGAGCAAGAACTAAATCCAATTAGATGCTATGGGTCTTGGAGACGCCATAAAGAAAGAAAATATAGCATCTAATCAAAATCGTGCTAAGGTTATGATTTGGTTGCGTCCTTGACAAAATTCTGAAAATTGAATACCTTAATAATAAGGATCCACTTGTTTTGTAGAATAGCCTAAACGAAAGATTTGGCCACTTGAAGATGGTCATCCTCCCAAAAGTATGATATGAATGCATGCACCATGAAAATAAGATGTTGGGTTCAAACCCCATCGATTTATGCCTAAGACATCTTTATATGGATAAGACGTTGAGTTTGAATCTCAATGCACCATATTGATGATATTATGATGGCTAAGGCAAAATAATGTGTATTTGACCAAAAGTATGTGATATGCTCCATTCCATAAAGTGAATGTGGTAACAATATATGATAAGTCTAAAAGATGATAATTTGCTTCATTCTCTGAACTGAATGTGGTAGAAGTGCATAATATGTCTCAAAAGAGATAAGTCATTGAATGTACGAATATAAGCGCGGTGAGACAATATGATAATTATTATCAAAAGTGATAATATTTTCACACACTTATTATGATTATAAAATATATTAGAGAACAATTCTGGACATTATATGTATGCCTCAATTTGCTCCTGAAGTAGCAATATCATGAAAGAGGTTATAAGCTATCAGAATTTGATAGGCTTAAGGCACGATTACATTCTATTCCTATGGGGAATGAGAAACTTATTAATGCAAACGTTCACTTGATTGTGATGGTATCACAACTCACCTCTAAAAGAGGCTGAATAATTGGGAAGAGTTATTCTGAAATCTACTTCTAAAGTAGTAAATTTGAAATTTATTCATGTAATAGAAAATCTGAAATTTACTAAAGAAAAAAAAATACATGTCATGGTAAACTTGTATTTACTACTATAAATGAGCTCATGAGTTGATATGAAAGATTGTGACATCTCGAAGATGAGCATAATAAGTATTAGACATGTATTAAAGAACTAGAAGATTCTTCAAGAATTATTTATGTTGCTTGTTCTCATGATAAGTTGGTTGGACCAATTAATATTGAGATTGGATCCCTTAAAATTTGAAAAGTATAAAAGGTGAATAAGGATCCATTCACTTTTCAAGTGATCTATTAAGATGCATTGATATAAGATGATTACATGAACATTTATTGTCAACCTGCAGTTTGACATTAATAAAGCTGCTTGCTCAATAAAATTGAGTCAAGAGCATAACTTTCAGATTGTGTAATCAAGACAATTCATCTTGATGATGTTGGTTTAGCATTGAATGCATTCGATAAATAGTTGACTCATTGCTAATGAGAATAAAGCTACATGTATTAGTTTAAAATATGAAATATTATATACAAAAGTACTTGTATGCATCAAATCAATAAATTATGATTAATTTTCCCTCAAAGTTGGTTCTGAGTTAGGAATTATATGTTGTCCATCTAATAGTTTTGATGTGCAGTATAAGATTAATGAATATACCATGATGCATAAAGATGGATTTCTCAAAGAATACGGAGGATGCATATTAGTTTTCCTAACATAAGAGGGAGATTATACGCAACTATGAAGTATGTTACGAATTATCATCAAATCCTTATTAAAAGGATAATTCAAGTCATATGCCAGAAGCATTTACTAACTCAAATTTAATCTCATATTTAAGTTGCAAGTGCTCCTATTTTTTAGCCATAAAGGAAAAAATCTACGCATGCGTGAAGCGTGGTTGACCAATCGATTCCAAATGACATAGTCCTTGTAAAGAATAAGGAGCAAATAATTATAATAAGAAGGCAATGTGCTCTTAAAGAGCCTACGACATAACACGTCATGAAACCTATGAGAGGTTCAGGTACTTGAAAATAACGAAGTGATGAGATCTCAAAATGTTATGTCATACTGTGAACAGATACGAAATGATATATCATCAATATCTTTGATACAGTATTGGCACAATAGTGTAAGAGATTATGAGGATCTGAATTCTACATTTATTTAAGCATACTGACATAGAAATATTTATCAAGTGACATGAAAAGATGCATCTTGGTAAGCATGAAACTTATTTGATTTGCATTTCAGACACTTGAAGATATCGCATATGATATGCTGAATATTGTCACTTGACAAAATTTATATGAAATTTCTTAAGGATTCAAAATGTGTGAAGCATATACAAGCTTTTGGAAACTTATTTATAATCCTTATATAGTATAAGCTTATAACTTGAAAATTATTGAAACTCTTGGAGAGTTTTCAAAAATAATAGATTGTTTGCTGACATGAGAAATATACTGAATTGAATTAGTTATGAAGTACCATATCATAGTACAATTGATGTACAAGTGCATCTTGCAAATACTACAAGACCTGATATAGCCTTTTCATTCAATTCATTAGCAAGGTATATTTCTGCTTCTACTGAGAGACATCAAAATGGGATAAAATACATGAGTTTATTTTATTTTAAAGCTTGCAGTCTCGATCTTGTTAGTTATGCTGATGTTGGGTATTTATCTAACTCGCATAAAGCTTGGTCTTAAGCAGGCTATGTGTTCGCATGTGAGGATACTGTCATATCTTGGAGCTATACAAAGCAACTATCGTAGCCATTTTATAAACCATGGTGAGATAATAGCTATTCATGAAGAAAGCCGAGAATGTGTGTGGTCGAGGTACATGATACATCTTATTTGAGAAAAATGTGATTTGAAATGTGATAAAGTACCCATAATTTTATATGAAGATCATACAGCATGAATAGCACAACTTAAGGGAGGATGCATAAAAGGAGATATAACGAAGCACATTTCACCAAAGCTTTTCTATACATATGAGCTACAAAGGAATGGTGATATTAACGTGCAACAGATTCATTCAAGTGACAATGCGGATGATTTATTCACCAAGTTTCTTTCAACTGCAACTTTCTAGAAGATAATGTACAAGATAGAAATGTAAAGGTTCATTGATGTTCTCGTCAGGAGGAGAAAATACGCGTTGTACTCTTTTTTCCTTTCAAGGTTTGTCCCATTGGATTTTCCTTGTAAGGTTTTTAATGAGGCAACCTATATGCGTATTTTTAGAGATGTGACTCTTTTTCCTTCACTAGACTCTTTTTCCCATAGAGTTTTTTCTAATAAGGTTTTAACGAGGCACATTTTCTATCAATTAGACATTCAAGGGAGAGTATTATAAATGTATTTACATTATAGTGAATGCCTATCAAGAATATAGATAAGATCTATCAAGATCTAGTTAATATCTATCAGGATTTGAAGTATCTATATTTTAGAGAGAAACTAGAAGTAATTTTCTCTATAAATAGAGGGGTTTTATTCATTGTAAATCATTCTCAAGCATCTCTCAAGATAATCTCTCATCAATAAAGAAGTCTTCTCTTTTCTCTCTATTTATTCTTATTCTTGCTTTATATTTCATAACATATTATAGTTTTTTATTTAGATTATTTTTCTTTATATGTGTGGGTACTATTTAAAAATTTGCTAAATGAAAAAATCCTCAATCTTTCTAGTTGATATTTTTTTCTCCTTATTCTTCTCCCACTACCATAACATAATCAGTAAGGAATTAAATATAGATTGCTACATCTGACCATTTTCTCCCATAAATATAGACATATTTGCTCCTATTTTTTTAACATATCTCTGACACCTAAAGGTGCTCTCCTCTCTTCGTCCTTTCGTTTCTCCATTACTGCCATGGTTAAAACTAACACGCACTTGATTTATACATCAAGTCAATAAATGCATGACATGTGTTTCAATTTAGAGTTCATGTTTCTTAACCATAATTAATTAACAAGTATTTTACTTAATTTAATCACTTAATCATGATAAAGAACATTGATTTGGTGTATACACCGAATACGTGTAAGTTTTTATCCTATTTCCACTATCACCCATAATTCTTCCGATAATTTATACTATTTTGTAGCCTCAGGATATCCTATGCCAGCTCTAAATCCACCATTACTAGCTCCATTGTCGCCATCGCAACATGGACCTCCCATAATCCATGACCCTCGCAATTTCCTGTACCAACACCAATTTAGGTTGTTCCTTGTATCATCTAAAAACCTTTTGACCTCGCCATATTCCATGCCAACTTCAAATCCACCATTACTAGCTCCACTACCACCATCGGCAAGAACACCTCCAGGTGGTAGAGGAGCTAGTTATGGTGGATTTGAAGCTGACATGGGATATGGCTAGGTTGAAAAGTGTTTTGCTGATACAAAGAACAACCTTAATTTGTGTTGTCATAGGACATCGCAACGGCCACAGATTTAATTGAATATGGAACCTTCAAAACTATTTTTGATGGTTATAAGTGGCCAAATTCTAAATATTGAAGCCATCTTAAATGAACTCTTATTTTGTTTTTATCTGAATAACTTATGTTGCCTTTCATCTAGAATTTCTCTCTGTGTCTCTCACCTCAATCACCTTTGAAGAGCTTACACACATCTTTTTATTAGTACTAATAGCCTTTTAGAGAATGATTATGAACACGTAAACAGATATTAATATATGGTTTATCTTTATGATACTACAGGCTTTGAATTAAGTCCAACGAGAAGCTCGCGATTAAATTTTAAAATTGTAGCTCTATCTGGGATAGAAACTTTTTGTATCCTTTCTCTTTTTTTCCTCTTCTAGGATAGGTCATCGTAATTAATGTTGTATTTTTGTGTTGTATAGTTAGCTTGGAAATTATTCATTAATCTATAGGAAACATTAGATTTGTCTTGTTTTAACAAAGAAAAAGTGATTTAATGTTTCTCATCTTGGATGTGTTTCCCTTGTAAAATCTGTCATTTGTGTGGTAAGAAGACAATCTCTGTTATTTCTTATAATTATCTTACCAACACTTGCATTTTGAACAAATTTATTGCTTTTTTTCTATCTATATGAAGAGTAACTATGAGGTTTAACTATAGGATTTTAGTACAAAGAAGCTGAATTTTCAATATCCGGTATGGGATTAAACTAGAAATCTGTCCGGCCGCTTTTTTGTTTGTGAAACAAAATATTTCATTCTCTTGATAAATGTGGGGGTTGGAGATGTTGTTGAGGATGATATGTATGGGGGGATAGATCTACGAATTATCAGACCATGGACTTTTTCTATTGCTAGGTTATTATTCCTATTTGTATGTTATTTGACAAACCTCTCTTGCGCATTCAATGCTTTTGATTTTTGATTAGCACACTAATTCACTAGAACTATTAGTTTCCAAGTAGCAAATAATTTATTTGAAGTAAAAAAACATATTATATATTAGTCAGTTTATGCTTTGAAACTTCAGTTCTTGTGGCTGAGGTCTCGATCAAGGTGTTAAGGACTAAATAATTTATGCAAAGCTATAACACTGTTTGTAGTCAACAAAGTTTCAAGTAATGTTATAGTATTATTATTCCGTATATAATTATGTGTTTTCTATAGTGTAACGATCCGAGGATACCCCTTGGGCATCACACAGTGCTTAGGACTACAAATAGATCCAAAGCTGACCTATGATATCTACTCAGCACTGAACTATAGCAAAGTGAAATTAAAACATGAGTGAAAACTAAAGAAAATTATAAACTGGGTTTGATGTATTGACAATATCCATAAAACATTGTAACTTCACATCATTCAAAACTATCAGAATCTAAAAGAAAACACATCGTTTGACTATTAACAAGCCACTAACTTGAATTGAAGAGTCACTGGGACAGATCCCAGCTGACCCAAACGGAAATCATAATATCTAAATTAGTAATAATAAGCATCTGGAGACAACCACAAGTTTGGCCCTCAAACTACGAGGACTCACCAATTGGATGGATAAGGAGATGGTAATCGTGGCTAATCGCACTGTGGGGGATGAACACCAAAATTTACATTATGAAACAAAGTAGCCACACAGACATATATATAGTCAGTACTTTTGAAATATACTGAGTATATGGGGTGAATGCAAGAGGTAAAATCTAATATACATCATAAACTTGAGAACATGCATGCTAAGCGTAAATAGACTCACCTTGATTATGAATAAAACAGAGAGATAAAATAACATGAATATACATAGTAAAGCATAATCTGACAAACTATGTGAATCCTTACATTTAGTTTTTGAAATTTATCTTTTCTGTAGGAGATTCTTTTAACGAACATAAACCATGCAAGCAACATGGAGTCTAATGTAAAAACCCTAATCGAAAGGGCCCAATATACCTTTCTAGGGTATAGATGCTAACTACGGTGATCACCTAAACATGGCTGTTAGGACATGTTGGGTAATATATGACATGATCGTTAGGACAAGCTACATGCCCATTTGGATAAGCTGAATAATAACTGAGTGGCACATAGTTTATGTAACTAGGGCACGCTAAACCTTCGCTCCTCAATGTTAGGTACTACTCCCAAAAACATATTATTGCTCGTACTATGTCTATGAAGTTCACCTTAAAATAAGTATATGAGCTGGTAAATTTAAAAACACAATATGCTTCTGTTTCTATCTCAAAATCTTAATTTCTTATGTGAGCTTCATACATTGTTTGTACTCATGAAAATCAAAAATAAAACTTTTATCATGTTGTAATACTTTTGTAACTTGAATTAGTAAGCTTGAATTTTCTTGTAAATTGAGTACTTTATGTTCAAATTGTAATCATTCATCATCTCATGGTAACTTCATATCAAAATATCAAAAATTCATTACTTAAGATCACTTCAGTAGATGAAAACTTAAGTAAACATGAAATCATATGTGAAATACTGTTCAATTCATGAGGAAGCATCAAAATCTCAAAGCATAAGAAAAGTGGGTATGAACCCTAGTCATCAATTTCATAAGCTCAATATAAAAACTCAAATTTTGGAAACAAGGATGAAAGGTTATCCTTTTTCAAATCCCACATACCTGGACTTAGTGAATTGCTCGGAGGAAACTTGAATTGAGACCTTGAGAGCTTGAATCTTGTGAAGAAAATGCTCTTTTACATTTCTTGAGGGTTTGGGAAGAGATGAATCATGTATAATAATTTGTGAAGGTGGGGAAATGGTTTATTATGGTTGGGAAAGACTTTAAGAGGTAAAAGAACAAAAAACCCTCAAAATATTTTAAGAAAAACTGAAATTTGGTATTTTTGCGCCCTTAGGCATAGCTAGCCCTTATCGCGCCACACTAAGGGTGTGGCATGCCCTTATTGAGGAAGCCAGCCGGTATGGCGTTCCTTTATCATGCCAGACCACTGCTTTTCATGACAGGGTGTGTCATGCCTCCATGACACTCTCTTAACGCGGACTCTCACTATTTTGGTGTTTCAAATTATCTCAAAACGCGTTCTAAAAATTCTGAAACACTTCATAATGGTCCTGTTAGCTTCTGTTATCATTAATTATCTCAGAAATTGCACCAAAACTATCAAAATAAAATTGTTGAAATTTTTTGGGTCTAACATTATCTCCCCTTTGGGACCATTTATCATCGAATGAAGGTTAGGATTGGAAAAGATCTATTTCATGGGTTTGTTAGACTGACATGTGAATCTTATCTTACTCTAAAGCTGAAATCGTTTACTTTTATCATGAACTTACAATTGAAATGACTTATTAGGGATGAACTTCATAGGAGAAACTAATATGAGTAGGGATGTCGATGAGTAGAATGGATTATAAGAGAATTCTTACCTCAAAATCACTTTGTACTAGGAGTGTATAAATGAGGATATCGGCTCATCATGTTTGCTTCTACTTCCCATGTCACTCCCTCAACTGATTGATTTCTCCAAAGAAATTTTACCCAAGCCACTTCCTAATTCCTTAACCTTTGAATTTATCGATCAAGAATTTCAACTAGGATCTCCCCATACGACAAACTATCTTTACTCCAATGCTTTCTATGGGGACTACTAAGGAGGAGTCCCCAATGCACTTCTTTATCCACAACACGTGAAAATTGAATGGAGGTCTAATTCTGACGAAAGATCTAATTCATAAGCAACATCTCCAACACGCTTTATGATTTTGTATGAACTAATATGTTGGGAACCAAGATTCCCTTTTATTCCAAACCTCATCACTTCTTTCATGAGTGACATCTTCAAAAATACCCAGTCACCTACCTCGAACTTTAGTTCCCTCTGTCTCACATCTGCATATGATTTTTGATGACTTTGAGCGGGTTTCAACCTCTCACGAATAAATAAACCTTATCAATAGATTCAAGGATAGAATCTAGCCCAACTAAAGCCGTTTCACCAACTTTGAACCAACCTATAGGTGATCTACACCTACGCTCATACAATCATTTGAATGAAGCCATTTGAATACTAGCATAATAACTATTATTATAAGCAAACTCAATTAAGGATAGATGATCATCCCAATTTCCTTTGAATTCAATCACACAAGCTCTCAGCATATCCTCCAAAGTTTGAATGGTACACTCGGCTTGACCATCTGTTTGCAAGTGAAAAGTAGTACTAAGTTTTACTTTTATACCAAGGCCCTTCTAAACGACTGCCAAAACTGCAAAGTGAACTGAGTGTCTGGAGCTGAAATATGGATAAGGGAATCACATAAAATCTCACTAACTCATGAATATATAACATAGCATAATCTTCAGCCGTATCTGAGCTTTTAACCGACAAGAAATGAGCTGACTTGGTCATATGATCCACGATGACCCAAATAGAATCATGTTGATGTCTAGTGTGAGAGTCCCATAATAAAATCCACATTAATAGCCTCCTACTTCCAAATAAGGATGCTAATATCTTGAAGTGTACCTCTTGGTTTTTTATGCTTAACTTTTACTTTCTGACAATCGGGACACTTGGCCATGAACTCATCTATGTCACTCTTCATTCCATTCCACAAATAAACTTCTAGAAGGTCATAGTACATCTTGGTATCACCAGGGTGAATTGAATATTTAGAACTGTGAGCTTTCGATAATATCCTTTCTCTCAATCAATCAACATTAGAAATACATATCTGATCTTGATAGAAAAGGACATCATTTCTTCCTTGGGAGAAAACCTCAATATGTTAGTGCTGAACTGCATTTATTATCTGGCGAAGTATGGGATCATTATGCTATTTTTCTTTCACTTCTGTCACTAAAGATAAATCTGAACCATTCTGAACTGCTACACCGCCATCATCCATGTCAAGAAAATGTACTCCAACTGTATGCACCTCCTTGGCCAATTTATTCTTCTCCTTTTTCACATGGGCCACACTACCCATAGACAACCTACTCAACATATCAGCTACTATATTTGCTTTACCCAGATAGTAGAACACATTCATGTCATAATCCTTTAGCAACTCCAAACACCTTCGCTCCTTCTACATAAACACATATTTAAGACTCTTATGATCGGTTAAAATATCAATATGCATACCATATAAGTAATGTCTTCAAATTTTCAAAGCAAACACAACAATTGCTAACTCCAAATCATAGGTTGGATAATTTTTCTCATGATCATTAAGTTGCCTCAAGGCATAAGCTATTACTTTTCTACCCTGCATCAATAAAGACCTAACCTAACTCTAAAGGAATCACAGTACACCATAAATCCGTCTAACCCATCTGCCAAAGCTAGCACTGGTGCTGAAGTCAATCTATCCTTTAACTCTTGAAAGTTCTTCTTGCATTTATCTGACTATATAAACTTCACTTTCTTTTATGTCAACTTAGTCAATGGTGAATCTATTGAGGAAAACCCTCTACATATATCCTATAGTAATCGACTAAACCCAGACAACTCCTAATATCAGATAAAGTAATGGTCTTATGCCAGTACTTCACTGCATCTATTTCTGAGGATCTATATGAATACCAGCACTCGAAATCACATGTGCTAAAAAGGTAACCAACTCCAAAAAAAAATCTACACTTACTAAACTTTGAAAACAATTGGAGATACTTGAGGATATGTAACACTATCCTCAAATGGTCTACATGTTTCTCCCATTCTGAAAATAAACGAGTATGTCATTTATGAAGAAAATAACAAACATATCAAAGTACTATTTAAAGATCCTGTTCATTATGTATATCAATGTTGTAGGACTAATTGTTAGTCTAAAATACATAACCACAAACTTAAAGTTACCATACCATGTTCTGAAATTAGTCTTCAGAATGTCATATACTCTGACCTTCAATTGATGACATCCCAACCAAAGATCAATCTTTGAAAATAAATGGGTACCCTAAAGCTGGTCAAATAACTCATCAATCTTGGAGATGGGGTACTTGTTCTTGATAGTGACCTTGTTTAATTACCTATAATCTATACATAGGGTACCATCCATTTTACACACGAATAGAACTAAAGCACCCCATGAAAAAATACTAGGTCTGATAAACCCTTTGTCTATGATAGCCTTAAGTTGCTTCTTCAACTCATTAAGCTCTGCTGGATCCATTTGGTACGGAGGAATAAATATGGGTTGACTATCTGCAAGGAGATTAATGTCGAATACAATTTTTCTATTGGCAGACACCCCAGGTAGATAATCTGGAAAGACTTCAGGAAACTTATTACTATTCTAATTGATTGGATGGTTGAGGTCTCAGACTTAGTATATTTGACCCAAATCGGATGATAGATACACCTCTTTGAAATTAACTTTATAGCTTTAATATAGAAGATGAAATGAACCTTAGGAGATACTTAACTACCCTACCACTCAAGGACTGCCTTATTAGGAAATTGAAACTTTACCACTTGAGTGCAACAATCAAATAATATGTAGCATGAATAGAGCTAATAGATGCCAACAAGGACATCAAAATCTATCATATATTTCTCTATTAAGTGTGCTAAAGTAACCCTATGAAGGACTGTAATAGGTCACTTTATATACACTCATCTAGCAACAACTGATTCACCAACAAGAGTGGAAATTAAGAAAGGTTTATAAGAAATTTCAGGACTTACATCAAAGTTCACAGCAACCAGTGGGGTCACAAAAGAGAGAGTGGACCCTGAATCTAAAATCACAAAAAAAACATGGTGAAAGACACGAAGCATACCAGTGACTACATCTAGGGAGATCTTCTGATCCTGATGGGAAGGTATCACATAAAACCAGTTCTGACACTGACCACTACTAGTATTGGATGATGTACCCTATTGTGGAGTTGGGTAGCTCGACTGAGCTACTGAAATAGTGGGCTGAGCCTTTGGGCGAGCATCTCTATTGCCCACTAGGGAAATTCCTCAACATATGGTCCATCTTCCAATATATCCATAATGCCCTATTCTATCAGCCAAATACTCATCCAATGATTTCCACCACATCTATTGCAGGATGGATATTTAGGTCCCCAAGCAATGCTACCTTAGGATCTAGAAGTCGGTGCCATGCCCCACTCTTCTTTCTTAGGTCTGTGTGCAGGGGTGTTGGCAAAAAATGGTGAAGGTGCTGATGAATGACTCTAAAAATAAGAACAATTCCCCTCTTGACTTTTGCTAACTGTACTTGAACTTTCCGATCCTAGACGTCTTATTTTCCCTCTCTCTTTTCTTTAGTTTCTCAACCTCAATCTAATGAGCATGAGTCATCAGTGAATAAATATCCATATCCCCAATCAACATGGTAGTCCTACACTTCTTAACTACCAAATTTGACACCCCAGTGACAAACTTAATCATATGAGTGCTGGAATCTAGCAACAACTCTGGTGCATGCTTAGCTAGATGGGTGAACTTAAAGCAATATTCCTTAAACGAAATAAGCCTTGACTTAGGTTCATGAATTCCTCTACCGTAGCCTCTCTCATCTTACGAGGAAAAAACTATCCAAAAAGTCACCTGAAATATATACCAACTTATAGGAGTTGCATTCTCACCTCTACCTTTCTTTCATATAATAACCCAGTCATAGGAAATATTGTTTCATTAATAAAAAACTAATTCCATACTTTCCTCTTCTATAACATGAATAATCTGATTAATTTTCTTTACCTCATCAATGATAAACTGAGGATCCTCATTCACCTTTGATTCAAAGAACTTTGGTGGATTCATCTTCATAAAATCTTAAACTTTGGCTGCAGCAAAATTTCTATTTTGCTGAACTAGGACTGCATCTTACCGATAACCCTGAGCATGGGCATTCACAGCCTAAGACAACACTTGAAAAATAGCCCAAAACTCAGCATGTGACATGTTCTTGTTCAAAGAATCTGCAGGTGGTGGCAAGGCTGGGTAATCCTTATTTCTGCGGGTATAAGCTCTATTAGGAGGCATTATCTATCACGTGAAAGCATGAATTAAAGCAGATAGAGATAACTTCAAAGAATGATAAATATCACGAAAGAATGTATGGCTCCTAGTACATTCTGTAGCCTCTCCCTCATAAATATGGCAAAGTTCATACCCATGATCAAGAAGACTCCATGTAATGCGGCATCTCAAACTCCCTAGGACTCTTTAAAAACTTAGACTCTGATACCAAGTTTGTAACGACCTAAGAATACCCCCTGGACGTCACACAGTGCTTTGGACTACAAGTAGCCCCACAGTTAACCCATGATATCTACTCAGCATTCAACTATAGAAAAGTAAACTTAAAACATGAGTAGAAAGCAAAGAAAATTATAAATTGGGTTTGATGTATTAAAAATATCAACAAATATTTTAACTTAATGTTATTCAGAACTATGATAATCTAATAGAAAATATATCGTCTGACTAGTATAGACAAGCCTCTAACTGAAATTAAAGAGCCACTGGGACAGACCCCAGTTGACCCGAACTGAAAGCACAACATCTGAATTAGTAATAATAAGCATCTGAAAACAAACATAAGTTTGGCCCTTGAACTATAAGGACTCACCAACTGGATGGATGTAGGAGGTGGTGATTGTGGCGAATCGCACTACTGAAGACGAATACTAGAACCTATATTATAAAATAATGTAGCCACATAGACATATATGACGTATATATGGTCAGTACTTCTGGAATGTACTGAGTATATGGGGGTGAATGCAAGAGGTAGAATCTAATATACATCATAAACTTGAAAACATGCATGTAAGCATAAATAGATCACTTTGGTCATGTGTAATACCCCTGAAATCTAACCAATAATGCCACCATGACTCAAGCTCATGATAAATAAATTATAGTTCTTTGGTTTTTTTCTAATCAAGGTTGATGTATATTAAGGCCTCAAAGATGTCCTAGCGATTAGGTGAATCAAAACATTCCTTACCGATTGAATTCTTGAGAAGGATTTTGACATAGTCAACTTCAAACGAGCATATATCTTGTTAAACTAAGAAATTTTGAGCTCATGACCCACCAACAGATAGATAATTGAATTATTTTTCAAACGGTACCAATTTCATCCAAATCTGATAATGGAGCAAAAAGTTATGCCTATTTTACTCCAGTGTGTCAGCCTGGAAACTGTGTGACAACCTTTTGTGACGACTTATCACAAGCTTGACGGCTTGTCACAAAATGTCGTCACCTTAAGCAGAAAGTCACAAAATTCCATCATTTTGTGATGACTTGTCACAAGTCTGATGGCTTGTCACAAAATGTCGTCACCCTTAAGCAGAAAGTCATAAATTCCACCCTTTTGTGACGACATTTTGTGACGACTTGTCACAAATGTCGTCAGCTATTTTTTTCAGCAATTAAAGGACATTTTTGCAAGGGTATTTTGGTCTTTTCCCATCTTTTGAAGGCCCCTATATATATGAGAATCCCCATCCAAACCCTAATTTCTTCATATTCTCTTCCAATTCTCTTAAGAAAATATATCTAGGGTTTCATTCAAGAATATTAATCTTCCAAAAATCATCCATAAATCTTCAAGATTTCTTTAATAACCAAGTTCCTCATAGTGTGGGCTTCGAGAATCATTTATTACAAGTGCGGATAGAGTTTCAAGCACTAGAATTCATCCAATTTAAAAGATTAAGGTATCTGGGGTTTTGAACAAGAGCAATCCTTTCGTTCTTGTGCCCAAAGATTTGATTTCTATTATGGATTTATATGATTTTACAAGTGGGTTTATACCCAAATTACTTCATCATGAGACTATGAGAATATAAATTGTTCAAGCTTTGTTATACATGATTATTTTACTATTCCCAAGTTATGACTTGATATTTAATATTGTGAATTTAATATTTCTACCATGAGTTGATATTTCAAGTGCTTTCAAGATATGTGTCAAGATTTAAGCTTCCTTATGACAAATTGGATTATTGAGTATATTGATTCATGAGATTGAGTTGTTACAATGAGTCTTGATATTTCCTCAAAGTTATTGATGTTGCCATGATTTAATGAATTGATACATTTTGATATTAAGAAAGATTGATTTAATTTGAGTCGAGTTAGGAATCCACAAATTGATTATGATGTGATAAATGAGAAAGAGATTTAATTTGATCTTCATGATAGACCCTTGTGATGTTTGTGGTGGATTTCCTAACGCGTTCTGAGCTTATGTCTGGGAGTAGTATTTAGCACCGAGTGGGAAATATGGTATTTCCCTCGAAACTACGTGCCACCGTAGGATTGTTATTGATATTTGTGGGCCAGAGGCCGAGTATGAGATTGTGATAACTAAATTGAGGTTGTATTTTCTGGCAAGAGTACGACGCTCCCGCCAATGTGGGGTTCTAACCTTAGGAGGGAAATATGTTGGACTCCATGTAGCTCACATGGTTTATGTCGGTTATAAGAACCTCCCATGTCCATAAGAGTTGAGTTTCTTGAATTACCGAGTCACTCCGAGTCTTGAGTTGAAGAGTTGAGTTGTTTATGATGATTTATGAGGTTTTTATCATATGATTTATTTACTATGAGATCATGAAAAGTATGTTTCAATCTAACTCAAGCCAAGTGATCCATCATTGTACATATGCATATTTTCATAAAATTGATGATGATATTTACATTGTTGTATGCACCCCCACATACTCAGTACATTCCAAAGTGCTGACCCACATATTTTCCTATGGGATATATTTTCTCATAATGTAGGTTTAGGTACTCAGCCATAGCCGCATTAGCAATATTCGGGTGCCTCACTACGTTTCCTCAGTGGTGAGTCCTCATGGTTCGAGGAACGTGTCTATATTTTTATGATATCATTTTATCGTTATGGCTTTCAGTACTTTTGAGACAGTTGGGGGTTTGTCCCAAAGGCTCCTTGATTTTGATGTATAGAGGCTTTGTCAGAATAGAGGGATGGTATGTACAGACATTCAATATATATTTTGGTTGTACAGTTTAGTATTCTCCAGTATCTCTCTTGAACCCGATATGATATATCTCTTTATTATGCATGACAATTGTTGAATTGAGTTCCTTGAGGTAATGTCTGGATCCGAGGGTTATCTTGGGGCTACGTGTATCCCTAAGCACCGTGATGTCTCAGGATGGAAATTTTGGGGCATTACAAAGCTTGGTATCAAAGCCAGGTTTAAGGAGTCCTAGGTCCTAGGGAGTCTGACAAGCCGCATTACGTAGAGTCGTGATCATCGATGTGTAGCATGCCTCATCTATGAGCAAGAGGCTACGGGACATTTTAGGAAAAGTCATTTCTTTCTTTCTAAAGTTTATCATGCCTCCAACTGTCTCTTTATCTGTGATTAACTCGTTCTCTCTTATAATAGAAAATGCCTCATCGTCGAGCTCATAGAAACAACGAGCAACCTCAACCCGTTGATCCCTTGAACGAGCATGTGTCTCATGCAGAATTTTGGGCAGCTTTTCAGGTGCTAGCCTAGGCAGTTACCTCTAATGCTTAAGGTAATGCCCAGGCTACTTTTCCGCCTCCGCAAGAGAATAATTCTGCTGTAGCTCGAGTTCGTGACTTTATGCGGATGAATCCGCCTGAGTTCCATGGGTCGAACGTAGCTGAAGACCCACAGATGTACTTGGATAAAGTGAGAAAGATTATCCAGATTATGCATGTAACTGAGGAGGAGAGTGTTGAATTGGTTGCCTATCAAATGAAAGATATTGCATATGATTGGGTGGAGATGTGGAGAAAGAGTAGAGGGGAGGATGCCGCTCCTATGACTTGGCAGTTATTCCAGGATGCATTCTTGGACAAATTCTTTCCTCTTGAGATGAGGGAAGCAAAGATAAAGGAATTCATAAATTTGAGACCGGGCTCCATGACTGTTAAGGAGTATTGTCTTAGATTCAATCAGTTATCCAAATATGCTCCTAGTATGATGGCTGACTCCAGGACCACCATGAGCAATTTCGTGACTGGCGTGTCGAGTTACGTTGTGAAAGAGTGTAGATCTGCTATGCTTAATAGGGACATGGACCTTTCTCGGTTGATGATACATGCCCAACAGATTGAAGCTGATAAGGTGAAAGAGAGGGAGAGAGTAAGAGGGAATAAAAGAGCTAGATCAGAGCAGTAGGGATTCGGTCAGTCCAGATTCTATGAAGGGAACCACCCTCAATTCTAGAGGCGTCCATTTATGCTCGTGCCTTCCTCAGTTAGTTCTCCCATACCTAGAAGTAGGCAGGATCAGGGGAACAGGCCTATCCCATCCAGGTCTCAAGAAAGTGTAAGTAACAGACCTCGTCTTCCTTTATGTGCCAAGTGTGGTAGAGATCATTTTAGCGAGTGTTTTGTTGATCAGAGGGATTGCTTTGGTTATGGAAAGTTGGGCCACCGACTTAGAGATTATTCGTATTCTATACTGGGGAGTCAAGATACTCATCCCCAGAGTCAGGATGCTAGTGCCTCCGCTTCCGTAGTCTACCCAGTTCTTCCTCAGGACGCCTATTCTAGTACTGCTGGCGGTTCGCGCTAGAATCGCTTCTATGCTATACCACATTGCCAGAAGTGGGAGGACTCTCCAGATGTTGTCACTGGTATGCTCCATGTCTTTCATTTTGATATGTATGTATTGATGGACCCCGGTTCGAGTTTCTCTTATGTGACACCTCTGGTTTTTGTAAATTTTGAGATGGACCCTGAACGGATTCCTGAGCCTATTCTAGTTTCTACCCCGGTAGGAGAATCTGTTATTACTAAGTGAGTGTATAAGAAGTTTTCTGTCACTTTCCTTCATCCGGTCATATGTACTGATTTGATTGAGCTAGATATGGTTGATTTTGACATCATTCTGGGTATAGATTGGCTTCACTCGTGCTATGCATCTATAGATTGTCATACCTGAGTGGTCAAGTTTTAATTTACTGATGAGCCTGTTTTTGAGTGGTCCGGGAGTTCTGTAACTCCGAAGAGCCATTTCATATCCTACCTCAAAGATAGAAAGTTGATTTCCAAGGGTTGCATCTATCACCTAGTTTGAGTTAAAGACCTCAAGTCCGAGACTCTGACTATTCAATTAGTTAGCATTGTTAATGAGTTTCCCAATGTTTTCCCAGAAGATCTCCCAGGGGTCCCACCTGATAGAGAAATAGAATTCAGGATTGATCTACTTCTCGGCACTCAGCCTATTTCCATTCCTCCGTACCATATGGATCCCACAGAACTTAAAGAGTTGAAGGAGAAACTCAAAGATCTCTTAGACAAAGGCTTTATCAGACCCAGTGTTTCCCCATGGGGTGCACCTATTCTATTCGTGCGTAAGAAAGATGGTACATTGCGTATGTGCATTGACTACCGTCAACTCATCAAGGTAACTATCAAGAACAAGTACCCTCTTCCAAGAATCGATGATTTATTTGATCAGCTATAGCATGTAAGTTATTTCTCAAAGAAAGACCTTAGATCCGGCTATCATCAGCTTAAAGTGAGAGAGTGTGATATTCCAAAGACAGCTTTCTAAACCCGTTATGGTCACTTTGAGTTTCTTGTCATGTCCTTTGGGTTAACCAATGCTCCAGCAGCCTTCATGGACCTCATAAATCGAGTGTTTAAGAAATATCTTGATATGTTTATCATTGTATTCATAGACGATATTCTTGTGTATTCCCAAAGAGAGGATGATCATGCTGACCATCTTAGAATTGTCTTGCAAACTCTTAGAGATCATCAATTATTCGCTAAATTTAGCAAGTGTGAATTTTGGCTAAGGTTAGTTGCTTTTCTAGGTCACATTGTTTCTGTCGAAGGCATTAGAGTCGATCGCCAAAAGACAGAAGCTGCAAAGAATTAGCCTAGACCTACCTCTCCATCTGATATTAGGAGTTTCTTAGGTCTATCTGGTTACTACTATCATTTTGTTGAGGGTTTCTCTTCCATTGCATCTCCCATAACTCGGTTGACCCAAAAGAAAGTTAAGTTACAGTGGACAGATGCCTGTGAGAAGAGTTTTCAGGAGTTGAAGACTCGACTCAATTCAGCCCCAGTGTCAGCTTTACCTGATGGTACTAATGGTTTTGTTGTGTATTGTGACGCTTCTAGAGTTGGTTTGGGTTGTGTGTTAATGCAGAGGGGTAAAGTTATAGCTTATGCCTCTAGACAGTTGAAGCCTCATGAGAAGAATTACCCAACCCATGATCTTGAATTAGCAGTTGTAGTTTTTGCTTTGAAAATCTGGAGACATTATTTGTATGGTGTTCATTTTGATGTGTTTACTGATCACAAAAGCCTGCAGTATGTGTTTACTCAGAGGGAGTTGAATCTTAGACAAAGAAGATGATTAGAGTTGCTAAAACACTATGATATAAGTGTGTTGTATTACTCGGGCAAGGCCAATGTTGTGGCAGATGTTGTTAGTAGGTTGTCTATGGGTAGTGTAGCTCATGTAGAGAATGATAAGAAAGAATTGGCTCATGATGTGCATCGTTTGGCTAGGTTGGGTGTTATATTGCTTGATTCCGCTGAAGGGAGTGTGTTAGTTCAGAGTAGTTTCGAGTCCTCTTTGGTCTCGAAGGTAAAGGAGAAGTAAGACAGGGATCCTAGTTTGGTCAGACTGAAGGAGTCAGTTAAGGACCAAAACGTAGAGGTTTTCTCCCAAGGGGGAGATGGTGTGTTGTGATTGCAGGGTAGATTTTGTATTCCCGATGTTGATAATCTAAGGTAGAGAATTATGGTTGAAGCGCATGGCGCACGATATTCTATTCATCCCGGTGCTCCTAAGATGTACCACAATTTACGGGAAATATATTGGTGGAACGGTATAAAGAAAGACATAGTAGGATTTGTGGCAAAGTGTTTAACTTATCAACAGGTTAAGGTAGAGCACCAAAGGCCCAGTGGTGTAATGCAAGAGTTTAGCATTCCTACTTGGAAGTGGAAAGAAGTGAATATGGATTTCGTAATTGGTTTGCCTCTTTCTCTTCGTCATCATGATTCAATTTGGGTTGTTGTAGACCGATTGACTAAATCAGCTCATTTCTTGCCAGTGCATTCGTCTTATACAACTGAGGATTATGCTAGATTGTATATCCATGAGTTAGTCAGATTGCATGGAGTTCCTTTGTCTATCATCTCAGATAGGGGTACTCAGTTTACTTCACAGTTTTGGAGAGCCTTTCAGAAAGGTCTTGGTACCTAAGTTCATTTGAGTTTCGCTTTTCATCCGTAGACTGATAGTCAGGCTGAGAGGACTATTCAGACTTTGGAGGACATGTTGAGGGCATGTGTGCTTGATTTCAAAGGTAGTTGGGATGAGCACTTGCCATTGATCAAATTTATGTATAAAAATAGTTTCTTTGCTAGTATTCAGATAGCCCCATTCGATGCTTTGTATAGGAGAAGATGTAGATCCCCTATAGGTTGGTTTGAAGTAGGAGAAGCAGCTCTGATTGGGCCTGATGTTATGTTTGAGGCTATGGAAAAAGTTAAGTTGATTCGAGAAAGATTGAAGATCGCTCAAAGTCATCAAAAGTCGTATGCGGATGTGAGAAGAAAAGATCTTGAGTTTAATGCTAATGATTTGGTGTACTTTAAGGTTTCAACTATGAAAGGGGTGAAGATATTTGGGAAGAAAGGAAAGCTTAGTCCCCATTATGTTGGTCCATACAGGATTCTGAGCTGTGTTGGGAAAGTAGCATATGAGGTGGAGTTACCCGCGGAGTTATCTAGCATTCATCCGGTATTCCATGTTTCTATTCTTAAGAAGTGTATTGGTGATACTGTCGTGGTTAATTCTTCCGAAAGCTTAGATATTCAGTATAGCCTTTCATTCGAGGAGATTCCGATTGAGATTTTGGATTTTCAAATCCGTAGGCTAAGGAACAAAGAAGTTCCTTTGGTTAAAGTGCTTTGGCGAAATCAATCTATTGAGAGTCCTACTTGGGAAGCCGAAGCTAATATGTGAGCCAAGTACCCTCGCCTCTTTTCAGTGAGTTTAGAGCGAGCAAAAGGTACCATTCTTTCTTAATTCCACCCCCTTCTTATTAAAGATTCAGCTGTGTGTCTACTTCTATCACAAATTCATGCATTTTGTATAGTATCCGAAGGTATAGAGTGAAGTAAGTCCTTTGAGTGACTTGTTCCAGCTATACGTCCTCATTTTTTTCTTGTTCTTGGCCTATCTGGCAACATTCGGGGACGAATGTTTCCAAGGAAGAGATATTGTAACCCGAGAACTCTAACCAGTAGTTC
The DNA here is from genome assembly GCA_030864215.1 of Capsicum pubescens. Classification (NCBI taxonomy): domain Eukaryota; kingdom Viridiplantae; phylum Streptophyta; class Magnoliopsida; order Solanales; family Solanaceae; genus Capsicum; species Capsicum pubescens. Next base: position 155,511,336 of record CM061548.1, read on the forward strand.
CACCAAGACTCAAGCTCATGAGAAATAAATTATAGTGCTTTTGTTTTTTTCTGATCAAGGGTGATGTGTATTAAGGCCTCAAAGATGTCCTAGCGATTAGGTGAATCAAAATATCCCGTACCGATTGAATTCTTGAGAAGGATTTTGACATAGTTAACTTTAAATGAGCATATCTCTTGTTAAACTAAGAAATTTGAGCTCATGACTCACCAATAGATAGATAATTGAATTAGCTTTCCAACGGTACCAATTTCACCCAAATCCGGTATCGGAGCAAAAATTTATACCTATTTTACTCCAGCATGTCAGCTTGGAGACAGTGTGATGACCTTTTGTAACGACTTGTCACAAAATGTCGTCACCTTAAGAAGAAAGTAACAAAATTCCAACATTTTGTGACGACATTTTGTGACGACTTGTCACAAGTCTGACGGCTTGTCTAAAAATATCGCCACCCTTAAGTAGAAAGTCATAAATTCCACCCTTTTGTGACGACATTTCGTGACGACTTGTCACAAATGTCGTCAACTATTTTTTTTTCAGCAATTAAAGGACATTTTAGCAAGGGTATTTTGGTCTTTCCCCATCTTTTGGAGGCCCCTATATATATGAGAATCCCCATCCAAACCCTAATTTCTTCATATTCTCTTCCAATTATCTTAAGAAAATATATCTAGGGTTTCATTCAAGAACATTAATCTTCCATAAATCTTCAAGATTGCTTTAAGAACCAAGTTCCTCATAGTGTGGGCTTCGAGAATCATTTATTACAAGTGCGGATAGAGTCTCAAGCACTAGAATTCATCCAATTTAAAAGATTAAGGTATGTGGTGTTTTGAACAAGTGAAATCCTTTCGTTCTTGTGCCCAAAGCTTTGATTTCTATTATGGATTTATATGATTTGGCAAGTGGTTTTATACCCAAGTTACTTCATCATGAGACTATGAGAATATAAATTGTTCAAGCTTCGTTATACATGATTATTTTACTATTCCCAAGTTATGACTTGATATTTAATATTGTGAATTTAATATTTCTACCATGAGTTGATATTTCAAGTGCTTTCAAGATATGTGTCAAGCTTTAAGCTTCCTTATGACAAATTGGATTATTGAGTATATTGATTCATGAGATTGAGTTGCTACAATGAGTCTCGATATTTCCTCAAAGTTATTGATGTTGTCATGATTTAATGAATTGATACATTTTGATATTAAGAAAGATTGATTTGAGTCGAGTCGAGTTAGGAATCCACAAATTGATTATGATTTGATAAATGAGAAAGAGATTTGATTTGATCTTCATGATAGATCCTTGTTTCCTCACTATGTTTCCTCAGTGGTGAGTCCTCATACTTCGAGGATCGTGTCTATATTTTTATGATATCATTTTATTATTATGGCTTTCAGTATTGTTGAGTCAGTTGGGGGTTTGTCCCAAAGGCTCCTTGATTTTGATGTATAGAGGCTTTGTTAGACTAGAGGGATGGTATGTACAGACATTCAATATATATTTTGGTTGTACAGTTTAGTATTCTCCAGTATCTCTCTTGAACCTGATGTAATATATCTCTTTATTATGCATGACTATTGTTGAATTGAGTTCTTTGAGGTAGTGTCTAGATCAGTGGATTATCTTGGGGCTACGTGTAGCCCTAAGCACCGTGTGATGTCTCGGAATGGAAATTTCGGGGCGTTACATCTTTAATAAAAGTAAGAGCTAAAATAACTTGAACATGCGTAGTATATCATAATCTGATAAGCTCTGTGAGTCCTTATACTTAGTTTTTGAATTTTATCTTTTCTTTTGGAGATTCTCTTAGTCGACATAAACCCTGTGAGAAACATGGAGTCCGATTTAAAAACCCTCATTGAAAAGGCCCAATATACTTTGCCAGGGTATAGAGGCTAACTGGGGTAATCACCTAAACATGTTTATTAGGACATGTTGAATAACATATGACATGCCCATTAGGACAATCTACATATTGTAATACCCCAAGTTTTAAGATATAGACCCACCAAAAGATAGGCTGTTAAATTAGCTTTCTAACACCTCTAATCTCGCCTTAATCCGACGTTGTAGCAAAAAGTTATGGAAAATCTTCTAAGGCTTTGTCACATGCTTGTGAACAACGACCCGTTGTCAGACACAAAAGTCATAGTGAAAAATTGTTATCCTGACAGTGAGTGACCAACGTTTCTAGCATACGATTCATTGTCAAACTAAACAAGTCATGGTGTGGACTCGTCGTCACAACAGTAAGGAACCAAAAAAATAGCCCCTTGACAATGACCCTTTATGACGACTCGTGATTAGGACTAACGAATCACCAAGAGAGGAGTTATTGATATAACAGAAAGGACCCAAAACTTAGGTCACCTACTTAGTCCATGACTCATGACCAGACATAACGAGTCGTTACCCGATCTGTGATGACTATTTCCCAGAATTTCTTGAACGTTTTAAGAATGGAATTTTGGTTTTTACCTATTTTTTTAACTCCTAACCTGTGTTGTTTAGGCTTTCCTAAGGGTGGAATATAAGCCTAATTTCCCACAAAATCCTTATTAACTCATAAAATCAATTGAAACTAAGAAAATAAGTGATTATTCTTCTCCAAAGCCAAGTTAGGGTTCCTCAATTTCAAATTCAAAGGATTTCTCTGAGGTTTCCATATCCAGGTATGTGGAATTTCATCAATGAGTTCCTTCCACCCATTGAGTCCCAAAGATTTCTTCAAACCCTCAAGTTTAATTCACCCTATTTATTTAGGGTTCCATGACAGTTGTGAGTTTTCTTGGAATTTCAGTTAAATTCTTAAAATTAAACCTGAGTACATATTTTCACATAATATTTGCATCTTCCCATACTCACAATCATTAACTTCCTTATTATTGATAAATCATTGAGTTTTAGGCTTTATTTATGAAATTCTCTATTATGATCAGCTTCCTATATTATAATGTTCAGTTACATTGACAGAGCTGGTAGGTTATAAACACCTGATACCTAAAAATTCATGCATGTACCAGTTTACATCTATTTGGGCACTTTAGATTATCCAATGATGATATTTTTAGAATGTATTATAATAAGCTATTTAGTTTTCAATGTCATTCAGTTGGGAGTAGTACTTAGCACCGAGTGAATGCAGGGATGAAGGCTCACCCATCAATTAAGATTGAGACCTTTAGTAGAAGTTCCTAAGTTACAGAACTACAGTGCCACCATAGGTTATAAAGGGTCACCCACCAGTTGAGGACTGACATCCTAGTCCTTCAAGACATCAGTTTAGTAGTTCCATGCCTGCCAGTGTTCGTATCCTTGGCAAGGTATTGAACACCCATCCAACTGTAGTTACAGGTTGGACCCCAATTTGCTTAGACTGGGGTATGTCAGTTATTGTTAGCTCCCACAGTCCTTAATTTATGGTTCTATTTATGTCTAATTTTAGACTATGCATGACCTCGTAATCAGTTATTTGGTTTTATGAAGTGCATGTTTATACGTGGTCTTACATTTAGATTATCAAGTTCCATGCATTTATGTTCAAATTGACTAGTTAGTTTTATCATCTTACAAACTCAGTACATTCAAAGTACTGATCGCATACTTTCCTGCACTATATTATCTCATAATATAGGTTTTAAATGTTCAGTACCCGAATCGCACCTAGTATGTTCTCGCACGACATTCAGTAGCAGTTTTGGTGAGTCCTCACCAGTCGAGGACTAGCTATTAATATTTATTTTTTGCACTATTTTAGTTTCAGTCAGTTGGAGTTAGTTGGGGCCTTTTCCCAACAACTCATTATGATTTAGAGGCTTTCAGATAGATGTTTAGACTTTCAGCATGTTGGTTTGACAGATGATTCTATTTCCTATTTTGGTTGATATTCAGTATTACATTATTTTTATTTCCATTAGTTATTTCAGTTTAGCTTCCACCTAGTATTTTTTTTTACCCTTTTTAGTATTCTTAGAGTTATTCCAGACCATGGGTTAGCTTAGGGTCATTTGTGACTCTAGGCACCGTGTAACGACTAGGGGCAGTCCCAGGTCGTGACAAACTTGGTATTATACCAGAAGATTTAAAGTGTCATAAGGTGTTTAAAAGTCGAGTTAAGTGGAGTCTTGTTTATGGGTGTGAAGCGTGCCACACTTAGGGCGAGAAGCTATGAAATATTTTTGGAAAGTCTTACTTCTTTCATAATTCATGTCGTGTGATAGAGTGTGAACTCTATTAAAATTATTCTTCTAAATCGTCCTCTATCCATTTACAAAAAATGCCTCCCAAGAGAACCAATAAAAGAAGAAATGGAAACCATCAAGCACCACCACCAGTTCTCAAAGACCCTCTGAATAAGCAGGACTCTCATGCTGAGTTCAAGGCTACTTTTATACCATTATCCCAATCTATGACTGCTTAGAATAACCAGCGGGTTGTTTCCCCAGCCAGCCTAGTAGTGAATGCGGTAGCAATTAGAATTTCAGACTTCACTAGAATGAATCCTTCGGTGTTGTTTGGATCCAATCCTGAAAAGGATCCACAAGAGTTCTTGGATATTATTCAAAAAGTGACTAAGATCACGGGTGTCACTTCTACGGAAAGAGTTGTCTGCTTACTAATTGAAAGGAGCGGCTCTCACTTGGTTTAAGTAGTGGAAGAAGGATTAAGAAGTAGATGTAGGGTCAGTCGAGTGGGATGAGTTCGTTGTTGCATTTCTGGATAGGTTCTTCCCACTTGAGTTGAGGGAATCCAAAGTACAGGTTTTCAATAACTTAAAGTAGGGTAGATGAGTGTGAAGAAGTATTCACTCAAGTTTACTCAGTTGGAAAGGTATGCTCCGACTATGGTGGCTGATTCTAGGGCCCAAATAAGTAAGTTTGTGTCTGGTGTTTCTGATGATATAGTCAAGAAGTGTAGGACAACTACTTTGGTTAAGGAAATACATCTCCAAATTGATGGTACATGCTCAATAGATCAAGGAGGAGAATATCAAAGAGAAAAAAAAGGAGAATAAGAGGGACAGAACTGGTAGCTTCAATTTTTCTCAGGAGAGGTCAGATAGTGGGAATCATTCTCAGTTATGCCAGAAGTCTTTAACTCCATCCTCATCTTCTATTAGTAATCCAGTACCTAAGTTCAAAAAGGATACTCGAGATAGAGCGTCCGGCTCTAAGTCCCAGGGTAGTATGAATAGTGTTCACACCAACCAAGTTTGCAAGAAATGTGGTAGGAACAACAAGGATGAGTACATGGATGGTAGTGATGCTTGTTTTGGGTATGGAAAGTCATGCCATAGATGAGAGATTGCCTAGTGACTGTGCAGAGGGGTAAAGTTGTTCGTCAGCAGAGTTAATCTAACTCTTCACTAGTTTCAATAGGTCGCTCGACTCAGCAGGGTGCCACTTTTAGTGTAACTGGTGGATAGTATCAGGGTAGGTTCTATGTCCTTCAAACTTGACAAGATCAGGAATGTTCTCTTGATGTGGTCACTGGGATGTTACAAGTTTTTCATATTCATGTTTATGCATTGTTAGATCCTAGAGCCACACTTTCCTTCGTGACTCCCTATATAATAATAGATTTTGGTGTTAGACCCAAAATCCTAGTGGAACCCTTCTCAGTTTCTACTCCAGATGGTAGTTCAATCATAGCCATACGAGTATACAAAAATATTCAATCACGGTATCCCATAAAGTCACTTAAGTCGATCTCGTAGAGTTAGACATGACCAATTTTGATGTTATTCTTCGCATGGATTGGCTCCACTTTTTCTATGCTTCAGTTGATTGTAGAAATGGAGAGTCAAGTTTCAGTTTCTAAATGAGCTAGTCTTAGAGTGGAGGGGTAGTACCTCAGTGCCTATAGGTCAGTCTATTTCCTTTCTTAAGGCAAAAAAAATAATCTCCAAAGGGTGAATTTATCATCTCATTCAAGTCAAGGACTCAAGGTCCGAAATTTCGAGTCTTGAGTCAGTTACAGTAGTAAATAAATTTTCAAAAGTGTTTTTTGAAGATTTTATCAAAGTTTCTACCGAACGGGAAATTGACTTTGGAATAGATCTCCTTCCAGATACCCAGCCTATTTTAATTCCACCTTATATAATGGCTCCAGCCGAGCTTAAAGAATTGAAAGAATAGTTAAAAGATCTCTTGACAAGGGTTTTATCAAGCCCATCATCTCTATATGAGGTGCTCCAGTTCTTTTTGTTTGCGAGAAAGATAATTCTTTCAGAATGTGCATCGACTACCATCAGTTGAACAAAGTCACAATCAATAATAAGTATCCTATTCACAAGATTGATGACTTGTTCTACCAACTTCAGGGTGCTATGTTTTTCTAAGATAGACCTTAGATCCAGCTATCATCAGCTCAGAGTCAGAGATTATGACATTCCTAAAACAGCCTTCAGAACTCGTTATGGTCACTTTGAATTTGTAGTTATGTCTTTTGGACTAACAAATGCTCCTGCAGCATTTTTGGACTTGATGAACAGGGTGTTCAAGAAGTACTTATACATGTTCGTTATAGTATTCATAGATAACATCCTTGTTTATTCTCGTAGTGAGAGTGAACATGAAGATCATTTGAGAATTGTCATGTAGACTCTTAAAAATCACCAGTTATTCGCTAAGTTTGACAAGTGTGAATTCTGGTTGAAATTGGTAGCATTTCTTGGTCAAATTATTTATGGTGAAGGCATTCGAGTTGATCCTCAAAAGACCTAAGCAGTAAGGAACTGGCCTAGACTTATCTCTCGATCATATATCAGGAGTTTCTTAGGTTTAGTCGATTACTACCAATAATTTACTGAAGGATTTTTCTATATGGCTTCTCCCATGTCCAGACTAACTTAGAAGAAAGTCAAATTCCAGTGGTTCGATTCTTGTGAGAAAAATTTTCAGGAGTTGAAGACTCGACACACCTCTGCCTCAATGTTGACTCTTCCAAGAGGTTTAGATGGTTTTGTGGTCTATTGTGATGATTCTAGGGTTGGTCTTGGTTTTGTGTTGATACAGTGAGGCAAGGTTATAGCATATGTCTCTAGACAACTCAAGCCTCATGAGAATAACTACCTAACTCATAATCTTGAGTTGACAGCAGTTGTGTTTGCCTTAATTGCGGCCTTAGTTGTGTCCTCATCTAATGTGATTTATTTCTCCCCCTTTTGACATGGTCAAAAAGACCAAAATAGAGCAAACAGAAATGACACACATAATATATACACAGAATAAATAGGGTACACGAAATAACCATACAAAGTTAAGAGTAAAACAACAAAAAAATATTGTTAGGATAAGTTTTAAGATATCATTATACAACCCCAAACACAGAAAGGGACAGACCTCTTATGAATAAGAGTCTAGAGTTTTATTTCTTGGCCAGGAAGTAGGTTAAGGTATTGTGCATGTTGGTGTAAAACCGGTCTTAAGATTTTTTAACACTTTTGGTAAAGCTGGAATACGAGTTCTGGACGGAGATTGCGAGCTCATTGGAGGAAGAGGAAGTCTCAGATTTGATGGTTTCAACCTATGCAAACATCTCGTTGAACAACTTCACTCCTTCCTATTTGAAACCATCGAGAGAGAGTCGCACCTTGCGCATGTCGGTACTGGTCTTTTACTCAACTGTGTTAGTTTGGCAATCGACTCTTGGAGACTTACTATCCCTTTTTCGATAGCTATAAGCCTGTATTTAAGCTTTTCAATCTCCTTAGCTGCAGAAAGCATAGGGTTAGACATGGATTTGTTTACATTAGGTTTATCCGACTGGGTTTAGCAGTCTCCTTTTTGCACCATTCATTTTCAAGAAGAACATATCCCATGCTTGCAACATTCTTGGAATCATATGTGGCAGAGACTTCTACCACTGGATAAGCAGAGAGATTAATTCCATAGTGAAGAAGAATTCTAATAATAAGCAATCCATAGGGCAAGCTGGCTGAGACGTGAGAGTTGGCGGCACTTTCTAACATGTATTCGCGGATCCAGGTACCCCAGTTGATTTTGTGCCTTTTCAAGCAGTAGAGAACGAACACATCCCTGCATATTACAGTATTGAGAGAGCTCTTCCGAGGAATTAAAGTGGTCGCAATGATGTGAGCTAAAATTCTATTTTTAAAACTGAGGGACATAGGACCAAAAGAGAAACTATTCACGTCGGGGTCTGATACAGCCTTCTTGGCTTCTTCAAAATTGACTTAAAATTTTTTTGGTCTAGTGTCATTCATGAAAGGAATGACTCTAGAAAACTTAGTTTCAAAAACTTTCTCAAACAGAAAATCATTGAGAATGATGCGAGTTTCCAGTATCAAGGTTTCCAATTTGCCATTATCTTGGGATAGGCAAATATTTACATAGAACATGCAGACATGATCTTCAAACACTTCCAAACCACATAAACTAAAAACCATAGGTAGATCATGGGCTTTGAAAAATGCACTTACATTGCAATAGGACTCCTTTAATGGAGAGAGATTGATAATCCATTCGAATACAATAAAGCAATTTTTGAATGTGAGAAATATCTCTCTTTGAGCGTAAGTCCAGAACTTGTTCATGTCCTCAGGAGGAAGAGAGTTTAAAGGAGAGGGTCGGCGTTTCTTAGAGGAGGAGTTAGGACTTAAGGAGAATCATTTTTTGGAGACAGTCGACTGAAGGGAGTTGGAAGAGGCTTTATTGGAAGATTCGGAGATAAGGACTGGGTCGAGGTTGTCGAAAATTTGATTCGGGGAGGGTTTAGAGAGATTATCCATTGAGCGAGTTCTAGTCATGGGAGGAGGAGATAGAGGTGGAGAGGTAGAAAAGGAGAGAAAGAAGATGAAGAGACGGGAGTTGAAGCAGGGTATAGTAAACTGGGTGATGGTAGAGACGAAGAGGCAGAGGAGTATCGGGAAGTTAAAAAGGTGAAAACACGGTAATAATGAGAAAAGAGAAAAAGGTGGCGTGGAAAGGGGATGGATTATAAAGGGGATGGATTATAAAGGAAAATACTTGAGTCAAGGGTTTAAAATATGGAAAAAAATATGCAAGAAATTTTTACTCCAAAATAAAATATTTTAAAGATTTAAAGATCGTAAATACATAATACACCGAGTTTTTTCCTTAAAAGGCAAAATCTCTCTTCAAGTAAGGGTTTTATAAATATATCAGCAAGCTGATTTTCAGAATCAACAAATTGTAAAGAGAAATCACCACTAGGGCTGGGTATATTTTGGTTCAAATCGAAAGAATCGAAAAAACAAACCGAAATTTAATTTTAGTTTCGATTTTTTGATTTTTCGAATCAGTTTTGATTTCAAATTTTAGAAATTCAATTAAACGTTTGATTTTTAATTTTTCAAAAAAAAGTTCAATTAAATCGAAAGACCAAATATATATATATATATATATATATATATTATATTTAGTATAAATATATAATAAGTAACCAAACTTATACATAATGCAGTTATGTATTATGTTAAACTTATAATTATTTCATTTCATACATGTTGAGTTATTTATATTTGGGAATGAAAAATAGGTTTGAAAAAATTATTTTTCTAAGAAAATCATCAATTTTAAATGGTCAGTCATGACAAAGAAAGGCTCACTACTTTAATCTTCAAAACTGAAATAAAAATCCAAAATAATGAAATCGAATTTGTAGAAATCGAACCAAACTGAATTTATTTTGGTTTGATTACTATTTTCATTTTCGTTAATCCAAAAATCAAAAAAGCGAACAGATATGAGATAATCAAATCGAACAAATCAAATGTCCATTCCAAATCACCACTTTCTATATGATCACGAATGAGTTGATGTTTAATGATTATGTGCTTAGCTCTAGAATAATGCATTGTATATTTTGACAGACTAATAGCACTTGTATCATCACACATGATAGGCATAGACTCAAAAGATAAATTAAAGTCAAGTAATTGATGCATGATCCATAAGATTTGAGTACCACAACTTTCAATGGCTATGTATTCTGCTTCAGTAGTTGATAGAGTGACTAACGTTTGTTTCTTGATGTGCCATGAAATTAGGGCATCACCAAGAATATGACATGTTCCACTTGTGCTCTTTCTATCACTTTTGTCACCTGCAAAATCAGCATCTGAATAGCCAACTAGATCAAAGTTTGAGGAGTGAGGATACCAGAGATCCAATGTCTTGTGTCCCGGTGAGATAGCGAATGTTTCTCTTGACGGCAGTTAAGTGAAATTCTTTGGGAGTCGACTGAAACCTTGCGCATTTACATACGTTGAACTTAATGTCCAATCGACTTGTAGTTAGGTAGAGCAGGGATCCAATCATTCTTTTATACGTCTTTTCATCAACATCCTTCCTGGATGCATCTAAATCCAGATTTGTTGAAGGACTCATTGGAGTCTCAAAAGCTTTCTTCTTTTCTATTTCATATTTTTTATGAGCTCCCTAGTGTAATAAGGTACCTTTGGAGGTTTGTTTGATTTGTAATCCTAAGAAGAACGTAAGTTCTCCCATAAGGCTCATTTGAAATTCTCTTTTCATCAGATTAGCAAAATTCTCACACAAAGAGATGTTAGGGCTTCCAAAAATAAGATCATCAACATAAATTTGAACAATAAGTAAGTTAGAGTCCAATTTTTGAGTGAAAAGATTAGTATCAATTTTTTCTCTTTAAAAATTGCTATTCAACAGAAAAGTACTTAGCCACTCATACCAAGTTTTTGGAGCTTGCTTGAGACCATAAAGTGTTTTTAAAAGTTTAAACACATGATTTGGATAAGAGAGATTTTCAAAAGTAGGAGGTTGATAAACATAAACCTCTTCATGAATGTAGTCGTTTAGAAAGGCATTTTTTACCTCAATTTGATATAATTTAAAGTATTTAAAAGCAACAAAGGCTAATAAGATTTGAATGGATTCTAACCTCTCTATAGGAGCAAATGTTTTATCGTAGTTTATACCTTCCTGTTGAGAGTAGCCTTGAGCTACTAATCTGGCTTTATTTCTGAAAGCCTTACCTTCCTTACTTAGTTTATTTCTGTAGACCCATCTGGTTCCGACAACTGAGCAGTTCTTGGGTCTTTCAACGGGATTCCATACTTGATTTCTTTCAAACTATTCTAATTCTTCCTTCATAGCATCAAACTAAAACTCGTCTTAGTTGATTTATCAGTGGGAGTTGGAAAAGAAGTCAATATGATGATACATGTTTCATACTATGTATGCTTAAAGTAACCCATAAAGGTGATACAAATTTAGTCTCTACTTGCTATCGTGTAAAGTCCTGAAACTTATAAGTAATTTTCACATTGTACCCTCATGACTCTAATCAATTTCTTGATATTCAATTTCGTGTTTACCATCTTAGTATGTTTCCATGAGATCATAGTTGATTCACTTTGATGGGAGATTTCTACAAAAGCATATCACCTTGAGATTAAGAGATTCTTGAGATGAGGAAGACCGTTGAGAATTATCACATTAATCTTGTTCATTGACCGGTTCTTTATGTTTGTATGTGAGACAAGTACATAATGATGAACTCAAAAATAAGAAAAAGATATGATGAGAAATATATATGTGAAAAATAATCTAGGATATTGCATACTATAATCTACTCTAAGTTTTATCAATCGAGATGTTATATATTCCTAACAGATGCATAACAATGAAGCTCTCGAAGTATGCACTAACCACGCGGTCTGATCGTTAAGTATGAATGTTACAAAATAGGAATGAGAGTTGACCCACTATATGTTAGTGGAAGATGAAGAAAATTGGACTGGATCACCCATGTGGGTCATCTGAATCCATAATAATACATAATTATTTATTTATTTAAATTAGTAATTGATAAAAGAGAAGAGTTATGTCTGTTAAGAAATTAACAGGAGAGTCGTTTCTCTTTAGAAAAGATAAAAGTCAGAAAACAAGAAAAAAGAAAGATGTTTTTTTAGTTCTCTCCCCTCTCTCTTTCTCTCTTCAAAACTCTCTTTTTCTTGTGTGAAGAACTTTAGTGAGAAGATTCCTGTGAAGATTAAAGTACTCTCCACCAACATTTGGAACAATCTTCTGTAACGAATACCATTTTAGACCGTGACTTCATGCAGTTTGTCTTTATATGTGATTACACTTTCTGACTAGTAAAACAATATTGAATGATTTTACAAACTAAATGTTTAATTAGATTCTTCAATGAGCTTTTTGAATGTCAAGGTTTGTCAGATTATAATTGCGGTTGTTTTCAGTTCTTGTCATGTTGAATTTTTTCACTACTGAGGCAATGAAACTCTAGAAATTATTCCCCCTTTCTTCTACAATTTTTTTATATTTTCGGCTTCTGAATGATTGAATCTTCAATTTATCCTTCCCTCTCAATTTCTCTTGTAGGATGACAAAATGATTTGCTTAATAGTAGATGGAGAAGCATGAAAAGGAAAGGATGAAATCAAAAGAAGAGCTACACGTACAGTTGAAATGAAGGAGTACCCAAAGAGTATAGCGATAATATCTATAGAAAAAGTGATCATATATTTTGCTCATACTGAAATGCAATTGCCAGTTTACAAGATTGAAACCCCATTTTGAAGCTAAAGGCTCTATGTATTACTAGTTCAACATTGGCTAGTGTAAACATTATACGACACACAAATATATTAAGAGAAAGCTGCTCAACTGAATAATTATCATATACTAAGCATGGGTCGTGACCAGTCTAGATTCTACAACAACAACAAACCCAGTATATTCCCACCTAGTGGGGTCTGAGAGGGTAGAATGTACGCAGTCCATACCACTACCTCTAAAGAAGTAGAGAGGTTGTTTCCGATAGACCCCCGGCTCAAGACACAGGACAATATACAAAAATATTCAAAGCATGAAACATGATAAAATTAACATAGATACAACATCCACAAAAGTAATGTACAATACCAAACAAAAGACACCAAAACCCTCCTAACTACGGACTACGATTCATCCACCCATCTTATCCCTCTATCATAGTGTTTTTCCTCCAAACCTTCCTATCCAGGGTCATGTCCTCAGTGAGACGTAACTGCTCCATGTCACGTCTAATCACTTCTCTCCAGTATTTCTTCGGTCTACCCCTACCCCACTTGAAACCATCTAACGCTAGTCTCTCACACCTACGAACTGGGACATCCGTGCCCCTCCTCATCACATGACCAAACCATCTCAATCTCACTTCCTGCATTTTTTCCTCCACCGATACCACTCCCACCTTCTAAAAATTCATATTTCCGCCACCTTCAACTTTTGGATATGTGAAGTTTTAACTGGCCAACACTCCACTCCGTACAACATAGTCGGCCGGACTGCAACTCCATAGAATTTGCTTTTAAGCTTAGGAGGCACCTAATCGCATAAAATCCCTGAAGCGAACCTCCATTTCATCCAACCTGCCCCAATACGGGGCGAGACATCCTCATCTATCTCTCCATTTCCCTGGATCGTAGACCCAAGATATTTAAAACTATCCCTCTTGCAAACTGGCTGAGAGTCCAACTTCACCACCACCTCCTCCAGTCATAAATAAATGAAGAAACTAAAAAGAGTTCGTGCATTGTATTTGTACTGTGGCAATTGGCAAAGCTAACTACTTCATCTTATTGTTGGATGCAATACACAATGTGCAAGCGGATACTGAGAGAGTAATACTTCAAGTTCTTTGGGTGACTGAATATTGAACCTAATACTTTATGAGATAAAGGTGAGTCGTAAAACTTATCAAAACGATCCATAAAAATATGATTCCTGCAATTCAATATGCTTAAAAGTGAGAGAATTTATTTCATTACCTATATTAAATTAGTGAGATAAAATAATAAAGGTACTATACCTAATATTCATTACCAAATATCAAAATTAAAATAAATTTATAAGTATCCGGAGATTATTATCGTTAATTCACCCACCAAAACGACCCCACAGAAGCTACATCATGGATCATTTGGTATTTGTGGGATATAGGCTTTGGAATTTCAATTTTGAAAGCACAGTTAGGATATTCGTATGAATATATTACTCCTCCTTCTTATTTTATGTGTCATAGTTTGATGAAGTTTAAAAAAAAAAAAAAGATTTCATAATTTTTATCAAGTTATCTTTTATTAAAAATATATTATTACTATTGTTTACTAAGTGGAACTTTATAATAGATCAAGAAATATAAAAGTAAAATTCTATCTTTAAATATTTATAGAATGGAAAAAGATAACATTTTTTTGATAAGAATGAAAAAAATGAATATACATAAAATAGGACTAAGAGGATAGAAAATTTAGAATTCCACTTATGGTTACTACTAGCTAGTATATGTCATGTTAATTTTTTAATGTAAGTAGGACCCGCCTATTATCAAGTTTATATTTTCTACACTTAAATGTCAAGGCTCGTACCAGTACGGGCCCAATATATGTTATCTTTTGTTTCAATTTATCTGACACAGATAGAATTTAGATAATCATATTTTTAATATATTTTTAGATATTTAATTGTCAACTATTATAATTTATAATAATAATTATGTAATTTTCAAAAAATATATATTAGTCTCCTTGTCCAAACTTTTGTAGCATTGATAGTCAATTATATTTTAAAAATAGTTTGAGTTTTTATTTATTGTGATTTATAATACCTTTTCTTTTATTCAAATTTAAGTGACACTGGAATAATTTTGAAAGTCAATCATATACCACGATTGAAGTAGCGAAGCAGACATGTCTTAAATGACTCATAATAACTAATTAAAAATGATATAGCAAAATTGCTACAAAAAAAATTAAGTGAGTCTCATATAAGATGTCAAGTTAATTTAAAACAACAAGAGTTAATAATTTGTGTCTATTTTTCCTTTTTTATTTAATATTATCAATTTTTTAATACTTAGATGAGTTATAATAATTAATTAGGTGTGATATAATAAAATTACAATTGAAGCGGTTGAAACAGATATATTATAAATGTCTAATTACTTTTTCTATTAAACATGATTAAATTTTTAATACATAAGATCCAACCAAATAGCACGATGTGGTGAACCAGACATGTATTAAATAATTCATAATAACTAATTAGAAGTGATATAACAAAATTGCTATAAAAAATTAAGTGGGTCTCATATAAGATATCAAGTAATTTAAAACATCAAGAGTTAATTTATCATTTTATTTCTATTTTATTTTTATTAAATATTATTAATTTTTAATACCAAGATGATTTATAATAATTAATTAAGAGGTGATATAGTAAAATTACGATTGAAACAGTTGAAGCGGATATGTCATATAGTCTATTTTACTTTTTTTGTTAAATATTATTAATTTTTAAATACATAAATGACACATAATAATTACTTATGGGTAATACAGTAAAATCACGGAAAAAGCAGGCACGTCGACGAAGAGGTGTCTTCTTCTTCGCGTTTTAATTATTTAAGGGTAATACAGTAAAATCACGAAAAAAGTAGGCACGTCGACGGAGAGGTGTCTGCTTCTTCGCGTTTCTAAATAGTAGTAATAAGATAAGATGATGTAAATTTACATATTGACATGCGTTAGTAGTAATAGAGAGAGAAACTGTCTCTTCCTTCTCTCTTTTTCCTCACCATCGGTCTCAACCACCATGGACGAAACCTTAACTCTTCCCCTCTTACCAAATCCACCTATTAATAGCCCTTCCAGGGAAATCCTTATGGAAGGACCCCCCTCCCAATCATATAAAGACATCATTGCTGGAAAATTGCACTCTTTCACTCCTTTGGGATCGTTAGAGCCCGATCTAAGAGAGAAATCAGAACCTGGATGCAAAGGGATCCTATTATCAGAGAACGATAAGCTCCGCTTATACACTCATTGGATCCACTCTATAATCATCAAGCCGGTTAAGGGGAACTTCAATCACCAGTACCTCAAAAAAAAACTTGACGATCTGTAGAAACTATCTGAACCTCTATGTCTCATAGATCTAGGATTAGGATTCTATACGGTCAAGCTCACAAAGTCGAAAAGTCAATCCCAAATCCTTTAAGGAGGACCCTGGTTCATAGCTGGTAGCTTTCTATCTATAAGAAAGTGGGAACCAAACTTCGTTCCAAGTCACTCGAAGGTTGACTCAACTGCGATTTGGATCAGGCTTCTTCACTTGCCTACAGAATTATATGATGTTGTCATCCTCCATAGAATTGGCATAAAAATTGGAACCTTGTTAAAAGTGGATGCATGTACTTCAGCGGCTCTGAGGGGCAGATACGCAAGAATTTACGTTTAAATAACCCTTGATATGCCGGTGACACCCTCAATCACTATTAATCATCATAATCAACAACAGCTCTATGAAGGGGAGCATTTTTTCTGCAAGAATTACGGCCGTTTGGGACACACGGCAATAATTGTTCATACCCCCTAAAAACCCCCTAAATGGAAGAAGCTAGCACAAGTCCAAATCGGGAAACCACTATCGCCATCAATAAGGTCCAACCGTTAGTTAAGGAATCTACATCAGAATGGCAGACAGTGACGTTTACTAAAAAGAAGAAATCGAAAACCAAGTAACTACAATCCAGCATGAAGGAAACGGCCACCGAAAAAGCAAAAGCTTCTGCGGTGGGCTCAGGTAAGTATCCTAACCCTAACCCTTTGACGACGGTGCTGGATGAGCCACCTAAGCCCATGTCCTCTGGTTACTCCTATCCTGGGCTAACCCAGGGAGAACCCTCAAGGCCCACCAAGGATACTCAGATGAGAGTGGGCCAAAAAGTTTGCCAGACCCATTTACCTCTCACTACTAAGGGGAGCAGAAATGTTGCTGGCACTCCCAGCACCAGCGCCTCTTATAGGCCTGTCTACAAGGCCCAACACACACCTGATATACCCAAGTTCCCTTCTATTAAATCCCCTTTTGATTTTAAAAAAACCCTTTCTTTTAACTAAGGAAATAGAAATGAATGAGTGCCCTCGTGATAGAGCCCTCAATGGTGAGCTGGACATAGGCAATGATAAGCCTACTGTCTTGATAGCGGGAAACTCTTACAATTCCCCCTGTGATTTGATAGTGAGTATCCAGAGCATGGACATGGCATTAAATGCTAGTGGTCTTTCCAATGGCAAAACCCCTCAGCTCCCCTCAAACACCTCTCACCACCCTATATATCAGGAAGATTGCATGACTGATCTCACAATAGAGAATAGCCATGGACAGCCCAAACTCCAACCTACCCATCACAAATGTTCAACTAGCACCAGATCACCAACCAACCTCATGGATGGAAATTTGCCTAACCAACTAAACTTTTCCAATCCACCTGGAATAGAAGGGGAGACAACTCACTTTGCTTATTCAGGACCCTCAATACTTAGCTCAACTGATAATGGAGAGCTTGAACCAGGGGTTACAAACGTATGGGAAAAATGTTTGGATGGCCACACTATTCCAAGTGATCAGCTCCTCCCCCAGGAGGAACTGAGCACAAAATCTCTGGCCAATATCATGAACGGCATGAGCCTGAGCCTCCCTTTCTTTCCCCCACCCAATCCTGTAATGATGCTTCTAGGACCAGTTTTTTCTCCTCCATCTGGGGGACTTCGAGTTGCCCCACCTCTTTCTCCTGTGATCACAACCTCTCCATACCTCACTCTGGAGAGGATAGAGATGGTAAATGCACTGGAGGCACTGAAAGAGGCCAAAAAAGAGCTGGAGGAGTTCCTGTCACAACTCAGAGTACCCAGATCAGAGGTTCTAAACATGGTCGAACCTCTAACTCTAGAGTTCACAGAGTCAGCACAGGAAATAGTGACCATCCTGATTCCTCTAGGGTTAGCAGAACTAGGAATAAGTACAAATATAGTAAACCCTATGAGAGGAGAGATTCCCAGGGTCGCACTAACCCCACTCAACAAAAAGAGGAAGGCCTTCTCACTATCTCTCACCCCCAACTCCAAGGGGAAGGACAAGGTGAATGCAACACAGCAACCCCACTCCCTACATTCCAAAATAAAGAACTACATAGTGTGGAATGTTAGGGGGCAAAGAATGTTGAGTTCAAAAAACATTGTAAAGCTATGATCAACATCCATCACCCTTGCATCCTAGCTTTACTGGAAACCAAGATGGTTGACCACCAAGACCTTAGTGAGGAATTGGGCTTCCAGAACTACATCCAATCTGAGGCCGCTGGTAACTCAGGAGGGCTGGTCATTATGTGGAGGGATGACTCTATCTCCATTACCACTATCTCCATCACCTCCGAGGCTATCTGTCACGCTCCAAATCCCATTGGAGCGGACTGGCACCCGTAGCCGAGGAGGCCCGGGAGAACCCGTTCATAACCTATACTTTCACATTTACCATACTTATGAAAATTAGAAATTTGGGCAGCACTTCGTTGTAAATAGAAGAAAACAGTACCTGTATCAGCCCAGCAGACACGCATATATATATATATATAAACAGTAATTGGCCGTCAAAGCCATCACATCTATCAACCAAACACTCATATGGCTGTACAATATGTCTACACAAGCCTCTACATAGATACACAACTGAGTTAGGGTCGTGAAAAACTCCCGCCCATAAAAGACTTTTATACAAATACCAAAAATACATATAGAAACGACTTGGGATGCCCCGAAACAACTGGAGCTCACCACTATCAACAGAATGTCCTGGCTCTTACTGCGGAGGTGTACGACCTAAAGTGCCTGTTCCTGTAGGCATGAATACAGGTCCCCCATGAGGGACGTCAGTACGGAAATATGTACTGAGTATGTAAGGCAGTGAGTATCAAGATGAGATACAAAAGATCAACAGAACCCAAATACCAGTGAATAAACAGTATGAGTAGACCACACTTAAAAGAGCTGATGGGATACCTGCACATTACTTTCATATCATTACTTCCCGTATTCCTTATCAATACATAACATATGTCATACAATGGCCAACTGATCAGTGGTACTAATACAATTCATCAGGGACTACCCCTGGAATAGCATATATACATAATCTTTATAATACAATGGCCAACTGATCAGTGGTACTAATACAATACATCATATCAACAATTTAAAATAAAGACATTCCATTTCTTACTTCAATTAATCTTTGAGATTGGTTACTTTGTGGTCACACCTTATGGAACTTGAAACCATGATACCTCAATAGGAAAAACATGTAAATAGGTAATCAATATCATGAAAATGAAGTAGAGAATCATGGATACCTCATTAAACCATTTCGGAGTCAACAATAGTATATGGATATTTTTTTTACTAGCCGGACATCTTAAAAGTGAAAACAAGTTCAATTGGTAGTGTCGAAGATCATATGATGTTATTATGTGTCGTGTGTCGTAGGACAATGTTGGAAGCTTACTTGAGAGTGTCATGGGTCATTATTCATGCCAAAGATTAGATATAGTATGTCTTACATACCATGATGTAACCACTTCAATACAAGTCCAACTTGACTTCCAGTACTCTTCGAACACTTATCTACAATAAGTCATTTGTGGCAAACTAGTATTAGCAACCAAACCTTACCATTTAGGTATTAACTTCACCAAATAATGTCTAGGAAGTAATCCTTTAACTCATCAATAAGAGTGCTACATACAACCTCTTATACTCTTATTACATTCACATATCATGCATTTTCATGCAATATCCCTCAACATCACTCTTAGCCTTTATTTCCCCTCTGAATCACCATCCAATACCAACATGATCACTAGGCATACATAACCACTAATATAATGATATATCACCACAATTCATCCTCCATAATCCAATACAACAACTTCCATAATTTACTACTAACAATTTATACAAAACAATTTATAACTATGTTTCTAGTTATCTTCCAACGTCAAGACAATACTCATAATCCCTTATCAATACTTATTCATGGATAAGAGTCAAGAATAAACAATATTAATACCTTAACAATGAACTCTTGTATTTAGAATCCTCCTTACATAACCATGGGGTGCTTCTCGAAGCTTTCGAGATGGTGAACACAACTACGGAACCAATTCGAATTTTCTACGGTTGAATCACAAAATATTTGAAGTTGAAATTAGGCTAGGGTTTCACCTTCTCTTAATAATTGAATGATATATGATATATATGAGGCTAAGTGTATGTTTATAAAGACCAATTTTCGTCCAAGAGGTAATAGAAAATGACCATTTTTTCCTAAAAATTTAAATAAATCCGAATCTGTCCCCAGTGGACAGTTTTGACAGGCTGAAGTAAATCGATCATAACTCTTTGCTCCGGTATCGTATTTGGGTGAAACCAATTGCATTGGAAATATAATTCAAAGGTATTTCATTTTCATATAAAGTATACCACCCAGTTCTTCCTGTAAAAGGAGTTATGGTCGTTTAAAGTTGACCCAAAAATCTGTCCCAAAATTCTGTTTTTTTTTATAGGCTGTAGTAAAACGGGTATAGCTCCTTACTCAGACATTGGATTTGGATGAAACCAATTTCATCGGAAAGAAGACTCTCGGATATTTTCGTCGATATTTAGAATCTCACACAGTTCTTTTTGTACTAGGAGTTATGATCATCTAAAGTTGATCCAAAAAAAAAAATTGCCTAGCTGCAGTAATTTTCCTGCAGATTTACTGTTCACAGGCTTCCCAGCCACCGTTTTGAAATTTCGAATGTGCTCGCTTATATGAAATACTCCTCTGTTTTGGGCAAACTTTATATCGTTGGAAATCTTATTCCAATACCTACACATACAACTATTGACGGGATACTTCCGAACACCATAAACTTAATTTAACCCATACGCAAGCCTTTAGGACTCCATATAATCGTGATAAGTGTACAAAAAAATTTACGGGGTATTACATTCTCCCCCCCTTAAGAACATTCTTCCTCGAATGTTAGCATAGTTACTCAATTAAGACATATCCAAGCTTACAATTAACATATTCATCATCATAACATACTTGCATAAAAATAAACACTTACCTGTTATTGTTCTTCTTCCGTCTCATGAACTTCCTCCTCATCGTTGAATAGGTAAGGGTACTTAATCTTCATCGCTTCCTCGGCTTCCCATGTGATCTCCTCAACTTGTTGATTCCTCCAAAGTACTTTTACCGATGCTATCTCTTTATTCCTTATCTTTTTAATTTGGCGATCAAGAATAGCAATAGGCATTTCTTCAAAAGTGAGATCTTCTGTAACTTGTATATCTTCTGTAGTAGTGATGTGCGATGGATCTCCGATGTACTTGCGAAGCATCGAAATATGAAATATGGGATGAACTGCTGAGAGCTCTTGAGGTAGCTCTAACTCATAAGCAACTTGTCCAAATCTTTGAATGATCTTGTACGGACCTATGTATCGTGGACTTAACTTTCCTTTCTTGCCAAACCTCATCACTCCTTTCATTGGTGATACTTTCAAGAATACCCAATCATCGATAGAAAACTCAAGTCCTCTTCTTCTAACATCCGCATAAGATTTGTGTCGACTTTGAGCTGTTTCAAGCCGTTGTTGGATCACTTTAACCTTCTCCATTGCTTGATAAACAAGATCCAGTCCAAACAAGACCGCATCACCTGCTTCAAACCATCCTATTGGCGATCTACACTTTCTTCCATACAATGCTTCATAAGGTGCCATTTTGATACTTGAATGATAGCTATTATTGTAGGCAAACTCGATAAGAGGTAGGTGATCATCCCAGTTGCCTTTGAAATCTAATACACATGCTCGTAGCATATCTTCAAGTGTCTGGATGGTACGTTCCGCTTGTCCGTCCGTTTGAGGATGAAAAGTCGTACTTAGATTTACTTGTTTCCCCAAACTCCTTTGAAAAGACTTCCAGAAATTCGCGGTAAATTGGGCTCCTCGATCGGATATAATGGAAATTGGAACTCCATGTAACCAAACAATCTCCTTAATATACAACTTCGCATACTCTTCCGCCGTATAAGTTGTCTTAACTGGTAAGAAGTGCGCGGATTTGGTAAGCCTATCAATGATCACCCATATAAGTAGTGGCGCTATATCTTCAAAGCAAATACAACTGCAGCTAGCTCAAGATCATGCGTGGGATAATTCCTCTCATGTGGTCGCAACTGTCTAGAGCCATAGGCTATTACTCTACCATGTTGCATTAATACGCATCCTAAGCCAATTCTCGAAGCATCACAGTACATTGCATACCCTTCTGTGCCTTCAGGAAGTACCAATACCGGTGTAGAAGTCAACTTGCTCTTCAGATCTTGGAAACTCTTTTCACAGGCATCATTCCATTGAAACTTGGAGGCTTTATGAGTCAACTTAGTCAAGGGTGCATAAATAGAAGAAAAAACTTCAACAAACCTTCTATAATAACCTGCCAACCCGAGAAAACTACGAATCTCCGTAGGCGTCGTGGGTCTTGGCCAATTCTTCACAGCCTCAATCTTCTGAGTGTCAACTTTTATGCCTTCACTGGATACAATATGGCCCAAAAATACCACTGACTTGAGCCAAAACTCACATTTAGAAAACTTCGCATACAGCTTACGATCACGAAGAATCTGCAACGCCTGCCTTAAGTGATTAACATGATCCTCTTATGATCTAGAGTAGACCAGAATATCATCTATGAAAACTATCACGAACATATCTAGAAACGGCTTAAACAACCTATTCATCAGATCCATAAAAACTGCGGGTGCATTTGTCATCCCGAATGACATAACCAGGAATTCATAATGACCATACTGTGTTCGGAAAGTTGTCTTGGGTATATCTTTATCCTTGACTCTCACTTGATAATAGCCTGATCTCAAGTCAATCTTGGAAAAACACTGGGCACCCTGCAACTGGTCAAATAAATCATCAATTCGGGGAAGAGGGTATTTATTCTTGATAGTCACCTTATTCAATTGCCGATAGTCAATACACATCCTCAGCGAACCATCTTTCTTACGCACAAACAATACTGGTGCTCCCCAAGGGGACATACTAGGCCTGATGAATCCCTTCTCTAGCAAGTCTTTCAGTTGCTCTTTCAATTCTCGCAACTCTGCTGGTGCCATTCTATAAGGAGGAATTGAGATTGGTTGTGTGTCTGGCAACATATCAATACCAAACTCCACTTCTCGTTCAGGAGGTAAACCTGGTAGTTCTTCAGGAAATACATCAGGAAATTCATTCACAACCGGAACAGTCTGAAAAGTTGGCGGCTCTGCCTCTGTATCCCTTACTCTAACCAAATGGTATATGTACCCCTTGGAAATCATTTTTCTTGCCTTAAAGTAAGAAATAAATCTACCTCTCGGCCCGCCAACATTACCCCTCCATTCAAGGACTGCCTCATTTGGGAAATGGAAATATACCTTCTTAGAACGGCAATCTACTGTAGCATAACAAGACGCTAACCAATCCATGCCCATAATAACATCAAAATCTACCATTTCTAACTCAACAAGATCGGCCATCGTATCACGACCACAAATATTCACAACACAATTTCGATAAACATTCCTAGCTATAAGAGATTCCCCCACTGGCGTTGATACTTCAAATGGCTTGGCTAATAATTCGGGTGTTCTTCTGAACCTTTCCGCAACCAAAGGAGTAGCATAAGATAATGTAGAACCAGGATCAATTAAGGCATACACATCAAATGCAAAGATGGACAACGTACCTGTAACCACGTCTGGAGAAGCCTCTAAATTCTGCCGATCTGCTAGGGCATACACCCGGTTCTGAGCTCCTCTAGAACTAGCTGCTCCTCTATCACCTCTACCGTGACCCATAGGTTGTCCACCCCTACTCAAAGGAGGCACCGATGATGACGCAACAGCTGATCCGGTAGGTCATGTTATACCACCTGTGGTCCTGCGTGGGCAATCTCTAGCCATATGCCCCGGCTTACCGCACCAAAAGAAATTGTTCGTTCCAAGCCGACATTCACCAAAGTGAAATCTTCTACATATGGGGCACGGGTGTCGTGGAGGTCTCAATTGACTCATACTCCCTTACCCTTGATACCCCACTATTCGCGAACTCTGATTTTTACTGCTTTGCCTGAACTGATTACCTCTGAACCTTTGAAATTGTGGTGGAGCACTAATTGCAGGATAAGAAGATAACGGGCTAGGCAATCTATGAGAGAACGAAGGCCTAAAACCTCCCTAAGATGCCATAAACTGCCCTATAGCTCTGGCCCGCCTAGAATATCCTTTTTCTGATTCCTGGGTTCTTCTTCTTTGCCTCTGATCTTCTATTTTCTGAGCGAAAGATTGTATCCTCGCTATATCCATGTCCTTGTTCAAAGCAGCAATGGTACAATCTCTAACAAAGTATGGTTCCAATCTATCCACATAGTGATGAACTTTGTCATCCATAGTAGCTACCACATTAGAAGCATATCGAGACAAGGAGTTAAATAGAAAACTATACTCCCTTACACTCATATTACCCTGACGAAGATTTAAGAATTGATCTGCACGGGCCTGACGAGTCTCAAATGGAAGATAATGATCAATAAATGCATCTTTGAACTCTCCCCACGTAGTTGGAGGTGCATCAATACCCCTAGATCATTTCCAATCCTCGTACCACAATATAGCCTCTCCTTTCAGTCTATATGCTGCTAGCTCAACCATCTCTTTACCGGATATGTGCATAATATCTAGAGCCCTTTGGGTTTGATCGACAAAGTCCTGCGGGTCTTCGTTAATATCTGATCCGGTAAAAGTAGGAGGATCCAGTTTCAGAAAATCATGTGTCCGAAGGCTAGCTGCTCTATCCGTACCACTAGAACCCGTGGTAGGAATAGCTTGCCCTTGAACTTGACCGACAACTATACGCGTTAGAAGTTGTACTGCATCCCTCAAATCTCGATCAACAACATTAATAGATGGCCCTTCCGGAGGAGAAGAAGCTCCTGATATATGCTCAGCTTGAGACTCACTTTGTTCAGCTTGTGCCGGTGATGACTTACTAGTACCTTCTCCGGCCACTACATCTACTCGCTTCCACTTATTCTTTCTCCTTGTAACCGTCATCGTTGCTATAATATATTAAAAAAACAATTGGATTAAGCGATCGATTATGACTTTATCTCGAATATGGGCTCTATTGCACGATCTAAGAAATGGAGAATGGAAACAATCCCTAAATGTCCAATAGCCTCCTGTTTATAGATGTGGTGCACAACACACCGATAAACAAGATTCTACGTAGACACGGCTTTGTAGACTCACTAGGACGAGCTTCTCTGATACCACTTCTGTCACGCCCCAAATCCCATTGGAGCGGACTGGCACCCGTAGCCGGGGAGGCCCGGGAGAACCCGTTCATAACCTATACTTTCACATTTACCATACTTATGAAAATTAGAAATTTGGGCAGCACTTCGTTGTAAATAGAAGAAAACAGTACCTGTATCAGCCCAGCAGACACGCATATATATATAAACAGTAATTGGCCGTCAGAGCCATCACATCTATCAACCAAACACTCCTATGGCTGTACAATATGTCTACACAAGCCTCTACATAGATACACAACTGAGTTAGGGTTGGGACAAACTCCCACCCACAAAAGACTTTTATACAAATACCAAAAATACATATAGAAACGACTTGGGATGCCCCGAAACAACTGGAGCTCACCACTATCAACAGAATGTCCTGGCTCTTACTGCGGAGGTGTACGACCTGAAGTGCCTGTTCCTGCAGGCATAAATACAGGTCCCCCGTGAGGGACGTCAGTACGGAAATATGTACTGAGTATGTAAGGCAGTGAGTATCAAGATGAGATACAAAAGATCAACAGAACCCAAATACCAATGAATAAACAGTATGAGTAGACCACACTTAAAAGAGCTGATGGGATACCTGCACATTACTTTCATATCATTACTTTCCGTATTCCTTATCAATACATAACATATGTCATACAATGGCCAACTGATCAGTGGTACTAATACAATTCATCAGGGACCACCCCTGGAATAGCATATATACATAATCTTTATAATACAATGGCCAACTGATCAGTGGTACTAATACAATACATGATATCAACAATTTAAAATAAAGACATTCCATTTCTTACTTCAATTAATCTTTGAGATTGGTTACTTTGTGGTCACACCTTATGGAACTTGAAACCATGATACCTCAATAGGAAAAACATATAAATAGGTAATCAATATCATGAAAATGAAGTAGAGAATCATGGATACCTCATTAAACCATTTCGGAGTCAACAATAGTATATGGACATTTTTTTTACTAGCCGGACATCTTAAAAGTGAAAACAAGTTCAATTGGTAGTGTCGAAGATCATATGATGTTATTATGCGTCGTGTGTCGTAGGACAATGTTGGAAGCTTACTTGAGAGTGTCATGGGTCATTATTCATGCCAAAGATTAGATAGAGTATGTCTTACATACCTTGATATAACCACTTCAATACAAGTCCAACTTGACTTCCCGTACTCTTCGAACACTTATCTACAATAAGTCATTTGTGGCAAACTAGTATTAGCAACCAAACCTTACCATTTAGGTATTAACTTCACCAAATAATGTCTAGGAAGTAATCTTTTAACTCATCAATAAGAGTGCTACATACATCCTCTTATACTCTTATTGCATTCGCATATCATGTATTTTCATGCAATATCCCTCAACATCACTCTTAGCCTTTATTTCCCCTCTTAATCACCATCCAATACCAACATGATCACTAGGCATACATAACCACTAATATAATGATATATCACCACAATTCATCCTCCATAATCCAATACAACAACTTCCATAATTTACTACTAACAATTTATACAAAACAATTCATAACTATGTTTCTAGTTATCTTCCAACATCAAGACAAGACAATACTCATAATCCCTTATCAATACTTATTCATGGATAAGAATCAAGAATAAACAATATTCATACCTTAACAATGAAATCTTGTATTTAGAATCCTCCTTACATAACCATGGGGTGCTTCTCGAAGCTTTCGAGATGGTGAACACAACTACGGAACCAATTCGAATTTTCTACGGTTGAATCACAAAATATTTGAAGTTGAAATTATGCTAGGGTTTCACCTTCTCTTAATAATTGGATGATATATGATATATATGAGGCTAAGTGTATGTTTATAAAGACCAATTTTCGTCCAAGAGGTAATAGAAAATGACCATTTTTCCCTAAAAATTTAAATAAATCCGAATCTGTCCCCAGTGGACAGTTTTGACAGGCTGAAGTAAATCGATCATAACTCTTTGCTCCGGTATCGTATTTGGGTGAAACCAATTGCATTGGAAATATAATTCAAAGTTATTTCATTTTCATATAAAGTATACCACCCAGTTATTCCTGTAAAAGGAGTTATGGTCGTTTAAAGTTGACCCAAAAATCTGTCCCAAAATTCTGTTTTTTTTGATAGGCTGTAGTAAAACGGGTATAGCTCCTTACTCAGACATTGGATTTGGATGAAACCAATTTCATCGGAAAGAAGACTCTCGGAGATTTTCGTCTATATATAGCAGCTCACACAGTTCTTTTTTTACGAGGAGTTATGATCGTCTAAAGTTGATCCAAAAAAAAAATTGCCTAGCTGCAGTAATTTTCCTGCAGATTTACTGTTCACAGGCTTCCCGGCCACCGTTTTGAAATTTCGAATGTGCTCGCTTATATGAAATACTCCTCTGTTTTGGGTAAACTTTATATCGTTGGAAATCTTATTCCAATACCTACAGATACAACTATTGACGGGATACTTCCGAACACCATAAACTTAATTTAACCCATACGCAAGTCTTTAGACTCCATATAATCGCGATAAGTGTACAAAAAAATTTACGGGGTGTTACACTATCAATGCCAAAGTAAAGGTTAGTTCCCCACTTTCCTCCTGGTTCATCAGTATTATTTATGCTAGCACAGATTTCAACTCTAGGATCATCCTTTGGGAACAACTCTTCTCCTTTTCTTATACCTACATTACCCCTGAGGGTAAGAGCTGGCTTGTAGGAGGTGACTTTAATAAAGTACTTAGAGCCTCTGAGAAATTTAGAGGCTCAAAATTCAACCTCAATAGAATTAACATGTTTATGAATTGTCTTAACTATTGTAACCTTATTGACTTGGGCTTCAGGGGGAGTAAATACACTTGGTCCAATATGAGATACAAAAACAGACAGGGCCTCATTATTTAAAGACTGGGCAGATGTCTTGCAAGTGACCCCTAGATTCATTCCCGCCCTGAGGCTTCCATCACTCATCTCCCTAGAACTCGCTCTAACCACTCCTTCCTCTTTCTAAATTTTGGTAACACTCTTGTAATCCAGTCAAAACCCTTGAAAGTGGAATATATGTGGTTAAGTCACCAGGATTTCCCAAACCTGATTAAAGAGGACTTCCTTAACTGTCCTTGTATTACCTCAGCCACCTCTGAGTTTGAAAACAAGGCCAGGATTTGGAATAAGCACATTTTTAGGGGTAGTTTTTTTTAAAAAAAAAAAACACCTGCTTTAAAGGTTAGCGGGAATTCAGAAATCCCCCAGTTACCCAACTAGCCACTTCCTCCAAGGGCTTGAGCAAACCCTTCTGAAGAATTTCAACTACATCCTTAATTTGGAGACTGAATTCTGGAAACTTAAATACAGAATCTCCTGGCTCCTCCATGGCGACTCTAAAACCAGGTTTTTCCATGCCTCTATCCTAAATTGGATGAGGAGAAATAGAATTAATTCCATTATGGATGAAAGTGGCACCTGGCACTATCACCAAAAGGATATTGAATCTAATGTCTCCAACTACTATTCAAACCTTTACACTTTTGAACACTCTTTGGGTTACATAAATACCCAACTCAACCCCTCCACCTTGGGAACCATTAACTCTTCCCTCCATGACATGCTCCAGGACACACCTTCCTATGAGGAGGTCAAAAGAGTTATTTTCTCCTTCAAGCCTGATAAAGCCCCTAGACCTGATGGTCTACACCCTTTTATGTATCAAAAGTTCTGGGATACATTAGGTCCCCCCATTGTTAAATTCTTCTAAGAGACTTTCACATCCTATTCTATGGACCCCAGAGTTAACTCCACTTACCTCTGTCGCATCCCTAAATGTATAAATGCTACTACTCTAAAAAACTTTAGGCCTATTGGGTTATGTAACACCCAGTATAAAATTATTACCAAGATCATTGCCTTCAGAATTAAGCCCTTACTAGAAAACATAATTGGCCCTACCCAAGACAGTTTCTTAGCAAGAAGGAGAGCCTCTGACAATTCTATCATTGTTCAAGAGTATGTTAGTCACTTCTTCAAAATAAAAGGAAAGAAGTCTAGCATGATTCTTAAAATTGACTTAGAGAAAGATTTTGACAAGATTGAATGGTCCTTTATTAGGCAGGTACTCTCCTTCTTTAACTTTCCTAAAAATTTCACCAAACTCATCCTCTCTTGCATTTCCACATCTTTCATTTCTATCTGGTTAATGGGGGTAAAACCACCCCTTTTAACCCTATAAGGGGCATTAGGCAAGGGGACCCTATGTCCCCCTACTTATTCATTCTCTGCATGAAACTCCTATCCCGGAGGATCAACTTTGAGGTTGATACCTTAAACTGGATTTCTTTATCAATCTCCAAAGGTGGCCCTTCCATATCCCATCTCTTCTTTGCTAACGACCTCACCCTCTTTGCTAGAGCTGACCCTAAGAACTGCCTCACCATTAATAAAATCCTTCATAGTTTCAGCTCTCACTCAGGCCAAAGAATCAACTTTACTAAGTCTAAAGTTATCTTCTCCAAGAACTGTGCTCTGAATACTCAGAAGGATCTCTCTTCTCTCCTGGGCATCCACCCTTCAAACAACTTTGGTAATTATCTGGGCTTTCCTATCTTTCACAAGAATCCTGTTAGTGCTGATTTTCAATTCCTCATTGACAATCTGAAGAGTAAACTTGCTGGTTGGAAGACTAAATTCCTTAACATGTCAGGTAGGGTCACACTAGCAAAAACCTCCCTAGCTAGCATCCCCAACCACATTATGCAATACATCCAGCTCCCTACTTCCATGCATAAGATGATTGATAGAACCCAGAGGAACTTCATATGGGGCACCACTGAGGTTAAGAAAAAAATGCACCTTATCAAGTGGGACACCACCACTCTTCCCAAGCATGAGGGAGAGCTGGGTATGCATAGGGCTGCTATTAAAAATACAGCTTTTCACTGTAGTTTGGGTTGGAGAATGTATTCCAACCCAAAATCCCTTTGGGCTAGCACCCTTCTAGC
This sequence comes from Capsicum pubescens, assembly GCA_030864215.1. NCBI lineage: Eukaryota > Viridiplantae > Streptophyta > Magnoliopsida > Solanales > Solanaceae > Capsicum > Capsicum pubescens. The sequence goes on from CM061548.1 coordinate 155,541,639, forward strand.
CAAGCATGGTTCCAGTAAGAAGAGCTATAACAATGTTTCCAGAACTTGGTGCAACATAATCAGGAGCTGAAAACAATGCAGAAATGCTCTTTACTGGGCTATAAAAGATGGCACCAAGGTGGATGCATGGAGGGACAGATGGGTTCCTGGTATGCCCCCTTTGGTCTCCATTATTCATGGACCCACAACCAACCCCCTAAACCCTGTCATGGTCAAAGATGTCTGGAGGGATGGAAGATGGGATTTTTCTACCCTTCCTTTTGACATCCCCCCAAACATTACCAATACTATCAAAACTCTTTCATTCAAAGTTTCCACCTTACCCAGGACACTTTTCTATGGGTTCTGAGGGGCAATGGAATTTTCTCTTGTAAAAGTGCTTATTAATACATTGCCAACAAAGGATACACCATCAAAAGTTGTGGAGCACCTTGTTACCCTTCTGCCTGTGGCACATATAGAAAGTTAGAAATGTAAATTCTTTCCAAAATGTCAAGACTCATCCTTGTTTCAGCATACCTCATGCTGAATCTGTAGAATATCACCTCCTGGGTAATGCCAAAGTGACCCTTCCTAAGTCCATCATCAATCTCAGTTGGCACCCCCTAACTACAACACTTTCAAGCTCAACATTGATGGGTCTTGTACTGGTAATCCTGAAAAGGGTGGGATAGAGGGAGTCATTAGGAATAGCAAGGGTGATTGGGTTATGGGTTTCAGCAAAAGCTACACCTATGCTACCAATAACCTCATGGAGCTTATGGCCCTCATGGAGGGTCTAAATCTAGCTCTACAACACAACATCAAACCCCTAGAAGTCTGTGTTGATTCAATGGAAGTTATAAATATGTTACATCGTAGTAACCTTCTCTATGATTCAATTATTAATGCATGCAGGTCTTTACTAGAGAGCTTGGAGAATCCTCCAGTCCACCACACCTTCAAGGAACAAAATAAAGTAGCGGACATGTCTCAGAAAAAGACCTCATTGACAGAATTCATGTTTTTGTAACTCCACCGACTAGTGTAGGAGTAGTTTTTTGGAAAGATATTAAGGGAAAAACGTTCTCCCATATTGTACCTACTAATGATGTAGCTAGTCCAAGTAGCTTTGTTTTTGCGCCTGGTTAGGCCTTGTTTGTACAACGACCTTTCTTTAATTATCAATGCATCTATCCTTTACCAAAAAAAAGATTATGTCGTACCAAATAATTAGTTGGACCACATCCATAAGAAATTGCCACGTGTCAACTATTGCAGCAACTTTCTTTCCTAAGATTTTTTCATTTGATGGTATTTAATTTTACTTTTGTATTTGATTAATTTGAATTCATATACAAGAACATATTTCAATTAAAATGCTTTCTATCAAAAATAATTTTTTCACCAATCTGGAAGACCAAACTGTTTATTTTATTAAGAATGAGGAGTTTTGGTTAATATGTAATTTTGTGTTTTCTTTCTATATCTTTAATCTAAAAAAAAATAAAAAATCTTTAATCTATAATTATAAAATTTAAAATATTTTTAAATTTCATGTCTAATCAAAATCAGATAAATAAATTAAAATGGAGAAACATTAAAAAGTTGACTTCTCGAGTTTAAAGAAATTGATGTCTCTTTATTACTCACAAAATAAATAGAAAAAAATAATTTTTCGAATATGTTATATATAGAAAAAATCACTTCTCAAGTTTAGAGAAATTAAAATCTCTCGATTATTTACAACATAGATAGAAGAAAATAATTTTTCAAATCAATTATGTAGAAAAAATAAAAATCTATTATAAAAAATTATAAAAATAAAATACATAAATCTTAATCTATAATCTATTATATAATACTAGTTTAGAATGCATGCCCCGCACGTGTACTTCGCATCAATGAATTCAATTTTATAAAATCACTTTAATACTATAAAAGAAAATATATCCCAACAATTGTTTTAGCCATTATAGTAAATTTTTGTCTTTAAATTTTGTAGTTATTTAAATGATATAACTTGTACCGAAAAAAGAATATGAAAAATAATGACGATATGTGTTTACTGACAATTGAATATTATTAAATTTTAAAAGAGAAATCATATAGAATTAGAATGACTAACCAATTTATTGCGATGGAATTTAACATCGAAGAAATCTGATCGAAATTGTAAATAAGTCAATATGAACAAAAATCACAAGAAAATTACCAATCAACAATTATCTATCGAGAATATATGATAATTTATTATTTTAAACTTAAAAAACATTCTAAAATTACAAAAGAAAAAATCCCAATAAGCAAATGTCAATTAAAATACATGATAATTTATTTTTATAAACATAAAAAATATATTAAAATCTTAGAAAACTTACCTCAAATCACAAGCTAATTTATTTCTTCGATCATGACCATTCTCAATATTAAAATAAAAAACTTGTTAATTAACAATTATCTATCAAGCTAATTTATCTCTTCAGTCATGACTATTCTCAATATTAAAATAAAAAACTTGTTAATTAACAATTATCCATCAAGAATATATGATAGTCTATTATTATAAACTTCAAGAACGTATTAAAATCTTAGGAAGCTTATGTCAAATCATAAAAAAAGTTATGTCTTTAATCATAGATACATCAAGATTATAAATATTAATAACATACTAAAACTTTAGAAAACTTACCTCAAATCACAAAAAAAAATAAAAAATCTACAATCATAAAATATCTCAAATTTTCCCCGAAAAAACAAATAACTTCTCAATTAGCAATTATTATCAAGAATAAATGATAATTTGTTTATTGCAAACTTCAAGAATATACTAATACTAGAGTTCTTTAAAAAACTTACATCAAATAGCAAGTAGATTTATATTTTTAATCATATATACTATCAAGATTTCAGTTGGTGAGAAATTTTTATAAAATAATGTAAACAAAGTGAGACAACTATCATTAATTAATTAGTTAAAGAAATTCTTATTTAAAAGTGATTCAAACCTAAACAATCTAAAACTTAATAGCATAGTTATTTAGATTCTATAAAAAACATGACTTTTCGATTTATAAGGAAACTTTTCCTTAAAAAAAGAAAGAACGTTTTGAAAAAAAAAAAAATTACTTTAGGACAGTTATGATTTTATTTTGGGAAACTTGAGAATTTTTTCCCTCAAAATTTAACAAAACGTGTTTTCTGTTTTGTTTCCTCAAAAATTTAAAATAATAAGGTGTTTTCTTTTTTTGAAACTTTATGACAGTTAGTTGATTTTTGTGTTTTATAAGGAAAAGTTTTCAAAAGATATTTTTCTTTTATATATAGGTCTCTTTAATTTTAAATATTATAATATAATGATATAATAATTGAAGAAAAATTGTAAAATGGCGATTTTATCTAAAGCATAAATTTTTAATGAAGGGTAAAAAGTTCAAATCATTTTTTTAAGGGTTTTCAGACTTTCAATATATTATAAATATAGATTATAGATATAGATATTACGAGTGTGAAGGGCTTTAGAAATGTTGTTTGAATTTTTTGTTCTTCATTAAAAGTCTTCGCTTTAGACATGATGTTTTTTTTACCTTTTTTTAATTATTTTAGTGATATTAAATATTGAATATATATTTTTTTTTTTTTATAAAAACTCCTTACAAAAATAGAATGTCTTTTTCACCATCTAAGAAAATAACCATTCCTAATTAGAATAGGACAACCAAAAAATCCCCCAAAATCGTAAAATAGGCTTTAACGTAATATGACTATATTACAAAAAGAAAAAAAAATATTTTCTTATCAAAATAGAATGTTTTTTTCACCATCTAAAAAAACTAACCATTCCTAACTAGAACAGGACAACCCAAAAATTTCAAAAAACCGACGAACAATAATTCATATCCCATGTTGTTTAGATTTTAACACACCTTTTGTCAACTTCTATTCTATAAAAGTCATTATAATTTCATTTTTTACGTCCTCACTATATTGTTCTTTCATCGACAAATTTTGTCCATACAGAGAAAATCACAAAAGCTCTAAAAATATGACATTTGCTTTAATATGCATTTCTGCAATATTGAAGTCATATGTATTAGGGAAGTAATCAATCATTATAATCTTTTATTTTTACAATTTCAATTTAAAGTTATTGTAAAGTCCAATTCATAGTCTATGTGAGAAAGGGCATGACTATATTTGAAGCGATGAAAAAAATATATTGATTATTTGATAATGAAGAGGATAAGCTTTACACTTTTATGATGGAATCAAGTCAAATTGTGCAACTTTATTGATTAGCAAGCACTAATTATTGACTTAATTTATTTTACCTACCTTATTTATATCTTAGATATCTACAAATATTATATAACTAATTAAATAAGTTCTCCATTGTTATATATTCAAAAAATATTAAATTTAATTATTGTATTTATATTTATTATTGAAATAAATAAAATATTTATTTTAACTATTAAACATGAGATACACACATACACCTATACTAGTAACCTACACAATCAAGGGCTAAAATCAATTCTTCAATAATTAATTTTGAGGATAACACAAATAAAATATACTCTCATAATAACAATTAACGTGGATAATCCCCACTCTTACAATATATCGGAGTATCCTCTTTTGTCGAAACAACAGAATATACCTGCTTCGTTGGAATAATTTGCCGCCCAGCTAATCACTGGACGATCTAAAATTATTGCCGGGAAATTCTGTAATTCAGCACTCCGGCGGCTGCTTATATACTTTATTTTGTTAGAATTCCGTCACGGGGTTGCTGATGGATGACGCGGTAATGATCCAGAAAGGAAATAGGTCCAGTGAACCTTATGTAATTACAGTGAATTGTCCCGATAAAACCAGACTCGGATATGAGATTTGTCATATTATTCTCGATTTCGGACTCCACATTACCAAAGGAGGTATTTCTTATATCTCAATACTCCCTTAGCTTTTATTTGTTTATCCTATTTTGACTTGGCAGGAAAGTAATATTAAATAGAGAATATTTTTGAATTTTGTATTCTTAAATTGAAGATATATTAATTGTATCAAAATGTAATCTATCTCGCATTCTTAAATATGTAAGGTGAAGAGTTTGTCAATAAGGAAAGATGCATTCTTTTTTGAATGAACTAAAATGGAAGGTAAAACAAACAAATTGAAATAGAGTGAACACATATTGCTAGCTTAAAATGTAATACTTTTCACATCCTATTATTTTTTTTATAACCGTGGTGTCCGGTCAGCTTTTGCGCACCTCAGATACCTGGCACAGTATTGGAGCGAGATGGATGAAGTGGAGGCTTGTCTCGGGAGTGTTGGGTGATAAGAAGGTGTCATTTAAGCTTAAAGGCAAATTCAATAGAGTGACAGTCCGGCTGGCCATGTTGTATGGAGCAGAGTGTTGGTCAGTCAAGAACTCCCACATCCAAAAATTGAAGGTGGCAGAAATGAGGATGTTACGTTGGATGTGTGGTATTACAAGAGGGGACAGGGTTAGGAATAAGATTATTCGGGAGAAGATAGGAGTGGCTTCGGTGGAGGACAAAATGCGGGAAGGAAGGTTGAGATGGTTTGGACATGTGATGAGGAGGGACGCGAGTGCCCCAGTCCGTAGGTGCGAGAATCTAGCGTTGGATGGCTTCAGGAGGAGTAAAGGTAGGACGAAGAAGTACTGGAGGGAGATGATTATACATGACATGGAGCAGCTTCAGCTTACTGAGGACATGACCCTAGATAGAAAAGTGTGGAGGTCGCGGATAAGGGTAGAAGGCTAGTGAGAGAGTGTGGGTTGTAGTAGGCAGTCAGGAGGGATCTGGTATAGCTGGGTTAGTATTCTTAGAAAAGCGTACACAGGTGTCTTTGGTTTGTGAGTGTGTGTTACTACTAGGTAGGTGTCCTATTCCTTATTTCTTAGTTCCTATTTTCTTTTTCGTGTTGCCTTATTTCTCGTATTTTGTATTTCTCTAATTTCTATTTCAATATTTCTTACGTCTTATTTTTGGTACGTCATCCATCCACTTGTTTATTATTCCTTATCTTGAGCTGGGGGTCTATCGGAAACAACTTCTCTACTTCTTTGGAGGTAGCGGTATGAACTGCTTACATCTTACCCTCCCCAGACCCCACTTTGTGGGAATACACTGTGTATGTTGTTGTTGTTGTTGTAGATACCTGACACAATAAACTCTGGATACTAGGCTAGGAAAGATGGGAAGAAACACGTAATATTTTTTGTCTCTATTGGGATTTCAACGTGAGACCTCAGGTTCTCAACGTACTTCATTGACCACTAGGTCACACCCTTGGGTGCTTTTTCACATCCTATGATTATGCCATATTGAACTAGTTTGGGATTAAGACATAGTTGATTGATTGTGCATGTAAGATGTGAAACTAAGCTATACAATTGTTCTTTTCTCTTTCCTGTATTGTCTATAAGAAATTAAACTATTTTTGTTGCAATATGACATGACCTTAGACAGGAGGGTATGGAGGACGGGTATTAGATTTGAAAGTTAGTCGGGTAGGAGTGTTGTGTTGCTTTTCGAGGGTTTTGGATTGTTGGTGTTTGTCGTTGTACTAGCCGTAGTATTTTGGTCTCTGCTTGTGCTTTCTGTCATTGTCTGTTGTTTATTGTATTTCGACTATTGCACTATTTTGTTATTATTCCTGGTTTTTATTTGAAAACTTTCTTCGAGTCCCTAATGGTTCCTTTGTTACTTGCTATATTTTCTTTACTGTTCTCTTCTTCTTTGTACCTGGATTTGCTACACTTGAGCTGAGGGTCTTTCAGAAACAGCCTCTCTACCTCCCCGAGGTAGTGGTAAGGTCTACGTACATTCTACCCTCCCTAGACTTGTTACGACCCGAATCGGGGCCCTGGCCGTGACGATCATCCCAAACCATGAAGGCCCGGGTGCTCCTGTCTATCTGGCGATCATGCACAATGCTCATACAATAAGAAGAACATGCGAAGAAAATCATAATATGAAATCATGGTCGACATTATAATCCAACTAACCAATTCAAATAAAATTCATAACTCTAACAATATCTGACATCAGTCTGCGAAATCTCTAAATACATCAAACTCAATATCTTGTCTAAACTGGGACAAGGCCCTCAGTCGGACCCAAAACAAAAATAAAATAACAATGTTTTAAGAATAGGCCTTCCGGAATAAGGGAGGCTCACCAACTGCACACTTTTGTCTGAAAAGTCTACGGCTTAGGGGGGCCCTTGACTAAGCCTCAAACCCTGAAATATAAGGGGTCAATACAATTGTACTGGTACGCAAAATAATTCAAAATAATGTACTTTAATAAATAAGATTAGTGAGAGAATTTCATAAAATGTTATGTATGAAGTAATTTAAAATACATGAGCGATTTGAAATGATCTTAAAATAATTATGTCGATGCAATTTCATTCTTTGTGTTACTTCTGAGCTAAGTGGTATACCCTACATATCTGAAAGTATCCCACGGGCAATATGGGATCCGCCCTTAACTCGGCGGCCAAGCCCCCAACCCAAGTTTGCCGCAAGGGTTGGAGTATCTGAATCTAATATGCCACAGGGCACTAGGCCAGCGTATTATCCCTCTTAGGGACATAATAACCCGTATCAACAAAACACGGTTCCGGGCAATGGATCGTATGACCCATGCCTACTTCAGGTAACCGCCTAACTCTCTTAGTGCCCATTTTTTACCTGTTCTAAAACATGCATCTTTCTAAATTCAAAATCTGTAAATCTGAGTGAAATCTGTATTTTTAGTTTGTTCTAAATCTGCTATGGCATTAATCTGTTTTGGTATTGTCATACCAAGACTTGCAAGTTGTATTTCTAAGCCATAAAAATATCATGTTATAATCTCTTCATTCAAAGTATAAAATTTGGACCACCATATCTTTCAAATAGTTCAAGAGAATTCGTACTTCAAAATGTATGTCAAATTATGCAAAGAATCTCTCTTTTCAACATTTCAACAAACATGTGGTGGTCATGTATTTTTGACAAACCATACAATTCCTTCATTATATATCTTCAACATTTGTCAATATGTAAAACCTCACTCTCTTCATTTCATAATCAAAACCAAGTCTTAAGCAATAGTAAAGACGTTTGTAATATGCTTCTAACATGAATTTGAACAATTCATAACATATGAACACAAGGGGATTTATAACAAGAGAGGGATTATGATTATTTGTGCTCTTAATTCAAGTTTCGAACATCAAACCACATGCATATATATATATATATATATATATATATATATATTTGAACAAACATCAAGTTTATGGGGAAGGCCTCAAGACCAAAACTTTACTATCAAGAAAGTTTCACAACGCATAATTGTAGTAGAAATTTCAATACCCTTTCGTAAATCCATGATTTCTAAACATTTAAACATGATTTAGATAATTTCACCATGCCCATATAGTTTAGGAAAACCCCACGTACCTTAGATTACTTAGTTAAAGAGTAGAACTTGAATTCTTAATTTGTTCCTTGGAAATCTTGGACTTAAAGATTGATTTCTTGCTTTCTTGTTCTTGAAAGAAACCCTAGTTTGATCTTGATTTTTTAGAGTGAAGAGAGAGTTTTAATGTTGTATAACCGATGAGGATTGATTAATAACGTTTTAGAGAGTGATTAAATCCATTGGGGAGGTTTTCTGAAGAGGAAAAGTACCAAAACACCCCTTTTATAGCGTCTCGCCTTCGGAACTATGTATTTTGCCTGACGGCTTGGTTGACGGACCGTTAGGAGGGTGACGGACCTTCACCTCGACCGTCGGGTGATGTCCAGTGACTGAACTCACTATTTTAGGGGCAACGGAGGGCTTGACGGTCCGTCGGGTCAGCCGTCGCACCCTCGGCAGATTGATACCTCTCTGTAAAACGGGAATAACTTTTTATCCCGATATCGGATTAAGGCGAAGCCGGTGGCGTTGGAAAGAGGACTCAAAGACCTTTCATTTGATATATAGTAGGCCTCCTAATTCGTCATATACAAAAAAGTTATGATCGATTGAAGTTGACCAAAGTTTAAACGCTCACCAAAACTCAAAACTCAATCGATAAGAAGGCTTTCAACTCGTCCTTGAGTTAAGGGACCTTTATGATCTCAATTAATGCTAAAATAGATTCTCACACTACATAATTGATTAACACACTAAATTCACATCGGATTTATGGCTTTTGGAACCTTTACGCTTACGAATGACGGTTTACGTTCTAGCCCGAAATGTTGGGTGTTACATTATCTCCCCCTTGGGACGATCCCTGAATAATTGGTAGGACTTGTTGAAGCTCTAAAGGTATGGAATAAGGAATGTAACCTTGCATTGAAAATTTTTTCTCCACAAATATGCAGAGGTATCAAAAGAGCTTCATGATAACCCCCAGTGAAATGCGTAAGCACGAAGCATAAGGTAATCAAACTTTACATAGGGATGTCCTTGCACATGGGTTCTACCAATCATTATCACCATAACATAAGGCATGAGTTTATTCAGTGATCATAGGCCCTATTTACATTGGTACTAATCATGAAATGTGATTTCACGGGAGACAGGATTTAGAAGCATTCTCCACCTTACAAGATACAATGAATGGACCTTAAATTTAGAGATATTATTCATCTATGCCCCAACATTAATCAACATACTTCATCATTTCCAACTTACAATTCTCCCACAACACACCTAACCACAATAATTTATGTCCTACCGGATAATACTTCCATGTTGAAGCCCAACTCGAAGGAAAGAGGTGCTAACTTAAACCATGGGACCCTGCACTCTACATCACACTAAGAAATCACCTCACCTCATCATTATAATCCAACAACCTCGTCTTAATTCGAGGAATACTAACAACATGGCCTATTGGTTTATTTCTTCACTAAACACAAAATTCAAGCCTATCATTACTACACCCCACTTCATGGATCTCTCCACTAAGACCAGCAAATTCAATCATTCTAACAAAGATTCTCGCCATATACTTCCCTCCTAATTATTTCACATATCGAGAATTTGTCTCCTTCCCTCTTCTCTTTTAACCTTAGCTGAAGAAATCACCTCAAGATTTTCACCTTCAAGAACATTTACTCCCCTGCCCGACACATTACTACTCTTCCACAACCACCATCACACTAACATACGGAGGGTCATTGAGGGACCCGAGCACAATCATCATGAATGGAAGTAATACTTGTCAGACCATAGATTATACTTATTGCACTACTCAAGGAGGGGCATGAAGTGAAGATACGATAGAATAGACACAGAGTGCTTCAAATATCAAGTGTCTGGATCATAAGTAAAGAGTCGTTCGGCATAACCACAACACAACATGATTTCTTAAGACGGACTACGGTGAGAAACATGGGTACACATATCTCATGATTTGTATAACATAAGGGCTGAATTCATAAAGTCAATGATTGAGACAAAGATTAATACTTGAAGCTATTGCTTCTTATTTTCAGAGATGAAATAGTAATAAGTATGCACAATTTTATCGCTTTGGCTAATTCCGGCATAAAATGATTCAGTGACATACAAAAACATATTTTCTTAGGACCAAGCATGCTGTGAGACATAGGTTTGGATCATGAGCAACATAACATATGGCTTGGATACTTGGAGTATTGGGTCACTGAGGGACATTATTGCTTCTTGTTTGGACGTCGGAACATGACATGACTTTCATGGAGAACTCAAACCTTAGACATCGGTAGGACTTGAATACATAAGACATTGGTAGAATGAAATCTTAAACTGAAGTAGGTGGAACATTCTTGAATAGGAGTAGGTTTATCATGACTCTTCCCAAACTTGCCACAATGAGAAAAATTCGAAAACTACTTTAACTCACAATCTCCCCCTTAGATCAAAGTTACAATCCTAGAATTGAGAACATAACTTCTTATCAATCTATAATCACAATTCTCAATACAGTAGGGGTTATCGATATACACATGAACACAAACTTCCCTCAATAATTTAACAGAAAGACACTAAATTCTTTCTGGGACATCCCCCTCAGGGATACTAATCATAAATTCCTCTAACCCTAAAATCATCAACTCATGACTAACATCATTATGGGCATGGACATCCACACTTCTAAACACTTAACACTCTATCTCAACTCCTTAGAATACTCGTATTACACCTCTAATCACATAACTTACAACTTAACAAAATTTGTAAAACCATACCTAAGGCTCATATTGCCTACCAATATTTCCTCAATTCAACTCTAACGAACACCGTATAACAACTCACCAGACTTCTCTATAGCACAATTTTAAGAACACAAACTAGGTACGTAAAACACTTATACACATAAATGCTAAACTTTCCCTTTTTAAGTATACTCTAAAGGCATTGGTTTCCCAGAACGCTACTCTTAATTTTTGCTATCCTCTATCGTCATCAACCTACAACTCGCAGTCTCATGAGTATACACATCATCACTCCTTATCACATAAAATCCACTCTCCACTACTTAACCTTCTAACATTAGACCGTTAATCGCATAACTTATATCATAAAATCTTGCCTAACGCCATACTACTAGGGGTGCAACTTATTCTTATATACTTACACCCTTATCCACTTAATGACTCACCCACAATTCATCATTTTAACACTAGTCCTCATATACACATATACCTCACAATTACCACTTAAACTTTTCATCAATTATCAACCTAGGCTCTTTCACAAATCACATCAAGCCTACTAATTCATTCCCACAAAACATATATCATTAATCTTAAGCTACTATTCTTACCACCACATTCTACATCTAAAGTTTAAGTCTATAGTCTAGCAACAATCACGTACCACCAATGAAGCATGCAACACATTATACTAGTCCATCACATTGAGAAATTCAATCCAAACACCTTATTTCACCTAGATACTACCTACAATCACGTCCCCTCTATGACATTACTACTACACCTCAAAATCTACTACATACCTTCTCACGAGCAGTACTAGTTTACAACTACTAAATAAAGACAATCAAAAGGGGGTAAAGTCATAATAGGGATATTCGATTCTGTGAGAAATATAGGAGAAAAAATATTATTGAATTGTTGTCTCTAAATTATTACATTGAGACCCTATTTATAGATACTACATTCCAATCCTATTCCTAATTGGATACGACATTACAATCTCTTTCCAAGTAGAATTCAATATGTTATTCCTATTCTTATTCTAACAGGTTCTAATCATATAATATAACCCAACCCGATCTTATCTATATATTCTACTTTCTCACATCATACTTACCCAAGCATACATTTAGACTACCTTAAAATTCCACATACAATAATGAATCTATAATTATAACTTATTGGCTAATCTAACCGTTTTTATTCACAACCTATAAGAGATTTCTATAACCACCATGACTATCCACTCTAGGCTCCTTCCCTAGTTTTGAATAGATAATAATCACAACCAAACACTTCATCTATCGAATACCTCACAATCTACAAATATCACTACCACATTAGTCTATCAATATAAAATGAAAAATCATCCCTCAATCGACGGTTATACAACTAAAAATATTTATTTACACAAAACAAAAGTCCTCCTCACTCTGACTTCTAACCTTGTGACTTCATATCACCAACTTTTTGGCCTAATCTCACTACCAATAGGTCATGACACTTTAATATACACTACTACTCGGGTGAAAATCCAATTCCAATATTCTGCTACACATCATTCCCCTTATGCATGACATCCGCAACAAAATTTTTGAAAGGGACTAAACACGCTTCATACCTCAGGCTCAAACACACGATTGATGTAAATAGGGGTATAAGCTCAAATCAATACATCTTTAAAGCACTTATGGACCCCACTCAAGTTCTTCTGTAATCTCATAATCGCTTATGACTAAATCCGAAAGGACCACATCATTTATATTCTAAGCTTCTGCACTTGAACCACCTTAACAAGGAGACATATCTGAGAACATCAGAGTAAGAAAAGAATTAGGATACTTTACTTTCGTATGGACATCACCATAGAACGAACTACAGTATGAAAGAGGAACATTCTGACTCCAAAGCACGAACTAGAACATGAAGAAAAGTGAAACATTCCTAAACGCCTTGTAGCCTCATGCTTATAAGTGTGGCGCACTACACACTCATAAATAGGACTCTACCTGACGTGATTTCACAGACACCCTGGGACCATGAACCGTGCTCTGATACCAAGTTTGTCACGACCAGAACCGAGGCCCTGGCCATGACCAGCATCCCAAACTATGAAGGCCTGGGCGCCCCTGTCTATGTGGCGATCATGTACAATGCTCATACAATAAGAAGAACTTGCGAAGAAAATCATAATACGGAATCATGGTCGATATTATAATCCAACTAACCAATTCAAATAAAATTCATAACTCTAACAATATCTGACATCAGTCTGCGAAATCTCTAAATACATCAAACTCAATATCTTGTCTAAACTGGGACAAGGCCCCCAGTCGGACCCCAAACAAAAATGAAATAACAATGTTTTAAGAACAGGCCTTCCGGACTAAGGGAGGCTCACCAATTGCACACCTCTGTCTGACAAGTCTACGGCTTAGCGGGACCCCTTGACTGAGCCTCAGACCCTGAAATATAGAGGGTCAATACAATTGTACTGGTACGCAGAGCAATCCAAAATAATGTACTTTAATAAATAACATAAGTGAGAGCATTGCATAAAATGTTATGTATGAAGTAATTTAAAAACATGGGCGATTTCAAATGGTCTTAAAACAATTTTGTCGATGCAATTCCATTCTTTGTGTTACTTCTGAGCTAAGTGGTACACCTTACATATCTGAAAGTATTCCACGGGCAATATGGGATCCGTCCTTAACTCGGTGGCTAAGCCCCCAATCCAAGTTTGCCGCAAGGATTGGAGTATCTGAATCTGATATGCCACAGGGCACTAGGACAGCGTATTATCCCTCTTGGGGACATAATAACCCATATCGGCAAAACACGGTTCCGGGCAATGGATCGTATTACCCATGCCTATTTCGGATAACCGCCTAACTCTCTTAGTGCCCATTTTTAACCTGTTCTAAAACATGCATTTTTCTGAATTCAAAATCTGTAAATCTGAGTGAAATCTATATTTTTATTCTGTTTTAAATTTGCTATGACATTCATCTGTTTTGGTATCGTCATACCAAGACTTGCAAGTCGTATTTCTAAGCCATAAAAATATCATGTTATAATCTCTTCATTCAAAACATAAAATTTGGACCACCATATCTTTCAAACAGTTCAAGAGAATTCGTACTTCAAAATGTATGTCAAATTATGCAAAGAATCTCTCTTTTCAACATTTCAACAAACATGTGGTGGTCATGTATTTTTGACAAACCATGCAATTCTTTCATTATATATATTCAACATTTGTCAACATGTAAAACCTCCCTCTCTTCAATTCATAATCAAAACCAAGTCTTAAGCAATAGTAAAGACGTTTGTAATAATCTTCTCAACATGAATTTGAATAATTCATAACATATGAGCACAAGGGGATTTATAACAAGAGAGAGATTATGATTATTCGTGTTCTCAATTCAAGTTTCAAACATCAAACCACATGCATACATATATATATATATGAACAAACATCAAGTTTATGGGGAAGGCCTCAAGACCAAAACTTTACTATCAAGAAAATTTCACAATGCATAATTGTAGTTGAAATTTCAATACCCTTTCGTAAATCCATGATTTCTAAACATTTAAACATGATTTAGATAATTTCACCATGCCCATGTAGTTTAGGAAAACTCCACGTACCTTAGATTACTTAGTTAAAGAGTAGAACTTGAATTCTTGATTTGTTCCTTGGAAATCTTGGGCTTAAAGATTGATTTCTTGCTTTCTTGTTCTTGAAAGAAACCCTAGTTTGATCTTGATTTTTGAGAGTGAAGAGGGAGTTTTAATGTTTTATAACTGATGAGGATTGATTAATAACGTTTTAGAGAGTGATTAAATCCATTGGGGATATTTTTTGAAGAGGAAAAGTACCAAAACACCCCTTTTACAACGTCCTGCCTTCGGAACTACGTATTTTGCCCGACGGCTTGGTTGAAGGACCGTCACCTCTACCGTCGGGTGATGTCCAGTGACTTCAGTCACTGTTTTAGGGGCAACGGAGGGCTTGACGGTCCGTCGCACCCTCGGCAGATTGATACCTCTCTGTAAAACGGGCATAACTTTTTATTCCGATATCGGATTAAGGCGAAACCGGTGGCGTTGAAAAGAGGACTCAAATACCTTTCATTTAATATATAGTAGGCCCCCTAAATCGTTATATACAAAAATTTATCGTCGATTGAAGTTGACCAAGGTTTAAACGCTCACCAAAACTCAAAACTCAATCTATAGGAAGGCTTTCAACTCGTCCTTGAGTTAAGGGACCTCTATGATCTCAGTTCATGCTCAAATAGATGCCCACACTACATAATTGATTAACACACTAAATTCACGTCGGATTTATGGCTTTTGGAACCTTTATGCGTACGAATGGCAGTTTACGTTCTAGCCCGAAATGCGGGGTGTTACAAGACCTCAATTGCAGTTTAGGTTCCTTGACTTTATCATTTTCTCGTCAGCTTTAACTAATTGCTCAAGGTTTATATGAATCAGATGTTTCAACAGATGGGATATGGTGCTATGTTGTATTATGGGTGGTTCCACACTATAGCTCATCTATTGTCAGGTGGGGAAATTTGAAAGAGCGCCTTCTGTCAGTAAGCCCATCATGTTCTGTTTCATTCTACTTGAATGAACCATCCCCACGTTCAGCTTCTTCTCCTGTATACTTGCTGACATTTTGTAGCCGCGACCGAAGAGGATTATTGCATGGTAAGAACAAATCTTGCAATGGTTCTACTTATTGACTAGTGGTTTTTCTTTTCTGATGTTTTGAGCATGATTTCGATAGATGTTACCCAAGTTCTCTGCGAGCTTGAGCTTACCATCCAAGGGGTAAAGGTGACAACAACTCCAGATGATCGTGTCGTGGACATTTTATTTATAACAGAACTCGTAAGGATTTCTATTCTGCATTTTGGTTAGAGAATATTGAGTTGTAGAGTTGTAATGGCTCTGTCATTGTTCTTGTTGTGATATCCTGAACAGGCTAATAAAGAACTTGGGTTAAATACAGCAGGGTGGGTGGGTACAGTGGGATCTGAAGGAAAAAAGAGAACCTGGTTAAGTACACAAAAATTCTACAAGTAAATTAACCATTAACATTTTTTAAAGAGCAACTACACTGCTTTTGTTAACTTGTGTCTTTCTGCCTCGGTATATTGGGGCTTACATGATGCTTCTTCTGTTTAGACTCACACTAATTTATATGATCTTAATGGATTTGAAATAACTAGTTACTCTTAATTGCTCCAATGATGTTGCTTTAGGTGTATCAAATTTTCAAGAATGTTAACAAGCATGTTTAGTATATCCTTGTTCAGAAGGACAAATAACATCCATTTATCATACGCAAGGACTTTTTCATCCATATTTTTATTGGAGTAACAAAAATATGATCAGCAGATAATGTTTTCATTTACCCTTTTCTGCTTTAAATCATAAAATTGCATTCCTCCTGTGTTTATTACCAATATTTAGAGAGGTTAATGAAGGAAAATGAAATATTCTTAAGATATTAAGCAGTCAAATTCTGTGATGTGGTTCTGATATTTGTAAATTTGGATCTTTCAGCACAAACTGTCTGCTTTTGTACTCTTGAGTTAAAGATCTTATAGCTATGGAAGGTAATGTCTCTTCATTAATGTTAAAATCTAGCTCATATCATGTTCAGGGAGCTCTTACACACAAAAGAGAGGCAAGATGAAACATACACACAGTTCCATGCTGTTCTGGGCCAATCATGTAGTTGTGAGCTTCAGTTAGCAGGCCCGCAGTATGACAACCTTCTATGTTCTTCTCTTTCTCCATCTGTTTCTGAGGAATTATTTAGGTGTAAACCATCAGATAATGAATTTCTCACACAAGCTCTCAGCCCAGACATGACACAGTTGAAGAAGTCTAGTGTGACGATAGATAATTCCCTGGGCCCAGGGCATACATTGCTTCAGATCGGCTGTGTTGATCACAAGGGTTTTCTTTATGACATTATGCGCACATTGAAAGACTGCAATATTCAGGTACTGACTTTTACATTTAACAATTATATGCTTATTATCGTTCCCCTATCAGTTTGCTGTTATATTGCAAGTGCATCCTATTACTGCTATGTTGACTTGAATTGGGTTCCTCCAGACTTCAATGAGTGTGAAGTCAATAATTGCATTGTTCGCTATTACAACAATAACGATAACTATATGCCTCAATCCCCTCTCTCAAACAAAAGACAACTATGCCTCAATTGCAAGCAAGTTTGAGTCGATTAAATGAATACTCATTGTCCATGTTTCTCCATTTGAGCCCATCTCTGTACATTATTATATAGCAACAGTTTCTCTATCTCTAGAAATTCTCTACATTTTCTCCTGGCATATAAATCTTTAACAAAACTAAAAGAAACCTAACAAACCTTGGACCTTAAGCACTAGAATTGTCTATTGATATATAGAAAATTAGGGATACAAGTTCAATGATATTGTCAATTTTGTCTTTGGTCTTCGCTTTGATGAAATGGTAAACATTATGCCTATGGTGAAACATCCTTCAGTAGTCTTATTTTGCCTCCTAATTCTGTGCTTGATGCTGATCTTTTCCGCCAAATTTCTTCTTCTAGTCTTTATCCTCTCACGTAAAATGACACTACCTCTCTAAAATGCTTGTCCTACTTTTCTTTATAGTGTATTCTAAATGTTGTCCACGTTCCTTAAATTGAAAGTTCTAATATATTTTAAATACCGAGGTTTAATAGTCCCACTTATACTTTCTCAGTACAACTTTATCTGTTCTTCTACTTTTCTACAACACAGAAATGGCCTCACATGTTTTTCATGAAAATCAAATATGTCAAACTAAAGGTGGAAAGTCAAATTGGACAAAAGGAATATGTAACACCCCGATTTTCTGAATCGGAATGCTACACGGTGCTCATGACCCCGAAGGACCACAAGCTAACCCATGACTGATATCTGTACCTATATACTGCATAATATATCATAAAATACGGAAACATGAACATGAAAGGCCATAAGGTTCGAACTGAATAAACGTCTGATAACGAAATGTCTGAAAAAGGTATAACAATATCAAAACAAGTCATAAATACTGAAAATAATGAGATCTGAATATCTAATCTGACATCTAGTCTGAAAGCCTCTAACTGAACTGAATAAGGAGTTGAAGGAACATGTCTCCAACTAACTCCATCTAGCAACTAAATAGTAAATGTAGCAATAATCATATCGTCCTCGAATGAGAAGGACTCACTGCAAACTCTGAACACTGGAATGCTACCGCTGATATGGAGCTCGTGCCTCTGAACCTATGGTGTAACATAAGAGAAAGCACCATAGCGCAAATGCGTCAGTACGTCTGAATGTACTGAGTATACAAGTGAGGTAGGCTAAATGCAAAGGGTTATATACATGAACAATGCTGACTAATATGAACGTGAGAATACATACATGCATACATAACTGTAACTGAACTCATGGAGATACTGACTACTGAGTCTGAATACTGACAACATGAGAGTACTGATACTGAGATACTGAATAGATGAACGACTATTTTTGACAGTTCGAATTATTAAGAACTGGTCTTATTGACTGTGTCTAACAGTCCTGAAACTGAGTACTGATAGTATAAGTTCTGAGAACTGGTAATAATGATAACATGAGTGACTGTATCTGACAATCCTGAATCTGATGGAACTATCTGAGTCCCGTACTATATCTGAGTTGACTGTATTTGACAGTCCTGATATACTAAAATCTGAAGAACTATCTGAGTTCTTTATTGAGACTGGGTGATTGTAGCTGACAGTTCTGAAATCTGTAACTGAAACTGTGGGAAGTAGTTGTTTAACCGACATGCCCCATATTTGCCATTATAGCTAAGATGGGGTCCAATCTCTGCCCTGACTAGAAGGGTGTCAATACCGCGCCACTGGTAAGGACAACATGTGAGCAACCCTCATATAACAGGTAACTCTAGTGAGAACGGTGGGAACCCTCATATAACAGGTTAAGCCACCTCATCTACCCTCATATAACAGGCTGCGATGTCTCAACCTATGCTGGCTACATAGTTCTGGAACGCAAGGATGACTGCTAAGAATCATACCCTGATCTGGTAGGTAAGTTCCCATCCTTGGGTTCACTCGGTGCTAACTTCTACTCCCATCTGAAGGACACTGAACTGAATAACTAAGCTGAACTGAATAACTGAACTGAATTGATTAGCTGAACTGATACTAATTAACTGGACTGATACTAGTGGTATTGTTTAGCGGAGCTACACTAAGTTTACTGAGTTCTTTTGACTGACGGAACGTACTGTGTTCTGAGGACTGACTAAGAGTACTGGAATTTCTGAAATTGCTAGGAATACTGTTATTACTGAGATTTCTGAGATCACTGAGTACTGAGATTACTGAACTAGTGAGACTGCTGAGATTTCTGAGTTTTCCTGAGTCACATGGCTGACTAAATTCTATAGATCATGGCTTGACTGAGAGTATCGTGATAACATGACATGGCTCTAGGCACACATTTATATTTTTTGGGTACAAGTACCCCCAGGACTCGATGGAAGAAAACTGACACAACTTGACTTTCTTGAGTACATGACCATCAATAACAATCCATAATACATGAGTGAGGGATTTCATGAAGTATATGGTCATCATAATATCTAACATGAATAGGAATGCTTATAATCAAGTCATGAATCTCATATTCTAATATCATGAGCATTCCGACAACATATACTGTTCATAACGATAGCATGGAAACCATTTAAGCATAAGGGAATGGAAAACATGTAACATTTAGTTCATATTGTAATAATTTGGGAATAACTCATGCGGTACTACAAAATCATGATCTTGTTCATAGCATGGAAAACATATAGACACTCTATGAATCCATTCCCCAATCATTATGTACATTCCATTCCACAACCATGACACATAACAACAACGTGGAATTCATGTGAAATCATAAAGCATAGAGCATGGAATTCATATCAAATTATAATGGTTAACATTGGCTTGTCATTCAAATACTATTGAGTCATGGAAACCTGGTTTATCACATACTAAGCATTTTATCAAACACATTGCATGCACTCTTTAAGGCATAGGTGTATTCACAAATTTACACCACCTTAATCCACCCAAATTCATGGGTTCCAACTACATGATCACAATCCTCATGAAAGTTCATAAAATTCCCACTCTATAGAACAAACCACAAATAACAACATGAATACAACCAGATCACCACAAAACATTCATGATTTAGTTATCAAAGATTGATTCTTGAACTCCATGGACGAAAGGAATCCGTGGATAAACACTACGCATAGCTTAAACCTTGATCTTGAAAGAGATCTAATGTTTCTGAAGGTTCTTGAAGAAATCCTTAGGCTTGCTATTGATTTTTCTTGACTAGGGTTTAACTCCTTTGGGAGAGAATGTTCTTGTTCTTGAGGAGATGATCTTGAGAGAAAACCCTAATCTTGTGGTTGAAAATGTATGAGAGAGCTTTTTGAGATGTTTAACTAAAGAGAATAGAAGATAATACGTTTCTTGAGGATTATAAGTCGTGGAAAGTGAAGGAAAAAGACCAAAATACCCTTATGAAATAAATTCCTAGTTGCTGAAAATAATAGCTGACGACATTTGTGACAAGGCGTCAAAAATGTGGTAAGCCGTAAAAAATGTCGTCACACAGAAGCTGAATTCTGCCTAAGGCTGACGACATTTGTGACATGGCGTCAAAAATGTGGTAAAGTACCACAAATGTCGTCACTTAGGAGCTGGTTTCTGCCTAAGGCTGACGGCCTTCGTGATAGGGCGTTACAAATGTGGTAAGCTACCACTAATGTCGTCACACTGTTTCCAGCCTGACATGCTGGAGTAAAATAGGAATAACTCTTTTCTCCGATATTGGATTTAGGGGAAATTGATATCGTTGGAAAGATAATTCAATTATCTATCTGTTGATAGGTCATGATCTCAAAAATTCCAAGTATAATGAGAGATATGCTCGTTTGAAGTTGACTACACCAATATCCTTTTCAAGAACTCAATTGGTAAGGAATGTTTTGATTCGTCTGATAGCTGGGAGTTATTTGAAGTCTTAATATACATCTAACTTAATCATAAAACTATAAAAGAACCATGATGTACTATGCATGAGCTTGGTACATGGCTCTAATATTGGTTTGAATTTTCTTTGGGGTATTACAGAATAGTACTCGCTCCGTTCGCTTTTACTTGTCACTTTTTGACATGACACCCATTAAGAAAACAATGATTGGTATAGTGAGTTTACCATATTGCCCCTATTAATTGATGTTTAGTAATAAGTATTGGAGAATGAATAATTCATGTTAAGGGTAAAACATGAAAGTTTTTTTTGTCTTTACGTGATTTATCAAAAATGACGAGTAAAAATGGAAATCAAATTAGGAAAAAAGAGACAATTAAATCCGAACGGAGGGAGTATACTCTTGATAGGTAATTAATATATTTCTGTCTTCTGTAATGAAAACTAGATGCTTGTTTACCTATCAAAAGAAGGAAAGATGATTCATCCCTGTTATGGCTTAATGATATCTAAAGATAAACTTTGTTCTACAACACATCAAATATCTAAAAGTCGGTTATTCAAAAATGAGATCTTTCTTTCCAAATCCATTGCTTTATCCCGGTTTATATATCTACTTGACGCCGGTTATGTCCGAAATAATGATTAGAGAAGAATGCTGGTTAATCTGATAGTTGATTTCTTGTGTTTAGATCGCTTATGGTCGATTTTCACTAGTTAATCAGGGTCAGAGGGAATTAGACCTTTTTATTCGGCAGAAGGATGGGAAAAAGATTGTGGATTCAGATAAACAAGATGCTCTCTGTTCTCGCTTGAAGGTGGAAATGCTTCATCCTCTGCGTGTAATTATCACAAATCGTGGGTCAGATACTGAACTTTTGGTTGCTAATCCTGTGGAGCTATCTGGAAAGGGTAGACCACGTGTTTTCTATGACGTTACACTGGCATTGAAGACTCTAGGGATCTGCATCTTCTCGGTAAGTATCTGGGCATGAAGGAACGTTTCAAGTGACGAATTGCTTTCATATTTCAACTTTACTTTATGGACAAGGTTCTTAAGAAAATCGAATAGAGACATTGTCGCTTTAAGCAACTAAACTCCCCATTTGAACCTCGTGAACATGCTCATGTTTTTAATTTTATAGCTCCAGATGGTTCACTATATTACTTACTTCTTTTGCTCATGGTGGGTCACCTTTAATTTCTTTTGCAGGCAGAAATCGGAAGGCAATGTACAAGTGATTGTGAGTGGGAGTTTTACAGATTCCTTTTAGATGAAGATAGTAGATTTGACATGTCATCTATGGTTGGTAGAAATCAGATAGTAGACTAAGTCAGAAGAACATTGATGGGTTGGTGAGCTCAATCATTGACTCTCTTCTGGTCTCCCTCTGAAAGAAGTTTCCAGAAGTGGTGAGCTTGATCTTTTTGGTGTCACTAACCTTTTTAGGTATTTTGTATGTAAAATCCTGCGGCCAAGCATCGATGATCCTGTTGTACAGTGCAGTTGTTAACTCTTGCCGTGTTCAGTTGAGCTTGTCTGTATAGTAATAATAGTTACTGAATCTCCCTAAAGAAATTCACTGTCTTCCATTTTCTTTTATCTACCTCATTTTGTGTCAACATTTGCGAAATACAGTTGTGGCTTGTTTCTTGGAAGCTCTGTTACCAACTTCCACAGCATGAGTTGCTATCTTGTGTCTGTGGAGTGTTGGTGCATCTATCATGGCTTTTCTCTTTCTATCTGTGATCGCAGACTCCCCCTTTCACTTCTTCTTTGCCCTCTTTTCTTTTGGTAGGTGTCTTCGCTATTCTGGTCCTTTGGTGCAAAACTAATATTAGCCTGTTAACCTCAGCAACATTAACTTTCCTGTAAGAATGGCATAGTTCTCTCTTGTAGTGGATGAAAAGTGGGACTCTTTAGCTTGTTATTCGAAGGATTATTTCGCGAGAAATCAATTTTTGCTTTTCCTTTTGTACATAAACTAGTTACAAGTAGCCCGTGCATGGGCCCAACAATTTTTTTTTCAAAAATTAATTTTAATTATTGTGATTTATAATAATTTTTTAAATTATACAAAATTATTTTCTTTAGATATTTTAAGTTGTTAACTGTTGTAATTTATAATACTTTTTATGTAATTTTTAAATGTTTAGATGACCATAATAATTAATTATGTGTGATATAGTAAAGTTACGATTGAAACAGCGAAGTAGAGATATAACAAAATTACTATACAAAATTACTTGGGTGAAATAGCTGAATCAGACATGTCGTAAATATCTATTTTACTTTTTTTTTATTAAATATTATTAATTTTTTACTACATAAATAACTTATAATAATTAATTAGAGATGATATAATAAAATCACGGAGGAAGCAGCTTATGAAGCAGGATCATAAATATCTATTTTATTTTTTTTATTAAATATTATTAATTTACGTAGGCATGTTGACGGAGACCTGACTGCTTCTCCTTCTCATTCCCTCTTATTAGTAAGTAACTAGTGTATGTATCCATGTGCGTTTTAATTATTTTATATTGAAATGTCTTTTTCGAGCATGCTAGATCATATTATCTTACAAAAATTCAATTATCACATTATTTCTCAATGATATGTGAAAATAAATAAATTCTACCCCCTCCCCGCCCCCATCTCCCGTCTCCATCTCCACACTCCCTCCCTTTCCTCTCAATTTATTTTTAAAAAAGGATTAAACCTCCCCTTCACCAATGCCCTATCTCTAATTAAATCTATACGAAAAAATAATCATGTAACTTTTTTAGAAAAAAAAGAAAGATATATGTTTCATATTTTCTAAATATTATTTTCAATTTAAAATATCCTCCACCCCCATCCGCCCCACCCTCACTTCTAACCAAATCTATATGAGAAAAAGCAATCATGTAATTGTGAAAAAGTTTTTTTGATTTATATTTTTTTTAACGTATTATTTACAATTTAATGATTTCAAATTCTTAATATTAGTTGTTTTAACTTTTAAACTTTAATTCATTCTCCATCTCTTTTATTAAAAATTTATCAATAGCAACATATCTATTATCTAATTACTTCATTGGGAACAATAACAACATACCCAATATATCTAATTATTTCACTATATTCTCAAAATCAATTCAAATTCTTCCGGCCTATCCGTGGTGTACATATTTTTCTACAATTTTTTAATTACTTAATTAATTCTCTACAATTTTTTAATTGCTTAATTAATTCAAATCCCCTGGCCTATTTCTCAATGTGTTTTTTTTCGTACTATATTTCTATTACTTTGCTTTTCTCTAATTCGACTTTAAATTAATTTTTTTGTATGTGTTACACACATTAGTAATTAATTTTTCTTGTCTGTAATCTCAAAATGCAAAAGTTAGAATAGATAAGTGTCATTATTCACAACAAATAAGTAATATATAGATTAGGAGAAGACTCCAAGATAAATGAAAATTTCAAATTTAGTTTTGTTATGCATAACAAATTACGTTAGTTTATTTAAATTAGTAAAAATTTTAAAATTTTCTTAATTATATATTTTTGAACTTAAATTCAAATTTCAAATACAATTTTAGTTTGAAAATTGATTATTTTTTCTTAAAAAAAAAAATTCATTTGTAAAAATCACACTTAAATTCAGTTATATTTTTGAAATGAAGTGATTTTTACAAAAATTATAGAGATCTTGCTACAATCCTCCTGCACAAAAAAAAAACATCGATTAATTGTAAACGAAGAATTTTTGAGCTCGATTCAAATAAAACATATGACATGCAAATTTTGTGTGAATTGACAATGATTCAGGAGATTAAATCGGAGAAGAGAGCATAATGCATTTTACTTTTAAACTAACTTCAATTTGTAATTTTGATTCAAAATTTATCATAAGTTTCTCATAAATTAAATGAATAGATCACCATTGAATAAAAAATAAAAACACATAAGATCAAATGAACACTTATATATTTTAATAACATACTAATATAAGAATGATAATAAAAAAGTAGCATTTAAAAAGCTAAATTCTTGAAAAAAAAATCAAGCATTACTTGCTTGAGTTCAAGCATGCTTTATACCTTTAAATAAATCATTTAAAGTAATAACATATTAGATTAGTTGATTCATCGAAATGAAATAAAATATCTAAACATACAACATTAAAAATAATGACAAAAAAATGCACAAAGATTATGAATAAATATTCAATAATCTCTTCTAAAACAAAATCACAAAAAAAACTCAATATGTGCATATGTAGATAAAGAAATTGTCATGAATCTTAATAAACATGATATACATATTAGGAATTATAGTGAAAAAGAAGAAGGATAACGATAATTTACTTATTAAATTGAATCATAAAAAAAAAAAAAAAGATACTAACACCCTTAAGCATTAACGGAGGAAGATAAAGATGAAAATACTATAACCTTTTTGCATTTAAAAAACAAAACTATTAAATAAAAAATATAATAAAAAAAATGAAGAATATGAAAAATACAGAAGACAAATTCACTAAAAAACTAATGAATAATACCCCCAAAAGTAAAAGCTTAACATTATTTATCACTTTGATATATAGTAGTATATATATATGACAGGTGAAGAAGTTAGAATTTTATTTCAATTCAAACTCTACTTGCATTTAAATTAAAATATTATCTCAATTTCTTTCTTATCCTTAGTTATTCAAATACAATGTGTGTTTCTCCTATAAATTTGAATTAAGAGAAAATTTTGAAATCAATTCAAATATTTTTAATATTATCATTACTATTTTTAAAATTATTATTATTGTTATTATTACTACCAATACTACTTTTATTTTTGGTTGGTTAAATGCTACCAATACTTCTACTATTACTACGTAATACAATTGTATGAAAATACTATCAGTACTTCTACTATCTCATTTAACATTTAATCTAATATATTAAAATATAATATAATATAATATATTACTAATGCCACTATTCCTACTATTAGTATATACGTACTACTACTACTATTTATTATTATTATTATTATTATTATTATTATTATATTATCATTATTATTACTATTATTATTAATATATTTTTTATATTTTATTAAATATTTAAATAATTATATCCAGACACATTTTATAACATTTAAATTTTAAAAGAAATAAATTTATGAAAGAGTAAAAGTTTATTTAGAACCCTTCAAAAATAAGTTTATATTTTAAGCTAATGATTTTCTTTTTAAAATAAAGGATAATGTATTTTAAAATTTAAATAATTTAAAATTTTTATTACATCATTATTAACTTTGTCCTAAAAATTGTCATGCGGCTTCTTAATAGCTCACAACATGGCTAACTATGGTGCTTCGTCCTCTACTTTATAATATATATAGATCATATTTATTTGAATTTTTAAAGAGATAAACGTGAGAGAGTAAAAGTTCATTCAAAACTCTGTAACCATGAATCTATATTTTTAAGCTAATGAAATCTTTTTTTCAAATAAAGAATAATATATTTTCAAATTTAAATATTTAAATTTTTTTAATACATTATTATTACAACATTATTAAGTTATATCCTAAAAATTATCACGTGGCTTTTTAATATCTGGTCACCGGGCTTCTTGTCTTACTTTTACTTTTGCTTTTATATATATATATAGACATTACGATGGAGAATAAATCAAAGTTAAAATATTTGTGGAGAGTTTTTCTTCAAAATTTGATCTAAGGAGAAGGGAAGACTTCTCTTACAAAATACGCACACACAAATAAGGGAACTCGATGAGAATTATATGCCGCTTTACTTTGTATTCTATATGAATCATTCTTATGATTTGAACTCACAAACTACTATATGATTTAATTACATTCTTACCATCATACAAAAGCTTTCCTTGAAAAGCAAATATAACTAAAAATAAGAATCGAGATTAATTTAATGGAGAACTTGTGAGTCAAATCAATTAGTTCTACATCTTCATCTTGTTTAGAGAAGCAAAATTGAAAGGGGAAGACTAGCCCAACCTCCACTGAAGCACAAGTTGTAGGGGATATGAGTTTACTGCTTTGTCACCCGTTTAAAAAGTGTATAATTTACAAGTGGAGTTACTCCAGTTAGAGCAACTTGGGATAGTTTTGCAGGGTTAGCGTTATGTATGCATTTATTAGTAATACAAATATAGTTATGCGAATTAATAAATTGAAAAAATTTGATACATTAATAACTTATCTTTTAATCAACGAAAAAGGCTCAAAAAGAATCCTGAACTATCTAAAATAACTCAAAAATGTGCCTCATTAGATTTTTGGTTCAAAAATACCCCTCCGTTAAATATTTGGCTCAAAAATATCCCTCCCTCTAACGGAATTCGAAAAAGGATCAAAAATACCCCTGAACTATCTGAAATGGGTCAAAAATACCCCTCTGTTAAATATTTGGCTCAAAAATACTCTTCCCCTTAACGAAATTAAGTTATTTCGATTGAATTAAACCCTACTTTAACTTTTTAACCCTAATACTTTAATTTTTTTACATAAAAGTATTTTTTTAATTTTAAAAATTAGATAATGAAAAAAAGTATTTGAATTATAATATAAATTGGTTGAATTTGATTTGAAAAATAAACATACATTTATTCTAAAAAGGTATTTTCACTTTACATCTTTTTAATCTTTAAAGAAATTAACGAAATATAAATTAATGAAATATAAATTTTCACTTAAAGAAATTAACGAAATAAAAATTAAATGATGAACTTTATATAAATTAACGAAATAATCAAAATAATTTAATTTCATTAAATACCCCTCTGTTAAATATTTGGCTCAACCCTCCCCCTTAACGAAATTAAATTATTTCAATTGAATTAAACTCTAACTTTAACTTTTAATCCTAATACTTTAATTTTTTTTACATAAAAGTATTTTCTTAATTTTAAAAATAAGATAATGAAAAAAAGTATTTGAATATAATATAAATTGGTTGAATTTGATTTGAAAAATAAACATACATTTATTTTAAAAAGGTATTTTCACTTTACATCTTTTTAATCTTTAAAGAAATTAACGAAATTAACGAAATATAAATTTTCACTTAAAACAATTACCGAAATATAAATTAAATGATGAACTTTATATAAATTAACGAAATAATCGAAATAATTTAATTTCATTAAGTACCCCTCTGTTAAATATTTGGCTCAAAAATACCCCTTCTCTTAACGAAATTAAATTATTTCGATTGAATTAAACCCTAACTTTAACTTTTTAACCCTAATACTTTAATTTTTTTTTACATAAAAGTATTTTTTTAATTTTAAAAATAAGATAATGAAAAAAAGGTATTTGAATTATAATATAAATTGGTTGAATTTGATTTGGAAAATAAACATACATTTATTCTAAAAAGGTATTTTCACTTTACATCTTTTTAATCTTTAAAGAAATTAACGAAATATATATTAACGAAATATGATTTTTCACTTAAAGAAATTAACGAAATATAAATTAAATGATGAACTTTATATAAATTAACGAAATAATCGAAATAATTTAATTTCATTAAGGGAGGGGTATTTTTGAGACAAATATTTAACAGAGGGGTATTTTTTTATCTATTTCAGATAGTTCAGGGGTATTTTTTATCCTTTTTCGAATTCCATTAGAGGGAGGGGTATTTTTGAGCCAAATATTTAACGGGAGGGTATTTTTGAGCCAAAAATCTAACGAAGGGCATTTTTGAGCTATTTTGGATAGTTCAGGGGTATTTTTGAGCCTTTTCCGTTTAATCAATTACCGAATATGATTATTATTTATATAATCAATTACCGAATATGATTATTATTCAAGAGGGTCTATCACAAACATCACGTGAATTCCACATACTAGGGTCAAAGCTCATAACTTTTGTAGGCAAACATAAATCAAAACTCAACAACACATTAAACATCCATTTCAACTCATACAAATCATCAACTCCTAAACATTAAAATCTTTTAGTTTTAAAAAGGGTTCTTAAGCTTCTTGGATGAAAGGGACCCAAGAATCAACATCTACATACCTTAACCTTTGAAATTGAATGAACTTTAGTGCTTGAATCTTTATCCACACTTGAAGTAAATAAATTCTTGAAGCCCACACTATGAGGAACTTGATTCTTGAAGAAACCTTGAAGATTTATGGATGAGTTTTGGAAGATTAGGGTTCTTGATTGAAACCCTAGTAATACTCTCTTGAGAGAGTTGTAAAAGAAAATGATTGAATTAGGGTTCCTCATATTTATAAAGGCTCAAAAAGGGTGGAAAATGATCAAAATACCCTTGCAAAAACTCCCTTGAATTGCTGAAAAAATATACTTGACGCCATTCGTGACAGGCCGTCAGGTTCGTGATAGGCCGTCACGAATGGTCGTCAAAAAAGGGCTCCAAATTCTTTATTTTCTTCCCATGGCTGATGACATCATCAGAATGTGACGACGTCGTCAAAAAGGGCGTCAGAAACGTGATAGCCCGTCAGAAACGTCGTCACTATTTTCCAGCTTGACATGCTGGAGTAAAATAGGCATAACTCTTTGCTCCGATATCGGATTTAGGAAAAATTGGTATTGTTGGAAAGATAATTCTAATATATTTCATTTGATATATAGAAAAGCATCCAGTTCTTAATATACAATGAGTTATGGTCGATTGAAGTTGACCTAAATTTTGACGGTCACTAAAACTTGAACGATAGGAAAGTTTTCAACTCGTTCATGAGTTAGGGGACCTCTATGATCTTAATTTATGCTCAAATAGATTCTCACACGATTTCAAAGTATTTCATACTTGGGAGGTTAATTCTTAAATATTTTGACTCGGATTTTCGCTTTACCAAATACGCTCTAAGGTTCAGACTGGAAGAGGATTTTGCGGGGCATTACATTATCTCCCCCTTGAGAACATTCTTCCTCGAATGTTGTTTGATAGAATGAGAATACGAATCAACAAAAATTACTCAAGAAATGGAAACATCTCATATCAGGACTACGCAACTGGAATGACTGACATATAGAGTTCTCACACTGGGCATGCATATATGATGCATGGAATACTCGACTGATGATACTCATAGCTGAATTCTCATAATACACATGCATATCTGATGGATGGACTCATAACTGGGATGATCTCATGAATACATGAATGAACACACGCTGACAAGCTGAAATTTTTCTACTGAATATGCATATCTAATGCATGAATGTCCGGCTAAGCTGACTTTTGAAAGCACGACTTGACAATGCAACAATGATTGATGCTAAATTTATAAGGAAAATATGAACATGCATCGAGATGAATCTAATGGAATGCAACATCATAATACCATGGGGTATCTCCCCCTTGGGACTCTATGTCCCTCTAAACACACTTTGCTAAAATACTAGAGCGGTGCGTGGGGCACCTACAGACTGGGTCATAATTGACCGATCAGGATCTGAAACTTATGCATGAATCATGCTAACATATAAGCTCAAAATAAGAGCAAAGGATCTATCAATGCATAACATAAAGATGAAGGGATTATAACATACCCGGGTCAATTTCAGGGGATCTTTCCCGATCAAGGCGAGCCTGAAGTGCATACAATCTATTATGAGCTGAAGGAAGACTATGCTGACTTCGGGGACCTTGCTTAGGACAGTCTCGAACTTTGTGACCGGTCTCGCCACATCCAAAGCACACATCACTACCGGCTCTACACACACCCTTATGATTCTTACCACATTCTTCACACAACGGGTAGGTACGAACACCACTAGTACTACTCTGGGCTTTGGAGCTTGGCGCTCCTTCAAATCTGACACCCCCAAACGCAGGTGCGAGTAAACTAGCTGTAGATAGAGTTGGAACTAAAAATCTCCGACCATACTGAGAACTACTACCACCTTGAGACCCTGATTGCGAGAAACCATGACTACCTGTCTTGGATCTCTTACTCACTCTCCCTCTCTCCTTCATCTTATCTGCCTCAATCTGTTGCGCATGAATTATTAGCCTAGAAAGATCCATATCTCTATTAATCATGGAAGATCTACACTCTTTCAACACATCCCTTGATACCCCAGTCAAAAACTTACTCATACTCGCTCTAGGGTCAGCTATCAAGTCGGGAGCATAGTTAGCTAATTAGTTAAACTTAGGACAATACTCTTTCACTGTCATGGAGCCTTGCCTTAGATTCATAAACTCTTCTACCTTAGCTTCTCTTATTTCTAGTGGGAAAAAACTATCTAGAAAGGCACACTGAAACTCTAGCCAAGTCATGGGAGCTGCATTCACCCCTCTACTTTTCTCCCACATCACTACCTAATCATGAGCAATATCTTTCAACCTATAAGATGCTAACTCAATACTCTTCTTCTCTGACACATGAATAATATGGGTGATCTTCTTCACCTTCTCAAGAAACAACTGTGGATCCTCACCTACTACTGACCCAAAGAATTCGGGCAGGTTCATTTTCATGAAGCTTTTAATCCTAGCTGCGGCAAAATTCCCATCTTTCTGAGGTGGGACTGCAGCCTGACGGTTACCATGAACATTAGTCCCCGCCTAGGCTAGCGCTTGGAAAGCTTCCCAAAACACTGCATGTGACACACTCTTATTTTCAGGATTTACCGGCTGAGGGGGCTGATCATCAACCCTATGGACAAAGTCTCTGCGAGGAGGCATACTCTATATATAAGAGAATGAAGTGGATTAGACTGAGGATCAACTTGAGCTCATGCTCACTCGCACGAAATGATCACTAAAAGAAGAGGAACTGCTCCTAAGAACATCCTGTAGCCTTTTGTACATAAATGTGGCGCGCTACACACCCATGTACAAGACTCTACTAGATGCGGATTTTCAGACTCCCTAGGATACTCTTGAACCTTAAGCTCCGATACCAAGTTTGTAACACCCCGAGATCTCATCCTAAGATGTCACACAGTTCTTATGACCCCGAAGAAACAAAAGCTAACCCTTTACTGATATCTGTACCTGTACACTGCACAATATCTGAAAAAAATGCGTAAACTTGCCATAAGGTTCAACACATCTATACATACTCAAAACTGAAAACTGAATACAAATACATCCATCTGAAAAGCCTCTAACTGTCTGAAATGTGGAGTTGATGGAACATGTCCCCAACTAACTCCGTCAACAGAAAATAAACAAAGTCTGAAACAATAGTAGTAAACTGAGACTCGTCCTCGAAAGAAGAGGACTCACTGCTACTGCTGCTGATTGGGACCAAACTACTGAGGATAAACTGGATTTTGTGCCTCTGAACCTATGGTGTCAAATAAAACACCATAGCACAAATGTGTCAGTACCAAAATGTACCGAGTATGTAGATGGGGTACGCTAATACAAGGGCTCATGCATGCACAATATCTAAACTGAATAATCATGAAGATGCCGCATGAGAACACATACATGAATGCACAGAACAAAACACAATCATCGCGACAATAGATACTGAAACTCGCATACCACTTTACTGCAGACTGAACTCACTACTGATACTGAGATACTGAATCATTGACTCATCTGATACTGATAACTGAGGATCTGGATGTTCTTACATCAATGACTGAATTCTTGGACTTACTGCTTTCGACTGACAGAATTACAGATCAACCTTTCTAACAGATGATTTCAGAAGCTTTATCAATGATAATAAATATGATTATATCTGAATCTGACAACAAAAATACTCAATAGAAATTTGATACTTTGATTAAGCCTGTCTAACAACATATCTCTGAATATAATATCATATAACTGTATGTGAGACCAAGTCTATCTGATGGGATGGACCATAAATCAATGGAACTATTTGAGTTCCTCATAATGATAGATGACTGTATCTAACAGTCCTAATTTCAGAAGACTGATTCTAAAACTGAGACTGAATCTGAAACTGAAACTGTGGGAAGTAGTCACTTAACCGACATGCCTGACCTACCACAGGTGGGGTCCAACCTGTGCCCCAGTTGGAAGGGTGTCATTACCGCGCCACTGGTAAAGACAACTCTATGTGACCCTCATCTAGAAGGTCCTTAAACGAGAATGGTGGAGCCCTCATCTAGCAGGTCAAGCCACCTCATCTACCCTTATCTAGCAGGTATGATATCTCTCATCCACCCTCAACTAATAGGTGTGATGTCTCAACCTACGCTGGCTACGTAGTTCTGGAGCACAAAGATTGCATCTAAGAATCACACCCTCTACTAGTAGGTGAGTTCCCATCCTTGAGCTCGCTCGGTGCTAGTTTCTACTCCCAACTGAAAGACTCTGACTGAATTCTTTAACTGAGCACAACTGAACTAAATCTGATACTGATCATATTACTCAAAAGGTCTGACTGAGTTATGCTGAGATCACTTGGTTTCGTATCTGACGGAAAAGATATCGAATCATGGTATCTGACTGACGATACAGAGCTTGAATAGATTACTTGAATATCTTCTGAGATTAGGATTGAATCACTTGAATACTATTAGAACTGAGCTGATTACAGGTCTGAGGCTAGATTACTAGCGATATAGAGATTGCAGAGATAACTGAGATTACTAAGCTTTATTAAGCTTCGCACTTGTCTGAGGATACAAAGTTCTATAGTTCACTGAGTTCTGAGAATCATGGATCGATTGGAATTATCGAGAAATTGACACGGGCTCTAGACAACAGCTCTATTTTTGGGTATAAATACCCCCCCAGGACTCGATAGCATAAAAGTAAGCATCATCATTCATTCATCATCACAAGCATTCATGTATCATCACAATCATTCAAGCATCTTCACAAGTAATTCAGGAATCATGCCATATGTTCATTTCCATAGTCATTAAACATCACCTCAAGCATTTAAGAATCTCAAACGTCTATTCATCATCACAGTTGCCAAGGAGTCACTTTAAGCATCTCAGAATCATAATCATATAATAACGTAGGGGAAACATGCTACTAGATTGTACTTCCTTCAACAAGGTTTTACCTTAACTATTTCATACCTATATCGATCTTGACATGTGTTTGGATATCACTTGATTTGGGGAAAACTTCATACTAACACATCACTATTTACTTGCTAACCACTTGACATGTATTAAAATCTTAGCATATATCAAAGAGCACAAAATTGGGGAATTTACAACCATCATATCTCGACTTGTTCCTTTGTTCCCTAGGGTCTTTCAAAAGCCACTAGGCACGATCGATTTTACACCTACTTGGGGATTTCATGCTATCTTGGCACATTTCACTCACTAAGGCATTTTATCAAACACTAGGCATGCATGGACTAGCTCACAATTTGGAGTTTCCTATCCAACATACTATAGCGGCCCTTATGCTTCACCTAAGCTCTTTATCAAACCTATGGGGAACGTTCTTCACTTATTCAACCATTTCTACACCCAAAAGTCATGAACACATCACATGGAAAAACAACTTCAAGAGGGTCTATCACAAACATCACATGAATTCCACATACTAGGGTCAAAGCTCATAAATTTTGTAGGCAAACATAAATCAAAACTCAACAACACATTAAACATCCATTTTAATTCATACAAATCATTTACAACTCATAAACATAAAAATCTTTTAGCTTTAAAAAGGGTTCTTAAGCTTCTTGGATGAAAGGGACCCAAGAATCAACATCTACATACCTTAACCTTTGAAATTGGATGAACTTTAGTGCTTGAATCTTTATCCACACTTGAAGTAAATAAATTATTGAAACCCACACTATGAGGAACTTGATTCTTAAAGAAACCTTGAAGATTTATGGATGATTTTTAGAAGATTAGGGTTCTTGATTGAAACCCTAGTAATACTCTCTTGAGAGAGTTGAAAAAGAAAATAATTGAATTAGGGTTTGAATGAGGGTTCCTCATATATATAGAGGCTCAAAAAGGGTGGGAAATGACCAAAATACCCTTGCAAAAACTCCCTTGAATTGCTGGAAAAACATACTTGACGCCATCCGTGACAGGCCGTCAGGTTCATGATAGGCCGTCTCGAATGGTCGTCACAAAACGGGTCCAAATTCTTGATTTTCTGCCCAGGACTGACGACGTCATCAGAAATGTCATCAGAATGTGACGACATCGTCAAAAAGGACGTCAGAAACATGATAGCCCGTCAGAAACGTCGTCACCATTTTCCAGCTTGACATGCTGGAGTAAAATGGGCATAACTCTTTGCTCCGATATCGGATTTAGGCGATATTGGTATTGTTGGAAAGCTAATTCAAAGATCTTTCATTTTATATATAGAAAACCACCCATTTCTTAATATACAACGAGTTATGATCAATTGAATTTCATCCAAATTTTGACGGTCACTAAAACTTGAACGATAGGAATATTTTCAACTCGTTCATGAGTTAGGGGACCTCTATGATCTTAATTCATGCTCAAATAGATTCTCACACGATTTCAAAGTATTTTATACTTGGAAGGATATTTCTTAAATATTTTGACTCGGATTTTCGCTTTACCAAATACGCTCTAAGGTTCAGACTAGAAGAGGATTTTGCAGGGCATTACAAAATGCTTCAAGCTTTTCAATACGATAATAGTTGAGTTTTATCTTGTGCCTTTGTTTTCCTGAATAGGTTAATACTTTTTGAATCACTAAATTGTGATAAGTAGTGCATATATATATATATATATATATATATATATATATATATATATATATATATAGAGAGAGAGAGAGAGAGAGATTTATATATATATAACATAAATAGGGATAAAACAATAATTTAGTGTATCCTTATTGGGTTATCGGTTAAACCGATAACCCAGTAAGCTAAAACCGAAACCGAACTGTTTACCCAATTTATTTTTTATAAAACCAATAAGAAATCGTTAACTCAATACTATTTTTATCGATTTGATTTATTAATCGGTTCGATTTTTGTACGCCCCTATCGATAATGTGACCACTCGAACAATAAGGCAGGGCAAAAGAAGATGGGTCATTCTAGAATACCCGAGATTTGCCTAATTCGTGATGATCTGATGGGTCACTAGACAACTCACGTGTTACAAATGTTTTTAAAGGTCAACTTCCAAAAGAAATAGGTAAAACGTGTTCCATTAAAAATAGTTTAAATGTGTCTTTATTTTTTTTTTAATCTATTAAATTTGTAATTGTCATTCTCTTCATTTAAAAAAGAATGACTTACTTTTTTTTAACTCGTTTAAAAAAGAATTATCTATTTTCTTTTTTGACAACAATTTAATTTCGACTTTTCATATGACATGTTTAGGATCATAAAATTAAAGAACATTTTAGTATATTTGACATAACTTTAATTTAAGGTCACAACATTCAAAAGTTGTTTTTATTTTCTTAAACTTCATGTCAAGTCAAAATAAATCACTCTTTTTAAAACCGATGAAGTATTTTTAAGGCTGCAACTGTTCTCCTTTAAAACATAAAATGGTATATACAAAACTTTAATCCTTTTTAGTTAAGGAGATTTTTTTCAATTATTAGTCTCTGTTGGGTTCAATTGGTGTGAATGAAAAATGGAGGGACACAACCCTTTGAGGAAAAGACACATTGTTTTGGAAAAGGAGTGACTGTTCAGATAGTTGTGTCTGTTAAAAAAAAGACACAATGTTTCGAATGAAAAGACATGACTCTTCCAAATGATACACCTTTTTGGATGAACCATTGCCACTTTTCGAAAGGGGTACTTTATGGCTATATAAACCTGCATTTTTTCCACAGGTTTACAATGAAAAATTTCTGCATAAGAAAAATATTCTCTTGCTTCTAAAAACTCTGTGTGATCATCTCCCGTTGAGTAAGTTTGAAGAAAATCAGAAAGTTTGAGGTACTGCTACATTCTGGTTGTGAAGCCATTTTATCCTGGGAGGAAAATTCCTCAACCTCAGGTACTTGAGGGGAATTATTTCCTTAAGGAAACTCCATGAATTCAGAGGACTTGACTTATTCTGCTTCATCTATTTTTTCTTAAAAAATATAAAATAACACACTTCTTTGAAAGGTCATTTTGATCTTGTGTTGAAGGTGTTGAAAAACTTCAAAAGTGTTCTTGAAAAATCTTGAACTTGTGTTGAAGTTTAGTGTTGCTAAAATACAGATTTTGTGTACCCAAAAATATCAATCTTAAATAAATAATATACTAATCTGTATTGTTTTATTTACTGTTTTTTCAGTAAATAGTTGAACTTCATATTGATAGTTCTTCAACTTTTTGAACTTGTGTTTGAAGTTCTTGAAACTTGATTTTGATAGTTCATAAGTTGGTTGAACTTGTGCTGAAGTTCTTGACATTTGGTTTTGCTATTTTCTAGAAAATAGTTTGAACTTCATTTTGTTGATGTTTATAAGTTGGGTTGAGCTTATTGTTAAAAGTTCAAAGTTGTAAATACAGAGTTAAAACTTCATTTGATTATTCATATGTTAATTTGAACATGTGTTTGAAGTTATTATTGAAAAATACAGATTTTATCAAAATTGAGAAAAATAACAATCTTAAGGAAAGTATAAAAATATTTATTTTTGTGCTTGTTTGGTGAAGAAGAAAAAATTATCGCCATTTATAAATCAAGTATTTGGTTAATCTGTATTGGGCCTAATTTTATGGAGACTAAAATCTTTTGATTTCTACTCCCTCGATTAGAAGAATATAAAATCTTCTTCGAGAATTTGGTTCGAAGAATATAAAAACTTCACCGATTCGTTAAGATCTCTGTATTGGTTTCTGGAGTTTAAAATCTGTGGGATTTCACTCTGTTTGAATTTGATTATGATTTGAAGTCATAAAAACTTCGTCATGTTTCATAGTTCATTCGGTTGATGATTTGAAGATATAAAAACTTCATCATTGACTAGAAACAAGTTGGCTAAAGATTAAATTCTTGATTGTTAGTATTCTGAAATACTAAAGAGTATGTCAAAGATTGAGAAGAAAAATGACGAATGAAACTGAACAATAAATTGATTTGGTTGTGAATGGTGTTGTCCTAATGACTACCAATGTTGCATCATTAAGTCATTCAGGTATTGCTCTAGCAATGAAAATGACGGAGAAATAGAAAAATATTTTGGTATGAACTTCAACGAATAACAACAAATAATGTCATTTGACTGGTCAAACTTGCAATGCAAATGTTCACAAGTATAGATCCTCATATTCTTAAAATAATAATAACAATAATAATGATAGGAAATCAATTATCTGTCATTCCAAGATAGACGAGGATAATGAGTTGAATGAAAAATCACCAATAATGGTTGCAAATTCTGTTAAGGATGATGCTCCAAATAATAAAAAGATGAAGAAGTCTTCTGGACAAGAAAAAAGATTAGATAAACAAGTTGGAAATAACTACAAAGATTGAAAATCTATGTGATATGATCACTGAAAGCAATCTAGTTGGATATCCAAATGAATGGTGGTTTAATTTAGGAGCCACTAGACATGTTTAAGCAGACAAAGAAGCTTTTGCTACTTATGACTCCGTTGGTCCTAAAGAAGTGATCTTCATGGGAAATAATACAACAACCAAGATTGAAAGAAGTAGGAAGATATTCCCAAAAGTGACTTCCGGCAAGGTGTTGACTCTCAATAATGTTCTCCATGTTCCTACTATTAGGAAAAACTTAGTATCGACAACACTTCTCATTAAAAATGAGTTTAAGTATGTGTTTGTTTTGAAGAAATTTGTAATAAGCAAGAATGAAACATATGTAGAAAAAGGCTACCTCAATGAGTAACTTTTCAAACTTTATGTAAGGGTTGTTGAAATGAAGAAAGTTGAGGCTTCTTCTTACTTGCTAGAGTCAAATGATTTGTGGCATAGTCATTTAGGACATGTCAAGTACAAAACCTTGCAAAAACTGATTAACTTAAAAGTTTTGCCAAACTTTGAGTGCAATAAATTAAAATGTCAAATATGTGTGGAATCAAAGTATACTAAGCATCCGTATAAGACCATTGAAAGGAATTCCAATCCCTTAGACTTAATCCATACAAATATTTGTGATATGAAGTCAACACCATCTCATGGTGGAAAAAAGTATTTTATAACTTTTATTGACGATTGTACTAGATATTGTTATGTCTATTTGCTAAACAGTAAGGATGAAGCAATAGATGCATTTAGACAACATAAAATAGAAGTTGAAAATTAGTTAGAGAAAAAAATTAAAACAATAAGAAGTGATAGGGATAGAGAATATGAATCTCTCTTTGTGCAAATATGTGTAGAGAATGGAATTGTCCATCAAACTACGACCCCGTATTCACCTCAATCTAATGAAATTGTGGAAAGAAAAAATCGAACCTTGAAGAAAATGATGAGTGCCTTACTTATAAGTTCAAGTTTACCACAAAACTTGTGGGGTGAAGCTATCCTTATGGATAACCGAATACTCAATAGAGTGCCCCATAGTAAGACACAATCAATTCTATATGAAAAATGCAAAAGAAGGAAACCCAACTTAAAATATTTCAAAGTGTAGGGGTGTCTAGCGAAGGTCCAAGTTTCTATGCCTAAAAGAGTAAGGCTAGGACCTAAGACGGTGAACTGCGTGTTCATAGGATATGGTAAAAGTAGTAAAGCATGTCGTTTCTTAGTTCATAAATCCGAACATCCGAATATCAATGAAAATACGGTAATTGAATCAGATAATGCTGAATTCTTTAAATACATTTATCTGTATAAAACTAGACATGAACCGTCTAGTGGGAGGTTTAAATGACCTTGAGATAAACCAAGTGAAGATGTACATAATGATGAGAATCCAATACGTAGTACACGTCAAATAAAGTCAACTTTTTTTGGATCAAATTTTATAACATTTCTCTTAGAAAATGAGCCTCAATGTTTAAAGAAACGATGTCATCGTTAGACTCATCCTTTAGGAAAGAGACAGTTAATAGTGAGATTGATTCAATCTTAAGCAACCATACATGGGAACTGGTTGATCTTCCTCCAGGAAATAAACCTTTAGGTTCAAAATGGATCTTTAAAAGGAAAATGAAAGCTGATGGTACTATTGACAAATACAAGGCCAAACTTGTTGTAAAAGGCTTTAAACAAAAGAAAGGTCTTGATTACTTTGATACATACTTGCCTGTAACGGGGATAACTTCAATTCGGATGTTAATTTCTTTTTTGGCGGTATATGGTCTTGAAATACATCAAATAGATATGAAAACAACATTTTTAAATGGAGAATTGGAGGAAGAAATTTACATAGAACAACCTGAGGGTTTTGCGGTTCCGAAAAAAGAAAATAAGGTGTGTAAACTTGTTAAGTCACATTATGGACTAAAACAAGCACCTAAACAATGGCATGCGAATTTTGACCAAACCATGTTGGAAAACGGGTTCAAGATTAATGAATGTGTATACATTAAAGACACTCCAAATCACCACATCATTGTTTGTTTGTATGTGGATGATATATTGATCATCAGTAGAGACATTTCTGACATAAATTCTTTGAAATAACTGCTCGAGATCAAGTTTGATATGAAAGACCTTGGAGTTGTGGATGTGATCTTAGGAATAAGAATCCACAAAACTCTACACGGGTTGGCATTGTCATAGTCTCATTACATTGAAAAGGTACTAGAAAAATTCAAGTATTTGGAATTTGGTATTGCAAAGACTCCATTCGACGTGAACTTTGTACTTCAAAAGAATGAAGGTGACTCATAGTTGGAGTATGAAAGAGTGTTGAGATGTTTAATTATATCATAAATTGTACACGAGTAGACATTGCATGTCCTATTAGTAAGTTGAGTCGGTACACGAGTAATCCCAATAAAACTTATTGGATGGCAATGAAAAGAGTTTTTGGGTATCTTAAATACACTCAAGACTATGCTTTGCATTATAATAAATATTCCATGATACTTGAAGGATATAGTGATGCAAATTGAATCACCGGATCGAACAAAGTAAAATCCATGAGTGGATATGTATTTACTATCGGTGGAGCAGCAGTCTTTTGAAAATCATCTAAATAGACATGTATTGCTCGCTCTACAATGGAATCTGAGTTTATTGCATTGGATAAAGCCGGTGAAGAAGCAAAATGGCTCCGGAATTTCTTGGAAGATATTCCTTATTGGCCTAAACCAGTGGCACCAGTATGTGTACACTACAATAGCCAAGCGGCAATAGGTAGGGTAAGGAGCATAATGCACAATGGTAAATCTCATCACATAAAATGAAGATATAATACCGTTAGAGAACTTTTCTATAGTGGAATTATCACTGTTGACTATGTAAAGTTGAAGGATAATGTGTTAGATCCACTTACAAAAGGCCTGTCTAGAGAAAAAGTTGAGAGGACATCCAAGGGAATATGTTTACGGCATAGGACAAGTCAGCATGATGCTAACTCTACCTAGAAAACTTGAGATCCCAAGATCTAGGTTCAAGGAGATCAAACAAAGTTGTGTATGACAGGTTCAACATTGTCAATATCCCAACCCATTCTCATGATGTAGACAATGTTTAACAAACAAGGATAAGACTTATGGTGTGAAGTCTTTTAATGATTATCTAAATTTGACAGATTTTACCAAATAGTTTAATCTACATGATTGAACATTTAAAAATCACCTATGTGAGGGCGAAGTCAAAGCTGCTTTAAGGAGAATGATAGTAAACGCCTATTCTCTAATCTCTCATGAGACCGAAACGTGTTCATGACTGAAACAAACAAAACAGTAAGAACCATAAAGGTAAAAGACTGGTTATGTGACATGTGTTTTCTAGGTGTATATTAAAGCTTGACGGTTCAAAGATATCAAATCTATCGATTGACCGAGTGCATCCGATGCATGTTCACTACGGAAAGTTCAAAGGGAAATCCACATATCCAGATGCAATCAGTCTTTGCTTGATGATCACATACTTGTCCATAAAATTTTACAAAGAATAGTCATTCCTCATTCATGTGGGGGATTATTGGGTTCAATTGGTGCGAATGGAAAATAGAGGGACACAACCCTTTGAGGAAAAAACACATTGTTTTGGAAAAGGAGTGACAGTTCGGATAGTTATGTCTATTCATAAAAAAGACATAATGTTTCGAATGAACAAACATGACTCTTCCAAAGGAGACACATTTTTGGATGAACCATTGCCACCTTTC
Source organism: Capsicum pubescens (assembly GCA_030864215.1). NCBI lineage: Eukaryota > Viridiplantae > Streptophyta > Magnoliopsida > Solanales > Solanaceae > Capsicum > Capsicum pubescens. Next base: position 155,584,173 of record CM061548.1, read on the forward strand.
GGAAGGGGCACTTTATGGCTATATAAACCTGCATTTTTTCCACAGGTTTAGAATGAAAAATTTCTACATAAGAAAAATATTCTCTTGCTTCTAAAAACTCTGTGTGATCATATCCCATTTAGTGAGTTCGAAGAAAACCAGAAAGTTTGAGGTACCTCTACATTCTGATTGTGAAGCCATTTTATCCTAGGAGGAAAATTTTGCAACCTCAGGTACTTGAGGGGAATTATTTCCTTAAGGACACTCCGTGAATTTAGAGGACTTGGCTTATTCTGCTTCAACTATTTTTTCTTAAAAAATACAGAATAACATATTTCTTTGAAAGGTCAGTTTGATCTTGTGTTGAAGGTGTTGGAAAACTTCAAAAGTGTTCTTAAAAAATCTTGAACTTGTGTTGAAGTTTAGTGTTGCTAAAATACAGATTTTGTGTACCCGAAAACAACAACATCCCAATACTCTTGCGTACTCCAACTGTGAATCACTTTCACCCTCATTCGTTTGAAGTGCGAAGCTCACGTCCAATGGAGTCTTGACAATACCAAATTCCAAATACTTGAATTTGTCAAGTACCTTTTCTATGTAATGAGACTGTGACAATTCCAACCCTTGTGGAGTTCTATGGATTCTTATTTCCAAGATCACATCCGCAACTCCAAGGTCTTTCATATCAAACTCGCTCTCAAGCATTCATTTCGTAGCATTTATGTCTGAAATATCTCTACGGATGATCAACATATCATCCACATACAAACAAACAATGACTTGGTGATTTTGAGTGTCTTTAATGTAAACACATTTATCACATTCATTAATCTTGAACCCGTTTGCCAACATGATTTGGTCAAACTTCACATGCCATTGTTTAGGTGCTTGTTTTAGTCCATAAACTGACTTAACAAATTTACACACCTTATTTTCTTTTCGTAGAACCACAAAATCCTCAGGCTTTTTCATGTAAATTTTTTCCTCCAATTCTCCATTTAGTAATGTTGTTTTCACATCCATTTAATGTATTTCAAGAACATATACTTCCACCAAGGCAATTAACAACCGAATTGATGTTTTCCTCATTATTGGCGATTATGTATCAAAGTAATCAAGACCTTCCTTTTGTTTAAAACCTTTTACAACAAGCTTTGGCTTGTATTTGTCAATGGCACCATCAGCTTTCATTTTTCTTTTGAAGATCTATTTAGAACCTAAAGGTTTATTTCCTGGAGGAAGATCATCCAACTCCCACGTATGGTTGCTTAAGATTGAATCAATCTCACTATTGACTGGCTCTTTCCAAATGAATGAGTCTGACGATGACATCGCTTTTTTAAATGTTTGAGCCTCTTTTTCTAAGAGAAATGTTACAAAATTTGATCCAAACAAAGTTGATGTTCTTTGACGTGTACTACATCTTGGATTCTCATCATTATGTACATCCTCACTTGGTTCATCTCAAGGTCGTTTAGACCCCCCACTAGACTGTTTATGTCTAGTTTTATATGTATAAATGTGTTCAAAGAATTCAACATTATCTGATTCAATTACCATATTTTCATTAATATCCGGATGTTTAGATTTATGAACCAAAAATCGACATACTTTACTACTTTTTGCATATCCTATGAACACGCAGTCCACTATATTAGGTCCAATCCTTACTTTTTTAGGCATAGAAACTTGGACCTTCGCTAGACACTCCCTTACTTTGAAATATTTCAAGTTAGGTTTTCTTATTTTCTATTTTTTATATGGAATTGATTGTGTCTTACTATGGGGAACTCTATTGAGTATTCGGTTGCCTGTAAGGATATCCTCTCCACACAAGTCTTGCGGTAAACCTGAACTTATAAGTACGACATTCATAATTTCCTTCAAAGTTTGGTTATTTCTTTCTGCAATTCCATTGGATTAAGGTGAATATGGGAATATAGTTTGATGGATAATTCCATTATCTACACATTTGTGCAGAGGGAGATTCATATTCTCCACCTCTATCAATTTTTATCATTTTGATCTTTTTCTCTAACTGATTTTAAACTTCAGTTTTATATTGCCTAAACGCATCTATAGCTTCATCCTTACTATTTACAAATAGACATAACAATATCTAGTGTAATCGTAAATAAAAATTGTAAAATACTTTTTACCAACACGAGATGGTGTTGACTTCTATCACAAATGTCAGTATGGATTAAGTCTAAGAGATTTGAATTTCTTTCAACGGATTCATACGGATTCTTAGCATACTTTGATTCCACACACGTTTGATATTTTAATTTATTGCACTCAAAGTTTGGTAAAACTTCTAAGTTAATCAGTTTTCACAATGTTTAATAATTAACATGGCCTAATCGTTTATGCCACAAATCATAAGACTCAAGTAAGTATGAAGAAGCAGAACTTTTATTGATTTCAATGATCATTACATTCATCTTATTTAGGCCCTCGGTGAGATAGCCTTTTCTTACATACACTTCTCCTTTACTAATTACAACTTCTCCGAAAATAGTTACACATTTGAATCCATTTTTATCTTGAAGTGATACAGAAGTCAAGTTCTTTCTTAACTCTAGTATGTACATGACATTGTTAAGAGTCAAGACTTTGCCTGAAGTCATTTTCAAGCATACTTTTCCTGTTCCTTCTACTTTTGCAGTAACAGAGTTAGCCATGAAGATCTTTTCTTAACTTAATAGTAGTCTCAATGTTAAAAAACAAATAAAAGAAAAAAGGAGTGAAATAAGTGAGATTAAGTTGTTAGTCAATGTGAAATGTGAATATTAGTAGGCATTTGGCCATGAAAACTAAAAAATTTTGAAGTTGGAGTTAAAGTTGGAGTTGTGTTTGGCCATGTCTTTTTTGAAAGATCTTTTTAGACTTTTGAATTTTTTTTTAAATATTATTTTATACCCCCAACTTTTATAAACTATCAAAATCACCCAACTAACTAATTTACCTACTAACATATAACCAAATATGATTCTTATATATAGACACTTTCATTTCTCGAACCAAGTTTGCATTAACGAAGAAAATAGCACTCGAGAACAAATGTAAAAATAGTTGTCAAAAATATAATTTAATTCCCAACACTTCATTCTAAGCAAATTTAGCCCAAAGTGATGACACAATCATACCAGCACTAACGTATCGAATTCCATCAGAACTCCAAACTTGTAGAATATATCACAAGTTCTCAATAGCATTTATTTTTTTTAATAATAATTAACATAAACATTGGTGATGGTAAACTTAAATGAGGACAAATTGGCTTGTAAGTCACTTCTGCCAAATACAAATAGATTTGTTGAATGCTCTTCTATTCTGAAATTATATTGGGATACAAATATAATGCCCCTAGAGTACACCCTGGACGCCACACGGTGCTTACAGTCACAAGTGACCACAAGCTAACCCATGAGATGGTACCTTCTGTGAGCATTGAATGATATACTGATAATGAACATGTGCGAAAACAACTGAATATGCCATAAAGTTTAGATACTGAAAACGATACAACAGAAAATCCATAAATCTGAAACATAAGCGAAAATGATCAAAAACTGACTGATAAGATTGATAACTAACTAACTGTCTGAAATATCTGAAAGCCTCTACAATTTACTGAATAAGAGTTGATGGGACAAGCCTTAACTAACTCTAACTATCTGACTGAATCAAAATACTGAAATAAACATAATCGGTCCTCAGAATGTGAGGACTCACCACTGCTACTTCTACTGATATGCTGGGAAGTCTAAGTGCGTTTGGTAACCTAAGCATCCGAACCTATGATATGAGACATCATAGCACAAGAAACGAGTATGTGGTTAGTACTTTGAATGTACTGGTATGCTAAATGGGGTTAAGCTAATATGCAAGGGCTCATGTTCATGAATAATAGGTAAATGAATGAATAGTATGAAATAAATAATGCATAGCATACGTGAAACTTTAAAATCTGAGAATGCAGGACCAAACATATAACGTGATGCTAGAATAGTCTGTAAATTGAATTAATAAAATAATAAGATTGAATAATTGATAACTGTATGCTATGGTCAAGTAAACTTGAAACTGAACTCTCAACTAAATGCTTACTGAGACTGTGGGAGGTATCATCTAACCGACATGCCCAAGTTGGGGTCCAACCTGTAACCCCAGTTGGAAGGGTATCAGTGCCGTTCCACGAGTACTAATACTGGTTGTGTGGATCCACTAAAATGAAGTCCCGAAGGATTAAAGAGTCACTCTCTATTGGCAGGTGCTCTGGTGAGATATGTGTCAACCGTCAACTGGCAGGTTAACGTCTCAAACCTATGCTGTCTATGTAGTTTTGGAACACAAGGATTGCTACTAAAGGTCACACCCTTAATTGGTAGGTGATCCCTCATCCCTGGGTTCGCTCGATGCTAAATCCTACTCCCAACTGAACCGACTCGGATTAGTGAACTGATCGAAGTTTGACTAATATGATAACTAACTAAACTGATAGTACTCTAATGTATCCGAAAGCAGTATAAAAATATTGAGACTAAGTAAACAACTAAGTTTTTGGGTATTCATAACCCCCAGAACTCGATAGTTGTAATACCCCATATTCTTTATAGTTCAATTCAGCTTAAAAGAGGCACATTAGAGACTTAGGACCTGAAAGTTTAGCTAGGTGTTGAAGACTTAGTCTCACTTTTGGCCTCTAAACTTTGATGACTTTATTCTCGACCTTGGAATGTCAATTTCTAAATTGTTTCATGATCAGGGTAGTCCATAGTACCTCCGGAGTGAGTTTTGGAATTTTTAAAGAAGGATTGGGGCATGTTTGGTTGGCCAAAATCGAACCTCGATGCGATATCGCTGCACCACATCGGTGACCGCATTGATGTAGATGACACAATACGTCGTTAATCGTATTGCAGTGAGCAACGCAATGTATCGCTGATCGTGTTGGGTGCTCAATTTTTGTGTGTTAAATAATGGGTTATGAGAGGCATTTTAGTCATTTACCCTCACCCAAATCCATCCAAAACACACAATTTTAGCCCTAAATAGCAAAGATGCTTCATTATTCATCTTTTTCTTCTGCAAGAACAAAACCCTAGCTCCAAGAATCAAGAACAATTTCATAACTCCTACTCCAAGAAAACTTATAATCCAAAGTTTCGGGTTCAAGAACTTTAAGAAGAAGCTACAAGAACACCATTAAAGAGTCAAAGGTTCAAGCTTTTACATTCAATTCATCAAGCAAGGTATGTGGAGTTATGAACAAGAATACTCTTTCATTCTTGTGCCCAAAAACTAATTTTCAAAGTTGAATTTATATGATTTACAGTTTAGGGATCATACCCAATTATCATTATTCGAAGATGTTGATGTTTAAAATGGTTAAATGTTGAATTTCCTCTCTACCTTTACATGTTTATGCGTGTGAGATGATTTTATATACATTGAAAATTAAATTTCACTATCTTGAGTAGAATTATGCAAAAATTTCAAGAATTCGATTATTGAGGATGGCTTTATGATAATTTGACATGAGTTTGATCATGGGTTTTAATCCCTAAGTATGAGTATTGATATTTTAAGAAAATGATGCCTTTAAGCATCCCATGATTAGTTTACATTCAGATTTTTCAGAAAAGATTTGATCATTTGATCCTCAGTTAAGATATGGAATCCACTTTACAGTTTTGATTACAGTTATGATCACAGTTTTGATTACAGTTTAAAGTACATAGATGCATAAATGGTTTTCATAGTAAACCCTCATGCTAGTTTTAAAGTGGATTTCATATAGAATGAGCATACAGATTAAAAAGAGTAGTATTTAGCAATGAGAGGGAAGTGTAGGTTTAGCACATCCTAAGTCCCCAGAACTACGAGCCAACTCAGGTACAAATTCAAATTATATTCCATTTGTATATGGATACAAATATAGATATCTCCCTAACGTGAGGTTTTTCCATAAGTGAACTAGACGTTGGACACTATGATATCTCACATAGTGTATGTCGGTTAGAAGAACCTCCATAATAGTAAAGCTTTACAGAACAGTTTTTAAAATTTTTCTAGAGAATAGAGTAATTGTAATATAAAAGAACAAAAGAATAGCTTTTAGAAACTAATTGTAAAGGCTCACGATTTTAACCAGATATTATTATGCATAAGTCATTAGCTATGAGATTTCAGCTTTTATTTTACAGATACAAAGGTGAGTCCCTTTACACTTAGCTTAAATGATTTGAAAATGGTCCTGACTTCAGTCCTACTTATTTCACTAGTAGAAAGAGTAAAAGTACAACTTTCAGAACTAAATGTTATGACTCACTAGATTTATGCAGTATGTTTTGCCATTCATGGTTATGACTTTTCAGATTTTAGATATTCCATATTATGCGAGTCATCTGCATTTAGCATGCATATTTTATGAATTTTTATAATATTGAGATATTATTTCTACTTATGCATTCACCCCCACATGCTCCGTACATTCCAAAAGTACTGATCCGCATATATGTCTATGTGCTACATTGTCTCATAATGTAGGTTCAGGTGCTCAATTCCTGCAGCGTGATTGACCATGAGCATCTCTATCTACATCCCGACAGTGGTGTGTCCTCATAGTTCGAGGACTCAGTTATTTAGATTTCCAACTTTCTAGATTAGTTTATTCAGTTATGTTAGATAGTTGGAGTCAGCTGGGGGTCTGTCCTAGTGACTCTCTAGTAGTAGCATTAGAGGCTTGTCTGAATATTAGATACATTTTAGATTTTCGGTGTTAGTCCTTTTGATTTTCTTAGTTAAGTACTTTCAGACATTACATGCAGTTAAACTCAGTTCAGTTCAGACATTATTTTAGTGTATCGCATGCTTATATTACCTTTATTTGAGTCATCAGAATAAGTAGCAAGCTTTCAAAGTTAGTTCAGGACTACTTGTAGTTTGGAGCACCGTGTAGTATCTTAAGACTTATTTTTGGAGTGTTACAAACTTGGTATCAGAGCCTAAGGTTATAAGAGTCCTAAAGAGTCAGACAAGCTGCGTTACGTAGAGTCTTGATCATGGGTGTGAAGCGCGCCATATTTATGAGCAAGAGGCCAAAGACATTTTTAGGAAATCATCTCTTTCTTTTATGATCTATCGTGCTTATAGTGTCTCTATCTTATTTTAAATCATGCTCTTACATGACAGTTGAAAATGCCTCCTCTCCGTGCTAATGCCACAGAAATGATAACCATCCACCTCAGCCTTCTAACCCTCTGAATGAGAATGTATCCCATGCTAAATTTTGGGCTACTTTTCAGGTGGTTGCCCAAGATGTGACTACTAATGTTTAGGGAAACCATCAGGCGGAAGTCCCACTTTAGAAGAATGGGGATTTAGGTAGCCAAAATTCATGACTTTACGAGAATGAATCCGTCTGAGTTTTTTTTGGGTCAAAGGCAAGTGAAGACCCACAACTTTACTTAGATGAGGTGAGGACGATCACCCAAATTATGCATATTATTGAAGAGGAGAGTGTAGAGTTGGCATCCTATAGGCTGAGGGATGTAGCATATGATTGGGTAGTTATGTGAAAGAATAGTAGAGGTGAGAATACAACTCCTATGAGTTGGCAGGTATTCCAGGACGTATTTATAGATAGATTCTTTCCACGTGAAATGAGAGAAGATAAAGTAGAGGAGTTTGTGAACCTGAGGCAGGTCTCGATGACAGTAAAAGAGTACTGCCTTAAGTTAAATAAGTTGTCTATGTATGCCCCTGATACGATGGCTGACCCTAGGGCTAGTATGAGTAAGTTTGTTATTGGAGTATCTGGTTTAGTAGTCAATGAGTGTAGGACTGCCATGCTAATTGGGGATATGGATTTTGATAAACTAATGATTCATGCACAACATATTGAGGAAGAAAAGTTGAAAAGGAAAGAGAGGGGAAATAAGAAGGCTAGAACTAGGCAGTTTGATTATGGCTAGACTATGTTTTGAGGGGGAAATCATTTGTAGTTTTAGAGTCGTTCATCTATGATAGCGCTATCTTCAGCCAGTGCTCCCACCCATAGGGCTAGGCAGGAGCAGCGAGGTAATAATTTTATGTCCAAATCTCACAATAGTGTGAGTGGAAAACCCAATTATCTTCTATGTGCTAAGTATGGTAAGAATCATCTTGGTGAGTACTTGTTGGGAAAGAAAGGTTTTTATGGTTGTGGTAAGTTAGGTCATAAAATCAAATAGTGTCTGCATGCTAAGCAGGGAAACATGGATGCTCATCCCCAAACTCAGGCTATTAGTTCACCAGCTCCTCTAGGCCACTAGTACCTCCTCAGGGCGCATCATCAAGTACCAGTGGCGGTTAGTGCCAGAATTAGTTTATTCTTTACCATCCCATCAGGAGCAGGAGAATTCACTAGATGTTATTATTGGTATGTTTCGTGTATTTTATCTTGATGTTTATGTATTGTTGACCCCGGCTTAAATTTCTCTTATGTTCCCCCACTAGTTGCAGTAAATTTTGAAGTAGGTCCTGAAAAGCTTTTTGAGCCCTTCTTTATTTCTACCCAAAAGGTGAGTCAGTTGTTGCCAAATAGATCTATAGAAAGTGTCCTATCACTGTCCTTCATAAGATCATGTTAGCAGACTTAAAAGAGTTAGATATGGTCGACTTTGACCTTATTCTTGGTATGGATTGGATCCATTATAATTATGCATCTATAGATTGTCACACCCGAGTGGTGAAGTTTCAGTTTCTAGATGAGCTAGTTCTTGAGTGGGAAGGTATTTCAGTGTCTCCCGAAAGTCATTTTATATCCTATCTTAAGGCCAGGAAGTTGATCTCAAATGGATGCATCTATCATCTAGTTTGAGTTAAAGATACTAAGTCTGAGGCTGCAATAGTTCAGTCAGTCCATGTAGTCAATGAGTTTCTTGATGTTTTTCCTAAATATTTTCCAGGGGTACCTCCCGATAGGGAAATAGAATTCAGTATTGAATTTCTCCCAGATACTCAGACCATCTTTATTCTTCCATATCTTATGGCTCCAGCCGAGCTTAAAGAGTTAAAAGAGAACCTTAAAGACCTCTTAGACAAAGGTTTCATAAGGCCTAGTGTCTCTCCATGGGGTGCTCCCATCCTATTCGTGTGAAATAAATATGGTTCTTTGCGAATGTGCATTGACTATCATCAGCTGAATAAAGTCACAATTAAAAACAAGTATCCTTTTCCTAGGATTGATGAATTATTCGATCAACTCCAAGGTGCAAGTTACTTCTTCAAGATAGACCTTAGATCCGTTTATTATTAGCTTAGAGTTAGGGAATGTGATATTCCAAAGACAACTTTCAGAACTCGTTATGGTTATTTTAAATTCCTAGTCATGTCCTTAGGACTAACAAATGCCCCAGAAGCCTTCATGGACTTAGTAAACAGAGTTTTCAAATAGTACCTAGACATGTTTGTCATAGTCTTTATCGATGAGATTCTTGTCTATTCTCGTAGTGAGGATGATCATGCAGACCATCTTAGAATTATGTTGCAAACTCTTAGAGATCACCAATTGTTCGCCAAATTCAGCAAATATGAATTTTGGCTAAGGTTAGTAGCTTTCCTCGGTCATATTGTTTCTAGTGAGGGCATTAGAGTTGATCCCCAAAAGATAGAAGCAGTAAGAAATTGGCCTAGACCTATCTATCCATCAGACATTAGAAGTTTCTTGGGTTTAGATGGCTATTACAGATGGTTTGTTGAAGGATTTTCATCCATTGCATCCTCTATGTCTAGATTAACTCAGAAGAAAGTCAAGTTTCAGTGGTTATATTCCTGTGAGAAGAGTTTTCAGGAGTTGAAAACTCGACTTACTTCAGCTCCAGTTTTAGCACTACCTGATGGTACTAATGAGTTCATTGTATATTATGATGCCTCTAGAATCGGTATGGGTTGTGTTTTGATGCAGAGAGGTAGAGTCATAGCCTATTCCTTTAGATAGTTTAAGCCTTATGAAAAGAATTACCCTACCCATGACCTTGAGTTAGCTACTATTGTATTTGCCTTGAAAATTTGGAGGCAGTATCTTTACGGGGTGCATATTAATGTGTTTACGGACCACAAAAGCTTGCAGTATGTGTTTACCTAGAGGGAGTTAAATCTTAGTCAGAGAAGGTGGTTGGAACTATTGAAATATTATGACATGAGTGTGTTATATCATCCGGGTAAGGCCAATGTTATGGAAAATGCTCTTAGTAGACTGTCTATGGACAGTGTTTCTCATATGGAGAATGATAAGAGAAAATTAGTTTGAGAAGTTCATCGGTTATCTATATTGGGTGTGAGGTTGGTTGACTTAGCTGAAGGGAATGTTTGGGTTCAAAGTATTTCAGAATCTTCTCTAGTTTCTGAAGTGAAAGAGAAGTAGGATAGGGATTCTAGTTTGGTCAAACTGAAGGGGTCAGTTAAACACCAAAAGATAGGGTTTTCTTCCAAGGGGGAGATGGTGTGTTGAGGTACCAGAGTAGATTGTGTGTGCCATGTGTCGATGATTTAAGGCAGTGGATTATAGCAGAAACGCATGGTGCGCGTTACTCCATTCATCCAGGAGCCCCCAAGATGTACCATGATTTGTGGGAAGTCTATTAGTGGAGCGGTATGAAGAGAGATATCACAGAATTTATAGCTAAGTATGCAGCTTGTCAACAGGTTAAGGTAGAGCACCAAAGATCTGGTGGCTTGCAGGAGTTTGGTATTCCCACTTAGGAGTGGGAAGATGTGAATATGGACTTTGTGACTGGATTACCCCATTCACGTCTGCAGCATGATTCGATTTGGGTTATAGTAGACAGATTGACAAAATCAGCTCATTTCTTGCCAGTTCATACGTTCTACGTAGCTGAAGATTATGCTAAGCTGTATATCAGAGAGTTGGTCAGATTGCACGAAATTCCTTTGTCCATTATCTCAGATAAGGGTACTCAGTTTACCTCTCAGTTTTGGAAAGCCTTTCAAAAGGGTCTTGGTACCTAAATTCATCTTAGTTCAGATTTTCACCCACTGATAAATGGTCAGGTAGAGAGGGTCATTCAGACCTTAGAGGATATGTGGAGGGCACATGTTCTTGATTTCAAAGGTGGTTGGGATGACCACTTGCCTTTGATTGAGTTTGCCTAGAACAACAATTACCATTTTAGCATTTAGATGGCCTCGTTTGAAGTTCTATATGGTCAAGATGTAGGTCACCAGTCGGTTGGTTCAAAGTGGGTGAGGCCGCTTTGATTGGGACAAATATGGTCTTTAAAGCCATGGAGAAAGTCCAGTTGATTCGAGAGAGATTGAAAGCATCTCAGAGTCGTCAGAAATCTTATGCAGATGTAAGAAGGAGAGATCTTGAGTTTGAAGTTGATGATCTTGTTTATTTGAAGGTTTCACCCATGAAGAGGGAGAAGAGATTTGGAAAAAAGAGGAAGCTTAGTCCCTGGTATGTAGTTCCCTACAGGATTTTAAGTCGTTTGGGGAAGGTAGCATATGAGCTTGAGCTACCCGCAGACTTGTCATCAGTTCACCCAGTGTTCTATGTATCATTTTTGAAGAAGTGCAAGGACGATTGAGCTGTTATAGTCCCTCTAGAAAGCACAGATATTCAGAGTTTACTTTCGTAAGAAGAGCTTCCAATAGAGATTCTTGATCACCAAATCCGTAGACTAAGGAACAAAGAAGTTCCCTTGGTTAAAGTTCTGTGGAGAAATTAGTCTGTTAAGGGTGCCACTTGGGAAGCAGAAGCAGACATGCGAACCAAGTACCCTTACCTCTTCTCCATAAACTCAGGTTCAACTGAAGGTAACAATGTTCCTTAATTCATTTTATTTCCAGTCTTAATTTCAGTCATATGGTTATCTTTATGTCAATTCATGCACTAACAGATTGGTTCAGTAGCTCATCATATTTTAGATTCAGTCATACAATTTTGGTTTCAGTTGTGCATGCCAGTATATAATCTCAATTCTCCAGTATCATCAGTTTAACTAGTCTCATTCAAGGACGAATGTTCTCAAGAGGGAGATATTATAATACCCCGTAATCTTTCTAGTTCAATTCAGCTCAAAAGAGGTACAATAGAGACTAAGGACATAAAATTTTAGATAAGTGTTGAAGACTTAGTCTCACTTTTGGCCTCTAAACTTTGATGAATTTATTATCGACCTTTCCGACCTTGGAATGTCAATTTCTAAGTTGTTTCATGATCATAGTAGTCCATAGTACCTCCGGGGTGAGTTTTGGAATTTTTGAAGAAGGATTAGGGCATGTTTGGTTGGCCAAAACTGAACCTCGATGAGATATCGCTGCGCCGCATTGAGGTAGATGACGTGACGCGACGCTAATCGCGTTACAGTGAGTGATGCAATGCATCGCTGATCACGTTGGGTGCTCAATTTTTGTGTGTTAAATAATGGGTTATGGGAGGCATTTGAGTTATTTACCCTCACCCAAATCCGTCCAAAACACACAATTTTATCCCCAAATAGCAAAGATGCTTCATTATTTATCTTTTTCTTCTGCAAGAACAAAACCCTAGCTCCAAGAATCAAGAACAATTCCATAAGTCCTACTCCAAGAAAGCTTATAATCCAAAGTTTTGGGTTCAAGAACTTCAAGAAGAAGCTTCAAGAACACCATTAGAGAGTCAAAGGTTCAATCTTTTACATTCAACTCATCAAGCAAGGTATATGGGTTAATGAACAAGGATCCTCTTTCAACATTATGCCCAAAAACTAGTTTTCAAAGTTGAATTTATCTGAATTTATATGAATTTATTGATTTACAGTTTAGGGTTCATACCCAATTATCATTATTTAAAGATGTTGATGTTTCAAGTGGTTAAATGTTGAATTGCCTTTCTACTTTTGCATATTTATGAAGGTGAGATGATTTTATATACATTAAAAATGAAATTTCACTATCTTGAGTAGAATTATGCAAGAATTTCAAGATTTTGATTATTGAGCATGACTTTATTATAATTTGACATGAGTTTGATCATGGGTTTTAAGCCCTAAGTATAAGTATTGATATTTCAAGAAGATGATCCCTTTAAGCATCCCATGATTAGTTTACATTCAGATTTTTCAGAAAAGATTTGATCTTTTGATCCTCAGTTAAGATATGGAATCCATTTATAGTTTGATTACAGTTATGATCACAGTTTTGATTACAGTTTAAAGTAAATAGATGCATAACTGGTTTTCATAGTAAACCCTCATGCTAGTTTTAAAGTGGATTTCCTACAGAATAAACATACAGATTAAATGGAGTAGTATTTAGAACCGAGGGGGAAGTGTGGGTTTACCAAATCTTACTTCCCTAGAACTCCGAGCCAACATAGGTACAAATTCAAATTATATTCCATTTGTATATGGATACAGATATAGATTGTGATCACTTAGATTAGGTTATACTTCTTAGTAAGAGTATAACACCTTTCTCCAATGTGAGGTTTTTCCATAAGGAAATTAGACGTTGGACACTATGATAGCTCACATAGTGTATGTCGGTTGGAAGAACTCCCTAATTGCAAAGCTTTATAGAATAGTTTTTAAAAGAATTCCCTACAGAACAGAGTAATTGTAATAGAAAAGATCAATAGAAAAGCTTTTAGAAACTAAGCGTAAAGGCTCACGATTTAATCAGATATTGTTATGCATAAGTCATTAGCTTTGAGATTTTAGCTTTTAGTTTACAGATACAAAGGTGAGTCCCTATACACTTAGCTTAAATGATTTGAAAATGGACTTGACTTCAGTCCTACTTATTTCACTAGCAGAAAGTGTAAAAGTACAACTTTCAGAACTATATGTTATGACTCACTAGATTTATGCAGTATGTTTTGCTATTCATGGTTATGAATTTTTAGTTTTATGATATTCCTTCTTATGTGAGTCATCTAAATTTAGCATGTATATTTTATGAATTTTGATAACATTGAGATATTATCTCTACTTATGCATTCACCCCCACATGCTCAGTACATTCCTAAAGTACTGGTCCACATTTATGTCTATGTGCTACATTATCTCATAATGTAGGTTCAGGTTCTCAATTCCAGCAGTGTGATTGACCGTGAGCATCTCTATCTACATCCCGATAGTGGTGAGTCCTTATAGTTTGGGGACCCAGTTATTCAGATTTTCATCTTTCCAGATTAGTTTATTTAGTTATGACAAACAGTTTGAGTCAGCTGGGGCTCTGTCCCAGCGACTCTCTAGTAGTAGCATTGAGGCTTGTCCGACTATTAGATACATTCAAATTTTCAATGTTAGTCCTTCAAATTTTCTTAGTTAAGAACTTTCAGACATTACATTCAGTTAAATTTAGTTCAGTTCAGACAATATTTCAGTATTTCAGTGTACCGCATGCTTATATTACCTTTATTTTATTCATCAGAATGAGTAGTAGGATTTCAGGGTTAGCTCGGGACTACTTATAGTTCAGAGAACCATGTAGCATCTCAGGACTCATTTTTGGGGCGTTACAGTAGCATCAACAGTAGAAACATACTAAAGCCTAAAAAGCATAACAAGTACTCATTTTTCAAAAATTCAACTCTTAGGCATTTCATATAACACATGCGGGTCAGGAGTTAAAGCATGAGAAATAGTTAAATCATGTGATATTAGCATTCTTGCACTATGAAAACCATAAGTTAAGGATTCAACATGCAAGTACCATCCTTTAAATACATCAAGAGTTAATTCCCATGAAAACACATGTAAACGTGGTATAAAAATCAAAATTTATGGAAGTTCATGGATATAATTCATGAATTCATGTAAAGATCATGATTTTAAACTTGAAAGCAGATTCTTGGACTCCATGGATGAAAAGGACCCATGAATGAGCTCTAGCATACCTTAATTGCTAAATTTACATGAGTTATTGGTGATTTCTTAAAGCTTGAACTTGGATTTGAAGAAGCTAGAGTTTTGTTCTTGAGAGAGTTTGTGAAAAGATGAGTGTTTTTGCCCTTTTGTAACCTTAATCTCGTGTTATGGGTGAGGTAAATTAAGAAAAAAATGACACAAATACCCCTGCATTTATGTAACTTATTAAACTGAATGTGACCAGTGACGCGGTAAGTGATGCCCCGCATTGCGCAATCAACACGTTAGGCGCCGCGCTGCGTTGCACCCACCAATGCGATAAATGGTACGCCACGACCATATCGCACTGAATCTCTGGTTTGAACACCTAAACAAGCCTCATACCTCATCTACACAATCTGAAACTTACCCGTGAATTGCTATCGATCACCTTAATCTTGAATCAAATTAAAAATCAATATTTTAAGGCCGAGAACGTTGGAATTAAAATTATCAAAGTTTGAGAGGCTTTTGAAATGACTAAGTCTTAACACTTAGTGAAATTTTTCTAAGTTTTGGACCCCTTTAACATGTCATTTAATATTGAATTAGACTAGGATCTTACGGGGTCTTACAATATCTCCCCCTTGGGTACATTTGTCCTCGAATTAGACTGATTAAAATGACAGGTACTGAGATTATATATTGAATATGCATAACTGAAATGTGATTACATGACTGAGCCTAAAACATGGTGACTGACTTAATTGATTTGTGAATGCATGAAATGATATAAATATGATCATATGGCTAGAATTGAGAATGGAAAAGAGATAATCTAAGGAAAAACTATTACCTCAAACTGAATCTGAGTTTGCGGAGAAAAGGTGAGTGTACTTGGTTCACATATCTGCTTCTGCATCCTAATTAGATCCCTCAACGGATGGATTCCACAAAGAACTTTGACTAAGGGAACTTCTTTGTTTCTCAGTCTATGGGTTTGACAATCAATGATTTCAACTAAGAGTCCTTCGTAAGAAAGGTTGTTCTGAACATCTAGGATTTCTAATGGTAAAACAATAGCTGGGTCACCAATATACTTCTTCAACAAAGAAACGTGAAACACTGGCTGCACTGATGCCAGATCTGCAGGCAACTCAAACTTATATGCTATTTTCCCAAAATGGCTCAAGATTCTGTAAGGGCCAATATACCGGGGACTGAGCTTTCCCTTCTTGACAAATATTTTTACTCCCTTTATGGGAGAGATTTTCAAATAAACCAAGTCTCCAATTTTGAACTTGAGATCTCTCCTACACATATCTGCATAGGATTTCTGTCGGCTTTGGGTTGTCTTAAGCCTCTCTTTGATTAGTTGAACTTTCTCCAATGCATCAACTACTAAATCTGGACCTATCAATGTGGTCTCACCTACCTCAAACCAACCAATAAGAGATCTATATCTTCTCTCATTAAGGCCTCAAAAGGAGCCATCTGAATACTGGAATGATCACTATTATGGTAGGCAAACTCAATCAATAGAAAGTGATCATCCCAACTGCCCTTGAAGTTGATAACACAAGCTCTCAATATGTCCTCTAGGGTATGAGTAGTCCTCTCTGCCTGACCATCTATTTGAGGGTGAAAGGTTGTACTAAGATGAACTTGGGTACCAAGACCCTTCTGAAAAGCTTTCCAAAAGTGAGAGGTAAACTGAGTACCTCTATCCAAGATGATGGACAATGGGACTCCATGCAACCTAACCATCTCTCTAATATAGAGATTGGCATAATCCTCGGCTGAATAAGAGGTATGTACTGGTAAGAAATAGGCTGATTTGATTATTCTATCCACAATAACCCAAATCAAATCATGCTTGCGATGTGAATGAGCAAACTCTATCACAAAATCCATGTTCACCTCTTCCCACTTTCATGTAGGGATGCTGAACTCCTACATAGTGCCACTATGCCTTTGGTGCTCAACCTTAACCTACTGAAAATTAGCACACTTATCTACAAACTCTGCAATATCTCTTATCATACCATTCCACCAATATATTTCCCGTAAATCACAGTACATATTAATGGATCCCAGGTGAATAGAGTAATGAACACCATGCGCTTCTGCAAGAATTTGCTGTCTCAAATCATCAACACCTGGAACACACAGTCTACCCTGACAACACAACACACCATCTCCTCCTTGGGAGAAAATCTTAACTTTCTGATCTCTTACTGACTCTTTCAACTTAGCTAGACTGGGATCCCTATCTTACTTGTCTTTCACTTTAGCAAACAAAGAAGAGTTCGAACTACTCTAAACCCATACAGTTCCCTTAGCTGAATCAACCAACCGACCACTTAACCTAGAAAGCTGATGAACCTCTCGAACTATCTTCTTGTCATTCTCTACATGAGCAACACATCCCATAGACAATATACTAAAGGAATTTTCCACTATATTGGGCTTACTCGGATGATACAACACACTCATATCATAGTCCTTCAACAACTCCAACCATCTTCTTTGATGGAGGTTCAAATTTTTCTGCAAAAACACATACTGCAAGCTTTTGTGTTTCGTGAACATATCAATATGAACCCCATAAAGATAGTGCCTCCAACTTTTCAAGGCAAACACAATTGTTTCTAACTCATGATCATGGGAAGGATAATTCTTTTCATGGGGTTTGAGATGTCTAGAGGCATAGGTTATAACTTTACCTCTATACATCAATACATAACCCAAACCAACTCTGGAAGCATCAAAGTATACAACAAACCCATCTGAACTGTCTGGTAAGGTTAGCACTAGGGCTGAGGTGAGTCGAGTTTTCAACTCCTGAAAAATCTTTTCATAAGAATCTGACTAATGAAATTTGACTTTCTTCTAGTCAATCTAGACATAGGGGACACAATATATGAAAAACCTTTAATAAACCATCGATAATAGGCAACCAAACCCAAGAAACTCTTGATATCTGATGGAGAAATGGGTCTGGCACAGTTTCTCACTACTTTGGTCTTTTGAGGGTCAACCCTAATGCTATCACAGAAAATAATATGGCCAAGAAAAGCTACTGATCTTATCTAAAACTTGTACTTACTGAATTTTATGAACAACTGATAAGCTCTAAGGGTCTTTAATACTATTCTAAGATGGTCTGCATGATCATTTTTATTACGAGAATAGACAAGGAAGTTATCTATGAAGACTATAACGAACATGTCTAAGTACTATTTGAACACTCTGTTCATCAAGTCCATGAAATTTGCTAGGGCATTTTTTAGACCAAAGGACATGACTAGAAACTCGAAGTGACCATACCGAGTTCTGAAAGCTGTTTTTGAAATGTCACATTCTCTGACTCTGAGATAATGATAGCCGAATCTAAGGTTTATCTTAGAGAAATAACTGGTACCCTGAAGTTGGTCGAACAAGTCATCGATTTTGGGAAGTAGATATTTATTCTTGATTGTGACTTTGTTCAACTAACGGTAATCGATGCACATTCTAAGGGAACCGTCTTTCTTACACATGAAAAAGACTGGAGCGCCCCATGAGGAAACACTGTGCCTGATGAATCCCTTATCTAAGAGATCTTTCAACTGTTCTTTTAACTCCCTAAGTTCATATGGAGCCATTTTGTAGGGTGGTATTGAGATAAGCTGGGTATTTGAAGAAAGATCTATTCCAAAGTCAATTTCCCTTTCAGGAGGGACTCTAGGAAGATCTTTAGGAAACATATCTGGGAACTCCCTAACTACTGTAACTGACTAAAGACTTGTAGTCTCTGAACTAGAATCTTTGACTCGAACAAGATGGTAAACATACCCCTTGGATATTATTTTTCTCTCTCTAAGGTACGAAACAAGCTGACCCCTAAGAGCTGAAGTACTACCCCTCCATTCAATGACTGGTTCATTTGGAAACTGAAACAGAACGACTCTTATTCTACAGTCAACTGAAGCATAGCATGAGTAGAGCCAATCTATGCTGAGAATGATATCAAAATTAGTCATCTCTAGCTCCACAAGATCAACTGAGGTGACTTTCTGGGATATTATGATCGGATAGTTCTTGTATACATGCCTGGCTATAATAGAGACACCTACTAAAGTGGACATTGAGAAGAGTTCTGCTAAAGTCTCAAGACTGACACCAAAGTTAATAGCTATATAGGGGTTACAAAAGAAAGAGAAGCTCTGGGATCTAAAAAATCATAAATATTTAAATAAAAGACCTATAATGTATCAGTAACCACATCAGAAGAACTTTCCTGATCCAGCCAAGACTGAAGTGCATACAATCTGTTTGGGCGTTTTTCACTAGTTGCACTGAAAGTGGCACCCTGCTAAGTCAAGCGACCGGATGGAACTGGGGGATGACTAGACTGACTCTGTTGACCACTCCTTAGGCAATCCCTGACTCTGTGGCCTGGCTTTCCAGATCCAAAGCATACATCACTGCCAGCTCTACACACACCCTAATGGTTTCTACCATATTTTTGGCAAAGAGGATTTGTGCGACCACTGTTCATACTTTTTTGGGGCTTAGGACCTGGCGCCCTATCCTAATTATCATTCCTAAATTTAGGCATTGGTGCACTAGATGATAGGGTTAAAGATTTCTAACGGAATTGAGAATAGTTACCACCCTCCGACCCTGGCTGAGCAAAACTAAAGCTACCTATTTTGGCTCTCTTATTCTCCCCCTTTATCTCCTTAAAATTTATCTCTTCAATCTGTTGAGCATTGACCATCAATCTAGACAAGTCTATCTCCTTAATCAACATTGCGGTTCTACACTCCTTGACCACATTATCAGCTATACCAGAGACAAACTTCCTCATCCTAGACTTTTCATCAGATGCCACATTAGGAGCATACCTAGCTAGCTGAGTAACATTAAGAGAATAATCTTTCATACTCATGTTTCCCTACTTCAAATTGATAAACTCCTGTACCTTAGCTTTCCTTAACTCCAAGGGAAAGAACCTATGTAAAAAGGTTATAGCAAACTCCTCCCATTCAACAGGCCCTACATCTGTGCCTCTATCTCCTTTCCACTACTTATATAAGGTATGAGCAACATCCTTCAACTGGTAAGCACCCAACTCGGCACTCTCACTAAAAGTCAAACCCATAATGTCAATTACCTTCTGAACCATGTCAAAGAACTTATAACGCCCCAAATCTGGTACCTGGAATACTACACGGTGCTCATGACCCCGAAGGACCACAAACTAACCCATGACTGATATCTGTACCTAAACACTGCATAATATACTGTATAAATGTGGAAATAATAGGCTGAAACATGCCATAAGGTTTAAAACTAATAAGCATCTGATAAAACCATATCTGAATAATATGGTACGACAATACCAAAACGGAAACAATGTCTAAATACATCGAGTCTGAAAACACTATAGTCTGAAAGCCTCTAAATTTTCTGAATAAGGAGTTGATGGGACATGTCCCCAAGTAACTCCAACTACTGAAATAAACTAAGTAATGAATAAATAAAGTAATGATCATGTCCTCAAAGGATAAGGACTCACTGCTAACTCTGATTGCTGAAACTGGAATACTACTGATGCTCTGGAGTTCATTCTTCTAAACCTATGGTATATAATAAAACACCATAGCGCAAATACGTCAGAATGATTGAATGTACTGGTATGCATGTGAGGTAGGCTGAATACAAAGGGTTCAAATGCATGAACAATGCTAACTGACTGTATAACATAAACATGAGAATACATGCATGAATAAGTGACTGTGACTGAATTCATGATGGTACTGACTACTAAGTCTGATTACTGATAACATGAGTCACTGATAACTGATATAACTGATACTGAGCGACTGTATCTAAAATTCTAGGTTTTGATGGAACTAACTGAGTTCCGTACTATTCTGAGTTGATTATATCTAACAGTCTTGAAACTCTGAAGAACTATCTGAGTTCTATCACTGAGACTGAGTATGAAACTATAACTGTGGGAAGTAGTCATCTAACTGACATGCCCTAAATAAAGAAATATAGCTAGGTTGGGGTATAATCTGTAACCTCAATTGGAAGGGTATCAATACCGCACCACTGGTAAAGACAAACTGTGGGTGACCCTCATCTGACAGTGTCCCCAAAAGAGAATGGTAGGACCCTCATCTGACAGTGTTTATCTACCTCATCAAACCTCATCTATCAGTGTTGATATCTCAACCTATGCTGGATACATAGTTCTGGAATGCAAGGATTGCTTCTAAAGATCACACCCTAAACTTTCAGTGTATGTCCTCATCCTTGGGTTCACTTGGTGCCAAATGCTACTCCTATCTGAATAGATACTGAACATGATCAACTGAACTGAATTGGACTGAGTTCATTGAGTTCCATTGACTGACAAAATACTACTGAGATTACTGAAGTGCTGAACTTTCTGAGATTACTAGTATTACTGAATTTTCCTGAGTCATATGACTGACTGAATTCTACTGAACATGGATTGACTGAGGATATCGTAAAATACATGACACTGGCTATAGGAACATAGCTAAATTGTCGGGTACAAGTACCCTCAAGACTCGATAGAAGGAAACTGACAAGGCCTGACATTCTTAAATACACGACCAACATCAACAATCTATAATACAATAAGTTGGGGATTTCATGAAGTACATAGTTATCATAATATTGTACATGGTAGGAATACATATACTCAATGTCATAATTTCACACTCTAATATCATGAGAATTCCAACAAACATCTACATTGCACACCAATAGCATGGGAGTCATTTGAATATAAGGGTAAAACATGAATTCTTTACTTAAGTCACAATTGAGTCATATTACATAATTTCTAGTCTCTTAGGCATTTTGTCAAACACTTAGGGTGCATGACTTAGGGCATGGCATAATCATCAAATTAACATAGCATAACTAACTAAAATTCATGGTTTTCAAATCACATGCTAACATATTTTTGTAAAAACACATAAAGATTCCAACTTGAGAATCATACAACAACAACAACCACATGAACATAATCAACTCATAACATGAATATCATAATTCATAGTTTAAAACTTGATTTTTGGGCTTCATGGACGAAAGAAATCCATGAATAAACACTATGCATACCTGAGAAAGGAAACCTTGAAGGTTCTTGGATGGATTTCTTGAGATTAACCTTGATTCTTAAGGGCTAGAGTTTTATTTTTCTTGAGAGAGAATGTTTTTGATATAGGGAAAAAAGTGAATAATAAGTAGCTAAGGATGTTTTTAGGGCTTAAATCCCACATTTGGGTGAAATAAAATCATGGTAAAAGACCCATTTAACCCTGGATGCATCTTTTAATTTTTGTGAAAATTTCCTAATCTGTACCCCTGACGCGATGCGGCGCTATCGCGCCGTGTCTGTGAAAAGTGACAACTGGAAAATTGCATGGTGGTGCAATGCAGTACAATTGCGTTGCCACCTTGGACGCAACCTGTAATCTCACCACGACGTGGTGGTATCGCGTTAGAACACTGGAAAAAGGACAATTGTGAACTGGGCCTTTGGCGCGATGCTCCACTATCGCGGAGCAACACTAGAAATTGATAATTACCATTTAATCTGGCTCCGCGATGTGCTGATGGCTCAAGTGATACACTGTCTCACTAAAAAGTCTCTAACTTTTTGCCGGGGTACTACAAAACTCCTGTAGATCCTCATCAGACTTAGTTCCCCAAAATAGAGGAGGGTTCATTCAGGTGAAGTCCCGAATCCTAGGTGCGATAATATTATCCACTGGAATGGATGGGATAACAGCCTGCTGCTAGGATGCTACTGAGTGATCTAGAGTAGTGAATGCAACTTTGAACTCAGCATATGAGGCATGCTCATTCAGAGGATCTTCATGAACGGGCGGAGGTGCAGGCTGATTCCCGTTTCTTCTTTCGTTAGTCTTTCTGGGAGGCATGTTCTATAAATGAAAAGAAGATTGAATTATAAAGGGAGTTTAGGTTGAAATCATGCTCAATCGCATAACATGAATACTGAAAGAAGGAAAACTATTCCAAAAATGTCTTGTAGCCTCTTGCCCATAAGTGTAGCGAACTACACACCCATGCACAAGACTCTACGCAACATGGCTTTCAGACTCCCCAGGACACTTTAAAACCTTAGGCTATGATACCAAGTTTATAACATCTCGGGAGTATACCCTGGATTCCACACGGTGCGTATGGTCACAAGTGACCACAAGCTAACCCATGAGTCGGTACCTACCGGTAAGCACTGAATGATATACTGATAATGAACATGTGCGGAAACAACTGAATATGCCATAACGTTTAGATACTGAAAACAATACAACGGAAAATCCACAAGTCTAAAACATAATAAAAAATGATGAAAAACTGATTGATACTGACTGTCTGAAATATCTGAAGGCCTCTACAACTGACTGAATAAGAGTTGATGGGACAGGCCCCAACTAACTCCAACTGTCTATTTGAATCAAAATACTGAAATAAACATAATCGGTCCTCGAAATGTGAGGACTCACCACTGTTACTGTTGCTGATAAACTGGGAAGTCTAATTGCGGTCAAGAACTTAAGCATCCGAACCTATGATATGAGACATCACAGCGTAATAAACGAGTATGCAGTTAGTACTTTGAATGTACTGGTACGCTAAATAGGTAGGGTTAGGCAGATATGCAAGGGCTCACTTGCATGAATAATAGCTGACTGAATGAATAACATGAAATAAATAATGCATAGCATGCGTGAAAGCTGTAAAATCTGAGAATACAGGACCAAGCATATAACGTGATGCTAGAATAGTCTGTAAACTGAATTATTGAAATAATGAGACTGAATAATTGATAACTGTATGCTATGATCAAGAAAACCTGAAACTGAACTATGAACTGAAAACTAACTGAGATTGCGGGAGGTATCATCTAACTAATATACCCCAAAGAGCTAGTTGGGGTCCAACCCATAACCCCAGTTGGAAGGGTGTCAATACCGTGCCACGGGTACTAACACTGGCTGTGTGGATCCACTAAAGTAAAGTCCTGAAGGACTAAAGAGTCACTCTCTACTGGCAGGTGCTCTAGTGAGATATGTGTCAACCCTCAACTAGAAGGTTAACATCTGAAACCTACGCTAGCTACGTAGTTCTGGAATGCAGGGATTGCTACTAAAGGTCACACCCTCATCCCTAGGTTTGCTTGTGCTAAATCCTACTCCCAGTTAAACTGACTCGGATTGCCGAACTGATCTAAGTTTGACTTATATGATAACTGGCTGAACTGATAGTACTTGTTGACACCTAATGTTTTCCGTCCATGATTAAATTTAATTTTTGATTTTATTTTATTTAAATAAAATTATAATATTTATTTTATCCAGATAATAAAATTTTTTCAAAATATTTATCTAGATAATTTTTTCATTTTGGGTAACAATTATTTATGAGATAGTATAATTTTATTGCTTAAATAATTATTTTATTAGAAGTTTTGATTTTTCAATCAAGGGCTGTCCCTAAAATTAACTACGGGTAAAAAATTAATCTAAATATATTTTCATTCTAAAAAATAATTTATTCAAAAATATATGTTTAGTTTTATTAAATCAAGAAACTTGATATTAAATCGGTTATTAATTCGTATCGGATTGAAACTAAATTTAGCAAAAATTATTAAATTTTGACCATAATTGAAACAATGGTCACAATTGCAATGTAACTGACCAATCGATTTTTAATTTGACTACAAATTAAATTATTTTGGATAAATCCTAAATTAATTGAGGTTATTTTTTTATTAACACCAAAATCCTTTTTTTAACCTAAAAAAAAGCCCCTTTCACATTTTTGGGGCCATTTATGCAAGCCCAAAGCCACCAACCCAATTCCATTATTTCTTTTCTTTTTAACATATAACCACCAACCCAAAAGAAATGAAATAAACTTCCCCCAGCCCACTCAACCAACACCTGTAGCCCGACCCACACCGTTATACACTTAATCCCTTTTATCCAACAACAAATACATGCAGCAGCTTTAACAAACGAACAATTCAACTACTCAGCCATAATTTCAATGCTCAATAATACAACGACAAAAAGTAGCTCAGCAACATTCGTACAATTCCCCATCCCAAATTTGAAATTCAAATTTTCTAACTTATTTTCGTTCTTACCCATTCGATGTCCCCCCAAAATAATTCCAAAATCCTCTATAAAGACCAGCTATGTAGAGAGAAAGAGGGAAAACTTTTTTAGGGGATAATTGGGGATATTTTGGGGGAGCACTCCTCTAATCTCACGTAACCAAGAAATTCTCGGTGAAATTCATCTAAATTTATTGTAATCGTCAAAATTCTAATTAAATGCCAGTAAGTTCAAGCCTAGTTTTGGTGGTGAAAATTCATCGTGACAGACTCGTAGCCTCGGTCTGCTACCCAAAAATTGGTAAGGGCTCAATCTTTTTTTTTGTACTACTATTTTTAAGTGGTGAATTCTTTCGTCGTTAGGAATTCTAATGTGGCTGGAACGGGTTGAATTTTTGTGAGATTTTTATTATTTGGACGGTTTTTTTTAGGAATAATATTGAAATCTGGTTTTGGAGGTCAGAGTAATGTTTTATTTTGTTTGTTGTGATATCGGCGCAATCATGACATTGTTTTTACAATTTGCAGATATGAGTTGTTATAAAAATAAACAATTATTCTTTAGGTGTCTGTTTGTTTTCCTAAAGTGTTCGTGTATATGCCCAAAATGTTCATGTATATATCCGAAGTGTTTTTGTTGGAGCCTAAACTGGTGTTGGTAATTGTTAGTAGTGGGTTGTAAGTACCACTTCATTTTGTAACGTCTTAATCATTCTCAAATACTATGAGTCAGAAGTTCACTCAAATGTTCTTAGAATAAGAGTTTTTATTTTCTCTCCAATCATGTTCTGTTTAATAGTAATCGTTATTGCAAGTTCTTTGCTTGAGTTGTCAAGTTCGATGTTGTCTCCTCATTATCTTTCTATTAAACTGCAACCTATAGTATTTGAATTTTTTTTAAAAGATAACAAATTCTTTTGGTATAATGGATTGGCTACAAATTTGCATTCTCTACTGTTATTTTTGTCTACCTTCTATTCGTGATTGTAATACCCCACATTTTCTAGCATAAACTAAGTCCCAATACACGAGTATTCATATATGTAATTTTCAAAATACTCATTAATTTTCAGTTTAGAGTCTTCCATTGCGTAGAAAATTTAATTAGCTTTCCAACGATATAAAATTCACCCAAATTCGATAACCAGGTAAGAAGTTATGGTGATTTTAAGTTTTGTCAGTTTCCAATGTGGTACTGTGATGTTGACGCATCGCTCCAAGGACCCAGTTCATGTTTGGCAATTTCCAGTGAGCGTTCGCGTTTATGATGCGTTGCGGAGGTGTCCAAAATGGCATTCCAGTAAAGGACCGCGATCTTACCGCATCGCAACATCGCCTAGTTTCCCAATTGTCCCTTTTCCAGAGGCTTGGCGCTATAGTGGCGCATCGTGCCGAGGCCAAAAATCGGGATCTTCAGCTTTCATCTTGCATTTTTAAATTCTTTTAGGGGTATTTAGGTCTTTTCCTAAGACCTAAACTCATCCTAAACATGAAATTTAACCCCTAATTGACCTAAATACTCATCATTATTCAATTTCTCTCAAATTAAAGATCCTCTTTTCAAGAACATGAAACCCTAGCTCTCGAGAACTAACCATCAATTCAGGCTTGACAACCTTAGTCCTTCAGGACAGTACATCAGTATAGTGGATACACACAGCCAACGTTAGTACCCGTGGCATAGTATTAACACCCTTCCAGCTGGGGTTACAAATTGGACCTCAATTAGCTCAGATTGGGGCATGTCGGTTAGATGATACCTCCCACAGTCTCAGTCCAATAATTAGATCGGTAGTTCAGTCTCAGTGGTTTTTGACCAAGGCATACAGATATTAATTATTTCATTATTTTAGTTACATACTTCTATTCAGTTCATGTTATATGCTTGGTCATGTATCCCCAATATTTACAGATTTCATGAACCTTCAGTATTTATAGGCTTCCATGCATACACAGTATTTTACAGATTTCATATATTTCCAGTATCTACAGATTTTATGCTCTCTATTCAGTACTCCATGCTTTATATGTATATTCAGATAATTTATTATTCCTGGTCATGAACCCATGCATATCATCCTACCTCATTTAGCATACCATACATTCAAAGTACTTATCACATACCTTTTCTTGCACTATGATGTATTATATCATAGGTTCTGATGCCCAGTTCTCGGATCGTGCTTAGACTTCTCAAATTCTCAATAGTAGCAGTAGTGAGTCCTCATATTTCAAGGACGGATTATTTTATTTTATGTCTTCAGTCTAGCATTTAGTTGGAGTTAGTTGGAGCTTATCCCATCAACTCACAGTTATTCAGTTAAAGGCTTTCAGATAATACAGTCATTTTTTTAGTGTTCAAACTTTAGCTGACATAACAGTTAGTTATTCAGTTTATCTCAGATTTCAGTATTTATTCAGACTAAGATAGTTATTTCTTCACATTCATAATTCAGTATTTGTTACAATTATTAAAACCTTATGGCATATCAGTTATTCTGCCGTATTTATGATTATGTAATTCATTGCTCACAGATGGTACCAGCTCATGGGTTAGATTGTGGTCC
Organism: Capsicum pubescens; assembly: GCA_030864215.1. Lineage (NCBI taxonomy): Eukaryota > Viridiplantae > Streptophyta > Magnoliopsida > Solanales > Solanaceae > Capsicum > Capsicum pubescens. The sequence continues at coordinate 155,611,751 of CM061548.1, forward strand.
CTCGGGACTGTAAGCACCGTGTGATGCCCAGGGTGTACTCTCGGGGTGTTACAAACTTGGTATAAGAGCGTAAGGTTTAAAAGTATCCTAGAAAGTCTGAAAACCGCATCAAGAAGAGTACACTCTGGGCATCACACGGTGCTTACAGTCCAAAGAAGTATAGGACCACAATGATGATTAGGGAGATGGACTTGTCTAAGGTGATGGTCCATGGTCAACAGACAGAAGAGTAGAATATTAAGGAGAGGAAGAGAGGAAACAAGAGAGCTAGGATGGGTAGTTTTAATTTCAGCCAGCCAAGGTCAGAAGGTAGTAACCGTCCTCAATTTTATCAGAGGTTTTCATCCCCAGCACCCTGATCATCCAGTGGACCTGTACCCAAATTTAGAAATAATAATAGGGATAGAGCACCAGGCTCTAAGTCCCAAGGCTGTGTCAGCAGTGCCCGTACGAACCCTTTATATTAGAAGTGTGGCAGGCACCATCAAGGTGAGTGTAGAGCGGGTAGTGATGTGTGCTTCGAGTATGTCAAGCTAGGCCATTGGATTCGAGAATGTCGGGTATTTTCTTAGAAAGGTAGGTATTTGCGCCCATAGGGCCAGTCCAATAAGTCGTCAGTTCCATTCGGTCGCCCAACTCAGCAAGGTATTGCTTTAAATGCTATCGGTGGTCAGCATCCGAATAGATTATATGCTCTTCAGTCCTGCCAAGATCAGAAAAATTCTCCTGATATAGTTACTGGTACGTTATAGGTCTTTCACTTGTTTATGCTTTACTAGACCCGGGAGCTTCTCTTTCTTTTGTAACTCCATATATAGCCGTCAATTTTGGAGTCAGACTCAAAACTCTAGCAGATCCCTTTTCAGTGTCTACCCCAGTGGATATTTCTATTATAGCCAGGCAGGTATACAGGAACTATCCAGTTACAATATCTCAGAAAGTTACTTTAGTTGATCTCGTGGAGTTAGAGATGACAAATTTTGACATCATTCTCGGCATGGATTGGATTCACTCATACTATGCCTCAGTTGATTGTAGAAATAGAATAGTTCATTTTTAGTTCCCGAATGAACCAATCCTTGAATAGAGGGGTAGTACTATAGTGCCTAAGGGTCAATTTATTTCATACCTTAGAACGAGAAAGATAATATCCAAAGGGTGTATTTACCATCTTATTTTAGTCAAGGATTCTAGATCAGAAACTCCAACTCTTGAGTCAGTTTCAGTAGTGAAGAATTTCGAAATGTGTTCCATGAAGATCTTCCCAGAGTTTCTCCCGTAAGGGAAATCAACTTCAGAATAGACCTTCTTCCGGACACTCAGCTTATATCTATTCAGCCATACAGAATGGATCCAGCTGAAATCAAAGAACTAAAAGAATAGTTGAAGGATCTCCTAGATAAAGGATTCATCAGACCCAACATCTTCTCGTGGGGTACACCAGTTCTATTCGTGCATAAGAAAAATGATTCTCTTAGAATGTGCATAGACTACCATCAGTTGAACAAAGTCACAGTCAAGAATAAATATCCACTTCCTAGAATCGATGATTTATTTGACCAACTTCAGGGAGCCAGTTATTTTTCTAAGATAGACCTCAGATCAGGCTATCATCATCTTAGAGTTAGAGAATGTGACATTCCGAAAATAGCTTTCCAAACTCGATATGGTCACTCTGAATTTATATTCATGTCTTTTGGTCTCACGAATGCCCCAATAGCCTTTATAAACTTGATGAACCAAGTGTTCAAGCAGTACTTGGACATGTTTGTCATAGTCTTTATTGATGACATCCGTGTTTACTCTCTTAACGAAAGTGATCATGCAGAACATCTCAGAATAATGTTACAAACTCTCAAAACGCATTAGTTGTTTTCCAAATTTAGTAAGTGTGAATTTTGGCTAAGATCAGTAGATTTCCTTGGCCATGTTATTTTTGGTGATGGCATTAGGGTTGATCCTCAAAAGACTGAGGCGGTGAGAAACTGGCCTAGGCCTATTTCTCTATAGATATCAGGAGTTTCTTGGGTTTGGATGGCTATTACCGTTGGTTTGTTGAAGTATTTTCTTCTATTGCATCCCCCATGTCTATATTGACGCAGAAGAAAGTTAAGTTTCAGTGGTCAAATTTCGGTGAGAAGATTTTTCAAGAGCTGAAGACTCAACTCACCTCAGCCCTAGTTCGTACCTTGCCAAATAGTTCAAATGGGTTTATTATGTATTGTGATTCATCCAAAGTAGGTTTGGGTTGTTTCCTCGTGTAGAGAGGTAAGGTTATAGCCTATGCCTCCAGATAACTTAAGCCCCATGAGAAGAATTACCCTACTCATGATCTAGAGCTAGCAGCTGTAGTGTTTGCCTTAAAAATTTAGAGGCATTACTTATATGAGGTGCATGTAGATGTGTTCACAGACCATAAAAGCCTTCGGTATGTGTTCTCTTAGAAAGATTTGAATCTGCGTCAGATAAGGTGGTTAGAGTTGTTAAAAGATTATGACATGAGTGTTCTGTATCATTCGAGAAAGGATAATGTAATGGCTAATGCTCTCAGTAGAATATCTATGGGTAGTATTGCTTATGTTGAGGATGGTAAGTAGAAGTTAGTTCAGGAAATTCATAAGCTTTCCCGACTAGGTGTCTGCTTAGTCGACTCAGCAGGGGGGGTGCAGAGTAGTGCCAAATTATCTCTAGTTTCTGATGTGAAGAAAAAGTAGGATAGAGATCCAATCTAGTAAAGTTGAAAAAATCAGTTAGAGATCAGAAAGTTGAGGTTTTCTCCCAAGGGGTGAGATGGTATTTTGCGTTGTCAGGGTAGATTGTGTGTGCTTGATGTAGAAGATTTAAGGCAACGAATTCTTACAGAAGCACATGGTGCGCTTTACTCTATTAACCCAGGGGCCACTAAGATATACTATGATTTGCGGGAGATTTATTGATCGAGTGGGATGAAGAGGGATATTGCAGAGTTTGTAGCTAAATGCTCTACATATCAGCAAGTTAAGATTGAGCACCAGAAGCCTAGTAGGTCCATGTAGGGTTTTAGTATTCCCACATAGAAATAGAAAGAAGTGAACATGGACTTTGTGACGGGTCTGCCTCATACTCGTCATCAGCATGATTCTATTTGGGTCATCGTAGGTAGGATGGCCAAGTAATCTCATTTCTTGCCAGTCCATACCTCTTATTCAGTTAAGGACTATGCCAAACTCTATCTCAGAGAGTTGGTTAGGTTGCACAGTATTCCCTTATCTATCATCTCAAATAGAGGTACTCATTTTACCTCTTATTTCTGGAAAGCATTCCAAAAAGGTCTTGGTACGCAAGTCCATCTCAGTATAGCCTTCCACTCTTAGACAGATGGTCAAGCAGAAAGGACCATTCAGACTCTTGAAGATATGCTGAGAGCATGCGTAGTTGATTTTAAAGGTAGTTGGGATGACCACTTGCCTTTGATCAAATTTGCATATAATAATAGCTATCATTCCAGTATCCAGATGGCTTTGTTTGAGGCTCTTTATAGTAGGAGATGTAGATCCCCGATTGGTTGGTTTGAAGTAGGTGAGGCCGCAGTAGTAGGGCTTGACTTGGTGTTTGATGCCTTAGAGAAGGTTCAGTTGATCAGAGAAAAGCTTAGAGCAGTCTAGAACCGACAGAAGTCGTATGTAAATGTGAGAAGAAAGGATCTCAAGTTTGAGATCAGTGATTCTGTGTACTTGAAAATATCTCCCATGAAGGAGGTAAATAGGATCGGCAAGAAAGGAAAACTCAGTCCCCACTATGTCGATCCTTTCAGAATTCTCAATCATTTTGGAAAGGTAGCTTATGAGCTTGAGTTTCCTTCATATCTAGCTTCAGTACACCCAGTGTTCCATGTCCCGTTGTTGAATAAATGTATTGGTGATCTAGCTATAGTTATTCCCTTAGAAAGTATGGATGTTCAGAACAGTCTTTCCTATGAGAAAGTTCCAGAATAAATTCTTAATCATCAAGTTCGTAGACTAAGGAACAAAGAGGTTCCACTAGTCAAAGTTCTTTGGAAGAATCAGTCCATTGAGGGAGCCACTTGGAAAGCAGAAGCAGATATGCGGACCAAGTACCCTCATTTTTTCTCCGCGAATTCAGATTCAGTTTAAGGTACTAATCTTCTTAAGATTTCTCTCTATCATGCTCAGTTTCAGTTGCACCTCATGTTCATGTCAGTCGTGCACTTATAAATCAGCTCAGTCATGCATTCATGCATCAGATATGCATGTTCAGTGTGTAAGCTCAGTCCATCAGTTTTTCTCAGCTTAACCAGTCTCATTCGAGGATGAATGATCCCAAGGGGGAGATATTGTAATACCCCGCATTTTCCTAGCATAAACTAAGTCCAAATACATTATTATTCATATATATAATTTTGAAATACTTATTAATTTTTAATTTAGAGCTTGCCATTGCGTAGGAAATTCAATTAGTTTTCCAATAATATAAAATTCACCCAAATTTGATAATCGGGTAAGAAGTTATGGAGATTTTAAGTTTTAGTCATTAAACACCATCATTTTGACCCTTAGCGTGTCTTGGAGCCAGTCTAAATAACAATTATCAGTTTCCAGTGTGGTACCACGATGTTAGCGTATCGCGCTAAGGACCCAGTTCACGTTTGGCAATTTCCAATGAGCCTCTACGATTATGACGCATCGTAGAGGTGGCCAAAATGGCATTCCAGTGAAGGACCGTGACATTACCACGTCGCACCATCACCCAGTTTCCCAATTGTCCCTTTTTTAGTGGCTTGGCGCTATAGTGGCGCGTCGTGCCAATGCCAAAAATCGGGATCTTCCGCTTCCATCTTGCGTTTTTAAATTTATTTAGGGGTATTTGGGTCTTTTCCTAAGCCCTAAACTCATCCTAAACACGAAATTTAACCCCTAATTGACCTAAATACTCATCATTATTCAATTCCTCTCAAATTAAAGATCCCCTTTTCAATAACAAAAAATCCTAGCTCTCAAATTCAAGGACAAATCTCGAGAACTCACCATCAATCCTTCCAAATTCATTAGCTCAGGTATGTTAGATGTTCATCCATGGGTTCCTTTCACCCATGGAGTACAAGTATCCTATTTAAATTACAAAATTGTGATTTGTTCAAGTTATTCGATTTTAAATTATGATTTCACCCATGAATCTCCATGAACTATGATTTTATACCATGTTTCAATGAAATTATTATTGTTATTCAATTCTCCATGTTTCAATGTGATCATTCCTTGAATTAAATCATGATTTAGTATTATTCATGTTGAATTCATGCTTTTACCTCAAGTTCCATGACATTCCTATGATTTGATCAAACAATGAACTCCAAGTGTTTGATAAAATGCCTACAAGAATACATATTTGATAAAAGCCTTCATGTTATGTCCTCTAAGCTTAAGTATCATGTTACTTTTATTGCTTTTGAGTCTTAAGGGTATTGAATACCCAAAAACCATAGCTGCTTATTTAGTCTCATCTCAGTATCTTCAGAATAACTTCAGAATACATATTATGAGCATTACTAGATTAGTCAGTTAAACTGAGAATAGTCAGTAACTCAATGTCATTCAGTTGGGAGTAGGATTTAGCACCGAGCGAGTGCAGGAATGGCGGATTCCCTGTCATATAGGAAGAGTCTCTAGTAGCAGTCCCTAAACTCCAAAACTATGTAGCCAGCATAGGATATGAGAAGTCACCCCTCAGTGTAGGCTTGACTATCGCGCAGGGGTCACCCGTCAGTTCAGACTTGACACCCTTAGTCGTTCGGGACAGTACATCAGTATAGTGGATCCACACAGCCAAAATTAGTACCCGTGGCATGGTATTAACACCCTTCTAGCTGGGGTTATAGGTTGGACCTCTATTAGCTCAGATTGGGGCATGTTGGTTAGATGATACTTCCCTCAATCTCAGTCTAATAATCAGATCAGTAGTTCAGTCTCAGTGTTGTTTGACCAAGGCATATAGATATCAGTTATTTCAATATTTCAGTTACAGACTTCTATTCAGTTCATGTTATATGATTGGTCATGCATCCCAGTATTTACAGATTTCTTGTACCTTCAGTATTTACAGGCTTCTATGCATACATAGTATTTTACAGATTTCACATATTTCCAGTATCTACAAATTTCATACTCTCTATTCATTACTCCATGCTTTACATATATATTCAGATAATTTATCATTCCTATTCATGAAACCATGCATATCAACCGAACTCATTTAGCATACCAGTACATTCAAAGTACTGATCGAATACCTTTTCATGCGCTATGATGTATTATATCATAGGTTTTGATGCCCAGTTCCTGGACCGTGCTTAGACTTTTCAGATTCTCAACGATAGTAGTGGTGAGTCCTCATATTTCGAGGATGAGTTATTTTATTTCATGTCTTCAGTCCAGTAGTTAGTTGGAGTTAGTTGGGGACTGTCTCATCAACTCACAGTTATTCAGTTAGAGGTTTTCAAACAATACAGTCAGTTATTCAGTATTCAGACTTCAGTTGACATGACAGTTAGTTATTCAGTTTATCTCAGATTTCAGTATTTATTTAGACTCAGATAGTTATTTCTTCAGATTCATAATTCAGTATTTGTTTCAGTTATTAAAACCTTATGGCATATCAATTATTCTTCCGCATTTATGATTGTGTTATTTGGTGCTCACAACAGGTACCAACTCATGGGTTGGCTTGTGGTCCCTCGGGACTATAAGCACCATGTGACGCCCAAGGTGTACTCACGGGGCGTTACAATGTAACCGTCTTTTAAGATTACAATCTGTCTATTTTTTCGTATGCTGCTGGACCTAAAATTTTCATGATCACCTAAAATTAGCATCATAAAATTTGAAAGAATAAAATTAGGCAGTGTGTTTTTGCTCGATTCATATTTTGATGCATTGTGTTTGGTTGCATTGTGCTTGGTTCCTGCTTGCTCACTTTCTTTATATTGTTTGCGCTATTTTGAATTTTCTTTAGCATATGATTTATACCTTATGTGATTGATTATTATGGTTTGTCTAAATCGTCATTTTGTATACTATCTTGCTCGTCGTATTATTAGACACATACTAATCCTCATATCTTTTTCTCTTTACATGAACTCTTCCTGATGAGTTCAATGGGTCTCCCCACATCCTTGCATTCGAATGCCGTCGATTCGAGCCTCATTAAAGTCCGAAATTGGGTTGATATACACAGTATAGCACAAGTATACAAGATGGTATACACTGATATATAATACGTATTTACGGAAAATAGTAGCTGCACATTATCACACCATTTATGATGGAAAGTGGAAGGGAAATAAGCATTCTTCGATGCTGATATACACTGTATATATAGTGATATGTAAAAAAACATTGATACTTAATATGTTGATATACAGCTGGTATACATTTTAGAAAATGGACCAAAACTCCATAATTCAAAGCCCCAAAAATGGGCAGCTCTGTTGATGGGCTAACATTTCAGAAAATGGACCAAAACGTTGTATTGTTTATTTGTGCTAACTAATATTTGTAAATTAATTAATCTAGGTAAATTTCCTAAGATGTCATTTTATTTTAGCTTAGTTTTCTTTACATAATTCATACTTTCTTCACCTAATTTGTCTTATTTGAAAAAATGGATTAAAATGGTTTCTTCCGTTTTCTCCTTAAAACAAGTCTTTTAAAAATAAATATTTCATTTTTAGATGACATTTATTTTGTTCATATGATTAATCATTTATTTGAATTAAAGTAATTTTCTCTGAACCTAAGAAACTAATCTTCAAATTTAAGAAACTAATTTGTTTCGAAAATCAACTTTTTGAAAATTAGCGAAGCATTTTTAACTTAACATTCTCTTAATTTTTTTAAAGGTATTAACTATTACAGAATCGACTTTTCTGCAGTGATAAGAAAATAATTTCAATTTCTTCTTCTTTTTACAAAAGCAAAATTCATCTTCCACTTAAGTTCGAAAAATTGTCTTAGTTTAATTCAACTAGAATGTTTCTCGTTGTATAAATGAAACCTTTTTGAATGTTTTAAATAATTTTAATACTTTTTAAAATAAAATCAAGTCTTTGTAAGAATTAGCCACTTTTAGTTAGTCAAGTTAGTTCTTTTTTGGTAAACCATTTTAAACGGACGCTCCTAAGTGGCTTAAAAACCTTCTTAGGGCGTTAATTGAACCCTTACCCATTATATCTAGTTTTAAAGGTTTATTTCTATTTTTGAAGCTTTGAAACTCCTTTTTCTATTTTTTTCTATAAAAATCAAGTGGTGAATCTGTGAATTTTCTTACAATTAGTTCGAAACTTTCAAAAATCTTTTGAAATAGTTTTAAGAAGGTCAAAACCATTTTCTCGTCAATAGAAATCCGAAAGGAATAAAATAATACTCTAATGTATCCAAAACCATTCTGAAAATACTGAGACTAAGTAAACAACTAAGTTTTCGGGTATTCATACCCCCAGGACTCGATAGCATTAACAGTAGAAACATACTAAAGCCTCAAAAGCATAACAAGTAGTCATTGTTCAAAAATTCAACTCTTAGGCATTTCATCAAATACATGTGGGTCATGAGTTAAAGCATGGGAAATAGTTAAATCATGTGATATTAGTATACTTGCACTATGAAAATCATGAGTTAAGGATTCAACATGCAAATATTATCCAACGTGGTAAAAAAAATGAAAATTTATGGAAGTTCATGGATATAATTCATGAATACATGTAAAGGTCATGATTTTAAACTTGAAAGCAGGTTCTTGGACTCCATGGGTGAAAAAGACCCATGAATGAACATCTAGAATACCTTAATTGCTGAATTTGCGTGAGTTATTGGTGATTTAGTAAAGCTTGAACTTGGATTTGAAGAAGCTAGGGTTTTGTTCTTGAGAGAGTTTGTGAAAAAATGAGTTATATTGCCTTTTTGAACCTTAATCTCGTGTTATGGGTGAGGTAAAGTAAAGGAAAAATGACAAAAATACCCCCATATTCTTGTAACTTATTAAACTGAACGTGACCAGTGATGCGGTAAGCGATGCGCCGCGTTGCTCAGTCGATGCATTAGGCGACTGTAATACCCCGGGAGTACACCCTGGATGCCACATGGTGCTTACGGTCATAAGTGACCACAAGCTAACCCATGAGATGATATATGTCTGAACACTTAGTAAAACTGATAACAAAAGAGTATTTTACAGAATTTACTGGAATACCATAAGGTTTAAAACATAGTTCTGATAATGTCTTTAAAATAATACTGATAATACTGATAAAATAAATGATAATGATAACTAAAAACAAAAAACTGACTAAGAGTGTCAGAAATCCTCTAACTGAGTAACTGATGAGTTGATGGGACAAGTCCCCAACTAACTCCGACTGGCTACTGAAACTGAAATCCAAGATAATCATAATTGATCCTCGAAACATGAGGACTCACCACTGCTACTGCTACTGGTGCGCTGGGACATCTAGGTATGGTCAGGAACCTGAGCGTCCGAATCTATGATATTTCATATCATAGTGCAAGAAAAGAGTATGCGGTCAGTACTTTGAATGTACTAGTATGCTAAATGGGGTTAGACTGATATGCATGGGCACATGTACATGGATAATGACTGACTGAATAGCATGAGATAACTGAGTAACTGATATGAATGCGTGAATGCTGTAAAATCTAAGAATGTTTGACCAAGCGTATAACACGATTCTGAAAATAGTCTATAAACTGAAATACTGAAATCTAATAACTGAATAACTAATAACTCTATGCTATGGTCAATGTAAACCTGAACTGAAGTATACTAATTATTGACAGAGACTGTGGGATCTATCAACTAACCGATATGCCCCAATATGAGCTATTTGGGGTCCAACCTATGACCCCAGTTGGAAGGGTGTTAGTACCGTACCATGGGTACTAACACATTGTTGTGTGGATCCACTAAAGTTTTGTCTCGAAGGACTAAGGGTTACCCTCAACTGGCAGGTTAACATATCAACCTACACTATCTACATAGTTATGGAACGCAGGGACTGCTACTAAAGGTCACATCCTCAACTGGAAGGTGAGCCCCCATCCCTGGGTTCGCTTGGTGCTAAACCCTACTCCCAACTGAACTGACTCTAATCACTAGACTGTACTGAGCTTACTAACATGATATACTGACTGAACTAATAATACTCTATTAGATTTGAGACTCTTCTGAAAGTACTTCAACTAAGTAAACAGCTAAGTTTTTGGGTATTCATAAACCCCAGGACTCGATAATAATAACAATAGGGACACATGAAATCTTTGAGACCATGAAAGGAAATCATTGTTTACAATTATTCACTTAATCATTTCATCAAACACATGGGGGTCAAAACTTTAACGTGGGGGTTCTTTCTAACATATTAAGATATCACGATCACATGACCAAATCATAAACTAAGGATTTTATTTTGAATTCACATGAACATAATGTGAAAACCACAATATTTAAAACATACTATAAAGCATTCCACTGAAAACAATTGAAATCATAACTTAAAATCAAATTACCAAGGTATAGATAAACATACTTCAACTTTCAAACATGCAAGGGCTCTTTCTATCAAAACTCTTGGAAACGTAATACATAATCCGATTTCATAAGAGTTTCATAGAGGTAATTTACTGTAAATATGTAATTTCATTGTAAACATGTAATAAGTAGTCATGTAGGCATTTAATCGAACACTTGCAATACATGGTTTAAGCTAAGCATGGAAATAGTGTTAAAACTTATAGTAGTAGCATGATTTTGATGCTAAATCACCAATTAAGGCTTAAATCAGCGGACAACACCATTAAAAATATGTAGGGTTTAAACAACAATAATTTTATGAAAACATGATATAGAATCAAAATTCATGGGGATTCATGGTTAAAATCATAATAACTTGTATAAATCATAACCTTGAATTTGAAATTGGGTTCTTGTACTCCATGGGTGAAAAGGGCCCATGGATGAATATTTAACACACCTTAAAGATTTGATCTTGAAACAGAATTGACTCTTCTTGAACGTTCTTGGATTGGGAATTGTAATTTCTTGGTTTTCTTGTAGAAGGGCTTGAATCTTGTTCTTGGAAGATGATCTTGAGAGGAAACCCTAATTTTCTTGTTCTTGAGAGTGGAGAGGATTATAAGTGATGAGAAATTGATATCTTATTTGCTAATAGGGTTTAATGCTTGATTTAATTCGTGGGGGTGGGGGTGGGGTTTGAGGTAAGGAAAATACCAAAATACCCCTAAAGAAACCAAAAAAAATTTGCAAAAACCTTTTGTTGACGACCAAGGTTGACAGCCCATCACTTAGGTGACGGCTCATCACGTAAGTCATCATTTTCAGTCTGGAATTTACCCCCAACTTCCTAGGCAGACGACTAGAGCTTATGGGTCATCAGCCTAGTCATCACCTAAGTGACGGCTCGTCTGCTTGGTCATCAGTTGGTTGACAGATAGGTACTTCAAAGTAAAATGAGTATAACTTTCTACGCTGATATCGGATTAAGGTGAAACCAATTGCGATTGGAAAGAAGATTCAAAGACCTTTCTTTTGGTATATAGTATGACACTTGAATCAACATATGCTAAGAGATACACTTGTTTAAAGTTGACCCTTGCCGGAGTATTTGTCAAAACTCTATCGATAGAAAAGTGGTCAACTCGTCTTTGAGTTAGGAGGATATTATGACCTCAATCAATACACAATGATATTCCCACATAATATATTTGATAATCACACATGTATTAACATAGAATAATTGGGTTTAAGACTGTACGCATAGGAACAAAGATTTAAATTCTAGCCCAAAAATGTGGGGTGTTATAATATCTCTCCCTTGGGAACATTCATCCTCGAATGAGGCTGGTTAAACTGAGAACACTGAGGAATTGAGGTTATATGCTGAAAATATGATTACATAATGTAGTCTAAAATATGACGCATGAACTGAATATCATAAACTAAACTGATTTCTTGAATGCATGCAATGACATGAGAATTGTTATAAGGCTGAGGTAGAAATAAGAGAGTCAACTTATGAGTAAGCCACTGCCTCAGGATGGATCTGGTTTCATGAAGAAAAGTTTAGAGGTTTAGGGTATGAAAACTCGGGGTATTACAAAATCTCCCCTTTGGGATAGGTTGTTCCCCTAATGATACTGACTTGACTGAATTACTAAGAAAATATTGAGATGATGCATGGGACACTTATGAACTAAATCATGATTGAATATCTGGAATATAAAACTGATGCATGATGCGTGAACTGAACTAGATTCACAATCCACAAGGATGTGAATGAATTATCTCTTGGAAGGGACATATTCATAAAACTCATATAGTAAGACTAGATCGGAAGACGAAAAACTATAGGAAATTATCTGACTAACTGCTAATCTAAATTATTGGCTTTACGAACTAACTCATACTGAAAACTTATACTCAATTGGAGAATTTCTTTAACTCTCTTTCTATGAAGTCCTAATGACTTTAGGGAGTACATGGCTAAAATTCTGTAATATGGAATACAGGCCTACGAAACATCAGCTAGGATAGAGCTACTAAACCTTATGCACTGCAACTACTAACTTTCAAGCTTATACATACTTTTTGAATACTCTCTCAACTGTACCTTCCACCTTAATACTGCACTTCACCTGAGGCTACTAAAAATATTCACATGGACACCGATAACTCTACCTACTGAAGTCCGAGCTGGACTGAATTATGCCACTATGGACAAGTCTACTTGAATCTATAAAATGCCCACATAACACTTTAATACTAGTATGAATCATGATTCAACACACCCTGCATTTTCACAACTTCTCATCTCATGAATAATTCTGATTTCCCCTCGATAACTAAATATAACCTCTTACTATCCATTCACTAATGCATAATGCATTTATCCTCTTACACACCAAAATGACATTCAAGACTATCTTCATAACTATAGCCTCGTATAAAACAAGCATGCAACAATCTTTCATTAACATTAAATATTTTCCCTCTCCCATCTAAGTAATTACTTATCACTATATCATTTTATCCATAAGTTTTGCTTGATTCACAGAATACTACGTTACAAGGTTTCAAAAATGCAAAACTCATGTAACAATATCCAAGATGCTCCAAATAAAACCCTAATTGGGTATTTATATGCTCTTAGGTAAAAGTGATTTAAAATTCAAAATTAGAAAAACCGCGTCTAAGTTGACGGTCACATCTACGGTCCATCGGTGGACTGACGGTCCGTTGGGTGGACCGTCGCTGGAGGTTCCATAAAGTCAGGTTCTTTTAAGTGTCGACGACCAACTCAAAGGTTCGTCACTTGGGCCGTCGCTTGACTCTCCAAATTTCCAGGTTTTGTTTAGACCTGACGGCCAAGTTGGCGGTCTGTCGGATATTTGACGATCCGCCAATTAGACCGTCGCAGGGGTCTCTCATTTGATTCTTTCTGGTTTACTCTGACGGCAAGCCCGGCGGTCCGTCACATGGCTGACGGTCCACCAGTTGGACCGTCAGTGACCTTTTTCTGTTACTTTTCCAGGTTTTCTTCTTTAGCTAACTCCTTAACCTCAAAACACTCAAATCTAGTATTAAATACAACTTTAGTTTCTTGTAAACACATAATTTTCCCAAGAAAAAGATACAAAATGTCCCATCAAAAACCAGAATATCAACACCCTCAACCTAAGATAATTGTTTGTCCTCAAGAAACTCAGCACCAAATTGCAAACATGAACAATACAATGACAGGCATTCAACTACTGAACAAGTTTTTACACAACCATTCACTTTTCATCCCAATCATATGGCTCAACGCATCAGGATCCATAACTGGCATTGTTTCAAATTCTGTACATATACATAAACATGGTCATAATAATCTACATAGATCAGCCAAATTAAGTGTAACTCAGGTTGCCCTCACAGACAAAGAAATTCACTACTCATTATATTTTGTGGATACAAATCAAAACTATCACACTCATCAAAGAAGTTACAAACATAGGCACATACCTATAGGCTTGCCCTTATCATCTAACGCCTCCTTATAGTTGATTTGCCAAGATCAAGCAGGTCTTTTTCAGGCTTGTAATGAGACTTCAGGGCTAGGTGAGGAAGGATTTTAGGTAAAATGACTTAACACTAAGATTTAACTCTCTTTTCCCTTAAATTCTACCTACCAAGGACATTCATGTACTAGCTCACTTACTTTTCTCATTCATTCACTTTTTACCATAATAACCCCCTCTTTTTTTATACTCACAAGCATCAGCAGCCCTCAACTTATGCTCATGAGATTAGTAAAGGTGCACAGTGTGTTGACTAAACCAGGGCCAGATGCTCTAAACCAAGCTCTAAACCAACTTTCCATTAAATATCTAACAGCTTGACAACAGCCACCCTCAACTTAGGTGTTTTGCCTAAGTTTAGGTTCACAATGCCCACCATTGGTCTAGGGCCAGATCTAGATGTTAACAATTTAAAGAGAGTTAACTAGAGTGATTGGTGATGAAGAAAAATTAACACAGGCTCAAAAAGGGGTTCAAAAATGGAAAATTCTTTTTGGTGGGGTTAATTATTTTGGCTTAAGTGGACTAAAAGTACAAGGTGGCCTGCTATCATTTCTTATTTCATTGGCTACAAAACAACATCAATTGAACCGAGCAAGTTTTAGGTACTACACTCTATAAGAACTTAGACAAATACTCGCACACACAAAGGTAACTGAGTCAAACTCATTCTACTATTCTTAAGATTTACATCACATGGCTTGTATATTTTACAAATTATTGCCAATTATAGATTCACTAACAGTTGTTCACATATGCTAGAAGACAAAAGTAAACAGTCACACAAACATATTCATAGCCTTATGCCAACATCATTCATCATCCATATCCACAACAGGGCGCTAACATAAACTATACTTTTTATTTAAGAAACGGAAATTAATAAAAAAAACTTAAGAAAAGAAGAATGCAAACTTAAACATAATCCTAGGAAAGAAAAATACGAACTTAAACATAATCCTACATATGCCGATTCTACTAGATAGCACATGGTAGTAAAATACATCGGCAAGACAACCCCTCATGGTACAAGTACACCCCCTTTATAGAATAATACATGTTTTGTCCTCAAATGTATAAAATTTTAAGTACAGAGGAAGGGAAATACTTATAATGCCTGTTATTCATCTGAGGCATCTGTCAAATATGGTGAGGCTCCAGTGTCCTCAACTATTGCAATGTTGACCCTCATGGTGGTGGGGGTACTCATAAGCTCTCCCTCTGGAATCGGAGGTACCACATCCCGGACTGGGTCTGAAGTTGGCCCCCTAACTGGGACGGAACTGGTAGACACTCTAGCTGCTTCATCTTTCACTTTATTTCTCCTTCTCTCTTCATCTCTCCTCGATCTTTTTGAGGCCTTCTTTAGATCATAATGCTCTTACTCCTCCAGTGTCATAGCCTCTCTCTTTCTTCTCTTTTCAGCTTTTCTTTCAGCACGTTTATCCCCCTGTTGCTTTTCCTTGTCTTTCAATAGTCTTTCTATCAGATCAATAATTCTTCATCTTTATCACTCATTACCAAGGCCGGATAAAAAATAGGTTGTTATTGTTGCCTGTTCTTTAATTTTTTGATGTCATCTTGTGCTTTCTTAAACTCTGCCATGAACTTTGCCAAGTCTGGAATGGATAGTGAATCCAACCTTTTTTTGATTCTCTCCTCCATGTGATCCATCCTCATCTTAATGTCTTGGAATGGACAGATTGCCTTAGCTATAATTCTAGCAATAATAGGCTGGAATTCTGCAGCCCAAATGTTAAGCTACTTCTTGAATTTCTTTTGTAATTTCACAGACTTGGCGAAGTTTTCCTGCGTCAACCTATATTCTGCAAATTCTTCCCCATCCAATGGTTGTGGAACTTTTGACCCTGCAGATGTATTTGATGGCACATTATCAGGTGGTACGTAAGTGGTAATCGATAACGGCATACCTGTTGGAATTTCTAAAGTATCTGGGGTTGGTGCTGACTAAGTCTGATAGGCTGGAGGTTTGGTTACCCTTATTTCGAACTTCGAGTCATCCTTGGACTTCTTAATATCCTTTCTATGTTTTTCCCAAACCTCATTATCCACCCCATGAATCAGAGGCACACCTACCTTCCTGCATAATTCTGTGATTAAACATGGGAATGGTAGTGCACTGGCCACCTTATGTGTTCTCATAAATAATTCATTGACAATAATCTGACCGAAATCAATCTTCAGTCTTAAAAGCAAACTAGTAATAAGTACAACCCGATGACTATCGAGATTAGCATCACCTCCAGTTGGCATAAGTCTCAATCGAACCACAACCTACCAAAATTTAGCTTTGAAGCTAAGGAAAGACTTCGCTATGCGCTCACGTGGTTTTGTTGCCCAGGAAAGATTACCATCATTGGTCAATAACCCTGCCAACCAAGATCTTTGGGTAGATATAGAACACAGATGATACTCGAGTTCAGGAATTGTAGGCGGGGCTTCATAGTCTGGCCCAAATATATTTTGTTGATTGTTCGAGCTGATATGTCAATATTAACTCCCTGGAATGGAACTTACTCCCTATTCGGCAGATCTAAAATCTTTAAGCCCTTTGGAACGTCCTTTTTTGCCAACACCAAATAGTTAGCAAAAAATTCCCTTACCAAATTCGACTGATATGAAACAGGTGGCTTGCTCATCCAAGCCAGATCGTACTCATTAAACCGATGCTCTAATTTGGGATTCTCATGTAACTCAGATGTCATTATCTTGTACTCCTCAGAGAATGGTCTTTTGATTTCCCTATTTGTCGTCGGTGCCAGTTTATCATAGAACTTATCCTTTTCTCCCTCAAGTTTCCATATGATGGTGTCCCTTATTTGAGGATCCTTATGCCTGATCAAGTTGGCATCGTCAGGCCCAGTCTCCACATCAGCCGCTTTAATTTGTGCCTCCACATTGGTAGCCTCAGTTTCAGCCTCAACTGGCTTGGGATGAGACGTGACTACCCTTGCCTCATCAGGGCTTGAGCTAGTACTGCTGGTGCTGCTCTCACTCTCCTTTTCAGACTAGGAGAGTGTAGGAAGTGTCTGGTCTCTTTGGCGAGTGTTGAAGACTGGTGCTTCCTCACTCCTAGCAGGTTTGGGTCTTTCTCATACTCAGCCACCACCTCTGTTCAATGGAAGTTTACATGCCATCATGCCTAAAAATGAGTAAAGAATCAGTTCATAATGCAAAACCGTTCAAAACAGTAAAATATTTGGTGTAACGGTCATCCTGAGGGTCCGTCGATCATACGATGGTCTGTCGGACAGGTCGTCAGACCTTATCCATAAAGTCCTATTTTTTAGAGTCTTGCGATGGATGAACTGGTGGTCCTTCAGATGACTGACGGTCAGCCAAGTGGTCTGTCGCAGCTTTTCTAGTAAGTGCCATCTCTGGGATCTATGCGATGGTCCATCCGACAGTCCGTCGCAAGTCTGATGGTTCGCCAAGTTGGCCGTCGCAACCCCTTCTTTAGTTTCATCTTTCACTTCGGCATTTTGACAAATAATTAGTGCACAATATCAATTTTTAGCACAAAAATGACATCAATTTCACATTTAAGCATAAATTTTCTCACTTTAAACATAAGGGTTACTCAGACTTCACCATAAAACAAACCATACCAGTGTTCAATACTCAAAACATTAACCCCAGGCAAGAGAAGAAAGCAAAATAAATTTCTTTTAACTAAAAGTTTATTCCCTTCATGCGTTGCAACTCAAAGAAGGAAAAAAAAGGGTTACGATCATACCTTGATTTTGCAATAACTTTTCTCTTCTTTCTTGTAACTTCAAAAAATAAAACTAACTTGAGATATTTGTCTGAGATTTCTACTTTGGTTGTGATGAAGAGAAAGAGAGGGATGGATTTGTTTAAATAAAGGAGAAGAAAGAAGATGGAGAGTCCTAGAGGGAGTAACTAACTTCAGATTCTTTGAATCCAGAGGGAGTTAGTCAGTTGTAGAATTTGAAGAGGTTACACGTATGTAACCACCTTATTTTATCTCTTTAAAAGACTTTGCATAAAGTATGGGTTATTTAGATATGCATTAGATTTTACTCGACCCGACCAAGCACTAGGGTTACAGTAACGGCTGACCTGATGGTCCATCAGGTTTGTGACGGTCCGCCAAGTTGGCCGTCGGAGCTTACCAAGAACTAGGAAATTCTGCTTCATTGCGACGGTTGTTCCAATGATTCGTCGAGCCTTTGATGGTCCGTCAGTCTCTCCGTCGACTTATTCCAGTAAATTAGATTTTCCACATTTGGGTGACAGTTGGAGTGATGGTCCGTCGATATAGCGACGGTATGTCAACTCGACCATTGATCCTTATCCAAAATGACTTTTTGTTACCATGGATTTGACGACTTGGTTGACAATCCATCGAGGGACCGACGGTCCGCCAAGTCTCCCATCACCCCCTTTTTAACTGCAGAACTCCTTTCTTTCTGCATTTTCGATCTTGCACACTTCACAAACATATCAGATTGCAAAAAAATAACAAATAAAATCTAACTACGAGTACAAAAACACTTTGTGGGTTGCCTCCCACTAGCGCCTGATTTAATGTCGCAGCACGACGTAGTTATCTCGATTACTCAGACTTCATTGATATAGATAGTAGCTATGCACTTCATCGAGTCCATTGGACTGATATACAAATTCAGTCATTGCCCATTCACTTTGAAGAAACTTCCATCTTCATTTGCAAGTTCAACTACTCCAGATGAGTAGACTTGATTAACTTGGAATGGACCCGACCATTTCGATTTAAGCTTACCTGGAAATAGATTCAGTCTGGAGTTGAATTGAAGCACCCAATCACCCTTTTAAAAATATTTTTTCGCAATCCTCCGGCCATGGTACTTCTTTATTTTCTCCTTGTATAGATTGGCTCTTTCATAATAACTAAGATAGAACTCATCCATCTCATTCAGCTTCCCCAATCTTAATTGTGTTGCCTTATTCTAATTCAAATTCAGCCTCCTAAGTGCCCACAATGCCTTATACTCCAATTCAATTGGTAAATGACATGCCTTACCGTAAACTAACTGGTACGGTGACATGCCGATTGGTGTCTTGTAAGACATTCTGTATGCCCATAAGGAATCATCCATCTTCCTAGACCAGTCTTGTCTGCTAGCATTTACTGTTTTAGCAAGGATAGCTTTGATCTCTCTATTCAAAATCTCCACTAGTTTGTTGGTGGTATGGAGTTGCTACCTTGTGTTGCTTAACACCATACTTTGGCAAGGAAGCTTAAAACACTCGGTTGCAAAAGTGAGATCCACCGTCGCTAATAATGGTGTGTGGCACCCCAAATCAAGAGAAAATGTTCCTTTTAAGGAAAGCAACCACTCTTTTTCCTTCTTGTCAGCCAAAGAAATGGATTCAAGCCATTTTGGTACATAATCAATAACAACTAGAATGTATCTCATCCCATATGAACTCACAAAAGGCCCCATAAAGTCGATGCCCCAAACGTCGAACAATTCTACTTCTATAATTTTTGTCAAGGGCATTTCATTTTGCTTGGAGATTGACCCCTGCCTCTGACATTGATCACATCTTCTCACAAACTCATAAGCATCTTTGAATAAAGTTGGCCAATAGTAGCCGCTTTGTAGAACCTTTCTAGCAGTGAGGTCACCTACATGGTGACCTCTAGCCTAGGAAGCATGACATGCTTTTAAGATACTCAACATATCTATTTCTGGATCACATCTCCTTATGATATTTTTAGCACATCGCCAAAATAGATATGGCTCATCCCAGAAGTAATGTATCACATCATGGAGAAACTTCTTTCTATAATGAAAAGAAAGATGCTCTAGAATTACCTCGCTCACTACATAATTTGCAAAATCTGCGTACCAAGGTATCTTCTCCATAATAGCAGCTAAGATTTCCTCATTCGAAAATCCATCATTAATCTTAAATTCATCTCTAACTGCTTGCTCCCCTTCCAGCCTAGACATATGGTCCGCAACCTGGTTTTTGCAACCTTTTTTATCTTTAACTTCGAAATCAAATTCTTGAAGTTGCAACACCCATCTAATCAGCCTTGGTTTCGTATCCTTTTTTGCCAATAAATATCTCAAGGCTGCGTGGTCAGTGTGGACCACCACATTGGTTCTAGCAAATAAGCCCAAAACTTCTCAAAGGCATAGACCACTGCAAGAAGTTCCTATTCAATAAAGATGTAGTTCTTTTGGGCCCCATTCAGATTTTTGCTTGCATAGTAGATAGGATGAAATAATTTATCCCTCTTTTGGCCAAGTACAGCCCCAAGTGCAACACCACTTGCATCACGCATGATCTCAAACGATTTTGACCAATCCAGTGAACCAATAATAGGGTCATTTACTAACTTCCCTTTAAGGCATTCAAATGCCTTCAAGCAATCATTATCAAAATTGAACTTAGCCTCCTTCTCCAAAAGTTTGCAAAGTGGATTTGTACTTTTTGAGAAGTCTTTTATAAATCTCCTATAGAATCTCGCGTGACCAATAAAACTATGCACCCCTTTTACTAAGATGAGTGCGTTCACTTCTCAATGACCTCGACCTTAGCTCGGTTGACCTCAATCTATTTTACTAAAATTTTGTGCCCAAGAACAATGCCCTCCTTCACCAGGAAGTGGCATTTTTCCTAATTGAGCACAAGATTAAATTCTTCATGCCGCTGCAAGGCTCTACTAATATTTACCAAAAAAAGCTCAAAATAATCACCTACCACAGAAAAATCATCCATAAAAACCTCCAAGGTGTCTTCAACCATATCTGAGAAAATAGACATCATGCACCGTTGCAAGGTAGCAGGTGCATTACACAATCCAAACAGCATCCGCTTAAATGCAAAAATACCATACGGGTAGGTGAATGTCATTTTCTCCAGATTCTTCGGGGCTATAAAAATATGATTATAACTAGAATACCCATCCAAAAAATAGTACCAACCTCTTCCCGCCAACCGATCCAGCATCTGATCCATAAAAGTCATTGGGAAGTGGTCTTTCAACGTCCATGAGTTGAGTTTTCGAAAATCCATGCAAAATCTCTACCCAATGACAGGTCTAAGTGGTATCAACTCATTCTTATTATTTTCTACAATAGTTATGCCCCCTTTCTTAGGCACACATGGTACAAGGCTTACCCACTTACTATCAAAAATAGGATATACGACTCCTGCATCAAGACATTTGATGATTTTCTTCTTAACAACCTCTTGCATAGGTGGGTTAAGACGGCATTGGTGCTCAATTATTGGTGTGAAATCCTCCTCCAACTGAATTTTATGAGTGAAAATACCTGTAGGGATGCCAATAATATCTGTGATAGTCCATCCTATCGCCCTTTTGTACCTCTGAAGCACAGAAATAAATGCCTCGACCTGCTGCTCACCCAAATCAGCCGCAATAATCACAGGTAGCATATTTCCATTGCCTAGAAACATGTACTGAAGATTTCCTAGGAACTCCTTCAGTTCCAACACCGGTGGCTCCTTAATTAATGGCTTAGCCGGAGGTGTTAGGCGATTTTTAAGATCTAGATTCAGCTTCTTAGGAGCATAAAAATATGATCCCATTCCTTTCAAAGAACAAATAATCTCCCCACACTCTTCAATGCCCTCACTATTAAAATTTATTAGAACTGTAGCTAAGGGCTCAATAATAAATTTCTTCTCTATCGGCACTTCCTGTTCATCCTCATAATAAACATCAACAATAGAAAACACACCTATATCCTTATGTTTCTTCATAGATTGGCATACATCAAATCGTACCACTTTATCATTCAGCCTGAATAAGAGCTCATTAGCTCGTAAATCAATAAGCACACTTCCGATTGCGAGGAAAGGTCGACCCAAGATTATGGGCACCTCAAAATCCACATTAAAATCCAGAATAACAAAATCCACAGGAAATATGAAACTAGCCACCTTCACTAGCACATCATACAAAATACCAACTGGTCGTTTTACCGACCTGTCCGCAATCACTAGTCACATGTTTATGGGTATGGGGTATCCCAAACTTAACTTCTTATAAACATATAGTGGCATCATATTGATGCTCACTCCTATATTACATAAGGCCTTAGCAAAATCAAGAGACCTAATTGTACAAGGAATGGTAAATGCTTCTGGGTCTGCCTTCTTCTACACCAAGGATCTTGTAGAAATAGCACTGCAATGGTGGAGATTATCCACTAGTTCATAGATTAATTCTCTCTTCTTGGTTACAAGATCTTTCATAAATTTAGCATAACCTGGCATCTGTTTAAGTGCCTCCACCAAAGGTATATTCACTCTCAGCTGCTTCAATATTGCTATGAATTTACTAAACTTTGTATCGTTGGCCTTCTTCTTCAATCTATGAGGAAAGAGAGGAGGTGGTTTTGGGAGAGTAGTCACCACTACTTCCTTTTTCTTATTTTTCCCTTCTTCTAACTCATCAACCTGCTGATGATTAGAAGGAATATTAGTGTCATCCAGTTTCTCAAACTTCACTGTATTACTTTCTTCATGCTCAACATTTTCTTCGATCACAAATTTGCCCATAGAAGGGCCTGGTAATACTTTAACACTCCGTGTGGTAAATGCCATGCAAGATCCATGATTAAGAGAATTCTGAACTGTATCACTTGGCAATGTTCCGCTCTTCTTCTGATTCAATACTACTGAGCGTTGGCTCAGTTGCTGCTCTAACTATTTGATAGAAGTAGGGTGTGAGTTTACCAACTAATTTATGGAAGATAAATCACTTTTCATAGTAGTCACCCCAGAGTTGGTAGCCTCAACTCCTTTTAATAATTTCTCCATTATGTCCTCCATGGATATTTTGCTTGAGCTAATTGCAGCATTATCTCTTCTTTAGGGAGGTACATATAGTCCACTCCTATAATTTTTGCTCTTCAAGTTTCCTTGATCCCTATCCTTGTAACCAGCCTTGTCGTAATAGTTCTGACCTTGATTTACTTGGTTATTGCCTCAGAAACCCCCCTGATTATTTAGATAGTTCACCTCTTCTTCTGAATTAGAGTCAGATCTACCTTGGGATGCAATAGCTTTCACCTTCTCTATTTTTCAAGATAATAAATGCTTAGTCAGAAAATCCATTTGCGTCTTCAAGTGTGCCATGTCCTGGTCACATTCCTCCTCTTTCTTATATTTCTCTGCAGTCATACTAACAGATACCGTAGGGCTTGGTACCACAGAATCCCTGGTATGCTAAGCTCTACTTTGTTAGGTCATCCTATTGAGCATCTCCGAGGATTCTGGAAAAGTAAGATCCATAAATGATCCTCCTACAGCATTATCCACATCTGGCTTCGTAATAGAGTTTAAGGCCCTATATAGAGTCTCTATCAAATAAATATCCATCATATTATGGTTTGATCATTGCATCAAATTATTTTTAAATCTATCACAAGTCTCATAAAGAGCTTCGGTTGGAAACTGCCAAAAGTTACTGATCTCATCCCTCAACTGTACCCCCCTAGAAGATGGAAAGAACCTTTCTAGGAAAGCCTCTTTCAACTACCTCCAGTTGGTTATAGAATAAGGATTTAGTCCATTAATCCATAATGTTGCCTCCCCAGACAAAGACAACAGAAACAAATACAGGTGGATAGAATTCTGACCCACTCCTGGGTTATCAAAAGATATGCAAATGGTAACAAAGTTCACCAAATGCATATTAAGATCATCTCCCAAAAGACCACCAAACAACCCCTTAAGATGAAGGAGTTGAATCATCAGACTGGTAATATTGAATTTATCTCCAGGTGCTAGAAGTAGAGGAATAATAGCTCCAGTTGCACCGGCTCCATCCATTCTATCCTCATCACCATTAAGATCAAATTGTACTGGTTGTCGATCCTACCTCACCCTGAAGGGACGGTTCCTGTTTATGTTTTGATTCACTGGTGCAATCACATTCTCTGCACACCTTGGGTTGACAGGATCTAACAAATCATCATCATCGGGATTAGGGTAATGCACCGGTTGGCCGTCATTCAGCTGATTAAGTTGAGCTCTAGCAAGAGATGTTGGACTTTCAGCATCTTGGGGGTCTGTCATTCTGCCAATCAACTGCGATTACGGATGTACTGGTAATAATGGTGAACCCGATCTCCATGTACATAGCATACACAATAACCACCCTGCTCAAAACAAAAACAACAACAAAGGTAAAATTTGGGAAACTTGACCAAAGGTCAATTAACAAACACAAACTTAATTGACAACCGTATTCCCCAGCAACACCACCAAAATTTGATATGCCTAAATTACACCTCTCTTACGAGAGAGTAAGCGGTCGATATCAAATATAGAACCCAACTAGGTTAGGTGTCGAATCCCACAGGGAATATCGTGTTCACTAAGTATTGTGATTGTTATCAGACTGTTAATCAAAGGTTCCTGAATAAAGGGGTTTTGATTTATAGATTATGTTCTAAATAATTGCAACAGAGTTGTTCCAACTAATGATTATTTTTGCAAGTAGTAATTCAATGACATTAAACAAATTAGAGTTATGGTTACCGAGATGCTTCAACAGCTAGGGTTGTGACTCACTTTAAAGTTCCAATTAATAACTTCAATTGCAAGAGTAGTTGAATCCTATTGTTTACCCATTAGTTTCTCAACCTAAATGGGTAGTTTATCCTTTAATTCTCTTAAAATTAAAGAATGCATTGAATATTGAACTATTTTCTTATATAGGTCAATCCTATTAAGGCATTTGCCATTAATTCAAAGGTTAAAGCCTCTAAAGTCCATATAAACCCTTTCTTTTCCAAACAAACACTTTCCTACTCGGGCAAGTGATGTTCTTGGCTCACCTTTCAAGTTTGCAACCAAGAAAAGTCATTAAAATGAAGAAGAGTTTATGCAATGTCAATTACCCATGGAACTCAAGTAGAATCACAACCTACATCAGTTTTTCACGTCAAGGCTCCCATAACCCTAGTTATGGGAGCTTAGCTACACATCTCCATAGAAGAAAGAGAAAGAGTCTTTGTATTACTAGTAAATAAATTCAGAATTCACTTACAAAAGTTACAAGGATTAGTTCTTGAATCTTTAATAGAAATGGAATAATTAGATCCACAAGTTTTGCTTGATTCACAGAATACTACATTACAAGGTTTCAAAGATGGAAAACTCAGGTAACAATATCCAAGATGCTCCAAATAAAACCCTAACTGGGTATTTATATACTCCCAGGTAAAAAGGATTTAAAATTCAAAATAAAAGAAACCACATCCTAGTTGACGGTCACATCGACGGTCCGTCGAGTCGACCGTCGCTGGAGGTTCCATAAAGTCAGGTTCTATTAAGTGTCGACGGCAAACTCGGTGGTTCGTCGCTGGCCAGGCGTTCCGTCGCTTGGGCCGTCGCTTGACTCTCCAAATTTCCAAGTTCTGTTTAGACCTGACGGCCAAGTTGGCAGTCCGTTGGATATTTGATGATCCGCCAATTGGACCATCGCAAGTGTTTCTCATTTGATTCTTTTTGGTTTAATCTGACGGCAAACCCAGAGGTCTATTGCATGGCTGGCGGTCCACCAGTTGGACCTTCAGTGACCCTTTCCTGTTACTTTTCCAGGTTTTCTTCTTCAGCTAACTCTTTAACCTGAAAACACTCAAATCCAGTATTAAATACAACTTTAGTATCTTGAAAACACACAATTTTCCCAAGAAAAAGATACAAAATATTTCGTCAAAACCCAGAACATCAGTCACTGAAAGGCTAAAAAATGAGGACCTAAAGCATGAATGAACACTATACAGAACCTGACTCTTAAAAGAGGCCTAAGGAATAGAATATCAACATCATGGATTCATTAAGAGACCTAAATAGAGGATATTCATGGCATAATCTGAATTTTGCTGATCATTAAGAGTGTAGAATGAGTCATGGAACTGAGTATACTGTAAAACATGAATACATGAGTCATGAGCTACATGACCTGATTTTGAAGTTCATAAATTCATGGAATATGGTTCGGACTACTGGGTGAACTGAAACTCCTTATACTAGGAACTGAAAGCGTACATGGATTTCTGCAAAGTGCACAAATATAAGCTATGATCACAGGGCTAACATGTAAGGCATGATTAGATATCATGATAACTAAAGAACAAAGACTTAATTAAGAATGGGTCGGGCATCTTCCTCCCTAGTGTTTTTCTACAACACATTGGCATCATTACTAGAATATCAGAGCCTCGCTTGATTACTTGCTCTACCATCTTCCCTTAACTTAAAGCCATAATTCAAATTCTGTGAACCACTTACTCAATAACTCTGAACAGAACTGTCATCGCTTTACTCTAGATTCTGGGGTAAAATAATGCACATATTTAGTAAACTCATCCTGAATGACTATGCCCGATAGTGTAAAACTTCTTGCTAGTACTTTCTTTTGAGATGTAATTTTTTTTCTATAGACCCAATAATCATCATCATTTAATAACTTACACACTGAATAACTTAGAATCTCCAGGAGTATCACCATACCATGAGTTCACACCACCTAGTGCTTCAACTCTACTTTCTATTTGCTCAATCTTTAAAGATTCAAACTTAGATTCTAACACTTATCATAGATATTCCTAAACCGTTAAGGAACCATGCAAACTTCCTCATAGCCTACAAATATCATATCTCTAAACTTATATTTTCCCTACACCATGGGAATTACCATTACACCAACAACATATACTTTCAAATCAACAAACTTAAATTCTTTTCTTGCATACACTGGTTCAAGCCTACTGATTCACTCTTCATAAAACTAGCCCCATGAAATATAATATGCTCAAATTTAGATAACACTATCCCAACTCTACTACTGTTGCTAAATGCCTGGCTTTATGCTTCTAATTCTAGATCATATGCTTTCATAGGATTCTGAAGAGGGATCTAAAAGAACACCTGACTTCTAAGCACTAAGGCACTACCTCTTTATTCACTAATTGGTTCATCGAAAAGCTAAAAGTGAACTACTTTATTTCTGAAATCAACTAAAGTGATTTACTGGGATACTATAACCGGGCAAAATCTGTAAACCCGTCTGGCTAGGATAGATTTTACTCACTAGGGTAGACACTAAGAAGGACTCTACTAAGGTTTTGGGACTGATACTGAACTCGATAGCTATATATGGTTTTAAAAAAAAAAAAAAAGCTCCACGGACTAACAAAGCGTAAGCATGTAAATGAAAGACCTATAACGTACCCATAACCACATCAAGAAAACTTTCCTGATCCTATTGGGACTAAAGTGTATATAACCTGTTATGATGCTGGCCACTGGTTACGCTAGAAGCAGTACCCTACTGAGTCGGGTGATCAAATGGAACTAGCAGACGACTATGCTGACTCCGTGGACCAACCTTAGGACATTCTATGACTCTGTGTCCTGGATCTCTACATCCAAAACATACATCACTACCAGCTCTACACACACCATTATCATTCCTAATATATTCACTACAAAATGGGTGGATACGACCATTGTTCCCACTACTCTGTGACTTAGACCCTGGTGTTCTATCTCGACAGTCATTCTTAAACTTAGGCACTGGCTGAAGGCAAAGTTAGGGCTGAGAATTTCTGATGGAATTGGAAGCGGTCACTACCTCTTAACCTTGGCTTAAAACTACTTGTTCTGGCCCCTTTATTCTTTCTCTCATTCTGCCTACGCTCTCCCTTCTTACTCTGTTGAGCATGAATCAAAAGACTAGATAGGACAACATCCTGCAGATTATTCTGATCAACTACTGAATAAGCTAAGGTAGTGAAAGAATTTCTTAATTTGGCGTGAGAGACATGCTCATTCAGGGGATCTTCCTGAACAGGTGGAGGTGCAGGCTAATTCTCGTTTCTTCTTCGGTTGTTCTTTCTAGGAGGCATTTTCTGTACAAAGAAGGATGAATGAGTTAGGAAGATATTTTAAATAGAGCTCATACTCTTTCGCACAACATGATCACTGAAAGAAGGGAAACTTTTCCTAAAACGTCTTGTAGCCTCTTGTCTATAAGTGTGGCGCTCTTCACACACATGCACAAGACTCTACTTAATACGGCTTTTAGACTTCCTAGGATACTTTAAAACCTTAGGATCTCATACCAAGTTTGTAATGCCCCAAGAGTACACCCTGGACTCCACAGGGTGCTTACAGTCACAAGTGACCACAAGCTAACCCATGAGCTAGTATATGTTGTGAACACTGAGTAAAATTGATAACAAAAGAGTATTTTGCAAATTTAATAGAATGCCATAAGGTTTAAATCATAATTCTAATAATTTCTATAAAATAATGATAATAATACTGATAAAACAACTGATAATGATGACTGAAAACTGAAAACTGACTAAGAGTGTCTTAAAGCCTCTAACTGAGTAACTGAGGAGTTGATGTGATAAGTCTCCAACTAACTCTGAGTGGCTACTAAAACTGAAATACTGAGATAATCATAATCGATCCTCAGAACATGAGGACTCACCACTGTTACTTTTACTGGTGCGATGGAATATCTAGGTACGGTCAGGAACCTGAGCGTCCAAACCTATGATATGAGATATCATAGCACAAGAAAAAAGTATGTTGTCAGTACTTTGAATGTGCTGGTATGCTAAATGGGGTAAGGCTGATATGCATGGGATCATGTACATGGATAATGACTGACTGAATAGCATGAGATAACTGAGTAACTAATATGAATGCGTGAGTGCTATAAAATCTGAGAATGTATGACAAAGCATATAACATGATTCTAAAAATAGTCTATAAAATGAAATACTAAAATCTGATAAATGAATAACTGATAACTATATGCTATGGTCAATGCAAACCTAAACTGAAGTATACTGATTACTAATTGATACTGTGGGAGATATTATCTAACCAACATGCCCTAATATAAGCTATTTGGGATCCAACCTGTGACCCCAGTTGGAAGAGTGTCAGTACCATGCCATAGGTAATAACACATGGCTGCATGGATCTACTAAAGTGTTGTCCCGAAGGACTAAGGGTTACCCTCAATTAGCAGGTACCCTTATGAGATCAACCCTTAACTGGCAGGTTAACATCTCAACCTACGTTGGCTATGTAGTTATGGAATGCAGGGACTATTACTAAAGGTCACACCCTCAACTGGCTGGTGAGCCCCCATCCCTGGGTTCGCTCAGTGCTAAATCCTACTCCTAACTGAACTGACTTTAATCACTGGACTGTATTGAGCTTACTGACATGATACACTGGATGAACTAATAATACTCTATTAGATTTGAGACTCTTCTGAAAGTACTTCAACGAAGTAAACAACTAAGTTTTCGGGTATTCATAACCCCCAGGACTCGATAATAATAACAACAGGAACACATGAAAGCTTTGAGACCATGGAAGGAAATCATTGTTTACAATTATTTACTTAAGCATTTCATCAAACACATGGGGGTCAAGAATTTATTATGGGGGTGCTTTCAAACATGATAAGATAGCACGATCACATGATCAAATCATAAACTGAGCATTTTTTTCTGAATTCGCATGAATATGTTGTGAAACCATAAAATTTAAAACATACTATAATGTATTCCACGTGAAAACAATTGAAATCATAATTTGAAATCAAATTACCAAGGTATATATAAACATACTTCAACTTTCAAACATGTAAGAGCTCTTTCTATCAAAACTCTTGGAAACTTAATACATTATCGGATTTCATAAGAGTTTCTTGGAGATAATTCATTGTAAACATGTAACTTCATTATAAACATGTAATAAGTAGTCATTTAGGCATTTCATCAAACACTTGTAATGCACGATTTAAGCTAAGTATGGGAATAGTGTTAAAACTTGTAGTAGTAGCATAATTTTGATGCTAAATCACCAATTAAGGCTTAAATCAGCGGACAACACCATTAAAAATATGTAGGGTTTAATAACAACAACAATTTCATGAAAAAATGATATAGAACCAAAATTAATGGAGATTCAAGGTTAAAATCACAATAACTTGTATAAATCATTACCTTGAATTTGAAATTGGGTTCTTGAACTCCATGGGTGAAAAGAGCCCATGGATGAACATTTAACATACCTTAAAGATTTGATCTTGTAAGTGAATTTACTCTTCTTGAAGATTCTTGTATTGGGAATTATACTTTCTTGGTTTTCTTGTAGAAGGGCTTGAATCTTGTTCTTGGGAGGTGATCATGAGAGGAAGCCCTAATTTTCTTGTTATTGAGAGTGGAGAAGATTAAAAGTGATGACCAACTGATATCTTATCTGTTAATAGTGTTTAATGCTTGATTAATACCAAAATGCCCCTAAAGAAACCAAAAAAAAATTGCAAAAACCTTTAGTTGACGACCAAGGTTAATGGCCCGTCTCTTAGTTGACGGCTCGTCACCTAAGTCATCACTTTCAGGATGGAATTTACCCCCTGCTTCCCTAGACTGATGACTAGAGCTTATGGGTCATCACTTAGTTAACGGTTCTTCACCTAAGTGACGGCTCGTCAGCTTGGTCATCACTCGATTGACAGATAGGTACTTCAAAGTAAAATGAGCATAACTTTCTACTCTGATATCGGATTAAGGTGAAACTAGTTGTATTGGAAAGAAAATTCAAAGAACTTTCTTTTGGTATATAGTATGACACCTGAAGCAACATATGCTAAGAGAAACAATCACTTAAAGTTGATCCTTGCTGGAGCATTTTTCAAAACTCTATCGATAAAAATGTCTTCAACTTATCTTTGAGTTAGGAGGATATTATGACCTCAATCAATAAACAAAGATATTCCCACATAATATATTTGATAATCACACATGTATAAATATAGAATAATTAGGTTTAAGTCTGTACGCATAGGAATAACGATTTAAATTCTAGCCTGAAAATATGGGGTGTTACAGTGGCGCACTACGTTGCACCCACCAATGTGATAAATGGTGCACCGCGACCATATCGCGCTGACTCTCTGGTTTGAACACCCAAACAAGCCTCAAACCTCATCCAAAAAATTTGAAACTTACCCGAGACTTGCTATTGATCACCCCGATCATGAATCAACTTAAAAATCAATATTTTAAGGCCAGGAAGGTCAGAATTAAAATCATCAAAGTTTGAGAGGCTTTGGAAATGACTAAGTCTTAACACTTCGTGGAATTTTTCAAAATCTTGGACCCCTTTAACATGCCATATAAAATTGAAAAGGACTAGGATCTTACGAGGTTTTACAGCAAAACACTACAATTACCACCTCTTTTAACTTCTTTCTAATTGCACGATGAGTTATCTCTTTACGTCATTCAATTAAAAAGTATTTGATACACTTTAAAATTAGTTATACGATGGTATATTAATTGAATATATTGAAGTTAGATAGTATTCAATTTGGAAGACTTCCAAGTGAAAGAAAAAATTATACTTATGCATTTGTTTTTATTTTTTTCTTGGTGGTTGGTTGTAGTTATAAGAGGGGTTTGTGTAAAAATTTAAAGATTGGGGTTATATGTAATAATAATGAAAGTTGGAATTGGAAGTGAAAAATAGTAAAAACAACAAAAAGTTATTTTCAATTTTCAGAATCCAACTCTGGAATTATTTTCGGAATTTTCATGGCCAAACACCACAACTTTAATAAAGTGAAAAAAATTTGGAAAAAAGGGAAAAAAATTATGGCCAAACGGCCCCTAAGAGTTATCAACAAACTTACATTCCTAATTTAATTGGTGTTAAAAAATTTATTGTTTACCATGTGTTTTTCTTATCTTCTTTAAATGTTATTTGATAGGTTTTGTTAGTTTTCTTTTGGTATATTTTGAAAAGTAAAAACTATTGGTAGATTTTGTAATATTGACTATTAAATAGTATGTGTTTTGTGATTTGCCCCTATTAAATAGTATATCTTTTGTGATTTTCCCCACTTAAATAGTATATTTTTTGTGATTTACCCCTCTTAAATAGTATATTTTTTGTGATTTTCTCATAATTAACCCATTGATCCGTGACCAACCCAATTGACCTATACTGACCCGTCTATATAATGAGACTGAAATCAACCTCAATGCTCACAATCAAATTCAAATTTCTATTTCCCTCGAAATAAAAGACGAAGAAGAAATGTCTCCTTCTTTTCTGGTAATTCCAATGAATTTAGTGAGGAAGTTTTATGCAACACGTGCTAGTTTTAGACAACAGTCCTTCCTGAAGAATCAAGGTTGGGACAATGTTTACCACACGCGTAAGTCATTTTCTCTATGAATTTGTATTTTACAGACCTAGCAAATTAAATTATTACTGTTTTGAATCTTGATTTTATGCACGATGATTCAATCAAAATGGTAGTTCGAAACGGATATGAATTTACATTTTACAGAACTAGTGAATCAAATTATTACTTTTTTTGAATCCTGATTTTATGTAGAATGTAGAATTGCATGATGATTCAATTAGAATGTTAGTTCTGAGCACGTTACTTTTTGTAGTTCAAAAGTTTTGATAGAAAATTGCACGATGATTCAATCAGAATATTAGTTCGGAATGGATGTGAATTTGCGTTTTACAGAACAAGCAAATCGAATTATTACTGTTTTGAATCCTGATTTTATGTAGAATGTAGAATTGCATGATAATTCAATAGGAATGTTAGTTCTGATCACGTTATTATTTGTAGGTCAAAAGTTTTGATAGAAAATTTCACGATGATTCAATCGGAATGTTAGTTCGGAACGGATGTGAATTTACGTTCAGAACTAGCAAATTGAATTATTACTGTTTTGAATCCTTATTTTATGTTTGTTAGAATGTAAAATGTTAGTTCAGAACAGTTACTTTTTTAGTTTGAAAGTTCTGATAGAACGGTGTAAATGAATGAAGAATTACACGATGAATCAATCTGAATGTTAGTTCTAGTTCAAAAGTTTTGATAGAATGAAGTAAAACCTTTTTTAATTTAAATGTGATGTGAATTTTCATTACAGAACTAGAAAATCTAATTATTACTATTTTGAATCCTGATTTCATGTTTATGATTTAGTTGGAGTGTTAGTTCGGAACACATTACTCTTTTGCGTTTTACAGAACTAGCTATTATTGTTGATATAAATTGTTTTGGTTCCTGATTTCTCTGTTTGTTACAACATAGAACTACACTTTGATCGGAGTGTGTGTTTGAAACATGTTACGCATTATACAAAAATTGCTAATTAAATTATTATTATTTTGGTTTCTGATTTCATAGAATTCCACCACGGGTTCGATTTTACTTTAATTTATCTAGGATGATTTAATTTGAGTGTAACTTCGAACACGTTACTCATTA
Organism: Capsicum pubescens; assembly: GCA_030864215.1. Lineage (NCBI taxonomy): Eukaryota > Viridiplantae > Streptophyta > Magnoliopsida > Solanales > Solanaceae > Capsicum > Capsicum pubescens. The sequence goes on from CM061548.1 coordinate 155,645,258, forward strand.
TTTTTTATTACAGTGGTAGTCATGGCTTTAAATATGGCTTCAAATGGTAATGGTGCTAATGCCATAAATAAAATGGAAGCAACGATATCTAACCACCGACAGCGTGTGAGAAATTAGGTTTATATACCTGGATTGGATGCAAATGAGCCTGCCCAAGGCTTGGCTTGGCTAGATATGGATGAGCTTCCTCAAGCCCTAGCTTGGTTGGCTGAGGTCGGTAGACCTAATTTAGTTCCCTCCCCAGCCCCGCAATTCCAAAATCACGTTCGAATAAGACATGGATGTTACTTGTATCTTTTCCCGGTCGAGAACGGTATTGATCAACATGTGATATTTGTTAATGCGATAAACGTCACTAGAGTAGAGTATTATGAGATAGAAAGATACTTCCAAGCAATTCCACACTTACATTTCTTCCATATCAACGTAAGAAAAAGTTCAATGTTACTACTATAGCTTTACTGACAGGTAATAAGTTCAATCTTAATTTGTTTTATTCAATTAACTATACATTTTAATTTTACTTTTTAGTGTATCATGAATAGGACTATTGGGTTACCTTGTTTTTACAGTCACGGAATCAATTAACTGTCTGGAACACTCAAGTTTATCCTCACCAAGTGGATGCATAGAGGATATCTAATATCACTTATAATCGGCTTAAAGTTTCTCTTTTCTGAGTCTATGTTCTAATAGGTGATTGTTTACTTTAGTACTTCCATAGCACGTAACATTGCCATATGGCACTACTGGATTTCTTTCAATAAATGAATTGTACCAAACATTTCCATATGACACTACTGGATTTTTTTCCAATAAATGTATTCTACCTATGATTGATTCTACTGGTCACGAATGCATGTTAAGTTTGTAATATTCTTAATATCCAGCTGTTTCTTAACCTTCTCAGCAATTCTATCACAACATTATTTTTAACACAATCAATATGCTACAAACCCGTCCTACATCTTCAATATAGAGGTTAAAGTTAAAAGAGTCGGGTTTAAGTTTATTGTGGTTCCAGCATATTCTGACAGAAAAATTATTTTATAAACATTTTGATCAAAGACGAAAACCACTGTAAAGTCACCTGTGATACAGAGTAGACTATTATACCAGAAATCCCAAAGAGATATGTAAAGTCCACAATAATAGATGCTAAATCTGCGTAATATGTTTAATAAGCATCAAACAATTAACGATACACAAAGGCTGATGAGAAACTAGAATTAAAGGTGAACAAGGGAAAAATGGTTTATCTTAATTGAATAACCGTGTCTTGCATCCTGAGCTCTTTCATGACATCATTCTGCTTTTCATTAAGACCGATCTTTGCATCATCATAATTAGTAAACTTTTGCAGCTTGAATTATGTCATTTATTGTGTCGAACATATGTTAAGTCATAGTAGAATTAATGATAAATCAATTCTTTTTCTTCTCTTTTCCTTTTTGTTTTTACAATTCATAAGATTGGAAGGCTACGTTGAATATACCACTACCTGATACTAGATACAAAAAAAGGTAAATTGAAAATTGTTCTTTATATATTTAGTTCGCTACATTGTGTTCTCTTTGTTACAACATGTTTGTTCTGCTTCTTCTCAATTTCAATTTTCACCGATTTGTCTCATTATGTCAGTTTGATTTCTCAAGTAGTCAATCATTTCATTGTCAGCTGAAAGAAACAAACTTATATTCCTATAAGATGCAGAAGGAATCATTTGTTGGAACGAAAAATCTCCTAACCTTTATTATCAAACATATGTAAAGGAAACATGTCATTACGGTGAGTAAATTTTACTTGAGATATTTTTCAAGCCATTCTAACATGTCTTGATGAGACTCTTCAATAGATTTTACAGCCAATTTATCATCATCGTTGTACCTCACGAACCAGGCATGTGTCGCCCCTGGAAAAATCTTCACAAATTTATCAATTTGCACCAAAAAATGACCATAAATGTGCATTTCATTCTTTTTTATTGTATTACAAAGGAAAGGATTAAAATGCTAAATTATGAAAACCAAGCCCTGGTACTACATTGAATTATGAAGTTATGCTCTAAATTAAGTAGAGAGGAGTTACTACAAAAAAAATATATATTTAAAATAGCAAAGAAGATAAATTTTAAAACTACTCCTGCTTCCCACCAACCTTGCCCAAAATGAGAAAGGCACGATAAAAATGTCATACTTAAAAATTGTATGTTGAAGAGGCAAGCAAAGCCTATATGAAAATCATGCCTAAACATTCCCAATGTTGTGCATATCATCTACAAAGAAGACATGCAATAGACAATTCACACAAGAATGAAATTTCTCTCTTTGTTTCAATTTGTTTGTCTTCTTTTGATGTGAACAGACTTTAACAAAGTAAATTAAATAGAATCTTCTTATCCTAAACTAAACATACCCAAAATGTAATAAAATGTCTTTTAATCTTGTGATCAATTTATCACGTGGAAAGTTAGAGTCAGAAGTTGTACCAAAATTTTATTTAATCTTGTGGACTCAAACATGTCAAGTGGGAAGTTGCAATCAGAAAGGTGCTAAAAAAGAAAAGACACATTCTTTTAAAATATTTTTAGACCTCTTTGGATGACTTTTTACTCCCAATATGCGACATATACCTTTTAAACTTGATTCTCGAATAAGTCCAAACATACATATATACTGTAACATCCTCCAGCCCAAATAACCTTCATTTTATTGAATCAACAAGGTCCGATTTCCTTTTTAAACTAATTCAGAATACACATATGTCAGACCATACAGAGAGACTCCTTCCAAGATAAGGCTTAATATTATATCTTCTCAAATCACCTAGACTTATTTTTTAATTAAATCCACCTAATAGGTGGTCGGTTAGTTTAAGACCCTGCTGATTCACTGAAACCAAATAGAAACAGAAGTCATAATTTGAAGGTGGGTTATATTTACTTCCTCTTAAATAAAGTTAAGATTGAGGAAATCAGAACAACACAACTATTTACTTGCGGATGTTTACATTCTATCAAAATATGCTATAATTGTCAAAGAGTAATGAAATCCCACTATATGGCATCAATTTGGGTCAAAGCATGTCAGCTAATGGAAAAGAAAACTAAAACGGAAGACATTGACAAAATCCTGCTTAGCATCCACAAGAATGTCAACTGACATAGTTTGTAAAGGAACTTTTATGCTTCTCCCTAAAAGAAAACAGACTCTATGTATAAGCAAGATCAGGCAAACCAACAAACATATCTAAATATGATCCGATAAATGCCTTAAAAGAGGAAAAAACACAATTACATAAATCAGAAAGAACATAATACAATGATAGTTACTTACATTGCTTAGAGCGGACGCTGGAATTTGCTTAGATGATTCAAAAAAGTCCAAAATAGGCCTTACAACCGCAAGAAAAAAGAGGCCTGAAATTGCAAGCAATCTAAGACAAAACAAATTCCCAATCAAAGAGAAAGGCAGATAGGAATAGAAGGTCAATAAGTGTCCTTTCAAAAAATAGTATAGATGTAATACCCCGTATTTCCCTAGCATAAATTAACTCTCAGTACATGAGTTATCCTATACAATTTTTTTAAATACTCAGTATTTTTTAGTTTTGAGCCTACCATTATTTAGGAAATTCATTCATCTTTCCAACGATATAAAATTTGACCAAATCCGATACCCAGGAGAAGAGTTAGAGCCATTTATGTAAAACAGTATGCCAACTGGCATTTCTGCACGTCGTGGAGCCATGCCAAATGGCAATTGTCAAAAACCAGTGAGCCAATGCGATAATCCTGCATCGCGGTAAACTTTCAGGTCTCATACAGTATAGCAATGCGATATCACCGCATCGCACCATCAGTCATTTTCACGATTATCAATTTTCAGTGGCTCTCTGCGATTGTACCGCATTGCGCCACAGGCCAAATTCCCAGTCGTCCTTTTTAAACAGTTTTAGTGGAATTCCAGTAGCATGGCGCGATGGTGGCGCGTCGTGCTAGGTGCCCAAATCGGGTTTTCGGTGACAATTTTTAAATCTTTTCCAGGGGTAATTGGGTATTTTTCCATGACCTAAATCAGCCTTTAACACCTGATTTACCCCTAATTAACCTAGTTACATCATTATTCACCCAATTTTCCCCCAAATTAAATCATTCTCTCTCAAGAGGCAAAACCCCTAGTTCAAGAATTCAAGAACAAGCTGAAGAATTTCACCAAGAACCTTCAAGAATTAACATTCCAAGGTATGTTAGGTGTTCATCTATGGGTTCCTTTCACCCATAGAGTCTGAGAATCCATTTTTAAAACCACGAGATTGTTTATTTATGATTTACATGCTTGAAATTGGATTGTATTCATGTTCATGACATTAATTGAGTTTTAAATGGTGAAATCATGACATTCAAGTATATGTACAAACTTATGCTCTAAATGTGTTTGCTAAAATGTCTCTATGAATGAATTATGGACAAATGTACATTGTTATGTTTCTCAAGATCATGCTATGCTCTACTTTTCATGCTATTGATTCCTGGGGGTATTTAATACCCAAAAATCTAGTTATTTATCTAGAGCTACAGTAGTTACAGAATAGTATCGGTCATGTCTTAGTCAGTTATAGAACTCAGTAAAACTCAATATCAGTCCAGTCTAGTTTAGTTTAATCAGTTCAGGGTCTATTCAGTTGGGAGTAAGATTCAGCACCGAGTGAACCCAAGGATGGGGGTTCACCTGGAAATAGAGAGTGTGGTCCTTAGAAGCAGTCCTTCCATTCCAAAACTACGTAGCCAGTGTAATTTGAGACATCAACCTGCCAGTTGAGGGTTGATAAGGTATTTTAACCTGACAGTTGAGAGTTCCACCATTCTCATTAGAGTACTTGCCAGATGAGGGTAACTTTTTAGCTTGTATTTACCCGTGGCACGGTACCTGACACCTTTCCAACTGGAGTTACAGGTTGGACCCAAGTTACCATATTTAAGGCATGTCGGTTAGATGATAACTTCCCACAGTCTCAGTTTCAGTTTCAGTATAGAACTCAGTTCATTCCTACAAAATCAGGACTGTCAGATACAGTCAATCAGTTTCAGTAACTCAGTTATCAGTAATCTCAGATATCAGCTACTCAGTTATCAGAACTCTAAACTCAGCTTCAGTAAAATCTTATTTACAACATACATGTATATGCACAGAATTGCATACTCATTATTTACAGTAATTTTAGTTATCCATGTACTCTCATATTCAGTTACTCTATATCATTCAGTAAGTTATTGTTCATGCATATGAACCCTTGCATTCAGTCTTACCTTATCTAGCATACTAGTACATTCCATATACTAATGCATACTCTTTCTTTGCGCTATGATATATCATATCATAGGTTGGACGCTCAGGTTCCTGACCGCTTATAGACAGATTCAGTTATCAGCAACAGTTTCAGTAGTGAGTCCTCATCTATCGAGGGCATGCTTTTATTTCAGTATTTCAGTTTATCAGTAGTTCAGTAGTCGGAGTTAGTTGAGGGCTTGTCCCATCAACTCCACAGTCAGAAAGTTCAGTTAGAGGCTTTTCAGACTAGACTTTCAGACAGTATTCAGTTTTACAACTTATTATTATAGTTGATATTCTTTATCAATATTTTAGATTTTGAACCTTATGATATTTCAGCCTATTTTCCATATTTATTACATTATTATTAATCAGTGTTCACAACAGATTTCAGTCATGGGTTAGCTTGTGATCCTTCGGGGTCGTAAGCACCGTGTAGCATTCGGGGTACAGACTTGGGGCGCTATAATAGAAAATGTACTACTTCAGTAGGTAATTGAGTTATCATCATTGTGATGCTTCTCATGCTAAATGTCATTCTTGAGAAGTTTTTCAGTGCGCACTACTGAAGAATTAAACACAAATAATTAAACCTCAAAAATCGAGAGACACAGATATGCGTTATACCATCTTGGTCAGGTGACAACACTTCCTCTTTTCTATTCTCATTTTTTGTACGCATCCTATAATATTGAAACCCGTGAACTTTCTTAAACCAAAATTGATCAAATAAAAGAATGAAACAAATACCCACAAATCTTTAAACTCAACTTCAAGAATGGAAAAAACCCATAAATTTGTTTTTGGTTTACAAGAAAGATCCAATCTTTAAACTCAACTTCAAGTATATGAAAACACCCAGAAATTCCTTTTTGGTTTACAATAAAGACTCAATCTTTAAGCTCAATAATCAAGAATGGAAAAACACCCAGAAATTTCTTTTGGTTAACAAGAAAGATTGAATCTTTAAGCTAAATATTCAAGAATGGAAAAAACCCATGAAATTTTTTTTGGTTTAAACAAGAAAGACTAAATCTTTAAGCTCAATTTCTCAAGTATGGAAAGAAAAAACTCAGAAATTTCTTTTGGTACTAAATCTTTAAGCTCAACTTCATGAATGGAAAAACAACCAGAAATTTCTTTTGGATTACACAAGAAAGACTCAATCTTTAAGCTCAATTTTAAGAATTTAACAAAATCCAAGAAGAAACCAACTACATCTAATTAACAAAAATCAAAGACAATCAGAAAAAAATGGAAATATATGAAAAGTAACATGAATTAAAGATGGAAAAAACTAATTGATGAAAAATCATGAGACATTGAAAAAATTATTATTTCATCAATTAAAGAACGCGGAGAAGCAAAGAAATGAATGATCATGAAGAAAAATAGGCGAGAGTTATCAAAGAGATATAAGGATGAGAGTAAGACAATATACGTGGAAGAAGCTGAAACATTTATTCTGGTTTAAAATTACAAAATTGTCCTCAGTTGTGCCAGACAGGTGCCTTAATTAGATGCTTCGTTTCCTCTTATATAATATTCCCTCCGTCCCATTTTACTCATCCCAAATTTTCTAATTTAATTTCTCATTTTGCTTGTCATTTTTCATTAATCAAGACAAGACATTTTTTCCTTTTTGACCCTCAGTATTAATTGTATTTTCTTAAAATTAAAATGTAAACATCATTTAATAGGGGTACTATATTAAAGTAGTTATTAATTATTTTTCTTAATCAATATGCAATGTTAAATTGGGACGAGTAAAATGGAACGAAGGGAGTATAAGAGAATAAATATAAAAAAAATAGAAGAGCATGGCCTGTATCAGCACGAACCCAACATTAGAATTTTTTTATCATGCATGAAGTTGCAGATCCAGGATTTTTGTTCAGGAGGTTCGATGAAAATCTCAGTTTTGCTTTGTGGGGACCTCTTAAAAAATATTGTGTTGTTTTTTGGGAAGTGGTTGAAAATTAATTTAAAAATTATATAAATCTAACTATGACTTTAAACTAGTACTGAGAGCATAAAAAATGATTATATATATATTGAAATACTTTTCATTCCAACTATGTAAAAAAATTGTACAAAATAAGATCAATATTTATAATAGAAAAAATAAAAAATAATTAACTTTTAAGTAAATAATAAATACACACAAATGAATTAAATAGGCTAATTAATTTTTGTTAATCAGGCCCAATTGCTAGAGTGAAAAGGGCCAAAGTCCATTACTCATTAAATAGAAAAAGGAGCGAGAAAGGGAAAAAGCTTTCAAAAAACTACCAAAACTGTAGCACCTGGGAATTGACCCCGGGACCTTAGCTCTGAAATAAACCCCCTTGACCATTGAGGTGCGGCTTTCAATTGTGTTAAGGGAGTTCATTAAAGTCATTATATCCTAATATTTCAAATTTAAACTTATATATATAATGTAATTTTTTCGGTTGAGCGGGTTCGGGTGACCCCCCTCACTCCCACGTAGATCGGCCCCTGCATGCATGATTAAAATTCAATTATTCAGCATTTATATTTCTGCTTAACCTTGCACTCTTAAAAAGATACAAGCTACAAAAGTTCAATTTCCATACACGACATCCAATCGTACTATCAAAATTTCAAACCCACTCAACCTGGACTTAATATATATATATATATATATATATATATATATATATATATATTAAGTCGATCCCACACCATTCACACCCAGAAGTAAGAAAAACTTGTGTTTTTATCTGCCTGGAAAGAATAAACAATTGTTGAGTGAATTATTGTACTCAATGTGAAGTCTATGTTCCACAGTCATATAATTTGATGTCTCTTTCTCATGTAAAACATGCTCTTGCCTAATGTGAAGGTTTCCTTCTTTTTCTTGATGGTATATGTCAATGGCCAGCCATCAATTTTGCTTGCTTCTTTGTCGGTGTCATTCACATCTGTATACATATGAATTCTAGTACATAAATATTAACACGGTCATTTGTACGTGGATTATATATATGTACATTCACAAAAAAGTTGAATTCAAACTTAAATGAACAGATGCAATAAATTACCACTAATGTATCGTCATTCATAAGGTCTAAGCACAGTAGTTGTATAAATGTAGCTAGAAAGAGTGACAGTGTTGTGTTGATCATCACCACATTGAACTTGTTCAACATCAATAACCAAGAATTTGCACTAATAATCAAGACCCACACATATTTCAACCCTATTTTAACATAATTTAAATATATTTTTATTCTCAAAAAGAATTTATTCAAAAATATTTGTTTAATTTTATTAAATCAAGAAACTTGACATTAAATCGATTATTAATTCGTATTGGATTGCAACTAAATTTCGCCAAAATTATTAAATTTTGACCATAATTGAAACAATGATCACAATTGCAATGTAATTGACCAATCGATTTATAATTTGGCTAAAAATTAAATTATTTTGGCTAAATCCTAAAGTAATTGGGGTTTTTTTTGTTAATAACCCCAAAATCCCTTTTTTTTTTAACTCAAAAAACAGCCCCTTTCACGTTTTTGGGGCCTTTTCTGCAATCACAAAACCACCAGCCCAATTCTATCTTTTCTTTTCTTTTTAACATATAACCACCAGCCCAAAAGAAATGAAATAAAATTTCCCAACCCACTCAGCCAACACTTGTAGCCCACCCACACCCTTATACACTAAATCCCTCTTATCTAACAGCAAACACGTGCAACAGCTTCAACAAATGAACAATTCAACTACTCATCCACAATTTCATTGCTCAACAATACAATAATGGCAAAAAATAGCTCACCAACATTCGTACAATTTCTCATCCCAAATTTGAAATTCAAATTTTTGAACTTGTTTTTCGTTCTTACCCCATCCGATTTCCCCCAAAATAATTTCAAAATCCTCTATAAATACCCAACTATGCAGAGAGAAAGGGGGAGAACTTTTTTAGGAAAATATTGGGGATTTGGGGGGAGCACTCCTTTAATCTCACGTAACCAAGAAGTTCTCGATGAAATTCGTCTAAATTCGTTGTAATCGTCTAAATTCCGATTCAACGCTGGTAAGTTCAAATCAAGTTTTGGTGGTAAAAATTCATTGTGACAGACTCGTAGCCCCGGTCCGCTGCCCAAAAATCAGTAAGGGCTATATTTTTTTTTTTGCACTACTATCTTTAAGTGGTGAATTTTTTCGTCGTTATGAATTCTGATGTGGCTGGAACGGGTTGAATATCTGTGGGATTTTGATTATTTGGATGATGTTTTCTGGGAATAAGATTGAAATTTGGTTTTGGAGGTCGGAGTGCTATTTTTTTGTTTGTTGTGATATCGGCGTAGCCATGACATTGTTTATACAATTAGCGGACACGAGTTGTTATAAAAATGAACAATTATTCTTTAGGTGTCTATTTGTTTGCCTAAAGTGTTCGTGTATATGCCCAAAATAGTCATGTACATGTTCGAAGAGTTGTTGTTGGAGCCTAAACTGGTGTTGGTAATTGTTAGTAGTGGGTGGTAAGTACCACTTGATTTTGTAACGTCTTAATCGTTCTCAAATACTATGAGTCAGACGTGCACTCAAATGGTCTTAGAATAGGAGTTTTTCGTTTCTCTCCAATCATGTTCTGTTTAATAATAATCGTTATTGCAAGTTCTTAGCTTGAGTTTTCAAGTTCGATGTTGTCTCATCATTGTCTTTTTATTAAACTGCAACCTATAGTATTTGAAATTTTTTTAAAAAGATAAAAAATTCTTGTTGTTATAATGGATTGGCTGCAAATCTCCATTCTCTATTGTTATTTTTGTCTACCTCCCATCCGTATAACCGTCTTTTAAGATTACAATCTATCTATTTTTTCGTATACTGCTGGACCTAAAATTTTCATGATCACCTAAAATCAGCATCATAAAACTTGAAAGAATAAAATTAGGCAGTGTGTTTTTGTTCAATTCATATTTTGATGCATTGTGTTTGGTTCCTGCTTGCTCACTTTCTTTATGTTGTTTGCGCTATTTTGAATTTTCTTTAGCACATGATTTATACCCTATGTGTTTTATTATTATGGTTTGTCTAAATCGACATTTTGTATACTAGTTTGCTCGTCGTATTATTAGATGCATACTAATCCTTATCTCTTCTTCTCTTTGCATGAACTCTTACGGATGATTCCAATGGGACTCTCCACATTCTTGCATTCGAACGCCGTCGATTCGAGCCTCATTAAAGTCCAAAATTGGGCTGATATACACAGTATAGCACAAGTATACAAGCTGGTATACGCTGATATACAGAAAGTATACACGGGAAAAAGTAGTTGCACACTATCACACCATTTATGATGGAAAGTGAAAGGGAAATAAGCATTATTCTATGCTGATATACCCTGTATATGCAGTGATACATACAATAACGTTGAGACTTAAGCGGTTGATATACATATGTATACATTTCAGGAAATGGACCCAAAGTCCATAATTCAAAGCCCAAAAAATGGGCAGCTTTGTTGATGGGCCAATTAAGCGCCCAATTTCAGTTCTTGTATTATTTTTGTAGCTTGTATTGTTTATTTGTGCTAACTAATATATGTAAATTAATTAATCTAGGTAAATTTCCTAAGATGTTGTCATTTTATTTTTTCTTAGTTTCCTTTACTTAATTCATATTTTCTTCACCTAATTTGTCTTATCTAAAAAAAGGGATAAAAATGGCTTCTTCCATTTTCTCCTTAAAACAAGTCATTTAAAAATGAATATTTCATTTTTAGATGACATTTATTTTGTTCATATGATTAATAATTTATTTGAATTAAAGTAATTTTCTCAGAACCTAAGAAACTAATCTCCAAATCTAAGAAACTAATTTGTTTCGAAAATCAACTTTTTGAAAATTAGCGAAGCATTTTTAACTTAATATTCTCTTAATATTTTTTTAAAGGTATTATCTATTACATAATCGACTTTTCTATAGTAATAAGAAAATAATTTCAATTTCTTCTTTTTACAAAAGCAAAATTCATCTTCCACTTAAGCCAAAAAAATTGTTTGAGTTTAATTCAACTAGAATGTTTCTCGTTGTATAAATGAAACCTTTTTGAATATTTTAAATAATTTTAATACTTTTTTTAATAAAATCAAGTCTTTGTAAAAATTAGCCACTTTTAGTTAGTCAAGTTAGTCCATTTTTTGGTAAACCATTTTAAACGGACGCTCCTAAGTGCCTTAAAAACCTTCTTAGGACATTAACGGAACCCTTACCCATTATCTCTAATTTTAAAGGTTTATTTCTATTTTTGAAACTCTTTTTTCTTGATTTTTTTCTATAAAAATCAAGTGGCGACCTTGTTAATTTTCTTTAAATTATTTCAAAACTTTCTTAAATCTTTTGAAATAGTTTTCCGAAGGTCAAAACCATTTTCTCACCAATAGAAATTCGAAAGGGATAAAACAGTACTCTAATGTATCCGAAACCATTCTGAAAATACTGAGACTAAGTAAACAGTTATGTTTTTGGGTATTCATAACCCCCGGGACTTGATAGCATCAACAGTAGAAACATACTAAAGCCTCAAAAGCATAATAAGTAGTCATTGTTCAAAAATTCAACTCTTAGAAATTTATCAAACACATATGGGTCATGAGTTAAAGCATGAGAAATAGTTAAATCATGTGATATTAGCATACTTGCACTATGAAAATCATAAATTAAGGATTCAACATGCAACTATTATCCAACGTGGTATAAAAATTAAAATTTATGAAAGTTCATGGATATAATTCATGAATAAATGTAAAGATCATGATTTTAAACTTGAAAGCAGGTTCTTGGACTCCATGGGTGAAAAGGACCCATGAATGAACATCTAGCATACCTTAATTGTTGAATTTGTGTGAGTTATTGGTGATTTCTTGAAGCTTGAACTTGGATTTGAAGAAGCTAATGTTTTGTTCTTGAGAGAGTTTGTGAAAAGATAGTGATTTTGCCCTTTTGGAACCTTAATCTCGTGTTATGGGTGAGGTAAAGTAAGGGAAAAATGACAAAAATACACCTACATTCCCGTAACTCATTAAACTGAATGTGACCAGTGACGCAGTAAGCGACGCACCGCGTTGCTCAGTCGACGCATTAGGTGACACGCCGTGTTGCACCCACAAATGCGATAAACGATGCACCGCAACCATATCGCACTGACTCTTTGGTTTGAACACCCAAACAAGCCTCAAACCTCGTCCGAAAAATCCAAAACTTACCCGAGACTTGCTATCGATCACCCCAACCATGAATTAACTTAAAGATTGACATTTTAAGGCCGGAAAGGTCGGAATTAAAATCATCAAATTTTAGAGTCTTTGAAAATGACTAAGTCTTAACACTTAGTGAAATTTTTCTATGTCTTAGACCCCTTTAACATGCCATATAAAATTGAAATGGACTAGGATCTTACGAGGTCTTACATTAAAACACTATAATTACCACCTCTTTTATCTTCTTTCCAATTGCACATGAGTTCTCTCCTCACGTCATTCAATTAAAAAGTATGTAATACACTTTAAAAGTAATGATACAATGGTATCTTGAAGTTAGATAGTATTCAATTTGAAAGACTTCTAGGTGAAAGAAAAAATAGTACTTACGCGTTTGTTTTTATTTTTTTCTTCGTGGTTGGTTGTAGTTATAAGAGGGGTTTGTGTAAAAATATAAAGATTGAGGTTATATGCAATAATAATGAAAGTTCAAAGTGGAACTGAAAAATAGTGAAAACAATAAAAAGTTATTTTTACATTTCAGAATCCAACTCTGGAATTGTTTTCGGAATTTTCATGGTCAAACACCACAACTTTAATAAACTGAAAAAAAATCAAAAAAATTTTATGGTCAAACGGCTCCTAAGAGTTATCAACAAACTTACATTCCTAATTTAATTGGTGGTAAAAAATTTATTATTTACCATGTGTGTTTTTTTATCTTCTTTAATGTTATTTGATAGGTTTTGTTAGTTTTCTTTTGGTATATTTTGAAAAGTGAAAACTATTGGTAGATTTTTTAATATTGACTATTAAATAGTATATTTTTTGTGATTTGTCCCTCTTAAATAGTATTTTTTTGTGATTTGCCCCACTTAAATAGTATATTTTTTGTGATTTTTCCCTCTTAAATAGTATTTTTTTTGTGATTTTTCCCTCTTAAATAGTATTTTTTTTGTGATTTGCTCATAATTAACCCATTGATCTGTGACCATCCCAGTTGACCTATACTGACCCGTCTATATAATGAGACTCAAATCAACCTCAATGCTCACAATCAAATTCAAATTTTTGTTTCCCTAAAAAAAAAGACGAAGAGAAAATGTCTCCTTCTTTTCTGGTAATTACAATGAATTTGGTGAGGAAGTTTTGTGCAACACATACTAGTTTTAGACAACAGTGCTTCCCGAAGAATCAAGGCTGGGACAACGTCTACCACCTGCATAAGTCATTTTCTCTGTGAATTTGCATTTTACAGACCTAGCAAATTGAATTATTACTATTTTGAATCCTGATTTTATGTATGATGACTCAATAAGAATGTTAGTTCAGAACGGATGTGAATTTGCATTTTACAGAACTAGTGAATCGAATTATTGTTGTTTTGAATCCTAATTTTATGTAGAAAGTAGAATTGCACGATGATTCAATCAGAATGTTAGTTCTGAGCACGTTACATTTTGTAGTTCAAAAGTTTTGATAGAAAATTGCACGATGATTCAATCGGAATATTAGTTCAGAACAGATGCGAATTTACGTTTTACAGAACTAGCAAATTGAATTATTACTATTTTGAATCCAAATTTATGTAGAATATAGAATTGCACGATGATTCAATTGGAATGTTAGTTCTGAGCATGTTATCTTTTGTAGTTTGAAATTTTTGATAGATATTTGCACGATGATTCAATTGGAATGTTAGTTAGAAACAGATGTGAATATATGTTTTACAGAATTAGCGAATCAAATTATTACTATTTTTAATCATGATTTTATATTTGTTAAAATGTAGAATGTTAGTTCAGAATAGTTACTTTTTTAGTTCAAAAGTTTTGATAGAATGACGTAAATGAATGTAGAATTGCACGATGAATCAATTGAAATGCATGTTCTAGTTCGAAAGTTTTAATAGAACGGCGTAAAACCTTTTAAATTTAAATGTGATGTGAATTTTTGTTACAAAACTAGTGAATCGAATTATTACTGTTTTGAATCCTGATTTTATGTTTAAGATTTAGTCGGACTGTTAGTTCGGAACACGTTACTTATCTGCGTTTTACAGAACTTGCTATTATTGTTGATATAGATTGTTTTGGTTCCTGATTTCCCTATTTGTTACAACATAGAACTGCACTTTGATTGGAGTGTTCGAAACACGTTACGCGTTTTACAGAAATTGCTAATTAAATTATTATTGTTTTGGTTTCTGATTTCATAGAATTGCACCATGGATTTGAGTTTTACTTTAATTTGTCTAGGATAATATAATCGGAGTGTTACTTCGGAACACGTTACTCATTGTTTTGTATTACAGTGGCAGTCATGGCTTCAAATATGGCTTCAAATAGTAATGGTGCTAATGCCATTTATAAAATAGAAGCAGCGATATCTAACCCCCGACAGCATGTGAGAAATTAGGTTTATATACCTGGACTGGATGCAAATAAGCTTGCCTAAGGCTTGGCTTAGTTGGCTGTGTATGAGCTACCTCAAGCCCTTGCTTGGTTGGTTGAGGTCGGTGGACCTAATTTGATTCCCACCCCAGCTCTGTAATTTCAAAACCACATTCGGATAAGACATGCACGCAACCTGTATCTTTTCCCAACATGTGATATTTGTTAATGCACCGAACGTCACTAGAGCAGAGTATGATAACATAGAAAGATGCTACCAAGCAAGTCCACACTTACGTTTGCTTCCATATCCACCCAAGAAAAATTTCAATGTTACTTCTATAGCTTTACTGACAGGTAATTAGTTCAATCTTAATTTGTTTTATTTAATTTACTATACGTATTAATTTTAATTTTTGGTGTATCAGGAATAAGACTGTTGGGTTACTTTATTTTTACAGTCACAGGATCGATCAAACAGCTGTGAACACTCAGCTTTGTCCTCACCGAGTGGATGCATAGAGGATATCCAATATCACTTATAATCGGCTTAAAGTTTTGCTTTTCCGAATCTATGTTCTAATAGGTGATTTTTTACTTCAGTACTTCCATAGCACGCAACATTGCCATATGGCACTACTGGATTTTCTTCCAATAAATGTACTCTACCTATGATTGATACTACTGGTCACGAATGCATGTTAAGTTTGTAATATTCGTAATATCCAGTTATTTCTGAACCTTCTCTGCAATTCCATCATATCATTATTTTTAACACAATCAATATGTTACATACCTGTCCTACGTCTTCAATATAGAGGCTAAAGTTAAAAGAGTCGGGTCTAAGTTTATTGCTGTTACAACATATTTTGACAGAAAAATTATTTTATAACCATTTTGATCAAAGACAAAAATCATTGTAAATTCACCTGTGATATAGAGTAGACTATTATTCCAACAATCCCAAAGAGTGATATAAAGTCCACAATAATAGATGCTAAATCTGCGTAATATGTTTAATAAGCATCAAACAATCAATAATAAACAATGTTTGATGAGAAACTAAAATTAAAGGTGAACAAGAGAAACAACGGTTTATCTTACTTGAATAACCTTATCTTGCATCTCGAGTTTTTTCATGACATCATTCTGCATTTCATTAAGACCGACCTTTGCATCATCATCATTAGTACACATTTGCAGTTTGAATTATGTCATTTATTGTGTCGAACATATGTTAAGCCTTATTAGAATTAATGATAAATCAATTCCTCTTCTTCTCTTTTCTCCTTTTTACAATTCACAAGATTGGAAAACTACGTTGAAGACACCACTACCGGATACTAGATACAACACAAAGGTAAATTGAAAATTTTTCTTTATATATTTAGTTCGTTACATTGTGTTCTTTTTGTTACAGCATGTTTGTTTTGCTTCTTCTCAATTTCAATTTTTCACCGATTTATCTCATTATGTCAGTTTGATTTCTCAAGTATTCAATCATTTCATTGTCAGCTGAAAAAAACCAAGTTATATTCCTATAAGATGCAGACGAAATCATTTGTTGGAAAGAAAACACTCCTAACCTTTATCATCAAACATATGTAAAGGAAATATGTAATTACAGTGAGTAAATTTTACTTGAGATATTTTTCAGGACACCCGAACATGTCTTTTGATGAGACTCTTCAACAAATTTTACAGCCAATTTATCGTCATCATTGTACCCCACGGACCAGGCATATGTCTCCCCAGGAAAAATCTTCACAAATATATCAATCTGCACCAAAAAATGACCATAAACGTGTATTTCGTTCCCGTTTGTTGTAATACAAAGGAAAGGATTAAAATGTTAAATTATGAAAACCAAGCCCTGGTATTACATTGAATTATGAAGTTATGCTCTAAATTAAGTAGAGAGGAGCTACTATGAAAAAAAATATAGTTAAAATAGCAAAGCAGATAAATTTTAAAACTACTCCTACTGCCTACCAACCTTGCCCAAAATGAGAAAGGCACGATAAATATGTCATACTTAAAAATTGTATGTTAAAGAGGCGAGAAAAGCCTATATGAAAATTGTTCTTGAACATTCCAATGTTGAGCATATCATCTACAAAGAAGAGATGCAATAGAGAATTCACACAAGGAAAAAATTTTACTCTTTGTTTTAATTTTTTTGTCTACTTTTGACTTGAACAGAGTTTAACAAAGTAAATTAAATATAATCTTCTTGTCCTAAACTAAAGATACCTAAAATGTACAAAAATGCCTTTTAATCTTGTGATCAATTTGTCACGTGGAAAGTTAGAGTCAGAAGTTTTACCAAAATTTCATTAAATCTTGTGGACTCAAACATGTCATGTGGGAAGTTGAAATCAGAAAGGTGATAAAAGAAAGAAAAGCCACACTGTTTTAAAACTTTTTAGACCTCTTTGGATGCCCTTTTACTCCCAACATGCGACATATATACCTTTTTAAACTTGATTCTTGAATAAATCCATATAGACATATATACCGTAACATCTTCCTGCCCAAATAACCTTCATTCGGTGAATCAACAAGGTCTGATTTCCCTTTTAAACTAATTCTGAAATCTACATATGACAAACCATATAGAGAGACTCCTGTCAAGATTATGTAAACTCTTTAATATTATATCTTCTCAAATAACCTAGACTTCTTTTTAAATTAAATCCACCTAATAGGTGGTCGGTTAGTTTAAGATCCTGCCGACTCACTGCAACCAAATAGAAGCAGAAGTCATAATTTAAAGTTGGGTTATATTTGCATCCTCTTAAATCAAGTTAAGATTGAGGAAATCAAAATAACTCAACTATTTACTTGCAGATGTTTACATTCCATCAAAATATGCTATAATTGCCAAAGTGTAATGAAATCCCACCATATGGCATCAATCTGAGTCAAAGCATGTTAGCTAATGGACAAGAAAAGTAAAATGAAAGACATTGACAAAATCCCATTTAGCATCCACAAGAATGTCAACTGGCAAAGTTTGTAAAGGAAATTTTATGCGTATCCCTAAAAGAAGACAGCCTCTATGTATAAGCAAGATTAGGCAAACTAACAAACATATCTAAATATGATGGGATAAATGACTAAAACGAGGGGAAAACACAATTGCATAAACCAAAAAGAACATAATACAATGACAGTTATTTACTTTGCTTAGAGAGGATGATGAAATTTGCTTAGATGATTCAAAAGAGTCCAAAATAGGCCTTACAACAGCAGAAATAAAGAGGCCTAAAATTGCAAGCAATATAAGACAAGACAAATTCCCAATCAAAGAGAAAGATGGATAGGAATAGAAGGTCAATAAGTGTCCTTTCAAAAAAATAGTATAGAGAATGTACTACTTCAGTAGGTAATTGAGTTATCATTATTGTGATGCTTCTCATGCTAAATATCATTCTATAGAAGTTTTTTAGTGTGCATATGTCACCACCCGAATCGGGGCCCTGGCCGTGACGAGCATTCCGAACCATGAAGACCCGAAACACCCCTATCTATCTGGTAATCATGCACATAATTCATATGATAATAAGATATGTGGAAGATACACAATACTACAGAAAATATGGTCATAAATCAAATGAAATCAACAAAGGGGAAATAATGTCCCACAACATCTATCGACATCTGAACAACCGTCTGTGAAATCTCTAATACATGACTGAAATAAATTACTGTCTGAAAACTGGGACAAGGCCCCCAGTAGACCCAAAACTACTAAATGATAAATGAACTGACAGATATCAGGCCTTCCTAAATATAGAAGGCTCACCACTTGATTCTGCAAATCTGTCGAAAGAGATCTACTGGTTATCTGGACCCCTAAACTGTGCCTCCAAACCTGGGAGGGAAGGGGGTCAATACAAAAGTACTGGTACGCAGAGAAATCAAAAACAAAATATAATATTTTTTTCCAAATATAGGTGAGAGCCATTATAAAGCAGTTTCATATCAAATCATTTGAAAATACATGGGCATCATGTAATAGTTTTCAACAACAATGTAATGCAGCCGAGCTAGGTGGAATACCCTACATATAACATTTACACCAACAGTCAAACCTGGTTGCCGCAGAGATTAAAGTATAAGTGAGGGGAAGAAACACAAGATCACAAAGTAGGGTGTCCCAACCCAATAAAGTATAGTAGTGCCCAAGATCACTTAGCCTGGGCTCCTAACCATAGTCCCAATTTGGGAATGACATAAAGTCAAGTACACAAGATCACTTAGCTTGGTACCAAATTCCCATGTTGGCAAACACGATTTCCAGCGATAAGCCCTTACACTTAAACGCCTTCTTCAGGCATCCACCTATCTCATGAAAAATCAATGCATTCAACTTCATTTAATTCCATCACATATCATATTCTGTAGGGTATCATCATACCCGACTTGCAAGCCATCAATATCACAACATTCTTTCATGCAACCATTATATTCATCATATTTCAATGAAACAACCCTCTTCTTACAAGTCAAAAGTCATAACCATTTTCGAAATATCTCATGTCATGCTTGTTGAGATAATTTCAAACATTTCATATCATATGAGAATTCAAAACAAAATCATATCAAGAGAGGGATTTCATATAATTCATGCTCTCAAGTTAACATCTTTTTGGAATACATGCATATACGTATATCTTATATCAAATCACTCCGGGAATAGGCCTAAAGACCAAATCAACATCATAAAATGATTAAAACATAGTCATATTCGTAATTTCAAAACCCCCATTTTGAAAACATGATTTTTTAAGACCATGAGATTTTTAAGATAACCCGACGTACCTCTATATGCGAAGATGATAGGTGTTTCTTGAAGCCTACGTTCTGGGGATTCCAAATATGCAATTAGTTTCAAAAACCCACGGTTGAATCTTGAGTTTCTTGGGTTTTTATTTTAAAATCCTAAGGAGAGTTCTTGAGCAATTTTGATGAATGAAGGTGTATTTTGGGGTATTTGGGAATTGAATTTTGTGTTTATGGCTAAATAAGGGTGGGAAAAGGACCATTTTGCCCAAAAAACAGGGTGTTTAAGTCACTTGAGTAATAATATATGTGGCACACACCTTATCGCATAATATAGGTTGTGCGGCGCACTCTTTATCGCACACATTAGGTTGTGCGTCACACACCTTATGGCATAAGTTAGGGTGTGCGTCACACACCTTATGCTGCATTACATCTGACTTTATTTCATTCCCAAATTGGGTAAGTACACAAGCTTACATTAAAGATTAGCACACTTCTCGAATACTTCCTTAACTGTACTATTACCCGTAGATACTACATTCATTCGATCCAACTTATTTGTTCTCGTATTTACATTTATAAATCTTTCTACTAATGTCTATAGTAACTTAAATCCTCTTCACCGTGATCAGGCCTAACTCCAACTCGCAAAATACTACATGCCACTCCATGATACAAGTCTAAACCATAAGATTCCACCTTCTATATCTCTTAAAAGATCACACCCTAAGCTTATCATGCCTTATCACTTCAATGGCTAACTCTGAACTATTACTACGAAGTCGCTAGCGCATATAGCGTTCCTTAACAAAAATTCCAACATGTCATTCAAGCCTATCTCTATAACCACATATGAACTTCAAAGTAAACACTCATAAAGACACACTTAACATATTCTACTAACCATCTATCGATATAGCTCCCACACTCTACCCCAAGAATGTACACACACACACCTTTCAGCTAACCATCACATGTGTCAAAGACTTGGCCCCAACCTTACTTCGCACTTATGGCCTTATCTAAAATAAGCATACTATGATCTTCCACCAACTAGAAAAATTTAATCATCACCACTACCATCATATAAAGAGGAGTCACTAAAGATTAGAACATAAGATCTTGAAGCATGAAAGGATGTTATATGAAACTTGACACTTAACTGAGGCCTGGGGAATAGCAAATCAACATCCGGGATTTATCAAAGAAAAAAAAATCTGAATTGGGGCATACATGGCTATGAACTATATTCCACCTACCGTAAAGAGTATAGCATGAATTTATGGGAATTGAGCACACTATAAAGCGTGAATACATGAGTCATGAGCTGCATGACCTTAATTTAGAGTTCATAACATAAGGAATGTGATTCCGACGGCTGAATGAACTGAAGTTCCTCATTTAGGAATCTGGAAGAGCACGTGATTTTCTGTCATATACATGAACATGAAATATGATCATGGAACTGAAACGTGAGGTATGAGTAGGTATTAGGATAACTGAAAAATACTGAGACCGGAATGGGTTGAGCCTCACTCTTCCCTTCTAATGTTCTATGTCATACTGACATCACTACTAGAATCTAAAAACCTGACTTGGTTATTCGCTCTATTATCTCCCCCTTAGCTTCAAGCCATCATATTAAGTTTGGGAGATCCCTTACTAGACTCTAAACTAAAGTACACTCACTGCACTCTAGGGTCTGGAAAACTACTATACATGCATATCATGGCACTTAACCCGAATGACTACACCTGAAAGTGGAAAACCCACTGTTAATACTACCTTCTGAGATACACTTTATCATTCTATAGACCCAGTAGTCATCATATAATACTTGCACACTTACTAACTTCGGGTCTTCATAGGTATCCCCATAGTCAGAGTGCACACCCTCTAGTGCTTTAACTCTTATTTCTATTAGTTCAACCTTCAAAAACTCAAACTTAGAATCTAGAACTCAACATGGATATCACCAAGCCTTTAATGAATCATACTACTTCTGACATAGCCTACCAATATCGCGACTCCAAACTTATATCTCTCTACTATGAGAATCAAGATCATATAAAAAGGCTCAACATTATCAATTAAAACTCCTTAACTTGGCTATTTAGAACACCATATACCATCTAACTAGTCTTTCTCCACCTAGAAACTCAACGGTACCACTAGTCACACAAAACGTGTAATAGTCTTAGAAAATACCGCAACCTCAGATCACCTTGGGCATGCTTCTACATTATATATACAACATCATACTTCACTACGAATCAAATAAACTTAAGATCTTGCATATACCGTTCAAGGCTATTAGATTACTTCCATAAAACTAGTATCATTAACCAAAAAATTATCACATCCACCTTCATGGACATCAATTGTTCAAAACTTAATGTCTAGTGCTAAACATGATTTTACAACCCAACCTTACACATGATTCTCACTTGGATACCATGAAATAGACATCAAGAAACACTAGTACACTAGAACTTCCAAACAACAAATAATTGATCTTGACCTTACAGTTTTCCTTATCATAACTCATTAGCACGTACTATTTTAACACATCAAGCCTACTAATTTTTTCCCACAAAACATACATCATTAATCTCATGCCACTATTTTTACCACCACAGTCTACATTAAATTCAAGCATATAGTCCTGTACAAATTATCTATCACTACTGAAAAATGCAACATAATATGCTAGTCCATAAAATTTGGGACATACTATATAAACGCCTCAAAAATCACTACATACCTTCTCACAAGTAGTACTAGTTTACAATTACCAACGAAAAGAAGGTCAAGGGGTAAAGTTAAATAATAGACATGATCAACCTTAATCTTATATTATAACCCCATACAATCTTTTCTACTTATACGGATTTCTTACCTCATACTTACTTACCCAAACATACATTTAGACTACCTTCAAATTCCACAAACAACCATGAGTCTATACTTACAACTTACTGGCTAATATAGCCATTTTCACACTTCAAGCAACCGACAAATCACCCTAACTAACAACTTCTTCTCTACCTTCTACTAAACTAACATACAAGGATGAATTATCTCTTTACCAACTCAATCTCATGCCAACAGATTCAGCTATATATATATATATATATATATATATTAAACCAACACTAGAACAATAAGTTGGACAACAAGTTGCTAGTGAATCGAAATAGGCCTCACACGGCTTCACTAGACTTTGATTTTGTATTTTGAACAAGAAATGAGATGAATGACAAGTCAACTATGCTAGTGAATCGAAAGAGCCCCACACGGCTTCACTAGACTTTATTTTTTTCAATAACACCTTGATGACAAGATTACATGAGATAGAAATTTAATACGCAATATCCAATGAACTAAGAATACACATCTTACTCTATATAAATAAAATTGGAGTCAAACACTTCCTCCACGGACTACCATACCATCCATACATGCTACTAGTTACCACATTAGTCTATCACCATAAGGAGGTAAATCATTCTCGAACATCGGTTATTCAACTAAAATATTCATTTACACAAAATTCACCCTCGCTCTGGCTTCTAACTTTGTGACTTCACATCACCAACTTCTTGGTCTAATTTCACTACCAATAGGTTATGACAACAACACGTTAGCACATACTACTATTTGGGTGGAAATACAGTTCCAATATTCTACTACACATCATCCCCTCTTAAGCAAGACATTTGTAACATAAATTTGAAGGGGACTAAATGCAATTAATACCACAAGCTGAAAAGCACGATTCCATCAGGATCAATGTTTACATCGAAATCAATACACATTGAAGCACTAACGAACTCTTCTCAAGTCCTTGCACAAATTTTAACTCTTATATGGTTCAATCAGAAAGGACCATCTCAATCTTTAAGCTCAATAATCAAGAATGGGAAAACACCCAGAAATTTCTTTTGGTTAACAAGAAAGATTGAATCTTTAAGCTCAATATTCAAGAAAGGAAAATCCCCATGAATTTTCTTTTGGTTTAAACAAGAAAGACTAAATCTTTAAGCTCAATTTCTCAAGTATGGAAAGAAAAAACTCAAAAATTTCTTTTGGTACTCAATCTTTAAGCTCAACTTCAAGAATGGAAAAACAGCCAAAAATTTCTTTTGGATTACACAAGAAAGACTCAATCTTTAAGCTCAATTTCAAGAATTTAACAAAACCCAAAAAGAAACCAACTACATCTGATTAACAAAAATTAAAGACAATCAGGAAAAAATGGAGATATATGAAAAATAACAAGAATTAAATATGGAAAAAATTAATTGATGAAAAATCATGAGACATTGAAAAAACTATTACTTCGTCAATTGAAGAACGCGGAGAAGCAGAGAAATGAATGATCATGAAGAAAAATAGACTAGAGTTATCAAAGAGAGATAAGGATGAGAGTAAGGCAATATACGTGGAAGAAGCAAAAATATTTATTCCGGTTTAAAATTACGAAATTTCCCTCAGTTTTGCCAGACAGGTGCCTGTTTTAGATGCTTCATTTCCTCTTATATAATATTTCCTCCATCCCATTTTACTCGTCCCAAATTTCTTAATTTAGTTTCTCATTTTACTTGTCATTTTTCATTATTCAAGACAAAACATTTTTTTTTTGCTTTTTTACCCTTAGCATTAATTGTATTTTCTTCAAATTAAAATATAAACATCATTTAATAGGAGTACTATAGTAAAGTAGTTATGTTATTAATTGTGTTTCTTAATCAATGTGTAATGTCAAATTTGGGCGAGTAAAATGGGATGGAGGGAGTATAAGAGAATAAATATACAAAAATTAGAAGAGCATGGCCTGTATCAGCATGGACCCAAAAATTTCAGAAATAGCAACTCTGTAGCCTTAATTATAACTTTTATAGCAACAGTTTCATAATTACGAAAAATAGCAAAGTATATTTTGTATTTAAGTAAAATGTTGCTATATAAATACATATACAACTATATATGTATTACTCATAAATACATATGCACAACTGAAAAATACATATTATTCTATTACTATGAAGTGGGTAAAATATTGCTACTTTTGTTATAAGTTGCAATTTTAAAGAAGTGTTGTTATTTATTGTAATTATAGTCTTAAGGATGCTAGTTTCTGTAATTTTTCCTTTTTTTTATCATGCATGCAGTGGTGGATCCAGAATTTTGTTCAGGAGGTTCAATGAAAATCTCAATTTTGCTTTGTAGGGCCCTCTTAAAAAATATTGTGCCATTTTTGTTTTTGGAAAGGGGTTGAAAATTAATTTTAAAACTATATAAATCTAACTATGACTTTAAAATAGTACTCAGAGCATAAAAAACGATTATATATATTGAAATACTTTTCATTCCAACTATGTAAAAAAATTGCACAAAATAGGATCAATATTTGTAATTGAAAAAATAGAAAATAAATAAATTTTAAGTAAATAATAATGAGTGAATCTCAAAAATAGACCCAAATTAGGGTGGCTTTCAAATTTTAACCCCAAATAAAAAGGCTTTCTTAAAATACCCTTTACCTATTAACTAATATTTTTTAGGACGAAGTTGCCCCTGATTAATGAAGTAAATTACATAAATTATTCTCATAATGGATAACAACTCCATATTTATATCTTCAACTTTTCTTTTTTTTTTATCTTTTTAATTTTACTTTGATTTTTATTTTTTCTTCTCTCTTTCTATTTTTAATTTTTTCCAACCCTTACTTTCTTCCCTTTTTCCTCTCAACTTCTTTTTTCTATATTATTTTGATTTTTTTATTATTTCTTTCCTCTTTTTTTTTATTCTTTTTAGTTTTTCTCAACCTTATTTTTTTTCTTTACACTTCTCAAGGTCTACTTTTATTAAAAAATAACTTCTTTTAGTTTTCTTTGATTTTTATTTTTTCTTTTCTTTTTTTTTTTTAAAGAAAAACTCTTGACCTTTATTTTAATTTAATCTTTTTTTTTATTTTTATCAACCTTTATTTTTTTTCCTATTCTCTCTCAACTTCTACATTTTCTTTGATTTTTATTTTTTTAATATTCTTCTTCATTTTTTTCTGCAATTTTTATAATTTTTGTTCTTTTCTTCGATTTCTTCCATTCAAATTACATCTCATGAGCAAGAGTTGACACTATAACATTATAAAGGCAAGACTTATGACTTTCGAACAACAAACTACGTTTCATGGATAAAAGTTGACACTACTACATTGTAGAGGCAAGACTTATAGCTTTCAAACAACAAGTTATGTTTCATGGGCAAGAGTTGACATTACCACATTATTTTTTGATTTATGAGATGTTTTATCACTCTTACCTTAGAGGTAAGACTTAGCTCAGGGACTTTCAAATAATAAATTATGCCTCACGGTCAAGAGTTGACTCTACCACGTTATATTTTTATTTATGAGATGCTCTACAACTATTGCCTTAGAGGCGAGACTTAGCTCAAAGACTTTCAAACAACAAATTATGTCCCACGGGCAAGAGTTGACTCTATCATGTTATGTTTTCATTTATGAGATGTTCTACAACTATTGCCTTAGAGGCAAGACTTAGCTCAGGGACTTTCAAATAACAAATTATGCCCCACGGGCAAGAGTTGTGCAACGCCTCAAAAATGGATCCCTAGATGGCACATGGTGCTCAAGACTATAAGTAGCCTTAAGCTAACCCTATCTGCCTTCTACTAAGTCTGAATCTCATACTAATAAAAGATAGACATCAAAGTCATACTGAATGCGAAAAACCGTCTGAATATAATATCTGAAAAATACTAGTCTTAGGGGTCTGATGAAACAATCTAAAAATCTGTATCAAAACTAGTAGTCTGACAAGCCTCTACTATTAATATATTTATCTAGAGAGTCACAGGGACAAACTCCCAGTTGACTCAAACTGTCTGAAAAGAATACTGAATCATCTAAACTGATAAGCTGAAAATAAACTGAATAAATAAGTCCCCAAACTATGAGGACTCACCAAATGTTGGGTTGTGGATGGAGATGCTCGTAATCACTCACGCTGCTGAAACTGAGCACCTGAACCTACTTTATGAGACAATGTAGCACATAGTAGTATATGTGGATCAGTACTTTGGGGATGTACTGAGTATATGGGGGTGAAATACATACGTAAAAACAGTATATCAATCATCATCATCATTGGTAAAATAATGCATGCCAAATGTAAATGACTCACATAAGCTTAAGTAACTGAGAAATTGAAATTTGTAATCATGAGTAGTAAAGCATATTGAATAAATCTAGTGAGTCATAACATTTAGTTCTAAAAGTTGTGCTAGTGATCTCTCTGCAAATCAAGTTGTCTAAGTGTAGAAAAGACTCACTTTTATATCTGAGATCTAAAAATTGAAATCTGTAGTTATTATCTTTCTGTAAAGAATAATCTGAATAAATTTGTGAGCCTTTACACTTAGTTTTCTAATTTTTTTTTGGTTATTCATTTCTATTAGTATTACTCTTTCTGTAGGGAGGTTTTTCTAACCGACATAAACCATGTGAGCTAACATGGAGTCCAACGTCTTATTCCCCTATGGAGAAAACCTCATGATGGGGACAAGTGTCATACTTTTTCTAAGGAGTATAATCTAATCTAAGTAATCACATCTGTATATGTCATCCATATAAAAATAGGAATAATCTGAATCTGTACCTACGTTGGCTATGTAGTTCTGTGGAAGATAGGGCACGTCAAGCCCACACTTCCAGCTCGATACTAAATACTACTCCCTTTTAATATGTATGCTCATTCTGTTGGAAATTCACTTTAAAAGCTAGCATAAGGGTTATTACGAAACCAATTATGCATTTATCTGATTCAATCTTTGAATAAAACTATTCTGATTTTTGAAATCTGTAATAAATTTATAAAGTGGATTCCAAATCTTATCTGAGGATCAAAAGATCAAATCTTGAATAAAAATCTAAAAATAAACTGATCATCTGATGCTTAAAGCATAATCATTCTTGAAATAACAACATTCAATCTTGGGATAATAACCCATGCATCAGTCTCATGTCAAAACATCATAATAATCATGTTTGATAATGAAAACAATGATAATTCATCTCAAAATCTGGAAATTACTGCAATAGGCATGAAAATATAAAAATAGTGATGCAATTCAACTTCTAAAATACTTGAAATCTCATAATCTTGCAATTGGCAATAATAGGTATGAACCCTAATTTAAAACCCATGCATAATCATTCAAAATCATATAAATTTGAAATAAAAACTCGGTTTTGGGCACAAGGATGAAAGAGGATCCTTGTTCATAAACCTCGCATACCTTTATTGATGAAATATCTAAGAAAACTTGAACTTGAATCTCTATTTGAGCCTTCGAAGATGAAATCTTGGTTATCTTGATTTGGGAATCCTTAATTTTGAATTTTCTGGGAGAAACAATGGAGAAAAAATGATTTATTGGAGAGTAAGTTTTGAGCTCTAGGTTTTTTCTTTGAGAGAGAATGTATAAAAATAAGCATAAAGTGTTTAGAATAGGCTTAATTCCTTGTTTATGACGAATTGGGGGCTTGGGAACTGACCAAAGTGCCCTTTTAAATTTTTGATCAAAACTGGAAACAGTTTTTTTTTCGATTTTATATGCCTCCGCGATAGGCCACTATAGCTGTGGCTCATTAAAAAAGGACGAGTGGGAACTGGAAGTTCAACGGGATATAGAGCTATCATGGTGCACTACTAAAATGCCAGTTGGGCCATTATCGCGATGCACCACCATCACGGTGAGCCACTAAAAATTGACAATTGGGAAATTGGACCTCACCGTGATACGAGCTTATCGCGATGGTCCACTTCTATTTGACTAATGGTAATTTAACCCTCACCGCAATGCGGTGTTTGCTCAGATGGCATACTTCTTTACTAAAAATGCCATAACTTCTAAATCGAGTATCAGATTTGGGCGAAATTGGTATCAATGGGAAGCTTATTCAATTTTTTATATCATGGAGTGTTTGAATTTGGAAAATTATACATGTAATAAAAGTTATTTATTTTTTAAGCTAACCTTTGACATTCTTGGAGCGAAATTAAGCTAGGAAAAAGTACGAGGTATTACAATATCTCCCCCTTGGGATATTCGTCCTCGGATGTGGCTAGTTAAGCTGAAAATACTGAGGAATCTGAGGCTATAAGCTATCATGCACAACTGAAATAATTGTATGACTGAATCTAAAAGATACTAAGCTACTGAACTGATCTGTAAGTGCATGAATTTTACATGAAGACAACTATATAGATGAATCTGATCTGAGACTAGAAAAAGAACTGAATGAAGGAAGATTATTATCTTCGGCTGAATCCGAGTTCGTGGAGAAGAGATGAGGATACTTGGTACGCATGTTTGCTTCTGCTTCCCAAGTAGCACCCTCAACGGACTGATTTCTCCATAGAACTTTGACCAAGCGAACTTCTTTGTTCCTTAGTCTACGGATCTGACGATCAAGAATCTCTACTGGAACTTCTTCATATGAAAAGCTATTCTGAATATCTTTACTTTCTAGAGGGACTATAACGGCTAAATCGTCCATGCACTTCTTCAACAAGGACAGATGAAACACTGGATAAACTGAGGATAAATCTGCGGGTAGATCAAGCTCATACGCTACCTTTCCAACACGACTTAAAATTCGGAAGGGGCCTACATATCTGGGACTAAGCTTCCCCTTTTTGCCAAATCTCTTCACCCCTTTTATGGGTGAAACTTTCAAATACACAAGGTCATCAATCTCGAACTCAAGATCTCTTCTTCTTACGTTTGCATAAGATTTCTGACAACTCTAAGCTGTTTTCAATCTTTTTCTAATCAACTGAACTTTCTCCATGTCCTCAAATACCATGTCTAGCCTAATCAAAGCGGCCTCACCTACTTCGAATCAACCAACTAGCGATCTACATCTCCACCCATAAAGAGCTTCAAACGGAGTCATCTGAATACTAACATGATAATTATTATCATAAGCGAACTCAATTAATGGCAAATGTTCATCCCAACTACCTCTGAAATCAAGAACACATGCCCTCAACATGTCCTCTAGAGTCTGAATGGTCCTTTCTGCCTGACCATCTATCTGTGGATAAAAAGTTGAACTAAGATGAACTTGGGTGCCAAGACCGTTCTGAAAGGCTTTCCAAAACTGAGAGGTAAATTGAGTACATGGACAAAGAAACTCCATGCAATCTAACTAACTCTCTGATATACAATTTGGCATAATCTTCAGTTGTGTAGGATGTGTGAACTGGCAAAAAATGTGTTGACTTAGTCAATCTGTCTACAATGACCCAAATTGAATCATGCTGACGACGCGAATGGGGTAATCCAGTCACAAAGTCCATATTCACTTCTTTCCACTTCCAAGTGGGGATATCAAACTCCTGCAACGTACCACCAGGTCTTTGGTACTCTACCTTAACCTGTTGACAAGTTGCACACTTAGCTACAAACTCTGCTATATCTTTCTTCATAACATTCCACCAATAGATTTTTCGCAAGTTGTGGTAAATCTTGGTGGCTCCTAGATGAATGGAATATCATGCACCATGATCTTCCGCCATAATCCGCTGCCTCAAATCATCAACACCTGGCACACAGAATCTACTCTGGTATCTCAACACACCATCTCCCCCTTGGAAGAAAACCTCTATCTTTTGGTCTTTAACTGACTCCTTCAGTTTGACCAAAATAGAATCCTTATTGGGTATGATAAGCATAATGTTGCATATAGATATTTTAAAATATTTAAAATTGATTGTTTTTCAATTTCAAGTGAAGAATAAATATATTAAAGTTTCTTTTTAAATAATGAAAGAAAAATAATTTTGACCATATGGCAAATTAATGGCCAATCATTTTACTTGGGGAACAATTAAAATGTATACTTGGGGAACACATAAAGTTTATTCTTGTTCCCAAAGTAAAAATAAATTTATATATTAATTTCCTTTCAATTTTCACCTATTAAAATTGGCTATAAATAGCCAACACTTTGAGCAATGAAAAACACAACTTAAACATATATATTCTCTTTTCCTTCTCTACTAACTTTTCTCAATCTTTCTTCATTTTGCTTTTATCTTATAATAATTTCGCTATTTCTCTTCTAAATTAAAACTTGTTGATTTATAATTAATTTTGTTGATTCATGTATCCTCTGATTAATTAGGGAAGACTTACTTAACTTTGAATATCCTCTAATTAATCAGGGAAGTGCTTGTTTAATCCTGGGGAAACATTTCTCATTGCGAAAATAGTTTCTTAGCACAGTGCCTATCACGACTCAAGTATTTTATATGTTACTTAAAATATCATAATAATTATTTAATTATTATTATTAGTATTACTATTATTATTATTATTATTATCATTATTGCTATTATTATTGTTGTTATTATTATTGTACTTGCTAATACTATTATATAAGAAATATTATTATTGTTGCTTTCACAATTGAGAGTGAAATTTACTATTGTCTCCCAACAGTATATTGGTGAAATGCATCTTTTTGGGTGTTTTTTTGTGTAGTGGTATTGTTGGTGTATTTCTTCGATGGATCACAACTGGAGTAGCGTATTTTTGGTATTAATAGTGTGAAGGAGAAAGAGTTTTTTGTTGAGTTGTACAGTCTGAGTTTGGGACTACGTCCAACCTAGACTCATCCTTTGATCTTAGTGTTAGATGTGGTAGTAAAAATTCAGTTACCAAAAGAAAAATGGTGTGAAGGAGAAGATGAAATTGTTCAGGTGAATTATGGGGTCCAAAGACAATCACTATATATTGATAAGCATCAATACATATTTATATATTGTTTATACAATATCAATACATGTTTATACATTATTTATAATAGTGATAAATATTTATATACTATTTATACAATATTGATACACATTTGTGTACTATTTATATAATATCGATAAATGTTTATACACCTTTTATACAGTATTGATCATGAAAAAAAATTGTAAATATAAAGTTTTTAAAAAATAATTTTTTTCAATAAAGGAAATGCAGAAAAAAAAGAACAACAATTTTGGTAAATTTTAAATTACTGCTGCAAAAAGAAAAGAAAAAGGAAAAAAAATGGCCTAATGGTCATTTTTGTTGTAAATAAAAATTTGATTATTTTTTTTGTAAAATATTTACTTTTTGTATACTAGTTTATAAGTACGTGTGTTGCACGAATGTTCCTAGTCAAAGAAAAATTAAGAAGACAAAAGTAGAGGCAGAAGAATCGAAAATCAAACTCGCGATTGATAACTTGATATGTCGTTGTAATTGTAGGGAAAGTTTAGCTGGAAGTTATGTCCATTATTAGTTGTTTTATAGATGTATTTTTCTAACCCGAACAAGTAATTTAATTAATACTAATCAAATAATTAACAGAATTATAATTCTTAAAAAGCTCTTAAAAGCTAAAGTAACAAAAAGCTAAACATAATACTTACTTGAGTGTGCTTAGCCCTAGTGCACGCATGTGGATGGTCTGGTATGTTTTGATTTTTGGTGTCAACATGCTTGTTTCGTTCAACTTCTGATTAAAAAGTTTCAACTGAAAAAGAAATACGAGAAATTGTCAAATTTTTTACCAAAAACACCAACACAAGAGAACTATCTGAAAGACAAACTATTGACATATATATAATAGTTTAAACGAAAGCGAACAAAAAAAGAAGAAAGATTATAAAAAAAAAAAATAGTACATACTTAAAACCCCTTTGAACAAGAATAATTGAAGGTATAAATTCATAAACTCCTTGAAAGGAGCATATCGTTTCATGTGAGCTTCTTCGGACGCAATACTGCATTATAAATCGTGTCTTTGAGTTCACTGATGAAAGAATTTTTGTTGCATTATATACGTGGGAGGATATTTAGGTTAGTGTTGAGGGAAATATATTATTAGGATTTACTTATCGTGACAATTTTATCCAACTAAAAAATATAATAAATAATTTAAGGAAACCTACGAAAAAAGTTTCCTCAATTTTTACCACTTTTAACTCCTTTTCTAAAGTCACTTCTTACTTTTTATTTTGTTTTCTATAAATGTTATTTAAATAAATTATAATTTTTTTATATAAGGAAAAATTTTAATTTTTTTTGCAAGTGCTAAATAGTATAATCTCTTACCTAGATAAAAAAGGACTTTAAGTAATTTTAAAATATTAAACACAAGAATAATAATATAATGATAATCTATAATCTATAATATATAATCTTTATCTATATCTAGATAATAATAATAATATATTAAAAGTGTGAAGACCCTTAGAAAAGTGATTTGAATTTTTTTCCCTTCATTAAAATACTTTACAATAGACAAAATTGTCTTTTCACCTATTTTTTTAAAGTATTATATTATTATTTTTATAATATTTAATTAAAAAATCCTAAATTATATGGTAAAAGGAAATATATTTCAAAAATTATAGAGTCATAAAATAAATGGTAAGAGAAGAATATATGGTAAAATATAAAAGTAAAAAGTCATTTAATTATATTTTTTATTAATTATATAACTAAATTGTAATAAAATTTTGATAATTTCATAAATAGACTCACGTGAAAATTGGAATTGGATCAACCATTCCATATACTATATATGGAAAGTTCATAATAGACTTAAGCAACACAACTGTTGCAATTTCAGTATACGAATTAAGTTTTTTCAACAAGGAAATTTTTTATTCATAATATTTACAATTTTGAAATTAATTAAAATTTTGATTATTAATTTCCGTATTGAATTAGGTAGCGAATCCTAATATTTATGAACTTTATTCATTAAAATTTATCTTAAATAAATTATTTTCTCCAATTAAACTATATAACATAATTATAAAATCTTTGTAATGCCAATTTTCTCTTAAACTGGTTCACATATTTCTCAATTCTCATAAACAATTAAGAGATGTCATAAAGAAGAAACATGATATGGGTAGGGAAGGAAAAGATATTACTGATTTGCGAGAAGAAGCTATGGTATTCAAAGAAAAACTCATGATGAACTTTGAACATCATACCATAATAAAATAGCCAAGATGTGGAGAGGATCAATGAAGAAAATTTGAAAGATCTTGAGCTTTTCATGGAGATGAGTTAAATTGTATACCTAATTTAATTATTTTTCAGTTAATTAGTACAAATCATAGTGCCTCTGTGGAAGATAAGGTACGACAATGTAGATTCTGAGTTTAGCTGTCTTTTTTCTTTATTTTTTGTTTACAATTATCTTTTGATTTCTCGATTATCATATTGTTTTGTTCGAATTTTTATTTTATTACTATTCATTTTTTTCTTATTAATAAAGGTTGTAGGCAAATGTTTGGTCGAGCTTTGCGAAAGTTTTGTGTAAAGGTTATTTTTTTAGTAAGCATGATTGGTAATATTACATATTAAAACAACACAAGAGGTGTCGAGAGGCACTATTAGGAGTACCTAAAAGTTAGGTTTTGATCATATTGTTCTGAAATTTCAATTATCGTATTGTTTTGTTGTACTTTTGTTCCTATTTTTGTTGATGAATGCCCGATTGGATTTTGAGAAGTTTTTGTGTAAAGATAAGATATTTACTATTATGTTTTGAAAGTTATATTGTGTATATTAAATGTAGAAAGATAATAAATAAACTACTTATAAAAGATATTATAAAAAAACTTTTATTAGATATTAATTTATAAATGTATATTTAATAATACTTTGTTATATATTATAGGAAACATGTGTAAATAAAATATACATGACTATTGTGTAAATTTGAAGAATGATAGTGCATGAGTTGGTCTAAGTCATATAAATTAATTATTGTTTATGTAATGTAAAGTTTTTATCATGATAAAATAATTAAAGTGACAAGAAAGAACACAAATCAATAAATTTTTTGTAAAAAAAAAAAGATCAGGTGAGACATGACAGACAATGATATATATAACATATAATAGTTATTTATCTTATTATTACTATATATAAGGGAAGAAGTTGAATTTGGTCGTCCTCACAGCATGCTAAGGAGTAAATGTGGCCAATAGCTATTTGCTTCTCTTTTATCTATTTTCATTTTGTATGCACATTCATTCCTTTTCTTTTAGGTTCATTTCATGTGGACTGATCTAATTGGATAGTAATATTATACTAACTTTTGTGGGAACATTTGTTTGCTCTCTCTTCCTCTTTCAATTTATAGTTTGTTCTCTGTCTCAATTTAGTTAAGATAGTATGACTTGACACAAAGTTTAACAAGATAAAAATAGACTTTTAAAACTTATGATCTAAATATATTATAAATATTTATATGATTATAAATTATTTTATTAAAAATAAAATGATATTTTAAAGTAATATTATTACTAAATGTAAAATATATCATTTTTTAAAGACCAACAAAAAGTCAATTATATAAATAGAGATATAGGGAGCAATACCTTTAGCTTTTACACTTGGTTCAAAATAAATAATGTTTTACATAATAAGAAGGTATTAATAGTTTTTTTCGGGAAAAAGTTAATCTTATTTAGATAAGTAAATTATTATATAACTAAAATATCATATTAAGTTGATACTCCTTTCATTTCGTTTTAGTTGGTCCTCTTTCTAAAAATATTTATTTAAATTTAGTTGTTTCTTTGATGAAATCAAGAGAATTATATTATATTCTTTCAATACTACCATTAACATTAAATGACTAAATAAAGTATATTTACTTAAATTTATATTTTCAAAGGATAATTAATAAGGCTAATTTAGTAATATAAGCCCCTAATTAATATTTTCTTAATGGATGTGTCAAGTCCCAACTAATATAAAACGAAAAGAATACTATTTTACTCCTATAAATTAATGAGGATGTCTCAAATTGGTCGTTCTCACATGATTGTTTATGTCATTTATTACAAGAATTTTAATCACTTGCACTCCACAATCTATATATAATAATAAAGGAGGAACATAGAGAAGGTGATGTGGCACCTCTCTATGGCCTCCATTCTTATCTATCCTTTTTTTCCTTTTTTTGAGATATTTTTCTCTATTCTTTTCATGAATTAATTAATTTCTTTAACAATTAAAATGAATGTATCAATACTATTTCATTTATTCATACTCTTTAATATAAAAATTTAATTATTTTTATTTCCATTACTCCCATGACTTTTGATGATCATAACTCCTAAATTATATTAATAGTCATATTCATGATATCATTTGATATTCCATATTGTTTTCCTATAAATAGAGGCATTATGAGTTTTTTTTTCCATCATCAAAATTAAGATTATTTCTTTCATTGTATATTGGTTAGAATTTTCATTGTTTGAACTCCCATATATTTTTTATCAAAAAAAAAAAACCATTTGCTACAATCTAAAATGCCACATAATTGAAATTGTGACAAAGCATCGGAGGAAAGAAGGGTTCAAAGAGAACTGAGTGATGATGCAATTTCAAGTAGATGTGAAAGTGGTGAAGAGTGTAAATTTGCCGAAGAAGAGACATTGGACATGACCGATACGTTAGCATATTTGGCCGTTGTCATTCTTTATGGTGTTTGGCTTCTAGCTTGAATATCGTGGATGCCTTCATAGTTTTGGATGTCCTATTGCTTTTTCTATTGTGATCTTCCTATTCACTTTCTATTGACGTCTAATTTATTTATTTTGAGTTGCAGAATTTGTTTATGACCACAATGGCATCATATTGTAAATATATGTCTTACAATCTAAATGAAAGATTTATATCAGACAATATATGATAAATCTTTCCGTTGCATTATTTTTAGAATTATTGAATTTCTTTTTAATTATTGAAGTGCTTCTAAGCCAAAAAAACTTTTAAACACCTTCACAATGCAAGTGTGGGTATGTAAATATCAGCTTAAATAATTATTTATTCGTCAATTTCAACAATAGGTAAAATTAATATGGAGATGAGAATTCTGAATCTCGTCACAATATAACTTGAGTAAAAATATAAAGCATTATCTATAGTCTTAAATCTAAATCGAATAGTTATATAGAGGAATTAAAATTTCTCAATCACTTAGAAAATGAATAAAAGAAAATACATTTATTTCCAAATCTCTTAATTATGTTTAAATATATGATGTACAAAAATAATATCGCTTATAAATATCAAAAAAATTATAACGAGTCTAAGTTTATAGTCTTAACTCAAGATTAATGCACGTTGCATCATGGATAATTATTTAGTGCTTTTAAAATCTAATTAATGTGAAAAAAGCTTTTTAACATGAAATAAATAATTAAAAAATAAAGAAATATAAAAAGGATAAAATTTAAATACAAATCCTAACGTAAGAGGTTTTCCCTAATAACTAAATATTTTCATATGTGTATTGAAGCCTTTCAAATATTATTTTTCTAATTCCATTAATTTCCTTTTCTCTATCTTTCTCACTTTTTTTTTTTTTTTGTGAATTTGATATATATTGAATGTGGTATTCATTTGAAAAAATTAATGTAATTTTTAATATACATATATGTGTGTGTGTGTGTGTGTGTGTGTTTTATTCGGTACTTTAGCTTGACTATTTATTTATTTTTCTTTTTAGTTAGTTTTTGTATTTTTTATTTCATAATTTAGTTTATTCAAATATAAAAAAATATTAATAAAACAAAATGATTACTATCTAATAATTGAAATAAAGTAACTATGTATATGTGCCACTGTGTGTGTATATATATAAATAATCAAAAATATCTTTAAAAAATACCTTCTTTTTTTTCGTTTATGAAAATGAAGTTTCTCCAAACTCTATTTCT
The DNA here is from genome assembly GCA_030864215.1 of Capsicum pubescens. NCBI lineage: Eukaryota > Viridiplantae > Streptophyta > Magnoliopsida > Solanales > Solanaceae > Capsicum > Capsicum pubescens. The sequence continues at coordinate 155,682,856 of CM061548.1, forward strand.
AAATTAAAATATTTTATATTTTTAATTTCATCAACATACATAATTAAGTTTTATATGTGCATATTTTATCTCCGAACTTATTTAGTTTTATAAAAATATTATTAATAAGTATTTTTTACAACTGCGCGAAGCGCGAATTATTTTACTAGTTAAAGAGTAAAGCGTGTTGAGTTCTCCCAAATTATGTATCTTAAGTTGTCCCAACTTTTAAATTGAGTAGCCACGTGGATAAATTAACAAGTGTTGCCTTACTTTTTCTTGAAACAACAATAACTTCTCAAAAATATATAGACCAACATAATACTTTTATTTTATTTGGCATTCTTTATTTTTCGTTAATTTTAAAAAATATCTATTTATTATTAATATATATAAGAGAGGATATCAATTTTGATAGTCTTCACAATAATACTTTAGGTATTTCACTTTTTTTTTGTTAAGTTATAAGATTATCACACATGACAATTAATGATGTCTTTTTCTAATATATTTTCATTTTTGCCTTAATTATTATTTTGGTTAAGATCATAATTATTATTTTGGTTAAGATCATTTCCACTTGGACTTTTATTATTGGTCCTTTCTTGTCACTTATTAAATTACCTGATAATTAAAACTTCATTCATCTTTAATTAACAATTAATTTAGCTAAAAAAAATCCGTCTAAATAATTTTTAATACAAAATTAAAGTTTGCATTAATTTTCAACTATACTTTTACAGTTCTTATTAGTATTGTACGATTCTCGAAAAAAGAATATAATAAAAAAGGTAACTTAATAAATGATACCTTGAATGTATTATTTTTCTTAGCAAGCATGAAAAAAGATGAAGCAATAATTTAAAAAAATGAATAAGATATTTCTTTAGGGGGGGTGTAGAACATCAACACAAGTAAGTGGACTGCGTGGAGTAATCTATCAATCCAGTTTAATTATTATTTAGTATCCTTATAGATTATTATGAAGTTAATTTGTGTAAAACTTTAAAATTAAGGTTATAATATAAACTTGAAGTTATTGAAATATTTTGTTGTATTAGATGATTGTATAAGATGAAAAAAATAAATTATGCAAAAAAATCTTGCTATATGAAATAAAGAATGAAATTAAAACTCAATAAATATCAAAAGAAATTTATTTCTATATATAAGTAAACAATTAGATACTTACAAAATCATAAAAATATATATATAAAAAAATAATTTATGATCTTCTTCAAATTATAATTATTTAAATATTTTAAATAATGTTATTTTACAAAATATTAAATTATGTTTGGTACTTCGATATATTCTAATTCTCTGGTAATACTTTCTTCCTCACAAATATTCTTTTAAAACTTTAATAATTAAAAAAGTTTATTAAAAAAATATGTTTGACATATCATTTAGAGTATTAATTATAAAGTAAAAAGTATATAATAACTCATATTTTTATATCTTGAAATTTGGCCCGGGCTTAGCACGAGCCTCATAAAACTAGTTTAAATAGACATAACATGCATTTTACCATTAACCGCAACCTTTTACGTAATAATTTTATTTTTATATATAATTTTATTAATTGACATGACACACACGTGCAAAACACGTATACTAAACTAGTTATTGAAGAAAAAAGTAAAAAAATAATTTTATCTATTGCGGACAATTTTAATAAAATAAAAAGTTTAAACAATATTTTTAATACCCATATAGATATAAATATAGATAAATGAATTTTTTGCTAATTAAAATCTCCCAAGTGTCACTTCGTAATTTCTAGTAAAAGGAACAAAACTTTAAGTCAAAAATTGACATCAAAGATAATTATTAAAATTGTTATAAATATATTACCATATATAGTGAATGTCTATTTACCATATATAGTGAATGTCTACTTTACCATATGTGAATGTCTATTTATGAAAAAGTTAGAAACCCCAAGATTAGTTTTCCCCTATAAATAAAGGGGGTTTCCTTCATTGTAATTCAATCCCTCAAGAATTCCTCATGAGAAATAAAGAAGTTTTCTTTCTTCTCTCTATATTCTTTTTGTATTTATTTTATATTTCATAACACGTTATCAGCACGAGACTCTGCCAAATAAGGTGAGATTATAAATCTAAAGGTAATTTCAAGGTTAGTAATTCCTTATGTTATTTGTCTTTTGCTACTATTCACAATAAATTTTCTTTATGCTGAAAATTAACTGCAAGCAAAGATAAATAAAAGAAAATAAGTAATTTTTATCGATGAATCATGTGAGTACAATTTTGTTGTTCTCTTCATTCTTTTTTCCTAAACTTAGAAATGATCCAAGGGCTTTTAATAGTGTGTTTCTCGAATCGTTGGATGATTTAGACTCTTAGAGACGTATTTCAATCATCGGGAATGTCGAAAAGTGTTTTGTCGCTTTGGAATAATCTCCGTGAAAAACTCCGTTGATTGCTCTTTGCAAGAACTTGATAGCCAATGTTGACATTGCCAATGCTTGTCAAAGTCCTCTTTTCCGAATCCCCTTTCTAGAATCTCATTTAGAATGTTATGTTACCCCCTATTTATAGTTGTAGGGAGTAGGCCTAGTTGCTTGTGATTGACCGAAATATGTCACTTTGACACTTGACGCCTTTTGACTAGTTGTTGAATTTGAATGAGATTTCCACATCATTTGTACATATGGCAGCGTCTCATTGGTCTTGGATTTGACTGGGATGCCACGTCACTTGATGAGTTTGGGCTTCAAGGTTAGATGGACCTTGATGAGGAATAAAATGGGCTTATTACTTTTTAAGCCCAATTTTTTTTTATACCCAATAAAATATGGATCAAATTCAAATTTTATATAAATTTGATCTAATAAATTTTACGTGTCTACAGATGCCCCCTACTTCAAGGTTGATCGGAGTGTAGGCTTGCCGAAACTTAGCGGCGAGACTTGAAGTACTCATGAATGTGTTTTTATTTTCGTGACTTCAAAGGTATTTGTTTCTCATCGGTGCATCCTAGTTAGACCAATACTTGGGAGTGGTCTAACTAAAGTTTCCTCCATGAACTTTTATGTCGTGAAAGTCTTCGTCAAAGCAACCAACAATTTGTTTGTGGTGATCCTCATTTTTCGTCTACAATTGAGTACAAACTCGATATTATTTCAAGAGTATTAAAAAAAAATGACCAACTTGATTTTTTTAAATTTTTTTTGGATAAGTATGAACATGAGAAATCACCACCTTATTATTTATTTAAGTAGTTTTTACTTGCACAACAATGTGACCCTCTCAATGTATTTGAATTAAAAGGATCAACATAGCCCTCTCACTTGACATATTGTACGTATGAAGTAAAAATGTTGACTTGATTTTTTGTACCAAAGGAAAATATTAACTTTCCTTTTGGTTTCATGTACCAAAAGAAAAATATCAACTTTCCTTTTGGTTTCATGTACCAAAGGAAAAAAATATTAACTTTCCCTTTGATTTCAAGAAAGAATTAAAGTCACCTCCAAAGAAATCTCCTCAATATGATAATTTTTCAACTGATTGGCAATTTGAAAGTCCCAAGGATTCTCATCTTCTAATTTCACCACAACATTTCTTGTACACAAACTGAAAATTCCTCATAGGAGCCTCTATATAAGGAGATGTTATGAAATCACATTAACCACAATCTTTTAAAAGTCGTAACCCTTGCAAAGACATCCCTTAGCCTCTTTGTGTCCATGTATTTGGAAAACACTGTTGGTGCACCTCAATCTTTTTGGCAGCATTGCTGGGACGTCACGCAAAGTATACAACCTCCCCGCAACATTGACCGAAGAAGTACATAGAGTGTCTTTCTAGATTTTCAACTTCAAACACTTACAGAGTAAAAATCATATCTGACTGTAAGAATGTCCATATGTTGAATGACTTAGTTCTGGAGAGACTAGACTTGTAGTGTTGCGTCATATCTAAAAATCAATGTCAAACTCCTTCTGTATTGACGAGAATCAATTTTTAAAGTTGACGCTATACGCTGTCATGTCGTGACTCCAGATAGCATGTTCGTGATCACTCCTCTTTGCCTTTTTTTTTTAGGTTCATGAAAAAATGCAAGTGATATCGATATCACACTAAGCATATACAAACATTGTCCAGATGATTGGCCAGGAATCACTTAAGGCATTATTTTTCGAGTCGCAGTTTTTAATGAGCAACAACTAGGTGCTTCACCCATTTTCTCGAGAATTTGGCGAGCAATATTCCCTTTCACGGCTTGGAAACAGACACTTGGAGCAACTTTTTCCTATCCCTGGCAAGAAAATTTGGGCCTATTTTCTTAAATCTTGGCATAGAAAACTCTTTACATCTCAGCATAGAAGATCAATGTTGAAAACCAAATTTCATGCTAATCGATATCGATATCAGCCATGTTAAACTAAATTGATGTTTTTCTCCTAATGTTGATCATGTCACATCGAAGCATCATGCCTTTGGTTATGACACTTATTGCCAGATTGAAGTTTCACGTAGTTGGCATCAATCCGTATAAAATTGAGAAGCTTCATCCGTTCAACACTGTAGATGTGTTCCAGCTTTATTTTTTTTGTGCAAGTTTATGCAAATGGTATTGATGTCAGACCAAAAAGGTCGACATGATTGATGTTGAACCATTTGGTGCATTACATTCTTACTGCTTTATAAGAAAGTGACTTGAAATGATCTGATTTCATCCTTGATGACGCTGAAAGTTGCCTTTTTTTAGCTTCAGTGAGCATGTACTAGGCACACATCCACAAAAATATTTATTCTCCAATGGAGAAACAAAAATATGAGTTGTTTGATTCATAAAAATGAAATTCAATGTCCTAATACGTCTGTTTTATCAACTTTGCGCAGCGTCACGATAAATTTTATATTTTGACATAGGAGTATCGAAATCAGGAGTCATTTTTTGCATTGGAAACTAGACTCGTAGAGTTACGTATAATACCCTGTACTTCTTCCTAGCTTGAAATCGTCCCAAGAATGTTAAAAACTTACTTTGAAAGATGAATCCATTTTTTACATGTGGAATTTCTAAGATTTTCACTTTTTGTTGAGTGGGAAATTGAATAAGCTTTCCATTGATACCCATTTTGTCAAAATCTATCATCGGAAGAGAAAGTTATGGCCGAAATACAGAAGGCAGTCAAAATTGCCCAGGTGCAACGGTGAGAGCCGACAGACCGTTGAGCTAGCGATGGACCATCGCCCAAGCCATCGCAGCGGAGGCAGTGAGACCACATTCTGCCTAAGGGCAACGACTTAGGCTGACGGACCATCGAGTAAGCATCCAATCGTCGCCTAAGCCATCGTAGGAGAGGCAGTGAACCCCTATTCTGCCCAGGTGCGACGGTCAGGACCGACGGACCGTCGACCCAGTGATGGACCATTGCACCCACCATCGCATACTTCATTCAGTTATTTTGAGTCATTTTTTAAAAGGGCTTTTTTTGGTCTTTTACCACCCCCTTTTATGCCTAGTTAAATCAGACCAAGGCTCATAAGTTCATTATCCATCTGCAACATCAAATCAGGATTTTCTCTTAAAGATAATCCCCAAGAACAAGATCCAAATCATTCTTCAAGAAATTAATAGATTCCAAGTTCTTCAAGTCCAAGAACTTCAAGAAACTCACAACCCAGGTATGTCATTTTTTGATTCGTGGGTCCCTTTTACCCATGAAGCTCAAGAATCTCTTTTCAAAATCCAAGATTTATGTATTTATGAATGTTCATTATTTAAATTGAATTGAAATTCATGTTCATGATGTTATGGGGTTCTGATTCATGTTTTAAATTACATATTCCAATGATTGACCCTAGTATATGATGATTTGCATAATAATCATGATAAACCCTTCAAATTTGCAAATTTATCTATGCAACCATGACAATTAGATGCATTGATGATGGTATAACCAAAGTATGTTCCCCATGTGTTTGATTAAATGCCTATGTGAAGAAAAAGTGTCATACTAGTGTGATAATATGAAATCCCCATTTATGTACAAGTTTATGCATGTTGAATGTGTGATGAAATGATTTAGTCAGTGAATTATGGATACATGTGTAGCCCTTGTGGTGCTTTAGAACTTGTACTTCATGAAATCTCCAACTTATTATATTATGGATTGTTGATGTTGGTCATGTATTCAAGAAAATCATGCTTTGTCAGTTTCTTCCCATCGAGTCCTGGGGGTACTTGTACCCGAAAATTCAGTTGTGTGCCTAGAATCAGTGTCATGTTTTCAAGATACTCTCAGTCAAGCCATGATCCATAGAATTCAGTCAGTCTCATGACTTAGGAAAACTCAGTAATCTCAGTAGTATTCCGTCAGTAAACGGAACTCACTTAACTCAGTCCAGTTCAGTTCAGTTCAGTTAATCATGTTCAATGTCTATTCAGATGGGAGTAGAAATTAACACCGAGTGAACCCAAGGATGGGAACCTACCTGTTATATGAGAGTGTGATTCTTAGAAGCAATCCTTGCATTCCAGAACTACATAGCCAGCGTAGGTTGAGATATCATAACCTGTTATATGAGAGTAAATGAGGTGGCTTAACCTATTATATGAGGGTTCCCACTGTTCTTACTAGATTTACCTGTTATATGAGGGTTATTCACAGACTGTCCTTACCAGTGGCGCGGTATTGACACCCTTCCAATTGGGGTTACAGATTGAACCCCAACTCAGCTATATTGCGTTATTTCGGGCATGTCGGTTAGATGACTACTTCCTATAGTTTCAGTTACAGAATCATGACTGTCAGATACAATCATTCAGTCTCAGTAATAGAACTCAGATAGTTCTATAGAATTCAGGACTGTCAGATATAGTCAACTCGGAACAGAACAGAACTCAGCTAGTTCTATCAGAAACTAGACTGTTAGATACAGTCACTCAGTGTTAGTTATTTCAGTTATACAGTTATCAGTATCTCATGTTATCAGTACTCAGATTTAGTAATCATGTTATCACGAACTTAGTTATAGTTATTATGTATTCATGCATGTATTCTCACATTCATGTTATTCAGTCAGTTAGTATAGTTCATGCATGTAAACCCTTTGCATTCAGCCTACCTCACATGCATACCAGTACATTCAAACGTACTAACGCATTTGCGCTATGGTGTTTTATACCATAGGTTCAGAAGCACGAGTTTCAGAGCATCAGTAGCATTCCAATCTCAGTAGTCAGAATTAGCAGTGAGTCCTCATCCTTCGAGGACATGACCATTACTTTATTATCTCATTAATTTATTTCAATAGTTGGAGTTAGTTGGGGACATGTCCCATCAACTCCTTATACAGACATTTTAGAGGCTTTCGTACTAGCATGTTCAGACAGTTATTTCAGTTATTTTGGTATTGATATGCTATATCTTCATATATTATGTTTTATCAGATCTTTGAACCTTATGGCCTTTCAGCCTTTATTTCTGTATTTATACAGTATATTATGCAGTGTACAGGTACAAATATCAGTCATGGGTTAGCTTGTGGTCCTTCAGGGTCATGAGCACCGTGTAGCATTCTGGGTTCCAGATTCGGGGTGTTACACTACGTCTCATGTGGGAATCACAATCAGATTACATCCAAACCATCCCATATATTGCCCCAAAATTGATCCTCTAATCTTGGTTTGCTAGTTTTATCAGCTTTGCATAGAGTCATGATAAATTTCCTATCTCGACGTAGGAGTATCCGAATCAGGTGCCATTTTTTGTTGGAAAGTATATTCGCAGATCTACAACATTCATAAAAACCATACTCAGCGCCTGTATATATACAAATATATCATCAAAGTCAGCTTAGTTCGGAATCTAATGGCCTATTTTGCAACTTTGAGCGGCTATGATAGAAAATTCATAACATGGTGTAAAAACCTTTGAATCATGAGCCATCTTTTTTGTTGCAGAGAAGTCTCTAAGATCTATCACATATTTCAAAATAATGGTGAACACCTATACGGATTTATACAAATATATTATCGAAATCTGCTTTGCCTCGCTGGTCTCTTCACCTTTGCACATCTGCGGTAAACTTAGCAAAGAAACGTTTATCCTCATGTGATATCTATGTCAATTCAAAGTGTTATTGTCGTACTCAAATAATCTCACACACTTTTTTTTAACTCATACGACAGAACTTAGAGTAAAAATACTCTAAGCTGCCTACGTACCTCGGGAGGATTAAGTCATAACGTAGTTCAGTAATGATGAGTTAATTTACTTTTTTTTTAATTTCTTTTTCTTTTTCTTTCTTTCTTTTTCTTTCTAGAGAGCCATTCATAATTCAAACTCATGCGGGTCAGGAGTGACATGCAGTTTTAAGCTCATGCCTTAAGAAGCGTTTTGACTTGCAGTTTAGGCTAGTGCATCAAGGAGCATTTTTTACTTGAATTTTAGGCTCGTGATCAAGAGGCGTTTTGACTTACAGTTTAGGGTCGTGATCAAGGGGCGTTTTGACTTGCAGTTTAGGATCGTACTTCAAGGAGCATTTTTTACTTGCAATTTAGGCTTGTGTATCAAGGAGCACTTTTGACTTGTAGTTTAGGCTCGTGCATCGAGGAGCATTTTTGAGTTTCAGTTTAGGATCATACATCAAGGAACGTTTTGACTTGCGGTTTAGGCTCGTGCGCCGAGGAGCATTTTGGGGAAGAATTCTTGTATTGTAACTTTCCTTCCAACCCTTTGTAATGGAGTATTGTTACACTTCAGTTTGGTATTTATTGCCCCTATTGGTTGAAGCAAATTTGCACTTGATCTTGTGTCGACTTTTGAAAGTTGGAGTTTAGAAGTCCTTTGACATTTTTTTCTTTTGCGAGTGATCAATGTCCAAGTATCACCCTTCTTGTTGTTGGAGAAGCCATTTTGCATGGATTTGCTCGTTGTTTTCTTCATCGATGGAACCCCAATTGGGTCAAAGCTCCCAAATTGTAGCATAGTGATTTCTTCAACTTTTGGTAATTCCACAGAGCGCATGGCTTGTAAAACTTTTAAAGTTGAACCTTTTTTATGGTCCAGTTCAGCGCTAACATAATTTGCATCAACTGTATCGCCATCATCGATGATGATTTTTCCCTCTTGCATTAATGTCATAATCTTTTTCTTCAGGATAAAGTATTTTATGGTGTGATGACTAACAATGCGGTGAAATTTACAGTATTTAGGATTATCGACTTTATTTGATTCTTTAGGTCGCTTTGAGTTAGGAGGTTCAATGACTTCTTTGGTTAGTAACTCGTCAAGAATCCTAGGAAAATCAGAGTCGGGGAAAGTATATACCCTTGTTTGTAACTCCTTCAAGGTTGGTTGATTTTTTACCTCTCGCATTTATTGCTTTGGAGCTTCCTCTTTTAACTTATGTCTTGTGGGGGCCTTCATAAAACTCACAGTTGTCGTCATAGATTCCCCAATTTGGTCTTCTGACGAGTCTTTGAATTTCGTGACTTTTTTCCTAGGATAAAAAATAGGTGACGCCATTCTATGATCTGCAATGCTTAGCTACATGTCATGAGCTCGCGTAGCCAATTCTTCAAAAGTAAGAGGTTTAATTCCTTGGAGGATATACACAAGTCCCCAATGCATTCCTTGAATGCAAACTTCAATCTCGAAAGTTTCAGAAAGTTAATCCGTGCAGTCTAAGCTCAATGTTCGCTAGTGATTTATGTAGTCCACTACAGGCTCATCTTTACTTTGTTTTGTGTTTGTCAACTCCATCATGCTGACCGTACAACGAGTGCTTTAGAAATGATTTAGGAACTGATTTTCTAGTTTCTCCTAACAATCAATTTATTCAGACTCCAAGTCTGTGTACCAATCAAAGGCATTGCCTTTCAAAGAGCGAACAAACTATTTGACAAGAAGATCACCATGTGTGCCAGCACTGCTACAAGTTTCAACAAAATAAGCAATACGTTGCCTTGGATTTTCCTTTCCATCAAATTGTTGAAACTTTAGTGGTTGATATCCAATTGGCATCGGTAAGCCCTTGATTGGCTTAGAATATAGCTTTGAGTATCCTACAAAGCTTTCTGACAGACTGCCATATTGTTCCTTGATGATTTTTGCAATCATATCTTGCAGTTGTTGAACTGTTAGAGTGGCCACTGAAGCAGACCGATCAATACATTGCTTGTCACTTGACTTGATGAGAGATTCACCATCAACTTTTTCTTACAGTGTTAGATTATAATTTGACTCTCCAGGATTGTAGAGATCTAACTTGATCATAAGTCGGGTGATTTGATGATCTTTCTCATCAACAGACTTCTTTAAGGCTTCAATGGTTTGCTCTATCATTGCAAGTTTCTCATCCATGTCAACTGCATCAACCATAAAGGTGTTGACTTTCGTTGAAGTTGAAGAATTCATTAAGTCTTCAGATTCTTCAAAGTTGCAGACAGTTTCAGACAGTTCATCTGATAACTTAGATGCAAAGTTTCCCCTAGGAGTGGTAGTTACAGCCGAAAATTAAGATTTTTTTCTTTTTGTCGTCTCCAAAAAAGTAAAGTATTGAGATCCATCCAAAGCACAAGCATTGAGATTGCGCCGATTGATGGGGCAAACAAGTTTGATCTCAGTAGACGTGACAGTAGTAGACTTCTTGCACAAAACTTCATTGATTTTCTGAAGTCCATTGTAGTAGTTGAATTCGTGATTTTTCAATTTGTAGAAGGAAGAGATGAAGAGCAGAACTGGTCCCACTGGGCGTGCCAAAATTTATTCGCAACAATTTTTTGTTGTGCTGAAAATTAACTGCAAGAAAAGATTTTTTTTTATCAAATTTTTGGTGACCTTTACAGGCCTTTTATTATTAATTAAACTAGGCCAAAGGCCCAAAAATGTCTCAACATTGTGACAGCATTACATGAATCTTGTAAGTACAATTTTGTTGTTCTCTTGATTCTTCTCTCCTAAACTTAGAAATGATCCGAGGGCTTTTAGTAGCGTGTTTCTCAAATCGTTGGATGATTTGGACTCCTAGAGACATATTTCAATCATCGGGAATGTCAGAAAGTGTTTTCTCTCTTTGGAATAATCTTCAAAAAGAACTCCATTGATTGCTCCTTGCAAGAACTTGATAGTCAATACTGACATTGCCAATGCTTGTCAAAGTCCTCTTTTCCGAATTCTCTTTCTAGAATCTCATTTAGAATGTTATGTTACCCCCTATTTATAGTTGTAGGGGGTAGGCCTAGTTGCTTGTGATTGACCGAAATATGTCACTTTGACACTTGGTGCCTTTTGACTGGTTGTTGAATTTGAATGAGATTTTCACATCATTTGTACATATGGCAGCGTCTCATTGGTCTTGGATTTGACTGGGATGCCACGCCACTTGATGATTTTAGGCTTTAAGGTTAGATGGACCTTGATGAGGAATAAAATGGGCTTATTATTTTTTAAGCCCAAAATAATTTTAAACCTAATAAAATATGGATCAAATTCAAATTTTATATGAATTTAATCCAATAAAATTTACGTGTCTACAACTACTAATGATATAACTATTGTTGGATTTGAGAAAATATAATTGGTTTGGAACCAGTTATGCTTCTAATTTGTTCATGAAGAATAATATTGTTAAAAGATATGATTATGAATTAAGTCTCATCTCATTAAGAGGATAAGGCATTGAGTTACAAGTTCTAATGCACTATGATGATAACATGTTGGGTTCAAAGTACCATTGAGTTATAGCCTAAGACGCCTTTAGATGGATAAGACATTGAGTTTGAATATCAATGTACCATATTAATGATATTATGATGGCTAAGGCAAAAAATAATATGTATTTGATAAAAAGTCATGAAACTTGTCTATTGAATATGCTTTATTCTATGAAGTGAATATGATAGAAATATATGATAAGTTTGAAAGATGACAATTTGCTCAATTCTTGAAGTGAATGTGGTAGCAATAAATGATATACTTTGAAAGATATGTGTGCCTCGATGTGCTCCTGAAGTAGCAATATCATGAAAGAGCTTATAAACTATCAGAATTTGATAGGCTTAAGGCACGATTATATTCCATTCCTGGGGAATGAGAAACTTATTAATGCAAACGTGTAATTGATTATGATGGTATCACAATTCACTTTCGAAAGAGGCTGAATAACTGAGAAGAGTTATTTTGAAATCTACTTTTAAAGTAGTAAATCTGAAATTTATTCATGTAATAGTAAATCTGAAATTTACTAAAATAAAAGATATATGTCATGGTAAACTTGGAGTTTGCTAGAATAAAAGTTCATAAATTGACATGAACGATTGCGACATCCCAAAGATGTGCATATTGAGTATGAACATATATTGAAGAATTAGAAAATTCTTCATCACTTTTAATATTACGTGTTCTCGTGATAAGTTGGTTGGATCAACTAATGCTGGGATTTGATCCCTTAAAATTTGAAAAGCATAAAAGATGAATATGAGCCCATTCACCATTATGTGATCCATTAAGATGCATCGATATAAGATGATCACTTGTATGTTTATTTTCAACCTTCAGTTTGACATTCATAAAGTTGTTGCTCAATAAAATTGAGTTAAGAGCATAATTTTCAGATTGTATAATCAAACAATTCATCTTGATAATGTCGGTTCGACATTGAATGTCTTCGATAAATAGCTGAATCATTGCTAATGAGAATAAAATCTCCATGTGTTGGTTTGAAATATTATATACAAAAGTACTTGTATGCATCAAACCAATATATTATGATTAATTTCCCCTCAAAGTTGGCTCTGAGTCAGAAACCACACGTTGTCCATCTAATAGTTTTGATGTGCGATATATGATTAATGAATATACCATGATGCACAAAGGTGAATTCCTCAAAGAAGATGGAGGATGTATATTAGTTTTCCCAACATAAGGGAGAGATTATAAACAGCTAAGAAATCTATTAGGAATTATCATCATATGCTCATTCAAAAGATAATTCAAGTCAAATGACGAAAGCATCTCATATTTAAGTTGTAACTGCTCCTATTTTCTATCCCTAAAGGACAAAGTTTATGCATGCATGAAGCGTGGTAGATCAATCGGCTTCAAATGAAATAATCCTTGAAAAGAATAAGGAGTAAATAATCATAATAAAAAGGCAATGTGCTCTTGAAGAACCTATTACATAAACTTTATGAAACCTTATGAGAGGTTCAGGCACCTGAAAATAAAGAAGCGATGAGATCTCAAAATATTATGTCACACTGTGAACCGATACGAAATGAAATATCATTAATATCTTTGATACAATATTGACACAATATTGTGAAAGATTACGAGGATCCGAATTCTATGTTTATTTAAGCATGTTGACATAGGAACATTTATTAAGTGATATGAAATGATGCATCTTGGTAAACATAAAACTTATTTGATTTGCAGTCCATACATTTGAAGATGTTAGGCATGAAATGCTGAATATTGTCACTTGACAAAATTTATATGAAAACTTTTTAAGGATTCAAAATGTTTGAAGCATATAAAAGTTTCTGAAAAACTTATTTATAATCCTTATTTTCTATAAGCTTATAGCTTGAAAATTATTGAAACTATTGGAGAGTTTTCAAAAGCAATAGAATATTTGCTTAAATGAGAAACATGTATAATTGAATAAAGATTCATTCCGAGCTCAAGAAAAGAATGAGGAACTCCTTGGTTATGAAGTACCATATCTTAGCACAATTGGTGTACTAATGTATCTTGTAACTACTACAAGACCCGATATAGCCTTTTGATTAATTTGTTAGCAAGGTATAGTTCTGCTCCTACTAGGAGACATCGAAATGAGATCAAACATATGAGCTTATTTTATTCTAAAAATTGTAGTCCCGATCTTGTTGGTTATGCTGATACTGAGTACTTATCTGACCCGTATAAAGCTCGATCTAATATAAGCTATGTGTTCATATGTTGGGGGTACTGGCATATTTTGGAGATATACAAAACAGTCTATTGTAGCCACTTCATCGAACCATACTGAGATAATAGTTATTCATGAAGCAAGCTAAAAGTGTGTGTGGTTGAGGTCCACGATACATCTCATTTGCGAAAAATGTGGTTTGAAATGTGATAAAGTACCTATAATTTTTTTATGAGGATAATGCAACATGCACAACACAACTTAAGAGAGGACTCAAGGAGATAGAACGAAGCACATTTCTCCAAAGCTTTTCTATACACATGATCTACAAAAGAATGATGATATTAACGTGCAACAGATTCGTTCAAGTGACAACGTGACTGATTTATTCACCAAATCTCCTCCAAATGCAACTTTTAAGAAGATGGTGCACAAGATCGGGATGCAAATGTTCAAGGATGTTCTCATTAGGGGTAGTTAATATGCGTTGTACTCTTTTTTCCTTACGAGGTTTTATCCCACTGGATTTTCCTTGTAAGGTTTTTAATGAGACAACCTACATGCGTATTGTTAGAGATGTGTACTCTTTATATGTCTACTTACCATATACAGTGAATATCTACTTTACCAAATATAGTCAATGTTTATTTATGAAAAAGTTAGAAACCCCAAAATTAGTTTTCCCCTATAAATAAAGGGAGTTTCCTTCATTATAATTCAGTCCCTCAAGAATTCCTCATAAGAAATAAAGAATTCTCCTCTCTTCATTCTTTGTGTTCTTTATTTTATATTTTATAACAAAAATCCAATAGATGGAAAGAGGAATATTTTTAACCTAAAATTTAATAATAAGATAATTGAACTGTAGAAAGAGGACAAGTTTAAATTGATTACAATAACAAGTAACCTTAAATAGAAAGTTTAATGTGATAATCTATAGCTGCAAGTTCCAAAAATGATACTCGTTGCCGAACCTTAATTATAAAAGATTAATACAATACAGATTTTATTACTTTCCTTCATTTATTTTTATATGTTTAAAATTTAGTATTGATTAACAATATTCTTAAGGAACATTAAATAAAATGACAATCTTGTTATACCTCGTCTTTTACTTGTCACTTATTTTTTAATGAAATTACTTATCATTCTTGATATATTAAGAAAAGATAATTTTTATTTTCTGTTTTATCATTAATATTAATTATTTTTTCTCTAAATTAATTCCACGATAGAATAGTATACGTCATTTAATAGAGGAACTATAGTAAAATAAATATGTCAATAATTATTTTTCTTAATAATTGTGTCAAGCCAATGTGAGCAGTAAAAGTTAACTGAAGGAGTATAATCCTTTGAATGCTATAATTAATACTAATATTTCAGGAAACAGAGAGCTAACTGACTATTAACTGTAGTTAATAGTAAAAATAAATTAAAAATTAAATAATAAATTATTTTTTATTCTTAAAATTGAACAAGTAAAAGAAGAAACTTATTTTTAATATATTGTGCACACGTAAAATAAATGAAGGGATTAATATTCAGTTAAATTAGATTAATGATGCTTCCTCTATTATTTTATTTATCCAAAATAATAAAAGTAATTATTTAAATTTGACAAACGAAGAGATAATTATTATATTATGTCATCTTTGTTATTAAAAATTATTCGTTATTTATCTTTAAATGAGCTATAACTAATATAAATAATATAATAAAATTATGTTTGTATTTATTATTTTTGAGTATGCCATATCATCAAATATGGACGGAGAAGTAAAAATTGGCGGAGTCTGAACTTTGTTGCAACTTATGATAACGGGAAGAAATGAAAACATTACTTAGCAATCATTAATTAATTAACTATAAGGGCTCATTTGGGACCTGTTAGATGATAGATTTTCAAATAACTTTTGGGAAAAAATTTAATAAATAATATTTGATTATATAATTTATTATAATTTAATAAATAATTTTGATAAATAATTTAAATTCTTAAATAATAGAAAAAATTAGTATTGGATCAAATTTTATTTTTGAGAATTTTTAAAGATAAAATATATTTTTTAAATACTATATTTAAACACATAGCGATAATTCATTCAAATCTTAATAAAATTTTGAGAATCAATAACTAAAACTAGCTTAGTGTCGGCATAAGTTATAATTACTTCGAAACAAAATACAAAATTATATTATTCTATCTGAAAGTATTAAATAGTCTAAAAATTATTTTATCTCATTATTTATATTACAACTAGATAGTCCGAGCCCGTGCTGAGCATGGACACTTGCCCAACATCATCGTTGTACAAATGAGAAAATATTGGGAAGATAATTTCTTGATGGTTGTAATTGTGTTGCGCAACAAAAGCATCAATCAAATTAACATGTTGCATATATAGCATATACATTTCATCTGTGAAACAAAGTTAATTATACAACTAAAGTTAATGACATTGTTCATAACTTCATGATCATGTAGATGATGTAAGTTGTATATGAGATACTGAAAGATTGCATGCAACCTAGATTTTAACAGCTGCAGTTAATGTGTATTTCAGTTGGGCGTCCTTTGAAAAAATAAAGATAAACATTAGTTAGAATATTTCTCTAGCAAATAAGCAGAAGTTAGGAAAACCTGCAAATTATCTAACTTTAGTAATCATCATATCCAGGATGGTATTAAAGTACAATTCATGATAATTAAAAGGAAATGGATCTTCTCCCGGAAGTCAGTCGTAGTATTTGAAAAAATTATATATTGTCCTACGTAATGAAGAGAGTTATGAGATTAGCTATTTCTACTGATGAATATTGTTTTTTCATTCATAACAAGCTTCAAATCCCCAAGTCCATGAAACATAAAATGCAATTTATAATCTTTGATCAAGGTCATTCTAGAATAAATTGTTGAAACTACTACTAACAACAAAAACAACATACCTGTTGTAATCCTCCAGACTACAAGTGGGGGGCTGGGAGTTGGGGGCAGGATGTACGCAAACCTTACCTCTACCTTTGTGATTGAAAAGAGGTTATATCTGATAGACCCTCGACTTAAAAGGAATGTCATCGAAGCAAAGATTGCTACTGTTGAAGCTACTAAATTGAAGATAAATTGAGGCACCAAAACCATAATTATGTTAAGAGCATATTGGAATGAATATAGGCCAACCTACAAGTATATTCAAGTCAACAAAGAACCTTTTTATCCACTCCTACAACATAAAGCTTAGCAAGAAAATATAAATTAAAATATAAAGAAGGATCAAGTTTAATGGTAATGAAAAGATGACTTAATAATTGATTTGTTTTCGTATTAATTAATACTTCATATATATATAGTTGAGAAAGGAGATATTTTCTTGGCCAACATTCAAATTTGTTTTATCAATGCATCCACACAAAATAAACTTGTAGCAGATTTAGAAACCTTGAATAAAATCCACTCACACTTAGCCCCACTTTTTGACTGATAGTCATAAATAGTGATATCAATAAAAAGTAGGCTTTCACCAAATTAAGTAAGGTCTAATTTACAACTAAGAAGTGAAGTTTTATTATACATGCATATATCTAAACACGTGAATCATTCAAAAACTCCCATATATGAAGGGTAGGGAAAAGACCAATAGTTGAACATCAGCTTACCTTCCTCTATTATCAACTGGATAGTCCTTTTCTCCAAGTCAACAACATGTTTGCTAAGATCGGGTGGTGACAAACGTAGAAGAACAGATAAAAAGATAAATCATACAAATAGCATAAACAGACAGTCAAAATAAAATTAGTCAACTGTTGATAATCTATGTAGAAAGACTCTTAAGACTCACTCTAAAGGTAATTTACTTGGTTCGCTTCATCACACTGTTTTGAGAATTTCTGAAGACAAATAAAATATTTTGTCAAATGCTGATGATCATCTACCTTGATATCCAAAGTACGCATTGGCTGGGGAAAAAATTAGAAGAATTAATTTAAGAAGCATGAGAGTTGTGGGTGGACTTGCCAAGATACTTAGGAATTGACGGTCCACCATGAGAAAATGACATCATAGGTGTCAAATGTTTTGGCATTGCTACAGGAGGATGACCACTACTACCTTCCCTCTGTTGACTTTGTTTTTGGTGAATTATCATCTGCAATTGACCCAGGTTCTTTGAGTGAGTAGCCTCCACAAATTTGTCCATATTGTTCTATATTCTTCCTTTACCTAGTTCTAAATCAAATCTTCATCGTGCATTTAGTATATGGTCATTTGTACCATTTTTGCTCAAAGATATGCTACAATTGGTATTTAAAGGGAACTCAGGTGTAAGCCTTTTAGTTTCATACAGCCTAGTTGGCCTTCCCCCCTTGGGGTAACTACCAAAGGTATTTCAATAATTTTAGTCACCCCAACTTTCACTTATATATAGTAGTAAATAAAATATTTACACATGCATATATTTTTTTCTCACATTTATTAATTTTATTCTTATTTTTATGGTGCAATAAAATGGTTACACATACATAGATGAGAATAAATCACCTAGTGATTTTCTCTTCTGAGAATTAAACCTAAGACCTCATGGTGCTAAACTCACTTTATTGAAACATTATACATGTATTCTTTGGTGTTCTTGTCAATCTTGCTTGGATGTAGAACACCAAATGTAAAATGTGGCTTTTGTGTATATTTAACAATGACCATGGTGTGTCAAGTACAAACTGATGGAATAGAACTAAGGAACTGAAAAAATATTAGGTAATAGAAAAGTGGAACAAATATACCTTTTTTAAAAAAAATATCTCCTTTAGGTGGACTTTAGTTTTCATCAAATAATCCTCTTCACAACCCTATCCACATCCACAACACATAAAAATCACAAGGATTAGTAGTGATATCAGTTAACAAGGTACAAATATAAGTTAAAGTTTTAAATATTTAAGTTGAGGAGGCATACATCGATTCCGAAATATTTCTGAACGACATAGCTTAGAGCATATAGTTTATTACCTTATATACTGTTCTCATCTATTTGTTTGAATTCTCCCTTAAAGTGTGTCAGTACTATTGTTTACTTCAGACCAGCTGTAACCAGGTACTTTCTGCGCTCCTCTTTCCTTCATCATATGATAAATTTTGGAAACCATATCCCATTTATCGACGTTGGCATGCATATTTGACTATAACATATAGTAGGCAGAATTTTGCAAGTCCAAGCTCAAAAGATGCTCAAAATCCATTCAGTAAGCTCAGTATTGCCATGTAAACGACAAGGCCCATCTTGCGCAAACGACATGCTCTTAATCATGCCAAATGCTTTTTCCACAAGACCAACTCTCCCAAACAAGTCAACCATGCATTCATAATGCTCGGTCAGGCAAAAAGTCCTGGTTACCATGTAGGTTTGAGGTAAAAGTCGTCTATAGAACTGACCAACATATCAAAACCAAAATGCCCCAGCATTTAGCCTCTAAACATAAGCATAGAAAAAAAATTAAAATGAAATTTCAATACTCTTATTTCAAGACAACCAGTACTTTGAGGTTTCTGTCATAGATTTCATTGGGAATCGTGTATTGTCACATTAGTTGTTGGTGAGAATTTGATAATGATGGAAATTGTGAAGCCCATTGAAGTCCTACTCTAGAGATGCTAACAATTGTTTTGCTCAATTGGAAATTGGAGAAATATCTAAAGAATCTAACACTAAACAGAAGCCTGATAGAACGCCAAACTGATATAACGATAAAGTAAATTATATAGCAAGCTACTATATTGGATATCAATGGAACTAATATTCATAACCACTTAGAAAGGAAGATGAACACATTGTGAGATCATATAAGAAAGCATGGGGGGGAGGGGGGGGGGGAAGAAAGAAAAAAAAAGATGACATATAATAAAAAAACACAAAAGCAGGCTACATATAACAAATTTATTAAAATAGATAATCATTGTAAATTTAATGGATCTGGAATATATTCATAAATTTGCTAGAGCAAATTTGTCAAATCCGCGTCATAAGAACCCTTAACTACAAAACCATACCCAAATAGTGTGCAAACTTGAAAATGTCATCCTCAATTTGCTGAGCAAGTTCCCGAGTGAGCGTCATTACAACCGTCTAAGGCCCCTCCGCCTCCTTCTCCTCACGCAATGGAGGAAGCCTAGTGATGTACGTCAACATAGGGTACAAAGGCAGCAGTTTTACCTGATCTACTCTCTACGAAACCAATCACATCACGCTGTTGAAATCCAAGCGGAATGGCAGCCATTTGTATGGAAGACAGCTTATTGTATCCAGCCCTCTCAACAGCCTTGAGCAACTCAACACTTAATATATAGAGTGCATCCTTTAGTATTGATGTTGCTTTCTGTTTGCCTACAACTTTTGCTACCTTGGATTGATACTCCTTGTAATATTGTATTAGTTTTGGCAATGAAATTACATGCTGCATCACAAAAATATTCTTAAAACAGTTCGCCTCAACAAAAATGGTCTTGGGCGACAATTAAAAACAACAATTCACTATATATATTCTCTATTTAGAAAGTGATACACCAATTGTAGCTACCAATAATAATTATTTTTAGCGGTATTTATTTACAATAATTACTAAGAAAATAGAGTGGTTGAAAAACTTACGTTGAGGATAGATGTTTTATCATTGTAGCAAGCACCGGCGGAAGCAAAATTAGTACCAATAAGTAGATTCTTGCTAGATGCTTGAGGACTCAGGTATCAATATTAGGACAAAAAATATTTCATACAACCAACATCTAGAATCTCACAACTACAATTACTAAACACTGTATTTTCTCCAAAACCATTATGATTTGTGATCCAGATGAACTCACAGTGTACTTACCAAAAAAAGAATTAAAAATATACATAATGCACTATTTCTTATCGAGTAGTGTAGCAGCTAAGTTAACTCTTCAAAACTAAATTAAAATTTAAAATATAAATAATAAATTTTGAAAAGAACACTACCAATTTTCTGTATATCAAACAAAACAGAAAACAAGAACCGAGTATGAAAAGCATAGAATGCCTTTAGAAATGAAAGAAGAGAATTAAAAAGTAATGTAGGTAACCTAACATTAACTTCATATATACAAAATAATACTATAACATAACAGAAACTAATGAGCTAGAAAATTCTGAATTTTGAATCCAAAGTAGGACAACAGGTAATTGTAGCACCACTATGCCTAAAATAACTTAAGTTAATTGAAAAAAGAATTTAAAATACCTTTTCAACATTACTTGAGCATCTAATTAAAGAAATTCCTATTGAGTCACCACTCACCACCCCATTCTTCAAACAGTGCTAATAAGTTTTCACTTGATTTTAGTAGTGCATGGTGCATGAAATGCATTAGCTAATCATCTAGGCAACACATTTCTGAAATCCAACAAGAATCATTTTAGTGATTCTTCTTTTTCCCCAAAAAGTTAGTTGTCAATCGATCGTTAGTGCAACAAAGAGAAAATAAGGCAAAGATGGGTAGATGACTGATTAAATATAAACATTGATTTTAAAATTTTAATTAGGAGGAATTAAATTAAACTTATTTGAGTGTGTTAAATCTGTTGGCAAGCATGCTGAACATTGTAAAAGTGGACATTGAACCAAATATAGAAACTTCAACCAATGTATAAGGACCATCCCACAATAAGTTTTTGTGTCAAAAAACAGCTCATAAACTCAGCAAGAATTCATATTATGAATCAAAATTTAATAAAAAGATGCATCTTGAACTGTATCATAATAAATAGTATTACTCCTTAATTTGTGCCTCCCTAGTGAATGGAATATTTTAACCACTTGAATGACCTCATTCAACTGTAAGAATGACACCACGAGCCACAAAAAAAATGACATCAATCATGTGCACCTAATCACTTAAAAGATACCATGTGCATCAGTCTAACCACATGAATGTTTCCATTCTTTATCACATCAAGCATGGTTCATTCAACTGTAAAAATGACACCAGGTGCCACAAAAAGAATTACTTAATTAAAACAATCAGCGGTTCACCAAATTTTGGCCCGCCATTCAGTAAAAGTGACATGCTATCTTAAAGTGGATTGAAACAATGGCCAAAAGCTTTCTTGTTTATTTAAAGTCAAGATTCATCTTGTCCAGAGAAATGGATACGAAAGCGTTTACTCTGGCTTACTAAATAATTGGTCATCTGGTTACACAAATAATATAGTAGTAATAAGTTGATTTCAAATTTCTATTTGGAGAAAGTTACAGGATGCACAGACAACAATCCAAGATGGTTTATGATAAGAATTCATGTTTATACATTTGTTGCTCTAGCACCTTCAAAATGAAGGTCTTTTTTTCATATCTATATGTTTTTACACAAATCAAGACCAACAAACACTCCATCAAAAGCAACGCAAACAGAGATAGCAAATTTATTGTTGTAAATATTTTTGTTGGTTGTCATACAAGAAGCAGGCTTTAAATGGATCAAGTGGATGAATATTGTAACTTAAGAAAACTTTAGAAGTTCAATTGTATGTCTTACACCATTGAAGAGACCTAAGGATCCAAAATACTTCTTCACCAAGAACAAAATTGTAATACCCCGTACTTTTCCTAGCTAATTTTATCTAAAAAATATCTAGTATTAGCTTCTCAATTAAATGATAGTTATTTCATGAGGAATTCTCAAGTTTTAGCCTTTTTGTCATATGGAAAATTCAATAGTCTTTCCATCGATATAAGATTTGCCCAAATTCGATAACTAGGTCAGAAGTTACGACTATTTCAAGTTTCTATCGTAAAACAATGCCATATTAGTCAATGGCACGCCGCGCCACAAGAGGAAATGGCATTTGAAAATTTTCAGTAGGGGTCTGCGATTATGGCGAATCACACTAGGACCCAAATTCAAAATTGTCCTTTTCTAGTGTCTTAGCGCGATTTTCTCCGCGTCACGCCAAAGTTCCAGGTCGCAAAAGAAGGGGCAACGCGATGGCTCCGCGTTGTGCCATCCCTCAGTTTCTCAATTGTCAAATTCTAGTGACACGGCACTATAGTGCCGTGTCACACCAGGGGTTCAGTTCGGAAAAATTTTACAAAAATTAAATGACGCGTTCAAGGTTAAAAGGGTTAATTTCCCACCCCTATTTAGGCCCTTTAACACGTGATTCAACCACTTTTCACCCAAAATACACTCTCTTATCTCAAAAACCTCTCAAGAACAAGCTAGGGTTTTCATAGAAGATCCAATTCCAAGAAATTTTCCTCGTCAATCTTCACGAAATCATGAACTAAGATATGCATAGTGTTTATTCATGGACTCCTTTCGTCCATGAAGCCCAAGAATCCCCTTTGTAAATTCAAGTTTATGGATTTTCTTATGAATTTCATGATTTGGACTGCTCTTGTTCATGTGGATAATGAGAAATTGAATTCTACTCCATGTTGGGTGATAAATTCTATATAGGTTAAATTATTATAGATATAGATTCATGCAAACCTATTACTAAACCCTTGAATGATGAAATTAGAATTGAACCATGATGTTTAATTATTGTACAATGATGTTTACATGTACCATGCCTACAATATGTTTGATTAAATGCCTAGATGAAGGAAAAGTGTCTAACTAGCATGATACCATGAAATCCGCATGTATGTACAAGTTATGCCTATCACATGTCTTAATGAAATACTTCTATAAATGTATTATAGATTATGATGTTAGTTATATGTTCAAGTAAGTTATGCTTGGTCAGTTTTCTTTCATCGAGTCCTGGGGGTACTCTTACCCGAATCATTAGCTGTGTGCTTAGAGCCATGTCATGTTTTCACGATACTCTCAGTCAAGCTATGATCCTTAGACTTCAAACAGTCTTATGACTCAGAAAATCTCCATGATCTCATGAACTCAGTCAGTTGTCAGATATTAGTAGTATTCCGTCAGTCAACAGAATTCAGAAACTCAGTCCAAGTTCAGTTCAGTAAATCATGTTCAGTCTCTATTCAGATGGGAGTAGAAATTATCACTGAGCGAACCCAAGGATGGTAACTCACCTGTTATATGAGGGTGTGATTCTTAAAAGTAATTCTTGCGTTCCAGAACTATGTGACCAACATAGGTTGAGACATCATAGCCTGCTATATGAGGGTAGAAGAGGTAGCTTAGCCTACTATATGAGGGTTCTCACCGTTCTCACTAGAGTTACCTGTTATATTAGGGTCACTCACATGTTGTCCTTACCAGTGGCGCGGTATTGACACCCTTCCAATCAAGGCATAGATTGGACCCCAATTCAGCTATAATGCATAATTTGGGGCATGTCGGTTAGATTATTGTCTTCTATAGTCTCAGTATCAGTCTCAGTAAAAGAACTCAGATAGTTCTTCAGAATTCAGGACTGTCATATACAGTCGACTCAGATACAGAACGGAACTCAGATAGTTCCATTAGATTCAGGATTGTCAGATACAGTCACTCATGTTATCAGTTATATCAGTTATCAGTATGTCATATTGTCAGTAATCAGATTCAGTAATCATGTTATCACAGTATAAGTTATAGTTATGTATTTATGCATGTACTCTCACGTTCATGTTAGACCGTCAGTTAGCATTGATCATGCATGTGAACCCTTGCATATAGCCTACCTCACATGCATACTCAGTACATTCCATTATGCTAATACATTTGCACTATGGTGCTTTCTTTTTATGTTACACCATAGGTTCAGAGACACGAGCTCCAGAGCATCAGTAGATTCCAGATATCAGCAGTCAGAGTTAGCAGTGAGTCCTCATCCTTCGAGGACATAATTATTTCCCTATTATGTCATTAATTAGTTTATTAGTTGGAGTTAGTTGGGGATATGTCCCATCAACTCCTTACTCAGACACTTTAGTCAGTTAGAGGCTTTCTAGACTATTATGTTCAGACAGTTATTTTAGTTATTTTAGGTATTTCATACCCCGTTTAGATGTTATGTTTTACTTCAGTTATGTGAACCTTATGGCCTTTCAGTTCATGTTTCTGCATTATTCAGTATATTATGCAGTATACAGGTACAAATATCAGTCATGGGTTAGTTTGTGGTCCTTTGGGGTTATGAGCACCGTATAGCGTTCCGGGTACCAGACTTAGGGTGTTACAAACTTTGTCAGAGCCTAAGGTCAATAGTGTCCTAGGAAGTCTGAAAGATGTATCTAGTAGAGTCTTGTGCATGGGTGTGTTGCACGCCACATTTATGTACAGGAGGCTATAAGATGTTTTAGGAACAGTTTCCCCTCTTTTAGTATTCATATCGTTCCAGTGAGCATAATCTCAAGTCAATCTCTTAGTCTAATTTGTTTCTCACTTTTCTTCTACAGAACATGCCTCCTAAAAAAAGAAAAGGAAATTAGTCAGCCCTCCAGCCCAAAGATCCTTTTGGCGATCATGTTTCTCATGCGAAGTTCATGGCCACATTCACTACTCTTGCTCAGTCAGTTGACGCTAAAAATGAATGGCCAGCAGTCATTCCGGCCAACCCAATGGGCAACTCAGCCGCATCTAGGATTCGGTACTTCACCAATCCTCCGTTCTTTCTCGGGTCTAAGACAGATAAGGACCCTCAGGAATTCCTAGATCAGGTGCAGAAGGTGACAGACATCATGGGAGTGACTACTGTTGAGATTGCTAAGCTAGTTGCATATCAGTTCCAGAATATTGCTCACACTTGGTTCAAGTAGTGAAAATCAGAGAGGGCAGATGATGCAGGGGCAGTTGAGTAGGAGGAGTTTGCGTCTGCTTTCCTTGATAGATTCTTTCCCCTAGAGCTTAGGAAAGCTAAGGTGTTAGAATTCATTAACCTCAGGTAGGGAAATATGACAGTGAAAGAGTATTCTCTTAAGTTTACTCAATTAGCTAGATATGCCCCTTATGTGGTTGCAGATAGCAGGGCAAGGACGAGTAAGTATATTTCAGGGGTGAATGATAGCGTGGTTAATGAGTGCAGATGCGCCATGCTGAATAGTGTCATAACTTTAGTAGGCTTATGACTTATGCTCAGCAGATTGATGAGAAAAAAATTAAGATGAGGGAGAAACAGAATAAGAGGTTGAAGACAGGTAGTTTCAACTTCGCTTGGCCTATAAGTCAGAAGGAGAAAACCGTTCTCAGTTTCATCCTAAGTCATCAGTTCCAGCTCTTTATACAGCCAGTGCTTCAGTTCCTTAGTTCAGAGAGGGTAACAAAGGCAGAGCGTCAGGCTCTAAGTCCCAGGGCAGTATTAGCAGTGCCCGCACTTATCCTCTTTACCAGACTTGTGGCAAGCACCATCAGGGTATTTTCAGAGCTGGCAGAGGTATTTGTTTTGGATGTGGCAAGCCAGGCCACAGAGTCAGAGACTGTCCTCAGCCAGGTCCTCAGGGTCAACAGAATCGCTTCTTAGCTCATCCCGGTCGCCCAAATCAGGAGGGTACCACCTCTAGTTCTACTAGTGGGCAACACCCAAATTGTCCTTATGATCTTCATTCCCGACAAGATCAGGAAAATTCTCCTGATATGGTTACCGGTATGTTACAGATCTTTCATGTGCATGTTTTCTCTTTGCTAGATCCAAGAGCTTCTTTATCTTTTGTCACTCCTTATATAGAGGTCGATTTCGGAGTCAGTCCTAAAATTCTAGCAGATCCCTTTTCAATCTCTGCCCTAGTGGGTAAAACCATCATAACCCAACGAGTATACAGGAACTGTCCGGTTATGATATTTCAGAAAGTCATTTCAGCAGACTTAGTCGAATTAAAGATGACTGATTTTGATGTCATTCTCGGCATGGATTGACTTTATTCCTGCTATGCCACAGTCGACTGCAGAAATAGAATACTCCAGTTTTAGTTCCCAAATGAACCCATCCTTGAGTGGAAGGGTAGTACTTCAGCGTTCAAAGGTCAGTTTGTTTCCTACCTTCAGGCACGGAAAATAATATCTAAAGGATGTGTCTATCATCTTGTTCGAGTTAGGGATACTAGTTCAGAAGCTCCCAGTCTTGAATCAGTCGCAGTAGTGAATGAATGTTCAGATTTCTTTCCCAAAGATCTTCCAGAAATTTCTTCCGAAAGGGAAATAGACTTTGGCATTGATCTTCTTCTAGATACTCAGCCTATATTTATTCCGCTATATAGAATGGCACCAGAAGAACTAAGAGAACTAAAAGAAAAATTAAAGGATCTCTTAGATAAGGGATTCATCAGGCCCAACGTTTCCCCGTGGGGCACTCTAGTATAATTCATGCGCAAGAAAGATGGTTCTCTTAAGATGTGTGTAAACTACCGTCAACTTAATAAGGTCACGGTCAAAAACAAGTATCCTATTTCCAGAATCGATGACTTGTTTGACCAACTTCAGGGTGCCAGTTATTTATCTAAGATAGACCTCAGATCTGGCTATCATCTGCTCAGAGTCAGAGAATGTGACATTTCAAAAATAGTTTTCTGTACTCGGTATAGTCACTTCGAATTCCTAGTCATATCATTTGGTCTTACCAATGCCCCAGCCGCTTTCATGGACTTGATGAACCGTGTTTTCAAGCAGTACTTAGACATGTTCTTCATAGTCTTCATAGATGATATTCTGATCTATTCCCGCAGTGAGCGCGATCATGCAGACCATCTCAGAGCAGTACTTCAGACTCTCAGAGATCATCAGCTACTCTCCAAATTTAGTAAGTGCAAGTTTTGGATAAAGTCAGTAGTATTCCTTGGTCACATCATTTCCGATGATGGCATTAGGGTTGATCCTCAAAAGACCGAAGTAGTAAGAAACTGGCCTCACCCTATCTCTCCATTAGATATTAGGAGTTCCTTGGATTTGGCTGACTATTCTAGACAGTTTGTTAAGGGATTTTCTTCTGTTGCATCCCCTATGTCCAGATTAACTCAGAAGAAAGTTAAGTTTCAGTGGTCAGATCCTTGTGAGAAGAGTTTTTAGGAGTTCAAGACTCAACTCATCTAAGCTCCACTTCTAGCTCTTTCAGATGGTTCTGATGGGTTTGTAGTGTATTGTGATACATCCAGAGTGGGTTTGGGTTATGTCCTCATGCAGCATGGTAAGGTCATAACCTATGACTCCAGACAACTTAAACCCTATGAGAGGAATTATCCTACTCATGATCTTGAGTTAGCAGCCGTAGTATTTGCCTTGAAGATTTAGAGGAATTATCTATACGGTGTTCATGTAGATGACTTCACAGATCATAAGAGTCTTCAGTATGTCTTTTCTCAGAAAGATTTCAATCTTCGTTAGAGCAGGTGTTAGAGCTCTTGAAAGATTATGACATGAGTGTTCTCTATCATCCAGGTAAGGCCAATGTAGTGGCCGACGCTCTCAGTAGACTATCCATGAGTAGTGTTTCTCATGTTGAGGACAGTAAAAAGAAGTTAGCTTAGGAATTCCGTCAGCATGCCAGACTAGGCGTTCCCTTAGTCGATACAGATGAGGGTGATATATGGGTTCAGAGTAGTTCAAAATCATCTCTAGTTTTTTAGGTGAAAGAAAAGAAAGATAGATATTCCAACCTTGTCAAGTTGAAAGAGTCAGTCCAGGATTAGAAAGTAGAGGTTTTCTCCCAAAGGGGAGATGGTGTCCTTCATTGTCAGGGTCGTCTCTATTTTCCAGGTGTAGATGACTTAAGGCAGCAAATTCTTGTAGAAGTGCATGGTGCATGCTATTCTATTCATATAGGGGGCACAAAGATGTACTGTGACTTGCGAGAAGTCTATTGGTGGAGTGGGATGAAGAGAGATATTGCAGAGTTTGTGGCTAAGTGCTCTACATGTCAGCAGGTTAAGATAAAGCACCAGAAGCCTAGTGGGTCCTTGCAGGAGTTCAGTATTCCTACTTAGAAATGGGAAGTTGTGAACATGGACTTCGTGATGGGTTTGCCTCGAACTCGTCATCAGCATGATTCAGTCTGGGTCATTATAGACAGAATGACCAAATTAGCCCATTTCCTTCCAGTCCATACCTCTTATTCAGCTGAGGATTACGCCAAACTCTACATCAGGGAGTTAGTCAGATTGCACGATATTCTGCTATCTATTATCTCAGACAGAGGTACCTAGTTCACCTCTCATTTCTGGAAAGCATTCCAAAAGGGTCTTGGTACCTAAGTTCATCTTAGTATAGCCTTTCATCCTCAGATAGATGGTCAAGCAGAAAGGACTATTCAAATGTTAAAAGATATCTAAAGGTGTGTGCAATCGATTTCAAGGGAAGCTGGGATGACCACTTGCCTTTGATTGAGTTTGCATACAACAACAGCTATCATTCCAGTATTCAGATGGCTCCATTCAAAGCTCTCTATGGTAGGAGATATAGATCTCTAATTGGTTGGTTCGAAGTTAGTGAGGCCTCAGTCATAGGTCCTGACTTAGTATTCGACGCCTTAGAAAAAGTCTAGTTGATTAGAGAAAGACTCCAGGCAGCTCAGAGCCGACAGAAGTCTTATGCAGATATTCATAGAAAAGATCTCGAGTTTGAGATTGGTGACTATGTCTATCTAAAGATCTCTCCCATGAAGGGAGTGAAGCGGTTCGGCAAGAAAGGAAAACTCAGTCCCCGATATATCAGTCCCTTCAAGATTCTCAGTTGATTCAGTAAGGTAGCTTATGAGCTTGAATTGCCTTCAGATCTAGCCTCAGTTCATCCAGTCTATTATGTTTCTTTGCTTAAGAAGTGTATAGGTGACCCAATAGTTGTAGTCCCTATTCAGAGCATTGATGTTCAGAACAGTCTCTCTTATGAGGAGATTTCAGTCGAAATCCTAGACTATCAGACTCGTAGATTGAGGAACAAAGAAGTCTCTCTAGTTAAGCCGCTTTGGTAAGGATACTTGGTACGCATGTCTGCCTCTTCTTCGCCAACTCAGATCAAGCTCAAGGTAATAGTTCTTCTTAAGCTTACTCAATTTCTTATTTAGTGTTCATCACAAACTTAGTATAAAGTTTCATGCTCACGTTCCCATTATAATCTTGGTATCAAGTACCATTGCATATTCAGTCATGCACTCATGTATTAGTTCAGTTATGTAATTATGCATCAGATATGCATTCTCATTATGAGAAACATAGTTCTTCAGAATACTTAGTTATGCATTCATGAATCATTACACATGCATCAGATATGCATGTTCAGTATTATATGTTCAGCTTATCAATCATGAGATCATGTTCCAGTTATTCATATGCAGTATGTACGTTAACTGTCTTTTCTCCCATCTCAGTCAGTCTCACTCGAGGACGAATGTTCTCAAAGGGGAGATATTGTAATACCCCATACTTTTCCTAGATAATTTCATCTCAAGAATATCTAGTATTAGCTTATAAATTGAATGGTGGTTATTCTATGAATAATTCTCAAGATTTTCCCTTTTCGTCATGTGGGAAATTCAATAAGCTTTCCATAGATATAAGATTCGCCCAAATCCGATAACCAGGTCAGAAGTTACGACTATTTCAAGTTCCCATTGTAAAACAACGCCATATTAGTCAGTGGCGTGCCGCGCCATAAGAGGAAATGGCATTTGAAAAATTCTAGTAGGGGTTTGCGATTATGGTGCATCGCTCCAGGGCCCAAATTCAGAATTATCCTTTTCCAATGTCTTAGCGCGATTTTCTCCGCATCGCGCCAGGGCCCAAATTCAGAATTGTCCTTTTCCATGAAGCCCAAGAATCCCTTTTCTAAATTCAAGTTTATGGATTTTCTTATGAATTTCATGATTTGGGCTGCTCTTGTTCATGTGGATAATGAGAAATTGAATTCTACTCCATGTTGGGTGATAAATTCTATGTGGGTTAAATTATTATAGACATAGATTCATGCAAACGTATGACTAAACCCTTGAATGATGAAATTAGAATTGAACTATGGCGTTTAATTATTGTACAATGATGTTTAAATGTACCATACCTACGATATGTTTGATTAAATGCCTAGATGAAGGAAAAGTGTCTAATTAGCATGATACCATGAAATTCCCATGTATGTACAAGTTATACCTATCACATGTCTTGATGAAATGCTTCTATAAATGTATTATGGATTATGATGTTAGTTATATGTTCAAGTAAGTTATGCTTGGTCAGTTTCCTTCCATCGAGTCCTGGGGGTACTCGTACCCGAATCATTAGTTGTGTGCCTAAAGCCATGTCATGTTTTCACGATACTCTTAGTCAAGCTATGATCCTTAGACTTCAGACAGTCTTATGACTCAGGAAATCTCCATGATCTTATGAACTCAATCAGTTGTCAGATTACCCCTATTGAGGAGTTTTTATTACTAATAAAGACTGCTAGATGTGTTGTTTGGTGGTATAAATTCAACCAAAAAATAAAACATAAACAAAATGAAAGCATGAAAAGAATGAAGGCGGAACGGAGACAGAAACGAAAAACAAAAAAATTGCTCTATTTTTGTTTCATTAAATAAAAATCACTTAATTATAGACAACTTGTCTGGGTCAGCAATTGTAACCCTATTTTCTTATCAATAACTTGCAAAATAACTTTTGCTCGAATGTTATAGTTCCACACTTCAACAATCACCATATCACACCTAAGATGGTAAAGGAAACACTTATATTAGATAGTACATTTGGCCTATAACTTTTAGTTTAACTCAATTAAGGTGTGTCTTATTCCTGTAGATACTGATCTGCTCATAGAAAGAGCAAAACAACAATGTACACCCAAAAGAAAAATAGATCCCTCCTAGTAGATAAGTTAAGAAGTTCCCAAATTTCACAAACACTATAACTCACCGAGTGGTTCTTATATAATATTTTGCCTCTCTTGATTATTGATAATGTATACTACCAATAGAGGACAATTAATCATTTCATGACTCAATTTACACCAAGAAAATACCAAACATCCTAGTTTTATTATTGTACAAATTGGATATTGTTACCCTTATGCATGTGAAATCCAACAAGCTATTCATGAGATAGAGAAACAGCCAGATACTAACTAAATAAAAACAACAAAAATAGAGGAAAACTCATCCAAACTGAATGAAATAAAGCACACTCTGAAGATATTGTGGATCTGAAATTGAGAAATTTAAAAGTAAAAAAAATCTCAAATACAAAATCTAACAAAAATTCATCAAATTTCCATAATTAAAAATAATAAAAAAATAAAGGAGCAAACCTATAGCTAAATATATAACATCAGAACAAAAGAGCATAGAAATCACCTCATATAATCGAAGCAGAGTGCCCTTTTTCCGCACCTTGAACAATTTCCTTCTTTATAAACCTGTGAAATAAAAAAATTTCAACTATTACATTTCAACTATATAAATCAATAGATATTTAGTAATCTCATGCATTGAGAAATTAAAACTCATAAATAATAAATAGTTGAAAAGATGTAGATGGGTAAACCCAGAAGATTATAATTACAAAACAAGAATTCCACAATAAAATACTCCATAAAATGAAAAAAAGTTAAGCAATCGGCATAATTAATTGGTACCATAAAAAAATCATGAATTTACTAACTAAACTGAATATAAACTAATACGTAGTTCAAATTTTTCCTTAATGGTTTCTATGAGCTGATTCAGAAGAAAATGAAAATGAGTTTTCTCTAATCAATGTCCATCCACACAAAGCTATTCATTTCCCTGATTATCTGTAGCGACGAAACTGAAAAGTCACAAATGAAATTCGAGAAAAATATCACAACTGAATAACACAAAATTAAAAACAAATAGCAATAGAATCATGAATAGAGAGAAAAGGGAAGAAGAAGAAGAGGACAGATTGGATAGAGCTTCTAGGACTTTCTATTTTCAGCTTTGTCTGATTTATTATTGATGATAAGTGTTATAGTCACGAAAATACCCTTGGTGTTGATATTATTTACCAAAATGCCCTTTGTCGTCAAGGAACTTTCACTTATATATAAGTTAAATTAAATAATAAAATAAGTTACATATCATCTATGGGAATAAGAGCCTGCTTGGAATTGCTGTTACAAAACTACTTATTTGAGAAACAATATAAAATAGTTTTTCAGAAAAGTTCTTTTGAAAAAAATAATTTGTGTTTTAGTAAATTCAAGAAGTTTTTTTTTGAGTCAAATGACCAAAAACGACATGTATTAATAGACTTTTACTAATAAAATCAATTTAGAGTGAAAATTTATTTTAAATACCGATTATAATATTTCTAATTAAAATTTTATTTTTATTTAATTAAATATCATCATCAAAGATATTTTTAGATTTATTTAAAGAAAATGAGTAAAAATAAAATAATAACATATAAATTATAAAATAAAGTAAAGAATTATGATGTAAATATGAAGTATAAAATTTTAAAATCAAACTTATAAGATATGTTAAATAATTAATAAGAGATATATGTGTGTGTGAGAGTGAGTAATAGAGATATTTTTGTCATAAAAAAATAATTTTTTGTTTCTACTTCTATTTTTTCTGAAAAGTAGAAATCTTCTGCTTCTCGACAAATTATTTCTGCTTTTGTAAATTTGTCAAATCCCATTTTTTTCAAAATAAATATTCTTTTTTTGAAGAAATAAGCAATCACAAACGACGGACACTAACTTATCCGAAACAACTAATACGATCCTAAGCACCAAAACTAAAGTGTGACGACTGGTCTGGAGTTAGGAGATGGGAAGAAATTTCTCGGGATGCATTATCCAAATTAATCCATTATACAAATACTTTCTTCATTTCGTTTTAGTTGGTTTTCTTTCTAAAAATATTTGTTTCAATTTAATTATTCCTTTGATGAAATTAGGAGGATTTTATTATGTTCTTCCAATACTATCCTTAGCATTAAATGACTAAATAAAGTGTATATATTCAAATTTATATTTTTAAAGTATAATTAATAAGGATAAGTTGGTAAAATAAATTCCTAATAAATATTTTCTTAAGAGGAGTGCCAAGTCCATGGCCCAACTAATATGAAATGGAGGGGGGCAACTAATATGAAATGAAGGGAGTAATAATAGGGAGAAGAACAAAAATAGCCCTTCTCATAAAACTTATTCCACAAAAATAGCCCCTATTTTTAATTCTCACTTAATAGCCGTTAAAATAATTTCATATTCTAATCATCTTCTAATCACCGCTAATAAACCGCAAAAATTGCGTAATATATTTCTTTCCTTTTCAATTGAAACTCACACTTTTCTTTCCCAATTTTACCTCAGGATTCCTTTCCATTAAAACCTCACAATTCCTCTTTCAGATACACCATATTACCTTAAAATACCTTCATAAATTGTATATAAATATACATAATCCTCCATCAATTAGCTTCATAAAAAAATTTTCATTCACAATTAGCTTCAGTTGATACAAAATTATGACTTCAAGTTCAGTTTTAGTTTCAATTATGCTACAATACGGAGGAGAGTGGTTAAGTGATGTACAATTTAAAAAGTTTACAATCAATGGAGTACTTTTGAATTCGAATTACAGGTACAAATATTTTGTTGATGAATTGTATAAGCAGTTGAATCTAGAGTGAAATTCTGATTTAATGACTATAAAATATATTGTAAAGAGTGGATCTATGACTATTTACAATGATATGAGTGTTATACTTTATATGGAGATGAAGAAAAAAAAATTAGATATAAATGAATTTTCATTGTGTGTAACACTACAAAACACATTTGAAAATGGAGAATCCTCAATTGAAAATTTGATCAAAACATCTCTGACTGCTATTCAAGTTCATCCCATACTTATTTCTGATTATACAATTGAAGATGAAGAAATGGAAGAACAGCTCGAATCGATAATTAAGGATCCACTTTATAGAGAGGTTGCAGAAGGGCAACTGTACTAGGATAAAAATACAATATCAAGTGTGATGAAACATTATGCAATCCGTGAGAGATTCCAATTTAAGGTGAAAAGATCATCATCATCAAGGTATAAACTGTATAACTACTTTATATGACCTGTGTCAACAATGTGTAAGTTTTATATTTTGTTGGAATATTGATATAAATTTGCATAAATACTGCATATAATATTGTACAGACTGTGTAACTACTATATAGGACCTGTATATATACTACATATAAAGTACTGCATATGAACTGTGTAATTTCTGTATAGCACCTGCATATATATTGGATATTAAACTATATAACTACTTTATATGACTTGTGTCAATAATGTGTAAGTTTTATGTTTTGTTGGAATGTTGGTATAAATTTGCATAAATACTGCATATGACCTGTGTACAGACTGTGTAACTACTCTATAGGACCTGTATATATACTGCATATAAAGTACTGCATATGAACTATGTAATTTCTGTATAGCACCTGCATATATATTGGATATTAAACTATATAACTACTTTATATGACTTGTGTCAACAATGTGTAAGTTTTATATTTTATTGAAATATTGGTTTAAATTTGCATAAATACTGCATATAATATTGTAACTACTGTATAGGACATGTATATAAATTGCATATGATCTGTGTACAGACTGTGTAACTACTATATAGGACCTGTATATATACTGCATATGAACTGTGTAATTTCTGTATAGGACCTACATATATATTGGATATGAACTGTGTAATGCATATACATTTATTGTATATAAATGTATCTAGGTACTATCTTAAGTGTATCAATCAGAGATGCAATTGGA
This sequence comes from Capsicum pubescens, assembly GCA_030864215.1. NCBI lineage: Eukaryota > Viridiplantae > Streptophyta > Magnoliopsida > Solanales > Solanaceae > Capsicum > Capsicum pubescens. Next base: position 155,718,440 of record CM061548.1, read on the forward strand.
CTTTTAGATCTTCAAGTCAACAAAATTTAGAAGTTTTCATGGTGACAAAATTTGTCGATGATCACACCTGTCCAATTGCGGACAGAATACTTTTACAACTGCATGCTATTTCTTTAACCATCACTAAAATGGTGAAGCACAACTTTCTAAATCTAAAGTCAACATACACTCCAGCAGAGATCATGGAAGAAATGAGAAACTTGTACGGAATTAGGATGAACTACAAAAAAACATATAGAGCCAAAGAAAAAGCACTTGAACTGGTCAGAGGTTCTTTGCATGAATCTTATGCTAAATTGCCATCTTACCTATACATGGTAAACACAATAAATCCTGGATCATTCACAAGGCTACACAAAACGGAGGACAATCACCTTTTATATATTTTTGTCGCATTGAGCACATCAATTAGGGGATGGAGATATTGTATGCCTACCATTGTTGTTGATGGAACTTTCCTGAAATCTGCATACAAGTGAACAATGTTGTCTGCTAGTGTACTGGATGCAGCAGGTGAGCTTTATAAAAAAAATTTAGACAAAATTATGTATATGCTGGCATGCACTAATAGATATTTTTTCACTTGTTTAATCAGGACATATTTTGCCACTAGCATATGCTGTTGTGTATTCTGAAAATGATGTTTCATAGGAATGGTTTTTTCGCATATTTAATACTGTTTTGGGTGAAAAAGAAGGCATGTACATAGTATCTGATAGGCATGATAACATATTAAAATCTGTTGCACTTGTATATCCAAAATGTGGCTCACTGTATATGCATCTACCATATATGGAACAACATCAAGGGTGGGTTTAAGAAGAATCAAAAGCAATTAAAGGGGATCTTGTTTACAATGGCCAGAACATACATAAAGGCAGACTTTGATCGGCTTATGGAAGACATAAACAAAATCGATAATAGGGTGAAGGAGTAACTATTTGATATAGGCTAAGAAAAATGGTCCATAGCCCATTCCCATGTCAACAGGTCGATGTTCATGACTTCAAATATCGCAGAGTCCCTAAATTCAGCAAATAGAGATGCAAGAGACCTGCCAATTAAAAAACTCCTACAATTTATGATGGATCTGATCATGAGATGGAATAATGAACATGGACAGTATTCAGAAGCAATATTTACAGAACTGGAAAGTAAATACAATATAATAATGAGGGAAAATTTCATTTTGTCAGATAAAATGAAGGCATTACTTTTTATTTCTACTTCACAGACACTTACATATTCTAATGTGCACACTATTTACTAATATATTTGTACATTGCAGGTGATGGGTTCTACTCACTATTCTTATGTAGTCATTGATGAAACTGGAAAATGAAACATTATTTGCATGCGTGAAAAAAAATGCTCCTGCCTACAATTTCAAGTAGATGGCATACCTTGTCCACATGTTATGGCGGTGCTAACTTACACGAATATGGACTTACAAAGCTATTGTGCTCCATATTACACAAGAGAGAACTTCTTGAAAGCATATGAACTTTCAGTTATACCACTTCCTGATGAAACAATTTGGCACATTCCACCAGAGATATCAGCTAGTATAGTACTGCCACCAATCTGGAAACCAAAATCAGGAAGACCAAAAAAGAACAATCGAGGAAAGGGCATTATGAACTACTTTAAGCAACAAATTTCATGTGGGCTCTATGAAAAAACAGAACACAATCGAAGAACGTGTGGAAATGCTCCAACAAGAATCTAATAGGATGTTGCTGCAAGAACACTTTTATCTTTCCCATTTTATTTCTTAAAAAAAACTATTCTTTTCTAGCAATGTAATAGCAACAATATTATTTTACTTCAAATACATTCTAGTCTTATAGAAATCTGTGGATTATGGTGTTTCATTTAGCCACATTCTTTGGTGAGGTGCACTAATCAACTCCTCTGAGCTGGGGGAGTGTAATTTTTCTGCTACAATACCTAAAAAAACTGCATATCATCTGTGTCAATCATGTATAATACCTATATACAGTTTGAATATATATAAGTACTAGTATTTATCTTTTGAATTAATTAGCAAATACATAGCACCTCTATGTATGTACTAATATTAAGTATTTTGAATATAACTACTTTTATAAACTATATAAATACTTTATTACAATAATATATAAGTTTTATATCCAGTTGGCATAAATGTATAAAATTGTAGAAATGGTGTGCTTAAACTGTGTAACAAATGTATAGGAACTAAATAAATGTAGCATATATACTGAATATGGGTATAAATTTGAATAAATACTTGATATAATATTGTAACTATTGTATAGGACCTGTATATAAACTGTATAGGACCTGTGTACAGACTGTGTAACTACTATATAGGACTTGTATATATACTACATATAAAGTACTACATATAAACTGTGTAATTTCTGTATAGCACCTGCATATATATTGGATATTAAACTATATAACTACTTTATATGACCTGTGTCAACAATGTGTAAGTTTTATATTTTGTTGGAATGTTGGTATAAATTTGCATAAATATTGTATATAAACTGCATATGATCTGTGTACAGACTGTGTAACTACTATATAGGACCTGTATATATACTGCATATAAAGTACTGCATATGAACTGTGTAATTTCTGTATAGCACCTGCATATATATTAGATATTAAACTATATAGGAACTGAATAAATATTGCATATATACTGAATATCAACGGTGATCAACATAAACTATCATTTTAGCATCAATTGTACAAAATTGTATCAATTACCAAAGCATATAGTATTCAGCATAACATTTCATAATAAGAATCTCCAAGTGTATCAACACAAAACAAAAACAACCCTAAGCATTTCAACACTAAATCATAACTAACATCCATGCTTCAAAGACATTTCTAATTAAATTTGCTGCACATCATCTTTTTTCTTCAACAATCGACCAGTAGATTCATCTTCACTAACTGCGCATTGCCTTTGTTTCTTCTTTTCATAATCCCACAGCAACACACCATACCGAATACGAATGGCATCAATATCATCTAGATGATTAGAAATTTCAAGACCATCAAGCAAATACTCAGCAAAGGCAGCAACAAATACACCACATTCCCTGCAAACATAATACATCATCAGTATAATTGACAAAAAAATATGTAAAAATGAGAAATTGAATGTGCATTCAATATATTACGTATTAGCTTGAGTTGGCAGTCCATTAACAATACGAATATCAAAAGCATTAGCCACTGGAAGTCCACCGCTTCTACTTTTCTAAAATCCAATACAAGAAAGAAAGTGTGAAATTAATTCTGAATACGCTGCAACTGATTTCTGACCACGAACGACATGTCTTGCACCATGCATTGAATCATACGCATATATGCACTAATATTTAAAAGACAGCCTCGCCAAAATCCAGTGAAACTCCTCGCAAGATTAATTGGGAAAAGAACATTGTCAACGCTATTCCACGGGACGTTGCATATTATAAAAAATCCAAGCATGTACTCCACGATTTGATGTTCTTGAGTGATAAGTGTTACATCTCTATTGTTCTCCATAAAACGCTTATACAAAGTCTGAATCAAGCAGTTAAACCAACAATCGGTGATTGTAAATTTAACTGAATCACAAACAGGCCTGTATTTTGACTTCTTTCGTAAATAGTAAAAGATAACAATAATATGCTGAAAATACGAACAACAAAACCACGTCAAAATGCTAAAAATGAAGATAGAACACTAATTTAAATCTGATAAACACAAGCTACTTATATAACATGCATCATATCAACTACTGCATACATATTGTGCACCTACTGTGTAGGACCTGTATATATACTGAATAGCAACTACTGCATTTAAACTGTGTACCTATTGTGTAACCACTGCATAAGACTTGTATATACACTGCATATAAAGTGCTGCATGTAAATTGCACAAAAAGTACTGCATAAAACTTATATAACATGCATCATATACAAAATTTCAGTATTCCAATTAGCTTATCACTATCAAGTACAAAAGTAAAAGATATATAACCTACTTAACTAACAAATTCATTACTTACTGAATCGGTTAAGGGTACTCCTGGATATGCCAATATGAAGAATCACTCTTTCATTTTAACAGTATCAACTCTGTAGTCAAAATATTTTGGGAGAGCATTGACAGAATCTGAATAAACAGGCCTGTAAAAAAAGTTACAAAAATCATAATATATGACAAAATAAAGTAAAAGAAAATGAAACTACAAGCAGAAACTTACATCTGTTTAACGCGCAACAATCTGGCAACAAATCTGTTAAACTGTAATGTCACTTTCATATCATCAATTCGCTCCGTAATACTCTTCACAAAAGGATGCTTTATAAACAAGATACGTTTACTTGGTCGAGCATTCTCTACACACTTAGATGATTGGCCTTCAACTTTGCCACAACCAGAATCAAATTTTGACAAAAATGGCGATTCACATACTGCCGCTGGCTTATGTAATTGGCGAGGAATAGCAGGTGTTTCATCCAACATAACAGACACAACCACCATGTTTTCCTCAATTCCTTTAACATTATCACTTGTAGTTGCATCAACTTTTCTAACATTATCACATACTAAATCAGTTGCATCAGTTGTTGCAACACTCTTATCGGGTTGAGTGAACTTAAAATTTTCAGCGTCTGGAATTTCTGACTAGTCAAGCTCATTCTGGCTAAGCACTGCGACATCACCTTCTTTTTGTGTATTTTGATCACGAAAAGGTTGAGTAAATTTAAACACTTCAGAATCATTAAAATTAGACCAATCACTATCAACCTGACTATTTCTACCCTCCCATATATCCTTATTTTCACCTGAGCTTTATGTGAACTTCAAAAAATCAAAATTTAGAAAATTCTTCCAAGCACCATCCTTAAAAATTTCAGCCGCAGAATCAACATCGATATGACCACCTACACAATCACCTATAAAATTAATTATCTCTCCAACGTCATCCACCAAATGCCCAATTACGTCACCACCTACACAATTTGTTGCTTTTCCTACATCATCTATCAAATTATCACTTATATGATCCACTTTCGGTACAACATCATTTTGTTGTCCCACATTAGGTGGATCATTAACTTGATCATCACCTGTACCATCAACATTAGGTGTCTCATCGTCTTTTTCAGTTGAGTTGTCACCATCCTTATCACCAATTGATGTACCAACCTGTAAAAAAACTTTGTAAAATAAGTACAATAGTGTATATAAGTTTTGTTAAAAAAACAGGAAAAATTTAGGAAAAGAATACCTTAGGCTCATTCTTTATATCTAGAGCTCGAAAAATCAATTCAAATGAGGATTTCATAAACTTCTCCATCAAGGAAACCTTTTCCGTTAACTAAACATAAAGGAAAAAGCCAACACATCAATTAAAAAAACATACAAATATTAATAAAAACCTTCGACATACCATTTTAACATCACTTCTCAAAAGTGCCAATTCATTATCTGAGCTCGACTGACTACATTCTTATTTACTGGTGCTACGCAAATCAATAGAGTGCACAACCGCATCCACAGATTTGAAATCAAGTAATTGAAGGATTGTTTTTTCAAGAACTGTCGGCGTACTGTTACGCAACACAAACTGCACATACAAAACAACACCCGACATTTAAAAAGCACATACAATTTAACAAAACATATTAAATTACAATTTAAAACAATGATATACCTGCTCTTGCCTAATATCAAAAAATGCAGACTTGACCTCCTTGTATGTTGGTCTATACTTTACAAACCAATTCAGTATACGTGGCACACCATCGCCCACTCGGTCATCAAGATGGCCATTGGTATGAGGACAACACTCATAAAACCAACACTGAAATTCAAGAGGGAAACCAGCACAATGATACATAGTTTTCCGCTGATAAACCTTAGACTTCATTGACTCCAACATCAGACGAAAACATAATTTTCTCCAAGGAAATGTTTCATAGTTCCCAGATTCAACCAATAAGAAATCATTCTTAGTTATAACATAACTATACGTGACAGAAAAATAAAGGTATAAATGAAGAACAAAACAGAAATTTGTAAAACATCTTCATCACATCGCCACTTTTTATCCATGAAACACTCTTCTAAATCAAGTTTTGTTACCTTGGACTTTCCTGGAAAATACAACTCCATCAGCTTACTTTCTTCACTAACAACAAACTCATTATTGTAATTTCCAGTACATTTTAAACCGCTACTTATAGCAAACTCTTGTAAGCCGAACCGTAACATAGTGTTATTCACTTTAATTCATATTTCATCATCTCGCTCACAAACAAGTTTCCTAAGCAACATTCCATGGATAAGTTGATTTTGAGAAAAAACACTTGGTAAAGATAAGAAATACCCAAAGCAACTATTCTTAAACAAATCAAGTTGCTTCTTGTCCAACTTAGATTTCAAGGCAGTCACAATACCACAGTTTGTGTGCACGCTGAGCTGACACTTATAATGATCAGATGGACCAAGAAACAAATCCCAAACCTGCAATACATAAGTGTACTTTTAGGTATAAATATTTCAAAAAGCTACATATATTACTCATACAGTATTCATTACAACAGTGTTGCTAATTTTACACAGTTACAATATAAATATTCAAACTATACACAGTTCTTATACAATCCTGATTCACAAATAGTTATACAGTCAATGTACACTAATTTTACTCATACAGTATAAATATTCAAACTATACACAGTTCTTATACAAGCCAGCTACAAAAATAGCTATACAGTCAATGTACACTAATTTTACTCATACAGTATTCATTACAACAGTGTTGCTAATTTTACACAGTTACAATATAAATATTCAAACTATACACAGTTCTTATACAATCCTGATACACAAATACTTATACAGTCAATGTACAGTAAATTTCACAAAAATCACTACCCAATATATTTCATATACAATACTGACACATATTATATACATCAATAACACACATATTTCAAATATACACAAATTCTACACAACAAGTGAACATTTATCAGACATAATTAATACATACAAAGCACAAATAATGTACCTCAAAATCAGTTAATTTGGATATTTTTTTCTTCCAAGGAATTTTTTTACTTTTCTTTTTGGATGATTGAGCATCATCTTCTCCGTCATTTGATCGATTCCTTTTTTTCATTTTTTTGGGAGGAACAAGAGCATCTCCTTCATCATTCACACTTATCTTCTCCCTTCCTTTAGATGACTTACCATCATCTTCATCATTTTTTGAATCACTATTTTTTTTCGTTTTTTTCCAAATAACAACAAGATCTGAATCATCACTCACATCTGTATGTGCCTTTTTTTTAGCTGATTTTTTTTGTTTCGCCATTGATGAATCACCTACTAATTTACCTTGAGACCTAGTAATTCAACTAGGACTAGCAAGAACATTCTTCAAATCCTTCAATCGAACATCATGATTTGTTAAATCTTCAAAATCATAATCAGTAGCAACGAAATTAGAATCATATCTTATACCTTTACCAGCTAATTTCGTATCAATATTAATTTTTTTCTTCATTTTCATCACTACAAACATTGGAAAACCCTAATAAGAAAGAACAATCGAAAAAGGTAAGGGAACTGTAGGTATCAGTTATTTCTTTTTTTTTTTTTTGAGAAAAGGACAACTTCAAACCTTTATCCTTTAGCGTGAATTGTAGGTACCAGTTATTTCTTTTTCTTTCGGGAAAAAGACAACTGCAAATCTTTATCCTTTAGCGTGTGACTTATTTAAATAAAAAATAAAGGATGCGTGTGACTTAATAAAATAAAGGGCTAATAAATAATATTTAAAACAGTCGAAGTGTTACTTTTATCCAAAACAAAAAATATGAGCTATTATTGTCCAATATTTTTTTAAAAAGGTACGTGGTGTCCTTTTTCCGTAATAATAATGCCAGCCAACGTGTACAGAAATGCCACAAGCCATCTGCCCCATGTTTCCTTGCCACTACTTTCCCTGCCCCCGCCACATACACCTCAAATTTTAGAATTATTGCTTCTCCCTTTCCTTTTCTCCGCCCATTCTTTCCCTTTTACGCCACTTCATTTATACATCATACGGCTTTGAATGTGTCAAATCAATTAATAATCTATCATTAATGTTACTGCAAATGTAAAATCTTGTCTCACCATAATCAATTGGATCCATAATCTAGAAAAATTGAATTGCATTTAGGGCATTTTCTCTGTTTTGTCCGTTTTCTTCCAATGCTCTTCGTGTGTTTGGAGAAATTAAACGAGATCAATAATGGCTTCTACGGTTTCAACAGCTCGAAGCTCTGCTTATCTAACAGCTCTTACACAAGAGATTGAAAAGAAACTTCAACGTGTATGTATATGTGTTTCGTTTCTTTTTTTTTTCAATTTTATTTTTAGTTTTTTTTTCCTTCATTTGATTAATTGAGTTGGTTGAATTATGTGCATTCTTTTGGAGTTTTGGTTCAGGCATTGACTTCGCCCTCGCAGAGGCGTAACTTATTGCAAGAGCTTTTTGCTGATATAGCTTTGGAAGTAGATGATCGAGCTAAAGGTAACTCTAAATTTCTTGCTCTTTTTGCTTTTTGCTGGCTTTCTTATGGTGCTTCTTTAAGCACATTATTCGCGCGAGTTGCAGTAAGTCAACTTATGAATTGTTAAACGTGAAAAAGGCATGCTAAAATTTAGTAAGTTTTTTCTACATGCATTTTTGTGCGAATATTTATGCCTTTACAAATTGCTGAATTAATATGTATTTACTGCTGAAGCTCGATGACTAATCCAAGTGGCCTTTTTGGAGAGGAGGAGAGGGATTTGGGAGATTTTATTGGTAAAATTGCGCAAAACACATTAAGTGTTTTGAAAATTAACTTGAGGTGACTTCCCATTTTGCCTGGCAAGTGTGTAGCTAGTCTGATAGTTGTTAATGTCACCAATTTTACCTGTACCTTCATCTTCTCGTAGAACCTTTGGAATATAAGATTGGATTTTTCTGTAAATATATGGTCTTCTATTCATCTTTTTGCTTCTCTTGTAAACTGAATGATTGATATGAAGATACATCTACACGTTATTGATGAGTTGAGATGCTGAATTTCCCTGAGGATGCTTCTTCAGGGAAGTGTAGAAAAACACTACATAAGTACTTATCTGATCCTAATGCTATCGTGGGAGTTGTATAATGTTACCATATCAGTAACAGAGATGCTATATTGTTGATGTGTGTGTGTCTAATCTGTGGTTCTTGCATTTGCATGATATTTTTAATTGAGAAATGTTGCAATTTCATTCATCGAGGGAATTTGGTTCTTTGATTGGAAGTTGTTCTAGACTAGAGACCTTTTGGTAGCGAGTTTTGAGCTCTGTATGTTCAATGCGTATACTAGATTTATACAACATACTCCGTTTCAGCTTATATTATTATAGAGATGGTGTTTCTGGGACTGGTATTTTTTCCATATGAGGTTTTCAAATGATAAAAAAATGTTCCTTGCATATTTATGAGATAATCCCTCCGTTTCAATTTGTTTTTCCTGCTTTCCTTTTTAGTCCCTTTCAAACCTTTCAAACAGAACGGCTCTTTCCTTTTTTGGTAACTCTTTAATTTCAACTTCCCACGGGACATGTTTAAAACCACAAGACTAAAGGATATCTTGGTACATTCCACTTATCTTTAGTTTAAGATCATAGGATTCAAAAGTTCCTCTATTTTTTAAAACTCCGTGCCAAGTCAAAACCGGACAATCAAATTGAAATGGAGAGAGTAACTAATATTAGGCAGTGCTGGGGAACAACTAATTGGGTGACAAACGAATATACAATGATGTGTTGAACAGTTGAAGTTTGTACATCTCATATTTAAGTACAGAATGAAATATTAGACTACTACATCCGTTTCAAATCATGTATACATCTACTCATCGAATAAAGAAAAATCTAGAATAAGAATTGTAGTCTAAGCCTTAAAAGAATTAAAACTCGTCAGTTGGTGAATTATTTTTAGTATGCCCGCCACAGGGTTGTGGGCCTGCCTAATAAATTAGGATAGATAATTTAACAAGTAAAATAGCGTGAAAATAGTGTAATGTCCTTGAGAAGTTGCTGCAAGGATAACAACCAGTTGTACTTTATTAGCTCAGGTGAGATATTAAATGGTTGGTATCCTTTTTTTTTTGCATTTTCATCTTTGTACGAATTACTTTCTTGGTTGCATATCTTTGGTGGTATACATCTTATTCAACAGAAGTCTTTATTCCTCTGTAAAGAGAGATTTTTTCTTTTTTCTTTTTCATAGGTTTCATACCTTCTTTGTTGTAGTAATGTATATGTCAGCACTCTGGGGGAGAATTTAGTATAGAAATTGTGGTGCACGTAAACTAGATATTTTATGTACACATTCCCTAGAATTGAGCTAATATTATTTGTTGTCACCATGCTCTAAAAGGGTAATGGTGCACTTCATTGAATATTAAGTTATTTATCCAAAGGAGTTGGGCTCCATTCCCGCTAAGTCATTTGTATCCTTCTTTAGTGGTGCACCAATGTTCTAGACATCCCAGCTCCGCCTTTGATTGTACTCATTGAAGATACGCAAAAGAACAAAGAATTATCGTTGATGTTGGAGATATTGCAAGAGGAACTTTCTTCTCTGGGGGAGAATTTAGTATAGAAATTGTGGTGCACGTAAACTAGATATTTTATGTACACATTCCCTAGAATTGAGCTAATATTATTTGTTGTCACCATGCTCTAAAAGGGTAATGGTGCACTTGATTGAATATTAAGTTATTTATCCAAAGGAGTAGGGCTCCATTCCCGCTAAGTCATTTGTATCCTTCTTTAGTGGTGCACCAATGTTCTAGACATCCCAGCTCCGCCTTTGATTTTACTCATTGAAGATACGCAAAAGAACAAAGAATTATCGTTGATGTTGGAGATATTGCAAGAGGAACTTTCTTAACTTTGGATACCTCTACCATTAGGTCATTCTATCATGTCAAATATCATCTGTTTCCTAGCCCTAAATCTTTTTCCCTCTTTGATATTCATCCTCTTCGATCACTTCAATTTGTGTGTAGGTTACGGCAGTAAAGAGATCACCCCACCCAGCCCCACCCCTGCCCCTGCAGAAGGGACTTCCTTTTTCAGAAACTTGCTTTCTAGATTCTTTTCACATCTTGTTTATCAGTTCAAGTTGCATGTCATAGTGGAGTCCATTGAATGCGTTGGTTAATGAAGGGATTGCGGCCGAATCCTCCGCTATGGGAAGAAGCAAGAGCGCAACAGCTGCAATAACAAACACTCACATGTTAACACCCTCGATGTTCTGAAATGTTAAGTAATTAGGTTCATAGGTGTTTAGGTTAGTGATGGCAGATAGACCTCCTATTCTCATTTCCTCGTCTTATCCACTACTCTTTGTTTGGAAAAATAGGGAAGTGAAGGAGGGAGGAAGAGAAGGGGGGGGGGGGGGGTTGCAAAAGGAAGAGGAAAAAAAAATTGAAAGATATGTTCATCTTGTTACTTCTGACTGAATATGTTCTTTTGTTGTGGGAGAGTAATTTAGAAAATGTCTGGACAGGGAAAGAATCACCTTCCAGAGGAACTTCCATTGCACCCCCACCAAATTTTTGTTTGTTTGAAACAAAAGAGACTTATTTTCTTTTTACCAACCTTCTTATAGTAAGAGACTTCCAGCTTTTTTGAAACAAGTAATTTTCTTGTCATCTCTCTGTAGTTTTCTCCAGAACCAAACAGAGGGAGTGCACTCTCTTTCACTTGCTTCTTGGTTTTTCCTTTTCACTTTCATTCCCTGGCTTCTGAGAAAAAGTAACTAGTATCTTCTCCTTTTCTTCATGTCCTTGTGAACTTCTCCTTACTAAGAATTAAATCAAATTGCATGAAGCATGAAGTTAATCTGTGTAGCAATACAGCAAAATATCTAGTCAGTGATGATTATTTCCTTTACTGTTTTATCATTACCTTATTCTTTCAATTTTCGTACTATTGTTGTGTTTCCTTTTTGTTGTCGATATTTTTGTTTTCTTCGATAGTTTCATCATAGTGTTCATATTTTTCTCTTCTCCTGTATTTTTCAAACCTGTTTTGGGAAACGTTTTTTTTTTAAGTCGAGGGTCTATCAGAGACAGCCTCTATACCCCACAAAAGTAGGGGCAAGGGGTAAGGTCTGGCATCTGCGTACACCCCACATCATAGTGGGTTTGTTGTTGATGTGGTCAATATAACTGTCTGTTATTGTTTCTTTACGACACATAACAATAAATCTTTACATTATTAAAAAAAGTATCAACTAATATCATCATTCTGAAGGATCTCATTAATTTGGTTTGGACATGACATATCATCTGCTAGAGGAAATTCAGAATTTTGATGTGAAGCATTCTTGGTGATCTATCAGGGGAGAGGACTTACTTGTGGTTTAACATTTGAACAGAGATATTACTCCGCAGCGAGGATGCTATTACGGTTGCAGAGGAAAGGACTGAAGGACCAATATGCTACTACAATGTGCTTGCCGATCATTTTGTCCATGTACCTCAGAATGGAAAACCGATCCTTGATTTGATAGTCCAACTGTGGAGCCAATCTTTCGCTTCAAATATTTTTTCACTCCTTTTCCATAAGTGGGTTAGTAGAATTTTTATGTCCTTCAATAATGTTAGTATCCCTTTAAGTTATGTACTCTGTATGTGGTGGTAGAATGAGAACTCCCAAATCAAGGAGTGAAAGATGGTTTCTAGAGCCACAAGTTAAGGATGATATTATAGCTCTGGTGTTTTTATTTTTTAAAAGTTTTTCAGTCAACCTCATCATTCTCTTTTTTCCTTTTCCAACTTACGGGGAGACTTCTGATCATTCTTTCTTGCGTAGCATCATGTGTTCCTCACAGTATCTTGGGTTGTGCTTGAATTTGGTCGTTATATTTGTACGTTCTGTGAACAAATGGGCCAAACGAGGTCTCCCCTAATTTAATTCCCAAATAATTCTTCACACATTTTGCTTAGAGATTTGTTGGGGTATATTTATGTGTCTCTTAGAATCTGTGAAGTCTGCAAGTGTTTAGGCATATGCAAGAGTGAAGACCGTATTTCAAGGTGTGATCTGTAAATTTTATCAAGATGTTCATACAAAGTCGTCTCTTCCATCCCCTCCCCCCCCCCCCCCCCCAAAAAAAAAAAAGGGGGGGGAGAAGAATGATCTCAGAAGGAAGAATAGTGTTCATGCAACGTTAATGAACCTACTCTTTTAAAAAATTTCTCTTCTACTTTGCAGTTGTTTGAGGCTCAACTTGAAAATTCTGATGTCCTCCTTCGCTACTCATCAGCTCTTGTTCAAGGAGCTACAAATGTATTCTGGTATGAGTTCTATTCTTATTGTAAGATTTTATTGATTGTTAATGTTACTTTCCGTTTGCGGCTTCTATGGAATCGTAAATCCATAAAACGACGCTTGCTCTAATAGTGCAACTCTATATATCTTAGATATAGCAAGGTTCAAATGTGACAAGAGTTCACAGTATAGGGTCTGTCCTTTATGCACCAATCTGGACTGAATGTTGCTTTATACACTCCTCAGCGCTCCCTTTATGCCTAGTTTTCTTGCTATACTGAGACCTTGATTGCTCTTGCTTACATTTTCTCTTGCATGAACGAAATCATGTTGGATCAGTTCTCTAGCCTATAAATCAGTATCATCAAAGATCTTCACCTTCTTGCATTGCTCTTATCTATGTTGGTATATATTGCTACTCAGATTTACTTCATTGATGCTCAGAGTCATAGTCTCGTAGAATAGACTGCTTAATATTTCTGTCCAACTGTACTGTAGTGTCTGACACAGGTTTATGCTTCAAATATATTCCTGCTCTTCTTGGTTTCAACATTTGTGCTTTTCTTTTTTGTGCTTCCAAATGATTTCTCAGAATATGTAGTTATTGCTTTCTTTTTGTTTTTTTCACGGTGCATCAAAAGAACAGCAGGTTGAGGATGGGATATGGGGGTTGTAGCGAAGTGTGTTAAGTGATTGGCTAACTTGCCCATTTTACAGGATTGACATCCAAACAAACACAAGGCGTTTTCAGAGTCTTTTTCAGGTCAATTACCGGTGACTTGATTTCTTTCTATTTTTAAAGTATTTAAATATAAAACTGGTGTTTCTTTTTGGGTTGCTTTTTGATCGATCGGAGCAAATGGTGACAATTAGTTATATGGATGTCTGTAACAGTATCTGCTCGAGGAAGTTGCCCTTGTGCCTGACCGATTAAAGAAGATCCCTTTGCAGGTCTGATGTTTATCCCCTCTGCTTTTCCTATGTGCCAAAGCAAGTCTAATTTTAGCAGACTTGTCCTAATATCGTTCACGGTCTTCATCTTGTCAGGCCCAAAGAGATTTATTCATCTTACTCTCAAGGTTCATATTTTTCTATAACCTAGGTAAGTTGATCTTAAGCAGTAACCTCTCATCGAAGGTTGAGATTGCATGCTTATGTTAAATCTTTCAGCAGGTGACAAGCTAGGAAGTTTTTTGAGGCAATTCCCTGATTTTCCGAATGCTTTCTTGATTGGTGGTGCAGCAGATATATTTGTCACTGAACTATCTGATCAGGTAAGAGGAGAATCTTCAACCATCCCAAAGCCGTTTCCTTATTCTTCCTCTATTTGCTCTCATTTACACTTCTGTTATCAGCTTCAAAAACTAAAAGTGGAGCCAGTGTTGTTGCACTATCTCTCCCAATTGAAGGTCCTTCAAGGTAAAGCTAGTTCTATTTTTAATTTGTAAGTGGTCCACTATAAATGTGGGTTTTGTAAAGAATGGAGTCACATTTGTTACAACAACCTCTCTGCAGGATTAGAGTTGAGAATGGCTACTAGTACAAGATTGAAAACTTGCTTGTATAGCTTCACGTCACCAGGTGCTCCCATGTACCCAACAAGAGCTGTCCGCCATTCAGCATGGGATGCATTAGATTTGCTATATCCTGTGAGTAATTACTCAATTATCTGAATAAAGCTCATAATTTGATATCATTACCTCGTCGTATTACGGACATTTGATGGATTAATGTAAGATGTATTTTTGTCATCTGTGCATGAGAGGTTTAATGGTGTAGCAAAGTATGCAACTAGCAAGTAGAGAATGAATTACAGAAACAATAGTTCAGATTCCTTTGGGATCTTTAAATTAAAAGGTATTCGGTCTTTACCAGGTTTTTCTTTGAGAGCTAGAAATGCAGCTTAGTATCTTAAGCTCTGTATGTTCTTGGACTAATTTGCAACATCTTGGCGATTGCTGTTGAGAAGAAAAATCTGGACTATAAGTGAAAAACCTAATCTGTAGTGGTGATATTTTTGTAAGTGGATGATATAAAAAGATCTTAGAAAAGTTGTTCAGTTGCTTTGCCAGTTCTGTGGTAAATGCTGAATCCTTTGTTAGCTTCTGCATTTCCTTTTGAACATGGAAGCATATAGTTGTCATTAGAGAATATTGCAAGCCTGGAAGTTTTGTTGTTTTTTCTCTTCGTCCTACAGTTCCTCTTTATCCTGTAACGTGATTTGATGTCTTGCTTTAGGTCGGACGGTACCCTCGGCATATCATTAGTCTCTTTTTCCGTTTGCTGTATCCTTGGTATTGGCCTTCTTCATTTTGGAATTTTATCAAGTCGTGCATTCTGGCTGTATTCTATACTCTTTTGAGGTTAGTATTTTCTGGTTGGGATAAAGTGAGGAGCAGAACAAAGGAGCAATGATGTCACACCAATGGTGTTCTACATTTAGCTTGTGTGGAGTAATGTTGTATTTCCTTTTGTAGTCCAGAAGTTGGGTTGTTGGACGTATCAAAAAAAATTCCTGCATGTAATTAAGACATTGGGAATTATTGTTTTCTAAAGCACGGTGGTGTGGATCAATGTCGAGAGGGTGGTATTGGTTTCTATTTCCAGTTTAGCGGTCATGCTACTGCGTGCTTTTACTTTTCTTAGTGTTCAGGTTGTTGGTGGATGGAGAGTGGCAGGATGCCGTTTCAATATGTTCTTTTTAAGCCCCACTATATTGTGGATAATCTCATGTATGTCTGGAACACTCTTTTGACGGTGTCCTTTCAGGTTGGGGACCCCTAGAATAGGCAGCTAGCCCCTTTCAGGTAGGACGCTCCTGCAATACACGGCTAGTCACCCCTCTTAAGAAAGTAGAATCCCACTTTCGAATTTTGTAGTAGTCTTATATCAAAGATATGTTCAGTATAATCATGTTTAATTTTGTGGTTTTAAATATATCATGTGAAAAATTAAAATAAAATGAATTGTTGAAAAAGCTTTTGTAACGTCTTTTTCTTTTTAAAAAGAAATTGACTAAAAGAGAAAGTAGGTCATATAAATTGACTAAAAGAGAAAGTTGATGAAACAAATTGAATGAGGAGAGTATATTACTTTAGAACAAAGTGATCAAACATTCATTACATTTTATGTGGTGCTATGCTATTGTTTGTAAAGTTAAGGTGGAATACATAAGTACCCCTTGAACTTGTTGTTTTTTTCGGTGTTGGCACCCAGTTAGATTAAATTTTGTAGTTTTATATTAAAGATATGTTCAATATAATCATGTTTAGTTTTGTGATTAAATATATTACGTGAAAAATTAAAATAAAAGAATTGTTGAAAAAGCTTTTTTAATGTCTTTTTTAAAAAAAAAAAAATTGACTAAAAAGAGAAAGTAGGTCAAACAAATTGACTGATGACTGAGGGAGAGCATGTTACTTTAGAACAAAGGGGTCAACATTCATTACTTTTTATGTTGTGCTATTGTCTGTAAAGTCAAGGCGGAATACATGAGCAGTCCTCTGAATTTGTTGGTTTTGTTGATTTTTTTCATGTTGGCACTTCAACTAGGTTATCTTTTAAACTTATGATAAAGTGTGCTTATTAAGCACATTCGGTTGATGTGGCATAGCAAATGCAGCTCACGTATTTTCGGTCGTGAGAGGTATTTTTCTTAAAATCTCTCTTTCAATCTTTCTCCTATCAGCACCTTCTCCGTTATTACCTCCAACATTCTCACAATCATTTCTCATTCACCTCTAGGGGAGGTCCTCTTTCTTCACTTTACCTGCTATGTCCAAGCAAAAAGAAAAAGAAACCACGTCGTATTAATTAAAGCAACATCATTATAGTTGGGTGAATCCCTTTTTAAAAAAAAATAAAAAATTATTGCAATGCATGATTGAGCAGAATTTGTGAGTAAATTTGTTAAGATAATTTATTACAGAGTTTTTTAATTTTTTTATAGTTTTAAATTTTGACAATATTTGTTATTGATAACAAAGAGGGAAAGAGGAAGAAAAGATGTTATTGTTAATGGTGAAACTTAGTTAAAAGTTGACAGCTTAAAAGGGATCAAGAAGAAAGCATAGCAGGAGGTGTAAAAAAATATTTTTAAAAAGTAAATATAAAATAGAGAAGTATTCAAATGAATTATCATATCGTAAAAGAATCTTAAGACCAATAATTTAATTTTGATTAAATAATTTAAAGTGTTTTTTGGGAGAAATAAAGGGAGAAAGGTCATCCAATTTGATTTGATTTTGGAGTGAGGAGGGGCCAATAAGAGGACACCAGAAAAGGAGTTTGGAGGAAGGGGGAGGGGGGGTTTGGGGGGTTGGGGTTGGGAGGCAATTCTAATAAAGAAAGTATAAAATTATTTTTTATTTTGCCACATGTCGCTTTATGATTCACTATTTGTTTCATGTTACAGTGTGTGAAAGTCACGTGCGTTAATTTTTTGAGAGATTCTGTATAGAGTGTTTGATAGACACACTTTGAATATAGATTAGGTGTTCAATAGATAATGCATATAGTTGAGACATTTAAATGGAAAAAATTAGGAGACCGCTTATGTATTCAACCTAAAGTTAAATAGTTTTTTTGATTAAAATTTTCTTCTTTTGATATCTTAATTCATTCGTAAGGTTAACTTGTAGTATTACTTTCTATGTCCAATTCACGAATGTGTTAAATTTTACCAAAATTTATAGTCAAAATCAAATATTTTGGGTCTCATGCTTCGAATCCTTTGAATTGAAATGAAGCATCCTTTGAATTGAAATGAAGAGAGTATTTTATTTTAGACATAATATACAAATGTGTCCTTCAACTTTCATCTATACCCTTCAACAATGAGTGTACACATGTTTGACATTTAAACTTGTATAAAATAGAGAGTAGACACATGCGCACTTTGTGACATTCTAGATGACCAATTTTTGTTCTACATGAAGTCTTCTATATATTATATGCCATATAAATACAAGTTTGAGGGCCTATGCACACATTTAAAGTTGAAAGTCATAAATGTGAGTTGAAATCAAATTAAAAAACGTGTTTATGTATTATGCCTTTATTTTATTTATATTTTACATCGAATTTAGTGAATCAACCTCCATTAAATAATTTCGTTATTATCATTGGTGAATTTCTTATATCATTTTTTGCCGTTCTCCTTAAAGAATCTAGGGACAAAGAAAAGGAAAACAAAGGCGGGACGCACTTCGGAAACAAAATTGCACAAATTCCCTCGAATCGGGATCTCTATAGCAAGAAAAGAGATGAATATCGACGGTGTCACTTTTTTCTTGGGGTAGAGGTGGCAAAGAAACCATCATAGAACAAGAGAACAAACCTATCAACAAATAACTCAAAGTACCAAGTCTCATGTATTGTGCTAAATTTTAGCTGGCCAACGGTTGAACACAACCACTAATGAAATGGTGGATAGAAACATCTACATTACAAATTTTTATTTCCCAATTACAGACAGGACTCGACGCAAAGGATGAAAAAGGAGCCCACCAACAGAGACAAGTAATTCAGTGTTCATTGCCTCAATCTCTGTTCAAAATCACCGGCTATGCACCATAATTATTTTTGCTTATTATGTTCTGAATAGCATATTTGTACCTATAATAAACTTCTAAATCCAAAAACAAGACTTGAGCCACAAGCTACTGGGTTTGGTAGCTCTGCTCCTGCATACGAAGCCAATCAAAAAGGAAAACACAAGACTGCATGTGTTTCTCCCGAAAGCAAACCCTGTATGCTACGACATCCTCAGAAGGATCCACTGATGATCCATAAGCCACCTTCGCTATCTCGGTACATATTTTTCAGGCATTAAGGGGTTCACACACCCTCAATAACACCATAGCCATTCAACAGATGTGAGTTAAAATTTCACCCAGCAGATGAGCAGCATACAAGGAAGCTAATTTACATTGTCCCTTAGCACCTAATCGTAATATCAAGAAACGTCATGACAATGATTAGAGCTAAGAAGAAAATATGATCTTTGAAGCGCACATAGCTATTTCAATGATCTAAAAAGATCTCCAACTATCATATTGCCAGGGCATTGCAATCACTGAACTTAAATTAGAAATAGACTAATATGCAATGTTGTATGAAGCTCCAGACTTGAAGAAATTCCAAGAGAGCCACTATTGGAAGCAGCAGACTAATATGCAATGTTGTAAGACAAATGCACATAACCGAGACAAACACAAGTTCTGTAACGCTGTAGAAATGCAGAATGTTACTTCAGTCAAACGTTATGTTCACAGAATGAGGATGAAGCCTCTTCTCCTGCGACATCAACGTATCATCAGCCAATGAGCAATCTGCAAGTTCAGCCTTACTCCTCCCACATATTTGCAACAAGACATAATTCATTCAGAGGATTCAGCTAAGTCACCCAATTATGATCCCATTACCTGCTTCCTAAATCAACAGCTGTTTAAAGCTTATTATAAACAAGGACATGACCAGATAGAAACTTAATAGAAAGCTAATTGTACAGGGAATGCAATTGTGAAACCAGGGTACAAAGAATAAAGTGACAAAAACTACCTCATAATTGTGATGACCACATTATCGACTTCAGGACATAGGCCACCGCCTTCAACTGGCATCTGCCACCATCGGCAAAGCCTTGTCGTGGAATGGGCTGAGGATTAGCATTTCTACTCTAATCATCCACCTCTTAAATAAACTAAAGAGTTGAGTAGATTACATCACTCCATCCAAGTCAGAGACCCAAATCAAGGGAAATTATAAAGAAGTTCAATTCCCACACAGGTACAATTAAAATCTTCCTATGAGTACTTCCTTTCTCGAAACTAAAAATCTTCCTACAAGTACTCTTTCTTGCAACTTGAAAAGAAAAGGCTAAAGTACAGAGAGTCTGTGGGGTGGCTCCACTAAGCAATGGATAAAGTGGCAAACACAAATACCAGACCCATCAGCTCGTCTCCATTGCTTCTGTATGATATTTCATCAAATCAGCATCTAGATCTTCTGCCGATAGCTTTTCACCATGGCCTCCTCTTCCCCGTCCCCTGTTGCCTCCTCGAAATCCACGACCACGTGCTCTACCACCCCGCGACCTCCCAAAACCGCCACCTCTTGCTTGACCACTGTTTTATCACATATGAAATATGTTTAGAACATTTTGAATGGAAATTATTCCACATTCAGAATCCAATCAAATCATATAACTACATTAAACAGCATCAAAAGAGAGGAAGAAACCAAATGAATAACTCAATTGAAAATTTAAAACAAACAGTACTAAAACTTGAGTTATTAAGTTATTCAGGACATTTTTTCCATCATTCAAGCTAAATCACTGATCAATCAATCAGCAGAGTGAGTACTAACAGTTGTCAGCATATTGTTCATTTAATCAAGTACAGAAGTGGGAGGGGACGCTAAACCAGATAGGGAAGTCTTGAGGTTTTCAAACTGAAGCCATTATTACATTAACCCCTAAGCACAGAAGTCGTCCTACAATAAATCCAACATATTTTTGTACCTCATTTCATGGATAGTCTTTTCTCAAGTGCAACAATTTCAATTCTTCACTAACCTCCGTCAAGCATAATGACTTTGTTTATGCAATAACACTTTGTCTAATATACAGTTAGGTATTTTTGTATCCCTCAGGATGGCAAAGTACCCAACAGTTGTAACACAAAGGCACGCCTCAAGGGGCCAAACATTGGAATTAATTCCTTGTGCTAATACCAAAAAAGAACTTCCAATTCAGTGCCTCTTGAATACTTCAATAATTGTCCCTTTGGAGCATCTGATTTAATTAAAAAGAATGCTTCTGGTGCTCGATATACTAAAGACAGTCGAAGCTAACACATGGAAACTAATGAAGTAGGAACTAAAAGAATTAAGTCTAGGTATTATTTTTTTGAAATAATTTTCCATAATTCAGTTTCAGGAAAAAAGATTAAAACAACAATCTACTTCACGCCTTCAAACTATGTATTCGGTTCACAGATCTTCTTGAATTCCTTTACTGAATATCCTTAATCCTTTAGTTTAAAACCCCTCAGAAGAGAAGCGAAAGAAATGATGCTTGGTATGCAAAATAGAAGAGGAAAGAGAAAATGAGACAATATTCTCTTGACCCATAAATTTTCTCCTCAAAACAACTGACTTCTCCAAACCCGTGTCCAAACAAAGGAAATGTTCACGTTTTACTCAATTTTCTCCTTTCCTGCAGCCAAACAAAGCTTTACTTTCCCTGATACCTTTGCACGACAGTGTTTCACTAATACTTCTGTATGATCTATCTATCAACATGACCAAATCTAATACAAATCTGACACCAACCACACATTTATCAGTTTTCGCTAATTCATTAATTAATCTCACTTACGACAGAAGACTCGGACCACAACAACAACAGACCCAGTGTATTCCCACAAAGTGGGGTCTGGGGAGGGTAAAATGTACGTAGTCCATACCGCTACCTCTGAAGAAGTAGAGAGGCTGTTTCCGAAAGACCCCCGGCTCAAGAGACAGAAGACTCGGACCAAACTAGCTAATTTCTCCTCTTCGTTCATATATGCATGAATTTTTCACTACTGCTGGTCTACAGTTACCATGTAAAATTGCTATAAAACTTGCTGCCAGAAGTAGCAGCCAGAAATTACGAACAAAAATGTGCTCCAGGCTAAAATAAATATACTACTTCTTTGCATGACCTTTCTTAGGAGCGGGTGTGAGCGTGTAAAAGAAATTTACAAATAGTTGGTATATAGAATAAAGCACATAAAAAAAAGCATATAAAAACAGTTAGCACTTAGCACTTAGCTAGATGTCTCAATCTCATCAAAAACTTATTTTTCATTTACCATCAAATAGCTAAGTAGAAAATTTCGAACAAAATTTTGAACCAATTTAACAATATCGTGGTGAATATCCAGGTACATACCTTCTAGGAACTCCATTAGTATCTCCAAAACCAAAAGCACCATTGGGAAAAGGAGCAGCAGGAGTGACAATGTTGGTTCCAACAATTTCAATCTTCATTGGCTTCCCATCAAGCTGAACATTGTTGAACCTTTTAACACCAGCTATTGCATCTTGTCTACGTGAGAAAACCACCTCGGCTGTTCCCTGAAGAAGCAGTTCCATTAATCTCAGCCAAGCAACATTATTTTCCTTTAGAGTGCATAGTCTAGGGCAACAAAATACCTTTGATCTCCCGCTCCTATCATAATGAATAGCATAGCGTTTCAGGTCACCAATTTCTGAAAAGAGCTCCTGCAATTAAATACATAAATACACTGTTGGTGGCAAATGAATAAACTTTCAAAAGACATTACACACACTACTTTGAAATACATCTTTTTCATACACCAATGCAAGTACATCCTACAAACTCCTAGAAAAACAAGCTTCCTTATAGGCAGAAAAAGGGAGATGACATGATATCAGCTACAAAAACTCAATTAGTTTCTTTCACAGCTCCTTTTTTATCGTATTAGTAGTCAGAGTAGTTTCTTGTCCTTCGATTCCTGTTAGTATCTATGGTCTCTTGTACCTCGATCAGTGCATTGCTTTGTTGTAGTTTTTTGTTCCGTTACTATCTGATATGGTCTGTTGTTTCTTGTACTTCCGCTAGTTCTTTTTCAGGACTTCTTTGGACTGTCTTTCTTGACCCGAGGGTCTATAGGAAACAGCCTCTCTATGTCTGAGTTCGAGATAAGGTCTGCGTACACACTACACTACCCTCCCCTGACTTCACTTCATGGGACACTGCAATGGGAATGTTGATGTTGCTGCATCTCCTCACTCGGATTAACTATGAGGACTATTGCATTTAAACAACGAATATAACAGGTGCACACAAAAGGTCAAGCCATTGACAACAAATCGTAACAGTGTAACCAAAAGATACTACGGAAGCAAAAGAAAAGAAAAACACAATACTTTCAAAATTAAAGAGTACGCTCAATCCCAAACTAATCTCTCTATTCTGGCCTGTTCGATTCCAATACCAAAGAAGACAATTATAGGTTACCAAAATCTCACTCATCCATAAAATCTCCCAACAAATAACATAACCACAGTTACCAAATAGGGGAAAAAAGCTACTCCCTCTCTTACTTTTACTTTCCCACTTTAGAACTTTGTACACCTCTTGCGAAGCAATGATTAATATGAGCATTATACCATTAACATCCATATTAATTGCTTTATCGTCTTAGGTCTTGGGAAATGATTTGGGAAATAATTAATTAATGTTGAGGGTAAAACAAGAAAAAGATAATTGTCTTTTCTTGATACGATTAAAAGTGACAAGTAAAAATAAAAAATCTATTCTTGGAATATTGGACAGGTAAAAGTGAACAGAGGGAGTACCTTGATATCCTCATTGGAGACGCCGTAATCAAGATTGGAGATGTAGAGCTTTGTCCCAGTCTCTATAGAAGACGAAGCCCGACCACCACCTTGTCCAAAGGGGATCGCTTGATCAGCCGCGAACATATTATGATTCCACGCCGCTTCAGGAGCCTGAACCGCCATCATTAACTTGGATCAGATACAACAATTTTATCCACAAACGAAGAACCGAAATAATCTGGGAAAAAGAAATTCCACTTTTTCAATTTAAACAAAGAAAAGGTTCGACCTTGGCGGTTGAATAAGGTGCAGCTCGGTTAGCGGAACGATTAGGAAACCGGCGAGAAGGGCCACCACCGGAGGTTGCGGAGGCGGCGCCGCGACCTCGGCCGCGAGGTTTACCTCCGGCGGCGGTCTTATTCTTCTTGATGAGATCATCGAGAGTCATGTCCAAAGCTGCCTCAGCCATTTTTCGTTTGAAGGAAGAAGAGGAAAGCGTTAGGGTTTGAAGAAAGGAGATTTCCGTTTGAATCCTTTTTAATAAATTTATAAGGCTCAAATATACGCAATTGAGAAACGTTCCAGGTTTGGCTCCTTCCTTCATTGTGTCCAAAAATGGCTCAATTAATAGAAAAAAAAAAAATCTGACAAATATTTTTATAAAATAATTTTTAATGCTTTTAAAAATACTTAATTTGTTTTTGATAAATTAGTTTTAAAAATATTATTAATAAACATATTGCGTTTGAATAATCTTTTCAAGAAGTATTTTTTATAGATAAATGACCAAAAAAGACATGCATCAATGACTTTTACTACTAAAATCATTTTATAGAGAAAATTTATTTTAAATATCTATTATGGTATTTTTAATTAAAATTTTATTTTTATTTCATTAAAAAGTACTTATTATAAAATTTTCAATCAATATTTATATATATAGATACATCAAAAAATATTAAATGATGACATATTACTTAAATAATTTAAATATTACTTTAAAACATCAAACAAAAATGAATTTAACAATTATTTCATAAACTAAATCACTACATATGAAAAAATTCACCACATGGTAATAAATAATTTAATCTTGTAATGTGATTCATTTGTCATTTATTATCATTAATAATAATAGAAAAAGAATTATATATTCTTCGATCATCATTATCAATGATATTTTTAATTTTATTTAAAGAAAATAAGTAAAAAATAAAATAATAATAATATATAAATCATAGAATGAAATAAAGAATTGATGTAATAAAATTTTAAAATCAAATTTGTTCGTTCATATAAATATCTAGCTAAAAGCATATGTACTTTGTGCATTGAGAACATTCAATTCTCGAAAAAAAAATAAAAATTTACCATAATTATTGGTATACCCCTAACCCCAGGCTATTATTATATTTCGAGTTTGTTTTTTATATAGATCTCTGATAATTTAATCTTTTATAATACTTTAATTTCTTGATCGAACTTGATTTAAAGATTAGTCTAATTGATTGTTTTTAACTACTAAGGAGAGTATAGGATAAACAGGAGGTTTTACTAAATGTCGGACGATAAAGAAAAACGTATTATGGTGTTCGTTGTTTATCCCCATCTCATTCTTCACCCGTAAAATACTCTGAATCTTTCTGTCTCCGATCTCTTTGATACTTCAGTTCTACTAGAAACTTTTCTTAGTTTAAAGATGTTGAATTCTTATATTTTCCTACATGCTTTAGGATTGTCCAGTGATTATCCAAGATCTCACATCTCTTTTAGCTTCTTCTCTGCTACGCTATATAAATATCAAGCGATTTTCAAGTGATTTTTTTTTTCTTTTTGCTAAATCATGTTCATTATAAGATAAACTATGAAAATCGTGTAGTGTTCATCACTTTAATTTACATTTACCCTTCCTTCACCCATAAAATACTCAAGCATTCTCCTGTTCCAGCTTTCCTTTAGTTGTTTCGATTTCATTAAATGGAATTGATTTTTTTGTGCTTGGTAATTTTTTCTCTTATGCATCTTTGTTGCCTAATGATTTATTTTTAGTTAGAATTGTGCTATAGTATAAGGTAGAGTAAACATTTGATATTAACTCTGAATACTTTCTATCAAGCACATTGCCTATTATTTAAACCATCCTTCCTAGTTTTATTCTAGTTACCAGGAATGGTACTTTTAATTCTTCATGTTTTAGTGCTTTATAATATGTGATAGAAGTCAGGGACTATTCTAGTGTTAATTTGTTTTAAGAAATCATGAATCATAAGAAGTTGAGGTTTAACATCGAAGACTGGTTACAGAACATAATATTGTACGTCACAAGATCTTTTTTTTTTTTTTCTAGAAAAATAAATTTGAAGAGAAAAAAATAAAAAAACCAAAGTCTTGAATTAACAAGCATCAAGTATCAAGAGGTAAAATTGCATCCTACCACCCCAAATATAGGAGTTCGAAACTCATATGGTGCATTTTATTATTATATATTTTTAAAATAAATCCTCATGAGCTCAGTATCTTTTTTTAAAAAATATATTAAAAAGATAACTAACCTCGTGAGGTCACTTTGAATTGAAAATTGACCCAGCTTTTTGCAATATATTTTGAGGTTGGGTTTAGATTGCTTTTTGACAAAAAATATCTCATGAGGTCGGTTTTGACATTTTTTTAGTTGTATTATAGATTGCAAGATTATTATGAGTAAGAGCATTAAGGACGAAAATGTCAAAATGCTATGCACTAAAGATGAAAATGTCAAAATGCTAATACAAAAGGCACACATTAGAAGGAAATAATAAGCTTATTTACATAAGCCTTAAATGAATAATGAGACAGAAATATCTTATTGAGGGAGTTACTAGAGCATTTGAGAACCATAAAGAGTTTACAATATTATAGGTGTATAAAATCTGAGGGAGTTAAAAAGATGGGAAAAATACATAGAGTAGCATACTTAAGAGTTAAATTACAAAAAATAGCAACACTTTTGTATAATTACTCCATGTAGCATAAATAGCATTAGTTTTAATAAAACTCAATTACTTTTACCCTGAGAAAAAGTTACTGTGCATATTCTCCCTATTTCACGTTTTCCAACATATATTTCCTTTTTTCAAAATCTTTTTTTCCATTTTTCACGCCTCTATCCTTGTTCCCGCGTCCCAATCTTCTTCCAATTTCTTTCTTTCGCACTAATTCAACCACGATCTGAAACGATTTTGTTCCTATAATTCAGGTATCTATTTAACTCAGTTATTGCATGTTAGCATTTTCAATTTTTTTTTATATTCAAATTCATAGCAAATTTATTTTTACGATTTCTACTCTCTAATTGCTGAACACACAGTAAAATCACTATCAAAAAGTGGTATACGAAATACTAATTTAGTTTCTGATTATGTACCATCGTTTAGTCTTGATTTAACTCAAGAAAATATAGTTAAAGTTGTTTCAAATCCTTTACAGTCCAAACAATTTGTGAGTTTGAAGGAAATTAGGTCTAAGTTTCGGAACGACGCGATGAAGATTACTGAAATTTTGAAAAAGGGTAAAAGGATGAAGAAAATTGATTCAGTAAAAGAACAAAAATAAAAAAAAGTATGAGAAGAAAAGAAAAGCCGAAGAAATTGAAGAAGTAAGGAAGGGGATGTTGATGTTCAGATTTCTTCCGCTGATGAATCCGAAGAAGACATTGAAGATGAGGTAATTTTTGGCTTTGTAAATATTTTTTATATGTATTTTTTTTGTTGTGTTTAATAAGAAGTTAATATGTATTTTTTCAAGCCGTTAATATGTATTTTAGCATATGTGAGATACTAATGAAGATTTAGTGGCTAAATGTATTTTTAAGTATATTTGATATGTATTTTTTTGTGTTGGTTGTATTTTTTTCATATTCAAATACATATACATATTATATGTACTTTTTGTTTTGTTGAATAAGGTGTAGGTGTAAAATGTATTTTTATGTCAGGATGATATGTATTTATGAATTCATGAGAGCTGATATTTTGTTAACATATATTTTTTGTTTTTAGTGATGATTTTTGTATTTCTTTTGTTGTTCATAATACATATGGATTTATAGATTGATGTCATGTTGATATGTAGTTAGGGATTGATGTGAGTTGTGTTCTTTTTAACCTTTGTATTTTGATTATAGTTTAAGACATTGTAGTTTTACTTTTTATAGGTGATGCATGACGACATATTCATTGCAAGAAAACTTCCTCGTTTGGCACCAAATATGTCCATGTCAACACTCTGTAGAAGATATGCTGCACTACTGTGGGACTATGGTATTCGGAAACAAGACGCGAATGCTCATAGTGATTTCGAAGCACCATCGAGGCCTGTTAGGAAAAGTAGAATAACTAGTGTCACATAAGTTCTAGATGTATGATGGTTTGTGGATTTATCACATTGGATATTGTAATAAACGGGTATATGGATGTAGTTTAATATGTATTTTTGTAAACTTATATTGAACTGCATGTTACAATAAGTAAAAAATTTGTTCGATTTTACTTGTTTTATATGTTCAGTTTTTACATGTTGCAGTGAGAACCAACCCAAAAAATACATATACAACTAAAAATACATATGGATGAACAAATACATATGACAGTTAAAAAACACATATAACCTAAAAATACTTACACAGTGTTAAAATACATATGCAGTGATCAGATAATTAGATAAAGATACAATTCAAATCTAAATCCTATGTTAGGTGTTCAACTCTGGCAATATGAATAAATACACTATTAAGTTTTAACACAGTTCAGATATCATTTTTTAGTTGTTTAGTTTTAAACATAAATATGACTGTTAACAATAAATATGTTTATAAATACATAAACATTATTAAATATACATATTAGTTGAAAATATAGATATAGTTTTGAAAATACATACGAGTTGCAAATACATATATAGTGATTTTAGACATGTATACATATATAGTGTTGAAAATATATATCAATGTGAAAATACATTTACAGTGATAAAAATACATATGAGTTGAAAATACATACGAATAGAGTATGTTGACAGAGTATTGAAAATACATATGGGTTACAAATACATATAGAGTATTGAAAATACATATGACTAATATTTTTCACAATGCAAATAAGTATTCTTTTTTTGACATACAAACACAACATTCAGATTTAACACTTTTCATATATCAAATGAGGCATAAATGACTTAATACATAAAATTGAGTTCATTCAAATAAAAAATGCAGAAGAATGCTTTAACTAAGAATCTAAAGGAAGAACAAATGTTTTATTTACGATATTTCCTACAAGAACGCCTATTGTGATCCTTAACCCCACAACCACTGTATGAGTTGATGCTCTTCTTCCCAAACATATCCCGTCCAGATGACTGATTTTAAAATTTTCTTGGTCAAGTAAACCTGGTTTTCCTCAATATCCCTGTGATGTGGGTCTGAGATAATCACCTCAACCGTATACATCTCAAATACATCTAATGCTGCAGCATCTTCAGATACCACCAAAACTCCTTCGTTATATGTATTTAATATTGTTTGAAAGTTATCACAGCTCTGTCTCTTCTTTCAGCAACACACACAGATGAACTTGCAAAGTTGCTCCCTACAACTTTCTCCAAAATACTTACATATAAAGGAAGACATGAGTTCATGTCTTGAATATCTTTTTTCTGCAACACAAACACCTTTAAACCCATATCATTATGTATTTGTATTTGCCCTGTATTACCAGTGATTTGATATTCTACTAGAATCTGTTTCCTATTTAAGTCCACATTTAAGTGACATGCCAAAATATCATGCACATCATTGAATGATGCTATTGTGCTCAACTGTATAGCATAATGACATAATCTTCGTAGTTTTTTTCATACGTCCACCTACCGGAGTGCTTCACAAGAACTGGTTTGCTTCCCATTTCTAATTGATTTTAAATAAAGTAAACAAACATACATATTTGTCAGATGTCAATTGTTACAACACTCACCTTTCTACTATAATAGCAAACAAATTAACACAACCACCAAATAAACTCAAAAATATATTTACACTAATAAGGAATATAGATTTTCCGGTTAACACAACAACTTTTTCCAACCATAACAATGGTTCAAAAAAATTATGTTAAAGCTTACATACACTCAAATTCAAAAACATCAAATTATAACACAACAAAATACATCAGTTTGAACATACTCAATTATATCAAATCTAACAAACTGAATTCTATTTTTTTATTCTTCTAACAATACATATGAACCAACAATGCTGCTACAAAAATACATATGAGAATTTTTACAATCAAATACAAACAGTTCAAATCAAATGAATTATATCGGCTAGAGAAAAATAATTTCAATCGATTTATTGTTCTACCAATACATATGAACCAACGTCAACATTAAAAAAATACATATGATAGTGTTTAAAGTAAAATACAATCAAAGCAATAGTTTCCAGCAATAACAATAGTTCAGAAGATTCTGTTAAAGCTTACATACACTGTAATTCAAAAACACCAGAATCGAACACAACCAAATACATCACTTTGAACAACCACAATCAAGCTGATTGAGATCAATCGTTCTGCTAGGCTTTCAAAAAAGTACTGAACAGACTTAAAATCGAATTTTGTTTTCAATATACTCATAATTGATTATACGACAGCAGTAAATAAATCTACAATGCATCACAAATTGAGGAATTGAAAAAAAGATCGGCAAAAAATAAAATATACTCAACAAAAAAAACTAATCTAATACCTGAAATCACACTTAAGCACTAATTCGAAGAAGATAATTGAATTTCAAAGTGTTAACAAGAACAACGTAATGTTGATAGTTGAACTTCAAGAAACTTTTTTTGAACAACAACAAATACAATTGAATTTAATTGTTCAATTACATCGAATCTGAAGCTTCAACAAAAATTTGAATTGATTTTTTTTTTTGAAGAATCATGCGTTTAGCGACTGGAAATTTGAATCGATTTTTTTTTGAAGAATCACGCATATAGTGAGTGGATAATACAGTTTTTTTTGAATTTGAACAGGGTTGTTAGAAGTTAACGGAAAAAGGATGATTAGTGAGCTTTTAATGAAATTCTAATCTTTAATTATTAATTTATGAAATTATTACCATATTTAAATCAGATAATTAATGCAGTAAAAACACTTGTATTTGTATTTTTATAGCAACACTTTGCAAAAATACATATCAAAAGTTGCTATAATATGCAATTATGAAAGTGTTGCTATGAAATTTATAATTAAGGGGCTAAGTATGCTATTTCTGAATTTTGCCCTAAAAATATTATACGCACTATGAGGAAGGGACGAGACTGGGCCAAATTAGATTCCAATGAAATTTCAGAAAAGGGTAAGTGAGGAAGGTATGGAGTGGCTAGTTGTTTAATATAATTTTAGAATGGCTAAAATGCCTAAATAATGTAGGTGGAGCATATTGATATCTGTGTATAAGAATAAGGGTGATATTCATGACTACAACAAATATAGGGTATCAAAGCTTTTAGGTCATATTTACCACAATCTAACTGATGGCGATCGAGATGAGGTTGAGAGGGGATATGTATATCTCTCAAAACTAATTTAGCTTCATAGTGGGACAATTAACTAGAGAGCTCGTTTATTATGTAAGAAGATTGTCGGAGCAGTATAGAGATAGAAAAGACACGTACACATGTTGTTTATTAATCTACAAAGGCATATGATAAAGTTTCTAGGGAAGTATTCTAGAGATGTTTGGAGACTAAATATATACATGTGGCCTACACTAGGGCAACTACGTGTAGGGTTAAACTAAGAAGTGAATATTGGCTCACAAGCTGTACCCAAAAAAGAAAGTATCAAGTATCTTGGTTCTATAATTAAAGAAGTAAGGGAGATTTATAATCACACATCATATTGGAGCAAAATGATCGATGAAATAAAGACCCATATTCAGGGTGTAGTTTGATAAGAATGTGTCACTAAATCTTAAAGGTAAGCTCTATAGAGTGTTGATTAGATTGACATTGTTGCATGGGCAGAATGTTAGTCAATCAAGAATGTCTATGTTTAGAAAATCAATGTAGCGGAGAAGAGAATGCTCTAATGAATGTATGGTATACTAGGAGAGTTATGATCAGGAATGAAGTTAAATGTATCAAGGTGGGAGTGGGATCTATTAAGGATAATATGACGAAAGTGAGAATGAAATTCTTCGAATATGTAAAGAGCGTAGATGCACCATTAAGAAGGTGTGAGAAGTTGGATGAAGTAGGACTTAGGAGAGATAAAAGTAGGCTGAATAAGAGCTAAGGGAAATGATTAGATGTTACATGACAACTTTAGCTTACGAATGACATAAACCTAGAAAGGAAGTTGTGGAGGTGAGGAAGAGAGTGTGGAGGGATAGTAGCTAATTGGGTGTTATCACTTTTTATGTGGGAGAGGTGCTAGCCTCCTCTTCTTTATATTAGTAGTATTATTTAATACATGATTTTGTAGTTTTTTTCTCTAATGTGTGTATTACTATCTGTTATTCCTTTTGTTGTTTATTTTTCTATTTCGTTGTTATACTATTCTTGTAACTATACATTGAAAACTCTTCTTTTGAGTCAAGGGTTTATAAAAACAACCTCTCTAATATCAAAATATCTTATCCTCATTATATTCCATTTATGAAATTATACTGATATACTGTTGTTGATCAATACTACATGCAACTTAGGAAGAAAATCTGCATTGAAGTATAGCGACCCCTTTTTCTATATTTGGAAGTATTTTAAATTTTTAAAAAATCATACTAAAGAAAATATATAAGTTATTTAATTTTGAAAATAATTCAAATTTAGAAAATAGTTCAATTCGTTTTATATATTAATTCATTTCCATTTTTCTTTCCTCTTCAAATCTTGATTCTTGCTATGAAACCCAAAAATTATTTTAGTTTTTGTGTATACCCATCTCCGAGTCTTGGTAAATTTTAGTTATGACTTTGAATTCAAATTCAAAGTTGAAGTCGATTGTGATACGAGAAGTACGGGCTGATAATCTGAAATTCGAATTTGAACTTATATCTTCTGTAATTGATCAGTACCCTTTTGTATCTATGGAAACAGAGTTTCCCGGTGTTGTCTTTAAGCAAGACGACACCTTCTTCAAGCTATTGTCTCCAACAGAGAAGTATAAGGTATTGAAATCAAATGTCGATGTTTTGAATATTATTCAGATTGGGATTACATTTTCTGATAATGATGGTAACTTTTTAGATTTGGGCTCTGAAAAGTACTGGTATATATGGAGTTTAATTTATCTGACTTTTATTTGGCACGTGATCTTTACACACCAAAATCAATTGATTTTCTTATCCAACAAGGAATTGACTTTGAAATGAATCGTGTTTTTGAGATCGACTCAGTGGATTTTATTGAGTTGATAATGTCCTCAGGGCTTGTATGTAATGACTAGGTGAGTTGGGTAACGTTTCATGGCATGTATGATTTTGGGTACCTGGTACAAATCCTTACGCGCCAGGAACTTCTTGTGGGGGTTAAATGACATTGTAGGAATTCACAGGGTGTTTTTCAAAAATGAAATTTATGACGTGAATCATTTGATGAAGTTTTGTGAAGGACTTTATGGTGGTTTAGGCCAAGTGGCTAGAAATTGGATTTAAATCGGGTGGTTGGCAGAGGCGGATTCAGGATTCAGAGTCTCAGGGTGTCAAGTACACTCATCGATTTAATTAACCGGAGACTCCAAATTCTGAATTCGCCTCTAAGGGCAGAACCAACTTGTGGCCAAAGTATTCATCTTAATCTCCTTCATTAGAAAATTGTATTATTTATATATAGTTAAAAAAATTTCTTTTATATATAGTAGATGTTGAAACTCCTTCGACTAGTTCGTGCGTTTTTTTCTTTCGATTTTAAACTTCTCTAATAAAATTTTTGACTCTGTCACTATCTCTTAACAGGGGTGGTTAAAAGAAGGAATGCTTCAGCATTTTATCTATTTATTTTTTAAAAAAATATTAAAAAATTATGACTTTCGCAATTTAGCCTCAATTTTGTGTGCAAAGTTTTATTATAACAATTAAGAATTAAAATTCATTATATATTCAAAATTTACAATTTGGTATTTTGAAATAGAGTCAGAACTCAGACATTAAAGTGAAAATAGAATTAGTTTCTTTTTAAAAATAAAATAAAATAGCAAGCTTAGTAACATATAAAGAACTTAAACCCTCTCCATTCTTCTCCCTAAACTTGCTATTTCAGTCAAAAATAAATTAGTTAATATAAGTCAACAATAATTAAAAATATCTCTAGTGAAGAGGAAAAAAAAGAAAATTTTCAATTATAATATCGAGCTATTATTATAGATCAACTTAATTTGAATATTTAAATCTTATTTATGTTGAAAGAACAAGTCAAATAATAAGTTCTAATTATACCTAAGATTCGAACCTGCATCCTCTGAGCGGAATATAAGCCCCTTTGTCAATGGTGCTATGGAACACTTTGGCATCCAGGGTGGCACTACTATTATATATCTACATTCTGTATATATATACCTATACATATATAGAGTTTACGTCGAAGCTTACGGGTGGCGTGACACCCTCACGGGCCTTAATAGATCCGCCCCTGGTGGTTGGGAACGAACATCAAGCCAGTTTAGATAGCTTGTTGACATGACATGTTTTTGAGAAGATGAGGGATATTAATTTCTAAAAATTACACAAATACACAACTTATGTTTCAATATTACAAAATATCCCAACTCTCTAAACATATTACAAAAATCCCAACATATACACAGAATGCTATGTATATGTCGGCTATATTATGTATATTTTAGAAAAGTGGGAGAGAGTGTAATTACTTCCAAAAGGGTTGGTATTTATGTTATTTATACTCCCTCCGTTTCGGAATAAGTGAATTGTTGGGGTATTTATTGGTGTTTCAAAATAAGTGTATCATTGAATTTTTTTCCAAATTTGCTCTTATGATTTGACAATCAATTAACTTTTGAAAATGTATTACAAGGTCAACTTTTTCTTTTTGGGGGTAAAAATGGAAAATTGTGTTAAATTTATGTCTTTAATATATATTTTTTTAATATGTGTGCCAAAATCCAACAATTTATTTATTATGAAACGGAGGGAGTATTATTTATTTCGTAAATGATAGGTCAGAGAAATACGTGGGTGTTTTGCATGAATTTATTTTTTTAGTGTTAGTATATATTGATCTTCTTAAATTTGTACTAACTGTTAGTGAAATAAATGATCAATAGAAAGAGATAACTAAGATATGTATAATTTAAATCTTTTTCTTAATTTGACTCAGTATCCAATCCGTGAGTTCACAAGTCGTTTAATCTTAATTATTCTTTCATTCAGTTCCTTAATTTATGTTGATCCACTTTCTCACGCTAAGGAGAAGATGGAAATTCTCAAAAAATCTGTGCTAGGTAATTATCTTTTTATTGTTGATGTGTTAATGAGCAAAATTATCCAATATATTTGTAGCTGAAAGTTAGTAGGCACATGGTAGAACAACCTTGGATATTTAAGGGTAACAATAGAGATAGATAGATATTTTTTTATTGCACTTGTTTTATCTCTTTATGGAGTCACATGCATCTTTCATGGAGTGCTTGATGATTGTTCTTGGGCCCTCACTAATAGGAAAAAAGGAAAAATCGACCACGTATGGTCGATTTTCTTAAAAAAAAAAAAAAAGACTACAAAATCGACCAAATTTTGGGGTCGAAAAATCTGTGGTAGCTTTTTAAAAATCGATCACAAGTGGTCGTTTTTTTTTTTTAAAAAATATATATTTTTAAAATTGTTTATTATTTTATTAAAATTGGAGAAAATAATTTTCAAGGAAAAAAAAATAACCACAAGTGGTCGATTTATTATTAAATTAATTAATTAATTTAATAAAAAATCGATCACAAGTGATCGGTTTATAATAAATTAATTATTTAATTTAATAAGAAACCGTCCACTTGTGGTCGGTTTAAAAATAAATAAATTAAAAAGACAAAATAAAAACCGACCACTGGTAGTCGATTTTTATAAATATTTTTTAATTAATTTTTTTTTAAAAAGCTACCACATGTGGTTGGTTTTTTTGATAATTTTGTAAAAAAAAATATTGATTTTTTTTTAAAAAGCTACCACATGTGGTCGGTTTTTTTGATAATTTTGTAAATTTTTTTTTTGAAAATTTTCAAAATACAAAAATTAAAAATCAAATTATTTACAATATAGCCCACTAATCATTTACAAACATTGATTATTATCTACAATACATCCCACCAATCATTTAATATACAATCAACCAACCACCATAAGAAAACAAATATTATTTACAAAATTTATCGAGATTCCAAATCCAAACTATAAAACATACAAAATACTAAAAACTACAACTCATCATCCGCATCTTCAATCTCAGCATCACCCATTCTATTATCAATATTTCGTTGATATATCCAGCTATAATCAGGTTCCATCTACACAATCAATCACATTCAAGTAATTAGTTCAAGACACAAAAGTTCACATTTCACATATTAACACCTAAACATTTTCAAGTCACTAATTCACTTCACAAGTTACCAAACTAAACTAAAGTCAAATGAAAAGTTCACGTTTCCGGTACCTACACTTATTTTGAAGTCACTAATTCACTTCTCAAGTGACCACAGTTTACTAAAATCAAAACGCAAGTTCACATTTCAAGTACCTAAATTCAAAACAAAAGTCACTAATCCATAATTCAAGTAACTACACTTAAACATTTCAAGTCACTAAGTCACTTCACAAGTTATCTAACTAAACTAAATTCGAAATGAAAAGTTCACATTTCAAGTACCTAACACCTAAACATTTTCAAGTCACTAATTCACTTCGCAAATTAGCAAACTAAACTTAATTTAAAATGAAAAGTTCACATTTCAAGTACCTACACCTAAACATTTTCAAGTCACTAAGTCACTTCACAAGTTACCAAACTAAACTAAATTCAAAATGAAAAGTTCACATTTCAAATACCTACCCTTAAACATTTTCAAGTCACTAACTCACTTCTCTCAAAACACAAGTCCACCTTTCAAGTAACTACACTTAATTAATCATTTTCGACTCACTAATGCACTTTTCAAGTGACCACACTTAACCACACTTTAGCAAATTCAATTGGCAAGTTCACATTTCAACTACCTAAACTTTTTTTATGATAAGGTAACATCATTTCAACTATCTAAACTTAAAACATTTTCGAGTCACTAGTTCACTACTCAAGTAACCAAATTTAGTAAATTCAATTGACAAGTTCACATTTCAAGAACCTAAACTTAAACATTTTCGAGTCACTAACTCACTACTACTCAAGTAACCACACTTTAGCAAATTCAATTGACAAGTTCATATTTCAACTACCTAAACTTAAAATATTTTCGAGTCGCCTCCCTCTCTCCCCTCTCCACTGTCAGCAGATTTGCGAAGGCAACAACTTGCTGGTTACTGGTCCGCAATCGAATTCGGCGAACTGGTTCGACGGACGTCGGTGGTGAAGGCGGCGGAGCCAGAAAATCCAGGCGGGGGTCTCTACCGGATATTTCAACTACTGTCCAGATTTGAGCCAGAGACTTTCCAGCAAAGTGATTCCGACGACCCAATTTATCGGGTTTCAGCACAACAAGCAAGAGAAGATTACATGATATATGTATTCCGGTGACTTCTAACCCTTGAACTTTATTTTATCGCGCGATTTTTCAATATTTTCGTTGCCTGTAATTTGCGTGGGATTTCCTGTCTGTTATTTGGATTTCTAGTAGTTGTTGCTCTTAAAATTTGGATATAGTGTGTGCTTTGAGGTGTCTTTATTGTCTTGCTATTTTTGAACCTCTTATGTTTCTTCATATTATTTATCGTACTATCTCTTGTATCTTGACTTGCGTGTTTGCTGTAGTATATTCGTGACTTGCACCGCTTCTTATTATTTGTTTGGCTATCCTTGGTGCCAGGCCATTAGTGTGCTTTATTTTTCTTACTTTTAGTTTTGTCCTTACCTTGTTTTTGTTTTTTCTCCCTATTTGAGTTTAGTTTTATTTCTTGATTATTTCTTCTAATTTGTGTGAGCCTTGTATTTCCTGCTGCTGCTTTGTTACTACCATTGTGTACATTTTCTTATATTTTCTTGTAGTAGTGGCTGTGGGCGTTGATGGTTGGATAGAGACATGTCCGAGGGGGTTGGGGTGGGGGGCTGTTGTAGGGGCGGGAGAAAAGGGAAGGGCGGGGATGGGAGGGAGGCCAAGGTTTAGCCTCAGGGGAGGTAGAGGAAGATGTGATGATAGAGTTGGTAGGCTGAAGGTTGGGTCTTGGAATATAGGGACTCTTCAGGGTAAGTCCATAGAGCTTGTGAAGATTCTTAGAAAGAAGAGGATTAATATTGCGTGTGTTCAAGAGACCAAGTGGGTAGGGTCTAAGGTTAGGGATGTGGATGGTTACAAGCTTTGGTACTCTGGGAGCGAGAGGTGTAGGAATGAAGTTGGCATCTTAGTAGATGAAGAGCTTAGAGGTCAGGTAATGGAGGTAAAGAGGATCAGCGATGGGTTGATGACTATTAAGTTGGTCATTGGGGGGTTTACCCTGAACGTGTTTATGCACCGCAAATGGTCTTGGATAGGGAGGAGAAGATACGATTTTGGGAGGCTTTGGATGAGGTGGTGAGAGGCGTGCCTAGGTTGGGGAAAATTGTTATAGCAGGAGATTTCAATGGGCACATCGGGGCGTTACCAGGAGGCTTTGGTAATGTGCATGGTGGTTTTGGTTTTGGGGAAAAAATGAAGAGGGGGATACTCTATTGGATTTTGCGAGGTTATTTGGGTTGGTGGTGGTGAACTCGGGCTTCCCGAAGAAGGACGATCACCTGATCACCTTTCGAAGCACGATAGCCAAGACCCAGATTGACTTTTTGTTGCTTAGGAAAGGGGATAGGGTGTTGTGTAAGGACTGTAAGGTCATCCCGAGTGAGAATCTTTCGACCCAGTATAGGCTCTTGGTTATGGATTTGGGTATAAAGAAGGATAGGAAGAGAATGGGTGAGGAGTTTAGACCTAGAATTAAGTGGGGCGGCTTGACGCCAGTGAATGCATGAGAGATAGGGGAGAAGTTGGCGGGAATGGGGGTGTGGGAGTGTAGGGGGGATGTGGATAGTATGTAGGATAGGGTGGCTAGGTGCATCAGGGAGAATACTAGTGAGGTGTTGGGTGTTTCTAGGGGCTGGGCCGGGCATCATCAGGGGGATTGGTGGTGGAATGAAGAGGTTAAGAAGAAAGTGGAGACCAAGAAAGGGGCGTATGCTAAGTTGGTTGAGAGTAAGGACGAAGAAGAGAAACGCGTAAATAGGAAAGAGTACAAGTTAGCTAGGAAGGAGGCTAAGTTAGCAGTTATGGCGGCTAAGACGGCAGCATTTGAGAGCTTGTATGCGGGGTTACAGGAGAAAGGAGGGGAAAAAAGTTGTTTAGACTCGCTAAGGCTAGGGAGAGGAAGGATCGTGACCTCGATCAGGTGAAGTACATTTAGGGGGAGGACGATACAGTGTTGGTGGAGGATGGCCACATTAAGAATAGATGGCAGTCGTATTTTCATAGGCTCTTGAATGACGAAGGGGATAAAGCTATTGTGTTAGGGCAGCTGGAGCACTCAGAGGAGTGTCGGGATTTTAGTTATTGTAGACGTTTTAAGGTAGAGGAGGTTAGAGAGGCTGTTCGCAAGATGCGAAGGGGTAGGGCGATGGGGCCTGATGAGATACCTGTGGATTTTTAGAAGTTTTCTGGCGAGGCTGGTTTAATGTGGTTGACTGGATTGTTTAACGGAATTTTCAAGACGGCGAAAATGACCGAGGCTTAGATGTGGAGTACTATGATCCCTCTTTATAAGAACAAGGGTGACATTCAGATTTGCAATAACTATAGGGGTATTAAGTTATTGAGTCACTCTATGAAGATTTGGGAGAGAGTGGTCAAGGTGAGGCTGAGACGGATAATGTCTATTTTGGAGAACCAGTTTAGATTTATGCCTGGCCGCTCGACGATGGAGATAATTCACCTGGTGCGGAGGCTGGTGGAACAGTATAGGGAAAGGAAGAAGGGCCTGCACATGGTGTTTATCGACTTGGAGAAGGCATATGACAAAGTCCCCAGGGAGGTGCTTTGGAGATGCTTGGAGGTGAGTGGACTCCCGGTGGAATATATCAGAGCAATTAAGGACATGTATGATGGAGATAAAACCCAGATGAGGACGGCGGGAGGAGATTCAGAGCATTTCACTGTCTTGACAGGATTGCATCAGGGATCTACTCTTAGTCCCATTTTGTTTGCTTTGGTGATGGATGTGTTGACGCGGCGTATTCAAGGAGGGGTGCCTTGGTGTATGCTTTTTGCAGATGATGTAGTTTTGATTGATGAGACGCGGGTGTGTGTGAATGGTAAATTAGAGGTGTGGAGACAAACTCTTGAGTCTAAAAAAGGGTTCAGGTTGAGTAGGAGCAAGAAAAAGTATTTGGAATGCAAGTTTAATGACATGAGGCTGGAGAATGAGGTGGTAGTGAAGTTGGAACCACAGGTGGTATGTAAGAGGGATAGTTTCAAGTATCTCGGGTCCGTGATTCAGGGTAACAGTGAGATTGACGAGGATGTCTCGCACCGTATTGCGGCGAGATGGATAAAGCGGAAGCTCACTTCGGGGGTGTTATGTGATAAGAAGGTGTCGCCCAAGCTTAAAGGTAAATTCTACAGGGTGGTAGTCCGTCCGACCATGTTGTATGGAGCAGAGTATTGGCCAGTTAAGAACTCCCACATTCCAAAAATGAAGGTGGCTGAAATTCGGATGTTGCGTTGGATGTGTAGGATGACTAGAGGGGATAGAGTTCGCAATGAGACTATCAGGGAAAAGGTTGGTGTGACTCCAGTGGAGAATAAGATACGGGAAGTCCGATTGATATGGTTCTGACACGTGATGAGGAGGGGCATGGATGCCCCGATTCGTAGTTGTGAGAGGCTAGCTTTGGATGGTTTTAGGCGGGGTAGGGGTAGGCCGAAGAAGTACTGGGGAAAAGTGATTAGGCGGGACATGGAGCAGTTACAACTCACTGAGGACATGACCCTAGATAGGAAGATCTGGAGGACGCGAATTTGGGCAGAAGGCTAGGGTCAGTTTGGGTCGCTAGTGTAGGGCATTACTTGGTGGGGGTATTATTCTTGTTATGATACCTTGTTTCATGCTTTATTACGGATCTATTTACTTTTCTTTGTTTACTATTACTTGTGGGTTTCGTATTTATGTTATGCCATCTTGTTCCATGCTTTACTATGAATTTGTTTAGTATTCCGTGTCTCGAGCCGGGGGTCTATCGGAAACAACCTTTCTACTTCTTTAGAGGTAGAGGTATGGACTGCGTACATCTTACCCTCCCCAGACCTCACTATGTGGGAATACACTGGGTTTGTTGTTGTTTATGTTCACTACTCAAGTAACCAAATTTAGTAAATTCAATTGACAAGTTCACATTTCAAGAACCTAAACTTTAACATTTTCGAGTCACTAATTCACTACTCAAGTAACCACACTTTAGCAAATTCAATTGACAAGTTCACATTTCAACTACCTAAAAACATTTTTGAGTCACTATATTCAAAACACAAGCCCACATTTCAAGTAACTACACTTAAAACATTTTTGACTCACTAATGCAATTCTCAAGTGACCACACTTAACTAACTTCAAAACACAAGTTCACATTTCAAGTACCTACACTTAAACATTTTCAAGTTACTAACTCACTTCTCAAGTGACCACACTTCACTATATTCAAAACACAAGCCCAAATTTTAAGTAACTACAATTAAACATTTTCGACTCACTAATGCAATTCTCAAGTGACTACACTTAAAACATTTTCGACTCACTAAAGTGTCAAAACCTACAAATAGGGGTTGCAACTAAGTTACACAATCCATAGCTATAATCTAAAAAGCGAAGTTGAACCACTTGCCCTCAACCATCCAAACCAATCTTATTGATAAGTAAGAATCCATACATAAGAATATCACAACTCTTAAGTCATTATTTAACTAGTCAAAAATCATAATTGGAGCCAACAAGTCTTTACTATTGTAAAATACCCAAACCAATGTCTCCTTAAAAAACTAAGCATATACCTAATAGTTCTCACAAGGTCTAAAACTAAATGATGTCAAAGATTATAACCACAATATATTAAAACCACAGGTTAAAGATGTGAGCAGTCAAATCAACATACACGAAGGGGAACAACACACGAAGGCATAACTAAGAACTTATTGGGGCTGCAAAGAGTCCTGATGATATCAAAATCTCGATAACCATAGAAAATACATTTTCACACATGTTGATAAGAAGATATAGAGAATTAACTCAAGAATCATAGTCATGTTCCACGAACTTAAAATCTAGGAATAAGGTAGAGCACACGAAGATAAAAAACAGTAAGAATGCGAACAATAAAAAGAGTCAAACCTAAAAAGTGTTCGTCTTATTTCTCGTTCAGAAGAGCAGGGGTCTGGCTCGCATGGCTTTCGATGTGAGGTATGGTCACCGTTGACTGGTGGCGCTGGAAGCTGGAGGAGGAGAAACGGAGAGAGCCAGCGGCGGCGCTGGGTTGGTTCGCCGCTGCTGGTGGCGGCGGAGCTTTATCCGGTGGTTGAGGCGGCTAGTCACTGGGGTCATTTGGTTGGTT
Organism: Capsicum pubescens; assembly: GCA_030864215.1. Lineage (NCBI taxonomy): Eukaryota > Viridiplantae > Streptophyta > Magnoliopsida > Solanales > Solanaceae > Capsicum > Capsicum pubescens. The sequence goes on from CM061548.1 coordinate 155,761,005, forward strand.
GCCGGTGATGCTGGAATGGGGCTGGTCGGCGACGAGATCAGAGGAGAGAGAGGTGGCGGCGCTAGCTTCTTGAGAGAGAGCGAGCGTTTTGAGAGAGATGGGAAAGATGCAGATGTTAAGAAATGTTTTAGGGTTAGGGTTTTGGTTGGGATATTAAAAAGGAAAGAGGATGTTGAATCCATCTCATCCGTTGGATCAATTTTGATCAGCGGCTGAGACTAAAATAGGGTCAACAATTCAATTTTGGTTTAAATTGACATATTTGTGGCTACAATTGACATGAGTTGAATGTAAGTTGACTAGATTTGTAATAAAGTGGATAGAATGGGATAAAATTATAATGACTTAAACAAAATTGGACTACAAGATAAATTAATTGGCAAAGTGGTATTAATTTAGGCCGCTATTTAAATTCTAGTAGCAGCAAATAATGATAATAGTAATAATTAAATAATAAGTAATAATAATAAATAATAATAATAATAATAAATAAGGAATAATAATGATAATAAATAATAATAATAATAATAAACAATAAGAAAAATAATAAGTAATAACAAAAATAAATAATGCTAACTAATGGAAATCTAGATAATGTATTTGCAAAAAATGTGAGTATGCACAGTTATGTGAAAATAATTTAATGAATGTTAATAACATCATATAACATACACACACATACCTATATATATATACCTATACATACACACACATATACACACTATCTACTATATATATCAAGTTCTAAATACATACTAAATATACGTACACGAGTATATTATCCCGTAATATAATGAGACATATTTCGTATACAAACTCTGATGAGTTATCGATTATTTTGACTAACATTAATATCACATCAACATACATTATATTATTACTTCGATCCTCAATAGTATCATATATATGAATGAATCATTCAAAATATGTTGATATATACATTCAGTTATCTAGTTGTCGATTACTGCATACGTCACTACACGAGATATACGTATATACATATATTTAATTGTATATCAGCTTTCAGATACGTACTATAAACATCAAATACACAATTTTACTACCCTATAATAATATGCAACGTATTTTACAAATACTCAGATGAATTATCGATTACATTATCGTATGTCATTAATAAACCTTCACTGTATAATATGTATATGTATATACCTATACATACACACACATATACACATTATCGACTATATCAAGTTCTAAATACGTACTATATCTATTACATACGTACACAAGTATATTATCCAATAATATAATGCGATGTGCTTCTTATACTTACTCATATGAGTGATCGATTAATTATATTTAATTATCTTAATACAATATTAGGTTTTGACTACATCGTTCATCAATCGATCACTAGATTATATATATATATATATATATATATATATGTATGTATGTATGTATGTATATGAACGCTTGAATGAGTACTATATATATCACATTCACAATTATATTACCTTATAATAGACCGTTATCGACATCGTGCGATTAGTGTAATTTGAAAAATATATATATATAATTATTTCTAATGAAAATAATATATATATATATATATTTGATTACATCTATATAATTATTGCCCACTAAATTTTTTTTTTTTTTTTACTTCAAAAACCGACCACTTGTGGTCGGCTTTTAAAAATATTTTCTTTTTTTTTAAAAAAATAAAAACCAACCACAAGTGGTCGTTTTTTTTTTTTAATTTTTGTTTTAAATTTCTAAAAACCGATCACTTGTGGTCGGTTTTTTAAAAATATTTTAAAAAATAATAATTAAAAACCAACCACTAGTGATCGGTTTTTTTAAAAATAAATAAATAAAAAATTTAAAAGTCGACCACAAGTGGTCGGTTTTTTCCAAATATTTTTTTTTAAAAAACCGACCACAAGTGGTCGGTTTTCTTATTATTTTTTTATAAAATAATTAATAATTAATATTTTTTTAAAAATAAATTAAAAAAAATTAAAAACCGACCACAAGTGGTCGGTTTTCTTAGTTTTTTCTCAAATTTTTATTTATAAAATAATTAATATAAAAATCATTGAAAAAAATTTCAAATATAAAAGCGACCACTTGTGGTCGCTTTTTTTTTAAAAATAAAAATTAAAAAACCGACCACATGTGGTCGGTTTTTTTCGTGGTCGGTTTTTCAGTTTTTTTTAGTAGTGCTGGCTGATGCTAGTTGCCACGATATTATTAGAGTTTTTTGTCCTTTTTTTTAATCATATTTGAGTTTTACTTTCCTTGGATGAAAAGTCAAAGTATTACCATACTTTTTTTTTACTTCTCCTGAAAAAAATAAAATTCTCTTTCATGTTTGGCTAACCTCTTTCTTGGAGGAAAGGTGTGAAGTTCTATTAATTGAAAATCACTCTTCTCATATCACAATATAATAGTATCCACAATGTAGTCATTAAAGAGTTTTGATTAGAGGGAGATTTGTTAAGTTCTATGTGTTGTTCTATATTATTTTTTCATATGCAGATAATTGACAAAACATATAAGTATGATTTTAGTATATTTTTCTTTCTCATCTAAATTATCGTCCCCTTGGTTTGAAACTATTAGCTTCCACATTATGCCCTGATGATTTAGAATCCAACACTTATTTGGCTGATGATCATCTGCAAGACAAGAGTTAACAAAGCCGTTAACATTCACTATATGGGATATTTTTCATATTAAATGGTGGTGTCATGGGCAAATAGTTGATACTTGCTCTATGGTATAGAGGAGAAGGGACTACATATGAATAGAACTTCAGTTACTTCTCTTGATAATTTTGATGGTGTAATCTCCAAACTTATTATTTTAGTCAAAATTATAAGAAGAAGCCGTATTGATTTCAATGTTCTCTATTCTCTCCCTTGGCTAATCATATGAAGATCTACAGAGGATCTTGATCTTAGTCGTATTTATCCTCCTAAGTGCCATTATCTATGAACGTTTAGCCAAGTTTTGAAGAGTTTTATGTGTGCTTAACTAGTTGTCAATGGTGTAATTAAGTATTTATGTGTTGAAGTACATGTTTAGAGTGTTTATGGTGCAATGGAAATGAGTTTAGAATTAAAGTGATCACATAGAGTTTAGACGAGAAAACTAGTATTGCTAGCTTGAGCTATACTTGTTCTAGTGGACATTGATGGACTCTATTGTGTTATGTGAGCTAATACTTGTTACTTGATGTTGAAGGAGATCATTGAAGGTGTTAGGAGAAATGCCGGGAAGCTAAACAAGATGTAATAAAGTTGGAAAGACAGCTACAAAGTGCGGAACTTGAAGACAAATGGGAGAATTTAACTACAAAGAAAAGTTAGCGTTTGGAGCATAAGGGTATGCCACGCTCTCGAAGCTTCAAGATAAGGGCATGCCACGCCCAAGGGTAATTTTCGTGAATAATTGTTCTACACTATAAATAGGAAACTTGTCTCCTATTCTAAACACCTTGGACAACTTGGGGAGAGAGAAAACACACGAAGAGGCTCCAATTAGGGTTCTTATTCTTCACTTTAGTTTACTTTTAGTTTTTACTAATGAATTTCAATCCTGTGATTATTTCTAAGACTATGAGTGGTTAAACATCCTCATTCTAGGGTTGAGGTTATGAACATGAATACTTAGTATTCAATTGAGTTGGTTTTATCTTGATTATCTTATTTGGTTGTTCATATATTCTTGATTATATTATTCTATGGATTCACGACCTTTAGAGTACATTTATATTTATATTGTGATCCCAGAAGGAGTAACTTTAGATTATAACATGGGATATATGGAGTGGGTTCTTATTCTTTAAATAAATTAAAGATAATATTCATGGTTAGGATAGGAATATACCTAATTCTCCCCCTTTGGTTCAAATACGTAAAGACATACAAGTATGTTTAAATTTGTTCTCACATCCACACTCAATTATGTAGTTGTGGGGCTAATTTAGATAGACGATTAGAGGCTCGGAGGACCATAATCATGTTATAAGCCCCATGAATAGCCCCATGAATCAACAACCAAGATAATTAACTTAACCAACAAGATTGTATAGCTTAATAGGATTGTTTAATTTGCCTTGACTTTGGATTTCTCATAATCCTTGTCTCTAATACTTTATATTCTCGTTATTATTCATTGTTACTTTTAGATTCTTAAACTTAAACTCTCTCTTGGGTTATGAATCACACTTATTTAACTTCAATGGTAATACTTTAGTGGATTGATTGCCAAAATTAAGTTTCTGTGGGATCGATGTTTGGCTCGAACGGACCACTATATTTCTTGTACGACCATATACACTTGCGTGTGTGGTAGGATCACAACAAGTTTTTGGCGCTGTTGTCGGGGACTTAAAAGATTGGAAACCTGCTTATTTTTAGTTTTGCTATTTTGTTTGATAAGTGCTGATAACTTAGTCTTAGCTTCTGAACTTGTAGGTACAGTCTAAATTTCAAAGAAGCTGGCAAGGTAAAGGGATTTGATTAACCCATATTCTGAACTTGAGTGATGATTACATCAATTAAGAAGAGAAATAAATAGGTCTCTATCGTATTTTGCAAGTTTATTAGGGAAAAGCCATTCCTGCAGTCATGATTGAAGAATAACCAGCACACAGGACAGTGCATGAAGTGGCAATCGCAATAGCAACTAATGTTACCTCTGCCATCCACAGACCTAAACCTGAAGGTAGATTTAAGCTTAAACAGAATATGGTGCAGTAGTTGCACTGCAGTGGGCAGTTCTCAGATCTGTCACATGGTGATCCACAGGTTCATCTACAAAACTTTTTAGTGACACTTTTATTCCCACTGGAATCTCCATAGACTACGCGAGGCTCACTCTTTTCCTATTTCGTTATTGGGGGAAACGAAGAAATAGTTGAGGGCAGAACCTTCAAACTCCATCACTACATGGGATGACTTGGCTAAGAAGTTCCTCATCCGATTCTTTCCATCTGGCAAAACTGCAGGGTTACAGAGTGAGATCTTGAGTTTGAAGTAAAACCTAGATGAGAATCTCTATCATGCATATGAGAGATTCAACTCTCTTCTCAGGGATTGTCCTACTACCAACAAACAAACGAGGTATTAACTCATAATTTTGTAGAAGCTCTTGACCATAATACTGAAACACCCTAGGTTTTGGCCCTTAGAAATTTCTTGAGTTTGAACTCTTTGGACATCATACGACTCATGCTTACTAAACGTATGATGTGGGTATGGTTTAGGGGTCTTGGTCATATGTTACTCAGTGTGGGTTTGTTTTTTTCCTGTCCAAGGTATTAGTGGACATCATACTAATCGTATGATGATGGTATAAGATAGGCTATAGACTCGTATGATTCTCAGTGTGTCAAGTCTTTGGTAGGCTACCTAGGGTACGGTTTAAGGGTACCATTCATATGTTATGAATATGAGTTGGCCCTTGTGGTCATATGTTGGACAGTGTTGGAGTACAACTTTCTGCCTAAGGTACAAGTATAGGGTACCACTCGTATGTTGTGGGTACGGTTTGGTAGGTCTAGTCGTACCCTCATGCTCCCATTTTTAGCTTTTAAGCTGAGGGTATTTCAGATATTTCTCACCCCAAAACCCTTAAGTCGCTACGTCTTATATCATATTGTAGCTTCTCATAACATACTTTGAAAGATCAAAACACTCCTAAAATTCTCTCTAAACTCTCTCAAGAAGATTGGGCTAGGATTTTCTTCAAGTGTTCATCTAGAGGCTTGAAGACCAAGTTATCTCCATGAATATTCATAAATAAGGCATGTTACTCCTACCTCATTGTTAGTTAAACTAAAACCATATTTTACTTAATCATTTTCATGGCATTATTGTGGGTTTATGTTGGTTTTGAAATATAGATTGGGGTTTTTGGTTACTAATAGTTGGATGATGTTTTCCCATGTTTTATTTATGTTTTTTCTTGTTATAATACTGGTTTGAACATGTGGTTGCATAGGAATGGTTAATTGGTTCTTGGTTTTGGTTTTAGAAACTATATGCCTTCAACATATTTATTAAAATGCCTTTGAGAATGGTTTTGTCACATAGTTTGACTTTTTATTGAACACCTTGCATTGCATAATATGGTAATGGAACCCAAATTGGTTTGGCTGGTTTTAAGTGGTTGGGAATAGCCTGGGTGGTCATAGAACCCAAATTGATTATTTTGGAATGGAAATTGGCAATAAACTCAACCCACTTGCATAATTATTTTTGGTTTAAGCATTACTACTTGGCTTGGTTTGTTTCTTAAGACTAATGCATGGCATAAATGGTTAATTGGTTAAAGAAGGTTTTGAAAACCTTATGGGTTACACGAAAATCTCCCAAGTGAACTAATAACAAAAACCTTACGGGGTACACGGGAATTCCCCAAGTGATTTTAATAATGGAGTTTGGGTACATGGGAATCCCTTAAGTGTTGACTAATGACATTGCTTATAAGTTATAGTTGGTATGATAATACCAATTTATAATGCCTTAATAATTGACTCCTGGAATTGGTGGTTTGGTTATGTGTTAAATGTTTTAATCCGGTAATAATATCGTGTTGTGATAGCTAGCCATGAAGGTATGAGTTTGAAAGTTTGACACTGGAAACTCCTGTTTGTCGACATAAGGATTGGTCTAGATGACCATATACTTGTGGGGTACAAGGGAAACCCCCCAAGTACATACACATACATATGTATCATAGAGGGTGAAGGGTACAACGGGATCCCCAGCCACCTATGGTATCTCTAGTTCGTATGGGTTCACACACTGTGGCCTGTCCAGACACTGGAACCATATAGCCCATAGGTGGATTATAACCGTAAAGCTACATGACCCAGGTTAAGATTTCAAATACATGCTAAGCCCATTCCCTTTCCCAGCATGATATATATATATATATGTATGTATGTATGTGATTGCATATGGTTACTTACTTTGATTTGAATAATGACACTATTTTATCCTTACTCCTGAGTACATGCTAGCGTTCACCTACTAACCCATCTTCGGGCGTTGTATCCCCACGCGATGTAGGAACCGTCCATACTATGACACCTCCTGCTCAGTGACTTGGTGATTCAGGGAAAACTTTAGTCAGACTGAAGCGGTAAGTTTTTATTCTTCGGAAGGCCCATTTCATTACCTTATGATTTTACTATTCTCTTAACATTTATTTTTTGCTATGGCTGGGGACATATTTCGACTCGATATTCTAGGTCATTATTTAGAGGCTTTGTATGTGCAACTGTGGACTTGGGTATGGAATGGATATGGTTTTGGTTATTATTAGGTTTGGGTTGATATTGGTTGATTTGACTTGGTTGGGTTGGTCTCGGTTATAGACCTATCCCAAAGTCATTATATTTTTAATTACTCTATCTTGTTATATGTTCAAAATTCATCCGACTCAGGGCATATATTGGTTTGATGGTTCGGGTATAGGGGAAGTATCCTGTTCTTGTTGGACTTGAGATGCCTATTACGACAAGGCCCCAGTTTAGGTTTGAAGCATCCCAGGTTTGGACTCTTAGAAAAATTCCAAGAATCTCATTCTTCGGACCCATTACAACTCATGGTACGAGCCGTAAGCTGGGGAACGAGTGGTGAAGACCTGTCGTAAGCTGACTAGTATTAGTTGGTGGGATTATTTTGGACACTAAAATGGATACAAATTGAGGGTGTGAGTCGTAAGGCATGGGTACGAGTTGTATATGTGACTCGTAAGGTGGAAAATATTTGATCTTCCTGGTGTTACATCTTCCAGGGATATGAATCATGGGTACAGATCGTATGCTGAGGTTACGACTTGGTTGGATGAGTCGTATATTGGACAGTGTATGATCCATGGTTGAGGATTGGTTACAATTGGGTGGGTATCAACCGTAAGCTAGGTTACGACTCGTAAGGAGGTCAGTCGTAACCCTATGTCGGGTTTTTATGGGATTTAAGTGGGGGTACTCTGGATATTTCTCTACTTACCCTAATAAGGACCCACAACTTCTAATACACTTAGGAGGTTATTTAACTTATTATTTTATTCTTAAACACTGAGAATCTCTTCCAAAACATATCATAATTATCTTAAGAGCTTTTGGGGCAAAGAGCTAGGGTTTCAACTAAGGGCTTACTTTAGGGATTATCTTGGCAAATTCTTTCCATCAATCTTCTTGGTTTAAGTCATGATTCTCTTCCCTATTTGTAATATCAATTAAAGGCATGGTTATATAGTTTCATGGTTTTACTTTTGCATGGTTTTGATTTTCAATCATTGATTTGAGGGTTATGATGTTAAAGGCATGGTTATGATTTCTTATGGTTTTAATTATGCTTTCTATGCATTAATAGTTGTTTTGGATGATGGAATTGCGTGGTAATGGGTTAATGGTAGTGGAATTTGATTTTGGTAATACTATACCCCCAAGGTGTTTGATTAAATACTTACAAATACATTTATCTCATTGACTCTTTTAAAAGGGAGCTCTTGCTTATTTTTAGCTTATGCATAAGACTACAATTGGTTTAAATGGTTTAGAAAGGTTAAAAGCTAATTGGTTATGCTTGTGGAGAACATTATCGTCTCCCAAGAGGTTAATATGGTAAACGAAAAGGGCACCGAGAGTCCCCTTAATGTAAATTGGTTTGGCTAAGGATAATACTTGCAAGTATGGTGGTATGACGATACCACTGGTTTATCAAATATCCTTGGTTAATAAATGGATAATTAGATTGTTTGGACTTGGTTTTAATTGGGCATTAATCGTGGAAAGTGTAAGCTAAGCCGTGGAAGGTGGCGATCTCGGGGGGATCAAAACTGAATACTTATATTTACCGATATAGAGGTCTTCGATGGCCACGTGTGAGTGTCATATTTATATTATAGGGATATACTCGTCATCCCAGGGTTATTGCCTGGTTGTGCGGCTACACGCACCGGGACCCTTTCAGCAGGAAGAGCTGAATCTATATGGCCCGTGGGTGGTAGGACGGCTAAGATACACGACCCAGGTTAAGGTTTTAAATAGCATGCTAAACCCGGTACCTTTTCCTAGCACTTATATATATGTATGGTTATTTGCATTAGATGGTTTTCACTTAGTTTTGATAACTGATATTACTTTATCCTTATCTTAGGATTCATGCTAGTGTTCACCCACTAACTTGTCTACTGGTGGCTGTATACCCACGCTATGCAGGAACCAGATGTTCAACTCCTCCTTCATAGTATTTGAATCGGGGACAACTTATTGGACTAAAGTGGTGTGCTTCTATTCTTTCGGAAGGCATCATTTTATGTTGAACATTCTTAGACTTTTTATTTTCTTTCCAGATATTGGTTTTGGCCATGGTTGGGGGCATGTCCCAATCGGATATTTGTATTCTTTTGGATAGAGGTTTTATGGTACTTCTGGGGGTTAGAATGGGCGGGATCAGTATTGGGTTAGCCTTGGCATTGGAATAAATTGGGAGGCTGGCATCATCAGACATAATTTCTCACTGTTCCATTGTATTACATGTTGGGTTTGACTTTCATATTATGTTTCAATATTCTCTTTGGTTTTCTATGGTATGGATTGGTATGTACAAACTTGGTTGGGTCGGTCATGTTTGTGACCCTATCCCAAAGTCTTCTTGAGAGCATTGTGCAATTTTGTTATATGCTCAAAATTCAGCTCATCTAAGGTTGTATAAGGTGGTTGAGTTGGGTTAAGGGGGTGGTTCCCAGTCCTAGGTGGACTTGGGATGCCCATTACGATAAGGCCCCGGTATAGGATACGTCAAGTTGGTATCAGAGCCTAGGTTCATGGTCAATTGGGAGTCCACATAGCCGTTTTGAGTAGAGTTTCTTTTAGGGGTGTGTAGCACGCTACACTCATAAGGGAGAGACTGCAAGACATCTAGGAATATTTCACTTTTTTGGTATTCTTTTTTCAAGCTTGACTTCTCAATCCTGGAATCTCCTCCAATCCTTGTTTGTTCATATTTAAGATTATGCCTTCGAGATCTGGAACACAAGAAAATTCTTTCATTCTATCTGGGGATAATGCTGAAGAAGTACCTCCTACATTTGGAGTACATCATCGATTTCATGGTCCTGTTCTTTATTGTTCTGAAGTTCCTCCTCCTGCTTCTCAGGTCCCTCAGGGCAATATGATGCTTGCAGAGTTTCGTCAGTTTATGCATGTTATTGCCCAATTGGTTGCTACTCAGGCCGAGCGAGGTACGACCAGTATTGTATTTGCTGAGGCCGCTAGGCTTAGACAGTTTATGAAGATGGGTTCGTTGACTTTTATGGGAGTGAAGGGACAGGAAAACCCACAGGGCCTTCTTGATGAGATGGATAAGATCTTTCGAGTAATGAGGGATACTAATGTAGATGGAGTAAACTTTGTAGCTTATCATCTCTAAGAGGTTTCTTATCTGTGGTATGATGAGTGGACAGAGATAAGGTCTATGTAGAAGAGAATGGTTTGTAGGAGGAATTTTCTGATGCTTTCATGGATCGATTCTTTCCTCAAGAGTTGAGAAAAGCTAAGATAGAGGAGTTTGTGAACCTCGGGCAAGGAAAAATATCTGTGAAGGAGTAAGCTTTGAAGTTTCATCAGTTATAGAGGTATGCTCCTGATTTGGTGGCTGATATGAGGTCGAGAATAAGAAAGTTTGCTTCTGGGTTAAATAGAGATCTAATTCTGGAGAGAAAGACTGCTTTACTTATGAGGGATATGGACATGTCGAGAATGACTATTCATATGCAGCAGGTTGAGGATAAGAAGAGAAGGTAGGCATAATATAGAGATAGGCAGGGTAAGCGGGGTAGGTTTTTTGATCAGGAAGTGCCCAGTCTTAAGGTGGTAGAGATGGTGGGAAATGGCAAAAAAAGTGAGGGAGTTCTGGTTCCTTCTCTATTGCCAGTGCTCCTTACCCCCAACAGTCGGGCGATAGGCGTCATCATGGTGGTGAGAATTCTCGAGCCCAGGGAGCCCAGTCTCAGACAAGTAAAGGTTAGTTTGTTTGTTCGTGTCCTCCTTGTTGGTTTTGCGGTCATCCTCATCAGGGATTCTATGAAGAAGGTAGGGATAAGTGCTTCAAATGTGGCTAAGTAGGCCATTGACTCAGGGATTGTCCATTTAACAGGGTTGCTATTGGGGCGAATAAGATTTTTGTGGCTTCATCTTCTATTCCTACACCTGGTGGTGTGGCATCTGCTTCTATTACTGCTCCTAGTTCTAGTGCTAGTCGAAATAGGTTATATGCTTTGGCGTCCCGTCAGGAATTTGAGGCATCGCCTGATGTTGTTACTGGTATGTTACAATTTTTCTCTCACGATGTGTATTGCTTGCTTGATCCAGGTTTTACCCTTTTCTATACCACTCTTTATGTAGTTGTGTCTTTTGGTTTCAATTCCAAAATTATTTTATATCCATTTTCTGTTTCTACCCTGGTAGGAGATTTGGTCATTGCTGAACGGGTCTATAGGGGGTGTGTGGTATTTGTGAATGGTAGGCATACTTTGGTGGATTTATTTGAGTTGGTATAGTAGATTTTGATGTAATATTGGGCATGGATTGGTTGCATTCTTGTTATACAAACTTGGATTGTCGAACCCGTAAGGTCATCTTTAGGTTCCTTGGTGAGCCAAAAATAAAATGGAAAGGTTGTTCCTTAGCGCCTAGGGAGAAGTTTATTTCTTATCTTAGAGCTTGAAGGTTAATCTCTAAAGGTTGTCTTTATCACTCGGTCAGGGTTAAAGATTCTAATTTGGAAAGTCCTCCTTTGTCTTCGGTCCCTGTGGTTAATGAGTTTCCAGAGGTCTTTTCGAATAATCATCCAGCTGTTCCTCCAAATAGGGAAATAGAGTTTGGTATTGATTTACTTCTAATCCAGGTGTTCCTCCGAATAGGGAAATAGAGTTTGGTATTGATTTACTTCCAGACACTCGTCCAATTTCTATTCCTCCGTATAGAATAGTTTCGCCTGAGTTAAGAAAACTCAAGGAGAAAATTAAGGATCTTCTAGATAAAGGGTTTATTCGTCCTAGTGTTTTCCCATGGGGTGAACTGATGTTGTTCGTGTCCAAGAAGGATGGTTCTCTTCGTATGTGCATCGACTATAGGCAGTTGAATAAGGTAACAGTCAAGAACAAATATCCTCTCCTTTGGATAGATGATCTGTTTGACCAGTTGCAAGGTGCAAAGCTCTTCTCTAAGATAGATCTTTGGTCTGGGTACCATCAGTTGACAATTAGGGAAGTGGATATCCCTAAGATGGCTTTTCATATTAGGTATAGGCATTATGAGTTTTGGTGATGTTATTTGGATAGACAAATGCCCCGACAACATTTATGGATCTGATGAACAAGGTGTTTCAGCAGTAGTTGGATTTTTTCATCATTATATTTATTGACGATATTCTGGTGTATTCAAAGAGTGAGATGGATCATGCTGATCACCTCTGTGTGGTGTTGCAGACCTTAAGGGAACATCAGTTGTTTGCTAAGTTATCTAAGTGCAAAGGGAACATCAATTGTTTGCTAAGTTCTCTAAGTGCGAGTTTTGGTTGAATATTGTGACTTTTTTGGGTCATATCATTTCTAGTGAAGGGATTACGGTGGATTCACAGAAGGTGGCTGTGGTGAATAAGTGGCCTAAACCTACGACTCCATCTAATATCCGGAGCTTCTTGGGTTTAGCTAGGTATTATAAGAGGTTTGTGGAGAGCTTCTCATCGATAGCTGCTCCTTTGACTAGGTTAACTCAGAAAAAGGTTAAGTTTTCTTGGTCGGATACATGTGAAGGGAGTTTTGAGAAGTTGAAGGATAAGTTGACTTCGAATCTAGTTTTGACTTTACCGAAAGACAATAATGGGTTCGTGGTTTATTGTGATGCATCTCGGGTTAGTATTGGTTGCGTGTTGATGCATCATAGGAAGGTGATAGCCTATGCTTACAGGCAGTTGAAGGTGCATGAAAGGAACTATCCTACTCATGATTTGGAGATATTGACTGTTGTGTTTGCTTTGAAGATATGGCGACTTTATTTATATGGGGTCCACGTGGATATCTTTTCTGATCACAAGAGTTTGCAATATGTGTTCTCGTAGAAAGAGTTTAATCTCAGACAAAGGGGATGGCTTGAGCTTCTCTAGGACTATGATATGAGTCTTCACTACCATCCAGGTAATGCTAACGTGGTTACTGATGCTCTTAGCAGGTTGTCCATGGGTAGGTTAGCTCATGTAAAAGAATAAAAACAGGAATTGGTGAAGGATATTCATCGCTTGGCAAATCTTGGGGTTCATCTCTTGCACTCCAAGGATGGTGGTGTGATGGTGCAAGAAGTGGTTAGATCATATCTTGGTGCGTAGTTAAGGAGAAACAAGTGTTGGATTCTGCTTTGATAAAAATCAAGGGTAGCTTTGGTGAGAAACCAATGGCGGATTTTAAGATTAGCAGTGATGGTACTTTGCTATACCAAAGGAGGTTGTGTGTTCCTGATGTAGACGATTTGTAACAAAGGATCTTGGCTGAGGTGCACTATATTGTCCATCCTAGTTTTACTAAGATGTACCATGATCGCAAGGAGATCTATTGGTGGAGTGGAATTAAGCGGGACGTGATTGATTTTGTGTCCAAGTGCTTGGTGTGTCAACAAGTTAAGGTTGAGCACATAAGGCCTGGTGGATTGTATCAAGAGATTAAGTTGCCTGAATAAAAGTGGGAGAAGATCAATATGTATTTTGTTACTGGTCTTCTTCGATCTCAAAATCAATTTGATTCGATTTGGGTCATTGTGGATAGGATGATGAAGTCTGGCCATTTGTTGCCTGTGCAGACTAGCTTTTTGGTGGAGGATTATACGGAGCTTTATCTTCAAGAGATTGTGAAACTGCATGGGGTGCCTGTTTTGATTATTTATGATCGTAGTACGCAGTTTACGTCCCACTTCTGGTGGTCTTTCCAGAAAGGGTTGGGGACTAAGGTGAATCTGAGTTTGTCTTTCCACCCACAGTCGGATGGGCAGGCAGAAAGAACTATTTAGACATTGAAAGTTATGCTTCAATCCTGTGTGATTGATTATGATGGCAGTTAGGTGGAGCATCTACCTTTGGTAGAGTTTGCTTACAACAATAACTATCATAAAAGTATTGGTATGTCTCCTTTTGAGGCGTTGTATGGTAGGAGGAATAGATCTCTTATTGGTTGGTTTAAGCTCGGCGAGGCTAATTTATTTGGTTCAGATTTGGGTCGTCAAGATATGGAAAAGGTGAAGATGATTCGGAATAGGCTCAAGGCTGCCTAGAGTCATCAAAAGTCGTATGCAGATGTTAGGCGTAGAGACTTGGAGTTTGCAGTTGGGGTTAAGGTTTTCCTTAAGGTGTCTCCTATGAAGGGAGTAGCACGGTTTGGCAAAATGGGAAATCTCGGTCCTCGATACATTGGTCCTCATGAGATTTTGTGAAGAGCGGGCAATATTGCATATGAGTTGGAGTTTTCATCTAGTTTGAGTTTGGTTCATCTGGTATTTCATGTTTCTATGTTGAGAAAGTGCGTTGGTGATTCGTCTTTGATTTTGCCTTTGGAAGGGTTGGATATCTCGAATTCTCTGTCTTATAAAGAGGTCTCAATTGAGATATTAGATAGTCAGGTTCGTTGTTTGAGGACCAAGGATGTCGCTTTGGTTAAGGTTCTATGGCAGAACCACAAGGCTTTGAGGACCAAGGATGAGGCCACGTGGGAAGCAAAAGAGGACATGAATTCCAAGTATCCACTCTTTTTTTCTGCTCCTGATATTTGTGCAGAAGGTATGTGTTCTTGAACACATCTTTATTTTCTGAGTTTGTTAAAGAAAAGATTAGCATCTTTGCCTCTTTATTTTTAAACTTTGTTAAAGGGATGTTTGATAATGCAAATGACTCTGTGTGTGGTTACCCCTACCTTATCTTTCATTCGGGGATGAATGTTCCTAGTGGGGGAGACTGAAGCATCCCAGGTTTGGACCCTTAGAAAATTTCCAAGAATCTCGTTCTTCAGACCCATTACGACTCATGGTATGAGCCGTAAGCTGGGGTACGAGTGGTGAAAACCTATCATAAGCTGACCAGTATTAGTTGGTGGGATGGTTTTGGAAACTGGAATGGATACGACTTGAGGGTATGAGTTGTAAGGCATGGGTACGAGTCGTAAGGTGACTCGTAAGGTGGTCAGTGTTATATCCTTTTGGTGTTATATTCTGCTAGGGATACGGATCGTATGCTGAGGTTACGACTTGTTTGGATGAGTTGTTTATTGGACACTGTCTGATCCATGGTTGAGGTTTGGTTACGATTGAGTGGGTATCAATTGTACGTTACGTTACGACTCGTAAGGAGGTCAGTCGTTACCATGTGTTAGGTTTGTATGGGCTTTAAGTGGGGGTATTTTGAATATTTCTCTACTTACCCTAATAAGGACCCATGACTTCTAATACACTTAGGAGGTTATTTACCCTATTATTTCATTCTTAAACACTTAGAATCTCTTCTAAAACATAACAAAATTCTCTCAAGAGCTTTTGGGGCAAAGAGCTAGGGTTTCAACTAAGGGATTACTTCTGGCTTGTCTTGGTGAATTCTTTTAACAATCTTCTTGGTTTAAGTCATGATTCTCTTCCCTACATGTAATTTCAATAAAAGTTATGGATATATGGTTGATTTCATGGTTTTACTTTTGCATGGTTTTGGTTTTCAACCATTGATTTGGGGGTTATGATGTTAAAGGCTTGGTTACGATTTCTTATAGTTTTAATTATGTTTTCTATGCATTTAATAGTTGTTTTGGATAATGAAATTGCATGGTAATGGTTTAATAGTGATGGAATTTGGTTTAGGTTATACTATGCCCCCAAAGGTGTTTGATTAAATGCTTATAAAGACATATTTATTGCATTGACTTTTTTAAAAGGGAGCTCTTTCTTGTTTTCAGCTTATGCATGAAACTACAATTGGTTTAAATGGTTTACAAAGGTTAAAGGCTAATTGATTATTCTTATGGAGAACATGGTAGTCTCCCAAGAGGTTAATATGGTAAATGAAAAGGGCACCGAGAGTCCCCTTAATCTAAATTGGTTTGGATAGGGATAATGCTTACAAGTTGGTGGTATGAGATACCACTGGTTTATCAAATAGCCTTGGTTAATAAATGGATAATTGGATTGTTTGGACTTGGTTTTAATTGGGCATTAATGGCGGAAAGTGTAAGCTAAGCCGTGGAAGGTGGTGATCCCGGGGGTATCAAAACCGAAAACTTATATTTGCTTATATGAGGGGTCTTCGATGGCCACGTGTGAGTGTCACGTTTATATTAGAGGGATGTACTATTCATCCCAGGGTTATTGCCTGGTCGTTCGACTACACGCATCGGGCCCCTTTCAGCAGGGGGAGCTGAACCCATATGGCCCGTGGGCGGTAGGAAGGCTAAGCAACACGACCCAGGTTAAGGTTTTTAATGGCATGCTAAACTTCTCCCTTTTCCCAGCACTTATATATATGTATGGTTGTTTACATTGGATGGTTTTCACTTGGTTTTGATAACTGGCGTTACTTTATCCTTATCCCGAGATTCATGCTAGTGTTCACCCACTAACCCATCTACTAGTGGCTGTATACCCATACTATGCAGGAACCAGATGTTTGACTCCTCCTTCATAGTATTTGATTCGGGGACAACTTATTAGACTGAAGTGGTGAGCATCCATTCTTTCGGAAGGCATCATTTCATGTTTGATATTCTTAGACTTTTTATATTCTTTTCGTATATTGGTTTGGCCATGGTTGGGGGCATGTCCTATCCGGATATTTATATTTTTTTGGATAGATATTTTGTGGTACTTCTGGGGGTTGGAATGGACGGGATTGGTATTGGTGTCAGCCTTGGCATTGGAATAAGCTGGGAGGCTGGCATTATCGAACACAATTTCTCATTGTTTCATCGTATTACATGTTGGGTTTGACTTTCAAATTATGTTTCAATATTCTCTTTGGTTTGGTAGGGCATGGATGGTTGGATTGGTATGGACTGACTTGGTTGGGTCGGTCATGGTTGTGGCCCTATCCAAAAATCTTCTTGATAGCATTGCACAATCTTGTTATATGCTCGAAATTCAGCTCATCTAAGGCTGTATAAGGTGGTTAGGTTGGGTTAAGTGGGTGGTCCCCGGTCCAAGGTGGATTTGGGATCCCATTATGACAAGGCCCCGGTCCGGCTGCGTTAGGGTCGTGTCAAATACAAAGATTTTTTTAGATTTAACTGTAGATGGGCAAGCGTTGGAGAAAACATTTTACGAGCTATACACTCTTCTGAACCAAATTGCACGAGGCAATTCCAAATGGCATGGTAAGGTTTCTAGAAGATCGAAAAATCCTACAGGTATTATTAAGGTTGACAGTGTCATAACATTGGCTGCTCAGTTGGCATCCTTTTAGAATCAAATGATGTCACAGTTT
The DNA here is from genome assembly GCA_030864215.1 of Capsicum pubescens. Classification (NCBI taxonomy): domain Eukaryota; kingdom Viridiplantae; phylum Streptophyta; class Magnoliopsida; order Solanales; family Solanaceae; genus Capsicum; species Capsicum pubescens. The sequence continues at coordinate 155,778,497 of CM061548.1, forward strand.
GGTAAGTTGAGTGTGAATCAATCTCAGGATCAAGTAAATGCAGTTTAGCAGGCTCAGTGCTGTGAGATTTGTGGAAATAGTGCTCAGTCTACTGACTCATGTGGAGCAAATCAGGAGTCAGTGAGCTTTACGGGAAATGCACAACAAGGTAACTAGAACTATGGTAATACCTACAATCGGAATTGATTAAGTCAGCCCAATTACTCATGAGGCAATAACCAGTCTCAAACTCAGCAGTTTCAGCAGCAACAGAATATTCAGAATAACACTCAGGCCAGTAATATTGAAGAGACTTTGAAAAAAATCCTGACCAACCAAAAACAAATGGCTACGGAGATTAAAAAAATAACAACTTGCTCACAAAAATTTGAAAACACAGTTGGGTCAGTTAACTCAGGCGTAGAATACAAGACCTCACTGGGGTTTGCTTGGTGATTCAGAGAATTCAAAGCAAGTGATAGCAATCACCTTGAGGAGTAGTAGAGACTTGATTGAAAGGACTCTTAAGAAAAATTAGGAGGCATAGACAGAGTTTGTCCCATAGCAGGCAGAAGAGAAACAAACGACAACCTAAGAGGCTGAAAATTTGGGAAAGTCTAAGTACCTAAAAGAAAGGGCAGCTGGGTAATCACAAGAGAGACCACCATTACCATTTCCTTTTAAGCTTAAAAAGGCTAATAAAGATGTTTTCTTTAAGAAGTTCTTTAACATTCTCAGAGAACTTTATATTAACCTTTCTTTGTTAGATGTGTTGTATGGAATGCCTAAGTATGCTAAATACTTGAAGGATGTGGTGACCAACCAAACAAAGTTGGACGATATTGAGATGGTAGCACTTAATGAGGAGTTCAATTTAGTGGTGATGAGCAAGATCGCAAAAAAGCTTAAGGACCCAAGGAGTTTCTACCTCCCCATAAATATTAGTAAAAGCAATGTGGTCCATGATTTGCGTGATTTGAGGTGGAACATAAATTTGATGCCCATATCTATGTTCAACACTCTAGTTTTAATAAAGCTGAGGCTATGTTCAGTGATGCTCCAAATGGCAGATAGAACAAGAGTGGTTCTTGAAGGAATCACAGAGGATGTTCTCATTAAGGTTGATAAGTTCATTTTTCCTACTGATTTTATTGTTCTTAATTATGATGCATATGACAGGGTACCGATCATACTTGGATGTTCATTCCTGGTAACTGGAGGAGCACCTATTAATGTGTGTGAGAGAGAGAACTCTAAAAATAAGATTAAATGATGAAGAGTTGGTCTTTAAAGTGTACAAAGCAATCAATACGCTCTCACACTACAAAGAGTTGTGAATGATCACAACTTTAGAAGTGGATGAGTATGGGTGGAGGAGTACAAGTATCCAATGACCTCTCCAGGCTCTTTCATATAGTTTCCCAAACAAAAAATCAAGCCTGAAGTTAAAAAATATAAAAAAAGCTTATAGAGTTAAGTGTGGAGAAAGGTGCAGACCTTGAGAGTAAGCACTCAAGAGGTCAGAAAATAATAAGAAGATGTGCTTTGAGTAGGAGAAAGAGGATGAAAGAGAATGGTTGAAAATGGTGATGTGAGTCGTGCCATGATAATAAATCTGGCGCTGCTTGGGAGGCATACCAAGTTAAGGTAGGTATGTTATCTTCTTGTTTTCCTTAAGTATCATATTTTTTTTGTTTGAGTCACAGGTTGACGGAAAGTCTGAGTACCGACGATCTAAGCTAAGAATCATGACAACTACTAAATGTGGGATCCACCAGACCCTCTTTGATGATTAAGATGATACTAGCTGGGCCTAGAGTCCTTAAGGAGTATTTCTATCCTTACTTTTAAGTTATACTTTGGGGATAAAATATGATTTTAAGTGTGGGGTAGGAATCTTTCTATGTTTAGGTGAAGTGCTGCTATAGAATTTTTATTTTTATTTTTCTAGTTCTTGACTAAAATTAAAAGAATTATAAAAATATTTTATCTTTGTTTATTTTAGTTTTTTTTGGTGTCTGTCTAGTCGAAGCACACTTCACCCACCCCTTAGTTTTTCTTTTTGGTTCTTTTTATAGGGGGTTTCCTTTGAACCCAGTATTCATTTTTTATGTTTTGAGTATTTTTAAATTTTTGGTTAGGAATAATTTAGATGTTCTTGCCAAGTGCTATGTATGCTTACACGATGCACGTGATTTTAAATATAAAAAATATGTGAGTTGAATGACTATTTTTGAGACTCCTAGGCTTATGTTTATGACTCTTGAGCAATGCTGGCTTAATTATGAATTCTTTCTATTTTTTGGATTAGAATCTATAGAGATCCTACTTGATTTAAGCAAGTCCCATGTGTGAGTGAGGTCTTTTGTTATCTTTCTTATTATATATTGATGTTCAGAACTTGCCTGGTGCGTTTGCAAAGCGAAATAAAAAATGTTGGATTTAGGAGATGATATAGGCAATTCTTTGATATCCATGTTTTATACCCTCTTTATCTACCCTTTCTATATGACCTAAGTTAGCCCCGTTTAGCCTTTAGCATATTCCTTGATAGCCCCACATGTAGCTTATTCCCTTCTTTTGATTGACCATAATTTGATCCAAAGCTCCTAAGTGCTTTAGTGGAAAAATTGAGAGGTTAAAGAGAGTAGAGTTAAAGAAGGAAAAAGTGACAGTAAAGCCCCAACATAATAGCTATTGGTGTTTTAAAGTTCATGTGTTATGGCTGGGAGGAACGAAATGAAAAGAAAAGAAATTGATCAAAAGAAAATCATGTGTTAATAGAAAATTCTCCCTACTTAATATGTGTGAACTAGATTAAAGAGATAGAGTGAAACAAAATAGAGTAGGAAGATAAAAAGTGGTGAAAAGTTGGTTGTTTAGAGAGGAATTCAATGTTATTTGTAATGTATTGAAGCTTTTAGGGAAGATAGTCACTATTACTGGCTAGAATAGTTCCTACCCATCCCTTAGCCTACATTACAACCCTTAGAGTCCTATTTGATTCTGAGACTTGATGTTCTTATATTACTGGAGTACTACAGGACAAGCTTATGGTTCATCTTATGTGCATGTGAATTCTTTATGAGAATGAGCGAAATTTAATTCTTACACCCATTTGTGTGATAAATTGCATATATGTGAGTGAATATGGGTGACTCTCATATGGTGAGGTCACATATTTGATTATGGTTAGGTGATTTGTATGTTCACTTTGATTGAGTATTATGCATGAGTTTTCCAACTCAGCAGTCAATTCTTGAGGTTAGAATATTTTGAAGTAGTATTCATGCTCTTTCAACTGTAATATGACATACTTGGTGTGGAACTTGCTATTCATATAGTCCTTGTAATTCTATCTTAAGTGTCTTATTTGTAGTAGTAATGGTGAATTCTTCCTTGGATGGTGCTCAATTTAAAGAGTTGTTCGAGGATGAACAAGGCTTTAAGTATGGGGTGGTGAGCTTAGGCGTATTTATACACCTAAGTGTCATTATCTATGCATGTTTAGCCTAGTTTTAAGGGCTTTTTGTATGCTTAACGAGTTGTTAGTGATTTAATTGAGTATATATTGAGTATCTATGTGTTGAAGTACATGTTTAGAGTGTTTATGGTACAATGGAAATAAGTTAAGAATTAAAATGGTCACATAGAGTTTAGACGAGAAAACTAGTGTTGCTAGCTTGAGCAATGCTTGTTCTAGTGGACTTTGATGGAATGTATTGTGTTGTGTGAGCTAATTCTTGTTAATTGTTGTTGTAGGATATCATTGAAGATTTTAGGAGTAATTCCGGAAAGCTAAACAAGCTGCAATGAAGTTGGAAAGACAACTAAAAAGTGCAGATCTTGAAGAGAAATGGGAGGATTTAACTACAAAGAAAAGTTGGCGCTTGGAGCATAAGGGCGTGCCACGCTCTTAGAGATTTGAGATAAGGGCGTGCCATGCCCAAAGGTAATTTCAATCAATAATTCTTTTACACTATAAATAGGATACTTTGCTCCTATTCTAAACACCTTGGACGATTTGGGGAGAGAGAAAACACACGAGGAGGCTCCAATAGGGTTCTTATTCTTTACTTTACTTTAATTTTGATTTTTACTCATAAATTCCAATCTTTTGATTCTTTGAAAGACTATGGGTGGCTAAACTCCCTCACTCTAGAGTTGAGGCTACGAACATGTATACTTCGTATTCAATTGAGTTGATTTTATGTTGATTATCATATTTGTTTTTTCATATATTCTTGATTATACTATTCTATGAATTAGCGACCTTTAGAGTACATTCATGTTTCTATTGTGATCCCAGAAGAAGGAACTTTAGATTAGAACATGGAATATATGGAGTGGGTTCTTATTCTTTAAATAAATTAAAGATAGAATTCATGGTTAGGACAGGAATATACCTAATTCACTTCATTTGGTTCAAATACGGGAAGACGTACAAATGCATTTAAATTAGTTGTCGCATCCCCACTCAACAATATAGTTGTGGGGATAATTTACATAGACGATTAGAGGATCGCAAGACCATAATCATGTTATCAACCCCATGAATCAGCAACCGAGATAATTAACTTAACCAATGAGATTGTATAGCTTAGTAGGATTGTTCAATTTGCCTTGACCTTGAATTTCTCATAATCATTGCCTCTAATACTTTATATTATCGTTATTATTCATTGTTACTTTTAGATTCTCAAACTTAAACTCTCTCTTGGGTTACAAATCACACTTTCTTAACTTCAATAGCAATACTTTAGTGGATTGCTTGCCAAAACCAAGTTCCCGTGGGATCGATATTCGGCTCGAAAGGGCAATTATATTATTTGCAAAATTATGTACACTTTCGTGTGTGGTAGGATCGCAATAGATCTTGCAGTTTTCCACATTTGTCCTATGACAAACTCTCAAATACTCATCAAGATCTTTTGAGCTACTCGAGTCTTCATCCTTATTCAAGGTCCACATCTGTAATGCAATATCAAAGTTATTACTATTTGAGGTCCTGGCCAACTCTCCACTTCCCGAGAGGTGAAAGCTTAGGTGAATTATTTCTATTAGAAAAGAAGTATTCAAGCAAATATGGGACACTGAACACGTATAGAAGGCAGGGAAAATGATATATACCTTTCGGGAAAATGCATGAATAAGAGAATTTTTGCGCTTTTAAGCAGCTTCCTTTGATCTTTGTAACAAAGATTCAAATTTTCTAGTGCATGTAAATGATCATACACTACTAAAAAAAGACAGATTTTCGACCACAAAAAATCGACCACATGTGTGTGTTCGGAAAAAATCGACCGCACGTGGTTGATTTTTTTTTTTTTTTTTTAAAAAAGTGACCATAAGTGTTCCATTTTGTATTTTAAAATTTCAAAATAATCATTTCAATAATTTTTATATTAATTATTATTTCTTTTACAAATAAAAAATATTTTTTAAAAAAAAAACGACCACAAGTGGTCGGTTTTTAACAAAAAAAAGAAAATAATTTTCATAAATCAACCACTTGTGGTCGATTATTAATTAAAATAAAAAGAAAATTATTTTAAAAAATCGGCCAGTTGTGGTCGGTTTTTTGTGGACGGTTTTTAATTAAAATAAAAAAGAAAATAATTTTTAAATAACCGACCACTTGTGGTCGGTTTTAGAATTAAAAAAAATAAAAAAAGTAATTTTAATTAAAATAAATAGAAAATAATTTTAAAAAATCGACCACTTGTGGTCGTTTTCTAATTAAAATAAAAAAGAAAATAATTTTATAAAACCGACCATTGGTGGTCGGTTTTTAATTAAAATAAAAAGAAAATTATTTTAAAAAACCGGACACTTATGGTCGGTTTTTAATTAAAATAAAAAATAAAATAATTTTTAATAAACTGACCACTTGTGGTCGGTTTTGGAATTAAAAAAATAAAAAAGTAAATAATTTTTAGGAAACCGACCACTTGTGGTCGATTTTATTAAAAAATAATTATATATATAAGCTAATATCTTATTTTTGAAATCACATGTAGTTAATAACCAATATAATAATAATAAAAATTTATCAATCTTAGATTTTGTGAAACAAATTACGTTAAACATAATCTTTATCTTTTTTACTTATGTTTCAATATATAAAATAAATATTTTCCTTTGTATATACGTTAAATGACGTTAAACATGTATACTCTTTGTATAATGAATATGTGTATATATATATATCATACCGTTCGGATAATGATATTATGCTACTATTGCAGTCATAATAATGTAATATATAACCGATAATTCATCAGAATATAGTGAATGTGTTCTATTATAAGGTAATATACTTGTGGATGTGATGTATATAGGACACATGCAAGAGTTCATATATATATATATATATATATATATATATAAGTATCTTTATGTATATATATATATGATGTAGTGATCGATTGACGAACGAGATGTAGTCAAAACCTAGTAGAATCTATCCAAACATATTGAATACCTTAATTTGAAACAACAGAAGTAATAAAATATACTAGACGTTGAAGTTATATTAATTTAAGCTAATCAAATTAATCGATCACTCATCAGAGCATGTATATGTTATACGTCACATTATATTATTGGATAATATACTCGTGTACGTATGTGATGTATATAGTACGTATTTAGAACTTGATATAGTCGATAATGTGCATATGTGTGTGTACGTATAGGTATTAATATATAGTATATTCATATTATGTAGTGAAAGTATATTAATGACATAAGATAAACTAACCGATAATTCATCTGATCAGTAGATGTGAAATACGTTGTATATTATTATGGGGTCATAAATTAAAATCGTGTATGTGATGTTTATAGTACGTATTTGAAAGCTGATAGACAATTGAATATATGTATATATACGTAAATCTCGTGTAGTGACGTATGGAGTAATCGAAAGCTAGATAACTGAATCTATATATCAAAATATTTTGAACGATACGTTGATATCATACTATTGAGGAAATAGATATACTATTTTGTGTCAATGTAGACATGCGTATGTTGTTGAAGTTGTAATAACATAAGACAAGTATTATGAGGTATAAATGAGGGGGAGGAAGGAAGTAGGGGAGGGAGACAGAAAATTAAATCCTGAAACTGGCATATACTTACCATTTGCTTTGAATTTTGAATTTTGAATTTTGAACGACCGCCAAATTTGGCGGTGAATTTGAGTTTTTTCGCCTAAAAATTTTGTATCTGAGTATATGTGAAATACGTTGTATATTATTATGGAGTAGTAAAATTGTTTATGTGATGTTTATAGTACATATTTGAAAGTTGATATACAATTGAATATATATATATATATATATATATATATATATGTATATATCGTGTAGTGACATATGCAGTAATCAAAAGCTCGATAACTGAATCTATATATCAAAATATTTTGAATAATACATTGATATCATACTATTGAGAAAATAGATATACTATTTAGTGTGAATGTAGATACGCGTATATTGTTGAAGTTGTAATAACGTAAGACAAGTAATCAATAATTTATTTGATTAACACGTTGTATTACAAGGTATATATATATCAATGAATTTTTCAAATTACCATAAATTTTTAGTTTGTTTGCCATTGTTGACCGAATTAGTCGCCATTGATTTCTTTGCCATTGTTGTTCAAATTAGTTGTCATTTTGATTTTTTGACGACCCATGTTAGGTTTCTTTGCCATTGTTGATCAAATTAGTTTTATGAAGAAAAAAAAAGATAAGAGATGTAATATTTTCTTGTGATTTTGAGTTGACATTGAGAGTGAAAACTATGCTACACTCTCAAGCAATTGATGTTATTATTTCTAAGTAATGTATTGATTTGGGGGTTAGAAAATCTTATTCCACCCCTCATGAACATTATAATAAAGCTGCAATAATTAGCTTAATGTTCCCTAAAAGAACAACCGAAGATACAGCAATCTCTAATTTAGAATTTTGAATTAAGAAAAGAGGAGACGATGATAATGTATAAACTTTAGCTAAGCCTTAACATATTTAATTTTGACCATTGACAAAAATTTCATTGTGTTTTGGTTATAATTATATTTGTTGCCTCATAGTGTAGAAAAATTAAAGTTCTTGCAAAGTTTTCATGAAGCTAAAATATTCAAACATATTTTCCCCATTTTTGTGATTTGTTATTTTGCTTAATGGTCAAGATTTTTTTCTTCTAGTTACCTAATGGGTTGCTTGGAATTTGATGTTACTGTTTGACAGAATTTGAATTCGAGAAAAGAATTGCTTTGCTATTTTTTCGGTGACCGCTTATCTCTTTTTCTTTAATTTAGGCCAAGCAAAGGTAAGTTGATTTCTCTCTATTTTTTTATAATGAAGTCTTTAAATGTAGTTTAGTTTGGGATTGTTCGCAGTAGAAGATTTTGAAAGCCATAGGAATTTTGTGATGATTATATGGTGTGACAGGGACATGCGACGCCTCTACTTATTTGCTTTGTTATACTTGTTCAATTGTTTGACTTATTATACTATAAATGGATATGTTACTTGAAAGTGAATAAGTATAATTACTTAGCTTTAATGTGAACTTTTATTTTGAATTTTGTTGAAGCGTAGGTACTTGGAATGTGAATTTTGCTATGCTTGTTAGTTTTGAATGTGGTTTTGTTTGGTGACTTGGGTGGTGACTTAATCACTTAAAATTTACTAAGTGTAGGTATTTGAAAGGTGATTTTTTTGTTTTGAATGTAGTTAAGTTTGGTGACTTGGTAAGTCACTTAGTCACCTGAAATTGATAAAGTGTAGTTACTTTAAAGGTGAATTTTTTGTTTTTAATGTGGTTTAGTTTGACGACTTGGTAGGTGACTTAGTCACTTGAAATTGATAAAGTGTAGGTACTTTAAAGGTGAATTTTTGTTTTGAATGTGGTTTAGTTTGGTGACTTGGGTGATGACTTAGTGACTTAAAATTTACTAAGTGTAGGTACTTGAAAGGTGATTTTTTTGTTTTGAATGTAGTTAAGTTTGGTGACTTGGTAGGTGACTTAGTCACTTGAAATTGATAAAGTATAGGTACTTTAAAGGTGAATTTTTGTTTTGAATGTGGTTTAGTTTGGTGACTTGGGTGGTGACTTAGTGACTTGAAATTTATTAAGTGTAGGTACTTGAAAGGTGTTTTTTTGTTTTGAATGTAGTTAAGTTTGGTGACTTGGTAGGTGACTTAGTCACTCGAAATTGATAAATTGTAGTTACTTTAAAGGTGAATTTTTGTTTTTAATGTGGTTTAGTTTGGTGACTTGGTAGGTGACTTAGTCACTTGGAATTGATAAAGTGTAGTTACTTTAAAGGTGAATTTTTATTTTGAATGTGGTTTAGTTTGGTGACTTGGGTGATGACTTAGTGATTTGAAATTTACTAAGTGTAGGTACTTGAAAGGTGATTTTTTTATTTTGAATGTAGTTAAGTTTGGTGACTTGCTAAGTGACTTAGTCACCTGAAATTGATAAAGTGTAGTTACTTTAAAGGTGAATTTTTTATTTTTAATGTGGTTTAGTTTGATGACTTGGTAGGTGACTTAGTCACTTGAAATTGATAAAGTGTAGGTACTTTAAAGGTGAATTTTTATTTTGAATGTGGTTTAGTTTGGTGACTTGGGTGATGACTTAGTGACTTGAAAATGTTGAAGTTTAGGAATGTCAAACTTTTGTGTTGAGTGTAGTTAAGTTTGGTGACTTGGTAGGTGACTTAGTCACTTGAAATTGATTATGATGTAGGTACTTTTTCATTTTGAATTTAGATATTAAAATGTGAACTTTTTGTGACTTGATCTAATTAGTTGAATCTAATTGATTGTGTAGATGGAACCTGATTATAACTGAATATATTAACGGAATAATGATAATAGAATGGGTCTTAGGGAGGAATTTGTTGAAGGTGTCAAATGATTTATTGAACATGCTAAGACACTTGATGTTTCGTCATATTTTCGGGCTATTCGTTGTCTTCGTGTTAGATGTGATGGTATAAATCTTTTAAAAGAAGAAGTTGTGAAGGATTATCTTTATAGAAGGGGGTTTCACGAGGAATTTTTAAGATTACGTGCTATTGATGGTGATGTTGGGCAAAATAACTTTGTTGTTGGAGAAAGTAGTAGGTCTGCAGGGCATAATAAATATCAAGATACTAGGATGATAGAAATGGTGCACGATGCTTTTGGGATGCAACACGGGGGCGAATTTAAGGAAAATGTCGAAGATGTTCCTAATAGAGAAGTAGGCAAATTCTATGAACAATTGCATGCTGCTAGTCATTCTTTGTTTGATTGGTGTTCGCACTCTCTTTTGTCTGTTGTTGTTAGATTATTAAGTATTAAATCTGACTGGAATATTGCTGAAAGAGGAATGGACTCAATGATAGACCTTATTAAAGAGTTAATTGACCCGGCTTGGAGGTTCTTGATTCTTTCTATAAAGCAAAACGATTAGTGTCAAAGTTAGTTATCTCCTCGGTTAGAATTGATAGTTGTGAAAATGGCTGCATGTTATACTTTAAGGAAGATACTAACCTAGAGTCCTGTAAGTTTTGTCAGCACCGTCGATATAAGTGTGGTTGTAGTGGAAATAAAATTGCTATTAAGGCGATGCACAGTTTTCCTCTAATACCAAGGTTGAAGAGGTTGTATGCTTCAAACAACTCCTCATATGAAATGGCATAGTGAAAATAGAAGGCCCACTGGTGTTATGTGTCATCCATCTGATGAAGAGGCTTGGAAGCATTTTGATGCAATTTATCCAGATTTTGCAGCTGAGCCACGAAATATTCATTTGGGATTATGTGCGGATGACTTCTCTCTTTTTTTAGTTAGTGTTGCGCCATATTCATGTTGGCCTGTATTTATCACCTCGTATAATCTTTCTCCTAAAATATTGATGACTAGTCCCTATATATTTCTGAATTGTATTATTCCTGGCCCGCGTAATCCAAAAAGTGGAATAGATGTCTACTTGCAACCTTTGATTGATGAACTTCAAATTTTATGGCATGAGAGTGGTGAAACTTGGGACATCTGACTTAAACAGAATTTCAATCTGCGTTCATATCTAATGTGGATTGTTAATGATTTTCCTGCTTATGTAATGTTGTTTGGGTGGATGACAGCTAGAAAGTTGACTTGTCCATACTGCATGGAAAAAACAAAATCTTTCACATTGAGACATGGCAAGAAAAATTCATGGTTTGATTGTCATCGTTGTTTCTTGCCACCTGATCATGAATTTAGGAGACTCAAGAATGCATTCAGAAGGAATAGAAGGGAACATGATGGTCCACCTCTAAGGCTATCTAGTCATGATATCTGGGAGATAGTTCAGGATTTGCCTAAAGTCAACGAGGAACCATTGTGTAAGCTGGATGGATATGGCGTTTCGCATAACTAGACTAAGCAAAGTATATTTTGGGAGTTAGAATATTGGCCAGATAATTTACTTAGACATAATGTTGATGTCATGCATACTGAGAAGAACTAGTTTGAAAAATTATTCAACACAGTTATGGATGTCACCGGCAAAATAAAGGATAATCCTAAGGCCAAACTTGACTTACCAGAATATTGCAAACGCAGAGAATTACACTTACAGGAGGGGCCCAATGGAAATGTTCTTAAGCCCAAGGCTAGTTTTATATTCAAGTTGGACCAAAAACATCAAATATGTGAGTGGGTCCGAAGTTTGAAGATGCCCGATGAATATGCCTCAAATTTGGAAAAGAGGGTTGATATAGCACAAAGAATCTTGCATAGAATGAAAAACCATGATTGTCATGTTTTCATGGAATAATTGCTTTCAATTGCTTTTATTGGTTTACCTGAAAAATGATGGAAACCAATAGCATAGATTAGTTTGTTCTTCAAAGACTTATGTGTCACCACATCAAAGGAAGAAAATCTGGCGTGAATTGGAAGTAATATTGTTGTTATCACTAACAAGTTGGAGAATATTTTTTCGCCAGCGTTCTTCGATGTGATGGAAAATCTTCCCATTCACCTTGTGCACGAAGCTCTGCTAGGCGGTTCATTTCAAACTTGGTGTATGATTCCATTCGAATGATAAGCAACCGCAACATATGTAAATTCATACATATCTTTTTTTAATATAGTAAATATCTAATCTTAAGATTGTGCAGGACAATTGTAAAATTAAAAATGTGTCTCAAAAACAAAAATAGGGTTTCTCTATAGTTGAGGCATATCTTACAAGAGAAACGTCTCAATTTTGTTCAAACTACTTTCGTGATGAAGTTGCTTGTTCAAGAAACCGACCGAATCGTCATCAGGATGATAAGAATGAGCCTCATTTGCAACTGATATCAATTTTCAATCAATCTGGTTGTAAGGATAAAAAAACTATATTTTGTCGGCTCACTCCCACGAAGCGCAAATCAACAACTTTGTATATCTTGCTGAATTGCCCGGAAGTTGAGCCCTTTTTGAAGTAAGGAGATTAAAATTTTAACATACCTTATTTATTTACTCATTTCCTTAAAGAAACTAACTGTGTTTCGCATGTTGGATCTTCAGTTCATTTAAGACTCAATTCCATAAAAATCAAGTGTATGCATCCTTTTCAACATGGTTCACATATGAGGTTCGAAAGTGTATTAATATTTCTACAAATTTTAAACATTTACATATTCCTCAACATATATATATATATATATGTATGTATGTATGTATATATGTATGTATGTATGTATATATGTATGTATGTATGTATAATATTTTTAGGTACACCAGTCACCAAATGCAACCGCATACGATCAGTTCTTGAGAGATATTTCTTTGGATCCAGTTGAAGCTTATGTAATGTCCCATTACACAGTAAATGGGTTTAAATTTTCCACCGAAGAATACTCCAGAACAAGGAAAACAAACAATAGTGGTGTTTGGGTTAAGGGTGATGATGATGTTGATTACTTTGGTATCATACACGAGATCTTAGAATTGGAGTATGCTGGTTTCCCAATAATTTTTTTTCCTCTTTCGATGTAAGTGGTTCGATACAAGCATAAGAGTCACAAGAATACATAAGGAGCATAACATCATTGAAGTGAAGCACAATAGGTCGTATTCTGTTTACGATCCATTTCTTCTAGCGCAAAATTCTAAACAAGTGTATTATGATCCTTATCCATTGCGTAGTGATAAGTCTGATTGGTGGGATGTAATCAAAACAAAGCCTATAGGATAGGTAGAAGTTGAGAATGTGCTGGAGATTGCGTATCAAAATAAAATGCAGATTGATCACCAGCTAGTGGAGATTGACTTAGTGGATAGTTTGAATCACCCAAAAAATATATTTGAAGAAGTTAATATTGCGGAAGAAGAGGTTGAGTGGGTAAGAGATGAGAAAACTTTCAAAGAGGGTGAATGATTTAGTGAAGAGTCTTCAGAAGAGGAGGATTAGTTTGTGTAGGTTGTATTTATTATGTATTGATGTCTTTATGCTTTGTACGATATATTTACCTTTATGTTTCTTGTTTATGATTGATATGTAATATAATGTTTAAGATTGTTGTTTTCACTTTCCCATAATTTATATAGTAATAAAAATATTCTTGTTTATCTCGTGTTGTTGGAGCGATTTGAAATGTGAATTAGTAACTTGAAAATAGTTACTTAGAATGTTTTCTTATATATTCATTTTGTAGGAACTAACTATTTGTTAACTTTACATAATTTACATGTGAGGTAGAGGTGACAAAGGTAAGGAAAAAGTTGATCCTACAAAAATAAAAAATAAAAAAAACCTCTGCCTTATAACGACCGACAGGTATTCATATATCTAAGGGTCGGTTTGCTGACGCGCCAGCACGACCCTCATATTCTAGGTCATCTCAGCATTCGGTTCTTGCTCCTACGCATGTGGGGTCACTTCATGGGTCTACCACCATCACAATACTATCGGACTACCGCTGGAACATTCAGACATCTACCATCGTCAGTACCCTTCTGTAGCAGTCATCCAGGTTTGCACAGTAATTCTGTTGGATCTTTTGGGTTGTCGGATATTCATCTTGGAGGCACTCCATCTGGTGCTTTAGATCCGCCCACGCCAGTGCATCTACCAGCACTTGCTCCGTAGCTCGAAGACAAAGATGATTATGGGAGGTGTTATCTTATTTCATATGGAACAGGGTAAGATTTCTAAATATAATAACATTATTCATTTTTCATTACTATATTATTATACTCTATGAAATTATTATTTGATCTTGTGTTGTAGGTTTAAGCCGGATGTTGGATTTGGAAAAATTGCGAGTAAATGCATTTGTCGGCACTTCAACCACTACTGGACCACTTAGGGAAAGGTTTTAGAAAATGACAGAGAAAGAATGTTTAAAGAATTTCATGTAAGGATTTAACTTATCGACTACTTAACATATTGTTAGAACAAAAGATTGAATATTATATTGAATATTATATTTTTATTTTTGTTGTAGAAATATTACTGGTGGGATGATGCGAATGAATGTCCTATAAGGAGGAATTTTTACAGAAGAGCTAGATCCATATTTAACGGGTCTATTGGATTAGGCCAGAACCAACTTGGTATGACCTGACTGGGTAGGTGAGTCCATATGGCAATAGTATATTCTCTATTGGAATAGCGAAGGATACCAATTGTTGAGGGACAAAGGAAAGAAAGCTTGGGCATCATCCAAGGGTGGCTCTCTACATACTGCGGGTGCAGTTAGTATGATTGCCGTGGAGGAAAAAATAGTATGTAACTTTTACAGTTTTAATTGTTTGTTTCTATTTAAATTTTTAATTATTTGAAGATTAATAATTTTTTCATATGCAGTGAAAAGAAAAGGGTAGGAAGATATCCTTCGATGAGGTATTTGAGGAGATGCATGTGAAGAAGAAAAAGAACCCGACTGATGAAGATTCTGGGTTGAGCCTCGTGTAAAAGCTTCCCATGTAAGAATCAAATTTTGAATTTATGAATCTTTTTCTCAAAGTTGATACTATTCAAGTATAAGTACTTTAATATTTTTTGACTATTAATTTTAACTTTACTTTGAATATAGGACATATATATGCAACTCCTTAGTGAGTTTCGTAGTAGTCAGCCTCCTTAAAGTCAGGATGACCCAATACCCCAACATGTAGAGGAGCAGTTATGGAAACAAACTGTGGGTTCTGCAGTTAGAGACCATTACTACGGATACCACAAAAATTATTTTAGCGAGAATGTTAGGTCTTCGTCCGGTCCTACATCCTATACCTCTTTAGTTGATATATAAATTGTTGAATCACTAAAAAATACGGTTTTTAAACTCACTAAAGAGCTTGCTGAACGGAGAGAGAGGACGCAGAAGAGGGAGGAGGAAACAACATCACAAATCAGGATGCTGCAGGAGCAGTTCAGCTCTTTTATTTAGTCTGCAGGGATTATTCCTCTATGTCCTGGTAATGTAGTTCAGGCTGCAAAAGGTATAGGCCGACTGGATGATATCAGCACATATGAGGATGCGAAAGACGAAGACATGACGATGACGATGAAGATGAGTGGTAGTTTTTTGACTTTTGTATGTATTGTAGTTTGGATTTGGACATTTTGTTGTAGTTTTTACACTTTTGTATGTTTTGTTGTAGTTTTTACACTTTTACACTGTTGTTGGACATTTTGTATGTGTTGTAGTAGAATTTTGTATGTGTTGTAGTGGAATTTTGTATGTTGTGTGGGAATACACTTTGTTTGTTGTTGTTGTTGTATTGTATGTTGTTTCATTTGTTGCTTTTTATTTTTTTTTAAATTTTTTTTAGAAAAACCAATCACATGTGGTCGGTTTTTATTTTTTTTTTACAGAAAATCGACCATATGTGGTCGCTTTTTATGGAAATTTTATTTTCTTTGTCGATTTTAATAAAATTAATTAATTAATTTTAAAACAAAACCGACCACTTGTGGTCGGTTTATTTTGATTTTTTTTATTTTTAAAATTATTATTTTTTATTTTAATAAAATAATAATGAATTTTAAAAAATATATATATTTTTTAAAAAAAATCGACCACACGTGGTCGATTTTTAAAAACTACCACACTTTTACCGACCACGCATTTTGATCAGTTTTGTAGTCGAAAATTTAGAAAAACCAACTACATGTGATCGATTTTTATGGTCGATTTTCCTATTTTTTTAGTAATGATAGCCAAACTAGCTTGATTTGTATACGAAAACACTGTATATATATAAGAATATAGTTATATATTAAATCTACCACCCACAATGACAAAGTGTCATCTAGTGCGGGTGGCAGAGTATTGCTTTCGTATCCTCAAGGTCGTGTGTTCGAACTTGGCTAGCAACACTTGTTTTTTAAATTTTCTTTTGGTTAACAATTGTTTCATTAAAACAAGGCAACAACACTTTACTTAATAAAGGTGTCTTACCGGTTAACTTTTATAGAAAAGTAATGTTATCTTTTAACTTTTTTTTTATTTAATTGTTTAAAAAGTTAAAAGGTTTAATAAAATATCTCTCATTAAAATAAACGAAAAAAAACCCTATTTGGCTATTTCCGATTTCAAATCAGAGAAAATCAAAACGCCATCTTGTTCTTGACTGTTGAGGTTTGCTACTGCTGCTAGCCTGCTCTGGTTGCTTTCTCTCTGGTTGCTTCTTAATCTTGCCCTCTTTGTAAGTTGTTTTGAAAAATTATTTTGTTTCTCTTTCTTGAGCTTAGAAATTCAAATTTAGAATTATCTTGATTTAGGAGAAAGTATTCTAATTTTGTGAATTGAGATGGAGAATTTTTTCAAGAAGGTTAATTATTCTCAATCAAGTTCTAGTAATGTCAATGTCAATCGTTCTTATCTTATAACTGACCTCGATTTGGGTTCACTTAAAGCCGATTTGGGAGAAAGAAGACCTATTTCTGATTATGATCCTCAAATACGATATGAAGTGAGAAAATATTATATTGAAAAAGGGCCTTGTCAACCTGTTTTGAAACCATATCTTTCAAATGAAATAGGAGGTAGAATGCGTCAATTTGCTTCAAGTTGGTTTAAAGGTTCACATTCGACTTGGTTGGAGTATAGTGTGGAGAAAGATGCCGCATATTGTCTTTGTTGTTATTTGTTCAAAAATGAATTTGTTCATGAAACTACGGGTAATTTTTATGCATCAAAGGGTTTTAGGGGTTGGAATAAGGCTCTTGAAAGATTTCGTTTACATGTCGGTAAAGTTAATAGTGTTCACCACAAATGTTACAATAAGATGTTAGATTTGTCAAATCATCGTCAATCAATTCAAGTTGTTCTTGATAAACATTCTCAAAAGACAAAAAGTGAGTACAAAATTCATTTGAAAGCTTCAATTGATGTGGCAAGACTTTTGTTGTAACATGGATTGCCTTTTCGAGGTCATGATGAAAGTGAATCTTTAACTAATCAAGGCTATTTTTTAGGATTTTTGCGGTGGCATGGAGACAAACATCCGGATATGGGAAAAATGATATTAGAAAAATCTCCACAAAATAATACTTTGACTTGTCCTATGATTCAAAAGGATATTGTCAATGCTTGTGCAAAAGAAACATTGAAAGTTATAATTGAGGACTTGAATGGAGATTACTTTGGGATATTAGTTGATGAATCCAAAGACATCTCACACAAAGAACAAAAGGCTCTTATTTTGAGGTATGTTGATAAGAATGGTGAAGTTGTATAATGATTTATCGGTCTTGTCCATGTTAGTGATACATCGGCATACTTATTGAAGAAATAAATTTATTCTTTGCTTTTCGATCACTCACTAAGTCCATCCAAAATACGTGGACAAGGTTATGATAGAGCTAGTAATATGAAAGGAGAGATAAATGGTCTCAAAACGTTAATTACGAAAGATAGTCCTTCGGCATATTATATTCATTGTTTTACTCATCAATTGCAACTAACACTTATTGCTATTGCTAAAAAATATTTGGAAGTTGGAGAATTTTTTGATCATGTTACTAATGTGTTGAATGTTAATGGAGGATATTTTAAGTGTAGAGATTTACTTCGTCATCATCAAGTCCTAAATTTGAAGCAATTATTTGAGTCTAGTGAAGCTCATACAGGACAAGGATTACATCAAGAACGTGGGCTTCAAAGATCGGGTGATACTCGTTGGGGATCACATTTCAAAACATTGGATAACTTTCTTGTTATTTTCTCATCTATTGTTTATGTGCTTGAAGTGATTGAAATTGAAGGTTCTACCTCAAGTGATAGAAATCAAGCGGAATATCTTTTGACAAAGGTCAAAACATTCAAATTTGTTTTTATGCTTCACTTGATGTTGAAAGTGTTGGCCATGTCAAATGAGTTGAGCAAGATTTTATAAAAAAAATGATCAAGATATTGTTAATACCGTGAAATTTCTTGACATCTCAAAGAAAAGATTGCAAGATATGAGAGAAAATGGGTGGGAATCTTTATTGGATGATGTTTCTTCATTTCGTAATTCACATGGTATCTTAATTCCCAAATTAGATGAGCCTAATTTTCCTGGAAAGTCAAAACGTAAGTGTTTGTTATTCGTACCATTTGCGTGTTGAAATCTTTTGTGCTGTCATTGATGTGCAACTTCAAGAGCTTAATGATCGTTTTAATGTAGTGAGTAGTGATTTGCTTCTTGGAATGGGCAACTTGAATCCTGTCAATTCTTTCTCTAACTTTGATAAAGATAGAATCATGACTTTAGCGAAGTGTTATCCAAATGAATTTGATGATGGAAAGCTTCGAGATTTGAGTTACCAACTTGATACTTTCATAATTCATATGCGAAGTGGTAATCCCAAATTCTCTAATTTGCAAGGAATTCGTGACTTGGCAAAGGCATTAGTTGAGGCAAATCTTGTGGAGACTTATTCACTTGTTTATTTACTTGTGAAGTTGGCTCTAATTTTATCCGTTGCTACGACAACTGTGGAAAGAGCATTCTCTTCCATGAAGCACATAAAAAATGAAGTGCGAAATAGTATTGGTGATCAATATTTAAATAATTATTTTGTATGTTACATAGAGCGTGATGTATTTGCAAATGTAAGTAATGATGTCATGGTTGATCGTTTTCAGAATATGAAAAATCGTCGTGGACAATTATAATGAATTATGGATATTATATTATGATATTAGTAATATTATTGAAAGATTAAGTTTTGTGATTTTATTATTGTTCTTTTTTATTAATTGGTTGATTAATTGTTCTATAGATTGAAAAATGAATAATCGAATTAATTTAATCGATATGCTTACTTGGCAGTTTGCACCCAGAGAGTCCGGATCCTGGATCCACCTCTGGATTACATTAACCTATGCAAAATTCATACTATAAGTAGAGTATATATATTTTTGTGTCGTTTCAATTTCTGATATTTCCAAAAAAGAGACTAATTTATGTACTGAAAATATAGCAACAAAATTAGAAGGCTAACTTAATTAATAAAAAACTCAGAGTGGACTCCTTGTCACTTTGGTGAAGCTCCAGAATACTTTTTTGGCTCTCTTAACATGGAACCACAATTAATTCCTTCACATGATAGCCTTCTACATTGATCACAAATTTGAACAGTGATGGGGACATGATTTTTAGTTTAACGGTTTTGAATTAAAATTTTATTTGTTTATTGAGTTTTAAGTAAATTTTTTATATATATTAGATAAATTTTTTAGGGAGAATACTCACAAAAATACCTGAAGTTTGACCGGATTATTAGTTGAGCATACTGAACTTTGCGGGGGTCCTATTACCCCCAGACTTTTTTTTCGTATTTTAATGGCATATATCTGCCATTTGGCCCATTGCGTGTTAGTCACGCGTATTGAGCACGTGAAAAGTGTTAAACACGTTATAAACTCTTTTTTTTTTACCAAACAATCCCTTAATTTTATAATTATTTAAAATTTTATATTTTTTATTTATTTTTTCATTCTTCTCTCTTCTCTCTTCTCTCCTCTCTCTTCTTTCTTTCTTTTCTTCAACAATGATTGCTCCATTGTTGAATTGAAATTAAATTCTTAAAGATTCCATTTTAGTTTTCATTCTGAAGGATTAATGGAACTCGCTAATTGAAACTCAATAGAATATTCGAAAGATTCAAACTCAAAAACTCGCTAATTGAATCTTCTGAGTTTCATTAATGGAAATTGAATTTCTTGAGTTTCATTAACGGAAGATTGAATAGCTTCATACATGTACAGTCTGTATTTTTTTCTTCATACATGAAATTAAATTTTTCGAATCTTCTGAATTCCATTAATGGAAATTGAATCTTCCATTGAGTTTTCAATTAACGAGTTCCATTCAATTAGCGAGTTTCATTGAATCTTCCATTAATGAAACTCGTTAATTGAATCTTTCGAGTTTCAATGGAAAATTAATGAAATTTTCCATTCAATAATTTGAAAAAACTTTCTTCATAAAGTCAATGGAGTTCAAAGTTTGAAACTGAAAATTGAATTTGAAAACTTTTGGAGTGATAAGAATGGACTTGGAATTTGAAATTGACTCAATGAAATCATTTGGAATATTTAATATGGTTGTAATGGTGAAAAAATGTTGAAAAGTGATAAAATGGAGAAGAAACAGCGCGTGTACCTCACTTTCCACCGTAAAAACTGGGTATAATATTTTTTGAGGGATTAATTCCACTTTAAAAAAGTCCGAAGAGAGGGGGGGGGGGAATTAATTTCAATTTAAAAAGTATAGGGGGTAATAGGACCCTCACAAAGTTCAATATGCTCCACTGAAAATTTGGTTAAAGTTCAGATATTTTCGTAGGTATTATCCCAATTTTTTAACATAAACATAAAACTTAAGCCAAAGTTAATAAATTCTCCTGAATCCGTAAGCACTTGAGTTTGCACTCGAAGAAGAGATTACATGCATTGGAGGTTCATTTGTGCTTTTTTTTTTTTTTTTTTTTTTTTCTGGAGATTACCATCTCCTTGAGCGCTTCAAGTGCTTTTCTTGCCTGTCAGGTACACACTCATAAGCCATTGAAAATGAGTGTAGGATTAAATGCACACTAAATAAACATTTCTATGTAGGAAACCAAACACTATTTTCATTTTAATTTGTTTGCCTTTTTAGTTCGATTCAGAAAGATGTGTTTTTTCTTTTTCTTTTTAAAGTAATTCTTTAATTCTAACTTTTCATATGACATGTTGAAAACTATAAAGTTAAAGAACATTTTGATACATTATGCGTATTTTTAGTTCAAGAAAACAAGATTCAAAAAGTTTCCTTTACTTTCTTAAATTTCATGCAAGTGAAAACCAGACCAATACATTGGAACAGAGAGTAAGGCTCATTTATTTGCACTTAATGGAGTTCTGAATCTGAATGGTGCAGATTTCAGACTATTAAGTGCATTTGTTTTTTATTGAGGTTTTAGCTCTTAATAGGTCTAAATAGGTCTTAATCATTTAGATCTAGAATCAAGTTTTAATAGGTTTGAAGAGGTATTCTGGTGTTGGATAATATTCACCACCACTCTATTCATAATCATCAGTGACCATCTCTACCACCGCCATCATTGTCAACCACCACCCAATACCACCAACCACCTCCACCATCACAACCACCATCGACAACAAATATCGCTATCAACCATTATTATCAATCGCTACCACACCTACTACATCTATTATTCTAACTATATTTACCGCCACCACCGCTGTCAACAACATAACCATCATCAATCACTACCGGCAGTCCCTACTATCGACCAATTCATCTATCACAACTAGCACCACCGCTAACTACACTAATACATCACAACCTCCACACATTCTTCGGCGACCACCACCATTGTCACTATTAACGCTACCTCTACATCACTTTAATCACTATCATCGCTACAATTATCTCTGCTAACAACCATCTCCACCATCACAACTAACAACATCTCCAACTAACACCAACATATCGCCAACCATCATCCATTCATTTTTCATCCATCACAATCAACACCTCCAACTACTAACATCAAGCAACGTCACATCACAACCACCACCACCACCACTATCAATCGTCACCATCATAGCAATCACTACAATACCAACCATTACAACTATCACCACTAACATTACTAATCACTAACATCAATCACTGTCACCACAACCACCATTATAAACCATCTCCACTATTACTAACAAAAATCAATATTTTTTTCAATCAAATAAATAATTTTGTTGTATTAAATTACATACTTTTCTGATATATATAATTAATTTTTTATTTGAATTGTATTTTTTATTTTATTATATAAAAATAATTTTTTTTTTGCACATTCAAATATTGAAAAACAAACAGGCTTAATCATTCAGTTTTCAGATCTAGAGACAACATCTTAATCATTCAGATGTGCATTCAAATTAGACGTTTGAATCTTAAAAAAAAAGATAAGCACCCTAAGAAAAATAGGAAATGAAAAAGGCGTTTCCTCGTTATTTTAATCAATCGTTCTAAAATCATGCACTAACAAGTAAAACATATATAGACAATATTCTATCTAATTATTTGTCGATTTTTTTTTAATACAGAGTTTAAAAGAAGTAAAATAAACTTTTAAATCTACTAAATCTATATCTATATGCAACACAACATTAAAAGCGGGAAACACTTAAACTAAGGGGTCGTTTGGTTGGAAAACAAGTTATGTTGGGATTAATTATGCTGGGATTAGTTATACTGAAATTAGTTGTCCTGAGATTAGTTATCCTGATATTATTTTTTTTAGTAATTGTTTGATTTGTGGTACTAAAAATGATATACATTGCATTCTTTCTAAGAATAGATAATTTGTTTACAAAAATATCCTTCACCTTATTTAGCTTATTATTTCATATTAAATTACTTATTTTATCCTAAATTCTATAAAATGTTGATAATCCCATTTTCTTTTTAAAAAAGAATCATCATGTGAAAAAGAATTACTCTCATTTTACATTATTTAGTATCATTAATATTTGAAAAGTTGAATTGTATTTTTTACAAAAATTAAATTTTCAAACATGTTTAATTATATATAAAAACAATATTTTATTTAATAATTAAGCATGTACTAAGTTAGAAAGAGAATGTCATGATACTTTAATTACTTGTCCATGATAAATTTGTTAGAAAAAATAAAAATTTGAAGTAAGATTAATAACTACAAAATAGAAAATAATAAACCCTTGGATCAATTTTGAATTTGATTGTATAAATAGTTTTTATAGTGTCACTATCATTTTTTCATGACTCGTCACTATTGTAGCATTTAATAAGCTCATATAATTGTTCAAATTTACCAAAATGAATGAAAATTTATAGAGTAATTAAAATTAAAATTAGGAATAAAATTGATAAAAAAATTTGATGTGAGGACTATCAAAATCTCACGTACTCTCTTGTATATAGTCGTAAAGTAATATACATAAATACACTCACACACACATATATATATGTATGTATATATATGTATATATGTATGTGTATGTATATGTATATATGTATGTGTATGTATATGTATATATATATATATATGTATGTATGTATGTATGTATGTACATACATGTATGTATAATACACACACACACACACACACACATATATATATATGAAAAGTGATAATTAATGGGTTTGAAGGTAATTTTGTCATTTTATGACTTTATCACATGGTAAAGAGAAAAGACATCCCCCCCCCCCGAACTTGTCCTCCAAACTCACTTTAGCACTTAAACTTAACTTCTGTTTATTTCCTCCCCTTAACATCTTTAAAGTGTATTATTTTCACCCCTTAAGCTGATGTGAAGTTTAAAAAAAAGAGAAGAAAAAAAACGCGTTATTTTATTTAAAAACTGATATGGCCCCACTTTTTAATATATATATATATATATATATATATATATATATGTATTAATAATTTTTTTTTTTTTATAAAAAACCATCTTTTTCATCTTCTTAATACCCCACACCCATTTCTTCATCTTCTCCATGCCCCCACCCCTATTTTTTCATCTTCTTCTAACCTCCATCCACCAAATCCGTCACCCCCACTCCACCCCGCCCTAATTTTTCATCTTTCAACTACCATACCCGCCACCTCCACCCAATCCCCATCGTTTAAGATGAAAAAGAGAAAAGAAGAAAATGATAGGTGAGGTGGATGAAATTTAATGGTGGAAGAATTTGAGAGGATACGTTTAGATACCTGTAAAATGTGTTGTTGATGATAAAATGCTGAATTAGAATTTTGATTCTTTTGACTTTGGTGACTTTGTGCTATTAAGAAGATAAAGTGCTGAATTGGGTTTTTGATTCTTGAAAGTTTAATGGCTTTGAGCTATTAAGAAGATGAATAAATTGATACTTTATAATTTTTTTGTGGATACTTAATTTGTTGATAAAATGCTGAATTGCGTTTTTGATTCTTGAAACTTTGATGGTTTTGAGCTATAAGGAAGATGAAAAATTGGTACTTTTCAATTTTTTTTTTTTTGGATGCATGAGTTGCTGATGATAAAATGGTGGAAATGGGTATTTGATTCTTGTGACTTTTAACTATTAAGAAGCTGAAAGTTTGATGGCTTTAAGCAGTTAAAAAGATGAAGAAATATTTTTTTTTCTAACGCGGGTCAGTTTTTCCTAGTATTGTGTGATTGCCACCGTTAATTATTCTTTGCCTTCAATTGTATGTATGGGTTCAATGATAAATTTGGTTTTCTGATTCTTGTGGATTTTGTGGCTTTGAATAATCTATTGAACCAGCACGTGAATTATGTTGTTTGATTGACAAATTTAATTGGTTCTTATCTGAATTGGGATTTCTTTTTTGCTTAATAAATATCAACAATGGCTAGTGGTAATATGCTTTAAGTTTGAAAAAGATAGAAAATGGAGGAGAGGGGAGAGGTGGGGTGGTTTGAAGAAGATAAAAAAGGAGGGGGGGCTGCGTTGCAGGGTAGGGGGCGGGGTGGGTGGGGTGTGTGAAGAAGAAAGAAAATGGGGGGGTGGGGGGTGCCTTTTTTATTTAATATATATATATATATATATATATATATAAAATAGTAAATATATATATATATATATATATATATTTTTAAAATATATATAAAAATAATGTGTGATGGATTAATTTTTCTTTTTAGAAAAATCGAACTTCTTACTTAGCTCTGACGTGGCGTCGATGTGTAGGCGAGTGTAACACACTCTCCGTTGTGAGAGTGGTATTCAATTTTGAGGGTTGAAAATAATACACTTTAAAGATGTTAATGGGGTAAATAAACAGAAGTTAAGTTTAAGTATTAAAGTGAGTTTGGAGGACAAGTTCAGGGGAAAAAATGTCTTTTCTCCATGGTAAATTATAGTGAGATTATTTATACCATCCCTTGGGTGGGATAACTTATCCCGATACTATTTGTTAAACTCGAGATAAGTTATCCCGAATTTGACAATCAAATATAGCATAAATTTTTTTTATCTCGAGACTATTTAATTTAGTACCTTACACCAAACGATCGCTAAAAATTATATTACTAACATATCCTTTTCAGCCAAATAACCCTATTTAAAACTAGCCCTATTTACCTTCATAATTAACACTAAATGGCAACAGTCACGACTCATGACCAAATGACCTGTACTAATGCTTAATAATTTCCAGTCATTCTAGTATTATCAAACCTTCTTGGTTTTCCTTCTCTTTTTCAACCACCATTGAAATATCTACAACATACATGAATCTTCCCAACAAATCCAAGCACTTTTGCACTTGACCTATGGTGTACATGGATATATACTATGCACCAAATACTTTGTTTGTTACTAGGATCTTCCCTTTTTGTTTTCGGCATTCAGTATCATTCTTTCAGACTCTTCACCGGTGTTATTTCCTTCTTACCAAACCTGCTTTAAGCAACAATCTTGTTTTCTCAGTTTTCCTCTGTTATGTACTTGATAGTTAGATTTAAAAATATATTTTTTGATTTACTTGTCCAATTTATGAAATCAAAAGAAATCTATCATGTTGTTTTAATTCTACCCCTATCCTTAAATGATTACATGAAGTGTATAATATTAAAATTTATAGTTTCAAAACATAATTAATAATTCTAATTTAATAAAGTAAGCACCTAATAAATATTTTTATAAAAGAAGTATCAAGTCAAATACAAGTAAAACGGAATGGGGGAAGTATATGTGCAATATCTCTTTGGAACATTAGTAAATAATAATATATGTCACTATATACTCGTAGTAATTTATAAATTTTCATTTTGACATCAAATATTACTTATTGTAATTTTCTTCCTTAGGCAACGTTTAATTCCTATTTTTAACCAATTAAGTTTAATTCCTATTTTTAACCAATTAAATTATGAGAAAATGAGATTTCTCGGCCACATACAAATATTGAATATAAGAAAATAACATTTTCAAATCCCTTATCTATTAAAAATGAAATTTAAAAAGATATTGTAAATTACCTATAAAATTGATAATTAATTCCCTTGTTATTAGACTAGTCACTAGATATTAACCCTTCTTGTGAACCATCAAACTTCGTGGTGTTCTACTAGAAACCTCTATAAGCGAACTAAATAAGGTGCCTTTAAGTTTAGTTTGTTACCTAAAATGTGAAGTATTGACGACTATCAATAATTAAGCCATCAATGAGTGTGCTAAAAATAAAACACGTGATCATAGTATAAATGAATGATATGTATATTTATGATACTTGTAATATCGTTAGAGGCTTTTTCCTTTGGGTCATACTGTCTATAAAAATTGAAAAGACGAAGACTCTGAAATGAAGCTCAAATTGATCAAACCAAACAACCATTTATCATATTTGGAAGGTGTAAATAACAACATGTCTATGTTCAAAACAACGTGACACCCAAAATTTCAAAAACCTAAATCCGCTTCTAATAATAATGTTGGATGATCAAAATAGCCTTAAAATATTGATCGACTTTTATACCCTTTTAGTCTAATTCTACCATATTCCTATCGACTAGTTTAGTAAATAACAAAAAACCCCATATTAAAAATAGAACAGTACTACTTATAAATTTTGTTTTCTAACAAAGCAGATTATAAGTTATACATATTCCTAAACCAAACATATCGTACATATTATCAGACCACATACTTGTACAATACATGTATTATATTATCATGACTATTAGTATTATAACATTTGATAAGGTATATTCGTGCAAAAGTAAAATATAATAATGCTGAAAAGAACAAAAATAACATGTAATAGTAAAATTGGTGAACAAAATAGTATATGAGTAATAATAACAATCTCAATAAGGGGAACTAGACATTGCACTCGACCTATATCTTTCTACATAGAATCATATTAATTTCGGTAAGCTGTAAGTGTGTCATGTCAAATTGATTTTGGTCCACGTCTATATTGATGAATTCGTTTGATCATTCACATATCTCCTTTGTAGGTTTATCAATATTCATCACAAGTTATAGTAAACGGACCATGCTCTAAAACCCAATTATCACCAAAAAGATTATCATTGATCAACTGATCTTAATTGTCACAAGTAATTGCATTCTGAATAAAAGGATGGTTAATTAGTCCATCCCCAATATTCACTACTAGACCACAAAAATCACAAAGCAAACAGTTGGTCACAAGATCTTTCGCCATCGGTAATAGTTGGTCCTTAATCTTCTCACCAAGATATTTGCTAATCCTTTCCATATACCAAGTAGAATCCCCACTGAGCATCTTTACAACAACATACCCTACAACGACCATATCGTAAACTCGATACTCATCTCGAGTTGTTATTTCTGTGGCTGTTCTAAAATCAGCAATCTTTATTAACTTGTTAGTCGGAAAAACAAGTGTATTACTCATTTTTCGCAATAAGAAAACCCTTTATTATGAATGTAAAGAATGCCCATTAAGAGTTGATACGCATAGCGCGCTGCCTCTGGTTCTGAAAATTTTCCATTAAAAAGTATGTAATCTCATAACGTGCCACTACACTCAGAGGTGGATCCAGAATTCTGAGGTACCGGATGCCATGCCGTTCAAGTAGGATTTGCGGGTCGATTCTTTTAATTTTGGGTTACAATTTGGGTTATTTATCATTTTTTTATTTTATAAGCAAATCGATCAAATCCGTCTAGCGAGTTATGTTCTTTTTTTGGATATTCTGAGATTAAAAACTCTTAAGTAGTTTAATTTTTTTTTTCCGATATAATAGGTCTTATTCTTCAAAACTTTGAGAGAGAAAAAAAGATTTTTTATGTTAAAAATTTAAATTTATATAAACCATATGATACAATTATCTTAATATATTCATATTCCATTACCTTAAAATGTTGAGAGTGTTGTTGCAGATATATAATTTGAAAGAATTAAAAATTATAGCTTCAACTTAATCGTCTTCACTTAGTTCAAACGGTCAAAAACTTTAAATTTTAATATCTCTAACATAATAATATCCATAATTTTGTAGACTTGAACTTTTTTTTAAAATTTAATATGTTCTTAATAATATTTATGTGACGTTTAAGATTTAATACTCATTAATTCACATAAATACACATGAAACACTAGTATCAAGAGATTAATCTAGCGAAAGTTTTAGAAAAGAAGGAATTAATTAAAGAAAAATAACCCATTTAAATTACTCAATAAAAATAGCAAGTAAACGAAATTAATGAAAAAGCCTAAAAAGGAGAATAAAAAGACAATTAAGCCCTTGACACACATCTAACGAAAGACACAAATCAAAGTGCGGGTGGCTGAAGTGCTGAGCAGCTTCCCTTTGTGCAAGCAAGGGAATGAGACAATAATTAAAATGCTCATTGAGAGGGATTCGATCCCTGGTCTAGAGGGTGAAATTCTCTGCCTATTGCCAGTGGCACTAGCTGCCACTTTTTACATGGGGTGAAAAGTATATTATATATTCAATTCTTCTGCATTATATGCATATATATACAGTGTCTCAACCGAGGTCTGTAGGTGCCGTGCCACCCCCACGAGTACACATAGATCCGCCCCTGACTACACTATAAAAAAATAACATTTAGCGACGAAATTTAACAACAGATCAATTTCCGTCGCAGTCTAGCGACGGATTAACGACAAAAACATCAATTTTGTCGCAAGCATAGTAAGTCTATTTTTAATTTATGATATAACAACGGATTAACGATAAATTTTTTTCTTTGTCGCTATATTTGGGCGCGAAATTTGACGCCTTAATTTTGTGACGGATTTAGCAACCAATTTTATGTAATCAGTTTAATTAATTTGTAGCAACGGATTTAAGAGTCAGTATTATTTTTCACATTTTTTTATAAATTTTATTTATTGTTAGCGACAGAATTTTCCATCGCAACTTTTTATAAATTAAAAAATACTTATAACATATACATATTTTCAAAAAAATAGATTAGGGCTCATTTTGGTCACTCGTTTTCTCTCACTAAGCCGCCTCTCACTCTCTAGCTTTCTCTCTCTATAATTTCTTTGGCCAGAGGAAATCAGGTAAGGATTTAATTTGTATTTTCTTTCTATCTATACTTTCTACTCTATAATTTGTATTTAATTTGGTTCCAGTTTGGGTCTGTTTGGTTCCAGACGAAAAATCATTAAACACTTCACCTTTTTGTCTTATTTTTTTAAATATCAGCATACATTCGATATTTGATGTGTTAATTGGACTGGTGAACGTGTTATTCGTTAGCTAAGTGCGAATTTTTTTGGTAACTTGAGTTTTTTTTAATGTAATTTTAGTAGATCTGTGAGTTTTGTGGATGTAATTTATTTCTACATAGTTTACTCCTTCTTTATTTGCGGTCTGTTTGCTTTTTTGGATATGTGAACCAAATCTAGGATGCATGCAAGCATTTGGTACTAAATCTGTATATTTTTTGATAGAAGTTTTGATTTTTTATTTTTCGGTTAATATCGCAGAAATTGAAGTGTTGAGAAAGTGAAAGATAGGTGAAAAAGTACGGAAAAGGTGTGTTTTGGAGCTGACTGAAATTTTGAAGTTCAATAATTTGGCCTATCAGGTAAAATATTCTCGATAATTAGTATGGTGATTCTGGTAGGGAATTTAGCTATTTAAAGTAGTATTACTAATTCTTCTTTAAGTTTAGTTTTGTGGATGATCTCGTGATCAGTTTTACAATGATGACTATTATATCGTAGATCATTTTTACTTTGAAGTTTTGTTTAATTTCTGTGTTGTCAATTTTGTCTTTGTATTGTATTTGTATAACTTGAGCATGTTATTTGATATCTTGTACCTGAAAACAATCAATTGTTCAGTGAATTAAAATAGGCTTTTCAAGTATATCAACTATGAACTTTGTTCTTGAATTAAAGTTTGATTAAGTGTCAGTTCTTGCTTTTGGCATTTTTGTCAGTTTACTATTGGAATGTACAATGGAATAGGTGAATGTTATTGTACAACTTATGTAGCATTTGATATTCATTTGTATTATAAAAAAAGTAAAGAATTTTCAAGTGTTTAGTACATGAAAAAGAACTATGCACATACTATATAATCGCAAGAAATATGACATCGTCATGGATCATCAGAAAAGACTATGTAGGGGAGCATCTTTGTGTATACAACTTTTAAAATTTTATATGATTCAGTGAATACTTTTGTTGTTGCTTTGTTTTGGTTTCTGTAAAGCTCTGGATATTGAAATTTGTTGTTGCATTTTGTATGAACAAAGTTCAGTTCCTTGAAATTTCAATTGTTATTCTCCAGCTGACTATTTTTTTGATAATTTATTTTATCCACTTGCTTTTTTCCGCAGTTTTTTGATAATTTGATTGTCTAGAGAGTATGTGTTTAATTGTACTTTGTTTTAGTAGCTGATTACCTTGCTATTGATTTATTATCTCAAATCAGAATTGTAACTCATTTCCTTCTTACATTGATGTTGATTGATGACTTTTGCTATGTTCTGAACTATTGATTGAAGAGCATGGTGCTAGCATTGATTCTCCTATTTTTTTATTTCATCATTAATAGGAACATGAATAATCTAGAGCGTGGTTGGATGTATGGGAGGTTAAATGGTCGAGGGGATTTATACTTTAGTTTTGTAATCGGTGTAAATGAATTTATTCAATTCGCATGTTCTCAACAAAATTGCATGAGTGGTGACAAAGTTAGATGTCCATGTGCAAAATGTCAAAATTATAAATTCCTGGATGTCGAAACTGTTAAATGTTACCTTTATCAATTTGAATTTGTTGAGAACTATTTTATTTGGAAGCATCAAGGGGAAAGAGATGTTATAAGTGAGACTTCTTATGATAATGACTTGCATGGTGGTGGTCAACCTGTATTTGGAGAGAATCCATACCGACAAATAATTTTGGATGCAGCTGGTCCCAACTTTTCTCAAGGTTCAAGTTGGCAATCTTATAGAAATATTGAACCGGGGCCATCTCATCCTTTTAAACATTCAATGGAGGAAGATCCTAATCCCATAGCTAAACTTTTTTTTGATTTGCTAGATGCTGCTGATGTAGAATTATATCCCGGTTCATACCTCTCTTAACTTGCAGTTGTTTCTCGAATATTAAATATTAAAATGGAGAACAATATATCACAAAGAGGCTATAACCAGATAATGCAATTGCTTAAAGAGGCTTTACCTGAAGATAACATAGTGCTTGATAACTATTATCAGTCGAAGAAGCTAGTGCGTAGCTTGGGTTTGCCAGTTGAAAAGATTGATTGTTGTGAATCAGGATGTATGTTGTATTGGGGTGATGATGATGAACACCTTACATCTTGTAAATTTTGTAGCAAGCCAAGGTATAAGCATTCTGTTGGCTCTCGTAAGAGAAAATTGGTCCCTTATAAGAAAATATATTATTTTTTTTATTCCGAGATTGCAAGGATTATATGCATCTCATGCTACAGCTACCGACATGATATGGCATCATGAGCATAAAAAATAGGATGGTGTGATGTGTCATCCATCAGATTCTGAGGCTTGGAAGCACTTCAATGAAACTCATCCCTTTTTTGCCATTGAACCAAGAAATGTCAGGTTGGGGTTATGTACGGATGATTTTCAACCATTCAGTTAGTCTGGTAGGAAATATTCTTCGTGGCCAGTGATTGTCACTCCATACAATTTACTTCCAAGAATGTACATGAAAGAGGCTTATATGTTCTTAACAATCATTGTTCCAGGTCCGAGAAATCCCAAACATAAAATTGATGTTTATTTGCAACCTCTAATAAATAAATTTACCTTGTTGTGGGAGACAGGTGTGAAAGCATTTGACATCTCAAAAAGGTAAAACTTTCAATTAGGGCAGCTTTGATGTGGACAATTAGTGACTTTCCAATATATTCTATGTTATCGGGATAGAGTACTGTAGGCAAATTAGCATGCCCTTATTGTATGGAGGAAACACAATCCTTTAGATTACATCACGGAAGAGAATAATCCTGGTTTGATTGCCACAGAATGTTCTTTGACTAACATCACCCATTTAGGAAAGATCGAAAGAACTTTCTTGAAGCCCAGATTGTCAAAAGATCCCCACCAACATATAAAATAGGAGAGAAACTTTTGGATCAAATTTGTAATTTGGGGATAAGAAATGTAACAGAGTTAGATGCAGAACAAGTTAATAAAACAATATGTAAGTCATGTGGGTAGAAAAAACGAAGCATCTTTTGGGATTTGCCATACTGGAGTTCTAACATGATTCGACAAAATCTTGATGTGATGCATATTGAGAAAAACTTCTTTGATAATTTCTTTAACACTGTTCTTAATTTTGATGACAAAATCAAAGACAATCCACAATCACGTCTAGATACGATAAATTATTGTGATCAACCTCAATTGGGAGATGATAGTAATGGAAAATATCCAAAAACTATTTATACATTAGACAAGGAAGCAAGAGCTATCTTGTTTAATTAGGTGAAAGGCTTAAAGTTTTCAGATGGGTATATTTCAAATTTAGGTAGGTTGCCAGACATAAATGCAAAAAGGTTATTTGGTATGAAGAGTCATGATTGTCATGTGTTCATACAACGACTAATGCCTATTGCTTTTCGTGAACTACTTTCTAGTAATGTGTGGCAGACACTTATAGAATTGAGCTTATTTTTTAAGAATTTTACTTCGACCACTCTACGAGTGGATGATATGGTCCGATTAGAGAGAGATATTCCACAAATTTTGTACAAGTTAGAACATATATTTTCTCCTGGGTTATTTAACTCAATGGAACATCTTTCTGTGCACCTTCCATATAAAGCAAGGATTGCTGGACCCGTGCAATATCATGGATGTATCCTTTTGAAAGGTAAATGTGAAACTCTATGTCAAACTTGTGTCGAATAATTAATACATAACTTTCAAATATAATGTTTTATCTTTTTCTGTATATAGGTATTTGGAAACTCTTAAAAGGATGATTGGGAATAAAGCTAGTGTTGAAGGTTCCATTTGTGAAACGTACTTGATGATGGAGTCAACATAATTATTTTCTCATTATTTTGAACCTCATGTCATGTCCCAAAATCATAATGTGGACCGTAATGACGATGGTAGTGTTGTGGAAGATCTTAAAGGAAATATTTCAATATTCTCCCATCCAGGTTAACTTTGGGGAGAAGCAAAAAAAAAGAAATTTAACGTTAGATGAAATAGAGGTGGTCTAAACTTATATTTTACTAAATTGTAAGGAGGTTGACCCATTTGTGAGGTAACCAAATTCTCTTAATAATAATAAAATCTATTTTTATATCGTGACTTCTCTTATTTAAATTATTTTGTTGCAATGAAGTATGTACCTACAATGTTTGGAAGAAGAATTTTTGAATCTCTCTCAAAGTGAAATAGATGAGAGTCTTGAAGAAAATTTTGCTCTATGGTTCAAGGAATATGTAAGATTTAAATAAATATTAACTTTCATATAATGACGTACTTAAATTGGCTACTCAAATTTAATTGAATCTTTGATTTTTTTAAAATAGGCTCGGTGCAATTTCATTAAAAATAAATACTTGCATAGTCTTGATCGTGGACAATTAATAGGAGCTATATGCCATTCTGTTTATTTTGTTAATAGATATAAATTTCACACAGAAAGTCATGGTAGCGTGAGATCAACAATGAATAGTGGAGTTTGTATCTCGAATTCAAATTTTGGTGATTATTATGGACAGATAAAAGAGATTATACAAGTGAAATACCGTGAAACACCTTTAAAGCAAACTGTGTTATTCAAATGCGAATGGTTTGACCCAATAATGGTATTGACTTCTCCAAATTATTATCATTTTCTTAGTTTTTGGTTTCCTTTTATTAATATGTTAGTTTTTCATATCACATCAGTTTTAATTTAGATTTTAATAGTAATGATCTAATGACACTGTTATTTTTTTGTAGATATGACTCGAGGTGGATATCGTGTAGGCAAGTCCTTAGGTAGGAGTAAGACTGCTAATCATGCAAAAATTCCTTCTATTCCAACTCTAGTGATTGAACAGGATAATACCACTTCCATTCCTATCAGTCTGCCAAATGATCAAACACTACTACTCAATAGTACGCCATCGATTCAGACATTGGGAGAAAGAAATACCTCGGTTATTCTTAAGACATCTCCTATTTGACCTAACAAAAGCAACCCAATAGGCCAGAATATGAATTCTCAATGCAACACAACAGCTGAGGGAACATCTAGTCAGAGAAATGTATCTGGTTTAGCTGATTCTAGTTTTAGCAATGGTCGGACCCTTATTTTTCTGACTTCTTCAGGGTTAGTACTTACTACTTATTTTTCATCAATGTTCTTGCTGTCTATTGGTGATTATTAGTTGATAATCAATGCCTTAATAGCTTTT
This sequence comes from Capsicum pubescens, assembly GCA_030864215.1. Taxonomy (NCBI): domain Eukaryota; kingdom Viridiplantae; phylum Streptophyta; class Magnoliopsida; order Solanales; family Solanaceae; genus Capsicum; species Capsicum pubescens. Next base: position 155,813,414 of record CM061548.1, read on the forward strand.
GTGATTACTATTTTTGTACACAAATGTTGTAGTGTTATTGGTGTTGGATTTGATGTTGTACAGGTTGGAACCTTCTTCAAAATGCTCCAGTTTCACTACATTATCTTTCAAAAGTGAAGTTGATTCCAATGGGATCAACTGGAAAGGTGTCTCAGAAGATGTCATAGATGGTTATTTTGGAGAGTTCAAGGTATGTTTTTTAAAATAATAATCGATAACAATGGTTGAAAAAGACTGCATTATGCTACAAGAATTTTATTTCTAATATAAAAAAAATATAGAGCTATAGTTCAACCAGAATTTGTAAATGACCATGTGTGGAAAAAGTGGATGGAACTTTAGAAAAGTGATGACTGTATTAAGAAGTCTAAGATAAATTCAAAGAACCATTGTGGTAGGCATGAAGTAGCTGCTGGGACACACACATGTGGCTCTATCATAGCTGGAGAGCACCGGAAGAAGCTTGTAAGTATTGGTTATTATGGATTATGTGTGAATCTGAGAAACTAATCTTGTTACTGTCCACTGATTTTATTTGAATAATATGGTTGGTACTTTTTGCTAGACTTGTCATGGCTGCTGCTAAGGTTGTGTCTTTATTGCTGTCCACTGATTTTATTTGAATGATATGAATGGTACTTTATGTGAATTCTTACCTTTATGGGCTGCACTTCTTGTATGACATTGAAAAATATAGGACAAGTTAGTGTAGCTTCTTGGTTGTGATGAGGATAGTATTAATATTCAAGAAACTAATCTTGTTGTTGTCCACTGATTTTATGTGATACTTTTTGCTAGACTTGTCATGGCTGCTGCTATGATTGTGTCTAAGTTGTTGTCCACTGATTTCATTTGAATAATATGGCTGGTACTTTTTGCTAAATTTGTCATGCCTGCTGCTATGGTTATGTATTTATTGTGTTCCACTGATTTCATTTGAATAATATGGCTGGTACGTTGTATGAATGATATGGCTGGTACTTTGTGTGAATTCTTACTTTTATGAGTTTTACTTCTTGTATGACATTGAAAAATATTGGACAAGTTAGTGGAGCTTCTTAGTTGTTATGATGATAACATTAATATCTGAGCAACTAATCTTGCTGCTGTCCACTGATTTTATTTGATACTTTTTACTAGACTTGTCATGGCTGCTGCTGTGGTTGTGTCTAAGTTGCTGTCCACTGATTTCATTTGAATGATATGGCTGGTACTTTTTGCCAGACTTGTCATGGCTGCTGCTATGGTTGTGTCTTTATTGCTGTCCACTGATTTTTTTGAATGATATGGCTGGTACTTTGTGTGAATTCTTGCCTTTATGGGATGCACTTCTTATATGACATTGAAACATGTAGGACAAGTTAGTGTAATTTCTTGGTTGTGATGAGGATAACATTAATATCTGAGCAACTAATCTTGCTGCTGTCCACTAATTTAATTTGATACTTTTGGCTAGACTTGTCATGGCTGTTGCTATGGTTGAGCCTAAGTTGCTGTCCACTGATTTTATTTGAATGATATGGATGGTACTTTGTGTGAATGATATGGCTGGTACTTTGTGTGAATTCTTATCTTTATGGGCTACACTTCTTATATGACATTGAAAAATGTAGGATAAGTTAGTGTAGCTTCTTAGTTGAGATGGGATAGAATTAATATCTGAGCAACTAATCTGGTTGCTGTCTACTGATTTTATTTGAATGTATGTAAGTGGATCTTGATTGTTTTTTGTTGAAATGGTTGATTTGGGGTTGCTGTAATTTGTGATTTGCTTTATGAATTTTGTGACTTTCTGCATTTCTTACACATTTCAAAGTTCACAACATTGAGTGGGAAAAAATAAGCAATCTTGATATTTGTTGCTATGTTCTTGAATTTGTGTTTGATGGTTGGTATATGATATATGATCATGTAGATAAAGGGTGTTTGGTTATACTAAAAGAGATTCATTTTTTAGGGGAAAATTAGTGTTGTGTTATTACAAGTTATTTTCCTACGATTCTCAGTACGTGACAAGGTCTGAATGAAGTTACTTTTTTTATTTTTTATTTTTAGGATATCTGTCATAGTATGTTATTTATTGTGTTTCGATTATCACGCACTATTTGGTTGTTGTTTGGGATGCTGCTATGCCCTTTTGGCTACTGCTAGCTATGTTTAGGCTGCTAGCTATATTTGAATATGCTACTGTCATGCTATTGCTGTTGCTGCCTTGTTTGAATATGGGTTCCATTTTGGATGATTCCTTAGAGTTTGAGAGTTGGTTAGTACGTATGCTACTGCTACTGCTGTTTATATGTTACATGAGTTTGAGAGCTGGTTAGTATGTATGCTACTGCTGCGCCTGTTTATGTGTTCTGACTTTGAGAGTTGGTTAGTATGTATGCTACTGCTGCTGCTGTTTATGTGTTCTATAATATGTGTTCCATTTTATGGCCTTTTTTATGATTAATATGCTAATGCTACTGCTGCTAGCTATGTAACTGTTTTTCATTGTCTTTGAATTAATGCCATTGTCTCATAATCATAAGAGGTTTAAATATGTTTTTTCTTGTGTGTTTTGGGGGTGTTATGATGTTTCAAGATAGATATTAAGTGGGTTATGGATTCCCAAGAAAGAACGGAAACAAATGATGTTTCCAGGTGCATAGGAAACAGAAGAAACAACTATGCACGTTGAGTTTCCTGCAAGCAACTGGGCTAGTTTCTTTTTTTTTTTGATTTGCTGCTATATATGTGTTCTCCAAGTTTTTCTTTCAGTTTTCTCTTTGTTTTGCTGCTATGTCAAGAAGTTTGGTGACATTTTCTTGCTTAGAATGGGGAAAATAAACTTGGTGGTTGTTTCATGAATAGGGAAAAGAAACTTGGTATGTATATATTCTTTTGGTTTGATGCTATGTATGTTGGTGTAATACCTCGGGAAATTTTTCGTTGAAATTTTGTGCGTAAACGTGTTGGGTTCTATCTTCTAGAATGAATTATAATTTTTTCGTGTGGAATGTCTTAGATTATGACCCACCATTGCGTAGAATATCAAATAATATTTCCAACGATATGTGGATCATCCAAAACGGACACCCGAGTGACGAGTTATGAACATTCCGATCGAACCGTGAATAGTAATGAATAGTAAAAGTGCAGGAAAAAAAGTACTGAGGCCAGGCGTATTTTTTCTCCAACTTTAAATGATCATAACTCCTGGTACATAATGATCTGGGTGATATACTATATATCAACGAAAAGATCTGCGAGTTTTCTTTCCGATGAAATTAGTTTCATCCAATTTGTCTATCGGAGCAAAAAGTTATGACCGATCTACTTCAGCCTTTCAAAAGTAAATTTTTGGGTCAACTTCAAACGATCATAAATCCTCGTACACAATGATCTGGGTGAGATACTATATATAAACAAAAATATATGAGAGTCCTCTTTTTAATGAAATCATTTCATCCAATTTGGATATCGGAGTAAAACATTATGGTTGATCTACTTCAGACTATCAAAACATTCCACCAAAGGACAAATTCGAGAATTATTTGAGTTTTAGGGGCATTTTGGTCATTCCCCCTCACCCAAAATCCGTTCAAACCCTATATTAAAGCCTATTAGAAGCATTATATGTTATATTTCATCAAATTCCCTAAAAAATAAAACCCTAAGCTCCTACATCCAACTTCAAGAACCTCTAAAGTTCACCATTAATTCTGCAAATTTATTCAAGATTCCAAGTTTCTAGTTCAAGAACTCCAAGAACCATCATTCAAAGGCACGATTAATGGCCACTGAAGTTGATTACACAATGCTCTCAACATGTCCTCAAGCACTTGAATCATCCTATCTGACTGTCCATCAGTTTGAGGATGAAAAGTTGTGCTAAAAGTGAGTTGGGTGCCTAACTCTTCATAAAATATGTCTTAAAATTTAAAAGTGAAATGCATACCTCTGTCTGAAATGATGGAAAGAGCCCCCCCATGTAGCCTCACTATCTCCCTGATGTAGATCTTCGCCAACTACTTAGAGCTGAAATCCACTCTAACCACAATAAGATAGGATGATTAAGTTAGCCTATCCACGATGACCCAAATTTAGTCATACTTTGCTAAGGTCGTAGGAAGATCTACTACAAAATCCATATCTATTCTCTCCCATTTCTACTCGGGAATGGGTATTCTTTGGAGCTATCCTAGGCTACCAAAAAAGTTATGTCAAATCAAGGTACATCTTAGTTTCCAAAGATGGAGGCTCACCACTTCACAACAACTCAACCAATAAACCACACCTCCTAACACTGCACAAGAGTAACAGAAAAACCCTAGGACCCTACTTTATGAAATAACACAGCATCCAGGGAGGGTTAGTGGGATTAGCATTGGCATGTAACTCTGAAAAAGTGATAAAGTAATGCCAATGCCAAAAACCAATCAAAACCATATGGACAACATTCATATATACATACATAGAATGTCGGGATAAGGGCAAGGGTCATGAACATGAGAGTTTAAGACCTTAGCCTAAACTGTGTATCTCGCTTTGTCCTAAGGGAACCCACAGACTATATGAGTTTAGCTCCCCTTGCTGAAAGGGCCACAGTGCATGTTAGCCGCATGAACTGAAAAAATTTAAAAGAAAGGCTAAAGAGACAAAGAGGATAGCCCTTAAAAAATGTATATAGTTTGTACCATGTACACGGTCATATAGACCCTTACACCTGCAAACATTGTTTCTAGTGTTGGTCCCCCAGGACCTTTACCTTCATGGTGAACTACACAATTCCCTTTAAGACCAAATTAAAATAGTTTTCACATAAACCCAACCAATGATCCAGGAGTCATTCATTAAGGTGTTTACCCTAATGGTATCTTCATACCAACTATGCTTGCAAGCTTATATATAATTATGACATACCAACCCAATCAACCATTAGACTCCTAAGTTCCATTTAAAAATCCAAACCATGGACATCAAGGGCCTCTCGAAACCTTTGTGATTAACAATTATCCTTTAATTGACACGAACCAAACCAGGGCATTGTCGTAATGGGCATCCAAAGTCCAACAAAGATTGGAGACCACCCCTATTACCCAACCCAAGTGACCTACACATATCCTAAGTTGAATGAATTTTGAATGTATAACAAGATAGAGTTATTGAGTAATCAAAGACTCTGGGATAGGTCTATGACCGTGCCACCTAAATGAGTCTAACCATCCGATACCTAATCGATAACCAATACCAAACCAAACCAAACCAAACCATAAAATAAACAAACCAAGTTCCATAACATAATATAAGAGAATGGAACAGTGAGAAATTTATTCCAATGGTATCAGCCCCAATAACAATGCCAATGCTAAGGATGGAACCAATACCGATCCTGCCCATACCAACCCATAGTAGTTCCACAAAAGCCTCTAACCAAAGGAAAACCAATATCTGGTTGGGACATGCCCCCAACCATAGACAAAACCAATATCCATAAATAAACTAAAGTGTGTAAAAAAAATCCATGAACATGAAATGGAGCCTTCTGAAATATGAAAGCTCACCACTTCAATCCAGTAGCTGATCCCGAATGTGAGCACTAAGAAGGAGGAGTAGGATGACCAATCCCTACATCGCATAGGGATACAACCGCCAGAGGACGGGTTAGCAGGTGAACACTAGCAAATACTCAGGATAAGGATAAAATAATGCCATCCAGTAAAACCAAGTAAGCAAACCACATGAATACAAATCATACATATATTATATATAATCATGCAGGGAAAGAGAACTGGGTTTAGCATTCCTTTAAAACCATTAACATGGGTATGTGTAGCTTAACCATTCTAAAACCATCCAGGGGATATATAGGTCCGGTGTAACCCCTGAACGGTCCCCAATATGTGTAGCCGCACAAACAAGATATACCATAGGATTAGGGGATTCCCAAGCACCCGTCTCTTTCTATGATATATATGTACAATGTACTTAGAGAATTTCTGTGTACCTTATGAGTATCATATATTGTCGGCATGACCAACCCCTCATGTCGGCAAATATGAGTTTCTATTGTCTGTCCATTGGACTCGCATTTTCACAGTTAGCTATCATGCCACGCTCTTATTGCCCAATCAAAACCATTTCCATCCAAGAAAAACTTTATTCCATTATTATTAACCATGGCTATGAGTAGTTGTATCGTCATACTAACTATAGCTTGCAAGCAATGTCTTTAGCCTACCTTTTTATGTAAAGGCATTCCCATGTACCCATAGGTTACATTATCAAGTTAACTCTGGGGAATCCCATGTACCCACAAGTGTTCCATCATTAAGTTTGCTTGGGGGAGTCCCATGTACCCCATAAGTTGTTCATTAATATGTTTACTTGGGGGATTCCATTGTATCCCACAAGGAGTTCAATTAACCATAACCATGACAAGAAATTCATTACATTTAGCCATTCTAAATCGTTTAAACCATTTATACCATTTAGGGTTCCATTACCAAACCATACCATGCAATAGTTCCCTTAAAAGTCCAATAATATAGTAAAAGCATTATCATAGGCATTTTATCAAACATATTGGGGACATAGTGTTTCCAAAACTAAATCCAATTACCATTTACACATTCCCATGAAACCAATTGTCTAAACCACCATTAAAGTATGTAAAAACATAATTAAAACCTAGGAAAACCATTATTAAGAATTTAATACCAAAACCCTAACACATATTTGAAAATCCCCAAACCATACAATAACCTACCATGAATACATTGTATAAATCATGCCTTTAGTTGGAACTAACAATGAGGGAGAAAAATATTACCTTAAATTAAAAAGATGATGGAGTGAAATCACCAACACAAGCCCCAAATTGATCACCTTAGTAAAACTCTAGCCTTCCTTTACCCAAAAGCCTTAGAGAGAATTGTAAAGTGTTTAAGAGAGTTTTCTAAGTGTTTAACGATAGAATACTAGGGTAAATAACCTCCCAAGTTGTTTAGAAGTCATGGGGCCTTAATAGGTTAAGTAAGAAAATGTCTATATTGCCCCCACTTAAACTGCATAAAAATTCCATAGGGTATGACTATACCATACCGATTGTACCCTCCAATACAAGTGGTACCGACCATCCATACCCTAGGCCTCCTTATTGGACCCAATATTGTACAACATACAAATTACCCAAACTAAGTCATACCCAAGCATACGACTAGTACTCCTGTCCCGTACTCCTAGAAGAATAGAATCACTAGAGGTTTGAACACTGTCCACTCTACAAGTCCATGGTACGACTCGTACCCTGGATTACGGCTCATGGTGAGCCACTCGTACTCAGATCCAAGTTAGTTTACTAAGTCTCAGTTTAAGTGAATGAAAAACCCAAACCAAATGACCTGTATCTAACCATATGACTCGTACCAATCCAAGTCGTACCCACTCCAGAAACCAATCAAACCCACCAACCAACACTGATCAACTAAGACCAAGGCATACCGCTCATACCCCATTATACGATTGGTACCCACCAGTCATATGTTGTCCAGGACCTAAAAATTTGGAAAATTTTCTAAGGGTCACAAACCCAGGGTGTTTTAATCTCGCTCACTAGAATCATTCGTCCCCTAATGATGAATAAGGTAAGTCAAATTCAATCACAATTCATTTGCATTATCAAATATCAATCAAACCTTTAACCAAGTTAGAAAATAAAAATGCAAGGATCTACTCTAACCCTTAACTAAGTTAGAAAACAAAGATGTGATCAAGAACACATACCTTCCGTATGAATATCTGAAGCATAAAACAATTATGGATATTTGGAGTTGATGTCCTCTTCCACTTCCCATGTAGCCTCTTCCACCTTGTGGTTCCGCCATTAAACCTTAAACCAGGCAACATCCTTGGTCTGTAACTGACGAACCTTCGATCCAAGATCTCAACCGAAATCTCTTCATAAGATAAAGAATTTGAGATATCCAATCCTTCCAAAAAAACCACCATGAAGGATCACCAAGATAATTCCTCAACATATAGACATGAAATACTAGATGAATGGAGCTCAAACTAGAAGGTAACTCTAATTCATACACCATGTTACCAAGCTTCCCCAAAATCGCATAAGGAACAACATACGGGGATTGTTGCATCACTCTATTCATGGGAGATACCTTTAGGAACACCTTATCTGTAACCTCAAACTCCAAGACTCTATGCCTTACATCCACATAGGACTTTTGGCTACTTTGGGCAGCCTTAAGCCTATTTCGAATCACCTTTACCTTTTCCATATCCCGATAAACCAAATCTAGACCAAACATATCTGCCTTACCAATCTCAAACCACCCAATAGGAGATCTACATCTCCTACCATACAATGCCTCAAAAGGGGCCATACCAATGCTAGATAATAGCTATTATTGTAAGCAAACTCTGCCAATGGCAGATGCTTAACCAAATTGCAACCATATTCAATCAGACATGCCCGAAACATATCCTTTAATGTCTAAATAGTCTTCTATGATTATCTATCCATTTGAGAATGAAAAGTAGTACTCAAACAAACCTTAGTACCCAACCTTTTCTAAAACAATTGCCAAAAGTGAGATAAAAACTGCGTACCACAATAAAAAATAATCAAAATAGGTACCCTATGCAACTTTATAATCTCCTGAAGATATAACCTCACATAGTCCTCAATCAAAAAGTTCGTCCGCACTGGAAATAAGTAAACGAACTTGGTCATCCTATCCACGATGAACCAAATCGAATCAAATTGATTCCGAAACCAAGGAAGATCGGTAATGAAATCCATATTGATTACCTCCTATTTCTATTGTGACAATTCCATTTCTTGATACAACCCGCCAGGCCTTATGTTCTTAACTTTGACTTGTTGGCACACTAAATATTTGGCCACAAAATCGGCCACATCCTCTTCATACCATACCACCAATACATCTTTTTGAGATCATGATACATTTTTGTCGACCCTGGATAAACAAAATAGAGTAATTCATATGCCTCAGCCAAAACCCTTTGTTCCAAACCATCAATGTCAGGAACATATAACTTTCCTTGGTACCATCACCATTGATCTTAAACACCATCACCCTTTTCCCACCAGCATCACTCTTGATTTTCATCAAGATAGGGTCTAGTATTTTCTTTTCCTTGATCTCTGCACCAATAGACGACCGAACCACTTCTTTTACCATCACACCACTATCATTGGAGTCTAAGAGATGAACTCTAAGATTAGCCAAGCAGTGAATATTCTTTACCAATTCTCTCTTCTCCTTATCCATATAAACCAAACTCCCCATGGATAAACTGCTAAGAGCATCAACAACCATATTGGCTTTACCTGTGTAGTAGTGGAGAATTATATCATAGTCCTTGAGAAGCTTTAACCATCTCATCTACTTGAGATTTAGCTCCTTCTTAGTGAACACATACTGCAGACTCTTGTGATAAAAAAAGATATCCACGTGTACTCTATATAACTAATACCATCAGATTTTTAAAGGAAAATCACCACCAAAAGCTCCAAATCATGAGTAGGATAATTCTTCTCATGCACCTTCAATTTCCTGGAAGCATAGGCAATCACCTTTCTATGTTGCATCAAAATGAAACTAAGTCCCACCCAAGACGCATCATAATAAACCACAAACCCTTCATTATCTTCAGACAATATTAAAACTGGAGACGAAGTTAGCTTATCCTTCAACTTCTCAAAACTCCCCTTACAAGTGTCCGACCAAGAAAACTTTACCTTCTTCTAAATCAAATTAGTCAATGGGGTAGCTATCATTGAGAAACCTTCCATGAACCACCTATAATACCCAGGAAAATCCAAGAAGCTCTGAATGTCGGTTGGAGTCATGGGTGTAGGCCACCTTTTAACCATAACAACCTTTTGTAGATCCCCCATGATCCCCTCACTAGAAATGATACGACTAAGAAAAGTTACAACGTCCAAACAAAACTCACACTTAGAGAACTTAGCATACAACTACTACTCCTTTAAGGTCTTCTATACCATAAAGAGGTAATTATAATGATCCACCTCACTCTTAAAATAAACCAGAATGTCATCAATGAACACAATGATAAAAAGATCCAAAAACTACCTGAAAACCCTGTTCATCAAATCCATAAATGCCGTCGGAGCATTAGTCAAACCTAATGACATAACCAAGAACACAAAGTGACCATACCGAGAACAAAAAGCCATCTTAGGGATATCCTCATCCCTAATCTTAAGATGATGATACTGTAATGCCTCGAGAGTACACCCTGGGCGCCACACGGTGCTTATAGTCCTGAGGGACCACAAGCTAATCCATGAGCTGGTACCTACTGTGAGCACTGAGTAAAGCTAATATCAGAAGATTATATACGAAAATAAACTGAGGAATGCCATAAGGTTTAAGTCATAAATTTTATAAGTCTATAAGACAAAAATAATAATGCTGATAATGAAAACTGAAATTTGAAAACTGACAAACTATTTGTACTAGTCTGAAAAGCCTCTACTGACTGAATAAAAGTTGATGGGACTGGCCCCAAGTAACTCCAACAGACTACTGAACTAAAAGCATGAAAATAAATATAGTCTGTCCTCAAAATATGAGGACTCACCACTGCTATAGCTGAAAATATGAAAAGTCTATACGTAATCCAAGAATTAAGCGTCTGAACCTATGATATGATACATCATAGCACAAGAAAAGAGTATGCGATTAGTACTTTGAATATACTGGTATGCTAAATGAGGTAGGTTGATATGCATGATTTCATGTGCATGAATAATATCTGACTCAATAGCAAGAAGTACTGAATAGAAATGCATGGAATCTATAAGTACTGAGTGTGCATAAAATTTGTAAATACTGAGTGTGCATGAAATTTGTAAATACTGAGTGTGCATAAAATCTGTAAATACTGAGTGTACATGACTAAGCATAAAATATGTTCTGAATATAATCAATAAACTGAGTTACTGAAATCTGATAACTGAATATCTGATATCTGTATGCTATGGTCAAACAACACTGAAGATAAATTACTGAGCTGATTACTTGACTGAGACTGTGGGAGGTATCATCTAATCGACATGGCCCGCTTTGAACTAATTGGGGTTCAACCTGTAACCCATTTGAAAGGGTGTTAATACTGTGCAATAAGTACTAACAATGTCTATGTGGATCTACTAAGCTACTGAAAAACTAGGATGTCAAGCCTAAACTGACGGGTGACACCTGGGCATAGTCAAGCCTAATCTGATAGGTGATCCTTAGGAGGTAGTCAAGCCTAATCTGATGGGTGACTCCTCATCCTACACTGGCTATGCAGTTCTAGAACACAAGGACTTCTATTAACGACTCTGCCTAACTGACGAGGAAGGCATCATCCGTGCAATCGCTCGATGCTAAATCCTACTCCCAACTGAAGGACGCTGAATTTTGAAATGATTTAAGTTTAACTGATTATGATGATTGACTGAACTGATAATGCTCATAACATATTCTAAAACTATTTTGAAGATACTGAGACTAATTAAATAGCTAAGTTTTTGGGTAATCATAACCCCCAGTAGTCGATAGAAATAATAGTAAAATAGTACTAAACTTGGGGGACATAATATGAAAACAAGTATCCAAAATTCATTCTTGTAGGTATTTCATCAAACACTTGATTGCATAGCTAAAGCTAAGCATGGAAATAGTTTAAATCTTGCAGTAATAGCATGAATTCAACCTCAACAACACTAATTATAATTTATATCAGTGAATAACAACATTAAAACATGTGGGGTTTGATAACAACAACAATTTCATGTAAACATGGCATAAAATTACAATTCATGGGAGTTCATGGTTTAAATCACAATTTAAAATCACAATAACTTGTAAAGATCACAACTTTGAATTTTAAATTGGATACTTGGAATCCATGGGTGGAAGGAACCCATGGATGAACACTTAACATACCTGGGTTGATGAATTCGTGAGAGTTGATGGTGAATTCTTGAGATTTATTCTTGATTTATGGAGGCTAGGGTTTTTGTTCTTGAAAATGGGATACTTTAATTTGAGTAATTGGTGAAATAATAAGCAAATAAGGCTCTACTGGGACTTAAATTCTGTGATTGGATGGATTTGGAGCTATGGGAAAAGACCAAACGGTCCCTGGACATTAAAAATCCCAATTTTGAGGCTTACCGCTGAGCGGTATTGGTCCCACCTCTATAGAATCGCTGACCGGGAAAATAACAATGACCTACTGCCTTGGGACGACTCCGATTTGAAGGTTTACTGCTCAGCGGTATTGGCTTTACCGCTATTGCACCGCCGAGCCGTGTTATCGCGGTAGCCCACTACTTCACACAAAAAATGCTATAAATTTTCACTCGGCTATTGAATTTAGGCAAAATTGGTATTGTTGGTAAGATAATTCAATTATCTATCTTTTGGTGGATCATGAGCTCAAAAAATCTTAGTAAATCAAAAGATATATTCGTTTGAAGTTGACTATAGCAACATCTTTCTCAAGAATTTAATCGGTAAAGGATATTTTGATTTGTCTAATAGCTAGGATTTATATGAGACCTTAATATACATTCAAATCACTCATAAAACTAACAAAACACCATAATTTATTTTTCCTAAGCTTGTAGCATGGCCCTAACATTGGTTTGGATTTTTGGGGTATTATAATATCTCCCCCTTTGGAGCATTCATCCTCGAATGATATTCGCTAGACTGAGAGTACTGAACTAAGGCAACTGAGATCACATACTAAACATGCTTGACTGGGAACATGATTTCATGACTGATTTTGAAACCTAGTGATTGACTGAACTGATTCGTGAATGCATGTAATGACATGAAAATAGTTATAAGGCTGAGATAGAAACGAGAGAGTCAACTTATGTGTACTCATTACTTCAAGTTAAATCTTATTACATGAAGAGAAGATTGAAAGATTTAGGACATGAAATCTCGGGGGATTATAGTACATCTCCCCCTTGGGATATTAGGTCCCTCGAAAGATACTGACTTGGCTAAAATACTGAGAAAAAACTGAGATGATGTACGAGACACTTATGAACTAAATCATAACTCAATATCTAGAATCTGAAACTGATGCTTGATGTATGAACTGAACTGAATTCATGACTTGCATGGTTGTGAAGGAATTTCCTAATAAATAGGAGATATGAAAATCATAGAAGCTTGTCTGCCTGATTGCTAACCTAATTACTGGATACACAAACTAACTCATACTGAAAGCTTATACTTAACTGGAGTATTTCTTCAACACTCTTTCTATAACATTCCAATGAATTTAGGGAGCAAGGAATCTTGGCATGGTCTGAATAAGGTATCTGAATAAGAATTCACAATAAGGCTAAAATTCTTTAGTATTGAACACAGGCCTACGAAACATAAACTATGATAGAGCTATGAAGATATGCACTGCAATTACTAACTTTCAAGCTTAGCTACACTTCTCCAATACTCCCTTAACTATACTTTCTACCTCTACACCGTACTTCCCTTGAGGCTACTGAAAATATTCACATTGGCACTGATAACTCTACCTACTGAAGTCTGAGCTGAACTGAAGTCCCTTACTATGATCAAGCCTACTCGAATCTACAAAGTGAACATATAACACTTTAATACTTGTCTGAGTCATGAGTTCGACACACCCTGCTTTTTCCCGACTCTTTATTTCATGAATAATTCTCATCACTTCATCAACAACTATATCCAACCTCTTACTATCCATTCACTAACGCATAATGCTTTTACCCATTTACACACCAACATGACATGTCAAGCCAATCTTCGTAACTATAGCTTCATGTTAAACAAGTATGCAATAATCTTTCCTTAACATGAAACATTTATTCTCTCCCATCTAAGCAATTGCTCATCACTACATGATTTCATAAGGAGAGGTCACTGAAAGGCTGAAACGTGAGGACCTGAAGCATGAATGAACACTATACGGAACTTGGAACTTAACTGAGGCATGAGGAATAGAGTATCAACGTCATGAATTCATCAAGAAAAAATATCTAAGGATATACATAACAAAAATCTGAATTTCTCTAATCGTTGAGAGTGTAGCCTGAGTACTAGAATTAAACATAATGTAAAGCATCAGCACTTGAGTTATGAGCTGTATCACCTAATGTTGGAGTTTGTAAATTCATGGAACATGGTTCTTACTGCTAGGTAGACTAGAATTCCTTATACTAGGGACTGGAAGCATACATGATTTTCTATAATGCACACGAGTATGAGCTATGATCATAGGGTTGACATGTAAGGCATGAGTTGATATCGTGATAACTGAAGTAGAAAACTTTGAACTTAGATACAAATGGTTTGAGCGTATTCCCCCTACTGATGTTATACCATACACTATATGTAAGACCCCAAAAAATCCTAAGCTCGACTCAGTCTTTTAAGCTTGCTAAGGGGTCCCAAACATAGAAAATTATAGCTAAGTATTCAGACTTAGTATTATTTTGTCCTTCATAAGTTGGAAACTCTATTTCATGAATCTTATGACCTTTAAGTATCAATATTTAGATTGATTCATGATCAAGAATGTTAGTAGGTGTTCCCGGATGAGTTTTGGATTTTTTGGACCTCGTTTAAACCACTTTTGGGAATCCAAAATAGTGTATCGATGCAATCTCGGTGCGGCGCATCGATCATCGCATTGAACAATATTTTTCCTTGGCTCCCAATGGAAATTTCCAGTGAACCAACATAGACTCGATGCGATGCGTTAGCTATCATAACGATGCCAACGACGTGGTGCGTTGTCCTACGCGTCGATGCCAACGACATGGTGCGTTGTCCTACGCGTCGATAGTCTGGTTTTCAATAATTAAAAATCCACGTCCTCAGGGGTATTAGGGTTTTTCTTCCACCCCTATTCAGTCCTAAAACATGAGATTCAACCTTCTTGAGCAAAATATACTTACTTTCTCTCAAATTTCTCAAGAACAATAACCCTAGGTGATTTAATTTCAAGGCTAAGGCTCAAGATTTCCACTATTGTTCTTCAGGAATTTAGCAACCAAGGTATGTCAAGTGTTCATCCAAGGGTTCCCCTCCACCCTTGGAGTTCAAAAACCCTTTTTAACTACAAGTTTATGAGTTTGATGAAGTTCATGGCTGAATTTGAATGTGTTCATGATTATTAATGGGGATTCTAATTCATGATTTACTACAAGATCCATGTGGAATTTATTGATAGGCGTGCATTATCATGCGAAACCATGTTGAAACCCTTGAAATTGTAAATATGGAATTGAACTATGATGTGTACATGTTGTTTTAGTGTCATGTTTATGGATTATGTCCTTCAAGTGTTTGGTGAATTATTCATGAGAATTAAATAATGAAATTATATCATGTTAGCATGTATTCAAGTTCATGTCATGCCAGTGTTTGATAGAATGCCCCTATGAATGAATGGTGATCAAGTAGTTATTTATCATGTTTCAAGATTATTCTATGTCATATAATTCATGCTATCGAGTCCTGAGGGTATTCAATACCCAACAATTTAGCTATTTACCTCGAGCCATGGCCAGTTACAGGATAGTATCAGTCATGTCACGATTGGTAAAATTCAGTCAGCTAATAGAATTCACTAGTATTCCATCAGTCCATGGAACCTAGTGAACTCAGTTCAGTTCAGTTATATAGTACGATCAGAAATAGTTCAGTCTAGCCTAGAATAGTCTAGAATCCAATCCAGTGTCTATTCAGTTTGGAGTAGGATTCAACACTGAGTGAACCCATAGATAGGGACTCACCTGCCAGTAAAGGGTGTGATCCTTAGAAGCAGTCCGTGTGTTCCAGAACTATATAGATAACGTAGGTTGAGACATCAACCTTCTATTTGAGAGTTGATGAGGTGATCTACCTACCATTTGAGGGTACTACCATTCTCGTTCAAAGCACCTGCCAGATGAGGGTGACTTAGCTTGTCTTTACCCATGACACGGTACTAACACCCTTTCGATTGGGGTTACAGGTTGGACCCCAATCTATTCAGAGAGGGTTATGTTGGTTAATGATTACTTCCCACAGTCTCAGTTTCAATTCCAGTCTCAGTATAGAACTCAGTTTAGTTCTACAGAAAATTAAGACTATCAGATATAGTTACTTAGTTCAGTTCGAAACTCAGTATAGTTCCACAGGATTAAGACTGTCAGCTATAGTCACTCAGTTATCAGCTACAAAGTATCAGTAAACTTAGATATTAGTAAATCAGTAACTCAGAACTCAGTAGACAGTGTTATCACGATCTCAGTTACAGTTTACGTATTCACGCATGTACTCTCATTTAGTTATATTCATGTTATTTAGTCAGTATTGTTCATGCATATGAACCCATGAATTTAAGCTTACCTCACTTTGCATACCAGTACATTCAAAGTACTGGCGCATACCTTTCTTTTGAGCTATGATATTTTATATCATAGGTTCAGACACATGGGCTCTTGATCATACTTAGTAGTTCAGATATCCAGTTGATAGAGTTAGTTGTGAGTCCTCTTAGTTCTATGACATGATGATTATTTTAGTAGTTCAGCTTATTTCAGTAGTTTGGAGTTAGTTGGGGACTTGTCCCATCAACTTCATATCTCAGATAGTTTAGAGGCTTTTTCAGACTAGACTATTTTCAAATAGATGTTTCAATTTTGGTACTGTTATATCGTATTTAGTTTGATTATAGTATTGAACCTTATGTCATGTTTTTTTGCCTAATTTCTGCATATTTATAGTATTACTATTTAGTTATTGCAGCAGGTACCAGTCATGGGTTAACTTATGGTCCTTCAGGATTATGAGCACCGTGTAACGTTCGGGGTACAGACTCGGGGCGTTATAAACTTGGTATCAGAGCCTAAGGTTCAACAGAGTCCTAGAAAGTCTAAAAGCTACATCTAGTAGAATCTTGTGCATGGGTGTGTAGTGTGCCATACTTATGGATAGGAGGCTACGAGGCGTTTTAAGAAAAGTTTCCCTTCTTTCTGTATTCATGTTGTACGAGTGTGCATGAGCTCCAGGTAAACTCCCTGTATAATTTAAATTTCTCTTTTGTTTACAGAATATGCCTACAAAAAAGATTAAGGGAAGAGGAATGGGAGACCAGCAAGAACCCCAGCTCGTCTAGCCAGATCCCCTGGATGAACACGTCTCCTACGCTTAATTCAGAGAAACTTTCACCACCCTAGATCATTCTGTGGCATCCAAGAATGAACGTCTAGCCATTTTTTGACTAACCCAGTGGCCAATACTTCTACTACTAGGATTTAGGATTTTACCGAATGAACTCTCCATCTTTTACTGGGCCTAAGTCAGATGAGGACCCTCAGGAGTTTCTTGATCAGGTGTAGAAAGTTACAGATACTATGGGAGTGACTACTGTTGAGAGAGCTTAGTTGGCCTCATATCAGTTGCAGGATGTGGCCCACTCATGGTTCAAACAGTGGAAAACAAAAAGGGCCATAGATGCAGGGCCCATAGAATGGGAGAAGTTCACCACTTCTTTTTTGGATAGGTTCTTCCTATTGGAGTTGAAGAAAGTGAAGGTTTTGGAGTTTATAAATCTGAGGCAGGGAAACATGATAGTGAAAGAGTATTCTCTCAAGTTTAGTCAATTATCCAGATACGCTCCTCATGTGGTAGCAGATCTAAGATGAGTAAGTATGTGTCTAGCGTGTCTAATAATGTGGTCAAGGAGTGTAGGACCATAATGTTGATAAGAAGATGGAAATATCTAGGATCATGGTACATGATCAGTAGATAGAAGAGGCTAAGAATAGGGAGAAAGAGAGGGAGAAAAAGAGAGCGAGAGCAGGTAGTTTCAACTTCGCTCACCCTAAGTAAGAGGGTGGGAATCGTTCTTAGTTCTACCTGAACTCCTTAGTTACAACTCCGTCCTTAGCCATTTCTCTAATAACAAAATTCATAAACGGCAATAGAGATTGGGCACCAGGCCCTAAACCCTAGGGTATGTCAGCAGCGCTCGAACCAATCCTCTTTGTCAGAAATATGGAAGAAATCACTAGGGTATCTGCAGAACGGGCAACAATGTGTATTTTAAGTGTGGAAAGCTAGGCCACACAGTTAGAGATTGTCCCCAATTAGGTTCTCAGGGTTAGTATAACTGTCCCCCAGCTCAGTCCGGTCGCCCGAATTAGCAGGGTGCCATTTCCAGTACCACTAGTGGGCAGCACCTAAACAGACTCTATGCTCTTCAGTCCCGACAGGATCTGAAAATTTCTCCTGATGTGGTCACTGGTATGTTACAAGTTTTCCATTTACATGTTTATGCTTTGCTAGATCCAAGAGCTTCATTGTCTTTTGTTACTCCATATATAGCCGTTGATTTTGGAGTCAGTCCCAAAATTCTAGCAGAGCCTCTCTTAGTCTCTACCCAGTGGGTAAATCTATCATAGCCCGGTGGGTATACAGGAACTGTCCGGTTATGATATCTCAGAAAGTCACTTCAGGAGACTTAGTTGAATTAGAGATGAATGATCTTGATGTCATTCTCGGCATAGATTGGATTCATTCCTACTATGCCTTAGTCGATTGTAGAAATAAAATTGTCTAGTTTTAGTTTCTAAATGAACCCATTCTAGAATAGAGGGGTAGTACTTCAGCACTTAGGGGTCAACTTATTTCTTACCTTCGGGCAAGAAAAATGATATCTAAGGGATGTTTCTACTATCCCATTCGAGTCCAAGACTCTAGTTCAGAAACCCCTACTCATGAATCAGTATCAGTAGCATGTGAATTCAAAGATGTGTTTCCCAAAGATCTTCTTGGAGTTCTTCCCAAAAGGGAAATCGACTTTGGAATAGACCTTCTTCCAGATACTCAACCTATATCTATTCTTCCATACAAAATGGCTCTAGCAGAACTCAGAGAATATAAAGAACAATTTAAAGATCTCCTAGACCATCTCAGTGATAGTATTGATCATGCAGACCATCTCAAAATAGTATTGAAGACTCTAAAAAACAATCAACTATTCACCAAATTCAGTAAGTAAAAATTTTGGCTAAGGTCAGTAGCCTTTCTTGGCCATATCATTTTTGATGATGGAATTAGAGTTGATCCCTAAAAGACCGAAGCAGTGAGAAACTAGCCTAGACCCATCTCTCCATCAGATATCAAGAGTTTATTAGGCTTGTCTAGCTATTGCCGATGGTTTTTTGAGGGATTTACATCTATTGCATCCCCTATGTCCAGATTGACTCAGAAAAAAGTCAAATTCTAGTGGTCAGATTCTTATGAAAAGAGTTTTCAGGAGTTGAAGACTCGACTTACTACAACTACAGTTTTGACCCTACCAGATGGTTCAGATGGATTTATGGTATATTGTGATGCCTCCAGAGTCAGTTTGGGGTGTGTTTTGATGCAGAGAGGTAAGGTCATAGCCTACTCCTCTAGACAACTTAAGTGCCATGAAAATAACTATCCTACTCATGATCTTGAGTTAGCAGCAGTAGTATTTGCCTTACAAGATTTGGAGGCACTAATTGTATGGGGTGCACGTTGATGTGTTCACTGACCATAAGAGCCTGCAATATGTGTTCTCTCAAAAATATTTAAACCTCTGTCACAGAAGGTGGTTGGAGTTGTTGAAAGACTACAACTTGAGTGTCCTCTATCATTCAGGTAAAGCTAATATAGTGGCTGATTCTCTCAGTAGGATGTCTATGGGTAGTGTTGCTCATGTGGAGGATGGTAAGAAGAATTTATCTCAGGAAGTTCATCAGCTTGCTCGACTAGGTGTTTTCTTAGTCAATTCGTCAGAAGGTAGTATATGGGTGAAGAGTAGTTCAGAATCATTCCTAGTTTTTGAGGTAAAGAAAAAGCAGGATAGGGATCCCAATCTAGCTAAGTTAAAGAAGTCAGTTAGAAATTAGAAGGTAGAGGTTTTCTCCTAAGGGGGAGAAGGTGTGTTGCACTGCCAAGGTCGACTATGTGTGCCAGGTGTAGATGATTTGAGACAGGGAAAGGCTTAAGACAGCTCAGAGCCGACAGAAATCATTCGCAGATGTACACAGAAAGGATCTCAAGTTTGAGATTGGTGATTTTGTATATTTAGAAATACCTTCTATGAAAGGAGTGAAGAGGTTTGGCAAGAAAGGGAAACTCAATCCCCGATATGTCGGTCCTTACCAAATTCTTAGCCATTTCCAAAAGGTAGCTTACGAGCTTGAGTTGCCTTCAGACTTAGCTTTAGTGCATCCAGTGTTCTATGTCTCCTTTCTTAAGAAATGCATAGGTGACCCAGCAGTCGTAGTACCTATAGAGGCCATAGATATTCAGAACAACCTCTCTTATGAATAGACTCCAGTCAAAATCCTTGATTATCAGATTCCCAGACTGAGGAACAAAGAAGTCCCTCTAGTAAAAGTACTTTAGCGGAATTAGTCCGTTGAGGGAGCTACTTAGGAAGAAGAACTAGACATGCAGACCAAGTATCCTCACCTTTTCTCCGCAGACTCAGACTCAGCCCAAGGTAACAGGCTTTCTTTGAATTTACTCAGTCTCATGTTCAGATATAGCTACCAACTTGGTATCAATTAGCGTTACATACTCAGTCATGCATTTATGATCAGTTCAGTCATGTACTCATGCATCAGACATGCATATCCAGTATATGAACTCAGCTTATCAGTAATCCTAGTCATGCATTCATGAATCATGTTCAGCTACACTCATGCATTAGATATGCATGTTCGGTAAGATAATTCAGTATATCAATAACTTCAGTCATGAAATCATGTTTCGGTTGTGCATGTCCAGTGTCTAAATCAAGTCTATCAATATTCTTAGTTTAATCAGTCTCATTCGAGGATGAATGTTCCCAAGGGGGAGATATTGTAAGACCCCACAAAATTCTAAGCATGCCTTAGTCTTTTAAGCTTGCTAAGGGGTTCCAGACTTAGAAAATTGTAGCTAAGTATTCAGACTTAGTATTATTTTAGCCTTCGTAAGTTGGGAACTCTATTTTACAACTCTTATGACCTTAAAGTATCGATCTTTAGATTAATTTATGATCAGGAAAGTCAATAGGTGTTCCCAAATGAGTTTTGGATTTTTCGAACCACATTTGAACCATGTTTGGGAATTCAAAATAGTGTATCAATGCGATCTCAACACGGCGCGGTGCATCGGTCATCGCATAAATTAATATTTTTCCTTGCCTCCCAGTGGCAATTTCTAGTGAACCGATGCGGACTCGACGCAATGCGTTGGCTATCACGTCGATGCCGACGATGCAGTGCGTCGTCATACGCGTTGATAGTTCGGTTTTCATTAATTAAAAAACCACATTCTCAGGGGTATTAGGGTCTTTTTCAAACCCCTATTCATCCCTAAAACATGAGATTCATCCTTTATTGAGTAAAATATACTTACTTTCTCTCAAATTGCTCAAGAACAAGAACCCTAGGTGATTTAATTTCAAGGCCAAGGATCAAGATTTTCACCATTGTTGTTCAGGAATTTAGCAACCAAGGTATGTCAAGTGTTCATCCAAAGGTTCCCTTCCACCCTTGAAGTTTAAGAACCTTTTTTAAATACAAGTTTATGAGTTTGATGAAGTTCATGGTTGAATTTGAATGTGTTCATGATTTCCATGTTAATGGGGTTTCTAGTTCATGATTTACTACAAGATCCATGTGGTATTGATTGATATGTGTGCATTATCATGCGAAACCATATTGAAACCCTTGAAGTTGTAAATGTGGAATTGAACTATGATGTGTACATGTTGTTTTAGTGTCATGTGCATATATCATGTCCTTTAAGTGTTTGATGAATTGTTCATGATAATTAAATAATGAAATTATATCATGTTAGCATATATTCAAGTTCATGTCATGCCAGTATTTTATAGAATGTACCTATGAATGAATGATGATTAAGTAGTTATTTATTATGTTTCAGGATTGTGCCATGTCATATAATTTATGCTATCGAGTCCTGGGGGTATTCAATACCCGATAATTTAGCTAGTTTCCTAGAGCCATGGTCAGTCACAGGATAGTATCAGTCATGTCACGATCAGTAGAATTCAATTAGTTAACAGAATTCAGTAGTATTCCGTCAGTCCACGAAACCCCGTGAACTCAGTTCAGTTTAGTTATACAGTACGATAAAAAATAGTTCAGTCCATCCTAGAATAGTCTAGAATCTAGTCCAATGTCTATTCAGTTGGGAGTAAGATTCAACACCGAGTGAACCCACGGATGGGGACTCACCTGCCAGTAGAGGGTGTGATCCTTAGAAGAAGTCTGTGTGTTCCAGCACTATGTAGCCAGCGTAGGTTGAGACATCAACCTTCCATTTGAGGGTTGATGAGGTAATCTACCTGCTAGTTGAGGGTACCACCATTCTCCTTCAGAGCCCCTACCAGATGAGGGTGACTTAGCTTGTCTTTACCCATGGCATGGTACTGGCACCCTTCTGGCTGGGGTTACATGTTGGACCCCAATCTATTTAGAGAGGGGTATGTCAGTTAGATGATTACTTCCCACAGTCTTAGTTTTAGTTCCAGTCTAAGTATAGAACTCAGTTTAGTTCTACAGAAAATCAGGACTGTCAGATGTAGTCACTCAAGTTAGTATGGAATTCAGTATAGTTCCACAGGATCAAGAGTGTCAGATATAGTTACTCAGTTATCAGCTATGCAGTATCAGTAAACTCAGATATCAGTAAATCAGTAACTCAGAACTCAGTATCCAGTGTTATGATGATCTCAGTTACAGTTTATGTACTCACGCATGTACTCCCATTCAGTTATATTCATATTATTCATTCAGTATTGTTCATGAATATGAACCCATTCATTTTAGCCTACCTCACTTTGCATATCAATATATTCAAAGTACTGACCCATACCTTTCTTTTGCACTATGATGTTTTATAGCATAGGTGCAGAGGCGAGGGCTCCGGATCATACTTAGTAGTTCAGATATCCAGCTGACAAAGTTAGTGGTGAGTCCTCTTAGTTCGAGGACATGATGATTATTTTAGTAGTTCATCTTATTTTAGTAGTTCGGAGTTAGTTGGGGACTTGTCCCATCAACTCTATATCTCAGACAGTTTAAAGGCTTTTTCAGACTAGAATATTTTTCAGACAGATGTTTTAGTTTTGGTATTTCTATACCGTATTCAGTTTTATTATAGTATTGAACCTTATGGCATATTTTTCTGCCTAATTTTCTCTTATTTGCAGTATTACTATTCAGTTATTGCAGCAGGTACCAGTCATGGTTTAGCTTGTGGTCCTTCGGGATTATGAGCATCGTGTAGCGTCCGAGGTACAGACTCGGGGCGTTACACTGTATCACTACTAGAATCTGAGAGATTGACTTGGTTACTTGCCGTATCAACTCCCCCTTAGCTTAAAGCCATCACTCTAAATCTGGGAACCACAATATATCTAAACTGAACAACCACCGCTTTACTCTGGAATCTGGGGTATAATACTACGCATAACTGGTAAACTCAACCTAAATGACTATGTTGGTATTGTAAAACCCACTACTAGTACTTCCTTCTGAGATATAACTCTTAGCTTTCTATAGCCCAAACAATCATCATATAACAACTTAACCATTGACTAACATAGAATTCTCAAAGATTCAAACTTAGATTCTAACACATAGCGTGGATATTTCCAAATCTTTAATGAACCATACTACTTTTATCATAACCTACATATATTGCATCTCTAAACTTATATTTTCCCCACACCATGAGAATTACCACTACACCAACATTAACAACACATGTAATTTCAAATTACCGAACTTAAATTCTTGAATACACTGTTTCAAGCCTACTGATTCACCTTTCATACAACTAGCCCCATGGAATTCATACTCTGCTCAATTCGGATAACACTATCCCAACTCTACTACTATTGCTAAACTACTGGGTTCATACTTCTAACTTTGGGTTACATGCTGGTATAGAACTCTGAAAAGAATCTGGAAACACGTCTGACTCTTAAGTACTACTGTGCTACCCCCTTCATTCAAGGATTGGTTCATTCGAAAACTAAAACCGAACGAATCTATTTCTGAAATCAACTAAAGTGATTTTCTGGGATACTAAAATCGGGCAGTTTTTGTACACCCGTTTGCATAAGATAGATTTACCTACTGAGGTAGGCATTGAAAAGAGCTCTGCTAAGGTTTTGAGAATGACACTGAAATCGACAGCTAAATAGGGGTTATAAAGAGGAAGTGAAGTTTTGAGGTCTATTAAAACATACACAAGAATATGAAAGGCCTGTGACATACCCGTGACCGCATCCAGAGAATTGTCCTGATAATGTTAGGACTGGAGTGCATAAAGTCTGTTTTGACGTTGACCACTGGCGGCACTGGAAGTGGCGCCCTGCTGAGTTGAGCGATCGGCTGGAACTTGGGAACGACTGTGCTGTCTATGTTGACCCACCTGGGGGCATTCCCTGACTCTGTGGCCTAGCTCGCCAATCCAAAACACAACCCACTATCAGCCCTACATACAACCTGATGATTCCTACCACACTTCCCGCAGAGAGGGTTAGTATGACCACTCTTTGACTTTGACTTAAAACTACCTATTTTAGACCTCTTGTTCTTTCTTTCCTTCTTCCTACTCTCCCCCTTCTGACTCAGCTGATCATGAATCAAAAGCCTAGATAGGAAAACAACCTACAGATTGCTCTAAGCAACTACTGAATAAGCTAAGGTAGTAAAAGCATCTCCAAATTTGGCATGAAAGACATGCTAATTCAGGGAATCTTCTTGAACAGGCGGAGGTGTGGGCTGATTCCTATTTCTCCTTCCGTTGTTCTTTCTGGGAGGCATGATCTATAACAGAATAAAGGATAGATTAGAAGGAGAGTTTAAATTGAACTCATGCTCATTCACACAACATGAACACTTTCAAAGTATAGAACATAAGAGAACTGATGAGATCCTGTTAATCCCGCATGCAATCCCATAACTGTGTGTAGGGTCTATCTGATAAAGCTCTATCTGTACGGATTTGAGCTTGAACATTTTTGTTACCTCAAAAACAAGGTAGAGATAGCATGAATAAAGCAAGATGAAAATCTTCATAACTTTCTTAGAAGACATTTCTATAGCACGAGCTGAGTTATGAAAGAAGGGAAACTTTTTCTAAAACGTCTCATAGCCTCTTTTCCATAAGTGAGGCACTCTTTACACTCATGCACAAGACTCTACTCAACGCGGATTTTAGACTCACTAGGACACTTTAAAACCTTAGGCTCTGATACCAAGTTTGTAACGCCCCGAGAGTACTCCCATGGTGCCACACGACGTTTACAGTCCTAAGGGACCACAAGCTAACCCATGAGCTGGTACCTTCTGTGAGCACTGAGTAAAACTGATATCAGAAGATCATATACGGAAATAAACTGAGGAATGCCGTAAGGTATTAAGTCATAAATCTAATATGTCTGTATTACAAAACTAATAATGCTGATAATGACAACTGAAATCTGAAAACTGACTAACTATCTGTACTAGTCTGAAAAGGCTCTACTGATTGAATAAGAGTTAATGGGATAGGCCCTAACTAACTCCAACCGACTACTGAACTAACTGAAAGCATGAAAATAAATATAGTCTGTCCTCAAAATATGAGGACTCACCACTTCTATGGCTGATAATCTGAAAAGCCTATGCAATTCAGGAATTGAGCGTTCGAACCTATGATATAATATATCATAGCGTAAAAAAAGAGTATGTGATTAGTACTTTGAATGTACTGGTATGTTAAATGAGGTAGGTTTATATGGATAGTTTCATGTGCATGAATAATAACTGAATGAATAGCAAGAAATACTGAATAGAAATGTATGGAATCTGTAAGTACAGAGTGTGCATAAAATCTATAAATACTGAATGTGCATGAAATTTTTAAATAATGAGTATGCATGAAATCTGTAAATATTGAGTGTGCATGACCAAACATAAAACATATTTTGAATATAATCTGTAAACTGAGTTACTAAAATCTAATGGCTGAATATCTGATATCTGTATGCTATGGTCAAACAACACTGAAGCTGAATTACTAAGCTAATTACTGGACTGAGATTGTGGGAGGTATCATCTAACCAACATGCCCCGCTCTGAACTGATTGGGGTTCAACCTGTAACCCCAGTTGAAAGGGTGTTAATATTATGCCATGGGTACTAACAATGGCTATGTGGATCCACTAAGCTACTGAAAAACCAGGATGTCAAGCCTAAACTGACCGATGACACCTGGGGCAGAGTCAAGCCTAATCTGACGGGTGACCCCTGAGAGGTAGTCAAGCCTAATCTGACGGGTGACTCCTCATCCTACACTGGCTATGCAGTTCTAGATCACAGGGATTGCTACTATCGACTCTGCCTAAATGATGGGGAAGGAACCATCCCTGCATTCGCTCGGTGCTAAATCCTACTCCCAACTGAAGAATGCTGAATTCGGTACTGATCTAAGTTTAACTAATTATGATGAGTGACTGAACTGATAATTCTCATAACATATTTTGAAACTATTTTTAAGATACTGAGACTAATTAAACAACTAAGTTTTGGGGTATTCTAAATTCCCAGGACTCGATAGCAATAATAGTAAAATAGTGCTAAACTTGGGGGACTAATATGAAAGCATTTAACAAAAATTCATTCTTGTAGGTATTTCATCAAACACTTGATATGCATAGTTCAAGCTAAGCATGGAAATAGTTTAAATCTTATAGTAATAGAATGAATTAACCTCAAAAACACTAACTATGATTTAAATAAGTGAATAACAACATTAAAACATGCGGGGTTTGATAACAACAATAATTTCATGTAAACATGGCATAGAATTACAATTCATGGGAGTTCATGGTTTAAATCACAATAACTTGTAAAGATCATGACTTTGAATTTAAAATTGGATACTTGGACTCTATGGGTGGAAGGAACCCACGGACGAACACTTAACATACCTAGGTTGATGAATTGTAAGAGTTGATGGTGAATTCTTGAGATTTGTTCTTGATTTGTGGAGGCTAGGGTTTTTGTTCTTAAAAGAGGGCTACTTTAATTTGAGTAATTCATGAAATAATGAGAAAATAAGGATCTATTGGGACTTAAATCCCGTGTTTGGACGGATTTGGAGCTATAGGAAAAGACCAAACGGTCCCTGGACATTAAAAATCCCAATTTTGAGGCTTACCGCTGAGCAATATTGGTCCCACTTCACTACTGTGAGGGATAATAGCGGTGACCTACTACTTTGAGATGACTCCAATTTGAAGGTTTACCACTGAGCAGTATTGGCTTCACCATTATTGCACTGCCGAGCGGTGTTATCGCGGCAGCCCACTGCCTCACATAAAAAATGCTATAACTTTTCACTCGGTTATCGGATTTAGGCAAAATTGGTATTGTTGGAAATCTAATTCAATTATCTATCTGCTGGTGGGTCATGAGCTAAAAAATTCTTAGTAAAACAAAAGATATGTTCTTTTAAAGTTGACTATAGCAACATCTTTTTCAAGAATTCAATCGGTAAGGGATATTTTGATTCGTCTAATAGCTAGGAGTTATTTAAGGCCTTAATATACATTAAACCCACTCATAAAACTATCAAAACACCATAATTTATTTCTCATGATCTTGTAGCATGGCCCTAACATTGTTTAAAATTTTTGGGGTATTATAGATACCCAAACCGAAGATCTATCTTAGAAAAGAATTTGGCACCTTCCAACTAATCAAACAAGTCATCTATCCTTGGGAGAGGATACTTGTTCTTAACCGTAACCTTATTCAACTGCCTATAGTCAATGCACATCCGAAGGGAACCATTATTATTACACACAAATAATATCGGTGCACCCCACGGGGATACATTAGGATGAATAAACCCCTTATCCAAAAGATCTTTAAGTTGTTCCTTGTGTTTCTTTTACTCAATCAGAGTCATTCTATAAGGAGGAATAACTATTGGATAAGTGTATAGAACCAAATCAATACCAAACTCAATCTCCCTATCCAGGGGAACACTAGGAAGATCATAAAAAAAGACTATAGGAAATTAATTCACCACTGAAACCGAATGTAAAGAAGGACCTTCCGAGTTAGAATCTTTAACCCCGACCAAGTGATAGAGACACCCTTTGGAGATTAATATCTAAGTTATAAGATAAGAAATAAACCTTCCCCTAGGAGCTAGGGAACCACCCTCCCACTTTATAACTGATTCACCAGGGAACCTAAAGACAACCTTATGGGTTCGATAATTTAAGGACACTTAACAAGAGTGTAACCAATCCATCCCCAGAATAACATCGAAATCCACCATATCTAGTTCAAGAAAATCCACCAAAGTCTGCCTACTACCAACAGATACCACAGACCTCCTATAGACTCTCTTAGGAACCACAGAGTCTTCTACCAGGGTAGAAACAGAAAAAGGATCTGAAATAACCTCGGGATCAAAACCAAAATACACAGCCACAAATGGGGTCACATAAAAATGGGTGGACCTTGGATTAATCAAGCAATACATGTCACGAGAAAAGAGTTGTAATGTACCAGTCATGACATCAGGTGATGCCTTAGATACAAGAGAATATAACCTATTTCGACCTGCGCCGGTGCCAGAAACAAAAATAGATGCAGAAGCAGCACCCTTCGGTGCAGGAGAAGAAGATGAAGCAACCAGATCTTTGACCGCTCCTGAAGCACCCTTACCAACCGGACTATTCTTGAGCATATGTCCTAGCTATCCATATTTAAAACATCTATCCCTCCCCTCATCACAAAATCCCCAATGAAGATGACCACATAACCGACAAGGAGGGCATAAAAAAGTCGATTGAGCCCTACTCATCTGAGATTGGGCATCCTATTCCTGGAAATTTTTGCCACCCTGCTGACACCTATCACACGACTATTTTGGGTAAGGAGCAATAGTAGTAAAAAAGGAATAGAACTCCCCCACTTCTTTATTTTCCATTTATCTCCATCCCGACCACCCTGCTAATGAGCACCACCATGATCCTCTTACCTGTCTTTTCCTGAACTCCACCTGTTTCCTCTTTTTGTCCCCCACCTGCTGCATATGAACAACCAACCTTAAAACATCCATATATTTGATTAGCCATGCAGTCTTGCTTTTAAGGATCAAATCCCTAGATAGCTGCAAAGTGAACTTTCTCATCCTCGTCCTCATATCGGACACTAAGTTCGAAGCATACCTTCACAGCTGATGAAATTTCAAGGAATATTTCTTGACAAACATTTTCTCTTGCTTAAGATTCATAAATTCCTCCATCTTCGCTTCCATCAGCTCCTGAGGAAAAAAGCGACCCAGATAATTATTTGAGAAAGTCTCCCATAAGGATAACTTCTTAACATTACCTCCATCCCTATCCCACTTCTTATATCACTGGTACGTAACATCTTTGAGATGATAAGATGAAAAATTTACCTTTTCAACATTCGTGGACTGCATTACCCTACAAAATTTCTCCATTATATCCAAGAAACCCTGTGGATCCTCCTCCACCTTCACACTACTAAAAGTAGGAGGATTCATCTTCATAAACTAGCCAACCCTTGTGCCCTCAACAAATGAAACACCATATGCATCCCGCTCAGCTTAAGAAATAACCAACTGAGTAATAACATAACTAGATTGGTAAAATTCCGCATTAGTCACCTCATCCTAAGGAGGACTAGTAGCAACTGGTGAAACTCCAAAAATATCAAGGAATGGACCCCTAGACCGAGAATGGATCCCCTGAGTAGTATGTGTCCTCTCAATATTATCCCTAGGTTGAACAGAAGAGTTACCTTGCATCTTAGATCATCGAGGCATGATATGAAAAGCAAAAAAACCAGGATTAAAAATTACCTTAGACCTTGCAGCTTAAAAATAGAATACCAAGAAAGTGAAACATTCCTAAATGCCTTTTAGCCTCCCTCTCATGAGTGTGACACTCTACACACTCCTGAAAGAGACTCTACTCGAGATGGCTTTGTGGACTCCAAATTTACCATGAACCTAAAGCTCTGATACCAACTTGACATAACCCAAACCAGGGCTTTGTTGTAATGGGCACTCAAGTCCAACCAGGACTGGGACCACCCTCATTACCCAACCCAACCGACCTATGCATATCTTGAGTCGGATAAATTTTGAACGTATAACAAGAAAACATTATTGAGTAAACCAAGACTCTAGGATAGGTCTATGATCATAACCACCCAAATGAGTCTAACCGTCTGATACCCAACCGATAACCAATACCAAACTATAATAATAACTAAACCAAGTTCCATAACATAATATAAAAGGACAGAACAATAAGAAATTTAGTCCAATGGTATCAACCCCAATACCAATGCCAATACTAAGGCTAACACCAATACCAATCCTGCCCATACCAACCCATAGTAGTTTCACAAATCCTCTAACCAAAGAAAAACTAATATCTAGTTGGGACATACCCTCAACCATATCCAAAACCAATATCCATAAATTAACCAAAGTGTGTAAAAAAACATCCATGAACATGAAATATAGCCTTTTGGAATATGGAAGCTCACCACTTTAATCCAGTAGCTAATCCCAAATTCGAGCACTAAGAAGGAAGAGTAGATTGATCGGTCCCTGCATCACGTAGGGATACAACCGCCCGAGGATGGGTTAACAAGTGAATGCTAGCAAGTACTTAGGATAAGGATAAAATAATTCCATCTAGTAAAACCAAGTAAACCAACCACATACATACAAACTATACATATAATATATATAACCATGTCGGGAAAGGGAATTGGGTTTATCATGCCTTTAAAACCATTAACCAGGACATGTGTAGCTTAATCATCATAAAACCAGCCACGAGCTATATGGGTACAGTGTAACCCCCTGAACAGGCTCCAATGCATGTAGCGGCACGAACCAGAGATACCATAAGAGTAGGGGATTCCTAAGTACCCTTTGCTCTCCATGATATATATGTATAGTGTACTTAGAGGATTCCTGTATTCCTCATGAGTATCATATATAGTCTCCATAACCAACCCCTCATGTCGGCAAACATGAGTTTCCAGTGTTTGTCCATTGGACTCGCACCTTCACAATTAGATATTACACCCCGCCATTATTTCCTAATTAAAACCATTTTCATCCAACCAAACCTTTATTCCATTATTATTAACTAAGGCTATGAGTAGTGGTACCATCATACCGACTATAGCTTGCAAGCATTGTCCTTATCCCACATTTTTATGTAAAGGGATTCCCATGTACCCATAGGTTACATTTCAAAGTTAACTTGGGGGAATTCCATGTACCCCACAAGTGTTTCATCATTATGTTTTCTTGGGGTAGTGCCATATACCCCACAAGTTATTCATTAACATGTTTACTGGATGGATTCCATTGTACCCCATAAGGAGTTCAATTAACCATAACCATGGCCACCAAACCATTCCAAACCATTTAAACCATTTAGGGTTCCATTACAAAGCCATACCATGTAATAATTCCATTAAAAGTCCAATAATATAGTAAAAGAATTATCATAGGCATTTTATTAAACATGCTGGGGACAGTTTTTCCATAACCAAATCCAATTACCATTTAAAAATTTCCATGCAACCAATTGTCCAAATCACAATTAAAGCATGTAAAAACATAATTAAAACATGGAAAAAATATAATCAAGCATTTAATACCAAAACCTCAACATGTATTTGAAAATCCCAAAACCATTCAACAATCATGCCATGAAAACATTGTATAAATCACGCCTTTTGTTGGAACTAACAATGAGGGCGAAGTACCTTGCCTTAGTTTGAAAATATGATGTAGAGAAATCACCAACACAAGCCCCAAATTGATCACCTTAGTGAAACCCTAGCCTACTTTTACCTAAAAGCCTTAGAGAGAATTGGTGTTTAAGAGAGTTTTCTAAGTGTTTAATAATAGAATAATAGGGTAAATAACCCACCAAGTGGTTTAGAATTTCTGGGGCCTTAATAGGTTAAGTTGGAAAATGTCCAGATTGCCTCCACTTAAACTGCATACAAACCCCATTATAGGGTACGACTATACCATACCGGTCGTACCCTCCAATATGTGTGGTACCCACCACTTGTACCCTAGGCCTCCTCCTTGGACCCAACACTGCCCAACATTCAATTTACCCTAACAAAACCATACCCAAGCATATGAATAGTACCCCTGACCCGTACCCCTTTCATTATAGAATCACAAGAGGGTTGAATATTGTCCACTATACGAGTCCATGGTATGACTCATACCCTGGATTACGGCTCATGATGAGATACTCATACTTAGATCCAAGTTATTAAACTAAGTCTAGATTAAGTAAAGGAAAAAAACCAAACTAAACGACCCGTATCCAACAATACGACTCGTACCAACCTAAGTCGTACCTATTCCAGAAATGAATCCAACCCACCAACTAATACTGGTCAACATACGACCAAGGTATACCACCCGTACCCTATTATATGACTGGTACCCACCAGTCGTATGTTGTCCAGAACCCAAAAATCTAGAAAATTTTCTAAGGGTCCCAAACCCAGGGTGTTTTATTTATTTATGCAAGGTTCCAAAAGTAAGTTAAATCATGCAAATTCCATTTTCAAAACCAAAGTAATGAAGGTGGATTGAGTTTAATGCCATTACCAAGCCAAAATCTAACAATTAGGGAAACCCATGTTCCCCATTCCAATTCCCATAATCATGCACCCATTAAGTCCTAAAAAATGTTAATTAAAGAATGAATATTATGTTTAAATCATGTGAAAAACAATTTAAGTAATCACCATTAAAGTACCTCAACCCAATTTCAAACTCAATAATGAAATCATATGAATATTTAGCCAATTTATGCCAAAATGTAAATACAAATTGAGGGTGAGAGGCATGCCTAAAATATGCAAGAAATTAAAAGGAATTCGAAGGTTGGATCTTGAATATTGAATCCCTTGTAAAACCCTAGTATTCTCCTGCCTTAAAAGTTGAAAAGGACAAAGTAGCATTTTTGATTTGATAACTAATGTTAAAGGGATTATTAAAGGGTTTTTAAGGCATGGGTAAAGTGTAAAGGGAGGAAAAGACCAAAAAGACCCCAATTGAAATGGGCAGGAAAAATAAGGGCCAGTCATCACAACTTGGCTAATGAATCATGATAATAAATCATGAGCCATTTCCTGGACTCGTGACCTGAGCATAAAAAATCCCATCCTTTACTGTTATGACCACGATTTGCTCATCAAGACTCGTTACCCAACATCACTAGTCATTATGAAGACTCGTGATCAAAGCTAAACATATGGACAACCTCACTATCCAGACAATAAGTCCCTCCCAATGACTCATTACATGACCTCATGACTCATTACCTGGACCGTTACCACTGACAGTATTGACACAACTTTCAAGAACTTGCTTAATTTATTACTCAACTCTTATAGGGTCTAAAGCTCAAGAACCTGGGGTGTCATACTTATCCTCAAAACTAAGCTAAACGCGCATAGATAATGAGACTAAGGTTTATAAATAAACCTGAGATCACCACTTCACACTTTAAGCCTTGTTCATCCTCGAACAACTCTTTAAAGTAATAACAATAAAGTAAAACTCTACTTCACTACTTGAACTATGACACTTAAGATAGAACCACAATGACTACATGAATTGCAAGTTCTGTATTAGCTATGTCATAAAATTGAAAACACATGAATACTACTTCAAGAATTTCTAGCCTCAAACATTGACTCTACCATATTGGCAAACTTATGCACATTACTCGACAAAGAGATCATATAATATACCTATACATTACAAAACATGTTCCCTCAACACAAGAGAGTCACCCACATTCACTCAAAAATGTGCAATTTATCATAAGAATAAGTGTAAGAAATAAAATTTCGCTGACTCTTTCAAAGAATTCACATGTCACGAAAGATGAACCATAAACTTTCCCTTGGTGTATTACTCCACTAATATCAGAATATCAAATCTCAAGATCAAGTATGAATTTAAGGATTGTAATATAGGCTAAGGGGTGGGTAGGAACTATTCTAGCCAGTAATAGTGACTATCTTCCCTAAGCTCTTTAATAAACTACACTTTACATTAAACTCATCTCCAATGAACCTATTTTTCACCACTTTTATCTTCACACATCTCTTTTGTTTTGCCCATTTCTTTAAGCTAGCTTACACATCTCTAGTAGGGAGTATTTGCTATCAACTCATGATTTACATCTTTTGATCACATTTTTCTTTTTTCTTTCATTACTACCAACCACAACACATAATTTTTTTTCAACATACCAATACCTATTATTTTGGGACTTGACTTTCACTTTTTCCT
This sequence comes from Capsicum pubescens, assembly GCA_030864215.1. NCBI lineage: Eukaryota > Viridiplantae > Streptophyta > Magnoliopsida > Solanales > Solanaceae > Capsicum > Capsicum pubescens. Next base: position 155,847,913 of record CM061548.1, read on the forward strand.
TCTTCTTCACTTCTCAGTCCTTACCACCTTTAATTCTTCATATGAAATGTATTTAGGTTTTGGATCAAATTATGGTCAATTGAAAGAAAAATAATAACATATGAGCTACCAAATAATAGACTAAAGGATCAACAGGGATAACTAAGGTCATGCAGAAAGGGTAGATAAAGAAAGTATAAAATATTTCCATCAAACAAATGCCTATATCAACTCCTAAACTCAACAGTCTTTATTTCTCTTTGCAAATACACCAGAAAAGTTCTGGACATCTATATGCAAACATGGACTATAACAAAAACCTCACACATATGGCACATATTTAATTCAAGAAGAATCTCTATAGACTCTCAACCAAGCAAATGCATGAATTCAAATTTAAGCCAAAATCACACTAGAGTCATATAAAATATCCTAGGTGTCTCACATAAGTCATTTAATTTTTCTCATTATGCCATATAATTCAACACCACTTGCAACAAGTAATCATGTGTAGAACCTAGATAGAGCATCTCTATTTACTCCAAAATACAAATAAAATTTTAAAATTACTCCTAAAAATAAAAAAGGATACTGGGTTCAAGGCTCCCCTCAAAAAAGAACAAAATGAAAAATCGAGGGATAAGTGAAGTGTACTTCTACTAAACAGACAAACTAACAAAAACTAAAAATAAACTAAGATGAAATCCTTTTTTAATATTCTTAAAATTTAGTCAAAAATTTCAAATAAATCAAAATAAAAATCATTGAGCGCAATTCGTCCTAATAAAAATTGAAGATTTACATCCCACACTTAAAATAATTCATTGTAGCCAAAGCATAAATCAAAGAATGAAGAATTAAAACAAAAGAATGAAGAATTAAAACATCCCCTGAGGCCTTTTGGCCTAGCTAGTAGCATCATATCCATCAAAAAGGTCTAGGAGACCCCACACTTAGTTTTTCCCATGCTCCTTAGCTAAGGTCTCAGGTACTTAGACTTTTCTTCAATCTTTCAACACAAAAAAAATCAAAGGTGATACGTAAGAAAAAATAAAAAAATAAAAATAATTTTCTTAACTTGGGTTGTCTACCAAGAAGTTCTTGATTTATTATAGTGGCACGACTCACAACCATCATTCACAATTTCTCATCTTTTTTCTCCTTTTTGGGGTCCATCTTGTCTTTCATTTCTAAACTCTTGAGTGCTCGTAATAAAGGTCTTCAAATATTGTTACACTTACCTTTTAAGGATTCCATTAAAGTTTTTGCAGATCAGGATTGTTCATCAATTTGGGGAACTCCATGACAGAGTTCGAAGAGGTAATGGGAAGTTTGCACTCATCCACCCACACTCTGCTACGTTTATATCTGTGATCATGTATAGATCTATGTAATATGAGGGCGTGTTGAGTTCTTCATACACTCTAAAAACAACTTCTTCATCATTCAAACTCATCTTGAGCATGCCCTCTCCAATATCTATCAAAGCTTTCCCAGTAACCGAGAATAAACATCCTAACCTTAATGAGACCAAATAAAGTCAACAGGAATAATGAAGTCACCAACCTTAATGAGAACATCCTCTATGATTCCTATGGGGACTACTCTAGTTCAATCCGCCATCTGTAGCACAACTGAACAGGGCCATAGATTTTCAAACCTAACCTTTTAAACACAAAAAGGGGCATCAAATTGAAGTTTCCCCCTAAATCACTTAAATATTATACCTCATCACTTTCATTAATTTGTATGGGGAGGGTGAAACTCCCAGGGTCCTTGAGATTTTTGGGCATGTTTCTCATAACCATTGCACTTCACTCATAAGTAAATTCTACAGTATCAATATCACCAAGACTTCTTTTGTTTTTCATCACATCTTTCAAGTACTTAGAATATATAGGCATTCCCTACAAAACATCCATCAAAGGAAGGTTAATATGAAGTTCTCTAAATGTGTCAAAGAACTTCTTTAAATAGGCAATCCTCTTTGTATTTTTAAAGATTTTTTGGAATAGTGGTGGCGGTCTATCTTGAAATTGCTCAACCAACTTATCATTTGGGTACTCAAACTTCCCCTTTTTATCAGATTCTTTGGCTATCTCTTGCTTTTTTGTCCTCTTAGGTGTGATCAATTCTTCTTGCACCTTATGATTTTTCTTTAGAGGTGATCAGTCAAATCTCTACCACTCCTCAAAGTGTGTAATAACCCTCTAGGTCATTTTCTTGATTTACATATATTTTCAGGATTTTGAGCCTTCCTAAAATGGTTATAGGTTATTTATGACTTTTTAGAACTATCTGTTTGGTTATTGAATAATTCATTTCAATTTTAGACTCATTTTCCTATTTTTGAGCTGTCACTACTTAGGATTTAGACTCAGACCAAAACACCTAGTAGAAAACCTCAAATGAGAATTTTGATAGTACCATTAGCTTTGAAATATTAATTTTAGGCTAGAAAGACCATTGGTTCATGTTTGGTAGTTTTCAAACTTATTTTGGGCTATTGGGTGGATTATATGAAAAATAAAACTATAGGTCTAGGCCCCACATTTAGTTGAAATGATCTTGAATGAAAGTTTTAATGGTTGCATTAAGTTCAAAAATGTCAAATTTGTATAGTAGCACAGTTCGTTTGCACGCATAGGGTTATGAATAAATTCTGAGCACTCGGTCGAAGTCTATTTTTGGAATTAGCAAAATCTGGTACCTAATCTTTGATATTACTACTTTAGAGGTCATAGAGCTACTTTGGCGGCAAGTAATTCCCATGAGCCACTTAAGCGGCCTTCGCCATTTGGCTAAGGACCATTTTAGCAGTAAGGGCCACTTAACCAGGCACTGCTTTAGCGGCCAAGCGACCACTTTAGCAGTACCCGCGATCATGTGTAGAACCATTTTAGTGGGCTTGTACCACTTAAGCAGACAAATAGCTACATTAGCGGAACCTGAGGGATGTTAAATCCTCTTTCTTCCTCTAATTTTCCCCATTCCTTTTCATTATTCTTAAACCATTTTGAGAGCTTGAAGACAGGAAAAAATTGGAAATCATCTATTGAAGCTAAGGTAAGCTAGCCTAACACTCATTCATCATTTTTCATTAATTTTTCCATTAGTTTTTATCCTATTTCATGTAAATTCTTTGAAATTAGGTATTAAAATCCCTATACCTTAAGGGATTATTGGGGCCCCAATTTAAGCACTATTTGTTCTTAATGTAGAGAACACATAACTTGTCCATTGAGGGACCTTAAGATAGATTCAATTTTGGATTTTATTTATGGGCCTCGTGGGCATGTTCTTGAACCAAACTCTGACCCAACTCGTTATATAGAAATATGGGTCTTTTCTTACTCCTAATGTCATGTAGGTTACTATTTTTATAATATGGTGGTATTTTGGGATCGTGGAGCAAAAACGTATGATATGTGGGAGATTTGAGACTTGCGGTTCGACAACGAGGTAGGCTTATATCTACTCTTCTTCATTAGATAATCTTTTATATATATTGCATGTTAGATAAGGATTTAGGATGTGATTAATTGTAGATTACCATGACTTAGCCTAATTTAGAAGTATGGGGATAGAAGGGTAAATCGGCCATTAAGGTGAAATAGTTGTTATGCTTATTGGATCATATTACCCTAGGTTACTAGCATATTACAGATAGTTGAGGCTAATGACCCCTTTAGTATAAAGTTTACTACTTGACTCGTTAGATTATTATGGTTTACAAAATTATGGTATTATGGTTATGATGGTTATATAGTATTGGGCCCAAGATCATGATTATAATATTACTTGAATTCTTGGTGAGTGATTTATCCTTGTAAAGGACATAGCCATTGTCTAAAGACGTTTAGACACTTATACTTGTATTGATTGGATACTAGTGATGGAATGCATAGATTTGGTACATTCATTCTCAATGGTACAATTTTAACTAAAGACATATTTTTTCTACTAGTTTCCTAAAAGGGATTATTTCTACTTTTCACTTTTAAAATAAATTCTTTCATATAGAGAATCGTACCACCTTACTGGATGATTTATGAGCTTTTGAAACTAAAACTAATGTTTTAGAGATTTGATTGAGATAGATATTGCTCCACGATTTTACTACTACTATTTACTATAATCGAGAGGGATTCTGACCCATTCTATACTTTTATGATGATTTAGTCTTGAAATTTAGCCTGAGCAATAGATTTATAGACTTACACTCTTTTAGCCATGATTTGAGTTCGTGTATTTTTTATGCCTAAATATCTTGGTACTGGACATAGTAGATTGCTGCTGCTGATGATGATGATTGAAAATCTAGCATCGAGACCAGGTCGATAAATATTGGTACTCTCAAACCCCCAAGGGGCATCTTCATCCATGAGTTGTCATGTTTGAGAAGATAGGTCGCTGTAGATCCTATCTTTGTGAGTCGTCGAGCTGAAGGAGGTGTATACATTGGGTTACTTTATGTCACTTAGATCGGTTATGTTATTATGGATTTACTTTGCATTCATACTTTCATGCAAATTTCCTATCAACATTATGTTATTTGGTCCCTATATCTATAAGCCTTATGAGAGGTTGCATAGGTATAGGTTATGAGTGTTGTCTGCTGTGTGTTCTGTGCTAATTGAACCTTTTGGGTTATGAATTCCGATTAAGGTATTGTTTGTCGAGACTAGCCGATGACTTTATTGTTATTGTTATGGTTAGTTCATGGCACATGGATTATGGACTGATGTCAAGATTTGAGGTATGGTTTTAATTCTTTTTTCTTACAGTTATTTATTATAGATAATTATGTTACGTTTAGACATTGGATTAGGGACCCTGATTATGATAGCACTAGTTTCTACTATGATTAGGAGGCCTTGAGATGTTAATGTGACTACCTTAGGTTGTTCCTCTGAGTTAGTCATATATATATATGTATGTATATATACATACACACACGCATGTATCAAGCTATAGTATTACCATGTATCCCTCTCTTTCTTTATTTATTAATGTTGTATGTCCTTTTTGGCCTTGTATACTACTATATATATATATATATATATATATATATATCCTTCTTCTAGCTTTACATGTATATGGGATAGTGATATATGGTATAGTTCTTTAGTGCTCGAGTATGGCTAGAATAGGATAGTTCATCCTATTTTTGTCTTAGTTTTATTATGTTAGCTTCGTAGATATTGGGTTCTAGTTTACATTCCTGCTTTTATGTTATTTATATTTGCATTATCTTTGGAGATCAATCAATATTTTCCTACTAAGCACCATGTGTTGGTGCTCATACTACACTTCTGAAGCCTACAGATTATAGTGCAGGTTCTCATCGTTGTTGTATGCATCATGTGGATCAGATTTTGATCAGAGATTTAGGGTAAGATCTTGGCGTTCGGAGTATTACTATTCTCCCGTTTATAGATTAGATTGATCTCTATCTTGTATTTTGGGATGGGTTGTATCAGTATATTCATTTAGTATTTCATTTTGTATTGATGTAATATTAGAAACTCTTATACTGATTCCACCAGGTTTTAGGACTATCTTATATATATATATATATATTAGTCTCCCATTATAATTTTTCTACTATTTTCATTCATTTTCTTGATAGTTTGTTACTAGTGGTTTCGGACTATGGGTTGGCTTACCTACTAGTGGGTTATAGTAGGTGACATCATGACCTGAGAAAGTAGGTTGTTACAAATTGGTATTAGAGACTAGGTTTACTGGTGTGTTGGTATAAGAGCTTCGTGTCTGGTAGAGTTTTATGGATTTTTACATACACATCAGTGTCCTATATTCACGAGGCTACAAGGCAGTCTTAGGATATGTTATTCTTAACTCCTTGTCTTGTGTCCGTACTTTTATGAGCCTCAGGTACATTCTTTGAATCTATTTTGTCCTAGATAGATGATACGAGATTATCGAAAGTTTTGGATGTGATCTTGAGTTTTAGTATAATGTCAGATAAGGGTGTCAAAGGTTAATATAGAAGATCTTTAGTGTTAATCATATTATTTGGGGCTAGCCCAGGTTTCGGCTGAGCCTCTTCACAGATACCTCACTGCCAGAGATGAGGTTTGATTCTTCAAGCAATTCTCAGGCTAGAGTTGGGTTTATTTGTTTTCATCTGGGTTCCTATCTATTTTAGATTATGAGATTGGGTTTCTTTAGTGGGATAGACATACTCCTATGTTATATCATTTAAAACATGAGATGGTGCATGGAACTATTAGAGGATTATCTTTTCCACTCTGTTTGGCATTAAAGCACTCATAGCAACTAAGAATTCTTTCCCTCAAATTGTTAATCACACGAGGTCCATAGAGAGAATATGTATTGAGAGTTATGGAGGTTACAGTAAGAGGCCATGTCATCAGTATAGTGCTATTGGTATTTTATTTAGGAGTGAGAATCCTTCTGGCAGGGTTCAACTTCACTTGCAACTTAGCCATTCCTTGCAAGTAGCATCTCAGACTATAGGTGAATCTTAGATTAATTATGGTGATCATAGCAGGTAGAGTTCTCATTGGACCTTGCAGAGTTATTCGATATGAGTCTTTAGGCCACGAAGGTCATTCTGGATTAGTGGATACAGTACCTTAAAGTATTCTAGAAGCTTTTCATGGTTGTGGCGAGATGGTTCATTGGTCTAGAGAGTACCCTAAATATGATTTGGTTGTTTAAATAGAGTTAGCATGTGTTCTATGCTAATCTAGATTTCCTACGGTACATTATGATTTCAGTGAGGATGGTCATTTCAGTAGGTATTGTCTTCAGCATTGGTTGGTCAGCAGTTAGGATCAACCCATGTTTCTCAGTAGGTTAGAGCTACAGGGATTTGCTACGATTGTAGATAGATCGATCACTAGTCCAAATGGTGTCCTTAACGTGAGATTATTAATCATTCAAATAATATAGATTTGTCTCATATCGATGTGATGCCTTTAGTTAGAGGCAGTACACTTAGTGCCTCGGTTGGTGATTCAGACGCTCAGTCTGAGTTTGGAACCACTTAGATTCATATTTCCCCTAGTATTGTCAGGCATGTGACTTTTAATTCCATCGTGATAGGTGCACCTTTTATTTCCTGCCTTTACCTTTTTATTTGACTGTATTGGGGTTTCATACCCATTGATGATTATGTTTCTAGGTAAGCTTATAGTGATTGAGGTGTGTCTCGATGCATAGTTTATAATTATATGACTTTTCTCGTAGACGATCTTATTTAGTAGTGGATAGATTGGATCAATATTAATATTTCCTAGAGTTGTAGCATTTGGGTTTGAATCCCATTTACCTTAGCATATTGGTCTTCTTATGGCCCTAAAGTGGTACTTGTTATTGACTTTCATTTTGGTACAACCTACTCCTTATACTGATATCTCTATAGCTGTTGTTATTAATTCTATTATTTGATCTTGATCAATCATTGCTTGATAGACGACTAGACTAGCATTATCTAGTTAGAATTTCCATCCTCGCAGTTCTTATTCATTGGCGTAGGCGACTAGCTCAATTGGATGATTTTTCTCTTGTAGAAAGGTGAGATCGGATGTTTTTCTCTTCTTTTAGTGATGCTAGATCGGTTATTGAGTGGACTATGAAAGTGAAGATAGGTTGTCTTTCCTTGGATCTGCTATGGTTCTAGAGTTGATAATTTAGTTATATTGCTTGTTTCTAAGTTTGAGATTCTAGGGCTTGCCTTCGAGTTATCATTGGTTATCCGTCTCCTTATAGCATAATTTTGAGATTGACCAAATGGTAATTTGTTTTTTCGAGTTGGCTAGTTGATCACCAGATCATGGTCTTGATGCTGGTGTCCAGAGGTTTTGAGCTTACCTTAGGTTTGTTAGGTTCGTCTCCTGGTGGTAACTTTAATCTTAGTATCGGTCTGGAGTTGGATACTTTGTTCTTGCTCTAATGGGGTTCTTATTGCAATGGGGTTTAGAGAGATGGAGATAGGTGATCTTTCCTATGACCACTTCTTGAATTGGAAAATTGAGTATTCATTGCTGATGTAGTATTAGGTTGACCAATTTTTGACTAAGGTTGCATTTCTGTGAGTTGCTAGAGTTTTTGCTATTACTAGTAATATTTGCTGCCTTGGTGAGCTCTTTGGTATGTGTTGGTGATTCATGCCCTCCAGTAGAGATAGAGTTTGTAGCTTGTGCTTTTAGCATGTGGTTTATTTCTATCATGATTTTGGTGCTCAACTATATTTTGATTTTATCTCCGGCAGGATCTAATGGGGATATGTATGATTTTAGATAGTGAGGATGATTTAGGTGTTTGCCGTTAGTTTAGAATTATTGGCTTAGTTTTAGATTTGGTGCCTTAGAATGGGTTAGAAATCAGAGTGTAGACGCATACCTATCTATAGGATTAGTTTGGATGGTTAAGTTTGATTGGTTCAGCCTTGGTGTTGAGATTTCAGTTGGGAGTTGAAGAGTTTGGGGGTGGCCTTTTTTCACATTTGTCTTTGTTAGGGTGTTGTTTATGGGCTAGATAAGCCTACTCTTTAGCTACCTATTCATTCTTATTCAGTTTTAATGGATTGTGGTTGATTGATGTTAGGATGGTGGCCCACTGACACTCGAGGATGGTTTCTCCCGCCCTTAACCCTAATTTTCAATTTTTGTTTGATTTTTGGATGATTTACTCAGTAGGAGTAGTATGATAGAGTTGGATTCAAGATGGATTCATCTTCAATTGATGGGACAATCGGGAGAGAATAGTTTAGTGGTGAGTGTTTGTGCTTCAAACTCCTGACTATCAATTTTAAGGGTCATCTGGACCAATTGTAGCATTGGCATAGATTGCAGACATTGCTCATCACTATTTGTGTACCCAGGTAGCACCTTATGGTCTTATTCTCATCCTTTCCATTGTGGATTTTGGTGGATCAACTTTAGTTCTTCGAGTATAGTGCGATGGAGTTGTGCGGAAAACACTCGGGTGACTTTCTTTTTGGTTTGGAGAGGATAACAGGTTTTCAAAGGCAAAAAAAGGTTATATTTAGATATTGGAGTTGGTCGCATGATTTATACCTTAGGTTGACATTGTCTTGGATGATTTTTTTCTTGGTTGTGCTGGTATCATTATGGTATAAATACCTTGTGGTTTGGATTTGCGTGCATTAGCCATTCTTGATTCAGTTGGAGGTCAGGTTGTTGAGGTTGAGTTTTGGTAGTTTGAGAAGTAAAGAAAGGAAATTTGTTGAAGATATATCTATGGTAAAATTCCTTGGTAGCAATGTCTCTCTATATACATTATCTGGGGAGTCACACTCAGTTCATGCGGGCGTAGTACCTCATCCGTTCGAGCTTTCGCTCTCCTTTTATTCATTCAATTTCTCAGACAAAAGTCCTTTCAGTAGTGAATATTGTAATGACCCTCTGGGTCTTTTCCTTAATTTACGTGTATTTTCATCATTTCGAGCCTTCCCGCAGCGGCTGCATGTCATTAGTGACTTGTCAGAACTGTCGGTTAGGTTATAGGACAGTTCATTTGGGTTTTTGGCTTATTTCCCTAATTTTGAACTTTTATTATGTAGAATTTGGTCTAGAACAAAAAATCATAATAGATGACCTTAGATGAGAATTCTGACAGTGCCATCAACTTTAAAATATTAATTTTAGGCTTGGGGGACCCTCGGTTTAGGTCTCGAGGAATCCTGACTCATTTTGGGCTATTAGGTGATTATATGAAAAATAGAACTATAGGTGTAGACCCCAAATTTATTCAAAACAACTGCAGATAAAATTTTTAATGGTTTCATTGAGTTTTTTAAATGTCAAATTTTTATAGTAGCATAGTTCGTTTGCGCGCGCAGAGTTCTGAACGAATCCCGAGCACTCGATCGAAGTCTATTTTTGGAATTAGCAAAATTTGGTATCTGATCTCTGGTATTACCACTTTAGAGTTCATGGAGCCGCTTTAGCGGAAAGTACTTCCTATGAGCTGCTTAAACGCTTTTGCTATTTGGCTAAGGACCACTTTAGCAGCCAAGCGACCGCTTTAGCGATACCCGCGACCCTGTGCAGAACCGCTTTAGTGGACTTGTACATCTTAAGCAGACAAGTTGCCGCATTAGCGGCACCTGAGGGATGTTAAATCCCCTTTCTTCCTCTAATTTTCCCTATTCTTCTTCACTATTTTTACACCATTATGAGAGCTTAAAGAGAGGAAAAAATAGGGAATCATCCATTGAAGCTAAGGTAAGCTTGCCTAACACTCCTTCGTTATTTGCCATTAATTTTCATTCGATTTCATAGTAAATTCTTTGAAAATAGGTCTTACAATCCCTAGACCTAATAGGCTGATTTGGGCCCTGATTCATGCACTATTTATGCTCAATATTTGAGCACACATTCCTTATTTAATTTGGTATAGTAACTGTAATACCCCATACAAATCTTAGCTCGATTCAGCTTTTAGTTGCATGCATAAGGGGCTTAAGGCTTTCACTAAGTGTTGGGGACTTAGCCATTTTCAAGACCACTAAATTTTGATGATCTTATTTTTAACCTTCCCGACCTCGGGATGTCGATTTTTGAGTTGATTCATGATCCGAGTTGTTCAAAGCATGTCTCGGGTGAGTTTCGGAATTTTTAGATGAGCGTAAGGGAATGTTTGGAAAACCAAACCAGTAGCACCACTAGGATAAGCGGGGGCCGCCCCCTCCAATCCACCGGGGTAAGGAGGACGCTGCCTAGTCCTGTTCCCCGCTCTAAGGCGTGCACCGCTCGGCCTAGTCCACCACTCCAGAGCCTGCCCGCCCCCTCCTTATTCTATCCAGTTTTTATTCCTTAGCATTTTGAGGGTATTTGAGTCATTTCCCTTTGCCTAATCCATCCATAGCACGAATTCGGGGCTTTTAAAGAGCATTATTTTCCCTTTTATTCACAAATTGCTCTCAAGAAAGCCTCCCTTTCCCGAAGAACAAGTCCAAACTATTTTGCAAGAAATCAAGGAATTCAAGCTTCAAGCTCAAGAAAGCCTCAAGGAATCTTTAAGAATTCATCTAGTCAGGTATGTGGGGTATTCATCAATGGGTCCCCTTCACCCATTGAGCCTAAAAACCTTGTCTTTTAATTAAATTGTGGAGTTTTCCTTTACTATGGTATTTTACATGTCCAAGATGGGTTTAATTCATGTTTTCCTTAGTAATTCAAATTTAGTTCAGCCCATGTATGATCCCATAAAAGATTTGATTTTCTCAAGCTTTAAATTTTAGTTCTCATGTCTTTTTTAAGTGAATTTCATAATAAATTCCCTAATTTATGAATTTAGCCATATGAATCATGTTGATTTCCAATGTTTAACACATTCCCATGTTCAAGTTTATGATCCTCACATGTTCGATGAAATGTCTATGCTTTTAGGTTTTGAACCATGATTCCATATTATTATTTTAAAAGCTTATTTTCGTAAATTATGGTCATTTAGTGATGACGGGTTATGAACATCCGAAACCTAAGTGTTTTACATGACTTCAGATCTTTCAAGTAATGATTCAGTTAAACCATGAATATTTCTATTTATTCAGTTGATATGATCATGATGAGCACCATCAAAAGTAATATTCAGTTAACCTTAGTTTAGTTCAGTACCAGTGTCAGTTAAGATGGGAGTAGGTTTTAGCACCGAGCGAACCTAGGGATGGGGGCTCACCTGCAAGTAAAAGTTGAAACCTTTAGTAGCAATCCCTGAGTTACAGAACTACTTATCCAGCATAGTTTTGAGATGTCTACCTGCCAGTTGAGGGTTGACACATATCTCCTAAGAGGGACACCAATTTAGTGGATCCACAAAGCTAGAGTTAGTACTCATGGCATGGTACTGACACCCTTCCAACTAGGGTTATAGGTTGAACCCTGATTAACTCAGATTGGGGCATGTCGGTTACATGATACCTCCCACAGTTTTGGTCCAGTTATTCAGATTAAGTACATTTTAGTATTACATGATCCTTTTTTAGATATTAGTTAATCAGTATACAGACACCAGTAAATCAATAATCATTATGTCTCAGCTCAGGTTTGCTTGACCAAAGCATGAAGATTTTCAGTTAGTCAGTTATATACAAATTTTCTCAGAAATATGTTTATTCTTGGTCTTGCATTCTCACATTTTACATGTTCATGCATTTATGCTCAGTTATCTCATGAATTTTAGTCGGTCCTTATCTCGCGTACCAGTACATTCAAAGTACTGATCGCATACTTTTCTTTGCGCTGTGTTGACTTATAACATAGGTTTGGACACTCAATTTCCTGATCGCTCTTAGACAGCTCAGCGTACTTAGCAGCAGTAGTGGTGAGTCCTCATCCATTTAGGACATGATTTATTTATTTCAGTTATTTTAGTACTTCCTTATGTTCAGTTAGCTGGAGTTAGTTGGGGTCTGTCCCATTATCTCTTCAGTTAGTTTAGAGGCTTTCAGATAATTAGATAGTAAGGTGGGTAGTTAGTCAGTTACCAGTTCTTTTAGTACTTTTTCATTGTTTAGATAGATAGTTGGTTTTCAGTATTTATCAGATGTTTTACACTTGTGATTATATCACATCTCAGTATTCAGATTCGTATTACTTTAGCAGTTTATCTTTTGCATACGTATTTTATTATAATTTTATTCAGTTCTCACAGTAGGTACCAACTCATGGGTAAGCTTGTGGTCACTTATGACCATAAGCACCGTTGTCGCGACTAAGGGGTAGCTTTGGTTCATAACAGTAACATAGTTGATTAGCGCACACGGGTTCCAACTCAATCAAATTCAATTTTTGGACTTAGCAAAATCTAGTGTTTGATATCGGGTATGACCGTTTTAGCGGTCATAGTTCCTCTTTAGAGGCAAGTTCTTTAGCGCCCATAAGCTGATTAAGAACCTTTGTCCATTTGTTTAAGGACCACTGTAGTGGTAAGGGGATGCTTAAGCGGGCACCGATTTAGCGGCCAATCGATTGCTTTAACGGTACCCGAAACCCTGTGCAGGATTGCTTTAGAAAACTTTTACCCCTTAAGCGGACAAGTAGTTGCTTTAGTTTTACTTGGGGGGATGTTAAATCCCCTTTCTTCCTCTAATTTACCATTCTTCTTCACTATTTTTACACTATTTTGAGAGATTGAAGAGAGGAAAAAATGGAGAATCATCCATTGAAGCTAAGGTAAGCTAGCCTCACACTTTTTGGTCATTACCCATTAGTTTTCCCATCAATTTCCATCTTATTTCATGTTAAATTTTTAGAAATTAGGTCTTAAAAATCCTAGACTTTAGGGGATGATTTCGGCCCCGATTTAAGCACCATTTGTGCTCATTTTTTGAGCACACATTCCTCATCCTTCGAGGGACCTCACGATAGATTTAATTTTGGATTCCATTTATGGGCCTTGCGGGTCCATTCTTGACTTAAAATCGGACCCGACCTATTATATAGAAATATGGTTCTTATTTTACTACTAATGTAATGTAGGTTACTATTTTGATAGTGTGGCGGCATTTTGAGATCATGAAGCAAATGCGGATGATTTATGGACAATTCAAGACTTGTGGTTTGACATCGAGGTAGGCTTCTGTATACTCTTATTCTTGAGATAGTGTATTAAATATATTGAATCTTAGGTAGGGATGTTATGATGTGATTATGGATAGATTACTATGACTAAGTCTAATTTAGAAGTTTGAGGATAAAAGGGTGAATTGGATATGAAGGTGAAATACTTATTACGCTTATAGGATCCTATTATCCTAGGTCTCTATCATATTAGAAATAATTGAGCCTAATGACCCCTTTAGTATTTACTCAGTGGATGGTTTCTTGAATTACAGTATTATCATTTTGCTGGTTATATATTATTGGGCTCAAAGCTGTGATTACGATATTAGTTGGACTCTGAGTGAATGATTTATCCTTGTAAAGGACATAGTTATAGTCTATGGATGTTTATATGCTTATACTTTGGATGCTAGTGATGGAATTCATAGATTTGGTACATTCATGCTCACTTAATGATATGATTCCAATTAAAGACATGATTTTTTTTTACTATTTTCCAAATCAAATCTTACGAACACACCAAAACCTCCTATCAATGTTTCTCCCTAGTTTACACACATTCTAGGGTTTTTAACTCCTGAAATTTTGTAAAAAATAAGATAAAATCAAACCAATTAGGGCATTTATTAATGGGCACTAGGCCGGTTTAGCAGTCAGTGCTAAAGCGCCCAATCGCCGCTAAAGCGGTACCCGTGTCTATTTGCCATGCCGCTAAAGCTGAGCCAGTGCTAAAGCGGATTGCACTTTATCGGACAACATGACTCTAAAGTGGCTCACTAGGCTTGACTAGGCTGCTAAAGCTCCTGGAAGGCTGCTAAAGTGGCCTCTGCTAAAGCGCCCAAAGGGCCGCTTTAGCTATGCACCAGCTAGAGACTTGGAATTTTTCCAAGTCTTCACCAACCCCTTGGGATTCATTCAAAATACTGTATATGCAAATAAACTATACTACCCTATCAAATTCAACATTCACGACTCAATATCATAGTCAAAATTTCCGTTCATGGTCATTTCGATGAAAAGTGGGTGCCACACCCAAGTGCCATTTTTCTTAATTTTTAACCAATAGCCCGAAATGAGTTCGGACACATTGTGAGCTAAACTAAAGGTCCCCCTAGCTTAAAATCGATGGTCTATAGGTGCTGGAACGTTATAATTGGCCTATGAGGTCTTTGGCTGAAGTTCTCTCCCGGTAGCCCATTTTTACCAGCAAAGACTTCAAAAATAGGGAGTTGACTTTAAAAACTAAACAAACTGTTCAGTAACTGAAGTGTCAGTTCTAGCAAGTCATAAATGATTTAGGAAACCTATAAGAAATATCTAAACAACAAAAATACATGGAACTGCAAAAAATGACCTGGGGGGTCATTACATAGAATCCCAACACAAGATAATGTCTTCCCAAAGTCAGTTTTAATATAACAAAATGCAATGATTACTTCCATAAGATTGATTCTATCTTTCAATAATATTTACATTTTTTACCAATAAAAGTCAAAATTCTTGATTACACTATTGCACTTTTGGAGAAATTCAAGGCTTTTATTATCACGACCCCCCTCCAAAGATCGTGCACACCTAAATAACTCAACCCTAGATAAGTGAACCTTTACTACCCAACCATTCAATTAAGTGCAGAAGTTAAATAAGCAATATTTAAAGGAAGGAAAATGCATAAAACTCTTATTCATTGCGTTTAATAGCTAAAATGATGCAAAAAAGAATTTACAGTGATTCTTCATAACCTAATCCAAATCGGTACATGAGCACAATGAAATAAGGGATAAAATCCATGACACAACAGTCATGTAAAATTCAAAAGTACAAGTCGTGTTGTAGGGTAACCACTATTATCCCTATAGAAACTCCAACTGACTGCAACATGGCTATACCTCAAAAATAAAGTATAATAAGTGTAGTATCAGTATAACCACATGTACTAGTAGGTATCATCTATAACTAGGGTTAGAAACAAATAACAACAATAGAAAATAAATAGAAAAACATGACATCAAATAAAATTTTGGATACTAAACCCTTCCATCTTGCTTTTAGTATATCTGTGACCTACCTGTCATTTAACATTTTTGTATATCTATGTCCTGTGACAATTTAGTCTTTCCTTAGATCTTCTAAGTCTTGTCTTGTTTCCCTCACAATTCATCCTATGGTTCTACACTTGTCACTATCATAGCCCCTCTACTCCACCTCTAATAATTACGGACAATGTTACGGTCCTCACTACTCTAGTATGCTATAAGTACTACACCGAGATGCCTAATTATCTCCCATAGCTATATGACTTGAAACACAATCGATTACTAACATCATCTCTTACTCTAACAAGTTTACAAATATACAATGAATTAATTACACTCAAGAAGACTCTTCAACAAGATTCACCATCATATGTATGTATACACACTCAAATGAATATGATGAGTGAATGCATGCAAAATGTACTCATTATCTAAATACCATCTCTTCATCATCTCATTATCATCTCAACATCAATATCACATCATCTCAACCTCAACATGGCATCATAACAATATTAGTATCATAATAATATTATCACAACCTCTTTTTAATATCATTCATAATATCATCTCAACATGACTCAACAATATCTAAATATCATTCTCAACATCATCTTAATATAATGTTCAATGCATGATGACAATCAACAAATTTGAAGTATACTTGAAGGCCTGTCATAAACATTTAACTCAAATATAAGCACAGAGCAAATCAATTCTATAATAAACTTAATCCAACACTATACAAATAGATGAGTTAAATAAAAGAAAGAAGTGATCAAGTCACAACTCATAATCTACTGATAATTAAATACATATTCATAACACCCCAACTCACAAAACCAGTAATAATCCTCTTCACATCAAATTCACTCCAATTTATTTAGATACATCACTTACACCTAGACAAAGTCAATAAGCAATAATCAAATACAACCATATTCAATCGTTAAATACAATTATCTAGCACAAATATGTCACGACCCAACGCTACCCCCTAATTGCGACAACGGTGCTTACAATCACAAGTGACCATAAGTTAACCTATGAGCTGGTACCTGCTATGATCACTGAGTATAATAGAAGCAAAGACATATTTGGAAGATATACGTAGAAATATAGGTATGCCAATCTGAATACGGAAAGTATAACTGTCAAATTTAAAACAACTAATAATACTGAAAGAATCTGGTAACTGAATAACCATCTAAGTGACTGTCTGATTGTCTGAAAAGCCTCTAACTGATTGACTGTGGAGTTGATGGGAAAAATCCTCAAATAACTCCGACTGACTGAATGATACTGAACTACTAAATACTGAAATAAACCATCATTTCCTCAAAAGATGAGGACACACTACTGCTACTCCTGAGTAACGCTGGGATGTCTAACTGTGGTTGGGGAACTGAGCGTCCAAACCTATTTTATAAGACATCATAGCGCGAAGAAAGTATACAGTCAGTACTTTGAATGTACTAGTATATGAGATGAGTTTAGGCTGAAATACATGGGTTATCTATGCATAAAGTAATGGCTGACTGAATAGCATGAGATAATTGAGTATGCATACATAAAAATTGAAATACTGAGAATGCAAGACCAAGAATATAATATTTTTGAAATAATCTGTAAATTGAATTACTAAAATCTGATAACTGAATGACTAGAAGTCTGTATGCTATGGTAAAGCAAACCTGAACTGAATTCTGTACTAAATACTTAACTGAGATTATGGCACGTATCAGCTAACCGATATTCCCCAATCTGAGCTAAGTAAGGTCCAATTTGTAACCCCAGTTGGAAGGGTGTCAGTACCGTGCCGCGGGTACTAACAATGGCTGTGTGGATCCATTTAGTCACCCTCATCTGGTAGGTTCTCTAATGAGATATATGTTACCCTCAACTGGTAGGTAAACACATTATCAACCCTCAACTAGTAGGTTGACATCTCTAACCTATGCTGTCTACGTAGTTCTTGAACTAAGAGACTGTTACTAAAAGTCACATCCTCTACAGGTAGGTGAGACCCCATCCCTGGGTTCGCTCGGTGCAAAATATTACTTTCAACTAAATGACACTGATTATTGGACTGAACTAAGCTTAACTAAACAAACAACTGATTATGATACTAACTAAATGACAATGCTCATGGTTTATCTGAAACCATTTGAAGATTCTGAAATTATGTAAACAACTAGGTATCAGGTATTAATAACCTACCAAAACTAAAAGGAAATAACAATAAGGACAGGTACAAGCTTCAAAAACCATAATAAATGATGATTGCTCAAAACCCAATATTTAGACATTTCATCAAACACAGGGGAGTCATGAATTTAAGCATGGGAATAGGTAAAACATGTGATTGAAAACATAATTGCAATACTAAAGCCATGAATTAAGTATTTAACATGGAAATTCATCATTCAAACGTGTAGAGGGATCCTCCTATTGAAAACACTTGTAAACACAATACATAAATCAAAATTCATAAGAGCTTCATGGAGATAATTCATCATAAACATGTATAACTCATAATTTAAAACATAAAAATGGATTCTTGAACTCCATGGGTTGAAAGGGCCCATGGATGAACATCACACATACCTTAAACCTTGAATATTAGAAGAGAAACACAAATCTTTAAGCTTCCTTGAAGGTTCTTGAATTTGGGAACTTGGTTTTCTTGAAGATGAGGTAATGAAATTGATGAACTTAGGGGATTATTAGGGTTTGTTTTGAGAGAAAAATTGGGGGAAATGGGCATATAATGCCCTAACCGACATTTTAATTCGTGTTTTTATGAATTGGATTAAGGGAAAAAGACTCAATTACCCCTCAGAGAATTAAATTTGCAATTAGGGCACCACGACGCGATGAAGGGAGCATCTCTATATCCACTACGACACGCCACTATCGCAGTGAGGTTCTAGAATCAAAATCCAAACACGACCCAATCCTCATCCGAAAAATATGAAACTTCCCCGAGACATGCTCCGTACACCCCTGAACATGAATTAACTCAAAAGCCTATGTCTCAGGGTTGGGAAGACCAATATAAAGATACTCAAAGTTAAGAGGCCAAAAATAAGACTAAGTCCCCAACACTTACATATATTTTCAGGCTTTAAGCCTCTTATACATACAAATAGGAGATGAACTAAGATAAGAATAATACGGGATATTACAAAACATTTCCAGAGATGAATAAATCAAGCAACCATTTTAGGAGTGCATATTTTGCCAAAATCTGTATTTACACTATAATTCAATATACTATTTTATTCGCCAATCTAAACCTTTTTTATTCCTATATAAAGTAGTAAATTCAGTTACTAAGTATTAATCCTTACATTTCAGTAGTCACTAAGTTCAAGACACTATTTCATTGGCCGATTACTCATCTTTATTCAACTTACAATTCTAGTTATAGTCATACACCCTCACACATCTTACTTCCTAGCACATAGCCAAACTTGAATTTAAATTCTTAAGTGATGAAACCACACCCTATTATCCTGACTATTATTCAACAAGAATAACTCATATTCCAAATAAACACAACATCATATTCACTCTTTTTAAGGTCTTAAAGACTAGTATTATTGATTACAAGGCCACCTAATTATTCTATTGTTACCCACATTGATGATAGGCGAATTTACACGCCTAAAGTGCTATATTTTACCCATATTTTAGCGATGTTTTGAGGACAAAATATATAATTCATGCACTTTTAGTCCTTTTTCCTGTAAGTGAGCTAACGAATATGATTAGCAAGTTTTCAGGTATAAATGATGCAGAATTCAGCATTTTATGGATAACTTGACGCCAAAGAAAGCTTCACGAAAGGAGGAAAGCAAATCTTGGACGCCAAGGACCAAAAGTGGCGCATGGAAAATCTATCCTGGACAAAAACAACAATTCTGAAGACTTTGGGGACTAGCAGTAACTTATTAGGATTAGGATAATGATACCTTAACCTAGTAGGATTGGGTTAAGTAATTCATTAGCTTAGTAGGAATAGGATATGGGTATTATAAATACCCTATTTTATTAGAGATTTTAACAATTCTCATTCTACTTTTAATTCATTCTTCTATTATTGATTCCTCTACTCTTCCAACCATTCTAATAATTCTACTTTTTATTCTTCTTCTATTCATCTATTCAATTCTTAATTTCCGCAACAAGAGAAACGTTACTTTGCAAAGAAGTCACGCCTAACGCCTACCACACCTTACTACACGAGATCTTTATTGTGGTATAATAATAATGTTTATTGTGATTTTTTTCGCACTCATGGGTAACTAAACTTCTCTGTTGGGGTTATGGAAGCCTTATGAGATACTATCTATTGCTATGAGTTTGTGAATTCGTGACACGTGTGTTGCTTATATCATTATTCTCTTCATCTTAATGCAAATTCTTGTGGCTGCAGACGCATAGAATACGCCAGTATAGCATTAACTTGTTCGAAAGAAAGGTTATATGTCTGGAAAAAAGATAATGTCAAGGTAATAGGGTCCCATCCCCTATTAAAAAGTTAGTGCCGTAACTGGATTAACCTCTTGGAGAATTTGTACCGCTAGATACGCTTTAAGCTCGAAAGAGTTAAAGTGAAATAGTTCTTGTTTAGGTCGAAAGACGCTTGGATTTACCATCGAATACATTTCTCTATAAGCACACGCATGTCTGAATTCCGCACAACTCATAGCCAATAGAGACGTACAACTCATAAGGTGGACATAACCCCAACTTCTCAATTCTCATTGTTTTACATCCTACTAAACATTCTTTCTTGTTGCTTTGCTATTTTCCATTTTTACTTTAATTGTTTGGTTACATTACTTGCACAACAAAACTCCCCCCTTTTTACGAGACTTGCACTAAAAGTCTAGTAATCTTTGCTTACTTGTTGACCAAGCTATTCCCTGTGGGATCGATACCCAACCCAGTTGGGTTCTATATTTGACAAACGACCGCTTTACACTCCGACGAGAGATGTAGATTGAGCGTTATCAAAAATTGGCGCCGCTGCCGGGGAATACAGTTGTCAACTAAGTTTGTGATAGTTACTAGACCCTTTGGTCAAAGATTCTCGTACTTTTACTTTTAGTTGTTGTTTTTGTTTTATTCAGGTTTGTTCAGTGCATCAATGGATGCACAACGTGAAATTGAAAGGATGGTTGCTCAAGCGCATCAGCAGAATATTGATAACCCAGGGCGTGCAACAAATCCTGATGATGAGGACCTGGGCAATAAAGAGCTACTAAACCCACGACATACTGCTGAGATGGCGGCACCCATACAGAGGAGAGATCGTCAAGCGCGATTTAGGCCCGAACGCCGAGCTGTGCAAATATTATTCGACGATGATGATGATGATCTTGATGGAGCCGGAGCCACAGGAGACATTATTCCTCCACCATTGGCACCCGGAGCCAAGTTCAACATCACAAGCACCATGATTTAGTTATTACAACTCAAGGGATTATTTGGTGGACTAGCAGGCGATGATCTGAATATGCATCTCATCAACTTTATTTCTACATGCAAGTCATTTGACAATCCTGGTGTTGGTCAGAATGCAATTCGGTTACGCTTATTTCCATTGTCTCTGTCTGGGGAGGCAACTCTATGGTTGAATGGGCTGACTCCTGATTCTATTACAAATTGGAGGCAATTGAGAGACGCTTTCCTAGAAAGATTCTTTCCGCCATCCAAAAGAGCACAATTTAGAGATGAAATCAGCAACTTTCGTCAGCTTCCAACTGAAGCCCTTTATGAAACATGGGAGAGGTTCAAGATGAAGCTAATGAGGTGCGCAAACCATCACATGACTAATGTTCACCTAATGGAGATACTATATAGAGCCTTGAATTCAATAACTAAACCAGTGGTGGATAATGCGGCCGGAGGATCTTTTATGGATCTCACCTTTGGTCAGGCAAGCAATATGCTAGATCGTATGACAAAGCAAAGTAGAGCTTGGCATACCAGGGATTCTGTGGTAGCAAGCCCCACTTTTTCTATTGGCATGACTGTAGACCAAAGGAGACGAGAAGAAGAACGTGATCAAGATATGACGCACATGAAAACACAAGTGGATCTTCTTACAAAGCATCTATTATCAGGGAAGACCGAAAAAGTCAAAGCTGTTGCGTCAAAAGGAAGAAACGAATCTGATTCGGAAGAAGAAGCCAACTACTTGAACAATCAGGGGGGTTTTCGAGGCAATGCCCAAAGAAACCAAGGTCGGAACTATCATGGTAAATCTGGAAACATGGACCAAGGTAGTTGGAAGAACAAGAATGAAAGTAGTGGTTTGTATGTTCCCCCTGGAAGACGTGACGCCACCACATCTAGTTCTGGAAGTATGGAAGACATGATGGCTAAACTATTGAAAGGAGTGGAAGCAACTAGCGCGGGAGTAACAGAGGTAATAAATGATTTGTCCGCTATGAAGAAATTAGTTGATTCACATTCCACTTCAATCAAGCAAATAGAGCAGCAATTGAGCCAACTTTCAGCAGCATTCAATCAAAGAAAGGCTGGCACTTTACCTAGCGACACTGTGCAAAATCCAAGGAATGATAGATCATGCATGGCTATTACTACTCGAGTGGTAAGGCGCTGGAAACTTCATATAAGGGCAAACAAGTGGTCGATGATGTAGCAGACAACGATGATAAGGCTAATGAAGAAAACGCCATGGAAGCTGACCAAGACGTACATAACGTCACCCCTAGTAGGTTGCAGCCTGAAACTACCAAAATTTGGAAGCAAGAAGAGAAGAAAGCTGTGGAGAAAAAAATTCCATATCCACCACCACCTTTTCCTCAAAGATTGAAGAAGCATGCAGATGATACAAAATTCGGCAAATTCATGACTATGTTAAAGCAGTTGACCATTAATTTTCCGTTGGTGGAGGCACTAGAACAAATGCCTGGGTATGCAAAATTTATGAAGGATCGTTTGACAAAGAAGCGGGCAGCAAGCTATGAGTTGAAAGATACTGTTTATCATTACGGTGCTATTGCCACCCGATCACTAGTTCAGAAAAAGGCCGACCCCGGTGCTTTCACTATTCCCTGCACGGTTGGATCTATGAATTTTGCCAAAGCATTGTGTGATTTGGGAGCTAGCATCAATTTGATGCCACTATCCATCTACAGAAAGTTGGGGTTGGGCGACCCTACACCAACCAATATGCGGCTCGTGATGGAGGATAGGTCAGTAAAACGACCTGTGGGTATCTTGAATGACGTGTTGGTGAAGGTGTCTACCTTCATTTTTCCTGCAGACTTTGTGATTTTGGATTGCGAGATGGATTCTGAAGTACCCATAATCTTGGGACGTCCTTTTCTTGCAACGGGAAGTGTTTTTATTGACATGAGAGCTAATGAGCTTTTATTTCGGTTGAATGACGAAGTGGTCCGCTTTGATATATGCAAAGCAATGAAGCAGCCCAGCGATATGAATGTGTTCTCTGTAGCTGATATTCATCATGAGGATAAGAAAGCATTATCTGTAGAGAAACAGCTTACTGTTGAGCCATTGTCTGCTGCGCCACTGAATGTTGAGCATGAGGACGATGGAGATTATGAAGAACTTATGGGTGCTCTAACAGAAATAGAGTCCTATTCCCATACTCCTAAGAAACCGGACCGTGATCTTAAGAATCAACCGCCACCAACAGCGAAGACTTTCCTTGAAATGCCACCAATGCTAGAATTGAAAGAGCTCCCCGATTATCTAAGGTATGTGTTCTTGGAAAGTATAAATATACTTCCGGTGAGTGCGGATGATTTAAGTAAACAGCACGTAGAGGCTCTCATCTCTGCTCTGAAGAGATACATGAGAGCTATGGGTTGGACTATTGATGATATAATTGGTATCCCTCCTGGGATAGGCATGCACAAGGGTCATCTCAAAGAAGATTGCATGCCTACAAGTAAGCCTCATTATCGTCTAAATCCATTCAGAAAACGATCCACCATCTATCTCGACAAAGTCTAAGTACTCGAGGTAACTATGTCGTGCCGCGACAATAAATCAAGCGCTAGATGGGAGGCAACCCATCGTTTATCATTTTTAATTTTTCTTTCGTTCTATTACATGTTTGCTTTTGATAAATAAAAATCCAAAAATAAGAGTCGTGCCACGACCAAATCTAAGGCGCTTGATGGGAGGCAACCCATTGTTCTAATCATTTTTATTGTTTTTGAGCAAATGTAGGTGCAAGAGGTGTAAAATGAGGAGATTGGTTTCAAATTTCAATTTGGACGTATTGCATGTTAAAGGTGGTAAGTTAGGAATGAAGAAGCAAAAGGCTATGGATTGAGCATTGCTCATGAAAATATAGGCATCGAACAAGGATAGGCCTAGGTAAAACTAGGCCACGAACAAGGCAAGGCCTATACTATGGCCTAAGGTCTCGGAATCTAGTGTGCCATAGCATAGGCGCCGCCCATGCCCAAGTATGCCATAGCATAGGCGCCGCCTATGCTAATGCCTTTTGTCTATGAATCTCATATGCTAAGTGAAAGACGCCGCCTATGCCTAGGAATGCCATGGCATAGGCGCCGCCTATGCTAAATAATGCTTTGCAAAAGGCGCCGCCTATGCCAAGCATAGGCAAAGCAAAAGGCGCCGCCTATGGTCACTTCTTGTCTCCAAATCCGATTTTAAATTGGTCAAAACCCGACCCAACCTTCTCCTATAAATATGAGACTTAGTCTTGAACCAAAAACACATTGGAAACCTAGCTTAAGCGCCACCTATAGTCCCCAAATCCTCTTAAAATTTTTCCTTTTGCTCTCTTACTTCACAAAAACAGCATCCAAAGTCATCAATCAAGTAAGTGATTCATTGTTCTTCATTTATATTCCATAAGTACTACATTACTACGCCTATTATGAATTGATAAATCTTGAAGTAGTATTGATGATTTGAAAGTGATTGAATTGTTATGATACAACCAAGTGAGTGAATGAATACGTAAGGATGATCGTAACTTATTTCCAACTTGAATTTGATGCACTGTCTTACTTTTGCAGAATTGATATGGTCACAAAAATTGTATAATCTTGTCACTTGAATACTTACATGTTGGAATGACTTGTTCATCGGGATAACAATTATAGATGCCTACCGACATAGGAGGTTGTGATTATTTCTAGATGCTATACCTTGATTCAATCTCTATGTAGTAGTCTTGATATCTCACACATGCAAGTATTGCCAAGATAACAAGAAGTATGACTGCACTGATTTTATTGTTGGAATAGAGCACCTAAAACGTATGTCGATAAAGTCTGAGTAGTCGACCACTTTCACTTTACTAGTCTGTACCAACAAACTAAGTGTGGGGTAGTGCCACTACTGCTTGTTTATAGATTGTATCCATCGAGATGATGCTAACATGAACATTGTTTTAAGTCTCAGGTACAATGGCACCCAAAGCAAGACAAGGCAAAGATAAGGCTACCACTTCACAAAAAGGCAAGAAAAGAGGCCGAAAAGAGCAAAGAGAACCCTCCTCGCTGCAAATACCTTGACTCACTCTTGGAATTAAGTGGTATACTTATGAGGAACTTCTGAGGATGACGACTTTGATGATGATTCCGACGAAAGGGGTATGACCCCAGACATAGAGGATGAGTCCGACTAACCAGGTTCTTCTTATTTATTTTCCACTGAGGACAGTGTGTCCCGTCTAAGTGTGGGGTGCTGGTATTTGCATGCTATACTTCTCTATCCATATTTGCATTTATTTATGTTTGTTTGTTTTGTTAGTAGTTAATTATTTTTTTTCAGTAGTTAATTTTTTTTTTAACTTAGCTTCGCATGAAATTATTCTAATAGGCAGCATGAGATTATGACAAGAGTTTGTGCTAAAATCATGAATATTGAGACGTTTAGGCTCTAATTGTGACTCACTATGTGATATTGTTTGGTTTAATTCCTTCATCTGTTGGGTCAAGAGTCTATACTACTCCCAATAAAGTCGACCATGTGCCTTGTGTGTGTGAGATAATAGTATATTCTGTGCTTGTGGCTGATGCTAGAACTTGCCTGGTATGTATGTAAAGCGAAAATAAAGAGTGCAAGTCTAGGAGATGATTTAGGCATTTCTTTGGCAACCTATGATTATTTACCTTCTTTTTACCTACCCATGGACATTATCCTAGTCAACCCCTTTTGAGCCTTTAGCCTATTTTCTTTGACAACCTCATATGAAATCCTAATCCATTTTTTTCAAGACCATAATTTGATCCAAATTCCTAAGTGCTTTAAAGTGTAAAGTCATGTGACAAAATAAGAGGAGATTGGGTGAATATGATGCTTTAGAATGTATGGGTGCTTGAATTCATTATGAAAAAAAAGTGTTATCATAAGAGGTATGTTATGAAAAGAAAAAGGAAAGGAAAACTAAAAAGTTGGTTATGTTTAAAATTGAAAAACAAAAGAGGAGAAAAAGGGTGGTAGATTAAAAGAAAGTAGAGAGGTTGTTTGAAAGAAAAGTGTTAATGATATAATGTGATGTATTAAAGCGCTTAGGAACATAGTCACTATTTCTGGCCAAAATAGTCCTACCCGTCCCTTAGCCTACATTACAACCAGCAAAAGACTTATTTGATCCTAAGCTTAGCATTCTGATATTTAGTGGAGCACTACACTAAGGGCAAGCCTATGGTCATCAGTTGCAGCATATGAATTCATTGTGAGAGTGAGAGCAAGGATAATTTTATACCCATGTTTCGATAAATATACTATACTTGTGAGAGATTATGGGTAATATACTGTGAGACACACATGGTTGATGAGTTTTGGGTAGTCGTATATGATTCTTTGTACCTCAACTTGTGAACACGAATTAACCACCATCACGAGTCTATGTTGGAGGCTGAATTGTTTCTACTAATGATCAGAAAACTACTCTTTGTTGATAATTGTTGTGCTTGTCTTGACGAATATTTTGTGTTGTTGCTGTGAAACCCTAAGTAAATGTTGAGAGGGACATGATATTTTGTTCGAGGACGAACAAAGCTTCAAGTGTGGGGTGTTGATGATAGGCGAATTTACACGCCTAAAGTGCTATATTTTACCCATATTTTAGCGATGTTTTGAGGACAAAATATATAATTCATGCACTTTTAGTCCTTTTTCCTGTAAGTGAGCTAACGAATATGATTAGCAAGTTTTCAGGTATAAATGATGCAGAATTCAGCATTTTATGGATAACTTGACGCCAAAGAAAGCTTCACGAAAGGAGGAAAGCAAAGCTTGGACGCCAAGGACCAAAAGTGGCGCATGGAAAATCTATCCCGGACAAAAACAACAATTCTGAAGACTTTGGGGACTAGCAGTAACTTATTAGGATTAGGATAATGATACCTTAACCTAGTAGGATTGGGTTAAGTAATTCATTAGCTTAGTAGGAATAGGATATGGGTATTATAAATACCCTATTTTATTAGAGATTTTAACAATTCTCATTCTACTTTTAATTCATTCTTCTATTATTGATTCCTCTACTCTTCCAACCATTCTAATAATTCTACTTTTTATTCTTCTTCTATTCATCTATTCAATTCTTAATTTCCGCAACAAGAGAAACGTTACTTTGCAAAGAAGTCACGCCTAACTCCTACCACACCTTACTACACGAGATCTTTATTGTGGTATAATAATAATGTTTATTGTGATTTTCTTCTCACTCATGGGTAACTAAACTTCTCTGTTGGGGTTTTGGAAGCCTTATGAGATACTATCTATTGCTATGAGTTTGTGAATTCGTGACACGTGTGTTGCTTATATCATTATTCTCTTCATCTTAATGCAAATTCTTGTGGCTGCAGACGCATAAAATACGCCAGTATAGCATTAACTTGTTCGAAAGAAAGGTTATATGTCTGGAAAAGAGATAATGTCAAGGTAATAGGGTCCCATCCCCTATTAAAAAGTTAGTGCCGTAACTGGATTAACCTCTTGGAGAATTTGTACCGCTAGATACGCTTTAAGCTCGAAAGAGTTAAAGTGAAATAGTTCTTGTTTAGGTTGAAAGACGCTTGGATTTACCATCGAATACAATTCTCTATAAGCACACGCATGTCTGAATTCCGCACAACTCATAGCCAATAGAGACGTACAACTCATAAGGTGGACATAACCCCAACTTCTCAATTCTCATTGTTTTACATCCTACTAAACATTCTTTCTTTTTGCTTTGCTATTTTCCGTTTTTACTTTAATAGTTTGGTTACATTACTTGCACAACAAAACTCCCCCCTTTTTACGAGACTTGCACTAAAAGTCTAGTAATCTTTGCTTACTTGTTGACCAAGCTATTCCCTGTGGGATCGATACCCAACCCAGTTGGGTTCTATATTTGACAAACGACCGCTTTACACTCCGACGAGAGCTGTAGATTGAGCGTTATCACACATTAACATTTAAACTTTTAAATCATCAAATAGGCCATAAAAATACAGCAGCCATCAAGGAATCCACAAAACAATAACTAATTAGATTCTTATTACATTAACTCTATTTTTTATCCAGCCAAACTTTGTGTTCGGAGGCCTACTATCAGTATGACATGCATAAATCCCAAGTCTATTATAACAAAACCATAAATAACCTCATAGAAGAACTCCATTGCTATAGAGAGTGAAGAGATTTCCCACATGTGCCTTGCCCTTTTTCTAACATTAGAAACCTTGTCAAAATACTTCAGAACCGCCCTTGTAGAGCTTGGCCTTTAAAATCTCATCATTCTAGGTATAGGTTTCATTGGGGAATTTTTTAGAGCGGGAGGTGACATAAGAAGTCTTAGATTAAAGAGGGTTTTATTTAGCACTTAGACTGGCTACTACCCAACTGCTATTGTGAGAGAAGTGTCGCTGCAGTGGCAGGTCAACAGATCTGGCCTAAAATTTCAAATTTTTAGCATAATTAGCTTTTGACCATGGATTTTTCTCATGAAATAATTTCTATATGGTTTGAAATAAGAATTTCTTAGTTGCAATATTTTTTGAGATGATTTTTAATATAACAATAATTTGGATTGTTATATTTATAAGTGTCACAACCCAACCCACTAAGTTGTGTTGGTCCCTACCTAAATCTATCTTAGATAGAAGAACCCTATATGTTGCTAAGTGATCAACATCACTGCTATAGAAACTCCAACTGACCTACACTATGGATATAACCTCAAATGGGGATTCAATAAGTGTATAATCAGTACAACCACACGTATTGGTAAGAATCATCAACCAACCAGGGTTAGAAATAAATAACATCAATAATAAATACAGGAAAATCACAACATCAAGTAAAATTCCAATTTTTGAAGTCCCCCAAACTAGCCACTCTTATTATCCTTTCTTTAGCATCTCTGTGACCTACACTTAAAATTTTTACGACTTATATTTAGCATATTTGTGACCTACCTATCTTATAATATGTTGTATAACTTTGTCCTTTGACCATATTTTTATATATATTTTTTCTTTGACTACATTTTTTTATCTTTGTCCTTTGACTACCCACTCCAACCAGTTCCCCCTTTCCTCTCACTTTGGCCTTCCATTATTTCGCTTAAAATTCCTCAAGCTATGACCAATTAAGTTTTTTCGATGCTCGTATTCACAAGACTATACCAAAAAATTATATTTTTAATCGGTCCGCTCAAGGGAGCCCATTTACAGTCATAACTGTCTTACCTTATTCACCATAACAAGCAACACATAGGAGAGAATACATAAAATAAGATCATGTTCAACATATGATGAATACATGCATGCAAGATGTGCGCATAATCTCTCCTTATCTCATTAATATCATAACGTACCGGTATGGTACTTGATCCATCATCATAATATATCATATTGTACCAGCATGGTAACCGATCCATATCATAACATACCATATCGTACCAGCGTGGTATCCAATCCATTACCTTAACATCTCATCATAATGCATATAAATGTGTGCAAAATTTTGATAAGCCATAATTCATGCAATTGTAATCACAAGATCCAGTACAAATACGTCACAGTTCAATCCACTCTATTATTGCATCGATTATCTAATTTATTTATTTGGTGATCTTAGTTCTCACATACATATCAAAAGCACGATGTGTCAAGCACCCCAATGGTACTGTCAACACCTGAATTCATATTACTATGCATTTTTTCTCTGGCCATAACCAAACCTCAAGATTTCACATTACATTTTTAATTATAGCAGCATTAATTAAGACAACATGACCAATAATGCAAACACTGCAACCTAGTTAACCTCAATACCTTTTTACTCGCTATATCGTCTTCTAACAATGCTTTTTTACTCACCATCTCATCTTCCAAATTCAAGAAAATATTATTTATGACCATTAAGGCATTGGGACTAAACAATGCAATTGGTATGTTTAAGCATTTAAACACTAGTTGGGTATCCTAACTTCTTATTTTACCATTTTATATTATTTTGTTCAACCTTCCACTATAATCCACCTTGAGAGATAATAACCTATGCATCTCTACCTAGTATTTCTAACTATCACTCAAATAGACTTAAAAGAAGGTATAATAAATCACATATTCAAGCCTACCCAAATTTTAAAATGTCCAACTGTAATAGCTCAACTTATTATTTTCTTTTAATGAAGGGTTAATTGGTAATTATAACCAATTAAGAATATTAATTAAGGAAATTAAAATGATCAAGCCAAAAGTCTAACCTTTTCCCTTCTTCAGTTTCACATTAAAATCAACATAAATAGAATGCTTGGACTTTTCTAATCCTATTATTTTGGAGAGGAGAAGCAAGCTGCGTAGAAAAAAGAAAAAATAAAGAAAACAACTAGAGAAATTGTTTAGTCCCTCTTTTTTTTTTGAACTAGAAAAAATAGACTCGAAGAGAGTTTTGGTTGTTCTTATATGGTGATAGAAAGCTCATATAATAGCAAGTTCATAGTCAGGTATGAAATCTTGTTGTTATTGTGTACTCCGTATTAGCATATAATTTACATAGAGGTTGCTATGGATTTTTTTAAGTATGAGTAATTGTGGGTTAAAAAGAGAACAACATTGTGGTAATGGTTAGTAAAGTTAATGGGGAAAAAAATTGTTAGAAAATTATTTGGCCTCTTTACAGGAATAAGCTTTAGGTAATAACACCAAAAATTAGTTTACAGTAGCATATATGCGTATTCTTTTGGATTTACAGTAGCATATATGAGAGTTGATAACAGTAGCATGGGTGAGTATTATTATGTGGTGAATCCTTTATACTATTAAGATTCCTCTCAATGATTGGTCAGATAATTCCATATTACTAGGTAATGATTACTTAGCATTCTTCTAATGAAATAAAGGCTCAAATCACAATTTTGTGCATAATTTTTAAGCTACTGGATCGTGTTGAGCAAAACTTTGGGTCATTGAGTGTTTAGTCATACATATTGGGTACTATTTTAGGGTCACGGGTGTTAATATGTTAGATGGATTTTCATCTATTAGGTTTCAATAGTGTGATCTAGATTATTTTTTTTACTCATAATTCATAGGTTAAGGTGTGAGATATTATGACCTGCCCTAAACTTAAAAGTTAAGGATATTGAGACTTGACCCCAAATAGTATAATTGATATTGTTATTTAATATTTTATGTAGATTGATCTCATTGGTCACTGTTGGTTGTTGTTCTACACATTGCAAGGTTGGGGAATTTATCATTAGCGAGGTAACTGAGACTTTAAGCTTTGAGTGCTTGTTTTTCAAATATTGTTTAAAATTTTATTTTGTTTGCCCTGTCCATGTATTGGGATGAGTAAGTGCTTGGCAGAACCGGTAGTCTTCAAGGTCGGTCGCATATACTTTATGTTCAACAATACTAAAATTTCCTTTATAAAATATTTTATGATATGATGCGTTTGTGTGCTATGAGAATAGAGCATTATGTATGCTTCTTGGTTTTAATGAGGAATTGTGTATGCTTCCCTTAAGCATTGTGTATGCTTCCCTTGAGCATTGTGTAGACTTTCCTTGAGCATTGTGTATGCTTCTTTATTTGATATGGGACTATGTATGCTTCCCTGAGTATTGTGTATAGTCTTGATATATATTTGGCACATTATGTATGTTGCCTGAAACTCCTAGTGTTGGTTAATTACTTAATTATAAATTATGATAAGTACTTGGTGCAAATTTTATTAAGATCCCAGGAGTACTTAAAGTGGCGAGCCGATGATCTTACTGAGTTATATTTATATATAGCTCACTCCTTACTTACATATCTACAGTTTCTATCACACAAGGTGAAACTAGAGGGTGACGGTTCCTTCGTAAGGATTCTATTGCTAAGGTGAGTCTTCACATTATTTGTGGAGGCTTTTGTTTCAACTTTATCTATCTTGTTTATGTTTCTTTTTGTTGGGTTTACATGCCTAAAGGTTGAACTTATGTAACTCTATTTTAGATGCTCTATGGTCTTAATGTGAGATTTGGGATAAAGAATTTGTTCTCGAGTGATTGTTGAATTTATAGTTTGATTATGAAATTTTGTTAAACTAATATTCTCTATTTATTGATGCGTTGAAGTTGTACATATATTACCGTAGAGTTTATTTCCTGGTAAAGTGTAAGGAAGATTGGTTCTCCCGACAAGTGGTGTTAGCGGGTGCCAATCACGTCTAGAGGTTATTTTAGGACGTGACAAAGTTGGTATTAGAGCCTAGACTGTAGGTCCCAGTTCATGGAGCAGTGTTTACTAGATTCTTGTTCATTGGTATGTAGACACCCATACTTATGAACTTAAGGCTATAGAACATCTAGGAAGTTTTCCCTTTTTTATTCATTATTTGTGCCTTGAGTTAAATTTAGTCTAACCTTTAAATATTGTTTCCAGATGGTTAAGAGACGTATTTCTTCCTCTGCTAGTCAATTCAATGCACCTACTGGAAATGGTTTTACCCATGGTGGTGATCAAGTTGGGTCTTATCTGACTAGGCCTCAAACTAGGACGCAGAGCGATCCTCAGCTTGGAGTTGGGAATAGGGGTCAGCCCCGAGATATTACTTCAGAGCAAGTTAAGGGTCAGGTTGATTGGGATGTTCAAACTGTTGTGCCTACTATTGCATTGCATGCAAACATTGTGGTAAGAATGTTGAATGTACTTGAGGCATTAGTGCCTAATTAGGGTTAAGCTTCAGCTTCTCAGGCAACTTTGCAAACGCAGGCACAAGTTCAGTTGAATGTTGTGACTTCTCAGTCACCTCAACCAATTGATATTTTGGATGCAACTGTGGGGAAGCCCAAGGATCTTAAGAATTTCATGGATCTTAAGACACCAGAGTTTGATGCTACACCATTTTTTATTGAGCCTAAAAAATTATCAATCACGTGAGAAGATACTAACTACTTTGGGATTGAAGGAGACTCGTGATGTAGAATTTACCACTGTTCTGTTCTCAGGGTCTCCTAAGGCATAGTAGACTTCCGTCTTGAGAGGCTGACAAGTAGGGCTTCCACCAATCACTTTGTCAGAGTTTTCAACCTTGTTTATGGATAGATTTATTCCATTAAGCAAACAAGATAACATGAAATGCCAGTTTAACGAGCGACAATAGAGATTTATGAAAATTATTGAGTATGAAGCTAAGTTCACTGAGTTGTCCAAGTAAGTTCCATCGTTGGTTCCATATTAGAGAAAGAAAGTAAGATAATTTGTGGATGGACTTGAGGCTCGTTATCGTGGTCCAGTGATATGGGATATGCATAATGGGTCCTATACTGAGGTGGTTGACACCGCTCTCCATTCTAAGTCATATTATGAGATGGAAAAAATTAACTGAGAAAATAAAAAGGCACATATTTCAGGTGTATTTAGTGGTGCTTGATCTAGGGAGTAATGGTATTTTTTATTATGGGTGGTCCAGGCCTACGTAATCAGAGTTGTCTTTGGGATAGTCTTTGAGGAACAGTTATTCAGCTAGACAGGGTGAACAACAGATGCAGAGGTAGGGTAATAGTTTTTATCAGTCAATTCAATATCTGTGGTGTTCCAATTATGGTAGAAATCCCAATGGTCATTGTTACGAAACAAATAGGGTTTGTTATACTTGTGGTGAGTCGGGGAATATTGCTAAGTTTTGTTCTAAGAGAGATTCTGGGTCTAGTCAAGATACTACTCAGGTGCAAAGAAATGTTGCAGGAGCACAAGCCCGAGCTCAGCCGGCTAGAGCTACTCCATAGGGTGCTTATGGACAAAATCGACAGGGTATGCAAGTTTCTCAAATAGGGGTGGACCACCAAGATTCTTCATTATGGCTAGACAGGATAACGGGGCACCTGATATGGTAATCATAGGTATTATAATGTTAGTTATCATGATGGGTATTCTTTTATTGATATTTGTTCTATGTATTTATTTGTATCCCCATAAATTACTTTTTCTTAGAAAGAAGAGTTGAGACTCTTATTAGGCTATATATGGTTATGATCCAAGTGAGGGACATTCTATCAATGAATAGAATTTATACAAATTGTATGATATATATTTATCGCAGGGACACCATAGTTGATCTGTTTCTATTGTCTATGTTTGACTTTGATGTGATTATGGGTATGAGTTGATTGGCATTATGTTATGCTTTGGTTGATTGTTATGCTAAGTTTATATGTTTCTATTTTTGTAAAAAGCCACCGTTAGTGTGGGGAAGGTATGACTCTTGTGACACGAGAAAATATTTTATGTAAAGGCATGTCGAATAGTTAGTCATGGGTGTTTGGATTTTATTGCTACTGTTCATGATGCACGAGCTGAGAATGTTACTATTGACAGAGTCACCATTGTTTGAGAATTTGTTGGTGTGTTTTTGGATTATTTTCTTGAGCTACCTAGGTTTTTCATAGTTCATCTTACTTTTCACTTATCTGTGCGAGATATATTTCCTCACTCATTTGACGTTTCTTGAATGATTCTACACCTGTTTGAGGATGAATGTTATTTTAAGTGGGGGAGAATGTAATAGAACAACTTATTATTTTCTTTTAATGAAGGATTAATTGGTAATTATAACTAATTAATAATAGTAATTAAGGAAATTAAAAGGAGCAAGCCAAAAGCCTGACCTTTTCCCCTTTTCAGTTCCATGTTAAAATCAGCATAAATAGAACACTAGGTCTTTTCTAATCCTAGTATTTTGGAGAGGAACAGAAAGTTGTGTATGAAAAGAAAAAAAAACAGAAAATAACTAGAGTAATTGTTCAGTCCCTTTTTTCTTTTGAACAGAAAAAAATAGCCTTGAAGAGAGTTTTTGGTTGTTCATACGTGGTGATAGAAAGCTCGTATAATAGCAAGTTCATAGTCAGGTATGAAATCTTATTATTATTGTGTACTCCCGTATTAGCATATAATTTACATAGAGGATGCTATTGATTTTGTGTAAGAAGTATGAGTAATTGTGGGTTAAAAAGAGACCAACGTTGTTGTAATGGTTAGTAAAGTTAACGGGGAAAAGAATTGTTAGAGAATTCTTTGGGCTCTTTGCAGGAATAAGCTTTAGGTAATAACACCAAAAATTTATTTACAATAGCATATATGTGTATTCTTTTGGATTTACAGTAGCATATATTAGAGTTGTTTACAGTAGCATGAGTGAGTATTATTATGTGGTGAATTCTTTATACTATTAAGATTTCTCTCAATGATTGGTCAAATGATTCTATATCGCTAGGTAGTGATTACTTAGCATTCTTCTAATGAATTAAAGGCTCAAATCACAATTTTGTGCATAGTTTTTAAGCTACTGGTTCATGTTTAGCAAATCATTAGGGAATTGAGTTTTTAGTCGTATATACTAGGCACTATTTTAGGGTCACGAGTGTTAACATGTCGGATGGATTTTCATCTATTAGATTTCAATAGTGTGATCTAGATTATTATTTTTTTTTACTCATAATTCATGGGTTAAGGTGTAAGATATTACGATTTAGCCCAAAACTTAAAAGTAAAGGATATTGAGACTTGATCCCGAATAGTATAATTGATTTTATTAATTAATATTTTATTTAGATTATTCTGATTGGTTGTTGTTGGTTGGTGTTCTACACATTGCAATGTTGGGGAATTTTTCATTAGCTAGGTAACTGAGACTTTAAGCTTTGAGTTCTTGCTTTTCAAATATTATTTTAAAATTGTGTTATTGTCTGGACGGTTCATGCGTTGGGACGAGAGAGTTCTTGGAAGAACCGTTAGTCTTCAAGGCCAGTTGCATATACTTTATGTTCAACAATACTAAAATTTTCTTTATAAAATATTTTGTGATGTGATGTGTTTATGTTCTATGAGAATAGAGCATTGTGTATGCTTCTTAGTTTTAATGGGGAATTATGTATTCTTCCCTAGAGCATTGTGTATGCTTTCCTTAGGCATTGTGTAGGCTTCTTGATTTGATATGGGACATTCTGTTTGCTTCCCTGAGTATTGTGTATACTCTTGATATATATTTGGCACATTGTGTATGTTTTTCGGAACTCCTGGTGTTGGTTAATTACTTAATTATAAATTAAGATAAGTACTTGGTGTAAATTGTATTGAGATACATGGTTCTTGATAAAGGATTGTTGGGCCTCGTTGGTCACCTTATTATGATATAATTTCGGTGTGTAATATCTTTATGTTCTTGGTGCTGTTGTATTTTCTAATACTTGTCCCGGGAGTACTTAAAGTGGCGAGCCGATCATCTTACTAAGTTATATTTATATATAGCTCACTCCTTACTTATATATTTACAGATTCTATCACGCAAGGTGAAACTAGTGGGTGACGGTTCCTTCGTAAGGATTCTATTACTAAGGTGAGTCTTCTTATTATTTGTAGAGGCTTTCATTTCAACTTTATCTATCTTGTTTATGTTTCTTTTTGTTGGGTTTGCATGCCCGAAGGTTGAAATCATATAACTCCATTTTAGATGCTCCATGGTCTTAGTGTGAGATTTGGGCCAAAGAATTAGTTCTCGAGTGATTGTTGAATTTATAGTTTGATTATGAAATTTTGTTGAACTAATATTCTCTATTTATTGATGCATTGAAGTTGTACATATCTTACCGTAGAGTTCTTTAGTTGGTAAAGTGTAAGAAAGATTGGTTCTCCCGATAAGTGGTGTTAGCGGGCGCCAGTCACGTCTAGAGGTTATTTTGGGACGTGACACCAACCAACAAACTCTATGCCTGAAGGACTAATGTATGATACTCCAGATATTACTATTAACATTAAATACATCTAGCTCAAATCTAGTAGCTGCAATTTAAACCTTAGCTTTCCTCTTAGATTAAACATATTTCTACAGAGAGGAGCATATCCCCCCTTATGTGCTAGACATATTCTCCTATTGGGTTCCCTCCGGGTGTGCCTTAAAACAGCACTCTTGAGCTTTGAATCTAGAAATCTCATGCTTGGGGGAGTTAAGATTTTTTAGAGTATTTTTGGATAAAGGGGATGATCTAGGGAAATAAAAAGAAAGACGGTTTTAAAAATCTTTCATCTGGCAAACTATATGTTACCATTATAATGAAACTTTTACCACTGCAGCAGTTAATCGACAAATGCAGTGGTTACCGGCAGATCGGCCTAGTCCTTTATTGGGCCTTTGGGACCAAATTGTCTTAGGCCCCAATTTTCTTTTCAATTTAAATTTTTCTCAGGTATATTTTGTGCCTATTACTCATTGTAAATTATTTTTGGGGTATTTTCACATGTAACAACAATTTGAATCGTTAAATTAGATAGCAATTTACCTATTGTTCATTCCTGAATGCTCCTAAGGGTGAAGTTAGTGTATTTGCACGAGTGTTTTATGGGGTTTTAACTATAACTAGATATTGTAAGGAATACTCAATCTATGCTAGCTCATCTTGCTACCATATTCCTTAATGAGCGATCGCTACAACATTGTCTAATCTAAGCCCGACAATTAGTGCTCCGTTATTTTCATCGAGCTATATTATATAATTAATTATTGGGACAGTCACCCAAATATATTATACTTTCTCAGGACATAAAAAGTTGAGACAAAACTGATTTAGGAAACAACTTATCGCTGCAGGGGTAACTAACTGCCCCGGGAGCTCATAACAGTTAAGTAGGAGGAAAATTCATTTTTCCCTTTTTCTACTACACTCCCTCTAAAATTTCTCTCAACTCACTCCCCAAAATCTCCATCCTTCAAAAAATTTAAGGTATTTTCTTTCTCTCTTTCACATGACTTACAAATTTCTTGTCATAGAATCATAGAATTTTGTTAGAAAATAGGGAACTTAGGTAGTTTTTGGTGAAACTTTGTTGACTTTTATTTTTTGTGGTGTTCTTGAGTATAATAGTTGGAATTCCTAGTTTTCTTATATTTTTAATGCTTCTACAGCATTTGGGATGTACGATTAACTAGTTCAGGGTGGGTTTTGTCCATGGGAACTTGAGTTGAAAGGTCATCTTCTCTAATGAGTTTCTTTGATTTAGACTTGATTCTGAGTGTTCCAAACCCCTATTTTTGTGTAAAAGGTTCACACACACTTTTTCAAGCCCAATCTATGCTTAAATTTAGAAAATATTGAGAATAGTTGAAAATCCATCATGGGAGGGGAGTCCAACGGGTTAAAAATGATGAACCACTATAGTGTATCACCATAGCAATAAATAACCGTTGTTGTGGTAACACTGCAGCAGTTAATGATCCACTGCAGTGGTACTAGGCAATGTTTTCCCAATCCTACATCTTGCTGAAACATTGAATTTTATTTTTCTTTGCTGGTGTTCCAATAGCTCTAACTATTTTCATGGAAATTGGAGGATCAAAGTGGCACAACAACCTACCCATAAAAAATTTCCTAATGCTTTTTGTCGCACTAGATATGAGGAGGGTCAACACAATAGAAATTTTTTTCACGAATAAGGGTTGATGATGGACGAGGTGGAAAATGGGCTGCCTAAATTCAGGAATCAGCTGAAAGTGTTCAAGTGGGAGATGCTAATCGAGCTGATCATAAAGTGCAACCTATTCTGGTTCTAAGAATTGTATGCCATACTCCTTATGGTGGAGTCTACAATACCTCTCCCAACCATCCTGATCTAGGAAACAAAAGTACCTGTAGATGCCACTACTATCATAGAGGTCCTAGGTTCCCAATCCCACTAATGCAGACTTCGAAGAAAAGATTTGGGAGTCATATTTGAGATGGGAAGCTCGTTATTTGGCATCCAAGGGTAAGGATGACGAGGTGAAGTGGTTAAATAAGAAAGAGACCAAAAGTGCATATTTCTTGCTCGAGGCTAAGATTTGGTTACAGCTAATATCAAGAGGGTTCGTACTTCAGAAATACTATAGACGTAGTGTCCTGATGGGATATGATGGCGGTGTGTTCTATATATGGGATTGGGATGAATGTGGTGTCTTATATAATGGATGATTCGTGGTATATTTATGCTTGGGAGAGGTCGCCAAAATACCTCTTCTTACCTTTCCTAATACGGAGTTGTGAAACTTAGTGGGTGTTCCACATGCGGACCAAAATATTTGGGAGGAATGTGATGTACCATACAACCATCTCAGTAAAAGTACGTAAGGAAAAGACAAGAAGAAGAGGAAAATATGAGAGAAGAGTGATAGTAGAAGAGGTGGTAAAAATAGAGGTACTCCCTATTCTCAAGCACCAGATCCTCCTAGTGACTGGGTGGCTGGCCTTACTATTATGCATGACTACATAAAGAGGGACTAGGAATCCTAATTTGGGTTGTATCCTTCGAGCTCTACTACCTAATAGATCCGGTCAGAGCTTATGATGAGCTCCAAAGGGAGCTAGATAAAGAGAAGAAGAAACAACGATCCCTAAACCGCATGCTGGTAAGGATGTGAAAGGTCGTGCGGGTTATGTTCATGTCCATCTTCCCTGATAAGGGTCTCCAAAAGTTGTGAGAAGAGGATGCTGAGGAGTTCCCATTCCTCAATGGCGTAGATGAGGAGGGTTCGAAATACTGTCGGCCTTAGGGATGATTGCATCAACTAGATGCCTTCCCCTTCCTACCCGATTACATTTTATTGTTTTTGGATTTGGGTTGCTCCCATGTAGGGTCTGTAATAAACAATTACTCTCCTTTTTATGCACTTTTTAGATATTTTTCATTCCCGCGCCCTTTAATAATAAAAGCCTTATTTTATAATGTGTGTTGGATGAATTCTTATCACTATATTTCTTCAAAAACAGGATTGTTTGCAACAATTGCAAAACTGGAAAAATAAGGGATGCACCCGGAAGGATTCTTCCTAGAGTCGTTGTGGTGGTTAAGTTTACTGTTCCAGTGGTACCACTAAAAGAAGTAAGTGATTCGCTGCGGCAATAGCCTTTAGTAGCTTCGTCATAATTGTTTTCTTTACCCAATCTTAGGTTCTTTCTATATGAAACTTCTTTTATACTTGTTCAAGTAGCATAATAATCTCTCATTATACTTAATGTAATTTGAATTTGCATCTCTATTAACTCTGATTTATAACTAACACAGTTTTTTCTACCAAATTAAATAGTGCTAACTTCGTCAATCTCTGTACCAACTCAGTTTGTTGCCCTCCAATTATTCCACCAATAGTCAGGCATCCGGGTGGTTCATACTGAATTGGATAAGAGAAAAGTAGTACTCGAAATCACGTAGAGATGAGTTATAGCTCAAGTCGCGTAAATGAAGACTCTCTTGAGATCACATTCAATCCTTACGTTTACCGGTCTACTTAGCTACACACCATCCAACCACATACACACTCAACAATTGTACTTAAAAGTCAAACATCACAATGAGCTAACATATATTACCACCAACAACCATACAAATAACGTATATTTAACACATAATTGGCTCATCACAAGCAATTAACCCCATATCAAAGACACATCACAATCCACTTCCTAAGTCCCTATTGACTCCTATTCGTTGAGTATTTTATCCCAACCTTCCACATTAAAGATATACCAATTGAGACCAACTATTCCTAATTGTGATGGTTGAGATACCAATTGAAATCGACTAGATATCAATTGGACTCAATCCAAGGATATGATATTGAGATAGAACGATAGGGAAGAAAAAATAGAGATAGATTCCTAAATATATTGTAGTTTTCTACAAGTTTGATGTGGATGTAAATACACCAATCCGTAAAACTCTAATCAATATTTGCTCTTATATTGAGAGATCGGCAACCTAGGCTCTAATACCATCCTTGTCATGACCCAATCCACCAGGTCGTGTTGGCCATCTACCTAACCTAACCCAAATAGGAGAATCCTAATTATCTCATAAATCAAACAAATGTGGAAGTTAAAATAATACTCCCTCCTTTTAAAAAAGAATGACCTACTTTGACTTGGCACAAAGTTTAAGAATATAAAGAAGACTTTTGAATCTTATGGCGTTAAATTAAAGTTGTGTCAAATGTACCAAAATTCCCTTTAATCTTGTGGTCCTAAACATGATATGTGGAAAGTTGAAATTAAAGTATTTTCAAAAAAAGAAAGAGATCATTCTTTTTTAAACAGAGGGAGTAAACACTTAATTAATTTAATATTCGCCATTTGAATTCTAGCCCAAGTCTAGTAGCTATAATTTAAACTTTAGCTTACCTCTTAGATGAAACATACTACTAAGAAGTGGAGTGAGTGGTCCCGCATGTGTTATATATATTTCCAAATCAGGTTCCCTCCGAGTGTGCCTCGAGATTGCGCTTATGAACCTTGGCTTTTGAAATCTCACGGTTATGGGAGTTAGGATTTTTAGAGTGTTTTTGGAGGAGGGGTGATCTAGGGGAATAAAAAGAAAGAGAGGTTTTAAAAAATCCTCACCTGGCACACTGCCTATTACCACAAATGTGGCACTGCTTTAGTAGTTAATCAACTATTGTAGAGATTACCGGAAAGCTGGCCCAACTTCTTATTGGTCCTCTTGGCCCAAATGGCCTTAGGCCCCGATTTTATTTTCAATTTAAACCTTTTTTGAATTTTTTTTAGCCTATTATTTATTGTAAATTATTTCTGGGGTATTTTCAAACGTAACGATAATTTGAATCCTTATAGTATGTGATGATAAAAAATACAACTAGAAATGATGTTCAATAATATTGTTGGTTTTAATATAGTTAAAAACTAAAAATCAAGATGAGTTAAAAGAGGAGAGACGCAGAGAAGTATATTTATCTTTTCTGGTAAAAGCTACATATTATTGATCATCAACTCCTCCTTAAAAGTGCTATTACTACCAAAAATAGATAAAACTTACCATAAAAGAAAACTTATTTTCTACAAAAAATAATAATTAATCAGTTTCCTACTAAAACTAAAAATTCTAATTTGACTAGGAGTTGTATGAAAAAAAGTTGGAGAAAAATAAAAATAAATCACGTGCATTATTTTTTAAAGCAACTTTTAACACACCTCCTTGATTTAAGAACTGCAAAATTGTGGTCTTCTATCTTGGGATCTCCGCACTTGATAACCGAAAGTGACTTGTGAATAAATTTGCAGATTCATCTTTTGGCTTGTAGTGAACTAAATTCACTTTGTTTCCAACACATTTTTACAGTGAAAAAAATAAATTACAATCACAAATAAAAATATGAAGAAACATGAATATTTTATTGATAAACGATGTGGGTACAAATTTTTTCATCCCTTGATTCTTCTCTCTTGATTTTCTCCTTAATCTAAGGGGCCGTCAGTAGCATATTTCTCAAATATAGGAAGATTTGAATATGAATTTCTCCGTAATTCGAGTGTCGTTAGTGGCGTATTTCTCGAACGTAGGAACATTTGAATTTGATCTCCATGAAAGGAGGGCTTATCTTCTTGATGTATTTGATTATCAAGAAGAGAGGATTTGATCTCTTTATAAATATCTCATAAATTTATTGGGACTTTCCATGTACTCTTTAAAGGGATATTTGCCCCCTTATGTAGGCGTAATTTAGGGTTTAGTTCTTGATGTATTTGATTATCAAGAACAGAGGTTTTGATCTCTTTATGAATATCCCATGAATTTATTGGGACTTTCAAGATACACTTTAAAGAGATATTTGCCCCCTTATATAGGCGTAATTTAGGGTTTAGGTAGAGTAGTCATCAAGCTAGATTTAGGGTAAAGTAGCCCCCAAGAACTCTAATCAAAATTGAACTTTTTTTGTAAAGTCCACAAAATTTCAATGTCTACAAATTCCCCTACTTCAAGGCTTATCGGAGTGTAGACTTGATGAAACTCAAAGACGAGTCTTGAAGTACCGCTTCCATCTTTACGATTCTGCGACTATAGATTTGCACATTTGATTCATGATAGAAGAGATGAAGGGCTGATTCGATCCCACTGATCATGCCAGAATTTATTTCCAATAAATTTTACAGTGACAGAAATAAATTACATTCACAAATAAAAATATGAAGAAACATGAATTTTTTATTGATAAATGATGTGGGTACAAATCTGTTCCTCCCTTGATTCTTTCCTCTTGGTTTTCTCCTTAATTCGAGGGCCGTTAGTAGCATATTTCTCGAATGTAAGAAGATTTGGATATAAATTTCTCCGTAATTCGAGGGACGTTAGTGGTATATTTCTCGAACGTAGGAATATTTGGATTTGATCTTCATGAAAAGAGGGTTTGTCTTCTTGATATATTTGATTATCAAGAAGAAAGGATTTTGATCTTTATGAATATCCCATGATTTTATTGGGACTTTTCAGATCTTCTTGATGTATTTGATTATCAAGAAGAAAGGTTTTGATCTCTTTATGAATATCCCATAAATTTATTGGGACTTTTTAGATGCTCTTTAAAGAGATATTTGCCCCCTTATATAAGCGTAATTTTGGGTTTTGATAGAGTGGCCATCAAACTAGATTTAGGGTGAAGTAGCCCCCAAGAACCAAAATTTCAATGTCTACAAATGCCCCCTACTTCAAGGCTTATCGGAGTGTAGACTTGATGAAACTCAAAGACGAGTCTTGAAGTACCTCTTTCATCTTTACGATTCTGCGGCTACATATTTGCATATTTGATTCATGAGAGAAGAGATGAAGGACTGATTCGGTTCCACTGAGCATGCTAGAATTTATTTCCAATAAATTTTACAGTGACAGAAATAAATTGCAATCACAAATAAAAATATGAAAAAACATAAATTTTTTATTGATAAACGATGTGGGTACAAATCTGTTCCTCCCTTGGTTCTTCTCTCTTAATTTTCTCCTAAATTCGAGGACTGTCAGCAGCATATTTCTCGAATGTAAGAAGATTTGGATATGAATTTGTTCGTAATTCGAGGGACGGTAGTGGCGTATTTCACAAACGTAGAAACATTTGGATTTGATCTCCAAGAAAGGAGGGTTTGTCTTCTTGATGTATTTGATTATCAAGAAGAGAGGGTTTTGATATTTATAAATATTCCATAATTTTATTGGGACTTTTCAGATCTTCTTGATGTATTTGATTATCAAGAAGAGAGGTTTTGATCTCTTTATGAATATTCCATAAATTTATTGGGACTTTTCAGATTCTCTTTAAAGAGATATTTGCCCCCTTATATAGGCATAATTTTGGATTTTGGTAGAGTGGCCATCAAGCTAGATTTAGGGTGAAGTAGCCCCCAAGAACTCTAACCAAAATTAAACTCTTTTTGTAGAGTCCATAAAATTTCAATGTCTACACACTTCTTCTCTTGAGTGCAACCCTTGACTGTTAAATCCTTTTGGCATGGCTTCCTGCTTCGTTTGTATCTTCAATTTGAATTTACCCATTTCATTTTTCTGAAACATAGATAACTACTCCATTGCTTCAATTTCTCTAGGAATATTGAAATCTCCTTTAAACCTAGGAGGTTCACATATTGCTTGTGCTTTTTCAATTAGAAGATCCTCTTCTAAGTTTTCCAGCCTATGATCTTTTTTATGTTCAACAGAAACATCTTCCATTGGATCAAATAAAAAATATTTACCTCTCATCTTAATGTTTAAAACTTCTTTTCCAGCACCATCTTTGATGAAGCAATGTTTATCCTCAAAGGATACTTTGTATCTTTTTTCTACCAACTGAAAAATACTCAACAAGTTATTATCAATATCAGGTACATAAAGAACATCTGAAATTGCTTTATTACCTAAATTTTTTTTGATGACAACAGTTCCTTTTTCCTTCAACAAGAATCTGGTGACCATTTCCGATCCTAACTTTGGATATTTCAGTAGGCT
Source organism: Capsicum pubescens (assembly GCA_030864215.1). NCBI lineage: Eukaryota > Viridiplantae > Streptophyta > Magnoliopsida > Solanales > Solanaceae > Capsicum > Capsicum pubescens. The sequence goes on from CM061548.1 coordinate 155,892,802, forward strand.
TTAATTCTTTAAGCAAACTCTATTATAAGTTATGCGGTTGGTGCAACCGCTATCAATCAACCAAAAATTTGTTGAAACCTTACTTGAGATACATGTTGCAACAAAAAATATGATTTTCTTTCTCTTCATTGACCACACGTGCATCTACTTCATGATTTTTAAATTTACATTTGCAAATCACTGCTTCATGGTCAAGTTGATTGCACTTGATACACTTCGCGTCTGGAATTTCCCAACATCTATATGGTGGATGACCCATTTTCCACAGTGCTCACAAGGTAGGTAATTTTTACCCCTTTTTTGAGTTTTTTGGTTGCCTACTAAGGCTCCTTCAACTATACCAGCTTGTCTCATAAGTTTTCTTTGTTTCAGTGCCTGAAAAGAATTTAATAACTCCGCCAAAGTAATCTTGTACAGATCTTGTGTATTTTTTAAGGTAGTTATACATACTTCATATCTTTCGGGCATTGTAACAAGAATTTTTTTCAACAATTCTTGAATCTTTAAATTCAGTGCCTAGTAATCTTACCATGTTAACAATGCCAAGTAATCTGTATGGGTACTCTTTGACTGTCTCAGAGTCTTTCATTCTTTGCAACTCAAACTCTCTTATTAAATTCAATACTTCCATTCCACGGATTCTTTCATCTCCAGCATATTCTTTCTTCAGATAATCCAAAATTTCTTTTGGTGATGTGAGAGACATAATTCTTGTAAAAATAGTTGTTGAAACTGAAGCAAACAAAGTTTTCTTTGCCTTAGATTTCGTGGTTTTCTTTTCTTTGTGACTCTTGATTTGGACTGTGTTGGGATTATTTGGCAGCGAAATAATTTCATAATCATCTTCCACAGCTTTCCATAGATCAAGAGCCTCCAAGTAAGTTTTCATTCTCATGACCCATAATTGATAATTTTCACCATAAAAAAATGGGTGGAGCCATTCATGAAAAACTATTTTCATAATTTATCTCTTCACTCACAGGTCCCTCAAGAAAATAGCTCTAGATACAAATTGTTGGTTTCTTAATACTCTTAAAAACTGGAAAAAAAAAAAGATGAGTTAGAAGAGAAGAGACGCAGAAAAGTTTATTTTTCTTTTCTGGTAAAACTGCATATTTTATTGATCAACTCCCCTTAAATAGTGTTATTACAACTAAAAATAAATTAAACTTACCATAAAAGAAAACTTATTTGTTACCAAAAATAATAACTAATCAGTTTCCTACCAAAAATAAAAATCTTAATTTGACTAGGAGTTGTATGTAAAAAAATTAGAGAAAAATAAAAAATAAATCACGTGCATTATTCCTTAAAGCAACTTTTAACACTAATAAGCAGTTCAAGAAAGAAATACATATTGAATTTATTGTTGATTCCATCCCCAATTGTTGGTATTGAAGTTTGTGAACACAAAATCAACATCAGCTTTTTTACTTGCGACCGTTGAAATCATCTTACAACAAAGCAAAATGAAATTTTTAACTTTGATATGATGAAGGTATATTAGTAGTGTGAATTGTCATATTGCACAAATCCTCCAAAAGTAAAACTTTTTCAGAAGATCAGATATATTTGCGGCAACATTTTGAAAGATTCAAACAAGAGTAAAGCATCTCATATCCTTTGAATTATGGCCAAGTTTGCTACGACACACTCCAATTTCACGGGTTCTATTACTTCTAAAACTAAATTTTAATTTATTTTTGTCATCCTTTATAGATGACATGGCACATTTTGTCAACTTTTTTTAACTGGCATGACATCTTTGATGTGGATCTCATTTTATGTAATAAAAGCGTCACACCAGCACAAAAAGGTGACAAAAATAAGTTAAAATTGAGTTCGCGGGAGTAATAGGATTCCTGTAAAGTTGAAATGTATCATAACAACTTTAACAATAGTTCAAGAGGGTACTGGATGCTTATCTCTTCAAACAATATAGATAAATTGTAATGTTTGTATAAAGAAAGTAGGTCTTCTATTATATACCTAAAATATTGCATGGAACATCTACTTGTCCCCAGAATTACAACCATTAGATATATAGGAATACTATTTAATATAGCATGTATTTTAATAAACTATGGATAGTGATAACTACATGGTTAGAGGCTTAAAAATGAATGGAAACTTCACTCAATGTTTCAAACTTCAAGTTTTTATGGGTTTTCATTTTAAATTTTCCCTCTTTTCTCTCTTAGAGACACTCAATATATATACTATCGTTAAATATTAAAAACATCAAATTCCAGAGCTACACATTTTAGAATGGGCATTTTAACACCATAGATTGTAGAAAACTCCAAGAGTAACAATAGCAACAATAATGAGGAGTGGAGGCAGAGGTACAACCGCTGATGAAATGTTGTTAGTTGAACAGTCTATCGAAAAATTATATGTTGTATACAGGTCAAATAGTATTACTAGTTTCTATACATGTATTAAACAGTGATCCCTCCAAGGAATATTTATGACTTCGCCACAAGCAATATGAATATACTACCCGGTACAATACAACGACTACTATTATTATTCCATCTAATTTCAAACAAGTTGAGATCAGCTATATAAATCTTTGATGACTATGTTATATTTTTGTTTAATTTTATCACACAAATATAGTAATCAATAAAAATTAGAAGTGCTAGATGTTCCCTGCTTATTCTTCTAGCGCATGACTCTCTCACATGACAAAAAAGTTTCTACAAAACATGTTCTTTGAAGTGAACATACTAGCATGACTTAAAAGTTGTTATCAATTACTCTTTCTATTTCAGTTTATTTGTTTGATTTTGATTTGACACGAAGATTAAGAAATTAAAGAAAGTTTTTGAATCTAATTGTGGTATTAAATTAAAGATATATAGAATATTCCAAAATATCCTTTAATCTCATGATCTTGAACGTGTCATATGAAAAGTTATAGCGAAATAGTTGCCAATAAAAAAAGATACATTCTTTCTTAAAATTGATTTTTTTTTAAAAAGTAAGATAATCAAATTGATATAGAAAGTGTAACGGATATATTCTATATCGCGTAAACAATAAAGACAGACTATCATGACTAAATTATTTTGAACACAAATTGGTCGATTATCAATATCTCCTAGGATTTTAATTTTTACCTACACTAGTTGTTGATTCGCTACAAAGTAGATTTTTGAAATCTAATACCCCCTATCTCAATTTATATGACATATTTTTATTTTTAATTAGTTCCAAAAAGAATGATTTATTTATATATTTATGAACATTTAACTTTAAAAGGTCAATTTTACCCTTAATAGGGTGATTTATAGTCACACAAACACTTATGACTTATTTTAGACCACAAATTTCAAAAGTCTTCCAAAAATTTTAAAAACTTTATACCCAGTCAAACTACATCATATATATAAAGTATAAATAACATAAATACCAATCTTTTAAAAGTAATTACACTCTCTCCCACTTTTTTAATTATTTTACTCTCTCTCCCCATTAATATACATAACATAGACCACATATACATAACATTATGTGTATATGTGGGATTTTTGTAATATGTTTAGGAAATTAGGATTTTTTATAATATTGAAAACATAAATTATGTATTTGTGTAACTTTTAGTATAAATTAACTAGATAGTAATGGCCCGTGTGCACGGGCCCAATATTATAAAAGCTGAAATTACTATTTGTTAAATTTTTCTTGATCTAAAATTATAGAGGAGAAATTAATGTATTTACGTAAGCCAGCAGTTATAAAGCAAATATAGACAACACAACATACTAATTGTTAACATATTATTTTACATACATTTTGGGGAAAAATATAATGTTGTATGAAATGGCTATAATTTTTACATCAACATCTGCACATAGCTAATAAAAGCAAATTCATCCTAAATTCTCTCGAAGAAAATAAACTAAATATTATTTAACCACTATCCATTCTCAAAGTCCACTTTTCACGCTCCCAACATTACGAGAAACACCACCTTGAAAGAGATCGGAGTTAGATTGTCAAATGACTACTAAAAATTTCAAGAAAGCTAATAGATATTGGAGTTAAATACGTGTCATCTACATTTCCTTCCACTATTCTTCAGTTTCCTCTCCAAAAAAACATTATGAAGTCATACACTTAAATCGACTTTAATTATGTAACATTATGAAGTCATACACTTAAATCGACTTTAATTATGTTGAAGGTACTGTCAAATAAGCTTGCTATAGGATCAGCTAGAACATAAGCTGGTAGAGGTGATAGCAATTCAAAAATGAAAGATAGTATCAATAAAACTGTAGAGAAAGGAAAATATATGAAATATGAAAAATCAGAGGGCATATCACAACTTTTATCAGAACTGGAGCTTCTGGTGGTGTAAATATTACCATCAACTTGTAGAAAATTGCAGTGAAGTAATGAAGTGTAGGTAAGAAGCTGCAAAACTAACCTGAGCAAGGCATGTCCAGCTTGTAAATAAGAGATATGCTACAAGAGCGAACCTTCCCTTGTACCCTATGTTTCCTTACTTCATACAGGTCGCCAAAAGATGGTCAAAGATGTGAAGAGGTTGCAGCACAAGAGTCCCAATGTTGAGCCACTTTCTATAACAGTACGTTTGTAAGAATTCTCCTATATTTATATAATTTAAAGACAGTTAAATTTGATTATCCATAGTCATCAATGTGTCAGAGACTGATTTTACAGTATCTTTCTATTCCTTAATTCTGAGTAAACATGTTCTTCTACATGTCTCTATCCATTGCATACCTCCACATACTTTTTTATAACTTGAGAATTTCTATGTCCATTTGATAGAAAATCAATTCTACTTTCAGTCTCTGCTATTGTTCTTTCTCTTTTCCTCTAAGATTACTGCAGATCAACGAAGGCAAGGTACTATGGCATTAACCTTATTGCTTGCAAGTTCTATATTGAACAGAAGCGTTACTAATTAATTTCAACTTTATTGTGTGTTTGTTTTTGAACGTAGAAGTGTTGGCTAAAAAATAAGGTACCCTAACTTGTTGAGATAGAGCAGTGAATCCAAAACCAAACACCTTGATATCACCAATAGCATCCAACAATAAATTTTCAGGCTGCACAAAAAAAAGTGCAATTTCTATGCAATGACAGCGCGAGATTCTTTTATATAATCATGTCAAAGAGTATTAATATGATAGCCAAACAATTAATTTCGTTGTTAGTGTATATAATTTAGATTTGCAAAAGAAGGTATAATAGACATAATAAAAACAGGGACATGAGCTTTAGAGCATATAAAATTAACCTCCTAAGTGCTGCAACAGCTGGCAACACTTCTCACCTTTATATCTTGGTGATAGACTCCCCTACTATGTCAATAATCAACAGTATTAATAAGCTTCTGAAAATACTTCTTTGCCTTTTCTTCGTACATTCGTACTTGATTTATCTTTACTCTACAAAATCAAGAGATGAACTTTAATCAGAGTCAATATTATCAAAAAATTGTGAGTATACGTAAAGGATACATTCTTTTTTTTCCCTTATGCATATGTCCGAAGAAAAGGAAAAATTGACCTTACAATTTTATCAAATAACTCTCCACCTATAACGAACTCCAACACAATGAATATCTTTATCTTACTTCCCATGACCTGCGTACTGATGAAACCAGGACATGATTGAACAATATTAGGTGCTCCCAAAGGAGAATCTGGAAATACTAAACGAGCGAATTGTAAGACAAATCTTTTGGGACAACAAAATTACAGAAAATAACTATATGTGATATGCGACTCAAGAACTATATTTCACTTAGCTCTTTACTAGTTTGCTATGTCAAATATCGATCGATCATTCCAATTTAAGTGAAGAAACATGGTAAGAGGAACAAGATCTAAACAAAGATAAATTAGGAATATGCAAAGTGGCTCTAATTGGACAAACAGAGCAATGTACCACGAAAAACTTAAAAAGGAACCCCGTGTAAGCATAATCCTTCATGAGAATGATCTGTCAGAATAAAAAAACTATAGAGATCACATGAATTTTGCCCGTTTGTGGCAATGCCCAAACAGGCTTTATGCACTTTAGTCCAGATAAGATCAGGAAAGTTCTCCTGATGTGGTCATTGGTACGTTACAGACCTTCCATTACATGTTTATGTCTTATTACATCCAGAAGCTTCCTTGTCTTTTGTAACTCCTTACATAGCAGTCAACTTTAAAGTCAAACCAAAAATTTTAACAGAACCATTCGCAGTCTTTACCCCAGTAGGTCAGTCTATCATAGCCCGGCAGGTATACAGAAACTGTCCAATTATAATATCTCAGAAAGTCACTTCAGCAGACTTAGTAGAATTAGAGATGACAGATTTCAACGTCATTCTCGGGATGGATTGGCTCCATTCATGCTATGCCTCAGTTGATTGTAGAAATAAAATAGTTTATTTTCAGTTTCCAAATGAACCAGTCCTTGAATAAAGGGGTAGTACCTCAGCTTCAGTTGATCTAAGTTTGAATCTCTAGATTGAACTAGTAGAAAGAAGAGTTGAGGATTCTAAGATAGTCAGTTTTGAGATTGCTATATGATGATTGTTGGGGCAATAGAAAGCTAAGAATTGTGTATCAAAAGGAAGTACTAGCAGTGGACCTTCCATTATCAGGTGTAGTCCTTCAGAATAAGTTTAGTGTTATGAGTATTGTTATATCTCAGGCTCTAAAGTAAATTGATTTCAGTTCGACTTAGAGTTTATTAAGTTATTCACAAACTTAGGATAACGGCTTTAAGCTAAGGGGAAGATGGTAGGACAAGTAACCAAGTCAGACTTTCAGATTTTAGTAGTAATGTCAATATGTGTAGAAAAACTGTGGGAGAGGTTGGTTCTCAACCCATCTTTACCTTAGTGTAAAGTTTTGTACTTCAGTTATCACAATATCTGCTCATGCCTTACATGTCATCTCTATGATCATAGCTCATATTCGTGCACATTATAGAAAATCATGTACGATTATAGTTCCTAGTATAAGGAGTTTCGGTCCACTCAGTATTACGAATCATATCCCATGAGCGCAGAAACCCCAAACTCAGGTTATGCAACTCATGACTCATGTACTTATGTCATGCTTTACAACATGCTCAGTACCCATGACTCATGGTATGCTCCTAATGATCAGTTAAATTCAGACTATGTCATGTGTATCCTCAGTTTAGACCTTTTGAAAAATCCATGATGTCCATATTATATTCCCCAGGCTTCAGTCAAGTGTCAAGTTTGGTATAGTGTCCATTCATGCTTTAGGTCCTCATGTTTTAGCCTTTTAGTGAACATTCCCTACGAACAAATATAATGATGAGCATTTGCTTAGGTGGGAGAGAGTAAATGTTTCATATTAAGGAAAATTTTTTATGTACTTGTTACACGAGGTTGTAGTTATGAAGATAGACTTGAATATTAGGTTAGGGTGTAAATAAATGGCTAGCAAGAAGTTGTATTTAGTTGATAGAGGGATGGAAAATCAAACTTTTTCATGAAATGAGAAGTTGAGAGAATGCAGAGTGTGAGTGTCTATTCATATCCTCGATTTATGTCAACCTCCATCATGTAGTTATCAGAACTCAGTTACAGTCTCAGTTTACCATTCAGTTCAAAACTCAGTTCAGTCTCAGGTTTGCTTAACCATAGCGTACAATTATCTGTTATTCCATTATCAGTATTTCAGAATAATGTTATACTCTTGGTACATCATTCTAAGATAATACAGTTTACATGCATTCATGCTCAGTATCTCATATTGATCAGTCAGTCCTTACCTCATATGCATAATACTCTACAGTTTCAGTCCAGACTAAGTATAATTTAATCTTAGATGACCAGTATTCAGCTATCAACCATTCAGTTAATCAGATAAGTTAGTATGTTTATGCATTCGTGCTCAGCGCCCATGTGAATATTTTTTGTAGTATCAGGTGAAATATTATACTATGGTGGAAAGTATAGTTGAGAGAGCATTCAAGGAATATGTCTAAGCTTAAAAATTTATAGTTGTAGTGCATAAGGCTTTGTCACTCTATCTTAGATGATGTTTCGTAGGCCTCGTCTCGTATTACAGAATTTTAGCCAGGATGTGATCTCTTATTCAGATGTTTTATTCAGCCCATGCCAAGAATCCTTGCTCTCTAAAGTCACTAGAACTCTATATAAAGAATGTCATAAAAATGTTCCAGCCGAGTATAATCAGCATGAGTTAGTCCGTAAAGCCAGTACTTCAGTTTCGCAGTCAGGAGGACAAGTTCATATGGTTTGGTTTCCCATGTTTCCATCTAGTCATACTATTCGAAGTCTCATGAATGTAACTATTCCAAGAAAGAGCAACCAGGTAGTTGTGTGTTCAGCTCAGTTCATGTATCGTGCCTCAGTTTCAGACCCCAAATATTTAGTCACGATTTAGTTCGCAGATGCCTCGTGCATCGTCTCAGCTTTTCCTTAGTATCTCAGCCAAGTCAGCATTCTTCGAGGGACATAATGTCCCAAGGGAGAGATGCACTATAAACCTCGAGTTTTCATGTCCTAAACCTTTCATTTTCTCTTCACGTAACAAATCCAGTTTGGAGTAGTGGGTACTCATAAGTTGACCCTCAAGTTCCAATCTCAGCCGTAAATCATGTATTTAAGAAATCATTTCAGTTCATGATATTCAGTTCATGTATCATGTTTCATACTCAGTTATGTTCTCATGTTTCCATTCATGCATATTGAGTAAATGATCTCAGGTTCATCAGTATTCTCAACTTAAGGTAACAGTCTTCCTTAGAGTTACTCCATTCCATGTTCAGACATAGTTATAAACTTGGTGTCCATTACCATTACATATTAAATCATGCATTCATGAACCAGTTCAGTCATGTACTCATACATCAGATATACATGTTCAGTGCGAAAATTCAGCTTATCGGTAGCTTTAGTCATGTATTCCATGCATCAGATATGCATGGTCGGTATGAGAACTCAGCTTGTCAATAGTTCAGTCATGTAGTCATGCTTCAGTTGTTCATGTCAGTGTGTAAACTTAGTCTATCAGTGTTTCTCAGCTCAATTAGTCTCATTCGAGGACGAATGTTCCCAAGAGGGAGATATTGTAATATCCCGTATTTTTCTAACTTAAATTAACTCTCAGTAAATGAGTTATCCAATATAAAAAATTTCAAATACTCAGTATTTTTCAATTTAGAGCCTGTCATTACATGAGAAATTGAATTAGCTTTCCAAAGATATAAAATTTGCCCAAATCCAATACCCGAGTGAAGAGTTATAGTATTTTTAGTAAAGCAGTGTGCCAATTTGGCACCCATTGTATCGCAGAGCATGACCAAATGGCAATTGTCAAATCCAGTGCTACATCGCGATGTTGGCGTGTCGCGCCATAGGCTCAGTTTAGAATTATCCTATTCTAGTGTTCCAACGTGATGTCACTGCATCGCGGTGAGCTTTCAGGTCTCATCCAAAATGGCAAGTGACCGTGCATTTTCCCAGTTGTCCATTTTCTAGTGAGCCGGCATGACTGCATCGCATCGCGTCGGCATGAAAAGTGGGGTTTCCAGTGACGATTTTTAATACACTTCTTAGGGGTAGTTTGGTATTTTTTTCACGGCCCTAATCAGTCTAAACACAAAATTTAAACCCTAAATAGCCCATTATCTTATTATCTCTCACTTTCTCTCAAGATTTAAAATATTCTCTCTCAAGATACAAAACCCTAGCTTCAAGAACCAAGGTCAAAACTCAAGAATTCCTCCAAGAACCTCCAAGGATTAATCCTCTCAGGTATGTTAGGTGTTCATCTATGGGTCCCTTTCACCCATAGAGTCCAAGAATCCATTTTTAAAACTTCAAGATTTATGATTTATGATTTATGATTTTCATGCTTGGAATTGAATGTATTTATGTTCATGATAGAAATTGGGATCCAATTCATGTTTAATTATAAGTTTCCATGAAATTAAGATAGTTATGTGATGGATTATATGAATTTCATGCTAAACCCTTGAAATTGAAAATTGAGTAGTTATTTATGATGTTTATGTGTTAACCGTTATTATGTGAAATATTCTATGCTTCCCAAGTGTTTGCTAAAATTCCTATGTGAAGTAGATAGTGGAATCATGACATGGCATTATGTGGTCCCAAATTATGTACAAGCTTATGCCTTACAAGTATTTGATAAAATGTCTCTATGGATGAATTATGAACAAGTGAATATTGTTATGTTATTCAAGATCATGTGAAGCTTTAGTTTTTATGCTATCGAGTCCTGGGGTATTTAATACCTGACAAATTAGATGTTTACCTAGAGCCAGTGTTAGTTACAGAATAGTATCAGTCATGTCACATCAGTAGTACCCTCAGTCAGTTACAGAACTCAGTAGAACTCAGTCAGTTACTGAACTTAGAAAAACTCAGTAAACTCAGTCTCAGTCCAGTCCAGTTTAGTATACTCAGTTCAGTGTCTTTTAGTTGGGAGTAGGATTCAGCACCGAGTGGACTCAAGGATGGGGGCTCACCTGCCAGTAGAGGGTGTGATCCTGAGAAACAATCACTGTATTCCAAAACTACGTATCCAGCGTAGGTTGAGACATCAACCTGCCAGTTAAGGGTTTATGAGGTGTTTTACCTGCTAGTAGAGGGTACCACCATTCTCGTTTAGGGCACCTGCCAGTAGAGGGTAACTCTTCAGTGTCTTTACTCGAGGCACGGTACTGACACCCTTCCAACTGGGGTTACAGGTTGTACTACAAATTTATTCAGAAAAGGGGTATGTCGGTTGGATGATTACCTCCCACAGTTTCAGTCTCAGTCTTCAGAATAGAACTCAGTTTAGTTCTACAGAATCAGTACTTTAAGATACAGTCAATCAGTATCAATAACTCAGTTATCAAAATTCTCAAATTATCAGTTACTCTGTATCAGAACTTACTACTTAGCTTCAAAAAAGCTCAGTTACAGTATATATATATGCACAGTATTGCATGCTTAATATTTATAGTAGTTCAGATTATCCACATACTCTAAGGTTCAATTTTCTATATCATTCAGTCAGTTATTGTTCATGCATATGAACCTTTGCATTCAGCCTTACCTCATCTAGCATACTAGTACATTCCACGTACTAATGCATGCTCTTTCTTTGTGCTATGATGTCTTATATCATAGGTTCAGACGCTCAAATCCCCGATCGTGCATAGACAGATCCAAATTTAACCAGCATATCAGATTTAGTAGTAATTCCTTATCTATCGAGGATATTTTTTTATTTCTATTACTTTAGTAGACTCAGTATTTCAGTAGATAGAGTTAGTTGGGGGATTTTCCCATCAACTTCACTTTCAAATAGTTTTATATTAGAGGCTTTTCAGACTAGTTTTTAGACAGTATTCAGTTTTACAGATTATTATTTCAATTGATACACTTTATTAGTATTTATAGATTTTGAACCTTATGGCATTTCAACTTATTTTCTGCATTTATTATAGTATGTTTATTCAGTGCTCACAGTAGATAGCAGTCATGGGTTAGCTTGTGGTCCTTTGGGATCATAAGCACCGTGTAACGTTTGGGGTGAAGACTCGGGGCATTACAGTTGCTCAGCCTGAGCGGGGTACATCTGGTGTTTCATCTACTGACACTACAAGGGTTGGCCAGTTTATGAAATAAATCCTCCTACTTTTACTGGTGTGAAGGTAGATGAGTATCTTCAGGGTTTCTTAGAGAAAATCTTCAGGGTGATGCAGGCCACGTATGTGGAAGGGGTGAATTTTATAGCTTATTAGCCTAAGGATGGGCATACCGATGGTACAAGGAATATGATAAAGCAAGGGGTGATGTTGAGGATTCATAGTTGTGAAAGAAAGGCTATGAATCCTCAACATCACCCCTTCCATGTGATGTTTAAATTTTTTTCGAGTGGTCATTAACATATTTTTGGAAAAGAAAGGTTATGGATTTGATATGATATGATATGGCTTGCAAGTCTAGGCATGAAGATACCTATTATGAAATGCCCTTGATATAAAAGTAAATGAACATTTTGAGTATGAATCATGGTTTTAAAGTACTAAAATATGGTTTAAAGAGTGTTATATGGTTACTCGAAGAAGACATTTGAGTGTAGCTCATTGCTGGAAATCGAGTTTTACCGACTCAGGAGACATGATTGGCTATGGCCAATGTATACTTGTCCCCGAGGCACTATGTAACACCCCGAGATCCCATCTCGAGACGTCACACGGTGCTTATGACCCTGAACGACCACAAGCTAACCCTTTATTGATATCTGTACCTGTACACTGTATAATATCAAAAGTAAATGCGGAAACTAGCCATAAGGTTCAACACATCTATGAATACTCATAATACAGAAAAATGAATATTAATACATCCATCTGAAAAGCCTCTAAACTGTTTGAACTATGGAGTTGATGGGACAGGTCCCCAACTAACTCCGACAACTGAAAATAAACAAGGTATAAAGCAATAATAGTAAACTGAGATTCGTCCTCAAAAGAAGAGGACTCACTGCTACTACTGCTGACTGGGACTGAACTGAACTGCTGAGGATAATCTGGATCCTGTGCCTCTGAACCTATGGTGTCAAATAAAGCACCATAGCGCAAATGCGTCAGTACAGGAATGTATCGAGTATGTAGACGAGGTAGGAAAATACAAGGGCTCATGCATGCACAATATCTAAACTGACTAATCATGAAGATGCCGCATGAGAACACATACATGAATGCACAGAACATAAACACAATTATCGCAAATCAAGCTACTGAAACTCGGATACCACCTTAGTGCAGACTGAACTTACTACTAAAATTGAGATACTGAATCACTGACTCATCTGATACTGATAACTGAGGATTTAGATGTACTTACATCAAGGACTAAACTCTGAGCTTACTATTTTTGACTGACAGAATTAGAGATCAACTTTTCTAACAGATTATTTCGGAGCGATTCTCAATGATAAGAAGTATGATCATGTCCGAATCTGACAACATGAATACTTAATAGAATCTGAGATGGAGATCGAGCCTATCTGTTGGGAGATCTCTAGATATGATAATAAGAATACTCAACATGGTCTGAGACTGAGATCAACTTTTCTAACAGATTACTTTGGAAGCTTTATCAATGATAAGAAATATGATTATATCTGAATCTGACGACAAGAATATTCAATAGAAATCTGATACTGTGATTAAGCCTGTCTAGCGGCATATCTCTGAATATGATATCAAACAACGGTATATAAGACCAAGTCTATTTGATGGGATGGTCCATAAATCAATGGAACTATCTGAGTTCCTCACTGAGATAAATGACTGTACCACACAGTCCTGATTTATGAAGATTGATTCTGAAACTGAGACTGAATCTGAAACTAAAACTGTGGGAAGTAGTCATCTAACCGACATGCTCCAGCCTACCATAGGTGGGGTCCAACCTCTACCCCCGATTGGGAGGGTGCCAATACCGTTCCACTGGTAAAGATATTATCTTTTTTTTAAGGTCAACCTCTTTGGCGGTGACCCTCAACAGGACGTCAAGCTTTCTTAACAGGTGACTCTTTTTCATGTGCTGGCTACACAATTCTGGAACGCAAGGATTTCTTCTAAGAATCACACCCTCTACTAGCAGGTGAGTTCCCATCCTTGGGTTCGCTCGGTGCTGAATCCTACTCCCAACTGAAAAACTCTGGGTTGATTCTTAGACTATACTAGACAAAGCTGAATTGGATACTGATCATGTTTCTCTAAAGATCTGACTGAGTTACGCTGAGATTACTTAGTTCTATATCTGATGGAAAAGATATCGAATCATGGTATCTGACTGACAATACAGAGCTAGAATAGACTACTCGAATCGCTTTTGAGATTAGAATTGAATTACTTGAATACTATTAGAACTAAGCTGATTACAGGACTGAGGCTAGATTACTAGTGATACAGAGATTACAGAGATAACTAAGATTACTGAGCTTTCTTAAGTTCTACACTTTTCTGAGAATACAGAGTTCTATAATTCATTGAGTTTTGATAATCATGGCTCGACTGAAATTATCGAGAAACTAACACGGGCTCTATACAATAGCTCTATTGTCGGGTATAAATACCCCCAGGACTCGATGACATAAAAGTAAAGCATAATCATTCATGCATCATCACAATCATCAAAGCATCTCATAATCATTAAAGCATTTTCATAGTAGCCGAGAGGTCACTTTAGGCATCTCGGAATCATAATCATATAATAACGTAGGGGAAACATGCTACTAAATCGTACTCTATTCAACAAGGTTTTACCTTAGCTATTTCATACCTATATCAATCTTGACACGTGTTTGGATATCACATAGCTTGGGAAAACTTCATACTATCACGTTATAACCTACTTGCTAACCACTTGGCATGTATTAAAAGCTTAGCATATATCAGGAGCACATAATTGGGAAAATTAGTCCTATGACCTCTCCACTTGTTCACTAAGGTCCTTCAACAAAACACTAGACATGTACGGGTTCACACTTATTTGGGAATTTCCTACTACCATTGAATAATTCATTCACTTGGGCATTTTATCAAACACTAAGCACAAACTAACTCACAATTTGGGGTTTCCTATTCAACATACTATAATGGAACTTATGCTTCACCTATGCTCTTTATCAAACATATGGGGGACATGCTTCACTTATTCAACCATTTCTACACCCAAAAGTCATGAACACATCACATAGAAAACAACTTCAAGAAGGTCTATCATAAACATCACATGAATTCCACATACTAGGATCAAAGCTCATAAATTTTGTAGGAAAACATAAATCAAAACTCAACAACACATTAAACATCAATTTAAACTCATATAAATTATTAACAATTCATAAACATAAAAATCTTTTAGTTTTAAAAAGGGTTCTTGAGCTTCTTGGATGAAAGGGACCCAAGAATCAACATCTACATACCTTAATATTTGAAATTGGATAAATTCTAATGCTTGAGACTCTATCTGTACTCGTAATAAATCATTCTCGAAGTGCACACTATGAGGAACTTGATTCTTGAAGAAATCTTGAAGAATTTATGGATGATTTTTGGAAGATTAGGGTTCTTGAATAAAACCCTAGATATTCTCTTTTTAGAGAATTGGAAGAGAAAATGAAGGAAATTAGGATTTTAGATGAGGTTTATCATATTTATAGAGGCCTCCAAAAGGTGGGAAATGACCAAAATACCCTTGCAAAAACGTTCTAAAATTGCTGGAAAAATATTTTTGACTACATCCGTGACAAGCCGTCAGGCCCGTGATAGGCCGTCACGAATTGTCGTCACAAAAAGGGGTCGAATTCTTGATTTTCTTCCCAGGGCTGACGACATTTGGTGATAGGCCATCACGGGCGTGACGGCTTGTCACAATTGTCGTCACCATTTTCCCGGCCAGACATGCTGGATTAAAATAAGCATAACTCTTTATTCCGATATCAGTTTTTAACGAAATTGGAATCGTTGGAAAGATAATTCAAAGATCTTACACTTGATATATAGTAGGTCCTCTAATTAAATATATACAAGGAGAAATGGTCGATTAAAGATGACCCAAATTTTGACGGTCATTAAAACTTGAACGATAGGAAAGCTTTCAACTCGTCCATGAGTTAGGAGACCTCTATGATCTCAATTCATGCTCAAATAGATTCCCACATGATTATAAGTATTTCATACTTGGGAGGATATTTCTAAAACATTTTGACTCAAATTTTTTCTTTACCAAAATATGCTCTAAGGCTCGGACTGGAATAGGATTTTGCGGGGCATTACATTATCTCCCCCTTGAGAATATTTGTACTCGAATGTCTCTTGATAGACTGAGAATACGGATCAATAGATCTTACTCAAGAAATAGAAATATCTCAGATCTGGACTACACAACTGGAACGACTGACATATAGAGTTCTCACACTGGGCATGCATATCTGATGCATGGACTCATAACTGGGATAATGTCATGAATACACGACTGAACACACGCTGACAAGCTGAACTCTTTCTACTGAATGTGCATATCTAATGCATGAATGTCAGGATAAGCTGACTTTTGAAAGCACAACTTGACAATGCAATGGCAACTGATGCTAACTCCATAAAGAAAATATGAACATGCATCGAGATGAATCTAATGGCATGCAATATTATAATACTATGGGGTATCTCCCCCTTGGGACTCTATGTCCCTCTAAACACACTTTATTGAAATACTAGAGCGGTATGCGGGGCACCTACAGACTGGGTCATAATTGGCCGATCAATATCTGAAACTTATGCATGACTCATGCTAACATATAAGCTCAAAATGAGAGAAAAGGATCTAACAATGCATATCACAAAGATGAAGGGATCATAACATACCCAGGTCTATTTTAGGGAATCCTTCCCAATCAAGGCGAGCCTGAAACGCATGAAGTCTACCCCTTTGAATCAACACTTTACATTCTTGCATTATATGTCCTGGCTCACAAACCCAAAGCATACATAATTACCGGCTCTACACATACCTTGGTGGCTCCTTCCACACTCTCTACAACTCAAATGGGTATGAACACCACTAGCACTACTCTGGGCTTTGGAGCTTGGCGCTCTCTCAGATCTGCCACCCCCAAACACAGGTGCGGGTACACTAGCTGAAGATGGATCTGGGACTAAAAATCTCCGACCATACAGATAACTACCACCACCTTGAGACCCTGACTGCGAGAAACCACGACTACCTATTTTGGCTCTCTTACTCACTTTCTCTCTTCAAAAACATGCATAATCTGGGTGATCTTCTTCACCTCCTCTAGATAAAGCTACGAATTCTCACCTACTACTGACCCAAATAATTTTGGCGGGTTCATTTTCATGAAATTTCTAACCCTGGCTGCGGCGGAATTCCCATCTTGTTGAGGTGGGGCTGCAGCCTGACGGTTTTCCTGAACATCAGTCACAGCTTAGGCTAGTGCCTGAAAAGCTGACCAAAACTCTATATGTGACACACTCTCTTTCTCAAGATCTACTGGCTGTGGGGGTTGATCACCAACCCTACAGACAAAATCTCTGTGAAGAGGCATACTCTGTAATTGGAAGAAAAAAATGGATTAGACTAAGGATCAACTTGAGCTCAAGCTCACTAGCATGAAATGTTCACTGAAAGAAGAGGAACTGCTCCTAAGAACATCCTGTAGACTCTTGTACATAAATGTGGTGCGCTACACACCCATGCACAAGACTCTACTAGATGCGGCTTTTCAGACTCTCTAGGAAACTCTTGAACCTTAGTCTATGATACCAAGATTGTAACGCCCCGAGATCCCATCCCGAGACGTCACACGGTTCTTATGACCCTGAAGGACCACAAGCTAACCCTTTACTAATATCTGTACCTATACACTGCATAATATCAAAAATAAATGCGGAAACTAGTCATAAGGTTCAACACATCTATGAATACTCATAATACAGAAAACTGAATACTAATACATCCACCTGAAAAGCCTCTAAACTGTCTGAACTATGGAGTTGATGGGATAGGTCCCCAACTAACTCCGTCAACTAAAAATTAATAAGGTATGAAGCAATAATAGTAAACTGAGATTCGTTCTCGAAAGAAGAGGATTCACTGCTACTGCTGCTGACTGGGACTGAACTGCTGAGGATAATTTGGATTCGGTACCTCTGAACTTATGGTGTCAAATAAAACACCATAGCACAAATGCGTCAGTACAGGAATGTACCGAGTATGTAGATGAGGTAGGCTAATGTAAGGGTTCATGCATGCACAATATCTAAACTGACTAATTATGAAGATGCCGCATGAGAACACATACATGAATGCATAGAACATGAACACAATCATCGCAACTCTAGATACTGAAACTCGGATAA
This sequence comes from Capsicum pubescens, assembly GCA_030864215.1. Taxonomy (NCBI): domain Eukaryota; kingdom Viridiplantae; phylum Streptophyta; class Magnoliopsida; order Solanales; family Solanaceae; genus Capsicum; species Capsicum pubescens. The sequence continues at coordinate 155,910,757 of CM061548.1, forward strand.
CACCTTACAGACTGAACTCACTACTAAAATTGAGATACTGAATCACTGACTCATCTGACACTGATAACTGAGGATCTGGATGTACTTACATCAAGTACTGAACTCTGAGCTTACTGTTTTCAACTGACAGAATTAGAGATCAACTTTTCTAACAGATTATTCCGGAGCAATTCTCAATGATAAGAAGTATTATCATGTCCGAATCTTATAACATGAATACTTAATAGAATTTGAGATGGAGATCAAGCCTATCTGATGGGAGATCTCTAGATATGATAATAAGAATATTCAACATGGTCTGAGAATGAGATCAATTTTTCTAACAGATTACTTTGGAAGCTTTATCAATGATAATAAATATTATTATATCTGAATTTGACGATAAAAATATTCAATAGAAATTTGATATTGTGATCAAGCTTGTCTGGCGGCATATCTCTGAATATGATATCAAACAACTATATATAAGACCAAGCCTATCTGATGGGATGGTCCATAAATCAATGGAACTATCTGAGTTCCTCACTGAGATAAACGACTGTACCACACAATCCTAATTTTTGAAGATTGATTCTGAAACTGAGATTGAATCTGAAACTGAAACTGTGGGAAGTAGTTATCTAACCGACATGCCCCAACCTACAATAGGTGGTGTCCAACCTCTACCCCCGGTTGGGAGGGTGCAAATACCGTGTCATGGGTAAAGACATTATCTTTTCCCTAAGGTCAGGCTCTCTGGCGGTAACCCTCAACAGGACGTCAAGCTTGCTTAATGGGTGACTCCTTTTCCTGTGCTGGCTACACAGTTCTGGAATGCAAGGATTGCTACTAAGAATCACACCCTCTACTAGCAGGTGAGTTCCCATCCTTGGGTTCGCTCGGTGCTTAATCCTACTCCCAACTGAAAGACTCTGGGTTGATTCTTAGACTGTACTAGACAAAGTTGAATCTGATACTGATCATGTTTCTCATAAGATCTAACAGAGTTACGCTGAGATTACTTAGTTTCATATCTGACGGAAAAGATATCGAATCATAGTATCTGACTAACAATATAGAGCTTGAATAGATTACTCGAATTGCTTTTAAGATTAGAATTGAATCACTTGAATACTATTAGAACTGAGTTGATTACAGGACTAAGGCTAGATTAATAGTGATACAGAGATTACAGAGATAGCTGAGATTACTGAGCTTTCTTAAGTTTTGCACTTGTCTGAGGATACAGAGTTCTATAATTCATTAGTTCTGAGAATCATGGCTCGACTGGAATTATCGAGAAACTGACACGGGCTCTAGACAACAGCTCTATTATAGGGTATAAATACCCCCAGGACTAGATGACATAAAATTAAAGCATAATCATTCATGCATCATCACAATTATCAAAGCATCTCATAATCATTAAAGCATTTTCATAGTCGTCGGGGGGTCACTTTAGGCATCTCGGAATCATAATCATATAATAATGTAGGGGAAACATGCTACTAAATTATACTCCATTCAACAAGGTTTTACCTCAGCTATTTCATACCTATATCAATCTTGACACGTGTTTGGATATCACATAGCTTGGGGAAACTTCATATTATCACGTCAGAACCTACTTGCTAACCACTTGGCATGTATTAAAAGCTTAGCATATATCAGGAGCACATAATTGAAGAAATTACTACTATCACCTCTTCACTTGTTCACTAAGTTCCTTCAACAAAACACTAGACATGCACGGGTTCACACTTATTTGGGAATTTCCTACTACCATGGAATAATTCATTCACTTGGGCATTTTATCAAACACTAAGCACAAACTAACTCACAATTTAGGGTTTCCTATTCAACATACTATAATGGACCTTATGCTTCACCTATGCTCTTTATCAAACCTATGGGGGATATGCTTCACTTATTCAACCATTTCTACACCCAAAAGTCATGAACACATCACATAGAAAATAACTTCAAGAAGGTCTATCACAAACATCACATGAATTCCACATACTAGGGTCAAAGATCATAAATTTTGTAGGAAAACATAAATCAAAACTCAACAACTCATTAAACATCAATTTAAACTCATACAAATTATTAACAACTCATAAACATAAAAATATTTTAGTTTTAAAAAGGGTTCTTGAGCTTCTTGGACGAAAGGGACCCAAGAATCAACATCTACATACCTTAATCTTTATCCCAGTATGGTTTGTTTAAGTTTTCATGGCCATTAAGGTGGACAAACATGCGAAACGGCACGAATGGGGCATTTTCAGGCCAAATTGGTGTTTTGTGGGCCCAGGGTTCGGGCGTGCTGTCAGTCGAGAATCAACCGGGGTATGCCAGGGACGTTGGAAATCATCCTAGTATGGTCTGTTTAAATTTCCGTGACCATTTTGGTGGATATACGGGCGAAATGGTGCTAAAGGGACATTTTTGGGCCAACTCGGTGTGTTATTGCCCACGGTATTGGGGTGGGCCCGAGGTCCGAGCGTACCATGGGCCGAAAATCGATCGAGGCGTGCCGGGGAGGTTGGGATCATCCCAGTGTAGTCTGTTTAAATTTTCGTGGCCATTTGGATGGACAAATGGGCAAAATGGCATGAACGAGGCATTTTTAAGCCAAATCGGTGTGCTATAGCTCACGATTTTAGGGGTGGGCCTGGGGTCCGAGCGTGCTGGATGCCGAAAATCGAATAGGGCCTGCCAGGGAGGTTGCAGATCATTCCAGTGTAGTCCGTTTAAATTTTTGTGGCTATTTGGGTAGACAAACGGGCGAAATAGTGCAAAAAGGGCAATTTTAGGCCAAATCGATGTGCTATAGCCCACAGTTTTGGGGGTGGGCCCGGAGTTCGGGTGTGCTGTCGGCTTAAAATCAATCGGGGCATGCCAGGGAGTTTGGGGATCATCCCAGTGTGGTTTGTTTATATTTTTGTGGCCATTTTGGTGGACAAATGGGACAAACAACGTGAATGGGGCATTTTTGAGCCAAATCGGTGTGCTCTAGCCTACGGTTCTGGGGTTGGGCTGGGGAACGGGCGTGCTGTGGGCCAAAAATCCACCGGGGCATACCAGGGAGGTTAGGTATCATCCCAGTATGGTCTGTTTAAATTATCATTACCATTTGGGTGAACAAACAGGCGAAACGGCATGAACGGGGCATTTTCAAGCCAAATTGGTGTGCTACAACCCATGGTTTCGGGGGTGGTCCCGGGGTCCAAGCATGTCGTGGGACAAAAATCAGTTGGGGCGTGCCAAGGAAGTGGGGATCATCCCAGTGTGGTCTGTTTAAATTTTTGAGGCTATTTGTGTGGACAAACGGGCAAAACGGCGCGAATGGGGTTTTTTCAGGCCAAATCAGTGTGCTATAGCCCATGGTTTCGGGGGTGGGCTCGGGGTCTGGGCATGCTGTGGGCATAAAATCGATCGAAATGCCAGGGAGATTAGGGATCGTCCCAGTGAGATCCGTTTAAATTTTTGTGGCTATTTGGGTGGACTAACGGGCAAAATGGTGCAAATGGGGCATTTTTGGGCCAAATCGGTGTGCTATAGACTACGGTTTGGGGGTGGTCTCGGGGTTCGATGGTGCTGTGGGCCAAAAATCGATCGGGGTGTGCCAGGGAGGTTGGGGATCATCCCAATATGGTCCGTTTAAATTTTTGTGGCCATTTGGGTGGACAAACGAGCAAAACAGAGAAACAAGGCATTTTTGGGCTAAATCGGTGTGCTATAGCTCACGGTTTTAGGGGTGGGCTCGGGGTACGGGCGTGCTGTGGGCCAAAAATTGACCGTGGCATGCTAGGGAGGTTGGGGATCGTCCCACTATGGTCTGTTTAAATTTTTATGGCTATTTAGGTGAACAAATGGAAGAAACGGTGAGAATGAGGCATGTTCGGGCCAAATCAGTTGCTATTATAACCCACGGTTTCTGGGTGGGCCCGGGGTTCGAGCTTGCTGTGAGCCAAAAATCGACCGAGGCGTCCCAGGGAGGTTGGAGATCGCCACAAAAATTTAAACAGACAATACTGGGATGATCCCCAACCTCCCTGGCACTCCCCGATCAATTTTTAGCCTACAACATGACCGGACCCTGGGCCCACCCCCAAACTCGTGGGCAATAGCACACCGATTTGGCCTAAAAATGCCCCGTTCGTGCCGTTTTGCTCATTTGTCAACCCAAATGGCTAAAAAAATTTAAATTGACCATATTGGGATGATCCCCAACCTCCTTAGCATGCCCCGGTTGATTTTTGACCCACAACACGCTCGTACCCCAGGCCCACCCCCAAAATCGTGGGATATAGTATATCGATTTAACCCAAAACATGATGCTTAAATAAAATAAACCCATGGTACCTACGACATTCAACTCAATTTAGCTCAAAAATATTTACCTCCCTACTATGTATGACTTTCAAAACCACTGTATCGATCTATGTAGCACAACAACATGACAAAATTAAATCAAGTGATGGCATTATATTAGCAACAAAAATCAAGTGTATAAGTAGTCTACACTACTCAAAGAGATAGGTAGTGAATAATATAGCCCATTCACCCTCACATAAAGGAAGTTCCAACCCATAGGCTTGCCCTTATTTTCTATACCTTAGTTTTTTGAACAGTTGAACTAGGATAACTATACAACTTTTCTATGCTTATAATGTAGGCTTCGGGGAAGGTATGGTATATTTGAGATAAAGTGACTCACCCTCCTTGACACTACATTTACATTTTGGCTCCACTTCTCAACCATTTTCATTTTATTTCACTCTTCTCCTTTTTTGATTATTCAAACTATGTGTTGTTTTTTTCTTGCTTTTTATTTATTCACTTTCTCTTTTGTTTTATTTTTATTTTCAAGTTTTCCATTTGTTTTTTGTCTTTGTTTTCTTTTTTTCTCTACCACACCCAACTTTACTTTCTTTTCTCTTATTCACTCCCTTCTTCATACCTAACTTTAACTATACACCCTTATAATAGCCACCCTCAACTTAGAAAATTTTCCTGAGTTGAGGTGCACAGTGTCCAAGAAGGGACCAGAGCCAAAATAGGTTAATTGTAATTAGTTGGAAAAGTAAAAAGGTGAAAATAAGAAAATAGGTCTATGTAGGCTCAAAGAAGGGACCAAGGGATACTTATTCACATTTGGACAGTCATTTAGGCTATGAGTGGACAAATTCAAAAACGGCCAATGATCATGTCCTAACCAACTATCCTACAACTTAGGCAAGACTAATCGGGGAAGTTCTAGGTTAAATGCACATAGGAAACTAGGTAAGTACCTTACATACACATGGTACAGGGTTATATCACCAATTACTACCTATCTAGTTTATACAATTCCTAGCTATGGTTATTTTATCCCTAATACTAATGTCATGACAAGATTCAAACGATGGTCAAACAAATATTTACATCACACAATTCACAAACTTTTAGGAGGGGGTATTATTTTTTCTCAAAATAGTTTGAACACACAAAAAAACTATCAACTGTACTTAGATTCCTTATTTTTCACCTACTTAATAGAAACAACATAAAGTACAAAAATAAACACAATATGACCTAAATATATCGATTCTAGAAGATAAAATAACCAACGAGAAAAGAAAAATGACAAGAAAAACCCTCGGCCAGGGTGTACACCCACCCCAACTAAAGAATATGCATTATCCCCAGTGCATAACTATAACATAAAAATAAGGGATGGAGACGTACCTTGGCATACTAGGTGCCGAATAAATACGTCTCAGTGGGATGGGCCTCAGACTAAGCCGCACTCTCATCAATAGTGGTCCAAGTGATAATCGAGATACTCACATCAATAGTGGTACCGATGGTGGCCAATGTGCTCAAGGGTATCTGGATTTCAAGAGGTAAAACTATTTTCCCACCCACACCTACTGTAGTTGCAGTTGTCATGTCACTCATTCGTAAGCTACCAGCTCCTTCTACAATTCCATGAACCTCAGCCAAATAGTCTTGGGATATCTGCAGGCTAGCTACCTAAGATGCCCACACCTTATATTTTGCTCCTTCTTTTTCTTGTCTTACTTATTTTTTCTCCACCTTCTTCCTCAGTAGTTTTCTCTTTACTTTTCATGCCCCAAATATCTAGCATGTCCTCAATATGAACCTCCTCAATAAATGAAAAATTGGGAATGAACTTTTAGCAATGTCCTCAATAGAAACCCATAATGTGGCCAACTCTTCATGCACACCTACTAGATCTGGGGCCTGAAGTCCCATAAGTTTCTAACTAATTAACCGCTCAAAGCTATCGAATCAGGTTTGCATACCCTACATCTTACTTTGTATCTCCTTCTTCACACAAGGTTGTATCCCTCTTTCATATTAGTCACTTTTCGCTTAAGGGTGCCTAACTGCTTTGGTGCACTGGTCAAGAACTCTTATGAGATCAAAACATAGCCATCATGAGGTGGACATAAAGTGGACGATCTCGAGGCGGGGTAGTCGAGTCTTGTGAGGACCTGTCGTATCTATGAATGCCTATTGCTCAGATCAAGCAGTCTTAGTGGGAGCGCCTGCAAGGTTGACAAAACTAGGAGTATCTATATCCATGTGCCACTGGCCTGAAAAGTTGCCTGCAGAAGTGATGCCTTAGCCTTAGCCTTCAAAATCAGGTTGGCATGGTTATGAAACAAGCCTAAACTAGTGGTTCAGTGGACCATAACAAAGTGATCCACATTAGGGAGCACAAGTACCTACTCATACTAGAATATGAATGCCTGACTAAAAATTAAAATACCTATATTGAAAGTGGGTGACTTAAAAGGAAAGTATATTTCTTGTATTTTAATGTGGGTGCATGAAAAGGAAAGAAAATTGCTCGTATTTGGATGTAGCCAACTTGAAAAATAAAGAAAATTTCCTGTATTTGGAGATGGGTACCTTGTAGAATAATGATGTATTTTCTCTTCTAAGAAATTCTAATAGGTGAAAAAGACATAATCGTGTCTTAAATTTAGTTGGTACCAACAATTAGTAGTGTGGATAAGAATTTTCCATTTTCCTTCCTTCCCAGCTAATCAAGATCAACATCAAGGTAAATTCTATATCTTCAAGTGGTACCTCAAGAATACCTAAGTACCAACAAGATTTGTTCATTTTGTTTCGAACAAAGGTTTTGAAATACACCTATCCTCATGTTTCAAGTGCCCTCTCTAGAAAGAAAGTCTTGTTTCACACATATTTGAGTATTTTTTTTAACTTAGGAAGAAATACACTCACACACAAAAATAAATTGAATGCATGCAATTGTGATACCATGTACTTGACCGTTATGTAAGTATCCACTAATGCGATGACACTTGGAATACGATCATGTAGGACTTGTTATTGGCATATAATGTAGGCTTGGGGATAATAGGATGATATTTGGGGTAAAAATGACTAATACCTAGATGAGTGTTGCACTATATATGTGCTTTTGTAATTATTACACTTTGACATTTGATCTATTTGTTTTGCTTTGTTACCTCTTTTTTTTTATTTGTTCCAAATTTTTTGAATCTTTTGTTGGAGTTTCTTCCCCCATCTTCTTAAAAAATATATTTTTAAATTTTCTCCACCTTAGTTGGAGTTCTTTTCTTCTCTTTTTTATGGGGATTTTTTGCTCATTTAGGAGTTCTATATCCTTTACCTTTGTCATCTTTGATATTGGATCATCGTATAAAATTTGCATATATTTAGTGCGCCTCAAGGAGGTTGGACTAAGAGAGAGGTAGCATATGTAAGCAGTCAAAAAATTGAAATGTCATGGGTTTTGACCCTTAGAAAATTTCCTGGAAATCCATTCCCTTGACCCAATATGACTCGTGGGTGTGAGTTGTGTGATAGGGTACAAGTGGTATGGTCCTATCGTATACTGTCCAGTGTTAGTGGGTGTGATAGTTTTGATCACTAGAATGGGTAAGACCTAGGGGTATGATTCGTAAGGCTTGGTACTAGTTGTATCAAGGAATCATATAGTGGGAAGTGTTTGATCCTCTTAGTATTTTATTCTGCCAGTGATACAAGATATGAGTACGGATTATATGTTGTGGTTATGACTTGATTGGATGAGTCGTATACTGGACAGTGTTTGTTCCAAGGGTTGAGGCTTGGATACGAGTGGTGGATACCGATTGTATAAGTGGGTATGAATCGTATAGGTCAGTCGTATCCCTATGGTGGGTTTTAAGAGATTTAAGTACAAGTTGTATCAAGGACTCGTATGATGGGTAGTGTTTGATCCTCCTGGTATTTTACTCTGCCAGCGATATAGGTTATGAGTACAGATTGTATGTTGTAGTTATGACTTGGTTAGAAGAGTCGTATACTGGACAGTATTTTATCCAAGGGTTGAGGCTCGGATACGAGTGGTGGATACCGATTGTATAGGCGGGTACGACTCGTATAGGTCAGTCGTATCCCTGTGACGGGTTTTAAGGGATTTAAGTGAGGGTATTTTGGATATTTTCCTACTTACTCTAACTAGGACCCACGACTTCTAATACACTTTTGGAGGCTATTTACCCTACTATTCTATTCATTAACACTTAGAAACTATTCCAAAACATCTCATAATTCTCTCAAGGGATTTTGGGGAAAGAAGGCTAAGGTTTCATCTTGTGGATTGCTTTGGGGATTGTGTTGGTGATTTCCTTCCATCAACTCTTTAGTATGACGCATAACTCTCTTCCCTCATTGTAATTTCAACTAAAGGCATGGTTAATATGATTGATTTCATTGTTTTACTATTTCATGATTATGGTTTCTAACTATTATTTGGGGGTTTTGATATTGATTGCTTGGTTATGGTTTCCTAAGGTTTTACTTATGCTGTTATAAGAATCAATGATGGATTTGGACAATTGTATTACATGGTAATGGTTTAATGGTATTTGGAATTAGTTTTGGTTATATTATGCCCCCAAGGTGTTTGATAAAATGCTTATAAAGATATATTCATTGCATTGACTTCTTTTAATGCAACTCTTGCATGTTTTAAACTGGGATAAAGAATTTATGTATGGTTTAAATGGTTTAAAAGGGCTAAAGTCAAAATGGTTATTCTTAAAGAGAACATGGAAGACCCCCAAGCGGATTTAATATGGTAATTAGAAGGGCACCTAAGGTCCCCTTAACCTAAATGATTTCGTTATAGATATTACTTGCAAGTAAGGGGTGATATGACGATACCACCAATATTGGCCTTGGTTAATAAATGGTAAATGGATAGTTTGGACAAGGTTTTAATTAGCATTAATGGCGAGGTGTGTAGCTAAGCCGTGGAAGGTGGCGGTCCCGGGGGGACCAAAACTAGAAACTCATATTTGCCGATCTGAGGGGTCTTGATGACCATGTGCATGTGTAAAATTTTATATTATGGGATGTACTAGTCATCCCATGGGATATTACCTGATCGTGTGGCTACATATACTGTGGCCCTTTCAGCAGGGGGAGATGAACCCATATGGCCCGTGGGTGGTTAGGACGGCAAAGCTACAACCAAGGTATAAATGTTTTAAATGCATGCTAAACTCGTTTCCCTTTACTGGCACTTATACATGTATGGTTGTATGCATTATGGATGGTTTCACTTGGTCTTATAACTGGCATTATTTTATTCTTATCCTGAGATTCATGCTAACGGTTATTAGCTAACCCCATATACTAGAGTCTGTATACCCACACTATGCAAGAACCGGCCATTCCACTTTTTTTGTTTAGCATGTGGATTTGGTATCATTATTTGGACTAAAATAGTGAGTTTTCATCATTTTATAAGGCATTATTTCATGTTATGGATTTATTTAGACACTTTTCTTTTATTTTGGATATTGGTTTTGGCCATGGTTGGACCACGTCCCCATCAAATTTGTTTACTCTTTTGAATAGAGGCTTTGTGGTACTTCTGGGGGTTGGTATGGATGGGGTCAGTATTCGTATCAACCTTATCATTGGTATTGATATTGAGGCTAGCATCATCGGACATGATTTCTTACTGTTCTTTCATATTACATTTTGGGAATAGTTTTCATATTATATTTTGGTATTCCCTTTGGTTTATGGTCTATGGTGGTTTGGTATGGTTGGGTATTTGGTGTGGTAGGGTTGGACTTGGTTGGTTCAATTATAGTTGTTACCCTATCCCAGAGTCTTAATGAGAACAATAATGCTATCTTGTTATATGTTCGAAATTCAGCCCATCTAAGGCTGGATATAGGTGGTTTGGTTGGGTAACATGGGGTGGTCCCAGGTCCTGGTTGGACTTGGGATGCCCATTATGATAACGCCCGAGGTCGGGTCGGGTCAAGTTGGAATCAGAGCGTAGGTTCATGGTCACTTGGAAAGTCCATAAAGCCATGTCGAGTAGTCTCTTTTAGGGGTGTAAAGTGAGACACACTCATAAGAGTGAACATGCAAGACATTTAGGAATGTTTCACTTTATTGGTATTCTATCTTCAAGTTTGATTTCTCAATCCTGGAATCTCCTCTAATCCTTGTTTGTTCTTTTTTAGATCATGCCTCCTAGATCTGGAAAATAAAGAAATTATTCCATCCTATCTGGGGATAATACTAAATGGGTGCGTCCTATATCTGGAGTACATCATCGATATCATGGTCCTATTCATGATGGTGCTGGAGTTCCTTCTATTCTGGATAGATCTCCTTAGGTCCCTCGGGGCAGTGTCATGAATACAGAATTTCATTAGTCTATCCATGTTATTTCCCAATTGGTTAATGCTCAGGCTGAGTGGGGTGCGGCTGGTTCTTTGTCTACTGAGGCTATAAGGGTTTGTCAATTTCTGAAGATGGGTCCTTTAACTTTTAATGGGGTGAAGGCGGAGGAGGATCCATAGGGCTTCTTGGATGATATAGAAAAGATCCTTTAGGTTATGCAGGCTACTAATGTAGAGGGGGTTAACTTTATAGCTTATTAGGTCAAGGATGTTTCTTATCAGTGGTATGAGGAGTGGGACAGGGATAGAGGTGATATAAAAGTGAAAGGTTTGTGGGAGGCCTTTACTAATACCTTCTTAGATCGGTTCTTTCCTTAAAAATTGAGAGAAACTAAGATGGAGGAGTTTGTGAACCTCGGGAAGGGAAGGATGTCAGTAAAGTAATATGCTTTGAAGTTATATGAGCTATCAAGATATGCTCCTAATTTGGTGGATGATATGAGGTTGAGAATGAGGAAGTTTGGTTCTGGTTTGATAGAGATTTGAATCTGGAAAGAAAAACTTCCTTGTTGATTAAAGATATGGACATCTCAAGGTTGACTGTTTATATGCAACGGGTTAAGGATGAAAAGAGGAAGCATATGGTGTTTTGGGATAGGCAGGAAAAGAGGAGTAGGTTTTCTAATCAGGGAGGTGTTTAGTCTCAGGGTGGTAGGGATGGTGTCAAGTGAAAGAAAGGTAAGTGGCGGAGCTCTGGATCTTTTTATGCCAGTGCTCCTTATCAGACGAGAGACAGGCATTATCAAAGTGGTGACAGTTATCGGGCACAGGTTGCCCAATCTCAATCAAGCAGAGGTTAGTCAGTTTCTCTATGTCCTCCTTGTCGATTCTATGGGCGTCCTCATCGGGGCTATTATAAGAAAGGAAGGGACAAATGTTTCAAGTGTGGCCAGGTAGGTCATCAACTCAGGGATTGTCCAATCAATAAGGTTTCTGCGAGGGTGAATAAGATTCTTGTGGCTTCATCTTATGCTCCTACACTTGGTGAGGTGGCATTTGTTTCTGTAAGAAGTTTGTCTCGGAGAAGATTTGGGTTTTTTGGACAAGGTTTGGGAAATGTTTGGATCACGAAACCAGAGGGTAACTACGAAAAGCTTGCAGCGTGGAAATAGTCCCAAACTCTTGTTCACCGTGTCGCAGTGAGGTAATTAAACGACCGCGATTAGACCGAATAACGGTGACGTTGTTGCATCCAGTTTGAATTTAAATGACTAAGGGGCAATTGGATCATTTTCCCCTAAACCCAATCGTTCATAACATGACTTGGGCATCAGTCAGGGTATAATTTGCCCTTCTTCTCCAATTATCCTCCCATGAAAAGCATTATGTTTCCCCAAGAACACAAATTCAATTCCTTCATCCCCATGAAATCAAGAATTCAAGTTCCCCAAGTTCAAGAACCTTCAAGAAAGTATCAAGATTGGTGTTTCTCTTTCATGTTAAAAGTTCAAGGTATATGGGGTGTTCATTCATAGGTTCCTTTAACCCATGAAGCCCAAAAACCCTCTTTTCAATTAAAGAATGGATTTTTTTCTATTATCACGGTATTTTATATAGCTTAAGATGGGTTTGATTCATGTTTCCATGGTGATTTTAATTCAATTCAGCCCATGTATGATTCCATGCACGGTTTTGAATTGCTCATGCTATGAATTCGAGTTTCCCATACTTTATTCAAGTGAATTCCATGTTAAATCCGTAACTTTATGATTTCAGTCATGTAATCATGTTGTTTTCCCCTATTTAAAGCATTCCCATATTTAAATTTATGATCCCCACATGCTTGATGGAATGTCTATGCTTATGTATTTTAAACCATGATCCTTTATTACTGTTTTTCAGCTTGTTATTGCATTCAGTGATGATTCAGTGCTAGTGGGTTATGAATACTCGATACCTACATGTTTTATATGATTTTTAGATTTTCAAGTCTGATTTAGTGAAACCATGATTATTCCTATCTATTCAGTTATTATGATCATAATGAGCACTATCAGTCATGAAGTCATGTTCTGTTAAACTCAGTCCAGTTTTGATTCTTGTGTCAGTTCAGTTGGGAGTAGGATTTAGCATTGAGCAAACCCAGGGATACGGGATCACCTTCCAGTAGAGGGTGTGACCCTAAGTAGAAATCCTCGAGTTTCAGAACTACATAGCCATCATAGGTTTGAGATGTCAATCTGCAAGTTGAGTATTGAAAAAGTGTTTATCTGCCAGTTAAGGGTGACACATGGCTCATTAGAGAACCTGCCAGTTGAGGGTGACTCATTAGTCCTTCGGGACTCCAGTTTAGTGGATCCACACAGCCAGTGTTAGTACGTGTGGCAAGGTACTGATACCATTCAAACAAGGGTTAAAGGTTGGACCCCGATTAGCTCAGATTGGGGCATGTCGGTTAGATGATACCTCCCACAATCTCAGTACAACATTCAGTGTATATTTAGTTCAGGTTTTCTTGACAAAAGCATATAGATTTACAGTTATACAGATTTTAGTCTTTCAGTTTACAGATTGTTTCCGAAATATCTATATGCTTTGTCTTGCATTCTCAGATATTACAGTTTTCATGGATTCATGCTTAGTTATTTTATGCTATTCAGTAAATCCTTATCTCATGTGCACAGTACCCCATGTATTTCAGCTAGACCTCATCTCATATATTAGTACATTCAAAGTACAGACCGCATACTCTTCTTTGCTCTATGATGTCTTATATCATAGGTTCGGATTCTCAGTTTCCTGACCGTACTTACACAGTTCACCGTATCCAACAACAGTAGTGGTGAGTCCTAATCTATCGAGGACCGGATTGATTATTTCATTTATTTCAATAGTTTTGTATTTTTAGTCAATCAGAGTTAGTTGGTGGCTTGTCCCATCAACTCCTCGGTCAGTTAGAGGCTTTTCAGACAATCAGTTTGACACTTATCAAGTTTATCAGTCTTCTCAGTTTTATCAATTGCTTTAAATTGACAATTAGATTTTTCAGTATTTTTGCAGTGTTTCAGCCATGTGGTTGTAACAACCCGAAATCACCTCCCGGGACATCACACGGTGCTTAAGGCTACCAGTAGCCCCAAGCTAAGCTACCAGTAGCCCCAAGCTAACCCTTTGAGCCTATTACTACATATAATAACTCAATTCAAGATGAAATAAACAAAACACTGGTACTATCATATCAAATGATAGGAAATACGAAGAAAATACTCAGTCCAAATGACCACAAAACTGGAAATCTCAACATACTAACAATCTGATAACTAGTTTGACAAAGCCTCTACTACTCCATGAACTAGAGAGCCATTAGGACAGGTCCCCAACTGACTCAAACAGAACTGAAAGCAATAATATATCTACTAAAATACTGAAATGTCTGAAGATTGGTCCTCGAACCATGAGGACTCACCACTGTGGATATGTAGACAAAGGTACTCAAAACTCACTAACGAGGCTAGGACTGAGCACCTGAACCTACATTATAATACAATGTAGCAAATAGATGTATATGTGGATCAGTACTTGGGAATGTACTGAGTATATGGGGGTGTATCCAGTTAAATAAACATTATCATTACTCTTTATAAAATCATGCATGCATATATGAATGACTCACATGGCTTGAATAAATCTGAAATATAATTCTCATGAATCGTGAATAGTGAAACATGAAATACAAATCTCGTGAGTCATTATACTTAACTTTGAAATCTCTACTCTCCTCTTATTCTTAATACTTGAAGGCTAAAGGAACTTTAAACAATACTTTCAACCTCCTACTTTTATCTCATGGAGAGTAAAACTTCTTTAAAACTCAAGGGCTCAGAACTTTTAGGAACTTTCAACACTTGGGAAGTCTAGAACTCCTTTAGACTTGGGACACTTAGAACTCGGGATTATATAACTTTGAACACTCGGGAGTTTCTTCTAACCGACATAAACCATGTAAGCTACATGGAGTCCAACATCTTGTCCTCCTAAGGAAGAAACCTCATACTGGGGAGAGGCATCATACTCATGCCAGGGAGTATAACCTCAACTCGGTGATCAATATCTCGGCCTCAGGTTCATAAATCTCAGTCCTACGGTGGCACGTAGTTCTAGAATATGAGACCTAAGAATCACACCCAACTCAGTGCAAAATACTACACCCATACTCAGCTCAGAACCCTTAGGAAATCCACCTTAAATAACTAGAGGGTCTATATTGAAAACCAAAATGTATTACTATTTGTTTTAATAGAACATCATTGTGGATTCCAACTCTATTAGGACCAAAAAGGTCAAATATTTCTTAATAATCTCAAAGTACTAAAATCATAGGTGCTTATATCACAGAAGTTCATAAAATTTCAATTCTCAAGTAGGGATTAGTTTCCCATAGTTCAATCACAAGTTAAGACTCATCAAAATGCATACTAGAGATCATAAGGATTCATAAATCATATAGAAATCTGGAATTTCAGCATTATGCATTAAAATCTCAACATATTCATGTATCTCAATTTCTAAAACATGGAAATTATCATAATCCCAAGAACAACAACAAAGGGTACAAACACATACTTTAATTTTCATAAGAAAACATGTGAAACCATATAGTCTTGGAATTTAAAACAACTTCTGGGCACAAGGACGAAAGGAGTGTCCTTGTTCAAACTCCACATACCTTGAATTAGAAGATTTGGATGAACTCTAGCTTTTGGGACTCTATTCGTACTCTTGAATGAGAGTTCTGGAAGCTCTTGACTTGGGAACCTTGAATCTTGACTCAATTTAGAAAGTCTATGGTGGATTCTTGAGATTCTTGGAAGAGGTTTTGGATACTTAGGGTTTTTGTTGAGAGAAAACTTGAGAAAAACTTCATAGAATGCTTGTAAATGAGTTTAATTTGGGGTTTGTACGATTTAAGAGGCTTGGAAAAAGTCCAAAGTGTCCTTTTTAACTTCTGTACGAAGTTGGAAAAATTAAACTGGGATCCCAATTTTATGGGCTACCGCGATGCGCCACTATCGCGGTGGCTCACTGGAAATTGACATATGGGAATCTGGGAGTCACCGCGATGCGGAGCCATCACGTTGTCCCACTAGTTGGGACCTGGAACCTTAGCGTGACGCATCACAATTGCGCTAGGCCACTGGAAATTGACTATTGGTAAATTGGGGTCCTCCGCGATACGCCACTATCGCGGAGTTCCACTGGAATTTGAAAATTCTCAAATAGACCCTCTCCATGACGTGCCAAGCACTAAAATGACGCTGTTTTATGACTAGGACTTAAATTAGCCATAACTTCTTGCCCGGGCATCGGATTTGGGCGAATCTTATATCGACAGAAAGTTTATCAAATTTCGCATGTGATAAAAAGTCAAAATTAGGGAAATTCTATATGGTTAAAACGATACTCACTTAGGAATTCACTTCTTAACCTTCTTGAGGAGAAATTTAGCTTAGGAAAAAATCTTGGTATTATAATATCTCCCCCTTGGAAATATTCGTCCACGAATGACGCTAGTTAAGCTAAGAGCACGGAGGAAATTAAGTATGTAAAGATGGAAGAACTCGCTAAACTGACTCTGTCTTTCTAAGCTCTTGAATACTTTAGAGAATGCATGAACTTAATAAGGGTAGAGGCATAGCTAAACTTTAGATTAGAAGGGCTGAATTAAGGAACAATATTTCCTTCGGCTTGATCTGAACTCGCGGAAAATAGGTGCAGGAACTTGGCTCACATGTCTGCTTCTGCTTCCCAAGTAGCGCCCTCAACTGACTTGTTCCGCCACAAAACTTTGACCAAGGGAACTTCTTTGTTCCTCAGTCTATGGATCTGAAAATCTAGAATCTCAATAGGAATCTCATCAAATGAAAGACTATTCTGAATATCAGCACTCTCTGAAGGATCTACTACAACGGAATCACCAATTTATTTTTTAAGCATGTAGACATGAAAAATGGGATGAACGGATGACAACTCTGCGGGCAACTCAACTTCATAGGCTACTTTACCAACACGTCTTAAAACTCTATAGGGGCCAACTTAACGGGGGCTAAGCTTCCCCTTTCTACCAAACTTCTTTACCCCTTTCATGGGTGAAATCTTCAAGTACACCATATCACCCACCTTAAATTCAAGGTCTCTTCTCCTCACATCGGCATATGACTTTTGACGACTCTGAGCTGTCTTCAACCTTTCTCTAATCAACTCCACCTTCTCCATAGCCTCAAATACTACATCAGGTCCAACAAAAGCAGCTTCAACCACTTCAAACCAACATATGGGTGACCTACATCTCATACCATAAAAAGCCTCAAATGGTTCCATCTCGATGCTAGCATGGTAACTATTGTTATATACAAAATCGATCAGTGGAAAATGCTCATCCCAACTACCTTTGAAATCAAGAGCATACACCCTCAACATATCTTCTAGGGTCTGAATGGTCCTCTCATCCTGACCATCTGTCAATGGATAAAAAGTGGAACTCAAATGAACTTGGGTACCAAGACCCTGCTGAAATGTTCTCCAAAACTGAGAAGTGAACTGAGTACCCCTATCTGAGATGATAGACAAGGGAACTCCATGCAACCTGATCAACTCCCGAATATACAATCTAGCATAATCCTCAGTTGTATAAGATGTATGCATAAGTAGGAAATGTGCTGACTTGGTCAATCTATCTACAACAACCCAAATAGAATCATGAAGACGTCGCGAAAGAGGTAAACTAGTCATAAAGTCCATATTCACCCCTTTCCACTTCCAAGTGGGAATACCAAACTTTTGCATCACACCACTAGGTATTTGGTGCTCTATATTAACCTATTGGTATATTGCACACTTTTCTACAAACCCAACTATATCCTTCTTTATACCACTCCACCAATAGATTTACCGTAAGTCGCGGTACATCTTGGTAGCGCCAGGATGAATAAAATATCACGTCCCATGCACTTCAGCCATAATTTTCTGCCTTATATCACCCACACAAGGAACACATAATCTACCCTGCAATCTTAGCACACCATCTCCCCCTTGGGAGAAGACCTCTACCTTTTGGTCCTTAACTGACTTCTTTTGTATGACCAAACTACCATCTAAGTCTTGCTTCTCTTTCACTTTTGAAACTAAAAAGGATTCAGAACTACTTTGCACCAAAGTACTTTCCTCAGCGGAATCAAGCAACCTAACACCTAGTCTATCCAAACGATGTACGTCACGAGATAACTCTTTCTCAACTCCTCTACATGAGTAAAACTACCCATAGACAACCTGCTAAGTACATCTGTCACTACATTGGCCTTTCCCGGGTGATACAACACACTCATATCATAGTCCTTTAACAACTCTAACTATCTCCTCTACCTAAGGTTTAACTTCCTCTAAGTAAACATGTACTGCAGGCTTTTTTGATCAGTAAAAATGTCAACATGAACACCATAAAGATAGTGTCTACATATTTTCAAAGCAAAGACCACAGCAGCTAACTCAAGATCATGGGTTGGGTAGTTCTTTTCATGTGGCTTCAACTGTCTAGAGGCATAGGCTATAACCTTACCTCTTTGCATCAACACACAATCTAAACCAACTCTAGAGGCATCACAATATACCACAAAACCATTTGTACCATCAGGCAAAGTCAACATAGGGTCTGAAGTAAGTTGAGTCTTCAACTTTTGAAAACTCTTTTCAATGGAATCTGACCACTGGAACTTAACTTTCTTTTGGTTCAACCGGGTCATGGGAGACGCAATAGAAGAGAAACTTTCAACAAAACGGCGGTAGTAGCCAGCTATACCCAAGAAACTTCTAATGTCAGATGGAGAGATAGGTCTAGGCCAATTTCTTACAGCTTCTGTTTTTTGGGGATCAACTCTAATGCCTTTGGCTGAAATAATATGACCCAGAAAGGCTACTGATCTTAGCCAAAATTCACACTTGTTAAATTTGGCGAACTACTGGTGATCTCTAAGAGTTTGCAAGACAATTCTAAGATGATCTGCATGGTCGTTCTCAGCACGGGAGTACACAAGGATATCATCTATGAAAACAATGATAAACATATCAAGATATTGCTTGAACACTCGATTCATGAGGTCCATAAAGGCCGCTGGGGCATTGGTTAGCCCGAAAGACATAAATAGAAACTCAAAGTGACCATAACGGGTTTGAAAGGTTGTCTTTGGAATATCACATTCCCTCACTTTAAGTTGATGATAGCCGGATCTAAGGTCTATCTTAGAGAAACAACTTGCACCTTGCAACTGATCAAATAGGTCATTAATTCTCAGAAGGGGGTACTTATTCTTAACTGTGACCTTGTTAAGCTGATGATAGTCAATGCACATACGCAAAGAACCATCTTTCTTTCGCACAAAAGAACAGGTGCGCCCCAAGGAGAGATACTGGGCTTTATGAATCCTTTATCTAAAAGATCTTTGAGTTGCTCTTTAAACTCCTTAAGCTCTGTAGGTTCCATATGGTACAGCAGAATAGAAATAGGCTGAGTGTCAGGAAGACATTTAATCCTGAATTCTATCTCTCTATCAGGAGGTACCCCTGGGAGATCTTTCAGAAAAACATCAGGAAACTCATTAACAATGTTGATTGACTGAATAGTTGAAGCCTCAGACTTAGTGTCTTTGACTCTAATGAAATGATAGAGGAAACCTTTGGATATTAGCTTTCTAGCTTTAAGATAAGAGATAAAATGACTCATGGGAGATACCGAACTCCTGGATCACTCAAAAATTGGTTCATCAGGGAACTGAAACTTGACCACGCGGGTACGACAGTCTATAGATGCATAACAAGAATGAAGCCAATCATACCCAGAATAAGGTCGAAATCCACCTTGTCCAACTCTATCAAATAAGCAAATATAACTCCATAAAGAACACTAACAGGACAATCTCTATACTCTTATTTAGCAACAACCGACTCCCCTACTGGTGTGGAAACTAGGAAAGGCTCAGGAATCTTCTCGGGACTCATTTTAAAATTCATAGCGACTAATGAGGTCACATAAGAGAAACTTGACCCGGGGTCCAACAACACAAAAACATCAAAGCAAATGACACGAAACATACCAGTAACAACATCGGAAGAATCCTCCTGCTCCTGATGGGATGGTAAGACATAGAATCTATTATGGCACTGACCGCCAGCAATGCTAGATGAAGTACCTTGAGCAGGGGCGGAACGAGCTACAGGAGCTGGTGCACTAGTAGCCTGTATCTGGGGTCGGGCATATCTGTTCCCATGCCTAGCATGCGGACAATCTCTAAGTCTGTGGCCCAGATTGCCACAATCAAAATAACCCCTCTGGTCTACTAAACACTCATCGGGATAATCTCTTCCATACTTAGCACATAGAGGATAGCGGGGTCTGTTACTTACACTGTTCTGGGACCGGGACATAAAAGACCTCTTCCTTTGCTCCTGCCTACCTCTAGGAGCGGGAGTACTAGCTGATGAAGGCACCAACATAGACAAATGGACCTGGAACTGTGGGCGGTTCCCTCCATGGGACATAGACTGACTATACTCATACTTCTCGGATCTAGTCCTCTTGTTACCCCTCACTCTATCTCTCTCCCTTATCTTATCCACCTCTATCTGTTGGGCATGCATCATCAACCTAGCCAGATCCATATCCCTATTCAACATCGCCGTCCTACACTCTTTCAGTACCAAACCAGAAACACCTGTCACGAACTTTCTCATACTAGCTCGGGTGTCAGAAATCAAATTAGGAGCATACTTGGCCAACTGGTTGAACTTCAAGCAGTACTCCTTAACAGTCATGGAGCCATTCCTTGAGTTCATAAACTCCTCAATATTTTCTTCCCTCATCTCAAGCGAAAAGAACTTTTCCAAGAATACATCTTGGAATACCTGCCAAGTTATAGGAACAACACCCTCACCTCTACCCTTTTTCCATGCTATAATCCAGTCATAAGCAATGTCTTTCAACCTATAAGATGTCAGCTCAACACTTTCTTTCTCAAAAACATGCATCACCTATATGATCTTTCTTATCTCCTCAAGGTATAACTGTGGGTCCTCACTTGCCTTAGACCCATAAAACTCTGGCGGATTCATCCGCAGAAAATCATGAATCCTAGAAGCAGCTAAATCACCTCCTTATTGATTTGAAAATACGGCCTAATTATTGGCCTGAAAATTGGCGATGACTGCTTGGGCTAATGCCTAAAAGGCCTCCCGAAACTCAGTATGAGACACTGTCCCATTTAAGGGATCAACAGGCTGGGGTTGCTCATTATTATTTCTGTGGGCATTCACTCTTCGGGGAGGCATTTTATGAAATAGGAGAGCATGAACTATTAGATAAGAGGAACAATTGTAGGCACGATAGAATCTGAAAGAAAGAAACAACTTTTTCCTAAAAAAATTTGTAGCCTCTTGCTCATAGATGTGCGCGCTTCACACCGATGATCAAGACCCTACTCAACGTGGCTTGCCAGGCTCCCTAGGACTCCTTAAACCTTAGTCTCTGATACTAAGTTTGTAACGACCCGCAATCACCTCCCAAGATATTACACGGTGCTTAAGGCTACCAGTAGCCCCAAGCTAACCCTTTGAGCCTATTACTACATATAATAACTCAATTCGAGATGAAATAAATAAAACACTGGTACTGTCATATCAAATGATAGGAAATACAAAGAAAATACTCGATCCAAACAACCACAAAACTAGAAATTTCAACATACTAAAATGTGATAACTAGTCTGACAAAACCTCTACTATTCCATGAACTCGAGAGCCACTGGGAAAGGTCCCCAACTGACTCAAACTGAACTGAAAGCAATAATATATCTACTAAAATACTGAAATATCTGAAGATTGGTCCTCGAACCATAAGGACTCACCACTATATAAAGCTGAAAAAATTGAACTGGGAACCCGATTTTAAGAGCCACCGCGACGCGCCACTATCGCGGTAGCTCACTGGAAAATTACAAATAGGAATCTGGGAGTCACCGCAATGTGGAGCCATTGTGTTGTCCCACTGGTTGGGACCTGGAACTTCAGCACGGCGTGTTACAATCGCGCTAGGCCACTGGAAATTGACCATTGGGAAATTGGGGTCCTCCGCGATGCGCCACTATTGCAGAGTTCCACTGGAATTTGAAAATTGTCAAATAGACCCTCTCTTCATCGCGCCAAGCACTAAAATGATGTTGGTTTACCACTAGGACTTAAATTAGCCATAACTTCTTGCCCGGGCATCGGATTTGGGCAAATCTTATATCGATGGAAAGCTTATCAAATTTCTCATGTGATAAAAAGTCAAAATTAGGGAAATTATAAATGGTTAAAATGATAATCACTTAGGAAGTCACTCCTTAACCTTCTCGAGGAGAAATTCAGCTTAGAAAAAATTTGGGGTATTACAGTGGTTGAACCACATTTTCAGTATTCTGATTTGTATTTCTTCAGTAGTTTAATTTCCGCACACGTGTATAATTATTACTTTATTCTGTGAACATAGTAGGTATCAGCTTATTGGTTTGCTTGTGGTTATTTGTGACCTTAAGCAGCGTTGTCGCGGATAGGGGGTAGCCTGGGGTCGTGAAAATTTGCGAGGGGTAGTCCGTGATTGTGAAGTGTCAAGATATTGACCAACGTGTTTGTGTAAAGGTTACTTGACCTGATTTTCCTCTCCTCTTTGCATTTACCACCATCTTGTGTCACGTTGGTGGTCCTCTAGCCCCTTTGTGTTCGTGAAGGGTAACCTTACCAGGCATCGCAATTGCGACCTTTATTGTTTGCGTTTGTGAATGCTAATTGCCTCATAATATATAATCCTCTCATTCTAATTTCATCATTATTTTCTTTCCTATTTCCTCTATTATTAGCCCTAGGATCTCAATAAAATTATGGGAAATTACTAATTGCGTCTAGGGATATGTAGAGAAGATGAAGTGACCATTTTTAACTAATTCCTTCATAAATTCTGAGCCTAATTCCCCCTTTTGATTCTTATTTTTCCCTTTTTTCGTTACCTTTTGAGGCTGATTTGAGCTCTGATTTACATTCCAGTTAGTCTCAACTTTTGAGAACATATTCTATGTCCTTTGAGGGATCTCATGAAGGATTCAATTTTGGAATATGTTAGTGGGCCCTACGAGTCCATTTTTCCCCAATTTTGAGCCTAGAGTTTTATATAGAAATATGAGTATCATTTTACTTCTATTGACAAGTAGATCATTATTTCCATAGTATGTCGACATTTTGGGATCGTGGAGCAAAGATGATTGATTCATGGATGGCTCAAGATTTTTGGCTCGGCATCAAGGTAGGCATCGATCTACTTCTCTCTATGAGATTGTGTATAGTATAGGTTGCATTCAGGGTAGGGATTATAGGATTGGTTGATGAATAGTATCCCATGACTTAGCCTAGTTATAGAATTTGGGATAGAAAGATGATCCCAACCTTAGCATAGGATATTAGTTATGGCCATAGAATTCTACTATTGTTGATTATACATACATCAACAAGGATCCCTTTAGTATAGGATTTATCATTTTACTTGGAAAATCAGATGACATTACACCAATTAGATCCTTTAGTTATTTTACTCCTTATTTACCATAATTTCCAAAGTTATGAGTCTTTATTATGTTAATTAGATACTATTGGGCTCGAGGTCATAGTTATAATACCAGTTGAATTCCAGGTGAGTATTCTATTCTTATAAAGGACATGATTCCAGTTCATAGATTCTTTGATACTTATGGTTGTATTTTCTAGATACTGGTGATGGAATGCATACATTTTGGCGCATTCATACTTACTTAGTGGTATGATTTAAACCAAACCTTTGATTTTACGATTGTTTTCTAAAAAGGAATTTATTCCAACTTTTAACTTTGAAAATAAATTATTTCACAAAGAGAATAGTGCCACCCTATTTAAATTTAGAAATTAGATCGAGATTGATTCCAATCCAATACTATTACACTCTTTTACCACTACTATTTACTTCGATCAAGACATATTCCAAACCTTTAAGCTATTAGGTAGATTTTGTCCTAAGGTCAATTTCAGGCAATAGGTTTACAGATTTACACTCTTTTATTCATGGTTCAAGTTTGTGCACTCTTATAAATATATCTATATATATATAGATTTATATTACCCGGTAAGATTCTAGACATGTTTCCAACTCCTCGATGCATGTTTAAAGGTGTCCAAGGCATTTACTTTACACTAAGTACAAAAGATTTGGCCATTTTAAGACCCCCAAGAATGCGAACATTTTAATTTTGGCTTTCCCGTGTCCGAAATGTTGCTTTTTGAGTTGAAATATGCTTAGGGAAGTTAGAAGGGTCATCCAAGAGAGTTTCAAAATTTTTGAAATAGGTTTGGGGTGTTTTTTGGATCACGGAGGTAGGACCTCCGTGATACACGGTGTGTCATAGACCTTAGCCTCTGTGATATACACTGTGTCACGAAGGATAGCCTCCGTAATAACCTCCTTGACATGGAGGCTGTGTTTTCTGCAATATTTTCATTAACTTATATAGGGGTGATTTTGGCCATTACCATCACCCCAAATGCCCAAGTTAATGATTTAAAGCTCAAAAGGGGCATTATTTTCCCCATTCCCTACCAGTTATCATACGTAAATCCTATCCCCATTCACAAAAACATAAAATTCAAGTTGATCCTCGAGGATTCAAGCATTCAAGGTCTAAATTCCAAGCTTTTCTTCAAGGATTTCAAACAAATAAGGTATGTGGGGTATTCATCAATGAGTTCCTTCTACCCATTGTGTCCTAAAATCCTTTCTGTTCGAGTATGAATTCCTTATCCTATTTTCATGATATTTATATTTTAAGTATGAATTTACTCCATGATATCTTAGTAGTTTTGAATTCAATCCATGCCAAGATGTTTCCTCATGTGAATTAAATTATTACATTCTTTGAATTTCAATCACCCACATCATGTTCAGTTAATACCATGTCAATTTCTTAAGTTATGAAATAAACCATGTGATCATGTTGTGCTCATAAGTTTATCATATTCATGTACTCATAATCATGAATTCCGTCAGTTTAGTGAAATATAATATGTTTTGTGGGTTTATGAATCATGAATTCTCTAATAGTATTTTAAATGATGAATTTGTATTTAAAGTATTTTAAGTGCTGGAGGGTTATGAACACCCGATACTTATATGCTTACATATGTTTCAAAATTACAAGTAGCAAGTTAGTCAAATCATGATTTTACTATCATATTAAGTTTGTTATGACCATGTTGAGCATTATTAGGTGTGATGTCAAGTTGACTTTAAATCAGTTCAGTATCAGTTTAGTTGGTAGTAGGATTTAGCATCGAGCCTTTAGTAGCAATCCCTAAGTTCCAAAACTACGTAGCACGCATAGGATATGAGATATCACCCACCATTAGAGGACTGACAAACTCTTAGGGGTCACCCACCAGTACAAAATTGATACCCTAGTCCTTCGATACACCAGTTTAGTAGATCCACAGAACCAATATTAGTATCTATGGCAAGGTATTGATGCCCTTCCAAGTGGTGTTACAGGTTGGAACCTATTAGCGCAGATTGGGGAATTTTGATTACATGATAGCTCCCACAATTTCAGTTCAGTACTCAACTTATATCAGCATGGGTTTACATGACAAAGTATTTAGTTTATCAGTTATTCAGTTAGTCAGTTTTACAGATTATCTCAGTATATGTTTTACTTTGTCTTGCATTCTTTTTACATGTTCATGCATCTATGTTCAGTATCCATATGTATTTTCAGTTAGTCCCTTTCTCATGTACCAGTACATTTAAAGTACTGATTGCATACTCTTTTTTGCACTATATTGATTTCACAACATAGGTTCGGATGATTAATTCCCCAATCTCCCTTAGTTAGCTCAGTGCCTCTCAACAACAATAGTGGTGAGTCTTTATCCATCGAGGACAAGTTATGTTAAGTTACTTGCAGTATTTATTTCATTTAAGTTAGTTGGAGTTAGTTGAGGGTTTTTACCATCAACTCCACATGTCTTAGAGTCTTTCAAACTAGATGTTTACATATTCAAATATTCAAAATAGATTTTCAGCTATTCAGACTTATTTTTGATTTATTTCGTAATTCATACATGTTGGTATTTTCTTCAATATTATATCTTAATAGACTTTTATCAGTTTAAATTATGCACATGATATTTTATTATTACTTTACTTAGTGCTCACAGCAGGTACCAAATCATGGGTTAGCTTGGGTCACTTGTGGATGTAAGCACCGTTTCATGATTAGGCGGTAGCCTCGGGTCATGACAAAACTTGGTATTAGAGACTAAGGTTTAAATCTGTCCTAGGGAATCTAAAATCCGCATTGATTAGAGTTCTACGAATGGGTGTGAAGCTCTCATCATTTATATGCAAGATGCTATGAGACGTTCTAGGAAAGTTTCCCTTCTTTCAGTATTCATGTGGTATGAAAGGGCATGAGGTCTATTAAGTTCCCTTTTTCTAACTCGTGAGCTTTATTAAGTTCCTTTTTTCTAACTCGTACTTAATCTATTTATAGAAAATTCCTCCTACAAAAAACAACGAAAGAAGGAATTGGGATCTATATGTACCAACACTTGTTTAAGAAGATCCCCTAAATAAACATGTTTCCCACATTGAGTTCAGGGCCACTTTCCTAGCTTTGGTCCATTTTGTGGCTGTTCAAAATAACCAGCAGGTTGTTGCCCCAGCTAATCCAGTGATTAAAACAACTATATCTAGGATTTAAGACTTCACTCAGATAAATCCTCCATTTTTTTCGTGATTCAAGTTTGAGTAAGATATACGGGAGTTTTTGGATGGTGTGTAGGAAAGACATCATGGGTGTTACTGCTAATGAAAGTGTTGATACCCAGATACCCATCCTATATCAGTTCTACCTTAAAGAATTGATCTAACTGAGCTTAAGGAATTGAAGGAATATTTGAAAGATCTTTTAGATAAGAGTTTCATCAGGCCTAGTGTTTCTCCATAGGGTGCTCCAATTCTCTTCGTGTACAATAAAGATGGTTCCCTCAGAATGTGCATTGATTATTGTTAGTTTAACAAAGTCACAATCAATAATAAGTATCCTCTCCTTAGAATTGATGACTTTTTCAACCAATTTCAGGATGCAAGTTATTTCTCTAAGATAGACCTTATATCCGACTATCATCAGGTTAGAGTTAGAGAATTACATCCCGAAGGCAACCTTCAGAACTCGGTATGGTCACTATGAATTCCTAGTTATGCCTTTTGGACTAATGAATGCTCCTGCAGTTTTTATAGACTTGATGAACAGGGTGTTCAAGAAACACTTGGACTTCTTCGTCATAGTTTTCATAGATGACATTCTTGTCTATTCTCGTAGTGAGAGTTATCATGCATATCATTTGAGGATTGGATTATAGATCCCTAAGGGTCATCGGTTATTTGCTAAGTTTAGCAAGTGCGAATTCTAGTTAAGATCAATAACTTTTCTTGGCCATATCATTTCTGGTTATGTCATTCGAGTTAATCCTAAAAAGACCAAAGCAGTGAGAAACTATCCTAGACTTATTTCCCTTTCAGATATCAGTAGTTTCTTAGGTTTAGATGGTTACTATAGAAGGTTTGTTGAAGGGTTTTCTTCTATTACTTCTCCCATGTCTTAATTAACCCAAAAAAAGTAAATTTTATTGGTCAGATTACTATAAGAAGAGTTTCCAGGAGTTGAAAACTCACTCACTTCTTCTCTAGTATTGACTTTACCAGATGACACAGATGGGTTTGTAGCTTATTATGATGATTCTATAGTTGGTCTTGGTTATGTATAGATGCAGTGAGGTAAGGTCATAACCTATTTCTCTATACAACTTAAACATCATGAGAAAAATTAGCCGATCCATGACCTTGAGTTGGCTGCAGTTGTCTTTGCCATGAACATTTGAAGGCATTACCTTTATGGGGTTCATGTCGATGTATTCACAGATCATAAGAGTTTACAATATGTATTCACTCAGAAGTATCTAAATCTTCATCATATAAGGTGGCTTGAATTATTCAAAGACTATGAAATGAGTGTGCTGTACCATCCGGGTAAGGCCAATGTAGTGGCTGATGCCCTTAGTAAGTTGTCTATGGGAATTTTTGTGCATGTTGAGGAGGGTAAAAAGAAGTTAGTGTATGAGGTTCATCAGCTTGCTAGGTTAGGTGGTCGGTTGGTTGATTCGGCCGAAGGTAGTATATGGGTTCAAAATGGTTCAAAATCTTTATTGGTTGCCGAAGTGAAAGAAAAGCAGGACAGAGATCCTAGTTTGATCAAGTTGAAGGAGGCAGTTAAAGATCAGAAGGTTCAGGTTTTATCCTAAGAGAGAGATAGTGTGCTTCGTTGTCAAAGCAATTTATGTGTTCCATATGTAGATGGTTTAGGACAATGGATATTAGCAAAAATGCATGGTGCACGGTATTCTATTCACCCAGGAGCCACTAAGGTGTACCATCATTTATGGGAAATATATTGGTGGAGTGGTATGAAGAAAGATATTTCATAATTTATGGCTAAGTGTTCGAATTATCAATAGGTTAAGGTTGAGCACCAAAAGACTAGCGATATGCTTTAGGTTCGAGGTATTTTTGGACCGCAGAGGAAGAATGCCTTTACGATATGGGCATGTCATGGAGGAAGGACCTCCATATTACACGGTATGTCACAGAGGTTAGCCTCCATGATATATGTCGTGTCACGGAGGATAGCCTCTGAGATAACCTCATTGAAACAGAGGCTGTGTTTTCTACAGTATTTTCATTAACTTATAGAGGAGCATTTTGGTCTTTCCCTCACCCCAAATACCTAAGTTGATTTAATGCTCAAAAGGGGCATTATTTGACCTATTCTCCATCAGTTATCATATGTAAAACCCATCCCCATTCCCAAGAACATAAAATTCAAGTTTCTCCTTAAGGATTTAAGCATTCAAGGTCCAAATTCTAAGCTTTTCTTCAAGGATTTTAAATAAATAAGGTATATAGGGTATTTATCAATGGTTTCCTTCCACTAATTGAGTCCCAAAATCCTTTTTGTTCAACAATGAATTCTTTATCCTCTTTTCATGATATTTAAATGTTAAGTATGAATATACTCCATGATTTCTTAGTAGTTTTGAATTCAAGCCATGCCAAGTTGTTCCCCCATGTGAA
The DNA here is from genome assembly GCA_030864215.1 of Capsicum pubescens. Taxonomy (NCBI): domain Eukaryota; kingdom Viridiplantae; phylum Streptophyta; class Magnoliopsida; order Solanales; family Solanaceae; genus Capsicum; species Capsicum pubescens. The sequence goes on from CM061548.1 coordinate 155,939,728, forward strand.
TTATGTTATTAACTGCTTTGAATTTCAATCACCCACATCATGTTCAGTTAATACCACGTCAATTTCTCAAGTTATAAAATAAACCAAGTAATCATGTTGTTCTCATAAGTTTAACATATTCACGTACTCATAATTATGAATTCCATCAGTTTAGTGAAATATAATATGTTTTGGGGTTTACTAATCATGAATTACCTTATAGTGTTTTAATTGATGATTTTGTATTTAAAGTATTATTCAGTGCTAGAGGGTTATGAACATCCGATACGTAAATGTTTACACATGTTTCAGAATTACAAGTAGTAAGTTTGTCATATCATAATTTTACTATCATACTCAGTTTGTTATGACCATGTTGAGCATTATCAGTTGTGATGTCCAGTTGACTTTAAATTAGTAATAGTGTCAGTTTAGTTGGGAGTAGGATTTCGCACCGAGTAAACCTAGGGATGAAGGCTCACCCTTGAGTAGAGGACTGAGACCTTTAGTAGCAATTCCTAAGTTCAAGAACTACGTAGCTAGCATAAGATATGAGATGTCACCCACCAATAGAGGACTATCACTCTCTTAGGGGTTATGAGTCAATAGAGGACTGACACTCTAGTCCTTCGAGACACCAGTTTAGTGGATCCACACAACCAGTATTACTATCCGTGGAAAGGTGCTGACACCCTTCCAACTAGCACTATATTTTGGACCCCGATTAACACTGATCGAGGCATATCTGTTACATGATAGCTCCCATAATTTTAGTTCAGTACTCAGGTTATATCAGCATAGGTTTGCATGACCAAGTATTCAATTTATCAGCTATTCAGTCATTTAGTTTTAAAGATTATCTCAATATATGTTTTACTTGGTCTTTCATTCTTTTTACATGTTCATGCATCTATGTTTAGTATCCATATGTATTTTCAGTTAGTCCCTATCTCACGTACCAATACATTCAAAGTACTGATCGCATGCTCTTTTTTTTTATGTATTGATTTTACAATATAGGTGGACGCTCATTTCTCCAGTCGTCTTTAGTTAGCTCAATGCCTCTCAGCAGCAGTCGTGGTGAGTCCTTATCTATTGAGGACAAGTTATGTGTAGTTACTTTCACTATTTCTTTCATTTCAGTCAGTCAGAGTTAGTTGGGGGTTTGTCCCATAAACTGCACATGTCTTACAGGCTTTCAGACTAGATGTTTATATATTCAGACTAGAGTTTCAGCTATTCAGACTTATTTTCAATTTATTTCGCATTTCAGACATGTTGGTATTTGCTTCAGTTTTATATCTTAATAGACTTTTATCAGTTTAACTTCCAAACATGATGTGTCATTATTAATTTACTCAATACTCACAGCAGGCACTAGATCATGGGTTAACTTGGAGTCACTTGTGGCCTTAAGCACTGTGTCATGACTAGGGAGTATCTCAGATCGTGACAATATTAGATGGAGTTGATTGATTGTAATGGCTATTGAAAGTCCAGATTAGAGATCAGGTAGTATATACAGATATTTTGAGTTCCCTATGCACCCCTTCATTCGTGAGCCACAGTGTCGGAGAAGGATGGTCACTATAGGTACTGACCTTGTGAGCTACTAAGTTGGAGGAGTTGTATACAATTAGTACATTTGTCACTCGAATCGGATATTGGTTACTATTCTTTATGTGTATTCATTCATTTATATGAATTGCCTATCACTAGTATGATTGTTTGGTGCTTATATGTATCGGCCTTATAGAGAGTTGTATAGGTATAAGCTATGATTGTTAGTTGCTGAGTGTTTTCCTGAATCTTCCAAGATTATGAAGGACCGTTTAGGTTATTGTTTGTACGAACTAGCCGGTTACTTTATTGTTAGTTATGATGGTTAGTTCATGGTAGGATGACTATGGACTGGTACCCAAGATTGTTGGTATGTTTTTTATCCCTTCTCTCTATTTTGGAAAGTTATGCTACTGATAGTTTACCTCATCGTTAGACACTTTGTTTAGCGGCTTTGATTATATTAGTATTAGCTCCCTTACTTGGCTATGATCTTTGAGATGTTAGGTTGGCTCCCCTAGGTTGTTACATTTGAGTTTAGTCCTATATATGTATTTGATAGTACCATATATCCGTCTTTTTCCTTATCCATTTATATTTTATATGTATTCTTTAGCCTTGTATAATTACTATATCTCCTTATATAATTGGCTAGGGACATATGGTATTGCATTTTAGATTCTTAATAATGATGGAATAAAATAGTTTATCCTTATTAATTCATTAGTATTATCCTGTTTAGTTTTCGTGGATAGTTACTTGTAGTGTATATTCCTACTTTACATGTTTATGCTTGTATTATCCTTGGAGCTCAGTCGATTGATATCTTCTGAGTAACCACATGTTTGGTACTCATACTACACTTCTGTAACCTGCAAATCATAGTACGAGCACTCGCCGTCGACATGTGTATCGTGCGGAGCAGCTATGGATCAAAGATTTGGGGTGAGCTATGGGTTTGGAGTATATTTTCTCTCCCTCATATTGATTAGATTGATCTCTATTTTGCATTCAGAGACATCTTTGTATATGTATTTATTCTTTATTTCTCTTGATACTCTGATTATATTAGAAGCTCTTGTGCTAACTTCACTAGGTGTTGGGGGTGTATTCTATATTAATCTCTTTACTTGATTATTTTTGTTGTTTCTTTTAATTCTCTTAATAGTCCGTTACAATGTTGTTTTGGACTATGGGTTGGCTTATCTACTGGTGGGTTATAGTAGGTGTCACCATGACTTGAGAGGTTGGATCGTGATAATTTTTTTTCCTTTTCAACCTTTACTTCTTGCAATTCCATGCAATTGTTCGTATTATCTATTTTTTTATTTATTTTATATATTTTTTTCATTTAGCATATTTTTTTTAATATGCTAATTCTTACATTAAAGTAGAATTCATTGTTGAATAATGTTATAGACTAACATTTTTCTTCTCTTTTGAGTCATATTTATGTACGTTTTGTTGAAATTTGAAATAAAAGTATTATATTAACGTTTTTGTTTTGAATTTTGAACTTTGAACTTATGTCATATTTTTAGTTCCATTTTATTTGTTTAACTAGTATTGACTTGATATTTCAATTTTTTTTTGGTAGAATAGATAGATTATCTTTCTGTCAAATATTTTAATAATTTTGTGATATTATATGTATAATATTAAAAAAAAATTGTTCAAACATGTTTTTCATAATGCTCTTAAGAATCATGCACTTTTAGATGATTAATTTAATTAAACTATACTAATTTAAAAAATACAAATTAATTATTTTTTTATAATATTAGTTAAGAACATGTGTTTATTAGTTTATATATTTTTAAAAGTCTCTCTCTCCCTCTCTCTCTCTCTCTTTATATATATGTGTGTGCGTGTGTGTGTGTTTATTAGTTTATATATTTTTAAAAGTCTCTCTCTCTATATAGATAGATAGATAGATAGATGGATGGATGGATGGATGGATGGATGGATGGATGGATGGATGGATGGATGGATGGATGGATGGATGGATGGATGGATGGACGGATGGACGGACGGATGGACGGACGGACAGACAGACGGACAGATAGACAGATAGACGGACAGACAGACAGACAGTCAGACAGACAGACAGATAGATAGATAGATCTTAAATATCTAGTTTAATATTATTTATAAAGGCCCTTATTCGTCTAATATAAATTTTTAGTTTTAATTAATTAATGTTTATTTTAAAATTTTAATATAATCATGTAATTACATTTATACTATCAAACAAAACACTTGTAATTACATTGTAATTATACTATCACAAACATATAGGTCAACACAATTATTAGGCTAGTAAGTACTACCCTTGTAATTACATTAATTTCAATTATCAGGTGACTTTCTAAGACCCTTAGTATGCTAAAAAGGGTAGTTCGACGCTCTAAAGCTACCGCTATTCGCGGTGTTCGGAGAAGGGCCCTACCACAAGGATGTATCGTATGCAGTCTTACCTTGCATTTCTACCAGAGGCTGTTTCTAAGGCTTGAATCCGTGACCTCCTGATCACATGACAACAACTTTTGCAGTTACTCCAAGGCTCCCCTTCAAGACCCTTAGTATGCTTTCAACGAGAAATGTAGAAGGAAAGTTTTTGAAACAGTTGCTCTTCAAAATGGTAGACTTACAACAATTACTCCATTTGTCCCAATTTATGCGATACCGTTCGAATTTTGAGAGTCAAATAATTTAATTTTGACCGTACATTTAGGCATGAATTTTTGTAAGTTTTTTGAAAAAAAAAAACTAGGGAGAATATATAACGTGATCACTAAAGTTGTCCGATTTTCTAAAATACACTTAAACTTTATGGGCGATTTATTACCCCACAAAAGTGATATAGATCGTTGTAAATGGATCATTTTGAATGATTTTGTCTGGAATTATCTTAGGCCCATGTGGGTCAGCTTTTCATTCAATTAATCAATTAAATTAAATTATGAATCTATGGTGGATTTAACCTGACCCGACCTTTCACCTACCCACCCATATCCGATATTTTCCTCATTTTCTTTTCTTTCTTTCTAATTTCTCACCTTACACTCTTCATTTTCTCTCTTACTTCCCTGCCAATTGAGTATGGTTAGTGAATTAACATTGTAGTGTATGCAATTTAGAAACATGGTTGGTCGATTTCTTGAAGAATTGAAGAACATACTTGAAAAGTGTTTACCTCTTTAGGCCGATTCAGTTGAGAATAGCTTGAGAAGAGAGTCATTTTTTTCAAAACTCCAAGCCTTTTTTAATAGAGATTTTGAAAAATTGGTTCTATTAAAGAGAAGAGAAGTTAGATATTTAAAATAATTGACCAAAAAATTACACTTGACATTTTTTAGCTGGTGATTGCAGCAAATTTTTCAGCCTCACACGTATTCTTTACGGGAATGCAAATGTGGGCTAAATATTCATCAAAATAGTTTATTTACAATGATCTGTACTACTTTAATGGGGTAATAAATCGCTACCAAAATTTAAATATCTTTTTATAAATCTCGATCAACTTCAGTAATGACTTTAATTTATATTTTTTCACTAAAATTTATATATACAAAGATTATATAAAAAGTATTATAATTAAGAAATAATAATTGATAATTTAAATATTTAAAAATATATAAAAAATTATAATAATAAAAAAATTATTTGAATATTAAAATTAAAAAGTACCATATAAATTAGAAAAAGGAGAATAATTATATAACTTCCAATTTGCCAGCATTTCCATTTGAAAGAGAGAAAGAGAGAAAGAGAGAAAGAGAGAAGGCAGAACCGGAGAAAAGAGAGAAAGCTTGAAGAGGGGAAAGAGAGCAACAAAAAGCAAAACATTTCACGCTTATCCATGGCTGAAGGTGGGGCGCATCGCCGACCGATTTTGTATATTGACCATGCACGGGCACAAACATGCATACATATATTATTACTCTCTTTGTTTCATTTTGGTTGATTTTCTTTTTAAAAATATCTTTTTAAAATTTAATTATATTATTTATAAAATTCAAAAAAAATAATTTTTTTTTTAAATATTAGTATTACCCCTATTGTTGAATCTACACAACGAATATATATTTAAATTTATAATTTTAAAACATAATTAATGAGGCTAATTTGATAAAACAAATTCTTAATAAATATTTTTTAAAAAAAAATTAAGTAAACAAGGACCAACTATTTTAAAATGGAGAGAAAGTATTAATACTTTCTTTAGTTAATATTAAGTGAATTTTTAGGACTTAAATTGTTTACAGTTCTAAAATATTACTATTGATACTTTTTTTAAAATGTTTGTATCTTTTCTTTTAATGGGTTCTTAAATAGTGACTACTTTGCATTTTCTAGCTAATAAATTACACTATTTACTTTTATGAAAGGAAGAGGTAGTACCACTAGTGTATAGAATCAGAGTCAGAGTCAAGATTACTCCTGAGGGATTCAAAATTTAAAGAAAAATTTATCGAAGGGGTTTCAATATCTATAATATATACATAAAAATTATTTTAGTCATACATCAATAGTATAATTTTTTGTTGAATTGAATTTGAACGAACCTCCTATTACTAGGTTAGGTTGGCTTAATAGAATGACATTAGCTAGTGTCAATTCCTCAATTTGATTGGAGCTCAATGCAAGAGTCTTTCAACATAAAGAAAGAAAAAAAACAAAACACCACAAGTCATTATCAGACAAGTTATCAATGATGCTCATGGAACAGGAGTTACCAGGCCAGATTAATTCACAGACTATAGGAGTTAGAGTAGTTAGCTTGATAAGGAATAGCTGATGTTGGTTTTAGCAGGACTTGAAGCTGTTCTTGTCCAAGTCTATTGTTTTTTTTTTTGGCTTTATAATGACACTTTGATAAAGAAAATTTGACTTATCAAAAAATAAATTACACTATTTATAAAGTCATATTGTTGACTATCCCTACTCTTAAGAATAATTTGAAAATAATGCAACGGATAATCGTGAAAAGTACTGTTTAGATTATGTCCTAAAATGTTGTGGAAAGTAGGAGTGTATATTGTCCCCAAAATTCACTTAATATTGACTAAAGGGAGTACTACTCTCTCACCTTTTCACTTTTACTTATCCAATTTAATAAATCAAGAGTTAATTTATTATTAGTAGTTTATACTCATTATTATATATATATATATATACTACTAAGAAAAGGCAAAAACCGACCACAGAAAACCGATCACAAATTGTGGTAGGAAAAAATCGATTACTAGTGGTCGGATTTTTTTTTTTTTAATTTTTTAATTTTCTTTTAAAAAAAGCGACCACAAGTGGTAGCTTTTTTATTTTAAAAAATCGAAATAATTATTAAAATAATTTTAGTATTAATTATTATTTATTTTGCAAATGAAAAAAATAAAAATACAAAAAGACCGACCACTGGTGGTCGTTTTTTTTGAAAAATAAAAAATTTAAAAATATTTTAAAAACCGACCACCTGTGGTCGTTTTTTTTTTTAATTAATTTTTTCAAAAAACCCGACCACTGGTGGTCGGTTTTTTTTTTTCATTTACAAAATAAATAATAATTAATACTAAAATTATTTTAATAATTATTTTGATCTTTTAAAATAAAAAAGCTACCACGGGCTCAGTATGTGTTATTTTTTTATCTCAAACAATGTGATCTAGATAGAATTTAGATAATCAATCATACTTTTAATACGTTTTTAAATATTTTAAGTTGTTAACTATTGTAGTTTATAATATTTTTTTTGTTTTCAAATAATATATGTTACTCTCCTTGTCCAAACTTTTGTGGCGTTGATAGTCAATTATATTTTAAAAATATTTTAAGTTTTTAATTATTGTGATTTATTATACTATTCTTCTATTCCAATTTAAATGTCATTGATATAATTTTGAGAGTCAATCAAATATTTCATATCTTTTAAAAAATTTCAAGTTGTTAATTATTGTGATTTATAATATTTTTTACATACTTTTTGAAATATATAACACATTATTTTTACTTTTAGATATTCTAAGTTGTTAACTATTGTCATTTATAATAGTTTTTATGTAATTTTTAAATATTATATGTTACTCCCCTTGTCCAAAATTTTATGGCATTGATAGTCTATTGCATATTTTAAATAATCTAAGTTTTTAATTATTGTGGTTTATAAAACTTTTCCTTATATTTCAATTTAAGTGGCACAATGATTAGACTATAATAATTAATTAGAGGTGATATAGTAAAACTACGATTGAAGCAAAGAAACAAACATATGTCTTAAATTATTCACAATAACTAATAAGAAGTGATATAACAAAATTACTACAAAAAGTACGTGTGATTTTTTTTTAAAAAAAATTGGCCTCATATAAGACGTGAAGTTAATTTAAAACATCAAAAGTTAACTTATTATTTTATATCTATTTTATTTTATTATTACATATATATTTTTATAATATTTAGATGACTTATAATAATTAATTAGGATGATATTTAGTAAAATTACAATTGAAATAGTTGAAACAGACATGTCATATATGTGTGTGTATGTATAGGAATATATATATATAGTATATACATATAATATAGTGAACGTATATTAATGACATAAGATAAACCAACCGATAATTCAATTGAGTATTTGTGAATTATGTTACGTTGTATATTATTATGGGGTAGTAAAATCAGGTATGTAATGTATATAGTATGTATTTGAATGGTGATAGTCAATTGAATATATTTATATATATATATATATATATATATATATACGTATATCTCGTGTAGTGATGAAATAGATATACTATTTTGTGTCAATACAATATTGAGACACATATATTGTTGAAGTTGTAATAATATAAGACAAGTATTACGAGGTATATATACATAAATATCGTATAGTGACATATGCAGTAATCGAAAGCTCGATAATTGAATCTATATATCAAAATATTTTGAATAATGCACTGATATCATACTATTGAGGAAATAGATATACTATTTTGTGTGAATGTAGATACACGTATATTGTTGAAGTTGTAATAACGTAAGACAAGTAATCAATAATTTATCTGATTAACACGTCGTATTACGAGGTATATATATATCTAATTAAAATCAATAATTTATCTGATTAACACGTTGTATTATGAGGTATAATATCGTAATTAAATTTCATTAACCAAAAATTTATCATAAATTATAAAATTCATTGATATTATCATACGATTGAGGAAATATAATACTCGTGTTAATGTGATGATAAAATAACTAAATATTTGATTTATATATATATTTATATATGCATTTTATTAAATTAATTGGATATTATTATAAATATTAAAAAATTTATTAAAAAATTATTTTTATATACGTAATCTATTTTAATATCGACATTTTTATTACATTTCCAAAAATAGCAACCCTAATTCAATTAAATTTTCCCAATTTATTTACTTTTTAGCCACATTTTATATATGTCTATGTCAATTTTAGCCTAAATTCATTTCCAATTTGACCTCAAATTAAAATTCCCAATTTCAATTTCATTTGACTCCTCTCAATTTTAATCATAGCCATTGATCTCATCCGATCAATGGCTGAGATTAAATCCACAATTTATCACACTTTTAAACAAAATAAGTGAAACCCTAATTCTTTTAACAAAAAATAGTCGCACCTCTCTTCCTCTCTCTTCGATCTCTTCTTCCTCTCTCGAACCTCTCTCGAACCTCTCTCTTTGATTTTCTCTTCCTCTCTCAAACCTCTCTCTTTGATCTCCTTAGATATCAACGATGATGGAACCCAGCGCCGCCAGCCGTCGACGAAATCAAAGCTCCGCCAGTAGCCATCTCCACCAACGCTGGCAGCACCACTCAGCACTCTCTTAGGATCTTAGCACTGAAATCTCAGCATTGAAGCTCAATTTTTGCTTTTGCTCTCAACAGGTAAGAATTTTTGTCTTTCCTCGAAGCCTCGTTGTCATTCATAGAAGTCTTCTTCTCCATTTTCAATTTCTGTCCAATTTTCAATTAAAAAAACTTATATGGAATTTGCCCACTGAATTTCATTCGATTTCAGAACATCATTTTAGATTTTAGCTACTCATACAGAAAGTAAAATAACAAGAACAAAAGTAAAGATATTGTATTAGCTTAATTTGAAGATTAAAGATCTTTGTTCAAGAAGTAGAAAAAGTAAGATTATGAAGTAGATGAAATAATAAACCTATAACTAAAAAAAAACTAAGAAAGAATGTCAAATCTTTACAATTGAAACATCACATGCCTATTTATGGTCAGTGGATTCTCTTTGCTGCTCTGTTGATTTTCTTTTAAGGGTTGTTGGACTCACATTGTGAATTTAATCTGTAGGCATGAATTGCTTCATAGTTTGCTTCTCTTTGTTGTAGGTTCCTCTTTTGTTCTGGTCTTCATCGTTAAGTGTTGATCGTTGATTGAATTCATGATCATTTATTTTGTATATTGACCATCATCTACAATGTCCTGATTGGCACATTTTATGATATTTTCAATGTGTGTAAATCAGCCAACAATTGGCTATTTGTGATATTTCAATTTTTTTGGCCATTTGTTTATAATGCGCACAAATTACTGGCATAGGACTAATATTTTGAGCCTATTTAGTTTCCCTGCAAAACTGTTTTGGACTGTAACTTTGTTGTTTGAAGCTTGGCTGCAAAATTATTTCTCCACTGATAATTCTAGGCTAAATATAAGGTCAAAGAGATTGTGGTTAGATAAACAGATATAGATACTATTCGAGCCTAACACATCAGATCATTGTTAAGGTCACTTCTAGTATTTGTAGTCATGTACTCCGTTCACAGTTTCCAACAAAGAGTGTATCATGATCCACTTTTGATCGTTGAATGCACCTTATGCCATCATTTTTATCTCTTTTAGTAAGCGTAATCATATTTAGCTATATTGTTTGGGTAAAAGGTGCATCCCTTTTACAATTTTGCTAAGCTCATTATTTTCGATATTGCAGTTTCCTGTGAGAGAATCTATAAGCAGATTGAAGCTGTCATTTTAAAATATCAAGAAATTAAGAAAAATATCAAAGGTATGTAGACATAGTGAAGCCGTGTGGGGCCTTGTGCGATTCACTATTGTTGTTATGTTTCTTTGATAGTTCATATTGAAGTCTAGTGAAGCCGTGACTGGCCTTGTGCAATTCACTAGCATTGTTCTTGACATCTTGTTGGTGTTGTTGTTGCTTGAAAATTGTATTGTGAACTTGATCTTGAATGTTTACTTGGTAGGTTGAAAATGATTAAGTGTAGGGACTTTAAGGGTGACACGGTAGGTTGAAAGTGGTTAAGAGTAGGAAGTTTGAACGGGATTTTGTGTTTTGAATATGACTTGTTTGACGACTTAGTAACTTGAAAAAGGTTAAGTGTAGGGACTTTGAAGGAGATTTTTTTTGTTTTGAATGTGATTTGTTAGGTCACTTACTTGCTCGAAAATGGTTAAGTCTGGGGACTTTGAAGGGTATTTTTTTGTTTTAAATTTGTTTTCGTTTTGATACTTAGTTGCTTGAAAATGGTTTAGTTGGTGACTTTATTTGTTGAAAATGCTTAAGTGCCGTTGACTTTAATAGTGAACTTTTGTTTGGAAGGTGATGTTGTTGGTTACTTTATTTGTTGAAAATGCTTAAGTGCGGGTGACTTTAAAAGTGAACATTTGTTTAGAAGGTGATGTTATTGGTTACTTTATTTATTGAAAATGCTTAAGTGCCAGTGATTGTAATAGTGAATTAGTGTTTAGGAGGTGATGTTGTTGGTTACTTTATTTGTTGAAAATTCTTAAATTTTGGTGACTTTAAAAGTGAATTAGTTTCGTTGGTGTCTTTGTTAATTCAAAAAACTTAAGTTTTGGTGACTTTAATAGTGAACTAGTGTTTAGGAGGTGTTGTTGTTGGTTACTTTATTTGTTGAAAATACTTAAGTGCCGGTGACTTTAATAGTGAATTAGTATTTAGAAGGTGATGTTGTTGGTGACTTTATTTGTTGAAAATGCTTAACTTTTGGTGACTTTAAAAGTGAACTTTTGTTTAGAAGGTGATGTTGTAAGTGAACTTTTATTTAGAAGGTGATGTTGTTGGTTACTTTATTTGTTGAAAATGCTTAGGTTTTGGTGACTTTAATAGTGAACAGGTGTTTAGGAGGTGATGTTGTTGGTTACTTTATTCGTTGAAAATGCTTAAATTTTGGTGACTTTAAAAGTGAACTTTTGTTTAGAAGGTGATGTTGTAAGTGAACTTTTTTTTAGAAGGTGATGTTGTTGGTGCCTTTGTTAGTAGAAAAAGCTTAAGTTTTGGTGACTTTAATAGTGAACTAGTGTTTAGGAGGTAATGTTGTTGGTTACTTTATTCGTTGAAAATGTTTAACTTTTGGCGACTTTAAAAGTGAACTTTTGTTTAGAAGGTAATGTTGTAAGTGAACTTTTGTTTAGAAGGTGATGTCGTTGGTGCCTTTGTTAGTAGAAAAAGCTTAAGTTTTGGTGACTTTAATAGTGAACTAGTGTTTAGGAGGTGATATTGTTGGTTACTTTATTTGTTGAAAATGCTTAACTTTTGGTGACTTTAAAAGTGAACTTTTGTTTAGAAGATAATGTTGTAAGTGAACTTTTGTTTAGAAGGTGATGTTGTTGGTGACTTTATTTGTTGAAAATGATTAACTTTTGGTGACTTTAATAGTGAATTAGTTTCGTTGGTGCCTTTGTTAGTAGAAAAAGCTTAAGTTTTGGTGACCTTAATAGTGAACTAGTGTTTAGGAGGTGATGTTGTTGGTGACTTTATTTGTTGAAAATATTTAACTTTTGGTGACTTTAAAAGTGAACTTTTGTTTAGAAGGTGATGTTGTTGGTTACTCTATTTGTTGAAAATGCTTAAGTGCCGGTGACTTTAATAGTGAATTAGTGTTTAGAAGGTGATGTATTTGTTGAAAATGCTTAAGTGCCGATGACTTTAAAAGTGAACTTTTGTTTAGAAGGTGGTGTTGTTGGTGCCGGTGACTTTAATAGTGAATTAGTTTCGTTGGTGCCTTTGTTAGTAGAAAAAGCTTAAGTTTTGGTGACTTTAATAGTGAACTAGTGTTTAGGAGGTGATGTTGGTGGTGACTTTGTTTGTTGAAAATGCTTAAGTGCCGGTGACTTTAATAGTAAATTACTATTTAGAAGGTGATGTTGTTGGTTACTTTATTTGTTGAAAATGCTTAAGTGCCGATGACTTTAAAAGTGAACTTTTGTTTAGAAGGTGATGTTGTTGGTGACTTTATTTGTTGAAAATGCTTAAGTGCCGGTGACTTTAATAGTGAATTAGTGTTTAGGAGGTGATGTTGTTGGTTACTTTATTTGTTGAAAATGATTAAGTGCCGATGACTTTAAAAGTGAACTTTTGTTTAGAAGGTGATGTTGTTGGTGACTTTATTTGTTGAAAATACTTAAGTGCCGGTGACTTTAATAGTTAATTAGTATTTAGAAGGTGATGTTGTTGGTTACTTTATTTGTTGAAAATGCTTAACTTTTGGTGACTTTAATAGTGAATTAGTGTTTAGAAGGTGATGTTGTTGGTTACTTTATTTGTTGAAAATGCTTAACTTTTGGTGACTTTAATAGTGAATAAGTTTCGTTGGTGCCTTTGTTAGTAGAAAAAGCTTAAGTTTTGGTGACTTTAATAGTGAACTAGTGTTTAGGAGGTGATGTTGTTGATGACTTTTTTGTTGAAAATGCTTAATTGCCGGTGACTTTAATAGTGAATTAGTGTTTAGGAGGTGATGTTGTTGGTTACTTTATTTGTTGAAAATGCGTAAGTGCCGGTGACTTTAAAAGTGAACTTTTGTTTAGAAGGTGATGTTGTTGGTTACTTTATTTGTTAAAAATTCTTAACTTTTGGTGACTTTAAAAGTGAACTTTTATTTAGAAGGTGACGTTGTTGGTGATTTTATTTGTTGAAACTTCTTGATCTAATTAGTTGAATCTGATTGATTGCGTAGATGGAAGATGATTATAGCTGGATATATCTTCGGAATCATGATAATAGAATGGGTATTAGGGAGGAATTTGTTGAGGGTGTCAAAAGATTTGTTGAACATGCTAAGACACTTGATCTTTGGATACGTTTTCGGGTAATTCGTTGTCCTTGTGTTAGATGTGATGGTATAAATCTAGTAAGTGAAGAAGATGTAAAGGAACATCTTTATAGAAAGGGGTTTCACGAGGACTTTTTAATATTGCGTGGTATTCATGGTGATGTTGTGCAAAATAACTTTGTTGCTGGAGAAAGTAGTAGGTTTGTAAGGAATAATGAATATCAAGATACTAGGATGACAGAAATGGTGCATGATGCACTTGCGATGCAACACGGGGTTGACTTTAAGGAAAATGTTGAAGATGTTCCTAATAGCGAAGTGGACAATTTCTACGAAAAATTGCAGGCTGCTAGTCATCCTTTTTTTGAAGGGTGTTCTCACTCTCGTTTGTCTGTTGCTGTTAGATTATTAAGTATTAAATCTGACTGGAATATTGTGGAAGGAGGAATGGACTCAATTATAGACTTTATTAGAGAATTAGTTCACCCCGACTTGGAGGTTCCTGATTCTTTCTATAAGGCAAAAAGATTGGTGTCAAAGTTAGGTCTCTCCTCGGTTAGAATTGATTATTGTGACAATGGATGCACGTTATACTTTAAGGGAGATGCTAACCTAGAATTCTGTAAGTTTTATTAGCACCCTAGATATAAGCGTGGTTCTACTGGGAAGCAAATTGCTATTAAGGCAATGCATTATTTACCTCTTATACTCAGGTTGAAGAGGTTGTATGCTTCCTACAATTAAGTGTGGACGGTTTGAATCGCCCAGAAAATATTTTTGAAGAAGTTAATATTGCGGAAGAAGAGGATGAGTGGGTAGGAGATGAGGAAACCTCCGAAGAGGGTGAATGGTTTAGTGGTGAGTCTTAAGACAAGGAGGATAAGTTGTATAGGTTAAATTTATTATGTATTGATATGTAATATACTGTTTTAAGTTTGTTGTTTCCACTTTTCCATTATTTATATAGTAATAAAAATATTTTTGTCTATATCTCGTGTTGTTGGACTGATTTGAAGTGTGAATGAGTAACTTGACATTAGTTACTTGGAATGTTTTCTAATATATTCATTTTGTAGGAACTAACAACTTGTTAAATTCACTTAATTTAGATGTCAGGCAAAGGTGACAAAGGTAAGGGAAAATTAGTTGATACTACGAAACCAAAAAAGAAAAGAGAACCTCCTCCTTATAGACGACCGACAGGTATTCATATATCTGAGGGTTGGTTTGCTGACGCACTAGCACGAGCCTTATATTCTAGGTCATCCGAGGATTCGATACCTACTCTTACGCATGTAGGGCCACTACATGGGTCCACACCGACCCATTCTCCTCCTATGATCGTGCCACTGCCAGCAAAGTAATATCGGACGGCCGTTGGCCTCTCCAGACATCTACCATTATCGATACCCTCCTGCAGTAGTCACACATCTTTGCACAGTGATTCTGTTGGATCTATTGGGTTGTCAGCTTGGAGGCACTTCATATGGTGCTTTCGATCCGCCCACGCCAGTGCATCCACCATCGCTTACTAGGCAACCAGGAGATAGAGATGATTCTGCGAGGATTTATATGGTTTCAGTTGCGAGAGGGTAAGATTTCTAAATATAATAACGTTACTCATTTTTTAAATTACTATTTTATTATTCCCGATGAAATTACCGTTTGATCTTGTGTTGTAGGTTTAAGCCAGATGCTGGAGTTAGAAAAATGGCGCGAATATGCATTAGTCGGCACTTCAACGACTACTGGATCAGCTGGCAAAAGGTTCCAGAACTTGACAGGGATAGAATGTTTGAAGAATTTAAGGTAAGGATTTAACTTATCGCCTACTTATTAACAATTTGTTAGAACACAAGATTAAATATTATATTTTGGTTGTAGAAATTTTACTGGTGGGATGCTGCAAATGAATTTCTTATAAAGAGGAACTTTTTCCAAAGATGTTGAGGCAGATTTAAAGATCTATTGGATTATGCTCGAAGGAAATCGATAAAACCTAAGTGAATTCCTGAACCCTTATGGCCACTGTATCAGCTCCACTGGAATAGCCCAGAATACCAACTGTTGAGGAAAAAAGGAAAGAGAGCCCGGGCATCATCCAAGGTTGGCTCCCTACATACTGCGGGTGCTAGAAGTACTCTTGCAGTGAAAGAAAAATTGGTATGTAACTTTTGCAGTTTTAATTCTTTGTTTCGATTTAAATATTTTTATTATTTGAACATTGATAATTTTTTCATATGCAGGAAAAAGAAATGGGTAGGGAACTACCAACTGATGAGGTTTTCGAGGTGACTCATCTGAGAAAGAAATTGAACCCGAATGATGAAGATGTCTGGGTTGAACCTCGTGCAAAAGTTATCCACGTAAGAAATAAATTTTGAATATATGAATCTTTTTCTCAAAGTTGATATTATTCAACTATAACAACTTTAGTATTTTTTGACTGTTAGTATTAAATTTACCATAAATATATATATAGGACGAATTTAAGCGTCTTCTTGGTGAGTATCGTAGTAGTCTGCCTCCTGAAAGTCAGGGTGACCCAATACCCCAGTATGTACGGAATGAGTTATGAACAAAAGCTTCGGGCCCTGCAAATAGAGGTCATTTCTACTGATGCCACACTGAATATTTTGGCGATAATATTAGGAGTTCGTCCGGCCCTGCATACTCTAGCTCTTCGGTTGATGAAGAAACCATTGTAAGACTACAAAATACGGTTTCTCAACTCACCGAAGAGCTTGCTGAACAGAGACAGAGGTATGTTGAACAGAGTGCGAAGCAGAAGAAGACGAAGGAGGCAACGACATCACAAATTAGGATCCTGCAGCAGCAGTTTAGTTCTTTCATTCATACTGAGGGGGTTATTCCTCCGTGTCCTGGTGACGCATTTCGGGCTGCAAAAGGTCTAGGCCCTCTGGATGATTTCAGCACGGATGATGATATGGAAGACGAGGACGAATTCAATGATGATGACTGTTAGTTTTGTAATTTTTGTATGTCTTGTACTTTAAATTTAGACATTTGGTTGTTTGAAACTATTGTTGTAGTATTTTCGTACTCACTTTTGTTAGATATTTTGTATGTGTTGTACACTTTTAAAAAATTTCATTTATTTTTTTGTTGTTGTTGTATTTTCATTTTGGTTACTGCTCTTTATATTTGTTTTGGTTGCATGCAGTATTTGGGTTTTCAATTTTTCTTGTTTAAATTCCCAGAAAAACCGACCACAAGTGGTCGATTTTTCTAAATTTTTATTTTTGCAAAAAACCGACCACATGTGGTCGATTTTTCTATTTATTTTTTATAAAAAACCGACCACACCACAAGTGGTCGGTTTGTCTATATATTTTTTTTTGCAAAAAATCAACCATTATAAAATTAATAAATTAATTTAATAAAAACCGACCACAGGTGGTCGGTTTTTAGTTAAATTAATAAAATTAATTTTATAAAAAATCGACCACTTGTGGTTGGTTTATTTTTTCCTAAAATTATTTTTTTATTTAAATAAAATAATAATAAATTTTAAAAATGAATATATATATTTTTAAAAAACCGACCACTCATGGTCGTTTTTTAAAAAACTACCACTACTTTTCTGACCAAAAATTTTGGTCGGTTTTGTGGTCGGAGAATGGGAAAAAACGACCACTTGTGGTCGATTTTTGTGGTCGATTTTCCTCTTTTTTTTAGTAGTGATATATATATATATTTATATATTAATCTTCGATTCAACTCCCAATATTTAAATGACTTATAACAATAAGAAGTGATCTTGTAAATTAAAATAATTATTTAGTTTATTAATTCTTAATAAATGTGTCAAATCAATCACGAATGAATAAATATGAAAGGAGGAAGTAGTATTATATATACCGCAGCTTTCATTCTGTTAAGGTGACAATATTTAAAAAAAAAAACTTAAAAAATCAAATGGTTTTTTTGATGTAAATATAATTTTTCAAATTATTTTTAAATATCTTAAATTATTGACTACGCTAACTTTTATACTCATAATCTTTAAGATGATTTACAGCCTACAAATATTGATACTTGTTTTAGACGACAAGTTTTGAAATCATTCTTTTCTTTTTTTGTATAAATTTGACTGATGAAATAGTACTTTCACGTAGTTTACTTGACGAATCCTTACTTGAAACAACACCAAAAAATAGTGTACTTAATTTTCCCTTCATGTAAGGTCTTCTCTATTTAATTAGGAATCAACAATCTTAATTCTAATAATAAAGACAATCCTAAACTATGTCAACTTTTAAATCCTAAACTAATATGGATTGGACTCTACGTTTTCTCTATCATTCATTCAAGCTGGACGTTGACAGTGATACAACTTCAACTGTGCTCCAAATTTATAATAAGATTGTTATCTGATGGTTCATTAATTGCCAATGTAGAGGATTTTTGTAGAGTTTTCTGCCGAGATTGGACTAATCCCACCTATAAAAAGAAGAGATAGCAGTATGGCTATTTTTTTCACAATTTTGTCATGAATTGCATGTTTGAAAGTTTTTCTGATAATTATTTTGGAATCAAATTGTCCACCAGTGGTGTATATATTAAACTTGGGTCTGAATTGACCTGTATCTCTATCAAATGAACCTTATATCTTTTGGCTTAAAAAAAAACATGGCTTAATCAACATAATCCTAATCGTTATCTTCTTCTCTCATAGGTACATTAACAAACTGAGTGAAGGTTAAATTAGAACAAACTGAGTGAAGGTAAAATTAGAGTTTTTCGTAACATAATAATCCTTAATTTTTTTTGTATTTATTTCAAAATCCTTCGCAAAGTTTATAACCTTACAATCTTTATTTAAAAGTTGTGTACAGCGGTGAAAATATCAAAATTTTGTTGTACTCAATAATGTATTCGTCTACATTTTTCAGTCCCATCTTGATTATACTATGAATTTGTTGCAACTTCGATTGAAATTTCTTATCCTTACTAGCTTGTAGCTAATTATATATCCTCAAGAAGATCTCCCAAATTGTTTTGGTCAAGTGTAGTCGATAATAAGGAACATTAATGATTCTTTCGACCAGGATTTCAGTTAGCCAATTAGTCACCAAGACATTTTTTCTTCCCGTTCTAGAAATTTAGAGTTAATGCTTTCTTCATCCTTTTCGTTTATCATATTCTTAGATGACAGTTTTTCACAATATTGTCATAAATCTTCAAGGTATGCATCGACTGACTAATTTGAATTCTCCAAACAAGATAAATGAGAGATTTTAAATTTTTGGGACATATAGTATGATTGATTGATAGGTACGTTGGTCTGAAAGGAAGTGCGTCACGATACAATTTCTCAAGTCATGATGACACCTACTTTATTCCATCATTAGATATCCAAATCATAGCCCAAAACATCTAGTAATGGGCTCACCGGAGAAAAATAAAAAATAAGAGAACAAACATGTATGCCAAAAAGACTTTTTATCCAAACTATTTTGTCAAATACCCACAAGTTTTAAATCCTTTGTCAAATACCCACTTAATTCCACCTCACCACCAACTTTTCCAACTTAACAATTTCAGCCCCAACCTTTATAATAATTCACTTTGACCCAATACTTCCAACTTAATAAATTCACCCACAAGTTTCTAATAATACACTTCAACCCACTCCATCATCCACCACTATATATATAAAAATAATATCTAGGTTTCTAAAAATATTAAAAAATAATAATTCCAAAAGCTAAAAATAGAAAGTGGTTATTTTTCCCACCAAAAAGCTCCAATTCCGGCCACTTTTCCGGCGTTATTTTTCGACGATCAGCTGTAAATTAGTCCACAAACATCATAAGCTTGTCCATTGCATCCATTGTTACCCCATTTGTTTCCTATCTTCTCAAACACACTTTCCACCATTGTTTAAAAGCTTTAAATCACTCACATTACTCAAAACCACTTTAGAAAGTGCATTACAGCAGCTCAGGCGACTCCAAGTTCATTTCTTTAATCATTGATTACAAGCAATATTTGCAATTTCAAGTATTTGTACGGAAATCTGCGTAGTCATCGACCCGTCCCCGCCAGTCATAAATCGTGCATACAACACGACATAGACCATAAGCATAATCTACCATCGACCGAAGCTTAATTCTAGGATGTCTATTGCAGAATTTGTTCTAGTTTCTGGTGATTTCATGGAAGAATGGGTGGAGACATCGAAATGTTGGAAATAGAGATCATTTACCAAGATGACAATTTCCATTCCTGTTTGCCGCAACAGTTCGTACGACGAATTTGTTGCAAGCGTAATGCAGAGCGGGGATCTAGATTGTACGCCGAGCGATATGGTGATTAGTTATGTAATGCATTCGAGGTAAAAGGTGAATCCTACGATCATAAATAGCGATGTACGTGTGCTGATGTACATAATGGATGCTGATGCAGATGGCTTTAGGCCAATTTTGAGGATAAATGTGGTTGAGAGGTCCTTCGAAGGACCGTTGAATTTATCAGCACCCCGACCGCGGCGCCCGACAGTCGACGATGATTTGATCGACGACGATTTGAATAATTACGAGAACGATGTCGATGATACAATTAATATGGAAGATTATTCTATGCATATGGAAGATTTTTCATCGGACTCGCAAGATGATGAAGAAGATCGTGAAACGGAATCACAAGCAGGACACTCCTTCACCGACGGAACCAATTTTTATTGTGGTCAAACATTCGCCAATAAAAAAGAGCTAAAAATGTAACTAGACGCAGCAGCGGCGAGGCAATCTTTTGATTATTATATGGAGAAGAGCTGCACAAAATTGATGAAGACGCAGTGCTTATCTCGTGGTTGTGGCTGGCTGTTGCGGGCAAAAAAGTATGACACCTCAGACAGATTTTGCATATACAAGTATGTCGGGATGCACACGTGCGGCGTTGAAAATGCCACCCGCAGGCACAAAAAAGTCTCATCCAAATTGATTGCTTCAGTATGCGTAAATCATTTTCGGGATGGTAAGGGTCCAAGCATAAGAGAAATTCAAATAATTGAATTTAAGGAGTTGCGTTGCAACGTAAGCTATTGGATGTGTTGAAAAGGAAGTGTAATTGCGAATAACATCATTCGTGGGACACCGGAGCACGGATATGCTTGCTTGCCGTCTTTTTCCCACATGGTGGAGTTATTGAATCCTGGGTCTTCTTACTCTATCATGGTAAACCGGATGGATGGAGCGTTCGTTTACTACTTCTTAGCATTCAGAGCTTGCATACGAGGATATGCCCACATGAGAAAGATAATTGCCGTCGATGGCACACATTTGTATGGCAAGTACTAGGGCGTTCTGCTGAGCGCCGTTGCACAGGACACCGCAAATCATATATTTCCGATTGTCTTTTGTGTCGTCGATAAACAGAATAATGCTTCTTGGACCTTCTTCTTCCAGAAGCTGAAGTCTATCATAGAAGATGAACCAGATCTATGCGTCATCTCCGACAGGCATATTAGCATCGCCGATGCCTTCTCCCGTGTATACAGTCGTGCACATCACGGACTTTGCATGAGGCACCTCGCTAAAACTTTTCGGGTAAATCAATACTACGGAGAACATCTTTATCTATTCTACGTCGCGGCAAAGGCTTATTCCTTTGATGAGTTTAACGATAATTTTGTGGAATTGAAGATTAAATGCCCCAAGGCATCTCATGTCCTTGAAAATATGCTTGGTTTTGAAAAATGGAGTAGAGCACACTTTCCGGGCAATAGGTACGCCGTGATGACCACAAACATTGCCGAGTCGCTCAACTCGATTTTGATGGATGAACGGGAGTACCCCGTGTCGTACATATTCAATTCAATTGCTAAAAAATTTGGTGAAAAGTTTAGGGAGCGGCATGCATTTGTCGGTGGTAAAAAGAACATATTTGTGCCTTCTGCGGAAAGGATCCTAAGGGATAATAAGAGTGCGAGTGATTCCTTGTATGTGGGTAATCCAAACGGTGTTCTCGACGAGTATACGGTGTTCGGCAACGGCGTTACTGCCAAGGTCAATCTCTTAGAGAAGAGTTGTTCTTGTCGGAAATTTGACTTGGTGAAAATGTTGTACGAACACGCGATGGCATCTTTGAGAGCAAAATACAGCGATGGCGAAGATTATGGTAACTCCATCTATGACTACTCTTCGCCAATTTGTAAAGCTAAAAGTTACCTCCTCGCATACTCGGAAGCAATTAACGTGGTCCCTCCGGAGGCTGAATGGACTGTGCCACAGGAATTGGTAGATATCAAAATTTCTCCACCCCCGTACGATCCCAAACTCGAAAGGAAGAAAGTCAAACTCACTAAGGGCGTCGGTGAGACATTCAAGTTCAAAAGGAGGAATAGGTGTTCAATATGCAAGAAATCCGAACACAAAAGAACCACGTGTAAAATGGGAATCAAATCATAAATAGGCTTTTTTTTAGCTTCAGTTGTAAAGCTACTGTTTTGGGGGATGAATGTGCATTTCTGTAGATTTTAACGTTCAGTTATTATCGACCTAAAGCTTTGTCTACGATAGACTATCTATAGTCTATGGTATATATAATATATGGTCTATAAAATAATATGTATTGATTATATTATTGCTGATCTAACACGTTATGTTGGTCATTTTCCCGGCTTATCTCTCCAATCGATGCAATGAATCATTATTTCCCTTGTTTCC
This sequence comes from Capsicum pubescens, assembly GCA_030864215.1. NCBI lineage: Eukaryota > Viridiplantae > Streptophyta > Magnoliopsida > Solanales > Solanaceae > Capsicum > Capsicum pubescens. The sequence goes on from CM061548.1 coordinate 155,962,072, forward strand.
CATTCCTATTTATTAAAAAGTTGCACAAAACGTCTCTTTACGAGGAAAAACAACTGGTATACGCATACGAAATGTTTTCTCTTGTCAGACACGTCGACCTACCATTGGGTGGATATATGAACGGACGCAATCTACAGGTCTATAAGTACAGGCCCCTTTCTACGCAACCCTTCAGTTTTTCCTAAACCGAAAATATCATAAATCGTCTCTTCTTCTTCTTCTTCACACAAATAAAAAAATGCCACCAAGAAGGATACCCCTGTGCTCCATCAGACGTGTTCCTCCGAGGCACTACGACCTCCCCCTCCTAAGGAATTATTTGGACCGGCTTTTCTACGGGTTGGGTCAAGACCGCATCTACCAGGAGCGGGAGCTCCGTCAAATTGCTCGTTTCTTGAGGGCAATTCTGGAAAGGCTCGGAATGGAATGCCCTAACTACATCACCCCCCCACCATCCCCATAATTTATTTAAATGTTTTATTTTAGTATATGTTTTTAAGTTTTTTTGATTTGTTCATTGCTGAAGAAACTTTCTTTGTAGGATCTTGTTAGAAGAAAGCTTCTTCCATTTTCCCCTTTTTGATGTAAATTTTATTATGTAATGCAATGAATAATTTTAATACAACTATGTTTCAGTTTCTTTTAACATTGTGTGTTTGCCATCTTTGTTCTGATCCCTTGTTTAAAAACTCGAATCAAATATGTCTGCCTTTTCAAGTTACAGTATTGTGGCTTGACTAATTTCCTGAAGAGTAAAATCTAATGTTTAGATTTTATACAAAGTATTTCGTCGACTGTACATATTAGTCGATTGTAGACTACATGAATCGATGGATCATCGAGTAAATTAAAACAAATAATAACAGATTTTCAAAAAATAATTTAATTTTAAAAGATTTAAACAGATTATTACATGCTATGTGGCTGGTGGAAGAAAATAATTAAATTAAGAATGATTTAAATAGATAATCATACGTTTTGGGAATTATGAAAGATAATTATTAAATTTAAAAAAATTTAAATAAATAATAGTAACATGTATTTTGGGTTGGTGGAAGAAAATAATTAAATATAATATGATTTAAATGAATAATCATATGTTTTGTGGCTGGTGGAAGAAAATAATTTAATTAACAGGGATTTAAATAGATGATGTTGGACTGGTGGTGACACTTAATAGACCGTCGTATATCATGCACCATGTCCTCTATCGATCAGTCTGGTATATCGTAGACTTTCACATTTATTATCGCATCGACTGATATCATTATTATGCGTAGACCATGGTGATCTATATACACAGTTATAGACCATCACTTGGTTGTATTTAAAATATGATTAAATAAATTATAAATAAATATGGTGTGGATTTCTACACATGTTAAGGAGTGTAAACAAGTCACATAATCATATTAGAGCTTAGAAAAATTAGGAAGGGTGAATTAAGAAGTGTGTGGATGGGTAGTGATTGAATGCTCAATATCGTAAGAGTAATGTTTCTCAAAGCACAAGTATGTATTGAGGATGATAAATGTTTTACCACTATCAATTGCACACACTCTTTTGATTTAGGGGTGGTGATGAAATAAATATGTGGAATGTGTAGGCATCAAATACAATACATATCCTATATACATACTTATGCTTTATTTAAACATTACTCTTACGATATTGAGCATTCAACCACTACCCATCCACACACTTCTTAATTCACCCTCCCTAATTTGTCTAAGCTCTAATATGATTATGTGACTTGTTTACACTCCCCCACATGTATAGAAATCTAGACCATATTTATTTATAATTTATTTAATCATTTTTTAACTATATCCAAGTGATGGTCTATAACCTTGTACATAGATCACCATGGTCTACGCCTAATCATGATATCAGTCGATGCAATAATAAACGTGTAAGTCTACAATAGACTATACTGATCGGTGGATGACATAATTCATGATCTACGACGGTCTATTAAGTGTCATCACTAGTCCAAGATCATCTATTTAAATCATTTTTAATGTAATTATTTTCTTCCACCGGCCCCAAAACATGTTATTATCCATTTAAATCATATTATATTTAATTATTTTCTTCCACCAACCCCAAAACATGTTACTATTATCTATTTATTTATTTTTTTAATTTAATTATTCATTTTTTAACTACCTCTACGTGATGGTCTATAGATGTGTACATAGATCACGGTAGTCTACGCATAATCAGGATATCAGTCGATACACTAATAAAGGTGTAAGTCTATGGTAAATCATACAAATCGATGGCTGACATAGGTCATGATCTACGACAGTCTATTTAGTGTCACCACCAGTTCAAAAGAGAAAAATTACTTTTCCAACGGTAAAAAATAGCTACTTTTGTAAGCCATTAGTGTGAACACTTTATTTTTACTTCATATATAAGCTGTACATCCCTCCTTATTTTATTTCATCAACTTTATTTTATTTTTAAAAGTTCTACAATGTCGCAAACATCTCAATCATCCAATTTTAAAAATACTCTAATTTGTCATTGTGGGAATGCGGCTGTCTCGAGGACGTCACACATGGATTCAAATCTAGGTCACAAATTTTATAATTGTGCAATTGCAAAGGTGAGGTGTGCGTGTTTTTTTTTTAAAAGTTAAGTTAATGATTATGTAATTATTTTTTTCCTAGGATAATGGCGCATGCTCGTTTTTCAAATGGCTTGATAAGCTATCACCTTCATCTAGTCCATCAACGTTTATTCCGGGACTCAAGACATCAAATTTTCAAGGCTTGGCAAAATTTAATCTACTACAAAGGCTCCAACAATGCGAAGAAAATAAAAATTTTCTCATGACTTTGTTCAAAGAAGCCGAAGAACAGAGAGATCACTTTAAACTATTGCTACATGACACCCAAATAGAGAGGGATCAACTAAAACAAAAATTGATTTTGGCCGAAGAAAGAGAGAATGTCCTAAAAATGATGTTATGTGCTATAATGCTAGTATTCGTTATTTGGAAAAGTGTAACATGGATGTAGTGATATTGAATAAATAATAATAGTTCTACTTTTGTATAATGTTAAATACTATTTTTGATAGAACCATAGTCGATTAAACAGCACGTCAACTTAAATTCGACCAACAGGGTAATGATAGACTATGCATAAGGTATATGGAATATTAAGTATGCATTCTATGATATCAAGCATACAATGTACCAACTATGATCACACCCTGCATATTCAAATTCCATGCCACAAATCAGTTTGATAGAAACAGATTCAGCTCAGAATCATAACAAGTTTCATAAAATAAAAGAATAATTGTCATATCCTACCACCAGATCCTTCAAACTTCATATTTGTGAAATAAAAAAAAAATTGTCATATCCTAACAACTCATCATTTAACAACAAATTAAACATCTTAGCATTTAAATGTCTCTTTCCCTAAGTTTCTCATCAACAAAAGTGTTACTTTTGATTTCATCAACAATGTCCATGACCATATCTGCTTGGACAACTTCAACTTTTTTTTTCTCAACAATTGCAGCTGCTTCTTCAGTCTCACCTTCTTCTCCTTCCTTTTCAGCATGTGCATCAGCTGCTGCTTCTTCAGTTTCCTTTTCTTCCACACCTTCTTTTCTTACTTCACCTGCAGCAGTTGTTTCTTCCTCAGCTTTAGCAGCTGTTTCTTCCTCAGCTTCTTCTTTTCGTTCACCTGCTACTTCTTGCTCAACTTCTTCTTTGTCAGCTTTGTCAGCTTTTTCTTCAACAGTTTTTCCTTTTTTCGCGCCTCCTTGTTCATCTGCTGCTGCTGCTGCTACTTTTCCACTTTCTTCCTGGCTCTTAGCTTCTTCACCATCCTTATTTTCTTTTTTTTTTCCTCTTCTGCCACAACAGCAGCCAACTCATCCATTTTGCTCATTTTTTCTCCTTCTTCATTCCTCTTCGATTCATGCACATGCACTATTTCATAATATTACAAAGTGTTACTGATATTTAAAGCTGAATATTCATTAACAACATCAATTAATGAATGAAGTTACCTCGCTCATGTTGTCGCTCATCATTTTCCTTTTTCTTCATTCTTTTCTCTTTGATATAGGCAACAATATCCAACACCGCTTCCTCGAGCGCAGCCACACGCTTATGAAGATCCCCGGGGGATGAGGTTCCCACTATATCTTTGGAGGTGCTCGGAGAATCATCATCACCAATGCGTACTCCAATGGGGTTACCACCCAAAATCCCCATCATCATCACTGTCCTCATTTGAAGTGAGGATAGTCACCCCTTCTAACTCTTTCTTCAAGCCATCGAGGACGTTATTCTTCACCTCATTCGTATATGGCTCAAACATAATCATGTAATCCATCTTCGTCTCACGAACAATAGGGATGACGTACGGGTGCACGTTCTACCAAATATCAATTAACAATTACATAACATTCGATAAAACGGTATGATTATTGCATTATAGAAAATAGGTTCATATCTCGGTAAATTTTCCTTTATACTTGAATGGGTCGCCTTCGATTATCTTGTCGCTTTTTGAAGTATGCCATCTGAGGATGCAGGGGATGGGTAAGGGCTCATCCATTGATTTTCCAGCAAATTCTCCAAGATGAGGAAAGGCCTCATAGATCCAAATCTGTAAGCAGTACAACAGTGAAAAAAATAACTATGAGTCTATGACATAGTATAAATAAAATGATAATCTATGATAAACTCACTAAAGAGTTTATGGTAGATACCATGAATGCCCAGGGAAATCCGAATAGAACATAGGATGCCTTCGACTTCTCATCAAATACTTCCTTCTATTTTTCAGGTCACTTTTCTTCTTCAGATAGTCCATGGACAGTTGAAATGTCTCTTTCCCCCATGGATACTTCTCGAAGAAACTCAAAGAGTCGACCATTCGAATTAGTTTTGTGTCGACAACCTTCGTCAAATCTTTCTCAAGCAACATGGTGTGCAAGAACTACAGTAGACAAAACTTGAACTTTTGGTCCTCGTTCAGCTTATTCCTTCTGATCAGGTGTAACAAGTTGGCCGTCGTGATGTTTTTGTTTTTTGTCACCTTAAAACAAAAATTTTCCCCCTTTGCTAACACCTTCTTCATTTTTGATTCACTGGGGTATGGTGAGCAGTTCAGCCCCGTGATCAAACAAAACTCTTTCAAGCCAAAACAGGCAGGCTTGTTGTTAATGCAGAACCACATCTCATGACGCATCTTATCGTTCTTAACGCGTCGCAACAGTAAATAATGGACCAACTGCCCATTGAACTTGAGATGTTCCGGCAGGTTTCTCAGGTGTCCAAAATAGGACCGCTTGAATCTTTTCTTCAATTCTTGGTCGACAAGAATTTGCTTAAATTCACGATAAGCCATTCTTGATCTGACCGATATCTTTGCCGGGAAAGATCCGACCTCGTCAATTATCGTTCGAAGGTCATACCGCTCCACAAAAATGCACCTTGAAAGATATGGCACGGACAACGAATCATTATCCCTATCATCACTATTACTCCCACTTCCCTCGCACTCTTCACTGTCACCACTGACACTCCGCTTGGCAACATTTTCACTAGAATCAACGTAGTCGCTTATCTCCTTTAACTCCGAATCAGATTTGGACACCGACTCTTCAATTTTCTTTCTTTTTAACACTTTTTCAACTGCCGCAGCTCTTCTATTTCTACTACTACCAGTGGTATCGTCTTTCTGTTTAGGAATAATATTTTTTTCTACCCATTTTCAATACAGTCTACACCTAAAGAACAAATCTCCCATTTTCAGTTCATAGACCACAAGTCTATCAACAGAAATAACTCAATGATCAAATGAAAAGCCCCCCCCCCAAAAAAAAAAAAATTAACAAATACCCCACCATTAAACAGTTCACTACACAAACATACAATAATTGAACCAAAATCGAACATGCAAAATATCAAAACACAACAATTGCTAAAAATCAAACTAATTAGCTATTAATATTTTAATTTTCACTATTTCAGCAATCATGTTTTAAAAGAGTTTCATATGTCTGAAAATTAAAATATATCTAGGGCATTCTCATTTCATAGACCAAGGGTCTACGAATAGACCGCGAGTCTACAGATAGAAACAGGACGCTGTTCAAATCAAAATGTCAAAATAACTCTTCAAACAACAATTATACCACCATTCAACACTTCTTTGCTAAAAAAAACACGATTAAATCAAAACACCAAATTCGAAAAAAAAAAATCCTACATCACTACCAATCGATTAGAAAAAAGAAAAACCATTTAAATGGATCTAGAAATGATCGAAACTCAATTTTAACTAACCTTGCGAAGCAACAACGCTCCCTTAGAAGCTGCAGATGAAGAACGTACGAAAATGACGTTTTTGGGAGAAGTTATTTGAAAGCGGGAGTTGGGAATTGAAGAGGAGAGAGAAAGGTTTTTTTTTTGTATATTGGAATAAGTGGAGGGGGTTAGGTGTATTCTATTAAATTTGTAAAGTTGTATAAATGATGAATTGGTCCCTTGGCCCACGTGTGGGCCCCACTTTTTCCACTTTTTACACCCTAAACCTAAAAAATAAATCAAAAAGAAATTAAGTGGGTATTTGGCAAAATAGTTTTGCAAAAGTTCTTCTTTGCCAATTATTCTCGAGATACTAAGCCAAGAAAAGCTACGCTATACATATATATAAACATGCTATAAAATGGAGGGAGGAGGACAAAAAATACAAAAAAAGTATTCTCCAAGACTTGGTAAGGTGGGTGCATGCCACTAATGAAAAGAGAGTACTAGACGATGCCAAATACACAATATAATCTTGAAATAACCAAAAAGACTATCCAACAACAATAGAAGGAGGGGATCAACTTTGAACAGTAAAAGCTCATCCCATCTCCGAATAGCAACACAATCTTAGGATAACCTCATCAACGGCCATAACTCGTATTCGGATGTATATGAGGAAAAAGATAGAGAAGTGTAGTAATATATCTTTTCTTGCTTCTCTAAGTGAGTCGGTAACTTCATCATATAATTATGCCGTCGGTCTCTATTTAATTTGGACTCAACAATTAATCATAATTCTAAGAATATAACAATCATAAACTATGTAAACTTATATACTTCCTCCATTTCATACGGAATGACCTAGTTTGACTTGTTACAGAGTTTATGAAAATATATATTTTTTTGAATCTTTTGATATTAAATTAGATTTATGTCAACTATTCAAAAATATACTTTAATCTTGTAGTCTCAAACATGCCGTATGAAAAGTTAAAATTAAAGTGTTGCTAAAAGAAAAGGCCACTCTTTTTTAAATGAATTACAATGGAAAATAGTCATTCTTCATGAATTGGAGGGAGTAGAAAACTTAAACTTATATGAATTGCACTCTTTGTTCTTTCTATCACCTTTCACATAAACTTGGTCGTGGCTTTTTCGATCTCAGTACAATGTCAGAGTAACAACAGTGCAGAAGTACTGGCAGCCAAGTTTAGAGTGAAATGGTCTTATCGACAAGGGTACAATAGTTTAATTCTTTAGCTCGATTCCATGATAATCGCCAACATGATTTCTAACATAGATGTCAACAACAGGAAAATAAAACAAAGCATAGACAACCATTAAAAGATCAAACAGGGGATAAATTTTAAGGTGCATCATTGTTTCAGAGAGTGCAATCAAGTTGCAGATATTTTTGCAAAATTAGCTTCTACCTCTGTCCAAAACAGTATTGGACGCTCATTTTATATCTGCCCAAAAATGCTAAAGGCCCTTTTCAGCTTGATAAGGCGCAAATGCCTAGTTTTTAGACAAACTCGACTAAGTTAATTTCTATATTAGTTAGATGCTACTTCGCCAAAAGGTTGCCTTGCGCACACGAAAGATTACATAGTATCATAAAGTAATATAATCGCCTTTTAAATCCAAATATGATCCTTAGAGACTTGTGCTAACAACTATCTAAGACTATTTCACTAATAAGATTAATTCAGTATATACGTAACCACAAGAGTTAGTTTGCATTTCATTACCCGAATGACACTCTTGAATGCAAAAGTCCTATAGGGGCAAGTGAAAGTAGTCTTTTCTTGGTCCACGGGAGTAATTATGATTTGATTGTAACCCGAGTACCCGTCAAGAAAATAATACCAACCCCTTCCTTCTAGTCTATTCGGCATGTGATCCATGAAAGACATAGAGAAATGTTCCTTTTGCATCCAACTGTGTGTTAAACATCTCCTGGAAGTTTTTATTGGGTTATTAAGAGGCGTGAATGAAAACTGAAAAGGTGTTTTTTTTTCAGAAAGACACCGAGAGAAAGAATGCAATTTGAATAGGAACCTTTTCGGATTGAATGATTATGACCTTTTCAATGGTTGTGAATTTTTCAAAGAGTTGCACCTTTTCCAAAGAGTTGCACCTTTACGAAAGAGTGCACTTTTCTGGACCATTGCTTCTCTTCATGAAGCAACACCTTGATGACTATAAATACCTGAATTTTTCCTTAGGTAAATACAATTTTTAAGAGTTGAAAACATTCTTATTCTTGAAAACTCTCTTGTGATTATCAAACTGTTGAGTGCGTTCGATGTTTTTAAAAGTTTGAGGTACCGCTACTTTCAGAAAGTGAACCATTTTATCCTGAGAGGAAAGATTCCATAATCTTAGATACTTGAGGGGAATAAATTCCTTAAGGACACACTGTGAAGTCGGTGGACTTGGTTCTTAAATTTCTACTTCATCTTCATTTCTTAATAATTAATAAACACTTCATTTGATGGTTCTTTTGATTATTCATTTGAATTTGTGTTTAAAAGTGTTGAACTTCATTGTAGTTCTTGAAAACTTATTCTTGAACTTAATTCGAAGTTTGTATAAAAAACATACAGATTTTGTACCTGCCGGAATAACAATCTTAAGGAATTTACAGGAAAAAATATTGTTTTGTGCTTGTTTGGTGTAATATTTTTTTCACCATTTATAAATTAAGTACTTTTATAATATGTATTGTTTGGTTTCTGGAGATTAAAGCATATTGCTTTCTACTCTGTTTGAACTTAACAATTGATTTGAAGACAAAAACTTCAACACAAGTTAAAGGTCATTCAGTTAACGATTAGAAGAACATAAAAACATCATCGTTAAACTAGAAACAAGTGGTATTTAAAGTTGTTACAACTTTATAATTAGTATTCTGATATACTAAGTTGATTGTCTTTTTGTGACAGAAAAATGATATTGATGCTCATGCAACTGATGGTGTGACAAGTGTTACAGCAACAAATATTGCTACAACAAGTCGCAAAAGTGCTACGCCCACAATGGAACCTGCAGAGAAACTCAAAATATTTTCGAATGTAGATTTTAAACTCTGACAACAAAAAATATTCTTCTATTTGACAATTTTATGTCTTCAAAGGTTCATATCTGAAGATGCTCCAGAATTATCTGAAGAATCATCGAACAAAGAGCGATTCATTGTAATTGAGGCATGGAAATATTCAGATTTCTTATGCAAGAATTATGTCCTAAGTGTCCTCCAAGGCGATCTGTGCAATGTGTATAGTGGAATGAAGACTTCGAAAGAGTTGTGGAATGCGCTGAAACCAAAGTATAAAACCAAAGATGCAGAAACTAAAAAATTCTTCATTGCAAGGTTCCTTGACTACAAAATGATTGAGAATATGACGGTAGTATCTCAAATATAGGAATTGCAAGTAATCATCCACAATCTCCTTGCTGAAGGTATGAATATAGTAAATATCTTATTTGAACAAGTTAAATGTGTTCTTAATACTTACATGATCTTTGATGTAGGTTTGATTGTGAATGAGGCCTTTCAAGTGAAAGCCATAATAGAGAAGTCGTCACCCTTGTAGAAGGACTTTAAAAATTACTTGAAACACAAAAGGAAGGAGATGTCAGTCGAAGACCTCATTGTAAGATTGTGCATTGAGGATGACAACAAAACTATCAAGAAAAGGTCGAAGGGAACCTCTTCAATCAGTGGATCTAATATTGTAGAGGACGACCTTAACAACTCAAAGAAACCAAAAACAGTTGGACAACAAGGAAATCCACCAAAGAAGAAATTCAAATAAAAGTTCTTTATTTATGGCTAGGCCGACCAAAAATCAGTGGATTGTCGTGCCCCAAAGAAAGGCAAGAAAAAAGATCAAGCCAATATGGTTGAATCCAAAAATGAAATGGATGATCTATGTACTATACTTATAGAATGTAACTTGGTGGAAAATTCTAGAGATTGGTGGATAGATTCCGATGCCACCCTCCATATATGTGCCAGTAAAGAGTTATGTGCTTCATACGCTCCGACTCTAGATGGGAAGAACATCTATATGGCAAACTCCGCAAAAATAAAGGTTGAAGGGACGATAAAAATCTTCTTGAAAATAACGTAAGACAAAGTGTTGACTCTTAACAACGTCCTTTATGTACCAGAGTTGAGAAAAAACTTTATTTCTATATCACTTCTAACCAAAAATAGATTTAAATATGTATTTGTTACTAACAAGGTTGCAATTAGCAGGGGAGAAGTTTATGTAGGAAAAGGCTACCTCACTGAGGGCCTGTTTAATATGAATGGAGTGACTGTTGAAATCAATAAAAGTTCTATTTATTCTTACTTGCTTAAGTCTAATGAATTGTGGCATGAATGATTAGGACATGTCAATTACAAAACTTTGCAAAAACTGATTAACTTAGATGTTTTCCCAAACTTTGAGTTCACTAAATCAAAATGTCAAATGGGTGTGGAGTAAAAGTATGCTAAGCATTCGTATAAGTTTGTTGAAAGGTATTCCAATCCATTAGACTTAATCCAGACAGACATTTATGATACGAAGTCAACACCATCTCGTGGTAGGAAAAAGTATTTTATAACTTTTATTGACGATTGTACTAGGTACTGTTATGTCTATTTGATAAATAGTAAATATGAAGCAATAGATGCATTTAGGCAATATAAAATAGAAGTTGAAAATCAGTTAGAGAAAAAAATCAAAACAATAAGAAGTGATAAGGATGGAGAATATGAATCTACTTTTGCGGAAATATGTGTAGAGAATGGAATTATCCATCAAATTACTGTCCCATATTCACCTCAATCTAATGGAATTGCAAAAAGGAATAATCAGACCTTAAAGAAAATAATAAATGTCTTACTTATAAGTTCAAGTTTACCGTGAAACTCTGGGGAGGGGGGGGGGAAACTATCCTTACAACTAACCGAATACTTAATAGAGTGTCCCATAGTAAGACACTATCAATTCCATATGAAAAATAGAAATGAAGGAAACCCAACTTGAAATATTTCAATGTGTGGGGGTGTCTAGCAAAAGTCCAAGTTCCTATGCCTAAAAAGATAAAAATAGGACCTAAGACTGTGGATTTCGTGTTCATTGGGTATGCTAAAAACAATAAAGCATGTCGGTTTCCGGTTCATAAATCTAAAATCCTGATATCAATGAAAATACGATAATTGAATCATATAATGCTGAGTTCTTTGAACACATTTATCCGTATAAAACTAGACATGAACAGTCTAGTGGAGGGTCTAAATGACCTTGAGATGAACTAAGAAAGAATGAACATAATGATGAGAATTCAAGATGTATTAAACTTCAAAGAATGTCAATTTCATTTGGATCGGATTTTGTAGCATTTCTCCAATAAAATGAGCCTCGAATATTTAAAAAAGCGATGTTGTCTTCAGATTCATCCTTTTTGAAAGAGGAAGTTAATAGTGAGATTGATTCAATCTTGAGCAACCATACTTGGGAGTTGGTTGATCTTCCTCCAAGAAATAAACCTTTAGGTTCTAAATGGATCTTCAAAAGAAAAATTAAAGTGGATGGTACTATTGACAAATACAAGGCAAGACTTGTAGTTAAAGGCTTTAAAGAGAAGGAAGGCCTTAATTATTTTGATACATACTCTCCTGTAACAAGGATAACATTAATTCGGATGTTAGTTGCCTTGGAGGCGATATATGATCTTGAAATCCATCAAATGAATGTGAAAACAACATTCCTAAATGGAGAATGGGAGGAAAAAAATTATATGGAACAATTCGAGGGTTTTGTGGTTTCTGGTAAGGAAAAGAAGGTGTGCAAACTTGTTAAGTAGCTTTATGGACTAAAACAAGAACGCAAATAGTGGCATGCAATGTTTGACCAAACCATGTTGGCAAATGAATTTAAGATAAATTAATGTGATAATGCGTTTACATTAAAGACACTCCAAATCACAAGGTCATTATTTGTTTGTATGTGTATGATATATTGATCATCAGTAGAGATATTTCTAACATAAATGCTACGAAATGAATGCTTGAGAGCAAGTTTGATATGAAAGACCTTCGAGTTTTGGGTATGATTTTAGGAATAAGAATCCATAAAATTCCACAGGGGTTGGCGTTGTCACAGTCTCATTACATTGAAAAGGTACTTGACAAGTTCAAGTATTTGAATTTTGGTATTAGTAAGACTCTCCACTAGACGTGAGCTTTGTACTTCAAAAGAATAAAGGTGAAAGTGACTCACAGTTGGACTACGCAGGAGTGTTGGGATATTTAATGTATATCATAAATTGTACACAGTCAGACATAACATGTGCTATTAGTAAATTGAGTCGGTACATGAATAATCCCAATAAAACACATTGGATGGAAATGAAAAGAGTTTTAGGGTATCTTAAATACACTCAAAACTATGTTTTGCATTATAATAAATATCCAGCAGTAATTGAAGGATATAGTGATGCAAATTGGATCACTGGATCGAATGAACTAAAATTCACAAGTGGATATATATTTACTTTAGGTGAAGGAGCAGGCTTTTGGAAATCGTCCAAACAGACATGTATTTCCAGTTCTACAATGAAATCTGAATTTATTGCATTAGATAAAGTCGACGAAGAAGTTAAATGGCTCCAAAATTTTGTAAAAGATATTCCTTATTGGCCCAAACCATTGGCAACAATATGTATACACTGTGATAGCCAAGCGACAATAGGTAGGGCAAGAAGCATGATGTATAACAGTAAATCTCGTCATATAAGATAAAGACATAATACCATTAGAGAACTACTCTCCAGTGGAATTATCACTGTTGACTATGTAAAGTCAAAAGATAATGCGTCAGATTCACTTACAAAAGGCCTATCTAGAGAAGGAGTTGAGAGAATAACGAAGGGAATGAGTTTATGGCCTAGGACAAGTCAGCATGACAGTAAATCTACCTAGCAGACTAGAGATCCCAAGAGATAGGTTTAAGGAGATCAAACAAAATTGTGATTGAGGGTTCAACATTGTTAATATACTCAACCTATTCTCATGATGTAGACAATGTTTAAGAAAGAAAGATAAGGTTTATGGTGTTAAGCTTTTTAATGGTTATCTAAATTTGAAATATTTGACCAAATAGTTTAATATATAGGATTGAATATTTAGAAATCACCTATATGAGGGTGATGTGGAAGCCGCTTCAAGGAGAATTCTAGTAAAGGCCTGTTCTCTACACTCTCATGAAACCAGGACATGTTCATGGCTGAAATGAACAAAATCGTGAGAACCATAAACGGTAAAAGACTGGTTGTGTGACATGTATTGTCTAGGCGTACATTAAAGTTCGACGGTTCAAATATATCAAATCTATCAATTGACTGAGTGTATCTGATGCATGTTAACTACGGAAAATTCAGAGGAAAACTCACTTATCAAGATGCAATCAGCCTTTGCTTATTGATCACATACTTCTCTGTAAATTTTTGATAAGATAGTCATTACCCATTCATGTGGAGGATTGTTGGTTATTAAGAGGTGTGAATAAAAATAAAAAAGTGGTGTTTTTTTCGAAAAGACACTAAGAGAAATGATGCAATTTGAATAGGCACCTTTTCGGATTGGATGGTTATGACCTTTTCAATGGTTAGTGAATTTTTGGAAGAGTTACACCTTTTCCGAAGAGTTGCAACTTTATGAAGGGGTACACCTTTCTGAACCATTGCTTCTCTTCATGAAGCAACAACTTGATGGCTATAAATACCTGAATTTTTCCTCAGGTAAAGACAATTTTTAAGAGTTGAAAAACATTGTTCTTCTTGTTAAAAACTCTCTTGTAATCATCCAACTATTGAGCGCGTTCGAGGTTTCTGAAAGTTTGAGGTACCACTACTTTCATAAAGTGAACCATTTTATCCTGGGAGGAAAGATTCCATAACCTCAGGTACTTGAGGGGAATAAATTCCTTAAGAATACACCGTGAAGTCGGTGGACTTGGTTTTTAAATTTCTGCTTCATCTTCATTTCTTAATAATTGATAAGCACTTCATTTGATAGTTCTTTTGATTATTCATTTTAACTTGTGTTTGAAGGTGTTGAGATTCATTGTAGTTCTTAAAACTTGTTCTTGAACTTAGTTTGAAGTTTGTATAGAAAACATGCAGATTTTGTGCCTCGGAAACAACAGTTTTCTGGGGTGATGGGATCACAAAATAAGTGTTGTATTGAGACCAGGCCTTTGCCTCCCTATTTGTGAGTTTTTGTTAATACAACTGGACAATTTCATTGAGAAAAAGATGGAGGGAGAAATAACCCGATAAAGATGATAACCTACATGCTATCACAGGTTTCATAAATACCAATAATATAGAAAATCTTTACACTATTAGATATAATTAACTTAAACTTGTACTTCTTCAATGCTATTTGTAACACTCGTTTATTTTTTATTTATATATAAAATTTTATCAATATTTGTAATATAGAAAAGTTTAAATGCCCTGCCGCCTCCCTCTTATTCTCTCTTTTTATTTTGTACTAAAGAGTATTTTGAGGAGTTAAAGGAGCTAAGGGCTTGCTTTATTTGTGATAACAGTGTCATCTTTTGATTTTTATCTCCATGTATACATAGCAAGTTGTTCCATATACATACTTCACTTTAATCGACTCCCTTACTTCTCTACACTAGGTCTACATGTTGCATTGGTCCTTACAAAAGTTAAGATCCTCTCCACGGCTCTTCTTTTTTCTATTTATACCACCACTCCTTTTTGTGATGTTATTTTCATATACTGTAATCATGAATCCTCAAGATTTTGCCTCCAAATTATCCCTTTACCCTTTAATATTAATCTCTATCCGCCATATGATATTCCTTCCTTTTTAGTAGGTATAAAAAAGAATGATATTTTTTTTATTTCAATTTGTTTGTATGATAACTTGGTAAGAAATTTAAGAAAATAAAGAGGATTTTTGAATTATTCTTGTAATCATGAGCTAAGGATACTTAGAAAAATCAAAGTACCAGAATGTTTTTAAATTTTTTGGTGTTACACATTACATGTACAAAATTAGAATTAAAGATTTGTCAAAAAAGGATAGAAACTTTCTTTATTTTTGAAGGGACTAAAATAAAAGTAAGACAAACGAATTGAAACATGGAGAGTAATCTTTTATATTGTAGAGAACAAGAGACGGTATTTGGAAATTTTTCTTGTCTGTATATTTCTTGCCAATCATGTTTATTTATACAAGCTAAAGAATCTTCTCTTCTAAGTTAAACAATGAAAATAAAAATAAAAGAAGAAACTTCTCTTCTAAGCTAAAATAAAAGAACTTTCTACTCAAAGCTAAATATTTGGACTTGTGGGTTGTTGGTACTGATGACTGGCCTAATATGGGCCCAATCCTTTTATTTTCTTTGGCCTACCCCATTTTCTTGTGTGAGATGAACTTCTCATCTTCTCGTTCTTTGTTACTGCGATGAACATCTCCATTATTACTGTCAACACCACCCCTTAAGTTGGATGGGAGTGAAACGAGTCCCAACTTGCCGATTAAAGAGTGATGTGAAGGCCCAAACAAGGGTTTGGTAAGAAGGTCAGTGAGTTGAGAGGCGACAGGAACAAAAGAAAGGGAGATTAATCCGGCGATAAATTGTTGTCGAACAAAATAACAGTCAAGTTCGACGTGTTTGGTGCGTTCATGGAAGATGGGTTTTTTGGCTATATGGATTGTTGCTTGGCTGTCGGAGTGAATAATAATGGGAAAAGATGAAGGGATACCTAAGTCACGAAGGAGTCGACGATATTCTGCCTCAGTAGAGGATAAAGAAATGGATGATTGTTTCTTGGACTTCCAAGAGATGGGAGATCCACTAAAGGTAATGTAGAACCCGCTGACTGAACATCGAGAATCTATAAAAGAACCCCAATCAGTGTCGGAAAAACCAATAAAGGAAAATGAAGGGTAACTAGTAAAGAACAAATCTTGACCTGGGTCGGACCGTAGATAACGAACAACTTGAAGAGAAGCATTGAAATGGGGAAGACGGGGTTGTTGCATATACTGGGAGAGATGTTGGATAGCATAAGAAAGATCAGGGTGAGTATATGTAAGGTAGTTGAGCTTTCCAATTAGGCGACGATAAATAGTAGGGTCAGTAATGAGTTCTCCGGAGCTAGATGAGAGCTTAGCTGATAGATCCAATGGAAAAGAGACTAGGGGCAATTGAGCACAATCAAATTCAGCAAGCAGCTCGAGAGTGAATTTTCTTTGAGTAACAATCAACCCATCATCTTCTCTGTAAACTTCAAGTCCCAAAAAATAGTGTGAAAAACATTAGTATGAATGTCTTCTTTGACAAACATTACCATTGGGATTGTTTAGTTGATCCTCTGTTGCGTGTTCTCCTTGGTATTGAAATAGGAAAGTTATGAATGATGTAATAGTACATCTATAATCTATAATTGTGTTTACATAATAATTGCTTGAAACTTTGAAAGTACTCAAAATAAGAAATTCCTTCAATCTTGTGATAGTAGAGAAATCACTTCCAGTGATGATTATATCTTTGACATATACAATAATGATAGTAATAAGATCTCGGATTTCTTATAAAACAGTGAGTAATCATTAAGTGATAAGTAGAAACCTTTGAAATGAAGAGCTGCTGATAGTCTAGTAAACCATTATCGCGATGCTTGCCTTAACCCGTAGAGTGATTTCTTGAGTCGACAAACAAGATTAGGACTAGGACAAACCATGCCTCCTGGAAACTTCATGTAGACCTTTTCATCAAGGTCTCCGTGTAGAAAAGCATTGCTGACATCTAGCTAAAAAAAGAGGCCATTTTCTTTTTACACCAATAGCCAAAAGACACCTTATAGTTGTCATTTTGACCACTGGTGAGAATATTTCAGTAAAGTCAATCCCAGCCCTTTGAATATCACCTCGAACTATGAGTCTTGCTTTGAGTCTATTAATACTACCATCAGACCTATGTTTCACTTTGTACACCCATTTGCAGGGTAGAGCCCTTTTGCCTTTAGATAGCTCCACAATATCCCAGGTTTGATTAGATATCAAGGCCTCAATTTCATCATTCATAGCTGTTTGCCAACCTGGGTGCATTGCTGCTTATGGATAGGTAGTGGGCTCAGTGACAGAAGAGATAGAATTCACTACAAGTTGATTTGTAGAAGAAAGTAAAGTAAAGGGAAAAACCTGGATACCGATAGGTGAAGTGAAGCAAGAAGTAGTAAGATCAGTGAGAAACACATTGTTACAGTAATAGTCATCTAAATAAGCAGGTTTTTTATGGGTTCTAGATGATTTTCTTGGTTTAAGAGGAGTAATAGGTTGAGGTAAAGAAATAATAGGATCAGAGATAGAGGAGGTAGGATTAGAATTAAAGGTAGAAGGAGGAGAAGGAGATGAAGGATCTTGTGTAGTTGTGGAGATAGGTGTTAAATTAGGGCCAAAAAGAATGGCATATGAATATGGAGAGATAGGATATGAATAAGAGAAAATTGGAGCAGAGCCTAAAGTCCTCCTGAAAGGAAAAACTGTTTCATGGAAGTGAACATCTCTTGAAACAAATATTTTCCAGTCTTGTAAGGATAATAACTTATACCCCTTTTGTTCCGGTGGATATCCTAAAAACACACAGGCAATAGCTCTAGGTGAAAATTTTGATCTATTTGGAGTTAAAGTAGAAGCATAACAGAGACAACTAAAAGCCTTGAGAAATTGATTTAAGAGGATAACCAAACAAAACTTCATGAGAGGTCTTACCATTTAAGACTTTGGAGGGGTATCTATCGATTAAAAAAGTAGACGTAAGAACACAATCATCCCAATAAGAAATAGGTAGGCTACACTAAAACAACAAAACCCTAGAAGTTTCTAAAAGATGCATGTGCTTTCTCTCCACTATGCCATTTTGTTGAGGAGTAGAAATACATGATGTTTGATGAAGAATTCCTTGAGAAAGCAAAAATTCAGAGGTAACAGTTCTCTTTCCCAATTCTAAAGCATTGTCAAACCTGATGATTTTCACTTTACTGTTAAGCTACCTTTGAACCATGGATAGAAACTATTTTAGCATAGGAAAAACATTAACCTTAATGCTCAATAGATAAGTTCAAGTAGTTTTGCTAAAATCATCTACTATGGTAAGGAAGTATCTGTAACCATTGTAGGTTGAATTTTTATAAGGACCCTATGTATAAATGTGAATTAATTCAAAAGGTGGTTTGATTTTAATGTGACTAAGTGGAAAGGGCAATTTAGTTTGCCTGGCAAGATGACAAACATCACAAATGAAATTGGAATCATATTTGAAATTAAAGGAACTTAGCTTGTTCATTGATGAAATGGGCAAATACCCTAGTCTTACATGCCGTAGATTAAAATCAGAACTGTTGCTACTTGAAACTGAATTAGTTAAGGAACTACAACTGAAAAAACTAGAACTAGAAAAGAAAACTACATCTTTCTTGACAGGATTCTTAGACTGGACATTCGAAGGAAAAAAATGATAGAGTCCATTCTGTGCTTCACCAAGAACCAGAGGCCTCTTCACTGAAGGGGCCTTCAAGACACATTCGGTAGAAGAAAACATGATTAGACAATCTAATTATGTGCATAACTTGTGCATTGATAGGAGACTGAGCTTAAATGTAGGCACAAAAAACACATTGTGAATAATGAGATCAGGAAATAGAGCAACAGTTCCCGAATGAGTAACTTTTACCCTAAAAGAATTAGGTAAAGTAATGTTGATGATTTGATTAAGGGGTGCAGGAGTAGTAAAGTTTGTTGCATCAAAACACATATGCTGACTCGCCCCTGAATCTAAAATCCAGGTGTTAGAATTTAAGAGTAGTAAACAGGAAACTGAACCATTACCAGCACAAGCAGCTGTAGCTGCAGAATTAGAAAGTGAAGCATCTGGTTGAGAGATCTTAGCCTGATTTAATATATTAACCAATTGAGAAAGTTGCGTACTGGTGAACTGGTTTCCAACTTGATTTGCACAATTAGGTAAAGAACTAGAATAAATAGGTAAATCAGAGGGAATAACAACATTGCTCCTCATAGTGATTTACATCCTTTTATTTCTGGTGAACTTGAAATCATTAGGAAAGCCAATGACCCTGTAGCATTTATCAACTTTATGTTCAACCTTCTTGCAGTGAGAACATGTCAAAGATGTGCCAATCTTCTTGGATCTATATTCAGGAGTATGATTCCTCAGATTATTTTGAGAGTACCAAGGAGGTGCATTGCTGTCAGCAACCAAATATGAAGAGTGATCCCCCGTAGGGCTGGAGTAGACAGTAATCTCCGTTTGTTTTTCATCCTGAATGAGAAGAGAGTAAGCAAGACTCACAGAAGGTCGAGGAGAAATCATTAAGATGTTGCTCCTCAAAGCCCCATAAGCTTCATTCAATTCCATAAGGAATTGTATGAGTCTCTCATCTTGTTGTGCTTTACTAATTCTCATCTTACCACAACAATCACACTCACAAGAGCAGGTGTTTTTAGTGTTCAAGGTATCTAACTTATCCTATAACCCCTTGACTTTTGTGTAGTATGCTGCAATATCATGTGTTCCCTGGGACAACTCACTCATTTCCTTTTGGAGTTGATACAATTTGGCCCTATTAGATTGGATAAATCTATCCTCAAGATCCCTCATAGTGCTTCAACTGTTTTGGAATAGAGCACACTGTCAGCAATGTCTTTAAAAAGTGAATTCAGCAACCAACTGGTAACTATGTCATTGCACTGGATCCATGATTGCAGATTTGGATTGTTAAAGACTGGAGCCTTGCAGCTTCCATCAATAAATCCCAGCTTATTTTTAGCTGAGAGAGCAATGATAATGGATCTTCTCCATCCTCCATAACCCTTTTCTTAAAAAATGGAGTTCACCAAAGACATCCCTGGTGAATAAGATGGATGAAGGAAATAAGAGCTGCTTTGATCCGAAACTTTGGATGCAGCAGGGGCAGAAGGTGACTCAGAACTTGTGTTTGCCATGGTAGGGAAAAGAAGGCTTCGAAGAGAGGATCTTCAAAGAAGCTTTGATACCATGTGGAGAACAAAAGACAGTATTTGGGAATTTTTCTTGTATGTATATTTCTTGCCAATCATGTTTATTTATACAGGCTAAAGAATCTTCTCTTCTAAGCTAAACAATGAAAATAAAAATAAAAGAAGAAACTTCTCTTCTAAGCTAAAATAAAAGAACTTTCTAGTCTAAGCTAAATATTTGGACTTGTGGGTTGTTGGTACTGATGACTGGTCTAATATGGACCCAATCCTTTTATTTGTTTTGGCCTTCTCCATTTCCTTGTGTGAGATGAACTTCTCATCTTCTTGTTTTTTGTTACTGCGATGAACATCTCTATTGTTACCGTCAACATATATCTACAACAATTTTGATTGCAAACATTTCATTTTACCCTTAATAAAATAATTTATAGGTGTAAAATTTTTTAATCTTTATTATAAATCATAAATTTCACGATATCCAATCAAGTAGTTTCATAAGTATAAATTGATACGGATAGCGTACTATCAAAGAAGCTAGATCATTTACGTAGAGCGTGGGGAAGGGAGCGGTGTCATCATATCATGATGGTACTGTTACCTTTCAGTCTTTTTACAAACAAAATATTATGCATGTATATTTCTCTTTTCTCTCATTGTGTTTTTATGGTTAGTTATAAACAGTTGCATTGTTTTTAGAGGAACTTTGGCATTTTCTTTCTTTGACTACGTAGCGTCACTAATCTTATCTCGTCTCTCTATCATTTCACAAAAATGTAGTACCACAAGGGAATGTGACCATATAGAAGAATCTCACGTTAATTTAACTTATATATTTATCCGGAAAAGTATTTCTTCATTTTAATATATGTTGCATTTTTTGAATTTTGATATTCAAATAAATTTATTTTTGAGCATATTTTTGATTTATTTTTAAAATATTTTAACTATTCAGTTATGACGATTTATAGTACTTTTAATGCTGTTTTTAAATAAATAAATTTTATTTCAAAAAGTTTTAAGATTTTATGTCTAAATTCATGGTCAAATTTAAATTAATTAACTATTCAAAAATTGAAAAGTGTCACATAAATTGAGAGAAGGAAGTACAAACTTTTTCTTATACTATAGTGGAGTTTATTTTAGTAATAAAGTAACATGTTACTAATTTCGCTTTTGATATAGAAGCTTTTTTTGCACTGGTAGTATATATAAAGCTTATTAAATTCTTGAGAAAAATAGCATTTTTCCATTTTAATTTATGGGGTATTTGTTGAATTGTGAGATTCGAACGAGTTCTTTGGCCATGACTTTTTCATAAGTATCTAAATATTTTTTATTGTTGTATATTATGACTTATAGTATTTTTTTTAGTTTTCAAATATGAGATTTTTATTTCAAAAAAAAATAATTAAAGATTATGTATTTAAATTCACAATTAAAATTAAAAATTGACTCTCGAAATTCAAAAGATGTCACATATATTTGAACAATGGGATTAATAATGTGTAAGAGATTGTCACCATCTACATATGTAGAGCTAAATTATTAATTACATGTTCGGACAAATTCTATAGATTTTACTTTGACTGTGTATTTATATTTAGAAATTCATTATATATATGTATAAATATTTAATTATGAACCAATATCAATGATGAGTTGCGAATTTATGACAACTGTTCAAAACTCATAAATTTTAGATTCCGATTCCTTGTCACTGATCATATATATATATATATATATATATAACCTATCTATGGAGAATCTCACACACTCACACACCCACATGTGGTAGCATTCATCTGTCTATGTTCTTGGCCTTACTTTTAAAGATACTACTAACTAAAGCTGATTTGCTTCATTGTTTTCTCTATTTTGACCGACAACAACATATCCCCAAAGATAAATTCTGCTGATCTAATTAACCTTCCAAATTAGTCTCGTTAAATCTGAAAATGTAATTTTTCCTAATTTCTGTGATGCATTGTAGTATTTAGAAATAATTTAACTTTTTAGCATTTTATTTTATTCTTAAAAACATGATTTGTAGCACTGAAATGTATTATGACTTGTTTTTTTATCCTAACTTTAAAAAAAATGTCTAAAATTTGTTGTTCAACCAAGTGATCTCATAAATAAATTAAGACAGAAGAGTGATACCAGACGCATCCACTGGAAAGTAGATCAAGATATTGATCTGATATCATTTTGCATGAAAGAGGTAAAACATATATAGTTAGTTACTCATGCTACTTGAACATATATAATATGTTGAACTCATATATAAATATTCTAATAGGAGTACTAAATATATCAGTGAATTAACTTGAGTAGCTAGGGTAGGGATTTGGGAAATAACAAGTTACTATCACAAATAAATATATCATGGGACATTACAAATTATGTAATAGCGTCAGATACCAAACTCACATAACTTCACACATCATAAAAGAACCTCCAAAAAAGAAATAAAATTACAACACACAAAACAAACAAACATCACAAAGATATATTTAACTTAGAGCAATGCAATACGAAACATAACCTACCATGCATCTCTGGTTGCATCCTCAACAAAAACAACGTGATCATGACGAGTCAACAACACAGACAAAGCTAGAATTTTTTAGTTTATGAGTTCTGCTGAATCTGCAGCTAGCATAGTGGCTCCACGAATCTTTACTTCCTTGTAACATTAGGGCTCAACATTTTGAAGTCGGTTACCATCAATGAGTCAATTCAAGATCAAAGTATTTAACATATGATCATAGAAGATGGTTGCTGGTACTAGAGGAGTTATTATTGAGAGCAGAAAACCCTGTCCAAGAATTTGCATTTGTAGCACCCCAGTATTGATTATTTTCAAGAGTACCCAAAAACTGTTTGGTTGATGAATTCAACCCTTGTCTAGTAGTAGAAATATTACTATCCTCCATTTTCACTTGTTGAGTAGCCCCATTTGCTGCTTCAATAGTAGTAGTAGTACCACCTTCACCTTGAAAATTAGGGTACAAATTTGTTGGATGCTCAAAGTTAGATGCTGCCAAAGATGGCAATAAATTGTTACACCCTAAATGAAATCCCATTTCCCCAACTAACTGATGAGGAGGCTGAAATCCTGCATAATTATTTAGGTTTTGGAAAGCAGCCATCAGGGGTGTAAATTGTGTAGATGATTGTGAAAAGTGGTGGCCAATCATTTCCATACTACAACTTGAAGGAATTGCACTTGTTGAAGCATTATTAGAATTGCCCATTTGTCCTCCTGATTTTGAGCTGTTGTTGTTACTGCTTTTATTTCTTTTGTTCCTACGGCAGCCGCCTCCGACTGGCACATTTCTCAAGGCGCCTCCTTTCGTCCAGTAACGGCGGCAATTCTTACAGAAGTGGCGCGGCTGGGAGAGGTTGTAATTGTTGTAGTAGCAGAACTTAGTGTTCGAGGAATCACACCTCGGACACTTCAGTCCAGGTTCCGGCAGCGGAAGCCTGGCTATCCGGGCTCGATCGACCATCGAACCAGGCCTGATCGAGCCCGCCCCGCCACCCACCAAAGTGGGTGGCTGGACAGGTGGAAGTTGAGGATTGTCAAGGCCAGTGCTTCCTTGCTGATGATGATGTGGTTCTTGTTGTAACTGTAATAAACACCAAGTAAGAAGAAAAAAAAAGAAGCAAGTTAGGGAATTTGTTTACAAGTCAAGTAGTATACTCATCTATGTGTGGTAGTATATTCAACAAAAAGACTAGTAAAAAAGAAAAAAAAAAAGAGGAATATGAATATGAATATTACTCTTTTTGATGTATCAGAGGCGAAATTAAAGATTAAAGACTTACATGGTGCAAATTAGGATGATCTAAATAGACCGGAAAAGAAGAGAAAACCATGGTTTGATTTTTTTTTCTTTACTTTGAACTCTTTACTCTTTATCTTTAAAAAAGGTTCTTTTTTTTTTTTGGAAATATATGAGTGGAGAATCACAAAAAAGAGAGAAGAACGGAATACCAGAGTCCCCAACAAAGAGAAAGGAGAGGGAAAAAGAAGAAAGAAGATGAAGGAATTAAAAGAAGAGAGGAACTTTAGCTTGTTTAATTTTTATTTTTCCCTCATCACATTCTCCCCTTTATCTCTCTTTTTGTTTTTATTACTATATCTTTTTAGGGTTTTGTAAAATTGGGTGGGGGAATAAGATGCTTCACATTGAAGCTTTCTATGTTTATGATGATGCCCTTGGACTCACTGCATATAAAAATAGGGATATTTACTACACTGTATAGCCATGAAAGGGAAAATGAGCTAAAAGAGACACTTGATAGTTGACTGAATTAAAAAGGACAAGTAAAAAAAAAAAATACTATGTTACAATAATTGACAATTCAAAATATATGGAAAAATTACAATCAAAGATAGACTTTGGTGAGGAAGTGTATGCGCGCGTGTATATATATATTACATATATAGAAGGAGAGTTTTGACGTGACTTGTAAAGTTGTCATGTGATCAGGATGTCACGGACTTGATCTACTGGAAACTTACAACTTCTTGAGGAAATGCAAGATAATACTGCGAGAAACAGACTTTTGTAGTTCGACCCTTTTTGAATCCTGAATATAGCAGAAACTTAGTGCATCCCACTGCGGCGAGCTACCAAATATGTAACTTTATAGTGCTGGAGAAAAGTAGTGTTGTGACTCCTCACTTGCATTGCATGAATAAATAGAGAGATAAACAACGTGCACATTATCAATTTGCTTATGGTGGGATCGTCTGACGTAATTGAAATTCCCACTGGGGCAACGCATAGATCATGGAAAGCCTAACAATTATCAAGAGAGTGATATTCTTTGGACCCCCTTTTTAGCTTTGTGTTGGGATAAGTAATGGCTATTAGTTACTACTACTAGTTCTACTTTTTATGGTACCTTAGTAAAGCTAATAGCACACTATTGCTAGGTTTCTTCTTCTCATCATCTTCTTCTTTATTTCTTTTTGCTCGTCTGTTTTTTATCTTTTAAAGTTTATGGCTAACTTTATCTTTAATCGTTCGATTTGTATGTGCATGACAATTTGGTTTAAATTAACACGTGGAGAGACGTTCCAAACTCAAACATCATGATAGTTCTAATTAGGAGGGTGTTATCTAGTTGCAAATAATTGGTTTTTTTGAGTGTTCAATTATTTTTGTGACTTTATTAACCTTGAAATGTTAAAATAGTACGAGAGGAAATCATCCGCATCCTGGATGCTCAAAATAAAGTTTTCAATTATAAGCTGAGAATAGATGTTCTATTTATGTAGAAGACAACGTTATTTTAAAGTAAAAAATTTGGATCTAGGTTACCCTTGTAATTGTCCGTTCAGTTAATTATAAATTACAGATTAAGAGAGGAGGAAAATATTGACCAAACCTCCGACCAATAGAGAGGACCAGATATGTACAATCTAACCAAAAAGCTATGATTGGATTTATCATATCTTCTCCTAGTTCGCTAGGGAGTTACATTTTGTCAAGTTGAAAAACTCTACTTACCTCTTTCTGTACCAACCCTTACTTCGATTTTCAGATTTTTGGGTGTTTTGATCATTTTATCTTTCACCATAATTGTGTTTTGGTGGTTGTGGGAGTGGGTGGTACGGTTCCTGTGACGTTTGGTCGAAAACTAAGTGAGTTTTTTTAGTTTTGGAGGGATTTGGACGTGAAATGGTTGACTTTGATCAATATCGAAGATCCGATAGTTGTGTGCAAATTCTGTTAGTTCCATTAGATTTGCAACGATAATTTTGGGAAAGTAGCATGGTTGATTCGGGTCTCGAGGCTTTCAGTATGGTTTTGAGCGTTTAAACGAGATGTTGGAAGTTTAAGCTTAAGGATTGACTTTAGTCAACATTTGATGTTAATGATCTCCGTTGGAAATTCTAGTTGCACCGATGAGAACGTAACATCAAATTTGGTTTAGTAGCATAGTAGGATTATTTTTGTGGGGTTCTGAACTCATTTCATGGGCAGGATTGGAGAGTTTTTGTCTTGTTTTTTCAATTATATTAGCAAAATCTGTGAAATTCAAGAGGGGGGGCGGTGAATTGAAAATTTCTGCGAGTCCACTATTGAATCCTCGCAGTCGACTCGCTTGCAAATCCGTATACTTCACAAAACATATTAGTCTTAAAATAAGCAAGCAAGTAAATAACTGAATTTAAAGTAAGAGACACGAAGATTTATCCTTGTTCGGAACACCAATGTAGTGCCTATTTCCAGTCCCCTATTGGGTTTCAACGTTTTCCTAGATCTTTCAATATTAGGCTTGAGTAAAATAATGAGAAACAAGTTCCGAAAACTTATTTTGTTCTTAAGATCTTATGACACAACTTCAGTTTGTATTACAAAGTTGACTCGATCCTATTCTTTATACAAATATTGTGAACTAAGAGTTACAAAGTTTTTTGTGACTAAGATTCAGACACTTTGAGATTTTTCTTTAAGTTGAGCAACTACTTCAATCTTTCGTCCTTTCCTTTATATGCTTCAGCTCATTCTTTTTGTAAGGAAACCCTAGAGATTTCATCCCAATAAAGGATTTGAATTGACTCCTTGATTGAGGAACGCTACCATATGGTATGTCCATATCAGATATATTCATACACAGGTTTTACTCACGTTCGTAGCAGATACGTCCGTGATCTTTTCTTTCTTTTGCTCCTGTAGCGATTGATGCTCTTTCTAAGTTGTCTATAATCCTTTCTTCCTTTTTCTCCGTAGTGATTGATTTGATTTGTCGTGATTACGGGACTGTGATCTTCCTTCTTGTGTTGATTGATTCACTTGCCATAGCTCTTAGATGTCGTAGATCTTTATGATTTGATGTTCTTTAATTCTCGGAGCCGACTTTCTAGCTTTCATCCATTCATAATTAATTTTCTCTAATCTTTCATATCTTTGTGTAAGAAATTCTTCCATCATTAGTAGTTTTCCAATATCCTAGAAAGATACACCAATTAGTTTGACATTATTAATATGTAAACATAGGAGGCTAACAATCTCCTCCTTTTCGATAATGACAAACACCCATTAAACATCAGTTAACTTTTCTATTTTTGTAGTCGACTTGATCCCTCTTTTTGTCGACCCTCATGATTCGGAGTACTAGTTGACTCCTATATTTGTAGTCGACTAGCTCCCTATAACTTGATGCTCGACCCTGATGTTCCTGCTTTCTCCCCCTTTTGACATAATAAAAATGAAATAATACACGAGCAAGGAAATAAAATACAAACAAAGAAAACCACATAGAGTAATACAACAAAGAGCAGTTAAGTAGTTTTGTAAACCGAAAAGAAAGTATTGAAATCATTTTACAACCCATTGTTTAGAAATGGGCAAGATCCCCTTTTGAATAGAAGTTATCAAAGTTATCATTTGGCCAGGAATTGTGTGAGGGTATTGGGCATGTTGTGACAAAATCATTCATAGTATTTCCCAATATTCTTAGAAAATAAGGAATAGGAGTTCTGAACAGAGATTGCAAGGTTGGAGGAGTTGGCATCGATTTTGAAAGAGTCCAGGTGAGAGAATACTTTAGAGAACAATTTAATGCCCTCTTGCTTGAACTCGTCAATGGTCAACCTCACCTTGCTTACGTCAGAATTAGTATCCTTCCAAAGCTATAGCAATTATGAAGTCGACTCCTGAAGCATCACCACTCCTTCCTCGACTGTCTTCATATGGTCCTTAAGTTCTTCCAACTCCTTCAACACCTGAAACATGGGGTTAGAGAAGGGTTTTCTTACCATGGGGAGATATGATTTAGATCTGGTGGAGTCCTTTTATGCCACTCATCATCGACTAAGACGTATCCCATACTGACGAAGGTCTTTGAGTCATAGGTGGAAGAGATCTCCATATGTGGATAAACAGACAAGTTGATAGAGTAGAATTGGAGAATCTGGGTGATCAATAGTCCGTAAGGCAGGATGGCAGAAGCATGAGCATATGCATCACTTTCAAGCATATATTCACTGAACCATGTTTCCCAATTAATCTTACACTTTTTCACCAAGCAATATGGAACAAGCACGTCAGGGCAAGTAATGTTATTAAGGGATCCTTTTTTGGGAATCAAGGTGGTGGAGATGATATGATCCAGAATGCAGTACTTAAAACAGAGAGACAAATTTTTAGAGGGTGCAGTGTTCGGATCATACACAACCTTTTTGGCCTCCTCAAAACTAACTTCAAACTTATCTGGCCAAGAATCAATCATATAGGGAATTACACCAGAGAACTTTGAATCAAACACCTTTTCAAAGAGAAAGTCATTCAAAATAATTCTTGCGCCCATCACAAAAGTCTCTAACACACCACTATCCAGAGAGATATGGAGGTTCGCATAGAACATGCGGACTGAGTCTTCATACACTAGTAATCCATAAAGATGAATGACCAAGGATAAGTCTTGAAACTTAAAGATCAAACTTACATTGTAGTGAGCTTCCTTTAACTAACAGAGATTTATGATATGCTCGGGTACAACAGAGCGACCTTTAAAATTAGAGAATTTTTCTTTTTGCACGTCGGTCCAAAACATATGCATATCTTCTGGAGGGAGAAGATCAAAAGGAAGGGAGATATGTCTTTTGACTGAGGAGGTAGGGCTGGGAACAAGGCATTTTTTAGAGACAATCGACTGTTTAGAGTCGGAGGAGGACTCATCAAATGACTCTAAGATGAAGACATGATTATTTGAAGAAAGGGTGGGAAGGGTTTTTGAGATATTTTCCATAGCGCAAGTTCTGGTCATTTAGCAGAGAAGATATTTGAGTAAGTTTTTTTAAAAGAGATAGAGAAGAAGATGAGGAGTTGGAGAAAAGAAAGGAGAGCAAGAATGTGGAGAAGACGAAGATAGGGAGAAGACTATTAAAGTGAAAGCGTGGCAGAAGGGCGTGTTGGGGAAGGTAAAAAGATCAGAGAGACAGTAAATTAGGTGTAAAATAGGGGGAAGTAATGATGACTCCTTTTCAGAAGAGATGTATCAAAAATACAGTTTTTCCCTTTTTTTAAAAAAAGGTTAAAAAATCTGAATAGAAAATCAGAGCAATGTAAAAAGATTATTGCCCAAAAATAAAACTCATAAGTCATTAATGCTAAGAATACCAAGTATTTTTCTAAGGTAGCAAAATCTTTCTTCTAACAAAGGTTTTGTAAAAATATCTACTAGTTGATTTTCAGTGTTAACAAACTTTAAAGAAAATCTCCATTTTCTATATGATCTCGAATAAAATGATGCTTAATATCAATATGTTTAGCCCTAGAATGATGTACAATATATTTAGACAAACTAATAGCACTAGCGTTATCACACACACATTATGGGAATAGATTTAAAAGATAAACTAAAACCAAGTAGTTAATGCATAATCCATAAAATTTGAGTACCACAACTTTCTATCACTTTTATCTCCTGCAAAGTCAGAGTCTGAATATCTAATTAAATTAAAATATGAAAAGTAGGGATATTATAGTCTAACGTCTTGAGTTCCTATGAGATATCAGATGATCATTTGATGACAGTCAGATAAGACTCCTTGGGAGTCGACTCAAACCTGGCACATTTACATACACTGAACATAATGTTTGGTCGACTGACAGTAAAAAGGATTAAAGATCCAATCATTCCCCTGTACATGTTTTCATCAACATCTTTTCCAGATGAGTCTGAATCAAGACTTTTGGATGGACTCATTGGGGTTCCATAGGCCTTTCTTTTTTCCATACCCAACTTTTTGATAAGTTCATTTGTATACTTAGCTTGACTGATGAAGGTGCCTTTGGGAGTTTTTTTGATTTGTAGTCCCAAGAAGAATGTGAGCTCTCCCTTGAAGCTCATTTCAAATTCTCCTTTAATTAAATTTGAAAAATTCTCACCCAAAGAGATGTTAGGACTACCAAAAATGATATCATCAACGTAAATTTTACAATAAGAAGATTTGAGTCAAGCTTCTAAATCAATAGAGTTGTATCAATTTTACCTTTTTGAAAATTGTTATTAAGTAGGAAAGTACTCAATCTCTCATACCAAGCCTTTGGAGCTTGCTTGATACCATAGAGTTCTTTTGATAATATTAAAATATGATTTGGATAAGATAGATTTTCAAACCCGTGGGGGTGTTTTACAAAATAATACTCATGAATAAAACCATTTAAGAAGGCTCTTTTGACGTCCATTTAATATATTTTAAAACATTTGAAAGCGACAAAAGCTAATAAAATTTGAATTGATTCTAACATTGTCACAGGGGCAAAGGTTTCATCGTAATCGATACTTTTTTGTTGAGAGTAGCCTTGAGCTACAAGTCTGGACTTATTTCTGATAACCCTACCTTCTTCATTTAATTTATTTTATGTAGACCCACCTAGTTCTAATTACTGAGCAGTGCTTAGGTTTTTTAACCAGAGTCCAAACTTGATTTCGTTCAAACTGGTCTAATTCTTCCTTCATGGATTCGACCCATGATTCATCATAGAGGTCCTCATTGATCTTTTTTGGTTCAATTTGAGATACAATGGCAATGAACGCTTGCTTTCTCAATGATGCTCTTGTTTGCATCCTATCATCTGGATTTTCAATGATAAATTTATTTGGATAGATAACATTGTGTTTCGATTATCTTTGAACACTTGTTTTGACTATTTCTGTTGTGGGAGTCAACTCCTGAGGGTGTATAGTCGACTCGTCTTATGGAAGCTCAGTGGTTGTGCTGGCATTGACTCCAGATTGTAGATCACTCACATGTTCTTCATCAATACTTAATCTCATAGGAGGTTGATTAGATTCATCCAATACAATATGCATAAATTCTTCAACAAATAAGGTTCTTTTATTAAAAACCCTATAAGCACGACTAGTGGGAGAATAATATAGGAAAATACCTTCGTCACTTCGTGGATCCAATTTTCTAAGTTATTCTTAACATTATTATGGATAAAAAATTTGCATCCAAAAAGATGGAAGTAGCTAATATTGGGCTTCTTTTCTCTACAAAGTTCATAAGGCATCTTTTTTAAGAATAGGTCTGATCAAGCATCTATTGATGATGTGACATATTTTGCTTACTGCTTCTACCCAAAAGTGATCTGGGAGATTATATTCTTATAGCATGGTCCTGCTAGTTTCTTGGAGAGACCAATTCTTTCACTCCACCACACTATTTTTCTGAGGAGACCAAGGAGATGAGAAATTCTGAGAGTATCCATTCTGAGCGCAGTACTCCTCAAATGCTTTGTTTTCAAATTCTTTTTCGTGATCGTTGTGAATATAGGTGATGAAGTATCCAACTTTTCTTTGTACTTTTCTACAAAAGATCTCAAAGTTCGTGAAAGCCTCGTGTTTATGAGAAAGAAACATTACCCAGGTAAAAGTTAAGTAATCATCAACTATAATATCTTTTTCCACTAATACTTTCGGTCTGGGTGGGGCCAAATAGATCCATGTGGATTGTTTGAAGAGGTTTGGTAGTAGAGACAATGTCTTTGACTTTGAATGATATCCGAGTCTATTTACCCAATTGGCAGGCATTACAGATGTGATCCTTTTCAAATTTGAGTTTTCCTAGACCCTTCACAAATTCTATTCTGGACAGTTTCTCGATGATATGCATACTAGCATACCTAAGAATTCTGTGCCATAACTAAATATCATTGGTTTGTATAGTGACATAGGCTAAGGTGGCAAATTCAGAACTATTTAAAATATAAATATTATCAACACGTTCACCGATGAGAGAGATGTCTCTTTTGTCATGTTTTATAGAGAAACTTTAAGCTTTGAAGGAGACTCCAAATTTGGCGTCACACAGCTAACTGATGCTGAGCAAGTTATGTTTGTGTTCGTCTACTAGATATACTTCAGTAAATTCACATAAGGAGTTGATATTTACTGAGCCGACTTTGATGACATTGCCTTGAGCATTGTCATCGAATCTAAATGATCCCGCATCTATTTTTTTTAGAGCAAAAAATTTTTGTTTCTTTTCGGTCATGTGTCTGGAACATCCGCTATCAATAACCCACATTCCCTTCTTATAGTTCTTGCGGACATGTTCATACAAGACAAGAACATTAATTTATTTTAGGTACTCAAGTAGCCTTGGGTCCTTACGGGTTAGATGTGCTTCCTTTAGGCTTCCAAAGCCACACACTTTTAGGCTTGTGCCTACAGCTGTAAGATTTTTCCCTTTCTGTCCATAGATAAAAGATACAGGCCCTCGAGAAGATAAAGAAGTCTTGGCTAATTTGAACAATTCTGATGAGGAACTTGAGTTGTTTCTAAAAGAGTTTTATCTCACAAAAATATGACTTGGCGATTTATTGATTCTATTTAATTATATTTTTACATCATCAAGCTCTTCGCGAAGTAGGTCAATTTCAACTTGACATGCTTTAATTTTTATTTGACAGTTTCTTCGTTCATCTTTGAGTTTTTGTTTAAATCGAGCTTCACAACTTTTTTTCTCTTGAAAAAGTTTATTATATTCATCTATAACTTTTTAAAGCTCGTCGGTTATCATATCTAAATTGGATTTAAGAATATTACAGTTATGACAATCGTGTGGTCTTACCTCGATAGATTTACCTATTGCTATAAAGCACAAGTTGGCATCTATTATTTCTTCTTTAGTTTCATCTTCATCACTCCAAGCTCCAAAATTTTAATTCTTTATGGATGACCATCTTATTAATTCTGGACAGTTTTGTTTGAAGTAGCCAGGCCTTCCATAGTGATAACAACGATCATTGTTTCTAGTTGAATCATTTTTTGTTTTCTTGGAATTTTTACTATCTCTATCTAATGATCTTCCTTACTCCACTATTTATGAGAGTCATTTTTTTTCTATTATCTTCCTCTAGAATGTCCTCTTATTCAGTTGGTACAACATTGAAGGCTAATGGTGTCATCTTTTCCTCTTTGTGGTACCTGTTGATATAGTTTCGTTCATATATAATAAGATTACCTCCTAACTCATCTTGTGTCATGTTATGAAGATCTCCATCTTCTAGGATTGTAATCTTGGTTTCCCATATTTTTGGGAGACTTCCAACCAGCTTCTGGACCTGCAAACTATGTGGATAGGTCATCCCTAGTGATTTTAGTTCGTATACGATCTTGCTTAATCTGGAAAACACTGTTTCAATGTTCTTATTTTCCTCCATTTTGAATAGCTCGTATTCATTAACTAGGGCAACAATCTTTGAATTTTTTACTTTGGTGGTTCCTTCATAGTTTACCTCCAATTTGTCCCACATTTCTTTTGCAGTCTCTTAGGTTGATATCTTGTCGTATTATTCTCTGCTAACTGCATAAAGAAGTAAACTTATAGATTATGCATTAGTTTGGAGTACCTCTTGTTGTTTTTTGGTGACCTCAAAGCTCTTAAGGTCTTCTACGTTAGTACTGCTTGATTCTTTGTCTTTGTTCTTTTGCTTGTCTTTGAGTCCTCAAATCGGCTTTGGTCCCTTCTTAATGAAAACCCAGGCTTTGAAGTCATTTGATTGGAAAATGATTTTGAATGTATTCTTCCTGTAGGAGTAGTGTTGTCCATTAAAGTATGATGGTCTTGTGGAGGAGTGACCATCTTGAAGAAGAGCACCATGAATTTGATAGTTTTCCAATTGATCTTTTCTCATGTGCCGTTAAGCAACACTATTTGTGAGTCCTGATCTGATACAAATTGAAATTCAAGAAGGGGGAGAGTTAAAAATTTCTATGAGTGGACTATTGACCTCTCACAGTCGATTCGCCTGCAGATCAGTATACTTCCCAAAATAGATTAGACTTAAACTTAATAAGCAAGTAAATAACTAAATTTAAAGTAATAGACACGAAGATTTATCCTAGTTTTGAACACTAATATGGTTCCTACTTCCAGTCCCCTTGGGTTTCAATGTTTCCTTAAATCTTTCAATATTGGGCTCGAGTAGAATGATAAGAAACAAGTTTAGAAGACTTATTTTGTTCTTCAGACCTTGAGAAACATCTTTAAATTGTATTACAAAGATGACTCGATCCTATTCTTTGCACAACTATTGTGAACTAAGAGTTACAAAGCTTTGTGACACTAAGGTTTAGACACTTTGAGATTTTCTAGAAGTTTTGCAGCTGCTTCAATCTTTCTTCCTTTCCTTTATTGTAATGCCATGAGTCTGTACCCCAAATTCTACATAGTGCCAGCGACCCTGAAGGACCATAAGCTAACCCATGACTGGTACCTGCTGTGAGCACTGAATAATAATACTAAAAATATATGCGGAAGAAAACTGAAATGCTATAAGGTTCTCAAAAATACTGAGATAATAAGTGCATGTACTGATAACAACATTTGGAAAATTGAAAGAAAACTGACTGTGCTAGTCTGAAAGCCTCTAATTGTCTGAATATGGAGTTGATGGGACTAGTACCTAACTAACTCCGACTACTGAACTAGACTCAAACTGAAACTATGGGAGGTAATCATCTAACCGACATGCCCCTTCTCTGGACTGATTTGGGGTCCAACATGTAACCCCAGTTGGAAGGGCATCAGTATCGTTCCATGGGTAAAAACGAGATGAAGAGTCACCCTCATCTGCAAGGTGCCCTGAATGAGAACGGTGGTACCCTCAACTGGTAAGTTAAAACACCTCATCAACACACAACTGTAAGGTTGATGTCTCACCCTACGCTGGCTAGATAATTTTGGAACGCATGGACTGCTTCTAAGAATCACACCCTCTTCTGGCAGGTGAGTCCCCATCCTTGGGTTCACTCGGTGTTGAATCCTACTCCTAACTGAATAGACATTGAACAAATTTCTAAACTGTACTAGGATGGACTGAACTATTACTGATCGTGATGTCTAACTGAAGTGAACTGAGTTCACTAGGTTCCGCTAACTGACAGAGTACTACTAAATTCTGTTAACTACTGAGTTTACTGAGTTCTGAACTGATTACTGAACTGATACCATGATTGATTACTGAGTACTACTGTTCATAACACTACTGAGACTATTCTGTAAGTACTGTAGATCTAGGTAAACAAGATTTTTGGGTATTGAATACCACCAGGACTCGATAGCATAAAAAGTAAAACATAACATGAACTTGAAAAACACAACAATGCACACTCATTCATAACTCATTCATAGGGACATTTCATCAAATACTTATGAGATATAAGCTTACACATGTGCTAGAATGGCATGATTTTTTCCTATTTTATTCACATGAACAACTTATCTAGTACTTGGGGGTTATAAGCTATGCACATGATACTAAACAACATGTAGGCATCACAATTTTAAATCTTATTTTACAAAATCAAAGGTTTTAACATGAATTCACATGATACAACACACATGTTAAGTAATTTCACATGAAATTTGTAATAAACCATGGATTAGAAACCCAATTAAAATCATAATCATGAACATACTCAAATCCAATATGAAATTCATGAAATCAATTAACTTGAAGTTTTAAAATAGTTTCTTGAACTTTAAATGGGGAAGAAAATCTTGGATGAAAACTTCACATACCTTGGTGCTTGAATTAATGAAGATTGATGCGTTCTTGTAGCTTGAATCCTGAATTGGAAGCCCTAGGGTTTTGTTCTTGAGTAATTTTGAGAATAGTAAATGGATTTTTCCTCTAAAGTGGCTAAATCTCATGTTTTGGAGGCTGATATAAGGTGGTAAAAGACCCAATTACCACTCTGGATGCGGACTTCTACTGACTGAAAACGTGTCCAGTGACGCACAACTCGACGTGCTGCATCGATGGGATCGATGTTATGGCTGACGCGCCGTGTCGAGTCCACGTCGGCTCACTAGAATTTGACGTTCGGAGCTAGGAAAAACATTTATCGACGTGATAGATGACATGGCACATCGATATCACATCAATCCACTGGTTTGGACTTCCAAACTTGATTCAAAAGGGGTCCAAAAAATTCAAAACTTATCCGGGGACACCTACTGACATTCCTAATCATGGATTAACCTAAAAATCAATATTTAAAGGTCGTAAGGGTCGTGAAAATAGAATCTCCAACTTTTGAAGGCTAAAATAGATTCTAGGTGTAAGCACTTAGATGAAATTTCTAAGTTTGGGACCTCTTTTCATGCTCTAAGGGGCTGAGTTAGGCTTAGAATTTTGTGGGGTCTTACAATATCTCTCCCTTAGGAACATTCATCCTCGAATTATAATGACTAAGCTGAGAATACTAATAGAGTGAGTCTATACACTGAATATGCACAATTGAGACATGATTATATGACTGAAATTATTGATATACTGAGTTTTCCATACTGAACATGCATAACTGAAGCATGACTGAAACTGAATTCTGAAAGTAGGTCACATGATTGAGCTGTTTTGTGAAGGTATACATGATATGAGAATGTTATGCAACTGAACTTATATCAAACTTATTAAGGAAATCTGAACATGAAACTACATAAATTTGATGAGAACTGTTACCTTGAGTTGAATCTGAGTTTGCAGAGAAAATGTGAGGATACTTGGTCCGCATAGCTTCCTCTGCTTCCCAAGTAGCTCCATCAACGGACTGATTCCACCAAAGAACTTTGACTAGAGGAACTTCTTTGTTCCTCATTCTGTAAACCTAATGATCAAGGATTTCTACTGGGATTTCCTCATAAGAGAGTCTATTCTGAACATCTATGCCATCTATAGGGACTACAACTGTTAGGTCACCTATTCACTTCTTAATCAAGGAGACATGAAATACTGGGTGCACTGAAGCTAAGTATGAAGGCAACTCAAGCTCGTAAGCTACCTTTTTAAAATGGCTGAGAATTCGGTAAGGACCAATATATCGGGGTCTGGGCTTCCCCTTTCTACTAAACCTCTTTACTCCCTTCATAGAAGAGATTTTCAAATATACATTTTCACCAACCTCAAACTCAATATCTTTTCTTCGCACATCTGCGTACGATTTCTGTCGACTCTGAGCCATCTTGAGCCTTTCCCTGATGAACTGAACTTTCTCTAAGGTATCAAATACCAATTCATGCCCTACCACTGCGGCCTCACCCATTTTAAACCAACCAATGAGAGATCTATATCTTCTCCTATAGAGTGCCTCGAATGGATCCATTTGGATGCTGGAATGATAGCTGTTATTATATACAAACTCAATTAGTGGCAAATGGTCATCCCACTGCCCTTAAAGTCAATGGCACACACCTTTAACATATCTTCTAGAGTCTGGATGGTCCTTTCTGCTTGACCATCTATTTGAGGGTGAAAGGATGTACTGAGCTGAACTTGGGTACCAAGACCGTTTTGTAAGGCTTTCCAAAAATAAGAGATGAACTGTGTACCTCTATCTAAAATGATGGACAATGGAACTCTGTGCAATCTAACCAACTCTCTAACATAAATCTTGGCATAGTCCTCGATTAAATAAGAGGTATGAACTAGTAGGAAATGAGTTGAATTGGTCATCCTGTCTGCAATGACCCAAATTAAATCATGCTGACGACGAGTATGAGGTAAACCGTCACAAAATCCATATTCACCTCCTCCCACTTCTAAGTGGGAATACTAAACTCCTACTTAGATCCACTAGTCTTCTGATGCTCGATCTTAAACTGGTGACATATCGAGCACTTAGCTACAAACTCTACAATACCTCTCTTCATCCCACTCCACCAATAGACTTCCCTCAAGTCGCGGTATATCTTGGTGGCCCCGAGATGAATCGAGTAGCGCGCACCATGTGCATATGCAAGAATCCACTAACTCAATTCATCTATACCTGGCACACATAGTCGACCCTGGCAACGCAACACACCATCTCCCCCTTGGGAGAAAACCTCTACTTTCTAATCCCTGACTACCTATTTTAATTTAACTAAACTAGGATCTCTGTCCTACTTCTCATTCACTTTGGAAACCAGGGATGATTTTGAACTGCTTTGAACCCACACACTACCTTATATTGAGTCGACTAAGTGGAAACCTAGTCGGGCAAGCTGATGGAATTCCTGAACTAACTTCTTCTTACCATCCTCTATGTGAGCAACACTACCCTTCGACATCCTACTGAGAGCATCAACCACTACATTGTTTTTACCCGGATGATACAGAAGACTCATGTCATAATCCTTTAATAACTCCAACCACCTTCTCTGACGGAGGTTTAGGTCTTTGTGAGAAAACACATAGTACAGACTCTTATGGTTTGTGAACAGATCAACATGCACCCCATACAAATAGTGCCTCCAAATCTTTAAGGCAAACATTACAGCTGCTAACTCAAGATCATGAGTGGGGTAGTTCTTTTCATAGGGCTTAAGCTGTCTAGAGGAATAAGTTATGACCTTACCTCTATGCATCAAAACATACCGTAAAAAAATGATAAAAGCATCATAATATACCAAAAATCCATCTGAACCATCTGGTAGAGTCAAAACTGGGGCTATAGAGAGTCGAGTCTTCAACTCCTGAAAACTCTTCTCACAAGAGTCTAACCACTGGAATTTGACTTTCTTTTGAGTCAATCTGGACATGGGGGATACAATAGATGAGAAATCCCTCAACAAACCATCAGTAATAGCCAGCCAAGCCCAAGAAACTCCTAATATCTGATGGAGAGATGGGTCTGGGCTAGTTTCTCACTTCTTCAGTCTTTTGGGGATCAACTCTAATGAAATCATCAGAGACTATATGGCCAAGAAAATCTATTGATATTAGCCAAAATTAACATTTATTGAATTTGGCAAACAACTGATTGGCTCTAAGGGTCTGTAAGACTATTCGAAGATGATCTGCATGGTCATGCTCACTGCGGGAGTAAATAAGGATGTCATCAATGAAGACTATGATGAATATGTCCAAGTACTGCTTGAACACATGATTCATCAAGTCTATGAAAATTGTAGGGGCATTGGTAAGACCGAATGACATGACTAGGAATTTGAAGCGGCCACACCGAGTTTTGAAAGTTGTCTTCGGAATATCACATTCTCTGACTCTGAGATGATGATAGCCTGATCTGAGGTCTATTTTAAAAAATTAACTATCCCCTTGAAGTTGGTAAAACAAGTCATTGATTCTGGGAAGTAGATACTTGTTCTTGATCGTGACTTTGTTCAATTGACAGTAGTCTGTACACATTCTGAAAGAACCGTCTTTCTTACGCACGAATAGAACTAGTGCACCCCAAGGGGATACGTTGGGCCTGATGAATCCCTTATCTAGGAGATCATTCAATTGTTCTTTTAAGTCTTTGTATTCTGCAAGAGCCATTCTACATGGTGGAATAAAGATGGGATGGGTATTTGGAAGAAGGTCGATTTCGAAGTCAATTTCCCTCTCGGGAGGAACTCTAGGAAGATCTTTGGGAAATACATTTGGAAATTCATATTCTATTGATACTAACTCAAGACTAGGGGTTTCTAAACTAGAGTTTTCGACTCAAACGGGATGGTAGACACATTTCTTAGATATCATTTTCCTTGCCCTGAGGTAGGAAATAAGCTGGCCCCTAAGCGCTGAAGTACTACCCCTCCACTCAAAGACAAGTTCATTTAGAAATTGAAAATGGATAATTTAGTTTCTATAGTAAACTGAAGCATAGCATGAATGAAGCCAATACATGCCGAGAAGGACATCAAAATCTGTTATCTCTAATTCTACTTAGTCTACTGAAGTAACTTTCTGAGACACCATAACTAGACAGTTCTTATATACCCGTTGGGCTATGATAGATTTACCCACTGGGGTACAAACTGAGAAAGTCTCTGCTAGAATTTTGGAACTTACTCTGAAGTCAACGGCTATATAAGGAGTTACAAAGGACAAAGAAGCTTCTGAATCTAGCAAAGAATAAATATGTAAATGATAAATTTGTAACGTACTAGTAACCACATCAGGAGAACCTTCCTGATCCTGTTGGGACTGACGTGTATAGAGTCTTTTTGGCCATTGCCCACTAGTGGCACTAGAAGCGGCACCCTGCTGATTCGGGCGATCGGACTGAGTTGGGAGACGATTATACTGACCTTAGGAACCTGACTGAGGACAATATATGAACCTGTGTCCTATCTTTCCACATTCAAAACATAAATCACTGCCAACTCTGCATACATCCTGATGGTTTCTACCACATTTCAGGCAAAGAGGATTCGTTTGGGCACTGCTAACATTACCCTTAGGCTTAGGGCCTAGAGCCCTATCTTTGTGGCCATCTCTGAATTTTAGTGCTGGAGCACTAGCTGAGGATGGAGCTGGAACTGAGGACTTTTGGTGGAACTGAGAGCGATTTCCACCCTCAGACTTAGTCTTAGCGAAGTTGAAGCTACCTGTTCTCGCACTCTTGTTCTCCCTCTCCTTCTCTTTATTCTTAGTCTTTTTTATTTTTTGGGCATGGACCATAAGCCTGGATATATCCATATCCTTAATCAGCATTGCGTTCCTACACTTCTTGACCACACAACTAGACACTCCTGACATAAACTTACTCATCTTAGA
Source organism: Capsicum pubescens (assembly GCA_030864215.1). Taxonomy (NCBI): domain Eukaryota; kingdom Viridiplantae; phylum Streptophyta; class Magnoliopsida; order Solanales; family Solanaceae; genus Capsicum; species Capsicum pubescens. The sequence goes on from CM061548.1 coordinate 156,002,972, forward strand.
TCTGCTATCTGCCACCACATAAGGGGCATATCTAGCTAACTAAGTAAAATTGAGAGAATACTCTTTCACTGTCATGTTTCCCTGCTTCATATTAAAGAACTCTAGAACCTTAGCTTCCCTTAACTTTAATGGAAAGAACCTATCCAGAAAAGCAGTGGCAAACTTCTCCCATTCTATGGGCCCTGCATCTGCAGCCTTCTCTGCCTTCCGCTGCTTGAACCATGAGTGAACCACATCCTGTAATTGATACACGTCCAACTCAACACTCTCACTAGTAGTCACCCCTATAATATCTTTGACTTTCTACACCTGATCAAGGAATTCCTCTGGGTCCTGATCTGATTTAGACCCTATAAATGCTGAAGGATTCATTTGGGTGAAGTCCCAAATCCTGGATGCAGCAGTATTGGCCACTGCGTTGGCCTGAATAACAGCTGGCCATTCATTCTAAGCTGCAATAGAATTTGCTAGGGTGGTGAAAACTACTTTGAATTCAGTATGGGAGACATACTCATCCAGGGGATCTGGATGGATGGGATGAGGTGCTGGATGGTCTCCCGCTCCTCTTCCTTTAGTACTTTTTGGAGGAATATTATGTAATAAAAAGGAAACTTGAATTAGACAGAGAGTTCAACTTGAGCTCATACTCACTCGTACAATATGAATACTGAAAGAAGGGAAACTTTTCCTAAAAATGTCTCATAGCCTCTTGTCCATAAGTGTGGCGCGCTATACACCCATGCACAAGACTCTACTAGATGCGGATTTTAGACTTCCTAAGACTTTGTTAAACCTTAGGCTCTGATACCAAGTTTGTAACGCCCCGAGTCTGTACCACGAATGCTACACGATTTTATTGACCCCAAAGGACCATAAGCTAACCCATGACTGGTACCTGCTGTGAGCACTGAATAATAATATTGAAAACATATGCAGAAGAAAATTAAAACACCATAAGGTTCTCAAAAATACTGAGATAATAAGTGCATGTACTGGTAACAACATCCGAAAAACTAAAAGAGAACTGACTGTGCTAGTCTGAAAGCCTCTAACTATCTAAATATGGAATTGATGGGACCAGTCTCCAACTAACTCTAATGAAACACTGATTATGCAATACATGTATAACTGAAACTGATGAAACACTAATTATGAAATACTGTGCACATGTCTATATATACTGAATCTGTGATCGGGGTAACACGGGATACTGAGTTCTAATAATTGAAAGACTGATATCTGAGATTATTGATACTACATTACTAATAACTGAGTGATTATTTATGATAGTCCTAGTTCTGTAGAACTGAACTTAGTTTTATACTTAGACTAAAACTAAAACTGTGGGAGGTAATCATCTAACTAACATGCCCTTTCTCTAAACTGATTTGGGGTCCAACCTGTAACCATAGTTGGAAGGGAATAATTACCGTACCACGGGTAAAGACAAACTGAAGAGTCACCCTCATCTGGAAGGTGCCTTGAATGAGAATAGTGGTACCTTCAACTGGCAGGTTAAAACACCCCATCAACCCTCAACTGGCTAGCTAATGTCTCAACCTACGCTAGCTATGTAATTCTGGAATGGAAGGAATGCTTCTAAGAGTCACACCCTCTGCTGGCAGGTGAGTCCCCATCCTTGGGTTTACTCAGTGTTGAATCCTATTTCCAACTGAATAGACACTGAACGAATTTCTAAACTATACTAGGCTGGACTAAACTATTACTGATCATGCTGTCTAACTAAACTGAGTTCACTCAGTTTTGCTAACTGACAGAGTACTACTGAGTTTTGTTAACTGACTGAATTTACTAAGTTCTGAACTAATTACTGAACTGAGATCGTGACTGATTACTGAGTAATACTATTTGTAACACTACTGAGACTGTTCGTTAACTACCGTAGCTCTAGGTAAATAGCTAGATTTTCAGGTATGAACTTCAAAAGCACAATAATGCACACTTGTTCATAACTCATTCATAGAGATATTTCATCAAATACTTGTGAGATAAAAGCTTACACATGTGCTAGCATGGCATAATTTTTCCCATTTTATTCACATGACCAATTTATCAAGCACTTGGGGAACATAATCTATGCACATGATACTAAACAACATGTAGACATCATAATTTCAAATCCTATTTTACCAAATCAAAGGTTTTAACATGAATTCACATGATACTACACACATGTTAAGTAATTTCACATAAAATTTGTAATAAACTATGGATTAGAAACCCAATTAAAATCATAATTATTAACATACTTAAATCCAATATGAAATTTATGAAATCAATTAACTTGAAGTTTTAAGAGAGTTTCTTGAACTCCAAGGGTATAAGAAAACCCTTGGATGAACACTTCACATACCTCTGTACTTAAATTAATGAAGATTGATGCGTTCTTGAGCTTGAATCTTGAATTGGAAGCCCTAGGGTTTTGTTCTTGAGTAATTTTAAGAATAGTGAATGGATTTTGCCGCTAAAGTGGCTAAATCTCCTGTTTTAGGGAAAGATATGAGGTGGAAAAAGACCCAATTATCCTTCTGGATGTGGGCTTCTATTGACTAAAAATATGTCTAATGATGCGTAGCCCGACGCGCCGCATCAATGGGATAGATGCAATGGCCGATGCGATGTGTCAAATTTGTATCGAGTCTGCATCGGATCCCTGGAATTTGACACTGGGAGCTGTGAAAAATATTTTTTGACGTGATAGACGATGCGGCGCGTCGAGGTCACATCATTCCACTGGTTTGGACTCCTAAACTTGATTCAAACAGGGTCCAAAAAAATCCAAAACTTGTTCAAGGACACCTACTTATATTCCTGATCATGGATCAACTTAAAAATTGATATTTAAAGGTCGTAAGGATCGTGAAAATAGAATCACCAACTTATGAAGGCTAAAATAGATTCTAATTATAAACACTTAGCTGAAATTTCTAAATTTGGGACCTCTTTTCATGCTCTAAGTGGCTAAGTTAGGCTTAGAATTTTGCGGTGTCTTACATTTATACGCTTTATCTCATTCTTTTCGCAAGAAAACCCAAAATATTTCATCTCAATCAAGGATTTGAATTGATTCCTTGATTGATTAATGTTATAGTATAGTATGTCCATATCAAATATGTCCATACATGGTTTGTACTCAAGTTCGTATCAGATATGTACGTGATCTTTTCTTTCTTTTGCTCCTGTAGTGATTGATGCTCTTTCTAAGTTGTTTGTGATCATCTCTTCCTTTTGCTCCATTGTGTTTGATTTAATTCGCTGTGATTTTGGGACTGTGATTTTTCTTCTTGTGTTGATTGATTCGCTTTTCATAGCTATTAGATGTTGTAGATCTCTATGATTTGATGTTCTTCCATTCTTGGAGCCGTCTTTCTATCTTGCTTCTATTCATAATTAATTTTCTTTGATTCATCATATCTTTGTGTGAGACATCTTTCTATCATTAGTAGTTTCCCAATATTTTGTAAAGATCAACTCATTAGTTAGTCTTTATTAAAACATAAACATAGGAGGCTAACAATCTGGTGCAGAGCTAAAATATCCTTTGTATTCACAATGCCTTAGACATTTTTGTGAAGGGAAAGCCCGGACCTTTATTGTGTTAGCGATGGGTATTAGTTGGACAAAGGCAGGTTAATGGCCCTTTATTATTGTAGGAAGCTACAAGGCATCAATTAATCTATCTTGTTTTTTCCTATCGTGCTATTTTAGTGTTATCGAGTTGAGTCTAACTTGTAACTTACAGATTGTATTAGGCATTTCAACCATTACAACTTTAATTAGTTGGTCCTAAGTGATATCTAGTAATTTTTGCAAGGTTGGAATAGTGCTATTCTAACCGATAAAGGCTAATAAGAGACATTAAATTTATATTATTATATTGTAAATTATCTTTTATATGAGTGAAATGTGTGCTTTCTAGGTGATTATGTTGTTTGATGTAGTGAATATTGTAATTTTTAGTGTCATTGATAAGCGTAACTTTTTTATTAATTGATCAATTACTGAAATATACTTGTGTTTTAAGTATTTTATTGTTTTATGATAGAATGCTATGTGTACTCTTTATGTGAATTCTCATCACACTGACTATATCATCACTTTACTATGTGATGATTGAATTTCTAAAGTGTAAATGAATATTATGAATGATATAAGATAGTTGTAATAAAAGAATATCCATAAATCATAATGGCTGGTTGTGATTTTGAAGTATGTTTGAATTTTTAATGTTCTTTGACAATATACCTAGGATCCTTGTGTGGTCCATACTTTAAATACTATAATTGATATCTTTGTATGGTCTAAACCTGTGACAGTTATACTTGGAATCCTTGTGTGGTTTCTTTTTTTGATGATTATAGTTGGAATCCTTGTGTGGTCCGATATTTGAATATATTTGGGATTGAAGTGCTATTGGGTCATCCTTGGATGAATAATCTAGTCAATTAATTAACTTGTTAATGATGTCTTAATAAGTGATTGGTTAAATTGAGATGAACTTAGTTATCTTGCACAACCTTGATGACTTGAATGTAAGATAAATTGACTAGGTATATAAAATTGATTATTTTCCATAATAAGAATAGGTGAGATGATAATAATAATTTTACTTGATATTGGTAAGTTGAATCTTAATTGTGTGATTGGCAATTATGTAGCTTTTTTGGTTAAGTAACTTAATTAATATTATGAGGTTAAGGGCATTGATGTCTTAAAGGCAAACCAACCATTTGTATAAAACTCATGGTGACTATGAATGAATAAATGTTGTTAAGTTTTAAGGATATGAGTAAAGTTATAATATTCATAGGCTTAGTGAGAAGACAGGGCTTCTAGACAGACCTTTTAGTTGACTCATTATGACTTGATATTGAGTATATACTTATTAAATAAAAATAAATGGAGGTAAATAGTATCTCATTAATGTGGTGTAGTTAAGTTGATAAGTTAGTGAAATAATTTTGTTTGGCTATAGTTGATGATCGTTAGTTGTAGGGTCGATTGAGGGAGAAGATTTATTAGAGGTGTTAATACATGCTCATATTCCTTCGATCGATATATGTTAATACTTAGTTGGTATTTATGTTGAGTTGTTAAGGTATGCGGTAGGTCTAAATAAACTAATATGAATGTGGTGGAGAGTATATGTGATTGTAAAAATCCATAGTGGTGTGTTGGTGATGTTGTGTTTGTTATAGTATTGGTTAGGGTGTAAGTACCCCGCTATGTTTTCTCCTAGTATAGGGATGACAAACTTAGAGTAGTATGATTTTGATAATAAATATAGCATTGTATAGATTAGTGTTGAATCGTATATCATGATTTGTTGGTTGATGGATTTTAATTATTAATGTGTTAGAGAGTAAGTTTAGGAAGTCGTAGAAACTTTTGGCCCATAAAATGAGTTGGTAGAACCTTGGATATAGTGATACAGTGAAAAGGTTAATTCATAAAGAGATGTGTTGTAAAATGAACTAAACTAGAATGAGGTCACAAGTCACCACCTCAGACTACTACAGTAGTAAAAGTACCACTGCAACAGCAACCTCAATACAATGATAACTTTTCCAGTTCAACAGTAAAAATGCAAGTTTTAGTTTTTCATTCTCTGTTATTTTTATTATTGATCAAAATGTTCTTGTGTTGCAATATCGCATGGTGTTTTGGGTAGTGTGGATGATCCATAACATAAATTTCTTTATGAGTCATATTCTTTAAATTATAGTGATCATGCTTTGTGTCTAGAGTTAGTGACCTATAGTGCATGGGCTAGTATGGTAGTTATTGATGTTATTTATGGAACAATAGTTTGGTAAGTGTTATCAAAGTATTTTAGAAATGGATAAAAAGTTGAATTAGTTTTGTAACCATTGTGTATGTTGAATTTTGAGAATCGTGCTAAAAAATCTCCTCTTTACCAATGACCACCCAGGGAAAAATATTTGATATTTTGGTATTTATATAATGACAAGTTTCATCGTTACTGAAATTATATTTGGTAAAAGCATGATAAAATCTTTCACCATAAATTATAAGACCAATTTTGTAGTATGGTAGTGCATTGAACATGTAAAAAGATCATAATACCCCTAGCACAAAGTTAAGTTGGAAGTATTCTTACGGGATGATTTTTGAGCTAAGTTTAAACTAGGATCAACTTCAAATGAGCATATATCGTAGAATAAAAGAGTTATGGAGTCAAATACCCACCAAGTTACTGATCTTTGTGTTTTCCTTCCAAAGCATCCAACCGTTTGCTAATCCACCTTCAGAGTAAACGATTTTGATCATTTTACTGAGCATTGTTTGGACTGAGAAATGAACTGCCTTAAGGTACCACTGCAATAGTAACAGGATAGTACTTAAGGCTGATTTTGATGGTATTTGGAATTTTAATTCAAATGCTTCATTCTAAATCCCTAGAGGAGCGATCTTCAAACTTCTTGGGAAAAAAATTTCATTGAGGTAAGTTTCTCCTGTCATCTTCTTTATTTTTAAATGCTTTAACATCCTAGGATCACTAAAACAATCTTTAATGGTGGAATTCTTGGGGATTTGAACCCTAAGTTCATGAGATTTTGAAAAAAAAAACTAGGGGCTGAGTTAATATTACCTAGAATCACTTTTAAGTTATTAATTAACGATTCCTAGCATGAATTAGTGTTTCTAAAACATGAAAAAATATTCTTGAGAACCTTGAATTAAATAAAAATAGAGTCTTTAACTTTTAAACTCTATAAATAAAGATGGGTTGAGCATAATAGAACTAGTTTATGGTTAATTAATGTTGTGTAGTAATTTTAGACCATTAGTAAGTGTAGAATTAGTGGTTAGAATTTTTAAACCAGTTATTCAAAGGGTAATTTGTGTAATTTCTACATATTTGATTTAATAAAAGCATGAAGAAAAGTAAAGAACAATTTTTTTGTGGCTTGCTTCTTTCGAGATCTTTGATCGAGATATGTTATGATTTAATATGTAGTAGACTTGGATTAGTTTCATGTAATAACATAGTTGACGGGAGATTTCATGTCTAAGCCTACAGGCACAAAGTTTGAATAGATAAAATATAAATATAATATAATAATCATATAATTGTGTATTATTGTGTTTTATGTAGATTCTTTGATGGGTGTTTGTGTTTGTATGACTTACTTGATAGTTGATAGAGTTTAATATGCAAATATGAAAAATAACGAAGAATTCAGTGACCTTCTAATCTATAAAACTAGTATTTAATACCTTAAAAAGGGGTGAACCTATTATTGTGCATGTTTGTAATAAGGTATATTCTAGCTAAAAGATAATTAGAAGAGTTGACTGTGATAAGAGGATGTGATGATATAACTTAAGAACCTAAATTCAAGTTGTACTAAGTTCTAGAAAGTATGATTTGTAAAGGTGCATGAATCTAGCTAGAATTGTAAATTGAATAGAGTCGAGTGGTTGAATAATTGGCTAGAGGAGATATTTCCTTGAACCTAGTTATGACTTTATTGTAAGGGTTACTAGTTAGTAACTGAGTTTACTGGTTCAATATAAATAAAAGAGATTTAGATTACTGAATGAAATAGGAGGATGATTTAGAGTGTGGATATTAATTTTAGTTGAATGTGAACTCCTAAAATGGATATTTGATTGATTGGTCTTCGAACATAGTTGTGATTGATGATTGACTCTGATAATGCTCAATGCAGAAAATGGTGAAATGGGCGCCGAGCATAATTGTGGTTTCATGTGTTAATGGTCATTTGTTGTTTTTTGGAATGATCAACTTGTAATTAGCAACTAAAATTTTCTTGGATGTCATTAATTGTTAGTTTTATTTTGATCGTTGTTGCATCTCATTTCAATTGTGTATTTGCTATTCGCCTTCAGGCACTACTTATAATTATTGGCTGCATTCTGCATTGTATATTTATGCATATTAATGATGTTATTGTAATGATGATGATGATGATATACAAGTTTTCCATTGTGTATTACATAGTTATCCATTCTACATTGCATATAATTCTATATTTTGCTTTGTATATTTTCAATATTTGCCTAAAATAACCCCCCATCACCACCTTTCACGAGTTTCACCCCATTACGTAGCATACTACAACCATTTTTCAGTACTCAATTTCATCCTGAACATTCCAAAGAGTGATTTTAACATTTTTATTAGAGTTTACCTTCATCGTAAAGTTAAACCCCTCTACATTCATTAGTGATCCTACAACACACTTCGTGTAGATTTATCAGCTCCAATACTTCAATTTGACCCCAAATTTAGCTTCTTACCTACTGAGCTCATATCTTCTTCCTCATCTTCCACATTTTCTGCCCACGGATGCTTCTTTGAGGTAGTTGGACTTCCTTTCAATGACTCACTGATGGTTCTCCTTGGTGAATAACTGTAATGGGTGATATCCTTTGTAAAATGTTAAGATTTTTTGTCTTCTTTGATTCAATGGTTTGAGGTATATCTTTCATAACTCTCTTAATTTTTCTCAGACCACCATACCTTGCTTCCCGCTTCCTTCAGTTTTCATTTTTCAAGCCATGTTCAGCAATCACCAATCGAAACCATCATTCTAGATAGAGAAAGTTTTTTCAAGTGATCGTTGATGCACTATTTGTTTAGAGTTTTCTTTTAGAAGATTTATTTAATTATTATACTTTAGGCTATTTTAAATGTCTTTCATAATTATTGACTAGTTGGATGAAAAATGTTCTCCTATATAGGAAAGAGTTGGATAGATGCCCACACTATTCGTGATTTGGATCGTGACAGTAATAAAACAAATGTGCAACTACATGAAGAAAAAACTTGCTTTTTCAGTGCCCATCTCTTCACAAGTTCTCAATTGAGAATTTAGGAACTTCAAAAGGAGATGACAGATTGTCGAACCTTCTAGATATATTAATGAGTACTACTTAGGTGGAGATACTAAGATCTTCACTTAGAAAAAAATTGCAAATATAGACTAGGTAACAAAGAACTAGAGACCTTTTAGGTGAAGAAGCCAAATAGCTTTGCATAAACATATGAAATCAGAGAGTGATCAAAATAATTGGGTTGAGGAGTTTTGCACTGTATCTGGTGGGCCACTGATAAGGTCATCATAAAAGCCAGATCTATAGTAAAAATAATAAAGACTTTGTTTACAAAACTTCATTTGAATTCTCATTTTACATGTTATATAGTTTAAGAATTTAAAAGTGCTCAAACTAGAAAACTCAATGATCATATGTAAAAAAAAGTTTCAACACTGAAATTGAGAACAGAAGATATACTTGACAAAAAAGTCTTAAAATGCTGGATTCCAAAGAATTAAAAAGTTCCAAAAATGTGCCTTAAGTGAACGTGAGATAAAAAAATCAATGGTATATATTCAAAGGGGTCCCCCTACGAACAATCAAATGCATATTCCTGTTGCTACGAAGAGCACACACAAGTGTACGTGGCCCACCTAAGTAATATAGTGGCCTTAATAAAAGCCAAGTATCAATTTCACAAGGACTTGTGTTAGACGACTATCCAAGTCTAGTTATACTAAAAAGATTAACCAAGTGCAAACGTAACCAACAGTATTTGAGAGTAAATAACTAAAGTAAGCTTAATATTACGATAATGTAAAGGTTATTGGACAATGATAGGGGAAACCAGGACTAAGAAACTATGAATAATCCTATTTAGCTATATAACATCGTTGGTTTAGTTGATTATCTTGGTTGTTGGTTAATGTGGTTCATAGAATGATTATGGTCTTCCAAACCTCTAACCAACTATCTAACTTAGCCTCACATCAACATCACTGAGAGGGGATGCAAGTACTAAATTAACTATATCTGTATTCTTATTGTATAGGAATCTAATAGGGATAATTAGGTATATTCTTATTCTAAAAGCAAATCATAAGTTTAGTTCATTGAACGATTACGATCCTATTGAACATATCCCATGTTCTATCCTATCATTTCTCCTTTCGGGCTCGCAATAGAATTAAGCATTTATCCGAATGACCGTGAATTCGTAAGATAGTTAAAACAAGGATACATGAGCAATAAATAAAGATAAAAATAATAAACAACTTAATTACATAGAATAATCAATCATGTTCTTGTTCTTAACCCCAAAAAAAGGTGTTTAGCCAATCATGAGCATAAAAATAATCATAAGAGTATAATCCATGTAATAATCAAATAATAAACTAAAGTAAAAGAGTAAAACCCCCTGTTTGAAGCCATTTCAAGCTATCGTGCCACGCCCATATCATGCTATCTAGGTAGTGTGGAATGTTGCTATCACACTGAGATACTGTAATAGGCATCCCACTTTGCATCCAAGATCATTCCATGTCCTTATAGTGGTGCTTAGGCAACATGGCATGCCCTTAAGTCCATAATTTCCAGATTTGGTCATTGAATACTCCATGCATTTGGTCCTTTGCTCCTTGTTTCGTGGTTGTTCCTCCACTTTAAAAACTACTTTTATATCATTCAAATATCATGTTAATAATCTCACCAAGCTTCCTACAACAATATACAACACGAATTAGATCTCACAACATGATTGGATCAAACAAGAACAACAAGAATAGGACATAACTCAAGCTAAGCATACTAGTTTTCTTATTTGAATTTCTACTTTAACATTTTTCTTCCAAATTTGAATTTCACACACCTTCAACATCAACATTACAAAACTTAACACTTTGATTCTTATTTATATAAAGTTTAACTCATTACGCACATGAGAGTCCCTCAAAACTAAGCAAATTAAGGCTGAATAACAACACTTAGGTACATAAATCCATCTAAGATCATCACCCACACACTTAAAGCATTATTCATCCTAGAAAAACTCTTTACGTAAAGCATTGTATCATGAAAATACTCCACACTACTATTACAAGCAAGATACTCAAGCTAGTACTATAATGACTAAACAATTAGCATGTTTTACACTACACATGTTATATACACTTGAAAGCTCGAGAACACTACTTCAAAACATCCAAAACTCAAGAATTGATTCACCAAGTTGGAAAACTCTTCCATGTTAATCGATCAAATGAATCATACAAATCAACTAATTATCATCAAACGTGTGCCCTTACAACAAGAAATTTACCCGTAATCACTCACACAGATGTATTTGTCTGAAAAGTGGGTATTGAAATCAACTTACACTCACTCTCACAAATAATTCACAAGTAACACAAGATGAACCATAGAATTTCCCTTTGTGTAGTACTATACTAATGCCATAATGATATGGCTTAAGATCTAATAGGACTTTAGTATTGTAATGCAGGCTAAGAGATGGGTAAGAACTATTTTGGCTAGTAATGACTATCTTCCCTAATCATCTTAATACATCACATTGTACATTAGGATATTCTCTCAACAACTAACTTTCCCAGATCTGCCTTCACACACCTCTTTTGTTTCCCCCCATCTTATTAAGCTAGTTCACATATATCAATGAGGGAGTATTCTTAATCAACACATGATTCAATTTTTCTCTTTTCATTACCTTATTCCCACCCATATCACCCAAACTTTTTCAACACCACTAGCTACGACTCTGGGTTTCATATTCACCTTTCTCCTTGTTGATTTCATACTCCTTAACCACATTAATTTTTCTACTATAGCGCTTAGGAGTTTTGGATTAAATTATGGTTAATGAAGTAGGGGATCATGCTACATATGAGGCTACCAAAAAAATAGGTTGAGGCTCAACAGGGAGACCTACTATTATGCACAAAGGTAGATAAAGGAGGGTATAAAACATCGCTAGCAAATAAATGTCTATTCAACTCCTAAATCCACTCTCTTTATTTCACTTTATACATACACCAGGCAAGTTTTAGACATTAATATGCAATAAGGAATACAACAAAATCCTCATTCACAAATGCAACATGCTTAATTCAAGTAGGATCATTATAGACACTCCCCCAAGAAATAACATAAATTCAAAATTAAGTCAACAACATACAAGAGTCATAAAAAGGGCCTAATAGTCTTAAAAGTAGTGATTCATAACAATCAACATGCTTTCACACACAAAATAACTTTCAATATGTAATCACACATAATAACTAGGAGGAACATCTCACTTATTCCTAGCACAAAATTATTAAAATTTACTCCTAAAAACAAAAAAGGATACTACCTTTAAAGGGTGCCCCGTGGAAAAAAACCACGAAGAACAACCACAGGGTGGGTGGAGTGCGAACTACTAGACTGGCACTAACACTATGAAAACAACCAAAGAGAAAATCATTTTATAATTTTTTAAATTGACTCAAAAACTGAAAAACAACTATGAATTAAAATCTTATAGAAAAACTTCACCTGAAATCATAAGAATTTTCCCACCCCTTTAAGAATATACTTTGTCCCCAAAGTATGATTAAAACTAAGAATAGAAATACTCCTTGGGGTCTCTAGTCCTAGATTTCAACATTTTTAAACATAAAAATAATTTAGGAACCCCACATCTAGTCTTTGCCATATTCCTTAGCTTAGATTTCTGGTACTCAGACTTTTCTTTAACCCGTGACTCAACAAAAATAAAAACTATATGAAGTAAAAATTAAACATATGAAAATAAAACTTATCTTAACTTGGGTTGACTCCTAAGAAGCGGGTGATTTATAATCGCGACACAGCCTACATCACTACATCAACCATTTTTCTTCATCCATTATCTACTACTCAATGGCCATCTTCTTACTCTTTTCTGACCTTCTGAGTGTTTAATCTCAAGGTATTTATTTTTATCAGCAATTACTAGCTTAGGCAACTCTATGAGAGTGTCAGGAGAGGTCATTGGTGGTTTGGACTCTACCCCACACTCAACCACTTTCATCATTATCATCATACACAAATCTTTGTAATGAAAAACTAGATTAAGGGGTTTATAGACATTAAAGATCACTTCTTCATTATCTAATTTTATCTTGAGAATGCCCTCTCTCACATCAACCAGTGCTTCTCCTTCCACTAAGAATGGACGTTCCATGATGATAGGCACCTTATTATCTGAATCATAGTCATGAACAATAAGATCAATAGGGATAATTAAATTACCAAACTTGATGATCACATCCTTAATGATTATTTCTGGATGGACTCTAGTTTAGTCTGTCATCTGGAGCATCATAGAGCATGGTCTCGTCTTACCCAAACACAGAATATTGAGCACTAATAGGGGAACCAATTTTATACTCTCTCCTAAATTATTCAAGGTGTGGACCACATCACTGCCACCAATTTGTGTAGGGAGGGTGAAAATCCTTTGTTCCTTTATGTTCTTGGGCATTTTTCTCATCACCATAGAGCTGCACTCCTCAGTAGGTTCCACCATCTCAATGTCATGTAGCTTAATCTTTTTAGTCATCACAACCTTCAAGTACGTAGCATACTTAGGCATTCCCTGTGAAACATCTAAAAGAGGAAAATTAATGTCAAGTTCTCTGAACATGTCAAAGAACTTCTTAAAACTAACATCCTCCTTGGCCTTTTTAAGTCTTTGGGGCGAATGGTGGTGGCGTACTTAATGAAACATGCTCATCTACTTTGTTATTTAGGTACTCAGACTTCCTTGAAACCTCAACATCATATACTTTAGCTTGCTTCTTCTCTACCTGGTATGGGACTAGCTCTGTCTGCACCTCATTATTTTTCTTAGGAGGCTTGTCAATAAGATCCTTATCACTTCTTTAGGTTATTTCCATAACTTATTTTTTATTTTTATTATCACTTGGCAATCCAGCTTGTGGCCTAGTATTCTGCATTTGATCTAATTGCCCCAACTATTGTTCTAACTATTTCTGTGCCACTTGCTGATTTTTTATCTTAGTAGCCATTTTTTCTTGCTTGGCTAGGATCTTCTTCAAGGTTTCCTCAATGTTACTGGCCTTTGTGTTGGGTTGTTGCTGAAATTACTAATTCTTATTACTGTCCCATGCATAATTGGATTTCTCTGCCATGCATTTGCTACAAAATTCACTGATTCTAGAATTGCGCCATACAAATCTGCAAAATGACAACAATTACTATAGATCTCACATTCACCTAAGCCTGAGATTGGTGCATACCCAACTTGCTGAATAGAGTCATCATCTAATTCTGCATAGCTGGCAATTTGGCTACTAAGGTTGTGATACCATCCAATTTAAGAATACCTATTGACATTTTCACTGCACCTCTAGACATGTCGCCATTCCAGTCAGGATTCTCTTATGCAATGCGATGCAACAAGGTATAAAACTCATCATATATTTTCTCCAGAGCCTGACCACCTACAACAAAATTTAGGAGAACTTTAGTATTATGGTCAAGAGCTTTAACAAAGGTGTGAGATAATACCTCATTAGACTGCTGGTGATATGGACAGTCCTAAAGAATATATTTGAACCTCTTTCATGCATGATATAGGTTCTCATCTGGCTTTTTCTTGTAGCTCAAAATCTCAATGCGCAACCTCACAGTCTTGCTGGATAAGAAAATGAATAAGGAATTTCCAGGCCAAGTCATCCCAGGTAGTGATAGAACCTGCCAGCTTAGTGCTCTACCACTTCTTTTCTTCCCCTAAAAATATGAAGGAGAAGAGTGTTAGTCTCACATAATCAAAGGACTCTCTATTGGGGATGAATATGTCAGTTATCTCTAAGAAATTCTACAAATGAACTTGTGGATCTTTACGTGACAACCCTGTGAACTGACTACTATTGTGAAAAATTTGCACCATGTTCTATTTAAGCTCAAATCTACCTCCCAATTTTGCTCTACGGATAATGGAGGTAATTGGTGAGTGGTGATTTTACCACTCATTCTCACTAAAAATTTGTGAACATTACCTTGTTGTGAATGTATGAATAAGACATATTGGTGATAAAATGCACAAATATCCACTCTTTGTAGGCATAGATTTGAGGAGATCAAAAGATGAGGATGGGAGGTGAAAAATATCAAAATGAAGTAAGAAAAGTGCATATGAAGACTTGGAGCAGCAAAGCCTCTGGTACTGTGGTCGCAGTTTACTGACAGCGGTTCCAGTAGTCAAGCAAAAGTCATCCAACCGCGGTCGCATAACTGAAGTCGCAGCCAGATTCATACGATCACGAATTAGTGGAAGAGATCAACCCAAGGGAAAAATCAGAAATGCACGTGGATGACCTCAATTTTGAAAAAATAACTCAAACCCTATCATGTATCATATTCCTTCTTTCCCAGTTTCTTAGGTTTTAGCTCTTGACTCCATAGCCTCTATTTTCGGAGAAGAGAATATTATGTAAATTTTGGGTGAATAATATATTGGATATTTTCTAAGTAAAAGATTTGCTCACTACCATTGTTGATATTGTGGGAGAGACAAGTTTCAAGTAACATTCACTTAAATTTTCAACAACTAATTTCACTGGAGATTATGGGTATACTATGCTTATTTATCTTATGTGTAGCTAAATCTCCCTCTTGGGGTTATGTGTGAATAGAGGTTAAAGTATGTATGGGTTGTTATTGTTATCATCTATTTGGTAATTCATGTGTATGGGTTTTATCATTGCTATGCTAATTTGGTTGGGATTTGACGGGTGAAATCCCCAAATACCCACATGGGTTTGATGTGTGAAAGCTCTATGATCAAGAAAGCTCAATTCCATCTTCCAAAGAAGGGTTTTGGGTGAAGTGTAGGAATTCATATCATCCTTGAAAGAGGGATGTGGAAACCAAAGCAATGATATACAATTATGTGTGTAGTTTGCTAAATTTTCATTATCTTAGACATAAGGGTGAATGTAAGGTTGACTATACTATAGGTATCATCCTAGAAATAGGGTTGTCTAGATTGAGGTTGTGGTTACAAATTATTGAACACACCTATTAGTTGTTCAAAAGAATCAATGGGTGAAAGTTTGGTGTTTTGTTGAAAGACTAGCCTCAAAATCCATAATCAAACCTACCCATATTTGTCTTACTAAATTGATGTTGATTTCTAACACCCACATATCACTTCCTTAGTAATGCATAATCCCAAGATCTGTGCATAATTGTTAAACTCTAATTATTCATAGCTCCGAATTTATACTACAAAAACTCAAAAAAAATTTTAGTGTAGGAACCTATCTCCCCCATTTTATCTTTTTGTACCATTTTTTTTGAATTTAACTTATATCTATTATTTCAAATTCATTTGATCGCCACTATCGTTGTTCCTCGTAGATTCGACCCCGACTCAAAGTTGGGTAAATATATTAACGACGACCGTCTTGCACTTAATTTGACGTGTAAGTTGAGAGTTATTGAAAATGGCGTCGTTGTTGGGGAATAATTTTTCATATTAAGTTGGTCTAAAATTTTAGTTACTCATTTAAATTCAAGCTTGTAAATATTTATTTGTGATTGTCTTTGTTGTAGATAGATTTTCTTTTATTTCTACTTTTTTCTATGGCATCTTCTGACAAATATGAATTTTGTGATTGGAACACCTATATTGATAACCGGTGTCTATATTGTGATGGACCATACTTCATGAGACATTATAACTATGCTCCCCAGAAAGAGACGGGATCAACATCTCGATCTTATAAAGAGTATGTTCGTATTTCATGTGGAAGTCAAGATGGTAATAGGGATGATTTCCCAAATTCCCCCTCCCCCTTTTATACTAACTAAATTTCTTGTTCTTCTTATTAGATTGATAGGCTTATGAAGAGAAAAAAGAGGAGCAACAAATCGAACCTATTGGTTTTGGAGCAATGCTTCAAACTATTTTGGATCGGGTGACTATAATCGGGGATAATTCACAAGACCTACATAAAGCTTATGGTGTGTTCGACTGGGCAAATGTCAAAGCAAGGGAATTGGGCAAGAACGTCATTTTAGAAAATCTCACAGCCTGGACCATTTCCCAAGAGGAGGGTCATCAAGAAGAGAAACCAAGATATGATGACAAGCTTGGTAGAGAAGACTCCTTGGTGACTTCTCAATCATCCAACTCATATAAGGAAGAAGAAGCCAAAGTAAAAGAAATGATACTAGAGTCAAGAGAAGAATCAAAGAAAATCTCATATAATGATTCTATTTTATTTTGGGGTGAAGATGCTCCGGAGGAGGCTAACCCGAAATTAGGTGTTGGACCCTATTCAACCCACTTTTCAATATTATCCTTCAAGTATGTAATAAGGACCCATCCCTTTGAACAAATAGCAAATTGTGGGATGACAGAGTCCGACTTTTATATTTTAGAGTTTGACATTCCGAAGGAGCACATGGAACCCCATCCACCAAAGGCCAAGATGCTCAACTTCTGAAATACAAGGAATGGCCTACTGATGTTCTTACTTTTACGCAAGGAGCAAATTTGAAAGTTTGATGTGATGTTGGGTAAAAGGTTCAAGTCTTCAAAATGGAAATATCGAAGCTTGCTTGCCATTTTATCACCCCTTCTAAGTTTCATCTTGGAAGATTTTTTGTCCCTCTACCGCTCATTGCATATTGAATGAAAGCTTGGATGAAGATTCAAATTTTCTAAGTAAAAACTCAAAAGGAAAGAGCTGAGACGTCGTGTTGCGATATTAAACTAAGCGCCAGTTAAGAGGCAACCCATCATTCCATGAAAAGTGGCAAGCATCCTTTTTATTCACAAATGAAAGAGTAGAATCAGTCTTTATTTTTTCACATTTATAATTGTAATGCCCCGCGATTTTCCTAGCTTAAACTCGTCCCAAAAAATGTCATAGATTATCTCTTAGAATGAATGATGTTTATTTTTTATGGAATTCTTTATATTTGAACTTTCCATGGTGTAGGAAATTCAATAAGTTTTCCAACGATATAAGATTTGCTTAAATCCGATAATCGGGTAAGAAGTTATGGCTATTTTAAGTTCCAGTCGTAAAATAGTGTCATTTCGGTGTTTAGTGCGTCACAGAGAAGGTTTAAATGATGATTGTCAATTTCATTAGTGCATTTCAAAGAGAGCCAAATTCTTAATTTTCCAAATCCAGTGAAGGACCGTGATATTAGCGCGTCGCGCCAAGTGTCCAGGTCCCATCCAAGGTGGCAACACGATACCATCGTGTTGCACCACCACGCATTTTCCCAGTTGTCATTTTATAGTGGCTTGGCGCGATAGTGGCGCGTCACTCCAAGGCCAAAAATTGGGATCCCAGTTTATTTTTCCAGTTTTATTCAGGAGTTAAAAGGGGGTATTTAGGACTTTTCCCCAACCCCCAATCCGTCAAAACTCATGATTAAAGCCTTCTAGAAGCATTATGTGCTAAGTTTCATCAAAATTACTCTCATCCAAAACCCTAGGCTTCAACATTCATCTCTAATAAACTCAAGATTCCACCATCCTTTTTCCAAATTATTTCAAGATTTAAGATTCCTAGACCAAGAGCTCCAAGAATCTTCATTCAAGAGCACAAATAGCATCTCAAAAAGCAAGCTTATACATTTAGTTCATCATCTAAGGTATGTGGGGTGATGAACAAGGACAATCCTTTCTTCCTTGTGCCCAAAATTATATTTTTAATCAAATTTCTTATGATTTGAAATTAGGGTTTATTCCCAAAGTATCTTATTGATAATTTTGAGTAAGATATGATTGAATTATGAAATTTATGTTTGTTTGAGTTAAAGAATGCTCTTTTATGATTTTTGAATACCATGATCATGATTTGAGATATTTTTTAATAGCTTTTCAATTGAATTGAGCATGATATTAAGATTCTTGATTTTACTATCTGGGCGTTGTTGACGATTCTAAAAAAGCATATTTGAGTATTGATATTTCAAGAACTTGTTCTTTTAAGAACCCTGAGATTAGCATATTTTCAGTTATATAAATAGTATTTGATCTTCGGATCCTCAGTTTAGCTATGGAATCCACTTTTTAGAATTTACTACAATTTACAGAAACAGATTTCAGATTTGAGTACAGTTTATATCAAATAGATGCATAATTGGTTTTAGATAAACCCTTATGCTAGCTTTTAAAAGTGGATTTCCAACAAAGTGAGCATATAGATAATAAGGTAGTAGTATTTAGCACCGAGCGGGGAGTGTGGTTTTAGTGCATCCTACTTCCCTAGAACCACATAGCCAATGTAGGTACAGATTCAGATATTCCCAGTAGATATGGATGAACGATTTAGCTTGTGATTGATCACATGGATTAGGTTATACTCCCTAGCAAGAGTATGACACCTCTCCCCAATGTGAGGTTTCTTCCTTAGGAGGACGAGACATTGAACTCCATGTTAGCTCGCATGGTTTATGTCGGTTAAGAGAACCTCCCTACTAGTAAAGAAAAGCTTTGAAAGAATTCCCTTAAGATGAAATATTTTTCCTAATTCTTTGAAAGATCTTCCTTATAGAACAGTTTTGAAAGAATTTCCTTTCAGATAAAATGATAAAGTATTTTCTATACAGACTTGCAGATTCCACTTAGCCTATATGATTTGAGAATGAAAACAAAATACAAATTTCAGAACTAAGTGTAATAACTCATAAAATTTAGTCTAGATGCCTTGTTATTAATGATTTTGACTTTCAGATTTCAAATTTTCTCAAGCTTCTGTGAGTCATTTACATTTAGAATGCATGATTTTTTAAACTATGATGATATTGGTTACTTGTTGCATGCACCCCCATATACTCAGTACATCATTAAAGTACTGATCCACATATATGTCTATGTTCTACATTGTCTCATAATGTATGTTCAGGTGCTCAGTCTCAGCAGCGACAGTGATTTTCAAGCATCTCATCTACATCCCTGCAGTTAGTGAGTCCTTATAGTTCGAGGAATTAGCTATTCATGTTTTAGTTTAATAGTAGATATCCCTTTATTTATTTCAGACAATTTAAGTCAGCTGGGGCCTGTCCCAGTGACTCTCTAGATTCATATAGTAGAGGCTTGTCGGACTACCAGATTCAGCCTTAGATCTTAGTTGTTGTATTTAGACCTTTTTAGTATTTGTTTAATCAGATTGATGGGATTAGTACTTTCAGATGTATTCAGATTATTCAGATAGTTTTCCACATTTTATCATGAATTTTATACTTACACTTCCCTATGATGAGATTCAGATGTGTTAGAAGGCATCTAGGGTTAGCTCAGGACTACTTGTAGTTTGGAGCACCGTGTGGCATCTCGGGAACTACATTTTTGGGGTGTTACAATAATCCATGAGATATTAGTGCTAAGAGGCATTTTTATCGAATTTGAGAAAGAAAAGTGTGAAATTGGCAAGTTTTGACTAAGTAGAAAAGGTAGGAACCATGGTTGTCTGGACTCAGTTAGCACGATTGTGGTCTATTATTTGTGATCGTGGAGGCCTCGTGACCGCGATTGCAGAACTATGATCGTAATTATAGTCATGATTAATTTAAAAAACCGTTCAAATGTCATCTGCCCCACGTATTTCTTCTAATTTTTTTCTTATAATACTCTCAAATTTGTGGCTTTGCATTGCATTTCCAAGTACCAACTCATTCCGTACATCCTCTAAACCAGTAAGTGGTCGTACTTTCTTTGGTTTTGATATGAAAAATTTCATGTTTAGAACTTGTACGGTAAAAAAATTCCAAAAATAGTGTTTTCATTGCTAAATACATGCTTGGTTGAAATTTTTGTTGTGTCTGGCTATTATAGTAGGTGAACACGCTAATGGGGAAGTCTTGAGTACCCAATTTTAAGCTTTAAAAGGTTAGAGTAATTGTGTACTCCATGTGTTCGATTGAATACCACAACGAGTTTAGTTTGATTTATTTCCAGTTTAGGGGCTACAATCACACACTATAGGCTCAAGTTCATTGATTATAATGCTACCATGCCTAGCAGAAATGAGGGATTAGGGTTAAAATTGCATTTCGAACACTGTGCAAAAATAGTCATACCTGGTGTCAGGTACCACAATCATGGTCTCGATGACCGCAATTGCATAAATTCTATCATGGTTAACGCTTTCCGATTGCCACACCTGAGAGCGAATTCTGGTAGATGTCAAAATTTCTGCACATCCTTACCCGCCCCCGAAACTGCCCATAACACCACCACATGAGTTTAGATGTTTGTTCTTGCATGTTGTTAGTATGATAACACTAATATTTTCTTGAGTTTACATTGATTATAGGTTTTGAACCACACAAAGAGGGATTATGGCCACACGTGATTCATGGCTCCAAAATGCCAAAGATAGTACGACAATGACCTCCTGAGAGCCAAACTACTATTGGAGATAGGCGTGTGCATAGATAGGGTTCCAGAATAGTATCCAGGATTCCTTAAAAGACTTGCTACTTCCAAATGGATATGATTTCTCCCTAATCCTTGTGAGGAAAATGAGCAATGGGTGCGGGAGTTGTACAAAAATCTGAGCGTTATCTCTCTTACAAACCCAGTAATAAAGATTTGGGGAAGAAATGTGCATTTTGGAGTACAACAGGTTAATGAAGTACATGTGCTTTAGGATACTGACATGGAATACTTTCAAACAAAGGGACATGAGCCAGAAATCTGTATAACTAACATTTTTTGCCCAAACAGAGAGGTTTCCTGGGCTGCTACCAAAACAGGGATCTCCACGCACAAATTCTTAGTGGAGGCAAAAATATGGTTACACATTATCTATAACAGAGTCTCACCATGTACCCACATGACGTCTGTCACCAAGTTTTGAGATCGCATGGTAGCCTCCTTGATAACTGGCATTGATCTAAATGTGGGCCAGATTGTCCTTGAAGAATGGAGGCAATACAAGATTCAGGGTGGTACATTTCTTTCCTTCCCTTCTTTAATTATTGAACTATGCAAAAAAGAAGGGGTGGAAGAGAATTCTATAGATACCTGGGTGAAACCAAGTCCCCACATCACTCCACTCAAAAAAAGGGAGAAGGTGCACCTGGGCACAATAAGAAATGAAAAGTTGACTCAAATAAATTAGCAACTGATAAGCCTGAATATTGTAGGCCATCTACCACTGGGATTTTAGATGACTTGGGTATTGATCCTAGTGCCATCAGAGAACAATTAGCAGGATTACCTCATGGACCAGGGGAGCCATCCATTAGGCGTCATTCATATGTGTCCATTGCAAATTATGAGAAATACAAGAAGGAACAGTAGACACAAGGTTCTACAGTAGCCAGCCTAGAGAGAGATTATTCACCCTTGGCTGCATTTCACATTCACCTCTAGACGTCACATGAGAAGATGTTGAAGAGAGATAAGAAAAGAGATAAATTTTTCAACAAAATGTGGAAAGAGGTTAAGGGTCTGTGGAAGGACCTAAAGCCTAATGCCAAACTCTATTCTTTCAGGATTGACAGTGACGATGAAGCACCTGCTGAGTGGTTAAAATTTAAGGATGATGGTGAGGATATAGAGCCAACAGGAAAGATTGACTAGTGTTACATATTCAAGGAGACCCTTTTACTTTTGGTTGATTGCACTTACAGTGAGGAAACTGCATTCTTATAGTTGGGGGTGCCCCTTGATATTTACTTTTATGATTGTTTTTGGATGATATTTTGTATATGGTTTTTATTGTGTTTTAGGATGCTACATTTTTGGGGTACCCAATTGGTGCCCACATTTTATAGATTATCATGCTTTTCTCTTAGTTTTTAGTTTTTCTATTAGTACTTTAGATTTTATTATGGATTTTAGTGATGCATGACTAGCGTTGCGTTTGAGTTTTGAGGTATAGGTGCAGGGGAAGTCTGAGTACTCATAGCATAAATGCCAAAAATGCAAGGGATGTCTGAGTACCTTTGGTATTGTATGTTGTAAAGTTGGGATCACTTTGTACACTATTGGCAAAGTCTGAGTAGCCAATTGGGTAGTTTACCCGTTTTGAGCCTTAATGTGAGACTAACGCTTTTGTTGTTGCCATATTTTAGCAAACTATGTGTGGTGATAACGTAAAATGAACAACCCCCTCCGTACAAAAATTTTCAGAACAAAATCAAGGGCATGGACATGACCAATTTTGTAACAAAACATTTTCTCTTTATGTGGCTTCATAAATCTTGAGATATGAATAGAAATGGATACTTCCATTTTGTCTCTCCGCGAGAGGGACATTTGAGCCCTCTCGACGAATTTTGCATGCCATGTGTGGTAAGATTTTGGTATTCACCTCTTGTACACTTATCTAGAACTTGCCTCATTAGTCTTTCAAAGTTAATGTGGATTGTATTTGGTTTGAGAAATGATCATAGGCCACCTTTGTGATTTTGGAATCCCACTCTAGCCTAAAAAAACTACCCAAGTAGAAATATAATCCCTAGTTACCCACTTTGAGCTTTTGGAACTTTCTTTGGCAAACACATTACAAGCCGTAAACCATTCTTTTTATTTCTTTTTTGAGCCATACCCTCCATGAAATTGAGAATGTAATTCAAGGCTAAAAGCCTAAGTTGGGGTGGTAAAGATTGATGGAAATAAGTTTGGTATCACAAAGATGTAGTTATATGCCTAATATGCCTGACTTTGAAAAGAACCGAAAACAAAAAGAAAGAGTTGAGCAAAGGAAAGAATTTCATGAAAGTGCAACAAAAAGAGATGAAAGAAGATGGGTAAACAGAGGAAATAAAAGGCAGGCATGATAAAAAAAGAGAAAACAATGAAGAGTGGCCCATAGTAAAAAAGGAGGATTGAAAAAGTGGGATGTAGATGTTCAAGGAAGGGTATATCCATGTTATTCCCCAATGATATCCTAACCTAACCCGAACCTACGTTACAAGCTTAGAAAGCCCTTTGAGATCTCCAATCATTTACTTTCTTTGTGGTGGTGATTGAAAATAGGGATAAGCCTATGGTATGGTACTTGTTGCATAGAGATTTCTTTTGTGAGAGAGAGAGAGTTCTTACACTTAAAACTCCTTGTTACATTTTTTGTAGCTTGGTGAGTGAAATTTTTCTTACTTGTAAGGATTGGAATACAAAACAAGTTGAGATGGGTGATTTTGTCACCTTCCAAAGTATGAGGCAAATAAATTATAGCTAAGTTGTGGTCAAGAGGAAGCCACCTCTAGAGTATTCGTTGTTGTTGCTTAGTTGCTCTATAAAGTCCTATGTATCCTTGAATGTCACATATTATTATAAGGAGTGTAGTGAAATTAGATTAGCTCATGTGCAATGAGCTACTTGTGGTAGTGACTAAGGTTGAAGTCATTGTGCGCTTTAAGGTATAAAGTTTTGGCATAGAGAATTGTTGTCACATGGTAAGAGGTAGTGTTTCTTGAGGATAAGAAAATGCTTTAAGTTGGGGGTGTTGATGAGTGGTACTTTTACCACCTATTCTCACGAAATATTTATGCACATTTCCTTGTTGTGAATGTATGAATAACACATATTGGTGATAAAATGCACTAATATCCACTCTTTGTAGTCATTGAGTTGAGGAGATCAAAAGATGTGGATGGGAGCTAGAAATGATCAAAATGGAGGATCAAGAAAGGTGCAGATGAAGACTTAGAGATGGAAAGCCTCAGGTACCGTGGTCGCGGTATGCTGATCGTGATCGCGGCAGTCAAGCAAAATTCATCCAACCACCATCATAGAAGTTACCCGTGGTCACAGCTAGATTCACGCGATCCCAGCTTAGCAAAAGAGATCAGCCTAAGGGAAAAAACAAAAAATACACGTGGCTGACCCCAATTTTGACAAAATAACTCAAACCCTATCATGTATCATATTCCATCTTCCCTAATTTTTTAGGTTTTAGATCTTGACTCCATAGCCTCCATTTTTGGAGAAGAGAATATTGTGTAAAATTTGGGTGAAGAATACATTGGAGGCTTTCTAAGTGAAAGATTTGCTCACTACCATTATTGATATTGTGGGAGAGCTAAGTTTTAAGTAACATTCCTTTAAATCTTCAACAATTCATATCAATGGAGATTATCGATATATCTATGCTTATTTATCTTATAGGTAGCTAAATCTCCCATTTGGGGTTATTTGTGAATAGGGGTTAAAGTGTGTGTGGGTTGTTATTGTTAGAATCTATTTGGTATTTCATGTTTATGGGTTTTATAATTGCTATGCTAATTTATTTGAGATTTGATTGGTCAAAGCCCCAAATACCCACATGGGTTTGATAAGTGAATGATCCAAGCCCTAGAAAGCTTAAGGACATCTTCGAAAGAAGGGTTTTGGGCGAAGTGTAGGAATTCATATCATCCTTGAAAGAGGAATGTGGAAACCAAAGCAATGATAGACAATTATGTGTGTAGTTTACTAAATTTTCACTATCTTAGACATAAGGGTGAATGTGAGGTTGACTATACCATAGGTATCATCCTAGAAATAGGGATGCGTAGATTGAGGTTGTGGTTACAAATTGTTGAACACACCTATTAGGTATTCGAAAGAATGAATGAATGAAATTTTGGTGTTTTATTGAAAGACTAGAATCAAAATCCATAACCAAACATACCAATATTTGTCTTACTAAATTGATATTGATTGCTAATTGTAACACCCCGTACTTTTCCTAGTTTAATTTAGCATTGAGAATGTAAAGCGTTGGCTTCAAGAGAAAATGACTTTTCATAAATATATAATTTTCTAGATTTAGACCCTCCAATGTATACGAAATTGAATTATCTTTATGACGATATAAGATTTGCCAGAATTCGATAACCGAGTAAGAAGTTATGGCTATTTTAAGGTTCAGTCGTAAAACACCGTGATTTGGGCCCGTAGAGCATCGCGGAGAGCCATAAAATCATAATTTTCAAATTTTAGTGAGACTCCGTGATCATGGCGCTTCGCGGAGGAGTCCCATTTCCCATTTGGTAATTTCCAATAAGCCTACACGATATTGGCGCGTCGTGCCAGTGGCTAAAATGGCAATTTAAAGGGGCACTGTGATTGTTGTGCATCGCGGTGAAAGCCCAATTCCCACCGTCCAAAGGCCCAATCCGTCCAAAGCACAAGATTTAACACATTTCAAAGCACTTTATGGTTATTTCGTCAATTCTCTATCAACCATAAACCCTAGATCATCAAACTTTCTCTCCAAGAAATCTAATTTCTCCATTAATTCTCCAAGGTAATTAAAGATTAAGGATTTCCACCTCAAAAACTCCAAGAATTCAACTTTAAAAGCATCATTTGGAATCCAAGATTCAAGCTTTTCCTCTAAGATCATCAATTAAGGTATGTGGGGTTATGAACAAGGACAATCCTTTCGTCCTTGAGCCCAAAACTTATTTTAATTCAAATTTTACTGAATTTTAGATGATTTTCCATGAATTTCAAGTTAGGGTTTATACCCATTATTGTTATTTACAAGCTTATGAGATTTTCAGTGATTTAGAAGTTGAATTACATAATTATGTTCATATTTTCATGCATATTGCAAAAATTTATAGATTTTGAGTTGATTTATCTATATTTACATTATCAAGCATGAACATTTCGATGTTTTGACATGAGTTTAATTCATAGGTCATTAAGCCCTAATTAAAGAGTAATATTTTGAGGTTTGTTGTGCTATAGGCACCCTATGACTAGATTCCTTTCAGATTGTGTTAAAGATTTGACCTTTTTGGTCCCAGAATAGATAAGAAATCCACTTTACAAATTCAAATTACAGATTTAGCTTTACAGTAATATAGTTGGTTTTCATTATAAACCACTATACTATTTTAAAAGTAGATTTTTCCTCAGAATGAGCATGTATATTTAATGGGAGTAGTATTTATCACCGAGATGGGTACATTACTACGATTTCATACCCCAGAACTACGTGCCAACGTAGGATTCAGATTTTTCCTACTTCTACATAGATGATAGATATGTGATCACTTAGATAGGTTATACTCCCTGGCAAGAGTATGACTCCTCTCCCCAATGTGAGGATTCCTTCTTAGGCGGACAAGAACGTTGGACTCCATGAATGCTCATATGGTTTATGTCGGTTAGAAGAATCTCCCATGCAGAATAAGTTTTCAGATTTCTTAACCCCTAAGTTAATGTGTTTTCTCTATAGCGTTAAAGTTCTTGAATTTAGAATATTATCTTACATAAGCCTTCAGATACAGACTAACAGAGTTTACTTAGCCTATATGATTTGAGAATAAGAACAAAATACAAATTTTAGAACTAAGTGTTGTGACCCATAAGATTTACATTATATGCTTTCTTATTCATGATTTATGGTCTTCAGATTTTAGATTACTCAAGCCTATGTGAGTCATTTAGATTTAGCATGCATGATTTTATAACTTGAGATGCTATTGAAGTATTGTTTGGCTTATTGCATTCACCCCCATATGCTCAGTACATTCCCAAAGTACTGATCCACATATATATTTGTTTGCTACATTGTCTCATAATGTAGGTTCAGGTGCTCAGTCTCAGCAGCGTGAGTGATCTTCGATCATCTCATCTACATTTCTGTAGATGGAGAGTCCTCATAGTTTTGGGACTTAGCTATTTAGATTTCTAGTTTATTAGTAGATGATTCAGTATTCATTTCAGATAGTTTAAGTCAGTTGGGGCCTATCCCAGTGACTCTCTAGATTCAGTCAGTAGAGGCTTGTCAGACTACTAGATTCAGTTTTAGACTTTAGTTGAAATATTCAGATTTTCAGTATTTGCGTTATCAGATTGATGAGATTAGTATTTTTAGATATACTTAGATAATTCAGATAGTTTTCCATATTTATTATGATTTTACATTCATTTTCCCCTATTTTGAGAGTCAAAGTTAGTAAAAGGCAACCAGGGTTAGCTCAGGACTACTCGTAGTTCGTAGCACCGTGTGGCATCCCGTGAATCAGATTTTGGGGTGTTACAAACATGGTATCAGAGCCTAAGATTTAGAAAGTCCTAAGGAGTCAGACAAGCCGTGTTATGTAGAGTTTTGATCATCAGTGTAAAGTGCGCCATATCTATAAGTAAGAGTCTATGGAACACTCTAGGAAATCATCTCTTCTTTCATGATCTATCATGCATTTAGTGTCTCTATCTTCTTCTAACTTGTTATTTTACATGACCGAAAATGCCTCCTCATCGAGCTAACATACACAAAAATAATAACCATCCACCTCAGCCCGCAGATTCTTTGAATGAGAAAGTGTCACGTACAGAGTTTTAGGCTGCCTTTAAGGCGCTAGCTCAAGCTGTAACAGCAAATATTTAGGGCAACCGTCAGGCTGCAGTCCCACTTCAGCAAGATGGGGACTTAGCCACAGCCAGAATTTGAGATTTTATGAGAATGAACCCGCCGAAATTCTCTGGGTCAAAGACAGGTAAGGTCCCACAGTTTTATCTAGATGAGGTGAAGAAGATCACCCAAATTATGCATATTTTTTAAGAGGAGAGTGTAGAATTGACATCCTATAGGCTGAAGGATTTTGCATATAATTGGGTAGTAATGTGGAAGAAAAGTAGAGGGGAGAGTGCAACTCCCATGAACTGGCATATATTTTAGGATGCGTTCTTAGACAATTTCTTCCCACGTGAGATGAGGGAAGCTAAGATAGAAGAGTTCATGAAACTAAGGCAGGGCTCAATGACAGTGAAGGAGTATTTCCTCAAGTTCAACCAATTCTCTAAGTATGCCCTTGATCAGATGGCTGACCCTAGGTCCAGCATGAGTAAGTTCTTGACCGGTGTGTCTAGGTTGGTAGTTAAGGAGTGTAGGACCGCTATGCTCATTAGAGATATGGATCTTTCTAGATTGATGATGCATGCTCATAAAATTGAGGCAGAGAAGTTGAAGGGTAGAGAAAGGGTAAATAAGAAGGCTAGGACAGGGCATTTTGAGTATGGCCAGGCTATATCTCAAGGAGAAAATCATTCGTAGTTTCAAAATCGTTCATCTATGCCTGAACCTTCTTCAACTAGTTCTCCTACACCCAAAATAGGTAGGAACAGTGGGATAAGTCTTCTATGTCCAGATCTCAAAATAGTGTGAGTGGTAGGCCCAATCATCCCCCATGTGCTAAGTATAGTAAGAATCATGCGGGTGAATGTTTGTGGGGTTGAAAAGGTTGTTATGGTTATGGCCAGATGGGTCATGAAATCAAAGAGTGCCCGCATGCTAGAAAAGGTAATAGGGATGTCTATCCCTAAACTCAGGCAACTAGCACACCAACTCCTTTAGGTCGCCCAACTCTTCCTCAGGGAACTTCATTCAGTACTGGTGGCGGTCAGCGACAGAATCGGTTCTATGCTTTACCATCTTGCCAAGAGCAGGAAGATTCACTAGATGTTGTTACTGGTATGCTTCGTGTTTTTTAGCTTGATATTTATGTGTTGCTAGACCCTGGGTCAAGTTTCTCTTATGTGACCTCATTAGTTGCAGTAAATTTTAAGATTAGTTCTGAAAAGATCTCTGAGCCTTTCTTGGTTTCTACCCCAGTAGGTGAGTCAGTTGTTGCCAAATAGATTTATAAAAAGTGTCCTATCACTGTCCTTTATAAGGCCATGCTAGCAGACCTAATAGAGTTAGATATGGTTGATTTTGATCTTATTCTTGGTATGAATTGGCTTCATTTCTATTATGCATTTATAGATTGTCATACCCATGTGGTGAAGTTTCAGTTCCTAGATAAGCCATTCTTTGAGTGGTTAGGTAATTCAGTGTCACCCAAAAGCCATTTCATATCTTATCTTAAAGCCAGAAAGTTAATCTTCAAAGGGTGTATCTATCATCTTGTTTGAGTCAAAGACACTGAGTCGGAGACTCCAATACTTTTGTCAGTCAGTGTAGTCAGTGAGTTTCCTGACGTCTTTCCCAAAGATTTTCCAGGGATACCTCCCGAAAGGGAAATAGAATTCGGTATTGACCTTCTCCTAAGTACTCAGCCTATTTATATCCATCCATATCGTATGTCTCCCGCAGATCTTAAGGAGTTGAAAGAGCAACTCAATGATCTTTTCGATAAAGGTTTCATAAGGCCTAGTGTTTCTCCATGGGGCACTCCCTTCCTATTAGTACAAAAGAAAGATGGTTCTTTGCGCATGTCAATTGACTCTCGCTAGCTGAATAAAGTTATGGTCAAGAACAAATATCCTCTTCCTAGAATTGATGACTTATTTAACCAACTCCAAGGTGCAAGTTATTTCTCAAAGATAAACCTTAGATCCGGATATCATCAGCTTAAAGTAAGAGAGTGCGATATTCAAAAGACAGTTTTTAGAACCCGTTATGGTCATTTTGAGTTCCTATTCATGTCATTTGGGCTAACCAATGCCCCGGCAACCTTCATGGACTTGATGAATAGAGTGTTCAAATAGTATGTGGACATGTTTGTCATAGTCTTTATAGATTATATCCTTGTCTACTCTCGTAGTGAGGATGATCATGCAGGCCATCTTAGAATTGTGTTACAATCTCTTAGAGATCATCAATTATTCTCCAAATTTAACAAGTTTGAATTTTGTCTAAGATCAGTAATATTTCTCGGTCATATTATTTCCGCCGATGGCATTAGAGTCGACCCCTAAAAGACAAAATCCATAAGAGATTGTCCTAGAAATATTTCTCCATCAGACATTAGAAGTTTCTTAGGTCTAGCTGGATATTACTTCCATTTTGTTGAAGGTTTCTCATATATTGCCTCCCCTATATCTAGACTGGCCCAAAAGATGAATAAGTTTCAGTGGTCAGATTCCTGTGAGAAGAGTTTTTAGAAGTTGAAGAATCGACTCACTTCATCCCTAGTGTTAGCATTACCTGATGGTACAGATGCTTTTGTGGTGTATTGTGATGCCTCTAGAGTTGGTTTGGGTTGTGTTCTGATACAGAGAGATAAGATCATAGTCTATGCCTCTAGACAACTTAAGCCTCATGAAAAGCATTACCCAACCCATGATCTTGAGTTAGCTGCTGTATTTTTTTCTTTGAAAATCTGGAGACATTATCTATATGGTGTGCATGTTGATGTGTTCATGGATCACAAAATTTTACAGTATGTATTTACCCAGAGAGAGTTGAATATCCGTCAAAGAAAGTAGTTAGAATTGCTAAAAAATTATGACATGAGTATGTTGTACTATTCGGGCAAGGCCAATATAGTGGCAGACGCCCTTAGTAGATTATCTATGGACAGTGTAGCTCATGTGGAGAACGCTAAGAAGGAATTAGCTCAGGAAGTTCATTTTTTGGCTAGATTAGGTGTTAGGCTGGTAGATTCAGCTGAAGGGAATGTTTGGGTTCACAGTAGTTCTGAATGTTCCCTAGTTTTGAAAGTGAAGGAGAAGCAAGATATGGATTCTAGTTTGGTCAAACTGAAGGAGTCCGTTAAAGATCAAAAGGTAGAGGTTTTCTCCTAAGGGGGAGATGGCGTATTGAGATATCAGAATAGATTGTGTGTTCCATTTGTTGATGATTTGAGACAACGGATTATGGCGAAAGTGCATGGTGCGTGTTATTCCATTCATCTAGGTGCTACCAAAATGTACCACAATTTACGGGAAATCTATTGGAGGAGTGTTATAAAGAGAGATATAGTAGAGTTCATATATAAATATGCAACTTGTCAACAGGTTAAGGTAGAGCACCAAAGACCTGGTGGTTCGTTACAAGAGTTTGGTATTCCCACTTGGAAGTAGGAAGAGATGAATATGGATTTTGTGACTAGTTCACCCCATTCATATAGTCAGCATGATTTGATTTGGGTTATTGTAGATAGATTGACAAAGTCAGCACATTTCTTGCCATTTCACACGTCTTACACAGCTGAAGATTATGCTAAGATGTACATCAGAGAGTTAGTCTGACTACATGGAGTTCCCTTGTCTATAATTTTAGATAGGGGTACTCAGTTCACTTCCCAGTTTTGGAGAGCCTTTCAGAAGGGTCTTGGTACCCAAGTCCATCTTAGTTCAGCTTTCCACCCCCAGACAGATGGTCAAGCAGAGAGGACCATCCAAACTCTAGAATATATGTTGAGAGAATGTGCTCTAGATTTCAAGGGTAGTTGGGATGAGCATTTTCCATTGGTTGAGTTTGCTGATAATAATAGTTACCATTCTAGCATACCGATGGCCCCGTTTGAGGATCTTTATAGAAGAAGATGTAGATTACCCAGAGGTTGTTTTGAAGTGGTTGAGGGCCCTTTGCTTGGGCCCGATGCAGTGTTTGAAGCTATGGATAAATTTAAGTTGATTAGAGAAAGATTAAAAATAGCCCAGAGTTGTCAGAAATCATATACAGATGTGAGAAGAAAGGACCTCGAGTTTGAGGTTGGTGATTTAGTGTATCTGAAGATTTCACCCATGAAAGGGGTGAAGAGATGTGGTGAAAAGGGAAAGCTTAGTCCCCGGTATGTTAGCCCTTATAAAATTGTGAGACATGTTAGGAAAGTAGCTTATGAGCTTGAGTTGCCCGCAGACTTGTCATCCGTTCATCTTGTATTCCACGTGTCTATGCTTAAGAAGTGCATCAGCGACTCCACTATTGTAGTTCCTTTATAAAGCTCAAATGGTCAGAACAACCTTTCATACGAAGAGATTCCAGTTGAGATTTTAGATCATCAGATCTGTAGACTAAGGAACAAAGAATTTCTCTTGGTCAAAGTTCTTTAGTGGAATCAGTCTGTTGAGAGCGCTACTTAGGAAACAAAAGAAGATATGCGATCCAGGTACCCTCACCTCTTCTCTACAAATTTAGATTCAGTCAAAGGTAATACTCTTCCTTATTTTGGTATCTTTCCAGTTTTAGATTCAGCTATAAAGCCATCTTCATTGAAAATTCATGCACTCACAGATTAGCTCAGAGGCTCAGAATGATTTAGATTCAGTTTTGCAATTTATTTTAGTTGTGCATGTTATCATATACCCTTAAATTCCTCAGAATTCTTAGTCGAACTAGCCACATTCGAGGATGAATATTTCCAAAGGGGAGATATTGTAACACCCCATACTTTTCCTAGTTTAATTTAGCATCAAAAATGTCAAGCGTTGGCTTCAAGAGAGAATGACTTTTCATATATAGAGAATTTTCCAGATTTATACCCTCCAATGTGTAGGAAATTGAATTAATTTTCCGATGATTAAGATTCGTCTAAATACGATAACCGAGTAAGAAGTTATGGTTATTTTAAGTTTTAGTCGTAAAACAACGTGATTTGGGCTTGTAGCGCGTTGCGGAGATCCGTAAAATCACAATTGTCAAATTTCAGTGAGACTCCACGATCATGGCGCTTCACGGAGGAGTCCCATTTCCCATTTGGCAATTTGCAGAAAGCCTACGCGATATTGACGCGTCGCGCCAGTGGCAAAAATTGAAATTCAAAGGGGCATCGCGATTGTGGCGCGTCATGGTGAAAGCCCAGTTCCCACTCATCCTTTTCTAGTGAACCACCATAATAGTGGCATGTCTCGGTGGCCTAGAATATCAGGATTTTGGTTATTTTTTCAATTCCATTTAACGGTTTAAATGGGGTATTTTGGTAAATCCCCAAGGCCGAATCCATCCAAAACACAAGATTTAACACATTCCAAAGCACTTTATGCTTATTTCATCCATTCTCTCTCAAAACAAATCCTAGATCATCATACTTTCTCTCCAAGAAATCCAATTCCTCCATTAATTCTCCAAGGTAATTCAAGATTAAAGATTTCCACCTCAAGAATTTCCAAGAATTCAACTTTAAAAGCATCAATAAGAATTCAAGATTCAAGCTTTTCCTCTAAGATCATCAATTAAGGTATGTGGGGTTATGAACAAGGAAAATCCTTTCGTCCTTGTTCCCAAAACTTATTTTAATTAAAATTTTACTGAATTTTATTTGATTTTCCATGAAATTCAAGTTAGGGTTTATACCCATTATTGTTATTTACAAGCTTATGAGATTTTTAGTGATTTAGAAGTTGAATTACATGATTATGTTCATATTTCCATGCATATTGCATAAATTTACAGATTTTGAGTTGATTTATCAATATTTACGTTATCAAGCATGAACATTTTGATGTTTTGACATGAGTTTAATTCATGGGTCATTAAGCCCTAATTAAAGATTGATATTTCGAGATTTGTTGTGCTATAAGCACCCTATGACTATATTCCTTTCAGATTGTGTTAAAGATTTGACCTTTTTGGTCTCGGAATAGATATGAAAGCCACTTTACAGATTCAGATTACAGATTTAGCTTTACAGA
Source organism: Capsicum pubescens (assembly GCA_030864215.1). NCBI lineage: Eukaryota > Viridiplantae > Streptophyta > Magnoliopsida > Solanales > Solanaceae > Capsicum > Capsicum pubescens. The sequence goes on from CM061548.1 coordinate 156,037,143, forward strand.
TATAAAGTTGGTTTTCATTATAAACCAGTATACTATTTTAAAAGTGGGTTTTCTTCAGAATGAGCATACAAATTTAATGGGAGTAGTATTTAGTACCAAGATGGGTACGTTACTATGGTTTCAAACCCTAGAACTACGTGCCAAGGTAGGATTTATATTGTTCCCACTTTTACGTAGATGATAGATATGTGATCACATAGATAGGTTATACTTCTTGGAAAGAGTATGACTCCTCTCCCCAACGTGAGGGTTCCTCCTTAGGGGGACTAGAACGTTGGACTCCATGAATGCTCGCACGGTTTATGTCGATTAGAAGAATCTCCTATGCAGAATAAGTTTTCATATTTCTAAACTCCTAAGATAAAGTGTTTTCTCTACAACTTTAAAGTTCTTGAATTTAGAATATTGTTTTACATAAACCTTCAGATACAGACTTATAGGTTTCACTTAGCCTATATGATATGAGAATAAGAATAGAATACATATTTCAGAACTATGTGTTATGACATAAGATTTACATTATATGCTTTCCTATTCATGATTTATGGTCTTCAGATTTTAGATTACTCAAGCCTATGTGAGTCATTTACATTTAGCATGCATGATTTTATAACTTGTGATGCTATTGAAGTATTGTTTGACTTAATGAATTCACCCCCATATGCTCAGTTTATTCCCAAAGTACTGATCTACATATATGTCTGTGTAATACATTGTCTCATAATGTTGGTTCAGATGCTCAGTCTCAGCAGCGTGAGTGATCTTCGAGAATCTCATCTACATCTCTACAGTTGGTGAGTCCTCATAGTTTGGGGACTTAGCTATTCAGATTTTTAGTTTATTAGTAGATGATTAAGTATTTATTTCAGAAAGTTTGAGTTACATGGGGCCTGTCCTAGTAACTCACTAGATTCAGTCTGTAGAGGCTTGTCGGACTACTAGATTCAGTTTTAGACTTTAGTTGTAATATTCAGATTTTCAGTATTTGTTATATCAGATTGATGAGATTAGTATTTTTAGATATACTCGAATAATTCAGACAATTTTTCACATTTATTATGATTTTACATTCATTTTCCCCTATTTTGAGAGTCGGAGTTAGTAGAAGGCATCCAGGATTAGCTCAGGACTACTCGTAGTTCGGAGCACCGTGTGGCATCTTGAGATCTGATTTTGGGGCGTTACACTAGCACCCACATATCACTCCCTTAGTAATGCATAATCCCAAGATCTGTTCATAATTGTTAAACTCTAATTATTTGTAGCCCCGAATTTATACTAGAAAAAAAACAAAAAGAAATATTAGTATAGGAACCTATCTCCCCCATTTTATCTTTTTGTACCATTTGTTTGAATTTACCTTGTTTCTATCATTTCAATTTAATTTAATCACCACTCACATTGTTCCTCGAAGATTCGACCCCGACTCCAAAGTTGGGTAAATATATTGACGACGACCGCCTTGCACTTAATTTGACGTGTAAGTTAAGCGTTATCAGTAACATTAGTTGCGAGTGGGATTACCACTTTGCGTACGGTCCTTCACACTAGTGGATCTTTAGCCATTGGTGCAGGAATAACCTTCTTCATGAATTTTAGGGATTCTTTAGATATGGACTGCTTCTCTTCTCAATTTGTGTGAGCATTATCTAGGTTTGAGATATACCTCAAACAACTCCCTATCCCTTGCAAACTTACTTGATTTTTTAACCTACACTTGCAAATTCAGAAGCTAAGATAAAGTAATTAGTACTTAAGAAATCAGAAAGCAAAACTAAAACTAAGAGGGTTTCCAATTCACAAGTCTTCGGCAATGATACCAAAAACTTGTTACATGGTCTACCCAAATAATATAGTGGCCTTAGTATAAACCAGGTATCGATCCCACAAGGACTTGTTTTAGAAAACTATACAGGTCTAGTTGTTCTATTAAAATTAACCAAGTACAAACGTAAACAAAAATATTTGAGAGTAAATAACTGAAAGTAAACTTAACAATACAACAATGTAAATTTTCTTGAACAATGATGTGGAAAATCCAGGACTAAGGTACTATGAACAATCCTACATAGCTATACAACTTTTTTGGTTTAGTTGATTATCTTGGTTGTTGGTTTAAGGGGTTCATAGCATGATTATGGTTTTCTAAACCTCTAATCAATTATCCATATTAGCCCCACAACTATATCGTTGAGAAGGATGCAAGTACTAAGTTAAACACATTTGTTTCTTACCATATATGAACCTAATAGTTCTACTTAGGTATATTCCTATCCTAAAATAAAATCATAACTTCAATTCATTGAATGATTACGACCCTATTATACATATCTCAGGTTCTATCCTGCCGTTCCTCCTTCTAGGATCACGATAGAATTAGGCATTTATCCTAAGGGTCGAGAATCTATAATATAGTTAAAAAAAGGATACCAACAATGATAAAAACTATATAAAACTAATTACATATCATAAACAATAATGTTCCTAGCATTAACACCAGAAAAGGGTGTTTGTCCACTCATGGACGTAACAAAAATCATAAGAGTGTAATCCATGTAATAATACAATAATAAACTAAAGTAATAGAGTAAAAAAACCCTAATTTAAGCCTCTTCCAGTATATGTTAATCCCCATAAGTCGTCCAAGGTATTTACAAAAGAGTAGAAGTGTCCGAATAAAACTTGGCCAAAGTTGTCCGATTTGAACTAGCTAGCGAGCCATGCCTATATCACGCCATTTAGGTAGTATGGCATGATGCTATCACACTGAGCTATTGGAATAGACATCCTACTTTGCATACAAGGGCGTTCCACATCCTTATGTCGGTGTTAGGTAGCATGGCTAGCCCCTAAGTCCACAATTACCAGATTTTGTCATTGAATACTACATGCATTAGGTCCTTCGTTCCTTGCTTCATGGTTGTGTTTCCATTTCAAAAAAAGCTTGTATATCATCCCAATATTCTGTTAGTCATCTGACAAATCTTCCTACAATAATCCATACTATGAATTGGAGATCACAACATGATAGAATCAAGCAAGAACTATTAGAATATAACTTAGCTCAAGCTAAGCATACTAGTTTTCTTATTTGAATTCTACTTTAATGTTTTGCTTCCAAATTTGACTTGAACACACCTTAAATATCAAAATTACATAAATTAACACTTATATGCTCATTTATATAAATATTAACTCATTACTCACACAAGAAGTCCTCAATACTAAGCTAATTAAGGCCAGATAACAACACTTAGGTGCATAAATCCACCTAAGATAAATTCCTTTCAAAAAATAGATGAATTTATCCGATCAAAACAAGTGATCAAATTGTATATTATTGGCTTATGTAATCTAAATATGAGATGAATTTACGTAATATAAAGCCCAGATGTATTTACGTAATCTAAAAATAAAGTTGAATGAAATATCCCCAACTAGTGAAATACTGGTCGATTATTCTCTAGATTATTCGATGAGTAGTCAGACGTATTAAAAATTCTTGAACTCCCTCTCTTTTTAGAAATTAACTAACAAGATCAATCAAAACACAGTATTCACCAAAACATTAAACAAATAAACAGGTATTTACAAACTTGAATCCGCAAATAAAACACTTACTGCCTACGATCTGATCATTTTTAGAAAAGTTACGGGATCAAAATTAAATAGCCTAAAATTAATTTGAACGTAATCTAGAAAAAATGCTTCAACAATGACATCAACAATGAATTATATAATTTCATAGAAGTAAGTAGATAGTTTGATCATTACTGGACAAAATGACATCAACAATGAATTATACAAACACCCGAGGGCCAAAAAAGTATATGTGAAAATAATAAAGTGCATCAAGAAAGATGGAAATAGAATCTAAAGCCACAGAAAAATTTCACTGTTTCCATAACGCCCACTACTTCAATGGGAAGAAGCAAGACTTTGTTAGCCTTGTGGATGCCTTCTCCATCAATAGGCTTAGAGAAAACCTCATTATCTTTATTATCATCTTTTTCCTCCACAGGAACAAGACCGTAAATGTTGAAGGACTTGATGGATAAGTCTACAACATGTTATCTTGAGTGTCCTCTTTAAGATCTAAAATAATGAGAATCTCGAACTCAAAGTGTATAGCACCAGATTTAGCCTGCTTTAAATGAAGCTTTCTGCAACACCATTTGGATGACTCCACTTGAAGATTAGGTGACATTCATTATCTTTGAGTTCCACGAGGGATTTATCCCCTTAGAGCTCTAGTTATCTATTATAATAGTGGAGTATAAAGAGAAATTTATTTTTTTGATCACTTCCAAAAAATTTTACTTGAATACTAGCATAAGCTATATTTAGACTGATCATAATTTATAAGAGCCTCTCCATCTCTACATCATCTATGACTATAAGGTCGCCCTTCAATCACTAAATCTTGGACTCAAGGGGGTTCAGTCTGAATACTCAACAAAAGATCACCCTTGTAGATATTCATATTTTCCTCCAAGGGATAAAGATAAGATAAATATTGGTCAACATGTTGATGAAATACCTCTTTCTCAATATAGTCCTCCATCGACTCATGCTCAACATATTCTAGTTAGTTAATAAGTAGCTTATATTCACTATCGAAATTTTCATTGTCTTTATTGGACCTTTTAAGGCTAACTCTAAAACTCAAAATGAGTTCATGAATAACATTTTTATGGCACTCTTTGCAAGGTCCGCATTTAAGGTAGTTTAACTCTCGTTCTCTTCCATCAACAAGGTCTCAAGTTTGCTTTGCATCTTCAAAATATACTCAAAACACTTTGGAAAGAATATAATAGCCTGCAAATTCCAAGGATATAGCCTAAAGTTAGACCACAGTCAATAAAAGGAAAAAAATACTTCTACTAAAAACTTACCCTATCAAATGCTTTTACTTCTTCACCAAATTGGCATTCCTAGAGGGACCCTTCGAAATAATCCTATAATACCATATATAATATGACTCCTTATCATATGGATTGGTTGAAACAAAGAGAGACATCACAAACATGAGTAGTCCCTCAAGAAACACCATCATTCTTAGGAGGGTCGCTTTTTTTTTACCCTGCAAAAAGGACATGGGGGCCAATTATACTAGAAGATCTCACTTGTACCTCAATTAATTCCCCCAACAATAGGTCATTAGTGTCATCTCTTTAATAATTGTTATTTATTTTCCCATTCCCCATGTACATTAATAACAATAAGAATAAGAAGATGTTTAGAATTGATGGCTATAGCATGATGAGGCAACATAGGAGAAAATGTCTTGAAAGTGGTAAGTGACCTATTTTTACTGATTTTCCTCCTCTTCTTTGAATTTGGTTGTTTAGTGGCACCACTTTTCTTCACATGGAATAAAAATGTCCTTTTTTTCTTAGCTTTGGCTTCGGCCATCTCGTGAGCAGATGCTCTAGGGTCAATATTAGGGTTCAATACTCCAACTTTATTAGGAGAACCTACACCTTAAGGAAAATGAATTAGTCAAAAAATATAGCGGGACATAGAAAAAACATCAAATAAATTATAGTCATGACTATTCGCCTTTCAATCATCCTTGATCACTATTTTACTCTAGGAGAAGTTTTTCTAGATGGTAAATGGTAATAGAAATAATGTCTTTCACTCATTAAGGAAGGTTCATCACATGAGGTGGAACCCATATGTAGCAACAAAGTAAAAAACAGACCTAGTTCAACAATCGACAAATCAAAAGATAGAATAATGAAGAATATATTCACTTACGATTCAAGTTCTGGGATTTTGGAAAACAGAGATAGTTACTTTGAAGGATTTCATTGGTCTTCACGGACATGAACCACTCCATACATTACTGGTCATATTTATTATCATACCGGAGATAAGACCACATTTTCTCTCTTCATGAGATACATCAATCCAACCATAAACATCAGAGTAAATAAAGATACATAAGATGACTTAAAAATAATGTAGGTTTGGGGATGTACACTTTGATAGCTTAAATTGAATACCAGACACTACCCTCCAAATTGATGGACTAACTTTCCCTAGATAGAAGTTACATGCCTTGAACATATGAATAGTTAAAGGATCTTTAAATGGCATACAACCTAAGGTAAAAGAGTAAGTATATACAATGATATTCTTCTCAAAAAATGGGAAAAAGAAAGGAGGTTATAATGGATTTATAGTTTTGGACCATCTCACATGGTCATTTTTAGTCATTAGTACCCGCTTAGAATAGTCAGTATTCAAGGAAAAATTAGTCAGTAGAATAGTAGTGGAAATGATGAACACTTATATACCATCTAGAGGTGATTCCCTAGATGAAAAAAATATAGTGGTATTATTAGGAGGAGAAATAGTTGGATGAATATATGAGTTAGCTATTTTTCCCTGATGAAAAATAAATTAAATTACCAGACAATTTTAAGGAAAGCTAAAACAACCAAGGTTGGGATACAAAACAAAAGGAAGGAAAGGTATTTATAGTCACCTTTACAAATACTTTTAGAACTGAAGCTACCCTTAGCATCCAATCACACGCTAAACCACATAGTCCAGAAAAGATTTGAGCAAATGACTTGTGTCAGAGGCATATAATACAAAACAATGTTTCATTTCCTTCATTCAGAAGATTTATCTTGGAGTAAAATCAAGGATTTGATACGTCATTAGATCTAGAAAATAAATAATTTATGTTTCTTCAACTTAAGATCAAGCCTAAGAAACATGGGGAATATCTGTTTAAGATAAAAATAGCCTAAGAACATGAATGAAAGGGGGAAGTATGTCACATATTGCTAGATGGACAAAATTCAATTCTAGGTTAAGAATAAGGTAACGAGCACTGATGTATTTTGTTTTGATGATGAGTAGATGACTACAAGGGACCAGGTCCCTAGATTTTCAAGGCTACAGTACAGCTGGCATGCATCTGCACAATTTGTCTCTTGCATAAAAAACTACGCAGGTGGTGCTTATACTATTTAGCACACCTAGTACAATCATATTTCAACCCTAATCACCACTCGACTATAAAAGAAAAAGAATTCTTCTCTATCAGGTAGTTTTTACAAATACAAAAAGCTAAAGAGAAAAAGAAAGGCAAAAACTCAATTGTAACTGAATTACTCAGTCTATAAGAGTAATTCTCTTTTCTTTTTCTTTGAGAGTGCTTAGGTAGACTTTCCGAGGCTTTACAATAGTTAGAGTTAATCAGTTTTGTGGGAGTCTTCGCAGCGTTTTCAAGGTGAGATGGTAGTAGAGGCATTACAAGCAGAAAGAACCTAATGTTAGTTTCAATATTGAGTATGTAATCAAGAGGTTGATTATAGTGAACTTTTAGGTTCTCGTGTGGGAAAGCAATGGTTTTTCCTCCCTCGTGAAAGGAGGTTTCCATGTTATATCTAGTGTTAACATTTTTTGCACTATGCTGAGTTCCTGGTTTATTTACTATTTTATTGCCTGAGACTGAACTTGAGGGACCTAGTTTCTCACGGTGTGGTACAATCCTCAAGGTTTCAACAATTGGTATTAGAGCCAGAACACTCTAAAAGGTTCACACCTAGAGTGATTTGGATAGCATGGCCGCTCCACCTAAACAAAAAGAAGGGCAATCTATCACTAAGCCACCTAGATTTAATTGGCAGTATTATGTGTGGTGGAAAACTAGGATGTTTGACATTATTATGGATGAGGATAGTAAGATGATAGACATAATTCTTGATAGTTTTTATGTTCCTGTTAGAGAAGTTAAAGAAAGAGAAAAATAAAGGATTTCTGTCAAAAGAAGAAGAGAATATGATAATGAAGATAGAAAGAAGGTTGCAAAAAATTACAAGGCCAAGAAACTATTAGTTTATGGTATAAGACCTGATGAATACAACAGGATTTCTGCTTATGAAAATACCAAGGAGATCTTAGATTGCTTAAAGGACTGCTCATGAAGATACTACTGATGTGAAGGATTCTAAAATAGACATGGTGACTACTCAATATGAAACCTTCACCGTGAAATAAGGAGAAACAATCCAAGAAATGCAAACAAGATTTACTTCTATTACAAATGAACTTCATTACCTGGGAGAAGTGATTCCATTGTATAAGCAGGTGAGAAAGATTCTTGGTATTCTTTATAAGTCCTAGGAATGCAAAGTGGATGCTATAACTGAGGCAAGAAACCTAAATACCCTCACTATAGATGAACTGATTAGAAATCTAAAAACCCAAGAGCTCAAGAAGCAAAATACTGGAGAAGAATAAAGTAAAAAGGGGAAAATCCTTTCCATTGAAGGTTTCAAAACATGATTCAGCATAAGAGGACACTAAAGTTACCTATTTGAAAAAATAGATTATCAAAGCCGTGAGGAAAAGTGGTCAGTTCTAAAGAAGAGAAAGAAACAACAAAGGGGGTAACAATATTAAAGTATATAACAAATATGAAAGTCATGGGAACTTCATTAAGGACTATCCTATGCACAAATTGGATTATCAGGAGTATCTCAAGACTAGAGGTGATAAAGGAAAGAATAATGACCATGTTCCTAAAACTTTAAGAAGGAAGGCTGCAACTGATTATGCAGTAAAGCAAGCTCTGGCAGTATGGGGAGATTCTTTCAATGAATCTAATAAAGATAAGAAGTCTGGAGATGTATCTATGCTAGCAGTGGAAGACACTTCCATTATCTATGATGCCTTGTTTTCATTTATGGAAAACACAGAAGATGAACAAGAAAAACAGGTAACTCTTCCTGAAATAAAGAAAAACCTAGATAACTACTCTACTAGGAAGATAAAAGTTCTTACAAGTGTGCTAATAGCTCTGTGTGTGAACTAACTATTACAAAAAATGCTTTAGAAGAGATAGTAGAGAATCAAGAACTTGAAGTGATTTCTCTAACTCTCCAAATATCTAAAACTGAAGAAATGAGCATTAAAGTAAAATCTAAAAATCTGAGTTGCATCAGTCAGTTGGAGAAGGTAAATGCATTAGATAGTAAAGGGAAGAAAGACGTTTCAAGGCTTCAGACTAAATATGCAGCAAAATTAAAGGACTCTCAAAAGCATCTTATGTCTGCACTCTATAATAATAGAGAGTTAGAAAGAGACCTGGTCCTTTTAAGAGAAGAGCTTAATAAATCTCTTAAATGGACTACATTTTCACAAATCCTTTTGAACTTAACTAGTCAAGGTGATAATAATATAAAGTGTCTTGGTTATCAAGGAAAAACTCATCCCGCTAGATCTCATGGAAAGGCTAATCCTAATGCTAGAAACAAGGTTTACAAACCTCTATGTACTCATTATAGAGATAGACATTTGAGAGAAAGGTGTCAGCTTTGGCTTAAGGCTAAAATGAGCCGTACTAAATACATTCAACAAGAAAGTTCACATTCTAAGGGTATCAAGTTTTTTAAAAAGGTAAAGAATAATTATCTCCCTAGATGGGACAAAAGGAATTTGATCACACCATTTTCCTCCTATTGGGATCTCAAACATAAATGGGTTCTCAAATCCAACAAGTGATCATATTCAATGTAAGAGAAAGGGGATTGCAGTTAGGAATAAGATATTAATAGTATGTGTTCTAAGCTTAAATATTGAAAGGTATGACTGTGTTCTCTCTCTCAAGAAACTTCAAGGTGAAAGTGTCTCATTCTGAAATAGTTGATTTCAAAGGATATGGTCCCTGGCAATACAAAGCTGAAGTTTTCTATTTAAGAAGTGCATGATGCTCCTAATTAATCAGGAAAGCTATTGATCCCTGGTGGTAGTGATGTCTCAAAAATTAAAGAATTTCTACTCAAAGAATTGATAACGCTAAAGATTGTGGGTTAAAGGATGAAGGGTGTAGAAGAGAATAATATAAATTTAGAATGTCAGTTACTGATCCCAACTTAAGAAGAAGACAAGAAAGAAATGGTCATCACTTGGTCCCAAAGGAATTAATCTTAGAAGAAAGAGCTTGAGGCAGTTTGAATAAAGAAAAAATTGGCACCTAGTTCTCAAAACTGTTAGCTTATCTCTTGATAGTTCCAAAAATGGAGTGTGTTGAGGACAAAAGGTTAAAGCATGGATTGATCAAATTAATCTGACATGTGAATCAATCTATCTCCTTAAATCTGGCTATGACAAGGAAACAGGTATCCTTGGCAGAGTAGGTGCATGTTTGTCTAACTCAATACCATACTTTTGCAGGTATACACCCATGGAAACATCTTTGGAGGAAAATAGTTTAAGATAACACAAGTTGAGAATTCCCTCAACAAAGAGAGGGACCTGGTCCCATCTCTTATATTAGTACCAAAATAATGTTCCTTTAAAATTCATAATATTTCTATTTAAAAAGGCCACATGTCTCCTCCTATATGAACAAAAGTTGTCAAATCAATTCAAATGTGAAGATTCACACCTTTGTAATCAGACGCGTTAATTCAAAAAGGTACCTCTTAAATTTCATATGGTCACCTCCTTAATAATAAAATTAAATCCTTTTATTTCATTCTCCTCCCAATTTACTCAGAGCATCCATCTAAATTATTTTCTTCCTTAATCTAAACTAGTTCCTTTTCTTCTTTTCAAAAATTTCAAAATGGCTGAAATACCATCTTCTTCAACCCCATTGAAAGAATTATCTTTTGAACATCCTAAAGAATCACAAAGTGCTTTATCAACCATACATTCTCATGAAATTCCTGAAATTTCTGGTGAAACCATCTCAATTGAAACTCTAGGCTCCAATAAAAACCTGCTAAGATAGCCTTGAAAGTTGACTTAAAAAGGGCTTTGGTTCTCCAATTGAACAAGAGATTCCTCAATCGAAAGGACCTTTTTACACAACAAAACCAAAAGTCCTCCAATGTTTCATAAATTCTTATCCCCTCTGGGAAATTGAAAGATACTAAGATTTCAAAAAAATTACCAGGACCTTGTACCCCAACCTCTTCTGAGTCAAACCCTATCTTTGACCAACGTTGTGATGAAGAAACTCCTGTAAAGAAATATGATCTACTTAGCATAATTAACTGGGTAGCTAAAAATTTACTTCTACTTGTACATGACCCAATGAAGGATCAGTTTGTGCATAAAAGCAAATGGTAAGTGAAAAGAAAGATATGATAAAGAATGAAGAATTTGTATTACCTCTAAATGAGAAAGATGAAGAGGATGAAGATAAACAACCTCTGAGTAGATATATGAAATGACTGAGAGGCAATAAAGGAAAGGAGAAAATGACTAATTCTAGAGTAAAAATATCTATATTCTACTCTACTAAGGAGCTTAAAAAAGGTTGCTAGCAGATGCGATAAAGGGAAGTAAGTGTTCTACCACTAAAAGAAGAATACTCAAGAAATCTGTTTTATAGGAGGAGGAAAATGTCAAAATAGTAGTGGTTGAGGAAGATGGAAAGATTGATTCTGATGTTGTTGTTGCAACTGAGAAGAGAAGATAAGAAGTTCATGCAGCAGAGAGGACCAGATTCTCTAAAGAAAAATCTGCCAGCCCTGTTGGAATGAGACAGAAACATATAGCTATAAAAAAAGAAAGAAACTAAGGAACCTATTCCCAAGAAGAGAAAAACTAATATAAAGGAAGAGCCAAGTAATGATCCCAAAAAATGAAGAAGAAGAAAGAAAAGAAAGACATAACTAGATAACGAAGGATTGAGAGATTGAAAACACAGAAGGTTTTTTTGTGGAAGAGTCTTTGATCCCAAAATATATGAGAAACCTGGGATGATAGAGTTGGTTGAGTATGTCAAGCACCAAGGTTCGATGCACCTACTTGAGGAATCAGCACCCAAAGTTTTTGAAAATAAAGTTAGAGAATTCTATTACTCAATAGATTTCTCTGAAGATGGGCTAAGTCTAATAGCCCAGGTGCAAGGAAAGGCTATCAAACTGGATGAAGAATCACTAGAAAAGATCTTGGATATATTTGCTATAGGTGTGAGGACAGTTGTAAAGAAACAACCCTCAACTGAGTTTATGATCAATACCTCAAAGGTGGAAGGTACATCTGTAGCTGCAGTAAATAAAAAAAATTCTGGTAAATGAGTATCAGCTGGTATATGAATTTATTAATAAATTTAAGTTGCCAAGGTCTGAAAAGATAACCATAACATCTATTGTTGACCTATTTTTGATTGAATGTTTGAGCAAATTTGAACTGATATGTTTACCTGATCTAATTATGAACATATGTATAGGGTAATTCATGAAAAGAAGGGAAACAGGGGATGCCATACAGATATTTCTTGAATAAAATGTTTAAGCATTCTGGTGTGGTTGGAACTAAGGGAACACCAAGAATAGTGAAGCAGATGTTATGTTTGACAACTCTAGTGGAGAATGAATACATAGAGGGCAAGGCTGGACCAGTGTCTCAAGTGTCTGAGTTTTTGGATGCTCAAGAAAAGTTAAAGAAAAATTGAGGAATTGAGAATCAAGTTAGCTTCTAAGGACGTTGAGATAGTAGGCCTAAGGATGCAGAATCAGAAGTTAGTTTTTAAGGACTAGGTGCCACTGAGAAACTTGCGGCAAAAAATGAAAGGCCCCAGGCCAAAGTTGTGGAACTGGTTGGTGAAGTTCAAGGACTGAATATTGAAGTGAAGGTTCTAACCAAATAATTTTTGGATGCCCATACTACTGAGACTACCAGAATGGAGTTTTTTCTAAAATCCATCTCTCTTATGCCCCCTTCTACTTGAGTCCTATTGTGTCAGTTTCTAGTCTATGGTTCCTTTGAGTCCTATTGTGGTCTTTGCAAACAGTTGTTTTATATTTTTTTTGTACATTGTAATGGTACTAATCCTACTTATCAAATAATAAATTTCTATTTGTGTGCTTCATCTGTTCTCCATTTATATTAAAGTTGTTATTCATGTCAGTGTTTCCCAGTGGCCATGAGTTAACTAATTTGTACTTATCTTTACTTTTGGTTAACTATTTTCACTTTTTAATAATGCCAAAAAGGGGAATATTAATTTCATATGGAAGGGACCAGGTACCAGAATGAATGTTGAATTACAAATATGTATGTAGATGTGCATAATGGCATATTGACAGGGGAAAGAAATGATGGTGAACAATGATAGGGGGAGTAATCTTTAATGGCAATTGACAACAAGGGATCAGGTCCCTAAGTTGCATGATGATGGAAGCATGGTGTTGCATGATAGGGTGACCATTCATCTTCAGTAGTGGTAATCACACTGATTAAATGTGATGAATGAGTATTGTTGCTCAAAACTTTATGGCTAGTTTGTCATCATTAAAAAGGGGTAAATTGTTGTATCTTTTTTTATGATGAGCAAATGACTACAAGGGACCAGGTCCTTAGATGTTCAAGGATACATTACAGTTGACACACATCTGCATAGTTTTATCCTTTTGTGTAACAAACTACGCAGGTGTTGTTTGTAATATTTAGGACACCTAGTCTAATTATATTTCAACCCTAATCATCACTCAACTATAAAAGGAAAAGGACGTTTCTCTATCAAGTAGTTTTTGCAAATACGAAAAGCTGAAGAAAGAAAGAAGGGTAAGAACTCAATTTTAACATTGCTCAAGTTCTTATTTCTTGTTTGTGCTAAAATAACAAATGTTCTTGAGTTCGACTTGAGTCTGTAACTGAATTACTTAGTCTATAAGAGTAATTCCCTTTTCTTTTGCTTTGAGAGTGCTTAGGTAGAGTTACCTAGGATTGATACTAGTTAGAGTTAATCAGTTTTGAGGGAGCCTTGGCAGAGTTGTCAAGGTGAGCTTGTAGTAGAGGTATTACAAGCAGGAGAAGCCTAAAGTTAATTTTAAGTTTGAGTCTGTAATCAAAAACTTGATTATAGTGAACTTTTATGTGTATGTGAGGGCAAGTCGTGGTTTTTTCTCCCTTGAGCAAGGAGTTTTCCACGTTATATCTAGTGTTTTTTTATATTTCCTGCACTATGTTGAGTTCCTAGTTCATTTACTATTTTATTGCCTGAGTCTGACCTTGAGGGACCTGGTCTCTCACTATGTGGTGCAACCCTCAAGGTTGTAACAAGCATAAATCTAAAATTCATCAAAAATGAATCTCAAATCGTATCTCAAATCCTTAAAATACACTCTCTTAAATTGATAAAATTAGTGATAAATTGATGGGAAAACCCAAAATAAAGGTTAGAAACATACATCCACGAAAAATCCTTGAAATGCCCTTAAAAGTGCCTTAATATGCGCTGAAAGTATCCCAAAATCGAAATTGAAATTATGAAAACGAAGTTGGGAAAAATCCATGGTTCAATATAGTGGTTATATAGGTGTGACAGATTTGTCGCATCGAAGGGCTTGCCATGATGGATATCTTCTATGCAAGAGGAAGTTACTTAAGTGACTCGTCTTTGTAGAAGGTCTCCGCAATGTGCGATGGAACTGATGGGGAACTTTCTCATCAAATTGAAGTTGCAAGAGCGACCAAACCTTCACTAAAGAGGACTCTCCCCAGGCACTTTACACGCGCTGAATCAGAACCACTTCTACTGAAGTAACATTGCTAAAATTAGGACTTTTTTGTTGAAGCAGAAGAAGGTTTCAGAAGTGATGATACTAGACACATCAACACCAATAACTTCTAGAAATACCCAAGTAATAAAATAGATTCTCAGAACTCATTTGGGACCCCCCCCCCCAGACAAAAATCAATAGCGAAAATCAATTATAAAATACATTCGGGCCTGTTGGAATCATTGACTCACCATTTCTTGGTCATCTTGACCAAATGTTGATATGGTCAACTCCAATCTTTAGGAAAACAAATTCAATCAAGGATCCAAAACGCCCCTCGAAAATCCTTTGGAACCATGATGAACCTCCAACTAGGCTAAATATCATCCTCTGGACCTAATGGAACAATCAAAACTCAGATTTGACCTTGCTATCCACAAATATTGACGTTTGTCAAACCTACCAATATCTAGCTTACAAAAACTAAAAATCTTCTTTGATGCATCAAACCATTTCAGAAGTTGTCATCCATCCCTACAAGTCATAAACAGCGAACCAAAGCTATGGATGGGGTTAAACAAGGAAAAAAAAGAGAATAACGAAACTACCTTGAGGATCGTTACACAGGGCCCACATGATCACAAGTGCAACCACGTAAAGACCTAGCACGAGCATGACCGATATCACATGATTGTAAAGAGCACAACAAGAACCTTGCGCGATTGTGCCCTCGTGCTCCATTGTCGTGAATCACTTCACAAATACTAAAAATAATTGTACACAATTGAATGGAGTATTTTAATTTTAAAACCTAGACGTATATCTCAAGTTCCAACCTGAAAATGGGAATATTGACTTTTACAAAGTCTCAAGTCATAAAACATCGCATTAAATCTCAGAATGAGAGGTAAGGTTGTTGTAAAAGTGTTCCCTACCGAAAGGCCCTTCATTTCAAAGCTCAAACTTAGAAATTTTCCTAATTCGTGTAAAGGACACGATTATCGTTGATTGACTAGTACTCTCTCCATTTTAAATTATTTGTTGATTTGACTTGACACAAAGTTTTAAGAAAGCATAAAAAACTTTTGGATTTTGTCATTATTAACTAAACATACTAGAATGTATCAAAACGTTCTTTAATCTTGCAGTTTTAAACATATCATGTGGAAATTTAGAATGAAAAAGTTGTGAAAAAAATAAAGAGACATTTTTTTTAAAACAAATTAAAAAGAAAACTAAGACAATCATCAATCAAATTAAAACATAGGAATTAATTTATTTTTTAGGTCACATACAACTATTTATTTGTTATTATAAATCTTCTTAAGATAATGATATAAAATGTTTGTCAAATGTCAATTCAGAGAACTAAAACTCTCAAAACAAAACAATGGAGGTTTAAATTCACAGAAACCCTAAAATCTTGATGTATGTAGTAAGAAGACATGCAAACGCGTTAATGAAAAAGTGAGATGACAATGGTTATGGTTTTGTGGGGTGCATGATATGAGCTGGTGAAGAAGCTCCAATGGGTCCCTAAGAGCCTCCAAAGGTAACGACAAGAGAGGCAGTACTCTTCTATCATCAATCTATCACTTTCATTAGATTCTCGTGGTCTGTATTTTATTTTATACTATCTACCTAGATATAGCTGCCACGTTTGACCCCATCTCGTAGCTAGGCTCCCCTTTCATTCTCATATTCCTCCTTTAATTTAGTAGTAGCACTAAAATATTACTTTCTCAGCTTTAATTTACTTGACACATTTTAGATTTTAAGATTCAAATAAATTTATTTTTTACCATTATTTTTTCATATATCATTTAAGTATTTTGAATCATCAATTATGGTATCTTATAGTATTTTTTTATGTAGTTTTCATAATATATAAATTTTAGTTAAAAAAAACTTGAAGACTTTATATCCAAATTCACAGTCAAACTAAAATTGTTTGACTCTCGAGAAGCGAAAAGTGCCACATAAAATGAGACAAAGAACATATTTTCTTCTTCTTCATTTTCTTTTTTCAATTCTTTTCCCGATATTCCTCTTGTTTAAGGGTAAAGATTATGTTACTTCCGAGTCAATTACTTTCTCTGTTTCAAGTAATGCGTCCTAATTTAGAGTACGAAGATTGTTGGGTATTGTCAATATCCTATTTATGGAAAGGTCAAGGAGGGAGCGAGGGTGGTTCAGATCTGAGTCACGATTGAATATGATAGTTGCTTGGTGGTCTTAAGTTGTGCCCTTGCTATTGTATATAGTTTTTGGCATGATGATAAGCGGTTGATCCTAACACGTGGTAGCAGAGAAAAATAGGTTTGAATCCCAAGACATGTTGCATGAGGCATGTGCTGGGAGGGATATATATTGTTGGGTAACACCAACATCCTGTCTTTGGCAAGACCCACGAGGGGACCAGGGTGTTCCGGATCGAAGTCATATTCAAACATAGCGTTTTCTTGATGACCTTAGTTAAGAAAACAAAGTAGCAGATTTGCTATCAGCTATAGATTTAATTTTGGCATTGATGGTAAGTACTTGATCTTGACAAAGATCAACAACATACCCAGTGTATTCCCACAAAGTGGGGTCTGGGGAGGGTAAGATGTACGCAATCCATACCGCTACCTCCGAAGAAGTAGAGAGGTTATTTCCAATAGATCCCCGACTCAAGATAAGGAATAATAAATAAGTGGATGGATGACATAACAAAAATAAGGCGTAAGAAATATTGAAATAGAAATCAGAGAAATACAAAATACGAGAAATAAGGCAACACAAAAAAAGAAAATAGGAACTAAGAAATATGGAGTAGGATACCTACCTAGTAGTAACACACACTCACAAACCAAAGACACCTGTGTACACATTTCTAAGAATACTAACCCGGCTACACCAGATCCCTCCTAACTTCCTACTACAACCCACACTCTCTCACTAGCCTTCTACCCTTATCTGCGACCTCCACACCTTTCTATCTAGGGTCATGTCCTCAGTAAGCTGAAGCTACTCCATGTCATGTCTAATTACCTCCCTCCAGTACTTCTGCGGCCTATCTCTACTCCTCCTGAAGTCATCCAACACTATCTTCTCGCACCTACAAACTGGGGCACCCGCGTCCCTCCTTATCACATGCCCAAATCATCTCAACATTTCTTCCCGCATTTTTTCCTCCATCAAAGACACTCCTATCTTCTCCCGGATAATCTCATTCCTTACCCTGTCCCATCTAGTAAGCCCACACATACAACGCAACATCCTCATTTCCACCACCTTCAATTTTTGGATGTGGGAGTGCTTGACTGGCCAACACTCCGCTCCATACAACATGGCCGGACGGACTGTCACTCTATAGAATCTGCCTTTAAACTTAAGGGGCACCTTCTTATCACACAACACTCTCGAGGTAAGCCTCCACTTCATACATCCCGCTCCAATGCTGTGCTAGGTATCTACGGTGTGCAAAAGCTAACCGGACACCACGGTCATAAAAAAATAATAGGATCTTGAAAAAGATCAAATTGACAAATTTCTTTCAGCTTTCTAGCTATTTTCAGAAGGATATTCAAATGATATTTATCCTTGTGTCGTCCTCAATTAGTAATTAGACAATAATATGGCTTGTTATTTTCTATCTTTCGTAAACACATATCATTTGAGTTACTTTCTATCTTCATACTGAGCGGACTCTAAGCATTGAGCGTTAAATGTATTTAAGACACAGTCAGGTGTTTGAGGCATAGCCTTACAGAGTTAAACTCCATACACGAGTCTTAGGGTGTTTTGCTAGTGCCCCTCTAGGGGTGAGTCCTAAAAAAATTATTTTAAGACGGAGAATTGGGCGAGAATTTGAATATACCATTTTCAAGTTTTGAAAATAATATTTTCAAATTTAATTATTACGTAAAAATATTATAAGTCACAATAAATAATAATTTAAAATATCTTTTTACAAAATAATGATAAAAGAAATATTTCACTTGTAAATAATAACTAGGAGTCTAGACACAAAAAATGAATGAAAGGGGGTTAATATAGATATCGGTCACATATTAGGTGAGCTAGAATTTTCATTAAGGGATTCAATATTTGAAGAAAAACTAGTCCAAAGAGGTTCAACATTTATTATATATACATAAAAACTAATTTTAGTCAAGTAGAGATATTATAATTTTTCGCTGAAAGGGTCGGATGAACCCCGGGCAAAAGGCTGGCTCCGCCCCTGCATATATACCCCCGAGGGTTCGCTGAGTTGGTTTGGTAATTCGTTTTCCATACGGAGACCTGCGACCAGTTCCCATCTCTAGTGGCCTTCTCAGTTAAAGCTCACCACATAAGATTTGTCTAGTACAATTTATTTCTGGTGTATAATTTGTGAGCTATTGTAT
Organism: Capsicum pubescens; assembly: GCA_030864215.1. NCBI lineage: Eukaryota > Viridiplantae > Streptophyta > Magnoliopsida > Solanales > Solanaceae > Capsicum > Capsicum pubescens. The sequence continues at coordinate 156,056,020 of CM061548.1, forward strand.
AGGAGTATGTATATATATATATATATATATATGTAAATATATATGTAAATATATATATATATCAATAATTAATAATATATTAAAAGTGTGAAGACCCTTAGAAAAGTGATTTGAACTTTTTGTCCTTCATTAAAAGATTATGCAATAGACAAAATTGTCTTTTCACCGACTTCCTTTAATTATTACTTAATTTCTTAAAAAAAATTAAAGAATCCTAAAATACATGAAAAATTAATGTTGATATTATGAAATATAATGTTAGAACAACAAGAATAAATAGAGAAAAAAGAGGAGAGACTTCTTTATTTCTCTTGAGGGATGAGAGATCATAAGATTAAGAATATAATGAACAAAACCCCTTTATTTATAGGGAAAAATACTCCTAGTTTCTGACAAAAAGACAGATACTTCAAATCCTGATAGATATCAACTAAATCTTGATAGATCTTATCTATATTCTTGATAGACATTCATTATAATGTAAATACATTTATAACACTCCCCCTGTAATATCTAATTGATAGATAATGTGCCTCGTTAAAACCTTACTAGAAAAAATCCTGTGGAAAAAAAAATTTAGGAAAAAGAATATACATCTCTAACAATACGCATATATTTTGCTTCATTAAAAAACTTACAAGGAAAACTCAATGGGAAAAAACCTCGTAAGGAAAAAAGAGTACAACACGTATTAACTCCTCCTAATGAGAACATCCTTGAACCTTTGCATCCCCATCTTGTACATCATTTTCTTGAAAGTTGCAGCAAGAGAAAACTTGGTGAATAAGTTAGACACATTATCACTTGAACAAATTTGTTGCACATTAATATCACCATTCTTTTGGAGCTCATGTGTATAGAAGAGGTTTGGCAAAATGTGCTCCGTTCTCTCTCCTTTTGTGAATCCTCCCTTAAGTTGTGCTATGCATGCTGCATTCATATAAAATCATGGGTATTTTATCACATTTCAAATCACATTTTTCTTAAATGAGATGTATTATGGACCTCAACCGCACACACTCTCGGCTTCTTCATGAATAGCTATAATCTCAACATGGTTCGATGAAGTGGCTATGATAGACTGCTTTGTTGATCTCCAAGATATGACAGTACCCCCATATATGAACACATAGCCTGTTTGAGATCGAGCTCTATGCGGGTCAGATAAGTACCCAAAATTAGCATGGCCAATAAGATCGGGACAACAATCTTACTAACAAATTAACTGAAAAGGCTATATCAGGCCTTGTAGTATTTGCAAGATACATGAGTGCACCAATTGCACTAAGATGTGGTACTTTATAACCAATCCAAATTAGTATATTTCTTATTTCAGAAAATAATCTATTGCTTTGAAAACTCTCCAAGAGTTCTAATAATTTTCAAGCTATAAGGTTATACAATATAAGGATTCTAAATAAGTTTTCCAGAAACTTCTATATGCTTCAAACATTTTGAATCCTTAAAAATATTTTCGTATAAATTTTGTCAAGTGACAATATTCAACATTTCATGAGTGACATCTTCATGTATCTGGACTGCAAATCAAATAAGTTTTATGCTTACCAAGATACATCCTTTCATGTCACTTGATAAATATTTCTACGTCAGCATGCTTAAATAAACGTAGAGTTCTGATCCCCGTAATCTTTTACAATATTATGTCAATCTTGTATCAAAGATATTGATGATATATCATTTTGTATCGCTTCATAGTGTAACATAACATTTTGATATCTCCTCACTTCATTATTTTCAGGTACCTAAACCTCTCATAAGGTTTCATGAAGTGTTATGTCGTAGGCTCTTCAAGAGAACATTGTCTTCTTATTATAATTATTTGCTCCTTATCCTTTTCAAGGATTATTTTATTTGGAATCGATTTGTGTATCACGCTTCACTCATGTATAGACTTTATCCTTTAGAGACACAAAATAGGAGCACTTGTAGCTTAAATATGAGATGCTTTCAGAATTTGACGTGAAGGATCTTTTGAATGAGGATTTGATGATAATTTCTAAAATATTTCATAGTTTCTTATAATCTCTCCCTTATGTTAGAAAAACTAACATACATCTTCCATCTTTTTTGAGGAATTCATCTTAACTATTAGATGGACAACGTGTGGTTTCTGACTCAAAACCAACTTTGAGGGAGAATTAATCATAATTTATTGGTTTGATGCATACAAGTAATTTTGTATATAATATTTTAAACCAACACATAAAGTTTCTGTTCTCATTAGGAATGGTTCAGTTATTTATTGAAGGCATTCAGTACTAAACCAGCATTATCAAGATGAATTGTCTTGATTCTACAATCTGAAAATTATGTTCTTAACTCAATTTTATCGAGCAAGCAACTTTATGAATGTCAAACTGTAGGTTGACAAGATACCCACATGTGATCATGTTATATTGATGCATCTTAATAGATCACATGACTGGTGAACGGGCTCATATTCACCTTTTATACTTTTCAGATTTTGAGGGATCAAATCCCAACACTAATTGGTCCAACCAACTTACCATGAGAACAAGCAACATTAAAATTTCATGAAGAATTTTCTAATTCTTCAATATATGTTCAATTCTTAGTTTGCACATCTTTGGGATATCGCAATTGGTTATGTCAATTTATGAACTTTTATACTAGTAAACTCCAAGTTTATCATGGCATGTACTTTTTTCTTTCGTAAATTTCAAATTTACTATTACATGAATAAATGTTTGAATTTACTACTTCAGAGGTAGATTTCAAAATAACTCTTCTCAATTATTCAACCTCTTTCGGAGGTGAGTTGTGATACCATCACAATTAAGTGCACATTTGCATTAATAAGTTTCTCATTCACCAGGAATGAAATATAATCGTGCCTTAAGCCTATCAAATCTGATAGCTTATAGGCTCTTTTAAGATATTACTAATTCAAGGGCAAATTGATACATATATATGATTGTAGAGAAATTTTCTCTAACATATCTTATAATCATAATAAGGGTGTAAAAATATTATCACTTATGATGATTATTATCATATTGTCCCTTCATACTTATATCCGTGCATTCGATCACTTGTCTTCTTTCAGACATATTATGCACTGCTATCACATACACTTCAAGAATGAAGTAAGTTGTCATATTTCAGATTTATCATATATTTCTACCACATTCACTTCATGGAATGAAGCACATTCAATGGGTCAAATTTCATGACTTTTCACCAAATACCTATTATTTTTCCTTAGCCATCATAATATCATCAGTATGGTGCATTGAGATTCAAACTCAATGTCTTATCTATATAAAGGCGTCTTAGGCATAAATCGATGGGACTTAAACCCAACATCTTCATCATGGTGCATCAGGACTCTATCCTAATGTCTTTTTGATGTGATGATTATTCAATCCACCATGTTACCCTCGATTAGTGACATAATTGTTCATAGTGTAACTCAATTAAAAATAACTTAAACATGATAAAAAAATCTTGGAGAGTACGTATGTTCTCGTCACCTGGTGCAAAAGCACTATAAAGAAACTTGAAAATTGATTATAAAAGTTGCCTAAGTACATAAACAAACATTGAAAATCAACTAAAACCAATGTGATCGCAGCATATTATTAGTATTTTATTCTTGTGAGTGGGCAATCCATCTTACCATTTATTAATTGCATATCTTACCTTAATTTTGTGTTTTGCTTCTTTGGAGCACACAGCGGAGAGAAAACATTTTGCGGCTAGTGATCAATTTCTCAATTATTAGATACTTATGCTGATAATTATTATGAAATATAAAATAAAAACAACAAGAATAAATAGAGAGAAGAGGCTTCTTTATTTCTCTTGAGGGATGAGATATCATAAGATTGAGGATACAATGAACAAAATTCCTATATTTATAGGAGAAAATACTCCTTATTTCAGACTAAAAGACAGATACTTCAAATCCTAATTAATATCAACTAGATCTTAATAGATCTTATCTATATTCTTGATAGACATTCACTATAATGTAAATACATTTATAACAGTAGGTATTTTCTATGTATGTGAAAAAGAGCCCTAAAATATATGGTAAGAAAATATTATGTAACTAGAATTTCTTTTTATCAGTTAACATTACGAACCTTGTCTTTTCTGAATTTAGATTACGTATCCAATTTAGGTTTGGACTGTTCTCCTTAAATTTCTTTAGGTTTAAGACTATATAATCATCCAAATTACTGTGGGTTACAAATGGAAAAAATAGATTTAGATTTTAATTACTATATTTTTTAATAATTAATTTTATTATTAATTTAGTTTTATCTTTTTCTAAATTTTGCATTTTAATTTTTGATGGTCAAACAATGAGTCTTAAATAAAGTGAAAAAAATACAAGAAGCGTGTAATTTTCTTTTAGAGTCTAACAAGTTCTAAATATTCTCTTCATGATGTTAAGTAACTTAATATCAAACATTATTGTAACGTTACATATATTTCTTTTTGAACTAACAATATCATTACCACCAATACAATTTTTAAACATAGAGTTCTTTTAGGTTAATGTTATATTAATTATTTTTCAACCAACATAATTCTCATCAATACAATTCACCTAGAATGGTGTGAGTCTTTATTTATGGACACTTGTATTTAATCTACTTAAGGTGCTATCAAATTTTAAAGTCGAGTTCTATAGAGCGATAGCTAAATTAGCTATGTAATATATAGAGTAAATATGTTGTAGATTCAACTTAAATAAGAGATTGTGGAGAACACTGCTTAGGATAGAAGGTCAATTAGATAATTGGCCGTACAGTTTAGAGATGAGGATATATGAAAAATAATTTTTCTATACATTTGACGTAAGAATAAAATTTTTGTACATTTTATTTTCTCCCGACCTCACTTTACATTGAATATGTTGTTGTTGTGGCATTCATAAAAAATTATCCATTAAATTATATATCGATTACGACACCTCAATTCCAAAAGTCCTTATCCATATATTAATCAATGTATAGTTTTATAGGGTAAAATATGCAAAAAAAAAAGTATCTATACTTTTATTAATTGAAGTAGGATACACGTGCAAAGCACGTATACGATATTATTTATTTATACAATACCTATAACTACTATATTAAAACTTTTAATATAGTAGTTATAGTTATAGTTATAGGTATTGTATAAGAAAATAATATCGTATACGTGTGAAGGGTCTTAGAAATATTGTTTGAACTTTTTGCCTTTCAATTAAAAGTCTCTGCCTTAGATAAAATTATTTCTTCACTATTTTTCTAATATTTAAGAGTTGAAAATTAATTATAAATTTATAGTAAAATAATTTTCTTATTAGAAGTCATCATAATTAATGACAACTAATACTTCTTTCATTAGTTTAGAACTTCTAAATCAACTAAAGTTGATTTTAAGAAGATTTGAAAAATCTAGAAATAAATATGAAAGCATTAGAATAAGAAAAAATATAAAAAATACCAATTTTTTAAAAGTTTTAAGTAAGTAATCAAAGATGTTATAAAGAGAGGAAAAAAAAGCTCTCTAACCTAAAAACCCTACAGTCGTAAAACATATACCACACGTCTTTTCCGGCGGACATGGCCGCTCCGGCCTTTGACCAACCTCCTTTAGGGGTTGATCAATCAAACGTAGACCCCCTAACATTACATATGCTACTCTTCTCAAACCTTCACCTGCAGCAAAAAAACCTTTACCTCATAAACCTATTTTCTATTAGCATGGAGAACCAAGAATTTTATAGGAACAGGAGGAGGTGGATTAGATGATAGTGAATGAAAATTTACAATATGCTATCATTGAAAATTTCTCCTAAGGTTGGCCGGAGATTCAAGATCTAAGGAGATTAATCCTTAAACAATGTGAACTTAAAGGAGAATGCAATATTGGGCTACTAAGTAATAGACACGTGCTCATCAGGGCTACTCAATTGGAGGATTATGTGCACTTATTATTTAAGTCGGCTTTCTATATAAATCATCACAATTGGTCATACCCCATGCGTACACTGAAATGGGATCACATGTTTAACCCGGAGGAGGAAACCACCATTTCATTGCATGGATTTTGTTCCCTTCACTTCCACCAAATTTCTGTGGTAAGGAAACAGTATTCTCATTGGCAACGACAGTGGGTAGGGCACTGCAGGTGGATTTAGCTACAAAAAATAAAACTAGACCTAGTTGTGCTAGGGTGAAAGTTGAGGTTGATTTATTGGTAGAATTTCCCAAACTCATTAATATTGGAGTCAAGAAACAGAATGGAGAAGTTGCTGAAAAATAGATTCAGATTAATTATGATTATGTCCCCAAGTATTGTAGAACATGCATGATTCAAGGTCATGATGAAAATCAGTGGTAAATGGAACATCCAGAATTATATTCTAAGAAGGAGGAGGAGCAACAAGTTGAGAAGGTACTTGAGAATAATGCAAAAGAAGTAGACAATAAACAAGAGATGACACAAAAAAAAATAAAAAAGTTGAAGAGATGACTGTAAAGGAAAAAAAGAAGAGGAATTCAAAGTGCAAATGCAGAGAACGGGGCGAAGTTGAAGAAATAATTATTATGAGAGGAGGTAGGAAACAAGATGGAATAGAATAGGGATGATAACAGGAAATCAATTTGAAGCTCTACAAAATTTAGAGCAAAACAAAGCAACTGATACTAATGGAGAAACTGAAATTCAAAAGGCTGATGCAAAACAAAATGAAAGTGAGAATAAAGTAAAAGAAAATGTCCAGAAGGGAAGTAATGAGGCAATAACTAGTAAGAGAAAATAAAAAACAAAGGAAGATAAGGAGAGGTCACAGGAAGAAAACAACATTCAAAGAACAATTGAGCAAGACAGTAGCAAATCAATCAATAGTAAAAAAGAAATATCAACTGGAGGGGACAAGATTGATGTGACATTAGATGGAGAAAAAATACCTCAGCATAGCATGGAGCATAAGGAATATTTGCAAACATCCCCACAAACCAAAGTCAGTACAAAGGCTCATAAAGGAAGGCTCAATGAGAAAGATGAATATCACCTAAATGAGTCACAAGAGTATGGTGAAGGGGGTGAGAATAAAGAAAATCATAGAAGAGAGTTAGAGGAAGAAGAAGATCTTGAATCAAACATTCAACAAATTAGTAAAGTAGGGGATTTTTCCCCAGGGCACATCAGTAGTTTGAAGAAAGATGCAAAGAAAGGTAGATCAATATTTCCTCTTTAATGCAGAATAAGGAGTAGGGTTAAAGCTTCAAAATTTGATCAATGATTGGTAAGGCTTTATTTTGAAACATTAGATCTGTTAACTCTCAAAATTCCTTTGAGAGAGCAGTGGAACTAAACAAGAGGAATAACTATTCATTCATAGCATTAATGGAACCTTTTCAAGATCGACAAGAGCTTGACTAATACAAAAGAAAACTCGGTTTTGCAAATGCAATGGAAAATTACTCAGCTAAAATCTGGATTTTTTGGGAAGAGGAGTGGCGAGGATTTGTTGTGTTGGATACAATTCAATAGATCACATTGAAGTTCACGAAGAACAGTAAGGAATTTTTTATTACTACTGTTTATGCTAGATGTAATGCTCTAGAAAGGTTAGAATTGTGGGAGGAGCTTGAATATATAGCAGAAAACAATCATCAGCCTTGGATGGTAGGGGAGATTTCAACGTCATCATTAATGAAGAAGAAAAGATTAGGGGTTTACCTTTTACTCAAGCTGAGGCAACTGATTTTAATCTTTGTATTAACAATTGTGCTCTCACAGAAGTAAAATACTCTGGAAGCATGTACAAGTGGTGCAATGGGAGAATTAAAGAGGAATGTATTTTTAATAGATTGGATAGGATTTTGATGAATCAGGCTGTAAGACCCCATAAAGTTTCCTCATAGTCTAAGCCTTTAGAACATGTCAAGTGAAGCTATATTCCGTCTCTAAAAGATTTAGGAATGACTTCGAAAGTGATTAATGTTTAAACCATATGTAATTTTCTTAATTTTGACTTTTTATTGTGTGGAAAATTGAATTATCTTTCCAACGATACCCATTTTGTCAAAATCCGACATCAAAAGACAAAGTTATGGATGTTTTACAGAAAGCAGTCGAAACTGCCCAGGTGCAATGGAGAGGGCCGACGGACCGTCGGGCTAGTGACGGAACGTCGCCCAAACCATCGCAGAGGAGGCAATGGGACCATATTCTGGCTAAGTGCGATGGAGAGGGTTGACGACCCAGCCGTCGCAGGCAAGACAGAAAGTCCAATTCTGGCCCAGGTGCGACGGTCAGGGCTGACGGACAATCGGTCCCTCGACGGACCATCGCACCCACCACTGACTTTTTTCGTACAGTAATTTTAAGTCATTTTTAAAGGTACTTTTTGATCTTTTTTCCTCCCTTTTTAACACCTAAAAATATCCAAAACAAACCAGATAGCTTCAGTTTCTTCAAGAACATCAAAAACTAGGATTTTCTTTCAAGATTAACCCTCTAAAGCAAATTCAAATCTTCCTCCAAGGAATTCAAGAACTCACCGTAGTTTCCACAAATTAAATTAAGATTCAAGGCTCCCAAGTCAAAGGATTCAAGAACCCTCTCTCAAGAGTCCCAAAAAGAATCTCAAGCAAACTTATTCATCTAAAGTCAAAATCTAAGGTATGTGGGGTTTCAAAAAGGATAACTCTTTTACCCTTGTGCCTAAAGGCTTATTTTAAATACAAATTTCTGTAAATTATGAGATTTTCCATAAAATTGAAGTTAGGGTTTATACCCATTTCCATTAATTGCATGATTTTGATATTTACTATGAATTGAGAGTTGATTTACATGATATTAATTTTATTTCATGCCTATTGAAAAAGATTATAGATTTCAAGATACGTTATGAGTAATTGCATTCTTAAGCATGCATTTTGAGATGTTGACTTGAGAATTACTTTTTGGGTTAATAGACACCCTTTTTAAGATTGTTGTTCAAGATTGCTTGGGTCATAAGTACCCCATAGCTAAGCTATTTTCAGATTTTAAGTAAAGATTTGACCCTTTTGGGTCTAAGCTAAGATAGGAGTCCACACTAGTTATGCTTCAAAAATGTAAAAATAAGGCACTGGGTTTCTTGGGAGTATCTTTGTTATCCTAGAGAAGAAGGAGGACTTGGATTTAGATCATTGCATGATGTTTCCAATGCTCTATTTGCGAATTTATGGTGGAACTTTAGGACAGCTACTGATTCTTTATGGGGATCTTTTATGGGGAACAAGTACTGTAAAAAGTTCCATTTAGTTATCACAAAAAATACGGGTGCTTCCTATGTTTGGAAAAACATATTAGAAATGAGAAAGGAAGATGAATATGAAATATAGTGGCAACTCAAAGCTAGAAATTATAGTTTTTGGTTTGATAATTGGACAAATATAGGGGCATTATATTATGTGGACGAACAAGAGGTAGGGGAGGAAGAAATAGAGGTTCAAGAGTTCATTATTAATAGAGCTTGGGATGTAGATAAACTCCGAGATCTCTTGTTAGAAGACCTGGTTACTCATATTGTAGAGAATATCAAGCCTCATATAGATGGAGCCGAAAATGACATATCCTGGTGGATGGGGAATACTAGGGGTGAATTTACAGTAAGCTCAGCCTAGCATATTATAAGGCATAGAAGAGAAAAAATTGATTTGATGTAAAATATTTGGACAAAAGGAATTTCTTTTAAGGTTAGATTTTTTATATGGAGAGTGTAGAAGAAAAGAATTCCTACGGATGATAATTTGAAGAAAATACAGATCCAAATAGTATCAAAGTGCCACTATTGTAAGACAGGACATCAGAAATCCATGACTCATTTATTGCTAACAGCTAACATAGCCCAAAAGCTATGGAAGCATTTTGTTACATGTTCAGATCTAAACATGGAGGATCTTACTCTACACCAGTCAATTCATATGTGGTGGAACTACGAAGGAAATTCTAAGATTAGAAGGATCTTTAAAGCAGTACCAACTTTACTAATGTGGGAATTATGGAAGAGGAGGAATGCTAGAAGACATGGAAAAGACATTACTTTAGTGATGCTGAAACATCAATTTCAAAAAAGTATTTTCTATTTCATTAAAGTAAGTTTTCCATGGATTAAACAAGTACCTTTTCACTGGGATGGAATGCTATATACCCTACAGATTTACAAACCAAGGATTCATTATTTATTGGTTCAATGGGATAAGCCAGATGAGGGATGTATTAAATGCAACACAGATGGTGCCAGTAAAAGGAACCTAGGTATGAGCTCTTATGGCTTTTGTATACGAGATAGTGAAGGCAATTTAATATATGTAGAGGCTCACAACATAGGACTCAATAACAACATGGAAGATGAATCTATTGTTATTTTAAAGGCCTTAGAGTATTGTCTCTCTCAAAATTTGTTGAATATTCATTTAGAGACTGACTCCTTGGGAATTAGCAATTTGATTAGGTGGTGTGGAAAATACCGTGGACCCTAAGTGAAAGGATAGAGGAAATTAGAGGTCTTATGGATTAATTGAACATCAACATAAAACATATTTTCAGAGAGGTCAATCAATTAGCAGACTTTATGGCTAATTTGGCAATTGAGCAAGAGCAGATAATACAATATAACAATTTTCATTAGCTACCAAGCAAAGAAAGAAACATACTAAATGTTGATAAAGAGAAGATACCATCCATAAGAGTTAGAGCAAGGAAGATAAACACTACATACAGATAGTTATGATAGCAAGCAATAAAAAGACCACAGTGTCTCACAGCTATGGAACAATAACTGTGAGAGTGCTAACTAGCCTAAGCTATATCAACCAACAAAATGGTACTCCAGCGAACATCGAGGGTTGGGGAACAGATTTGGAAACTAAGCAAATAAACTCATATGCCATTACTGAAAGACAGTGGTCGGGAGATGGTGTTTTTCTCCACTTCAGCTTCATTGAGTTCCAGTTGAACTTATGGACGTCCACCAGGTAACACACCTGCAGCAGGGATATACAGTGAATACAAGAGCTTATCATCAAAACGCAAAAGGAAATGGAGTAAGTTTACTTCTTCAAGCAGAGAAAGAAGATGAAATCCATGGAGAGATGAAGAAAGTTTATCACCTACAGCAAAAAGAACAAAAAACACTGGTTGAGGAAGATAGAGGCGGAAAAGACGGATGAACAAAGAGGAGAAGAAGCAATTAGGAAACCTTAGTGTTAGGGTCATTTTATATACCCGATCGGGTCAATTGGGCCGGGTCTGGATTCTATTATTCAATTGGATTTGTTTTGTTTGGACTTTTTTTTGAAGATTATCAATAAAACTGACCAATTAAGTAGTCCATTATTAATCAAAAAAAGAAAAGATTTTCTAAAGACTTAGCTTTAAAAATAAAGAAAGATTTTAAATATAATTTTTTTTAAAAAAAAAATGGTGCGTCTCTCTTAGCCTCTAGCATCAAGAAAAAGAGGTACTTCATAATAAATGCAAAAGTGATGATCCATTAATCACTTGAAATTTCTGATCGTAAAATATATATGTGCTTACAAATTGCAATAGAATATATTTTATGTTTATATTATTATATTAAAAAGTATGAAGGATTTTTAAGAAATGATTTGAACTTTTTGCACTTTATTAAAAATCTCCATAACAAATAAAATTGTCTAATTTTAAATAATCAAAAGTTATACGTGCGAGGCACGTGCGATTAAACTAATATATATATATAGGGAAATCGGGCTGTCTTCTTTTTTGTTTTTTATGCTTATATTGATAATGCCTTGGCTAAATATGGCAGAATATTTTCAACATGCTTTTTCATTTTCCTTGGGTTTTTTGCTGTGTTGTTTTACTCCCTTTCTTTCTTTCTTTTCAGGAGGGGTTGGAGATTGAAAAAGAGGAAAAAATTGTTGGATGTACAAAGAAAATTTCATCGATATTGTATTAACAAAATAAATAAAGAAGTAAGATATGAGATAGCAGATGCTCTTGTATAGTGAGGTACATTTTGGGATGAATATCTGTGTTGCACAAATCAAACAATATCCAACATAGGTGGTGCTGCTTTTCCATGTTTTCTTAACATATTTATTAAAACTTTGATATCCTATAAACCTTCCTGTAAAAGTTTGTTCAATTAATTACACTCTCTTGCTGTTGTACTAGCACAGTACACAATGTCCCGTTTCTTTTCATTCCATTTTTTTATATCTTTGGCTTCCATATATACGTAAGTCCATTGCATATATAATTTGTACCTTAGAATTTCCTAAAAACTATAAATCATGAATTTCATCTGTATTTAGCAGTGGAATGTTAATATAAATAACATGTTTGGGTGAAAAGAATTTCAAAATTATACAAATGAAGTATTGAAAAATTCTTTTTTCATTAGAACAACTTAATTGCTCATTATCATTTAAACATGTTGGTTGGAAATTTTTTCACATTTTGCGACTATATTCTAAACATAAGCAATAAAACTGGGAAACAGATGGAAAAGCAAAGAGATATTGTCCTAATTAATATACAAAGGAGGCGCGTTTAGGTTTCTTGAAAAATCATTCAACCCGCCCTATCCTATCCTGTATAGCTTTGAATCCGCCTCGCTTTGTTGTTATCCCAAGGAAGGAGAGAGTGATTTACAACGGGAGAAAGAAAAGAACCAAAAAGACCGACATACAACGAGTCACAGTGTATTCGACTGTTGCCTGACATGTAATTACTTAATTTTTGTACTATATATAAATCAGAGTTAGAGGCTGTTTGGGATTGCTGTTATAAAATTACTTATTTGAAAAGTATTTTTAGAGTCCGTTTAGATAGGATTAAAATCTAGTTAAATTAGCTTTTAATCTCTTTTTTAGCTTTTTAAAGTGTTTGGTAAAATTTAAAATTGCTTAAAAAAGGCTAAAAATTGATTAAAAAAAATCAAAAAGTGAAAAGTTGGGTACCTCCAACTTTTTGCTTTTTAGATTAAAATTCTTTTATGTTTGACCAAAACATTTACCTCTTTATCCCTTATATTTTCCTCCAATTCTAACAATATCCTAAACTTGTAGCCCTTAAATGTATAGTGTTTTTTTTTTCTTTTTCTCTTTGTCGCTTCGTTTAATCTCTTTCCTCCAATTTCCTCTTTATCTTTCTTCTTTGTTTTTATCGAATCCATCATTTACATCGGAGGTTTGTTCAAAAATTTTATTTTAGAATTAAAAATTATAAATAATTCACCTTATTATGGTGTTAACAACTTTAAGGACATTTAAGTCATTTTAACAACAAAAAAATGCTTAACATCACTTGTTTACCAAAGACATCAATAACTTTTTTTTAGTTTCAACACTTTAATCCAAACACTGATCTGCTTAATTAATAAACACTTATTTTAAGTTTTTAATCACTTAAGCTAAAAACTATTTTTTCAATCCTATCCAAACGGGATCTTATAAAATAGCTTTTAAGAAAAGTGCTTTTAAAAAAAAAACAGTTTGTGTTTGGTAAATTCATTCGAAAAGTGTTTTTGATAATCAAATTGTGTTTGGATAATTTTTTTTCAAGAAGTGCTTTTTTGAGTCAAATGACCAAAAAAGACTTCTATCAATAGACTCTTATTACTAAAATCAAATTATAGAGAAAAATTATTTTAAATATCTATTATAATATTTTAATTAATTTTTTAATTCAATTAAAAAGTACATACTCTAAATTTTTCAATCAGTATTTATATACATAATTACATTAAAAAATTAAATGGTGATATATTACTTAAATAATTTAAATATTACTTAAAACATCAAATAAAAATGAATATAGAAGTTACTTCATAAATTAAATCACTATATATGAAAAAATTAACGACAAAAATAATTAGACCTTCATACATCACAAAAATTCTCAACAATTTCATCCCTAATTTTATTATGCAATGTCTCCATACCTGTAGAACATCTGTCTTGTATTTCTAAAGGTATACCAAGAGGCTGGTCTGCTTCTTCGAGCTCTGTGATGATGCCTTCGTTAGCATAATAGTTAAAATCTTTTTTAATATAATTTTACTGTGTAAAAAATTACTATGAATAAGCAATCATCATATTCATATGTATATATACACTATATTTTAACAAATATGTCACTTTTCATGAATTATTTATTTAAAATTAAATATTCGAGAAAAAAATTATATGTGATATCAAAATACAATCTTGTAACGTGATTCATCTATCAATTGTTATCAAAATAATAATAAAATAATTTATATATTCTTTAGTCATCATCATCAATAATATTTTTAAAGTTATTTAAAGAAAATGAGTGAAAATAAAAAAATAATATATAAATCATAAAGAATTATGACGTAAATATAAAATATAAATTTTTTAAAATCAAACATTAATTATTTATATATATATATATATATTTGTGTGTGTGATATGAATATTTTTGTCATAAAAAAATAGTCTTCTGCTTTTGCTTCTGCTTCTTTTGAAAAGCAGAAATTTTCTGCTTCTTAAAACTGTTTCTACTTATTTTTAAAAGCACTTTTACAAGTTTACGAAACACTCTTTTAAATTTTTATTTTTTTAAATAAGTGTTTATTTTAAAAAATAAGCTAGCTAAAAGTATGTATAATGCATGGATTTAAGATTCCACATTTTATCACAAAATAACTGGTTATGTACATATTAAATTCAACACCGCACGTGCATTTTTTTCATTCTTTTCCTGATAAATTTGTTCTTGAATTTAATACTCCCTTTGTTTTAATCGGTGTGACACTATTTACTTCTTAAAATTTAAACTCAGTAAACTTTGGCCAAAATTCCTAAATATATGTAATGTTTTATTCATATTGATATAAGGTGAATTGTACTTCAACTCACAGTACTTTTCACACAATTCTTGAACATCTAAAGTATAATTTTAAAATATTAAGTTAATTTAATTCAATTTAATCTCACCAATAAGTCATATTGTTTCCCCGAATAAGATGCACAATAATATTATGTTGTGGAAATGAGGGGCAAACCGGCAAAGCCATGTAGGACCAAAGAGAGATTTGAAATCTTTCGCGGAGGATTTTTTTTTTTTCCTATATAGTTAATTTTTATTTTTTTTAAGAAAATATAATAGCTATTGACGTTGGTTGACATTTTAATGTGTTTACTTTTTTATATTTTATTTTAAACTCCTTAGTGAAAATTTTAAATCTGATTCAGATGAACTTTGGCAGAAACATGATATCTCAAAGATTGGATCTGTTCATGATATATAGAAATATAAATAAATAAAAAGAAAAAGGAGACGTTGGTGGAGTTAGAATCTAATTCCCTTAACTGGCGTTGGCTTTTGCTCACTTTTATGCTATAAAGCTTACTACTATTCATCAATCAGACCTAGTTGGAAAGGCAATCCTTCAGCAGCTTTTTACATACTATTCATCAATCAGACTTAGTTAGTGTATACACATATTCATGCACATACTGTATAGTACAAGTATGTGTATGTTCGGATTCGCGTGTGTTCTTTTTACATACTCAAAATAAAATTACTAGGGGTGTGTTCGATTCGGTTGGAAGGAAAATGTTTTCAATCGAAAATGAGATCTTAGAAATCGGTTTTTAGAAAAAAGAAATGTGTCTTTATTTAATTTCTTGTGTTAGCTTGGCGCACAAAAATATTATCCACATAATATTTGTATATAATCTAGAAAAATAATATGGGAGGTGGGGTGGGATTGTGGGATGGTGGGAATGGGGGTTATGGAATTTCTGATACCGGTATTCATCGAACTTGGATGAAGTTTGATGGAAGGTGGGAACGGAAAGGACACGATTCTATATGGAGTTAATGTCGCTTTTTAGGACTTGTTTTCCCTACTTCTATTAGGGATTAGGGAACTCATTTTCCATCTTTTTTAAGGAACTAATTTTTCTAAATAAAATATTTTTTAAAATATTTATCCAACTAAAAATAAAAAATATTTTCTTCCCTACCTAACACTTCCCATGTAAATTATGTGAAAAGAAAAAAGAATTTCACACACTAATATCTTCACCTACATACTAGTCATGAAACGGTATCCCATTGAAATAAAATAGAGTACTATTGGCTAGTCAGTATTCCCTAATAAGAAATTTACGTTTTTGTCATGTATATGGTAAGAATTATGCTTCGAGGGTCCCAGACAAGTTAGAATCACCCGTATAAATGAATATTCATCATATTTCTCTATTTAACTTTATCCCGACTTAGGATTAATAATGTGAGAGAGCTCATACCGGCCGATCGAGTTTTACTCATCCTTTATAATTCCTTTTAATAGTAATAAACAGCGCCTTTCGACTAGAGTTGTCAATATGGATTTGGCCCGTGAGATCGGCTCAATCTAATCCTTTAATTAAGTGTGGTTAGATTAAGTTTTTTCTGCCCATTTAAAAATGAGGCTTATAAGCCCAGCCTTACTTGGCCCGTCTGTCTTAGAGGCCTGACCCGTCATCCTCAGAGGCCAGTCCATGGGCCGAGACATTAAAATTAAATATTAAATATTTTTAAGTTGGTCATTTATTTATTAGGAATTAGAATTTTTTCAATCTTTTCTAACTAGCTACTTATTTTTTTTATCTATTCTTTGGTTGATCCTAATTTTTTGAAAGTTATTAGTGTGTGTTTGAAATGGCTGGTAAGCTGCTTTTAGTTATGAACGTCAAAAAGTTGATTTTACTCGTGATGGTTTACTAGTTGTTGCCTTTGCTTAATGCAATATTTTTTTCTTTAAATTTAGGCTGAGAGAAGTAATAATTACCCCCCTGAACTTGTCGACTTTTATTCATGGTACACCTGAACTTTTAACCTTCTTAAATACCCCCCCCCCCCAAACTTATTTTTTCACAACTTCGACTGACCCTTCTTGTCCGACGTGGATAATTGTTTGACTACAAACTCCATCACGCGCGCGTTATGGAGTTTTTTTTAGCCAAGTCATCCGTTCCAACGGTAACAAAACAAAAAAATCCATTTACTCTTTAATTTATTCAATAAAAATTTAATTATTCTTCTCCTATTTATTTTCCATCTCCTCTATCATCTTCTTCTATCACTTCCAATCTACTTCTCTCAATTTCATTTTATTATTTCTACTTAAAAAAATTTCTAACTCCATGAATTATAATAGGATACTTGTGTATGCATGTGGGTCTCCTCCAATTGTGAGAATTTCATGGTCGGATGACAATCCTGGACGTAGATTCCTCGGTTGTATGCATTATGGTGTATGCAATTCTTTTTTTATATTATCTTTTTTTGTTTGTTTATGTTTTGTAACAAGTTAAATTGATAACTTTTTTTCTATTCTATGAATTGCAGTCCCAATTTCGAACTAGTTGCAACTTCTTTGATTGGTATGATGCAGAATTTCTACGTCAAGCCAATATTGTCATTTTGGGTTTGTTGAAGAAGACCAACAAACAACAAAATGAGTTGAAACGCAAAAAGATGTAAAAACTAATTTTGTTCATTAGTTTGATATGTAATGTGATGATGTTAATTTACATTTTGAGTCATTGATTGATTAGCGTATGTAATGGTGCTTTAATTTGATAAGATTTTGTATTTTGAAGGATATGATGTATTTGTTTGCTGATTAAAGCAATATATTCTCATTTCTTGATTATTGTTGGCTTCTCCGTAAGAAAATGATAAGTTGGCAACAACACAATAGATGCATAATGTAACAATATAACTTTGTACATAATAGGTGCATTACGAATCATAAGTTAGAAACAACATAATAGATGCATAATGTAACAATACTACTTTGTACATAATAGATGCATTCATTAGTGCTTAATTGTTTCGAATTCATGAAATTAATGGCACCATAGTGCTCAATTGTTTCAACCAAAATCAAGTCGGGCACTTCAAAATATGAGACTGTCAAAACACATAAATAAAGACTAATTCAATCATTT
The DNA here is from genome assembly GCA_030864215.1 of Capsicum pubescens. Classification (NCBI taxonomy): domain Eukaryota; kingdom Viridiplantae; phylum Streptophyta; class Magnoliopsida; order Solanales; family Solanaceae; genus Capsicum; species Capsicum pubescens. Next base: position 156,074,019 of record CM061548.1, read on the forward strand.
GATTACGATACCAACAGTAGAACAATTAAGAGATGTCAACAACTAACAACCACCATCAACAAAACTTTTTTCCTTTCCCTTTGCATTTTACTTTGATGAAGTCTTTGCCGTAGTACTCTTTGTTGTTGTTGGAGATTTCCCTAATAGTTGCGCCCTAGTCCTAATTCCAACAACTTTTGATCTTGTTTGAACTTGAAGTTGCCTTTGAGCAATAGCACGTAAATTTTTTCACTTCAGTCCTTTTGTTGGTTGATAACCAATATCACCAGTCACATGTGCCGAACTCATTATGCCTGTATTAACCCTTTTACTACTAGCCAATCCTTGCTGAAAAATGTAGCCAATCCTTGTTAATATTTTTGACGAATTTTTGCAAAAATAATTAGAAGTATCAATATGATAAGACACTTACATTAACACAAGTGTATCCAGATTTAGAAACAAAGAAACCTTGACCCACAACTCTTGGCCTCTTATTACCACACTTTTCATCAATTTTGTCCATGTTGATTGTGCTGCTTTTTTTCCTCTTTCCAGTAGAAGATTATTGGGAAGCAACATACTAGAAAAAACAAGAGAAACTAGTTAATAAGTAAGGTATGTTAAAATTTTAAGCAAGCAAATGAGATTATCATCTCTTTTGTGATTGATTTGGATTTACGATTGGGATTATGTGGACATCCTCTCTTGTTATGATTTGGCTGTTTGCAAATTGAATATCTCATTGTCACCCCAAATTTTGGCAATTTTTCAAATTTTTCCACTTCACCAATCTATTTCTTTCTGTTCTTTGATGGCCTACCAGGCATTTGTGTCACTTCAGGTGGCTCAATCATAGAATTTCTGCTATCTGACCACATTTTCATAGTTGGGACTGGCTGAATAAAGTAAGAATAGGCCTTCAAATATGTCTCCTTTCTGTATCAGCTAGAAATTACCTGTGATGCATTCAAATTTAAGTAGTTCATTTCTTCTATACCATATGCACAAGAAATTCCTTTTAGTTCCCATGATCTGTAACTACATTTATTTTGCCTCAGATTCACAGTATGTTTGTATGCCCCTTTAGTCACTTCAAGTCCTTGATCACCATTTCAGTCAATGTTGCATTGAACTGATTTTTCTACATTTGCATTGAACACTATCATTTTCATTGGAGATATGTCATCTGTCCAAGAATCTGCAAATTTTCTTGCCCTACTTACCCTTGTCATCACTTTTATCTTGATTTCTTCCAACATTAAAATAATTGTCTTGTTCGTAGGAATCAAAACCCAAGCATTGAAACTCTCGGCCATGTTGTTATCCATACTATCACACTTGAAAAAGATTTTGAAGTAAGCTTTGCACCATCTCTCTTTGTTGTAATCTATCAGATCTTCAATAATGCCTCTACCCAACTTAGAAAGAGCTTCGAGGTTATACTTAAATTGTGCCTCAAAAGTTGATCTAGCACAAGACCAAAATTTCTTCCTTCTCTCTATGCCTCTCCATTTCTTTGACCAATTGGATAAGATGTGTCTAGTACACATTCTATGATCACATTCAGGAAGTATTTGTTCTGCAGCAGCAACTAGTCCCTGCAGTTTCAAAACAAACAAATGAAGTTAGTTAATTTTGATCTAACTTAATGAAAAACAATTTACTAATAAATATAATTACCTTTTGCATATCCCTGATAATAGTGAGCTGGGAAACATCTCCTAAGTTAAGATCATCTTGTAATATCATCAAGAACCATCTCCATGTAGCCTTACTCTCTTAGCCAATCACTGCCCATGCTATTGGAAATATTTGATTGTTTCCATCCTTAGCAATAGCTACCAACAGCTGACCTTTCCAAACTCCTTTCAAAAAATACCCATCCAGTCCAATACACTTTCTGCATCCCTCTTGAAATCTTTTTTTCATAGTATCAAAACAAATGTAGAAAGAGTGAAATTATTTCATCCCACTATCTGAATTAGTCAGCTTCACAAGACAAGTACTACCAGGATTTTTTCGGAGCAACATATCCTTGTAGTCTAAAATTCTGTTAAATTCAGCCACATGATCCCCCATAATTTTTTCAAAATCAACCTTCTTGTCTTTAAACACACTGCCTTTCCAACATAAACACCCAACTCTTTCCTAATCAATTCTTGAATCTCCCACCCTTTGATTGTTGGCTAGGATATAATTCTATCTTTAAGATAATTTGACAGAAATTTTAAATTACAAAGAAAATTAGTGTTTGTCCTAGTACATTTGTACCTCGGATTGTAGGTCTTGACAGAAAAGTTTTCACTCTTTCCTTCCTTGCTAGCATACAACAATCATGGACAACCACCTTTACATATAACTCTTACTCTATAACTCTCATTCGCATATTTGTCTAACTCAACCCCCTTCTTAATAGCATATTTAGTAACTGCTTCCCTAAACTCATTTGCATTCTCAAATACTAAACCTAGCTGCCACACAACCACTTCACAAGTTGGATCATATACCACGGAAGTGCTCTTTTTTCTTCAACTTAACTTTCCCCCCTCAAATTCATCATCAGAAATAGACAATAAATCATCATCACTTTGAAAACTATCACAATCAAAACTATCATAATATGTCTCATCTTCTGTCAATTTACCCTTGTAATTTTTCTTACCTTTATCAATATCATCAAACCCAACATCCAGTCTAACTTCACCCAAAAAGACTTTTGCTTTCTCTTTCTTCTTGTTCCTTCTATTTTCTCTCTTAAACTTTCTCACATTTACCTTCTCTATCCTCAACTCATCATGCACATCGCTTTCATAGTCAATCGATTGGTCAAAATCATCATCATCACCATCACTATCTCTAACCTCTTCTTCTTGAATAAGAGGTTCCTCTACTCCTTCAACAACAGGTTCAACTGATTCTTAGACAGATGTTTCAAGTTCTTCTTTAGTGTCAGTCAAATCTATTAAACTATAATCAACATCAACCCCAACTTCTGTTGTATTTTCAGATCTGTTACAATTATTTTGAACAGCAGCAGCAGTAGCAGAAGAAGAAGCCAACCCTAGATCTAGATTTTTTTATTGGTATTTTCACATGGAACAAAACATACCTCATCTTCTTTTCTAGCAGCTAGAGGTGCATTAAAAGACTCACCAACACTTGTAATTTGACTTAATTATCCTTTAGATTGACCCACATACTCTACACTTGAGTCCTCACACACATATATATCTATTGTGTCCCCACCTTTAAGAAATAATGCAATGTCATAAAGGTCCCCATCTTTTTTTATTTTTACCAAATCAACTCCCAAATATGACCCAACATAAGTCCTCCTCAACTTTCTAACACCAAATGACTTTGCATAGTCAGTAATTTCAGGAATTGACAAGTGAGCTTCATCTACATTATATACATATTCAGTCTTACCACCAATGTAGATTGGTCCAACCTCACTCACCAAAACACCACCAATTTTAAATCTTAAGTTCAACAACTTAGTAGCCATATGTCAACCTATAACCACAATAAGTAAATTTATAAAAAAAAAATTCAAAATCGAACAATACAATCCAACAGTAACAAAACAACACACAAATTACAATAAAAAATTAATTTTATAAAAAAGCCCTAATTTTTTAACTAATTATGAAAAATTCTAATATCACGCATGCAAAATTTCTCATAATTTCACAACAATTTAATAATATAAGACAATGTACATGTCTAATTTCAAGAAAACACCAAAAAATAGAGAAAACAACTTCAGTTTCAACACAATCAAAATAAATGAAAAATCGAGTTTTTTAAGGTAAAACTTACCTGCCAAAATGAAATATCAATATTACTCTACTTTTGACTAGTGAAAAACTCAAAATCTTCAACGAAAGAGCAGAACACAACTAATTCACTACAGCTTCACCAACACCTTCAACGAAATCTTCACCACCACCTTTGAGAGAAGTCACTACAGATTCACCAACATCAACGAAATCTTCAACAATAACTCAATATGAAATCGTTTATTAACTATTACAAGGGAGATTAAAAGAACCGAATGATTTGGTTAGTGAGAGATGGAGGAGTTTAGAGAGAGAATAGAGGGGGGAGGGGATGAAATGTGAAACGTTTCAATTTCTCTTTCTCTTTCTTTTTTATTCAACGGATGATCTCATGTGGACATTATTAATCCACGTAGAAAGAAATGCAATTAATTTTCCATGGTGAAAGCGCGTGTATTCAACATTGTGGCCTTTGACCAAAGAAGGGTCAGTTGAAGTTGTGAAAAAACAAGTTAGGGGGGGGGGGTATTTAAGACGGTTAAAAGTTCAGGTGTACCATGAATAAAAGTTGACAAGTTCAGGGGGTAATTATTACTTCTCTCATTTAGGCTCTCTTCTTTTATAATCTTGCTTCTTTTATGTAGATACTTTGTGTATATCTATATTTATTATCTTTACCATATTAGAATTTTTCTATGGAATTTGTGGGTGATCATCATTTCTTTGCTTATTACAGTAAATGCCATGAGCTAATTACAACTAAGGGATTGTTTGGTGTGAGATATAAGGGATAAATAGTGTGAGATAAAATGAAGGACTATGTTATTCCATGTTTGGTGTGAGTTATTAGTTAGTACCGGTATTTTATCGCACCATTTACACCATAGTGATGAGATAAATTATCCGTTTACATAATGAAATAACTAATTCCAAGATTAATTATCGCAGGGTAACTCTTTTCAAACCTAACGACCCTTAAAGGTATTAGTAAGATGCCTATAACATGTTAAAAGCTAGTAGGAGACATATTAAAGTGAAACCATAAAAGTAGGAAACATGCTTAAAGATAGTACTTACAATATTTTCATTTATCATGTTTCGCATTGCTTTTATTTTTTCGTAAGGGTCAATCCGCCCCAACTCGCGGCCCTCTTAGGGCTGGGTTGGGCCACTATTTTAAAGGCTCTTTAGTTAATAGGGCTAGCCCATCCTAATCCATTTAATTATCTAGTCTGCTAGGATTGGGTTGAGTTGGGTTGGGCCAGCCCATTTCGACAGCTCTACTTTCGACAATAAATTTTTCCCTTCACTTTTTATTTAAAGTAAGTAATTGAAGTCAGTTATTATCCATTTTTATCCACTTATCAGCTTCTTGTTTAGAAATTCTGATTGTACATTTCACTTTGAAGTTCAAAGTGATTAGAATTGGACAAAACACTGATTTTAATTTATTTTGTCATAAAAGTAAAATTTATTTAACTGACAAATCTATAGCAATTTTGTACTAGCTTATTCTTCTTTTTTATTTATTCAACTGCTTTTTGACCTGCATGTATTTCGTGGGGTTGAAATGCATGCAAAAGATGGTATTTAAGCTGGAAAATCTGATTGATAAAAAATCAAGATTCCTCCGGACGATATAACATAAATTTTCGAGTCTGCTAAAAGCTAAATTCTGAAATGAAACTTTTCATAATAATTGCACATGCTACTGACACCTTATGGTTCGTATTTTGTTACTTTATTATATAGGTCAAAGAGTGCATTCTTAGAAAGTTAATGTCAAACATTTTGTGATTGGCCATGTGATTTTATTTAACTCGCCTCACTACAAAATTGTAATGACTCAAACCGCCATTATGTGTGAAAATATTTAGAAAATAATTTATAATAAATAATAAGCTCGAAATGAATTGGAAAAAATTCAAATTGGGGAGAAAATCGGGGTTTAAGACAATTGGGCCAAGAAGCCCAATAAGGAGTTCGGCCAGAATGCTGGTAATCGCTGCAGCGGTAATAGAGAGTGTCTAGCCGTGGGATTTTTAAAAGTTTTATTTTTAATTTTTTATTTCTCTAGGTCACCCCTTCCCCAAAAAACACTCTGAAAAATCCTAACTTCCCAATCATGTGATTCAAAGGCCAAGGTTGATGAGAACGGTTTCGAGGCACTCTCGGAGGAACTCGACATGGGAATATATCTATCACACGAGGGATAACTGATAAGTCGTCAATTTGACGACTTGCTAACACCTTTTAAGCCTAAATTATCATGTTTTTTCATTGATTTGATTGTAATCTCTTACTTAATGCTCATTTATGTAGGTAAAAGTAAAAAAGGAAGATGAGCAAGTCATTCAAATCAACAAGAGGTCAAATGTGAAGGAAAAGAGTCTTCTGCTTCGCATCTGCTTTGGAGCTGCTCTCTATCTGCTCTCCATCCGTTTTGGATCCGCTCAAGCATATCAAGAGTAAGGTGATAATTTTATAATTTTATCAAATGTGGAAATGAGGCCTAAAGAAGGGTTCCTAGCTTATTTTTCAAGACCTAGCCTTGATTTTTTCATCTTAGCTTCTTTTTCCCATCTTAGCTTCTATCTTTTTACATTAGCATCTATCTTTTCATCCTAGAAGAAGATTGTCCTAGTCTTGAGAGAAAATATATGTGAATGATTCCCTAAGAAGAATTAGTGCTTTTCTATTGAAGATTTATTGAAACTCCAAGTTTGGAACTACATTCTCTTTATATCTCATAGATGAAGTCAATGACAACTTTGATATATTTTTATCCTCTTTATCTATGAGTAGCTAATTCTAAATCTTGGGGTTATGCTTGCTTAGGTTGTTGTAGTGCATTGGTGTTAGCTAATTATTCTCCTAATTAGTTATTTGTGATGAGTGTTGCATTTATTCCATGATTTATCTAAGAGTTGGGGGTTGCAAAACCTAACCACCCTTAAACCCATGTCATTCTTGAAAGACGGGACGGGTAAGGAATAAATCCAACCAATAACTTGATTCATTTTATTTAATGATATCTCTTAGACATAAGGATGTCAATTGAGGCAATAGATGTGAAAAATTGACACACTTATGAGGTGTTCGAAAGAACCCATTTGTGAAATTTGGTGTTGTAATTGAAAGATTGACATCAATACATTGACATCTAGCCTACCCATGACTTTTAGCTAAAGTTGGATAAATTGTCAAGTACCCATGCATGAACCCACACCTAGAATGGCATAACCCCAAGACCTATTCTAAATTGAATTCACTCGTAGCATTTTTCAACGTCAAGATAGTGCTCTAAATTTGAAGTAATTGTTACTATAAACACATTCAAACTAATTCCCTCATTTTATATTTATGTTAGTTTTATTCACATTACGGGTCATCTTTTAGTAGACTATCAACACCCTCGAGTTTTGAATTCCATTCCTTCACTCCTTGTGGATTTGGCCCCAACCTAAGTTGGGTTATTATATTGACAACGATCGCTTACAACCATTCAAGAGTGTAAATTGAGCGTTATAAAAAATGGCGCCATTGCCGGGGAGGGAAATATTATTTTCACTCTAGTAGTGTTTTTAGTTACTTTGGGTTAGCCGTAGTGTTTTATTTTACATTATTTGGTGTTTTTGTTCTTTCTCAGGTGCGTATAATAGTATACACGATACTATGAGTCATCACGGTGGTAATGTTGGGATGATTGGTGGGTATCTTGAGGACGAGGATCACCTCGGTGATGCGGGATGAGCTAGTGCTATTCGTATTCCACCGACAGAAGGAAATGTAATATTTCATGTTACTAGCATGATGATTCATTTGCTTCAAATTAAAAGGGTTATTTGGAGGCAAAAAACATGAGTATGCTAAGCTACACATGAAGAATTTTATTGTGGTGTGTTCTCTATTTGACATGACCCACATATCTCAAGAGTCAATCCTGTTGCATCTTTTTCCATTCTCTTTAATGGGAGAAGCGGTCTTATGGTTGTGGTATTTTCCTGCAGGTCCAAACAATTCATGGATTAGGCTCACAGAGGCATTCTTGGAAAGATACTTTCCTCCATCCTAGATGTTGCAACTAAGGAATGAAATCACCAACTTTCACCAACTTAATGACGAACCATTATATGAGGCTTGTCAATGATTCAACAACAAGTTAATGAAATGCCCAAATCATGAGGTTCCTAATAAAATGCTCCTTCAAATTTTCTATAGGGCATTGAATTAATTGAACAAGATGGTAGCCGATAATGCGCCCGGGGGTTCTCTTGGCAAACTATCGTACGGTGTTGCATCAACTTTATTAGATCAAGTGACCAAGCAAAGTAGAGGGTGACACACAAGAGATACCGAGGTGGTCGTGAGGGATCCCTATGCATCTTTTGTGAGCTAAGAGCAAAAGAATAAAGATAAATAAAGAGATGTAAATATGGCTAAAGTGATGACACAACTTGTTCTTCTCACCAAGAATGTGATGGTAGATCCTCCTAATGCGGTTAACGCCATTGCTTCTAAGAGTGCTAGAGCTTATGATGATGAGAAAACAGAGTCCCTTGATGAAGAAATTTTGTTCTTGTCGAACCAATCGGGGAGTTTCCGCCCTACCTATCAAAGGCAAGGTGGGAATAAAGGTTGGAAGGAAAGAGATTGTGATAGAGTTTGGCGTGATAAAAATTGGGATTGGATAGATAAGAAGAGAGATTATGATCAGTACGTACCTCCACATGATCGAGCAAAGGGTAAAGAGTCAAGTTCCATTGACTCGGATAAGCTAAAAAATAAAGATGTCCTTGCTACCGACAAGATGGTAAGAGAGATAAAAGGTGATTTCTCACAACTCAATCAATTGGTGACATCTTACTCTCCCTCTATCAAGCAATTTGAAACTCAATTGGGCCAAATCTCAGCACAACTTAATGTAAGACCAAAGTGTGGATTGCTTAGTGACACGGTTGTCAATCCTAAAAATGATGCTCACATCATGGCTATTGTCACTAGGAGTGATTAAACTCTTGGTAAAATTGTTATTGATCTTGGTGAAGACCCCAATGAGAAGGCTAATGAAGAACAAGCCAATACAAAGAGAAAACGACTAGAAGAGCCAATTGAAAATGATCCAAAGCCTAATGAGACAAGTGTTGAACGACCGACGGTAGTTAAAAAAATATTAAAAGCGAGAAAGCTCCGAAGGTGGTTGATGATGATACTCCAAAAGAGGATAAAACTCCAATTGTTCCATTGTCACAAATCAAAATTCCCTCCATTTCCACAAAGGCTCATAAATAAGGATGATGATACAAAGTTTAAGAAGTTTTTTGGGAAATTTAGCAATCTATCTGTGAATATTCCTTTGGTAAAAGCCTTACAAAAGATCCCTGGGTATGCTAAATTTATGAAGGACTTGGTTACAATGAATTGAGTCATGGATTTTGAAACAATTGAGGTAACCCAAAATTGTAGTGCTATAATGTCTAGCATAATGGTGGAGAAGAAAGAAGACCCAGGTGCACTTACTATTCCTTGCACTATTAGTGTGTGCAAATTTAGAAAAGTTTTTTGTGATCTTATGGCAAGTATTAATTTGATGACATTTGCCGTATTTGAAAATTTAGGGTTGGGTACTCCTAAGCCTGCCCTATGACGCTTCTAATGGCTGATTGTTTAATCAAAAAGCTCGTTGGTGTGTTGTATGATGTTTTGGTGAAAGTTGACCGATTTATATTTTTAGTTGACTTCGTTATTCTTGATTGTGATATTGATCATGAGGTCCCAATCATTCTTAGTAGACCATTCTTGGCTATCCGAAGGGCTTTAGTGGATGTGGAATGTGGGGAGATGAAATTTTGAGTGAACAATGAAGAAGTATCCTTCAATGTGTGCAAGTGATGATAGGCGAATTTACGCACCTAGATCAATATATTTTGCCCATATTTTAGCCTAGTTTTGAGAACAAATTATATATTTCATGCACTTTTAGTCCTTTTTCCTGTAAATGAGCTAACGAACATGATTAGTAAAGTTTCAGGTATAAATGATGCATAATTCAGCATTTTATGGCTTACTTGACGCTAAAGAAAGCTCACGAAGGAAGGGAAGGGAGTTTACACGCCTAAGGACCAAAACTGCTGCATGGAAAATCTGTCCCGGGCTAAAACAGCATTTCTGAAGACTTTGGGGGACCAAAACTGCTGCATGGAAAATCTGTCCCGGGCTAAAACAGCAATTCTGAAGACTTTGGGGACTTACAGACACAAAGCTGGATTTTGACAATGATACATTAACCTAGTACAATTAGGTTATGTATTTCATTATTTTATGTGGATTATGATAATGTTACCTTAACCTAGTACATTTGGGTTAAGGATTTCATTAGTCTAGTAGGATTTGGTTATTTATTTCATTAGCTTAGTAGGAGTAGGATATGGGTATTATAAATACCCTATCATGCTAGAGATTTAGAACAAGGAGGGAGGAAGGAGGGAGAACACAATACTTCCTTCCATCCCTCTCATCTTCTGACGTCTTCTACTCCTCTCTTATTCTACACTACAAACAATTCTACAACTCTTCTACTCTTTCCATCAATTCTATTTTCGTCTATTCTTATATTCTTAAATTCTGCAACAAGAGAAACGTTACTCTACAAGAAATCACACCTAACGCCTACCACTCTTGTGCTACACGAAATTGATCATTATTGTGGTATAATAACAATGTCAATTGTGGTTTTCTTCGCATTCATGGGTAACTAAACCTCTCTGTTGGGGTTATGGAAGCCGTATGAGATACTATCTATTGCTGTGAGTTTGTGAGTTCGAGGCACGTATATTGCTTATATCATTATTCTCTTCATCTTAATCTACATTCTTTGCGGTTGCAAACGCAAGAATACGCCAGTCTAACATTTAACTTGTTCGAGAGAAAAGTTATTTGGCTGGAAAAGAGATAATGTCAAGGTAGTAGGACACCCTTTCCTATTAAAAAGCTAGTGCCGTAACTGGACTAACCTCTTGGAGAATTCGTACCGTTAGATACGCTTTAAGCTCGAGAGAGTTAAAGTGAAATAGTCCTTGTTTAGGTCGAAAGACGCTTGGATTTACCATCGAATACAATTCTCTATAAGCAGTTGCATGCCAGAATTCTACACGCTCATAGCCAATAGAGACGTATACCTCAGAAGGTGGACATAACCCCAACTTCTCAATTCTCATTGTTTACAACTTACGTAACAATCTTTCTCTTTTGCTTTGCTATTTTCAGCTTTTATTTAATTGTTTTGGTGACACATTACAATCCCCCCTTTTTACGAGACTTGCACTAAAAGTCTAGCAATCTTTACTTACTTGTTGACCAAGCTATTCCCTGTGGGATCGATACCCAACCCAGTTGGGTTCTATATTTGCTAACGACCGCTTTACACTCCTACGAGAGCTGTAGATTGAGCGTTATCAGCAAGTCCATGAAGCAACTGATGGACTTAAAAAACCATGATATTCCACCCGCCAAGCCATCTATTATTGAACCACCTCAACTCAAACTTAAGATGTTACCATCTCACCTCCGATATGTTTTCTTGGGTGAGAACAACACGTTGCCAATCATTGTTGCGGGTGATCTTGAACCTTGTCAAGTGGATTCCTTGAGATCAATTATGAAAAAGTTCATTTGTACTATCGAGTGGACTATAGTGGACATTATAGGCATTGTTCCCAGAATTTGCTCTCATAAAATCAAGTGTTGATATATTCTTAGTGTGGAACACTATAGGGGACTAAATCAACTGATGCAAGAGGTGGACAAGAAGGAAATCATTCAGTGGATTGATGCAGGAGTCGTCTACCCAATTTCAAATAACACGTGGGTGAGTCTGGTCTAATGTGTTCCCAATAAGGGCGACATGACGATGGTCTCGAATGAGAATAATGATCTTGTATCTATGCGCCTGGTCACAGGTTAGAGAGTGTGTATGAATTATTGCAAATTAAACTCATGGACCGAGAAAGACCACTTTCCCATGCCCTTTTATGGATCAAATGTTGGATGGACTAGCCGGTCGAGGTTGGTATTGCTTCATTGATGGCTACTCGAGGTACAATCAAATTTGTATAGACTCGAAAGACCAAGAAAAGATCACGTTCACTTTTCCCTACGACACATTTGCTTTCAAGCGCATGCCCTTTGGGTTATGCAATGCATCGGCCACATTCCAACAATGCATATTGTCCATTTTTGCAGATATGGTAGGATGCAATGGAGGCTTTCATGGATAACTTCACCATGGTTGGTTATTAATTTGATTTTTCCTTTCTCACTTAATTAAAGTCCTTGAATGATGTGTGGAGACTAATCTTGTTTTGAATTGGAAAAAATGTCACTTCATGGTCAAGAAAGTCATTGTTCTAGGCCACAAAATTTCAGGAAAGGGCATCCATGTGGATTAAGCAAAAGTTGAGGTGATTTCTATGTTACCCCTACCGATCACCGTGAAGGGCATTAGAAGTTTTCTTGGTCATGCTGGTTTCTATCGGTATTTCATTAAGGATTTCACAAAGATCGCTCATTCTTTGTGCAAGCTTCTTAAAAATGAGGAAACATTTGAATTTGATGATGATTGTGTAAATGCTTTTAATTGTCTCAAGGAACTTCTTGTGTTGTCTCCTATCATAGTAGCCCTGGATTGGTCATCGCCCTTTGAATTAATGTGTGATGCAAGTGGAGATGCTTTAGGTAGGGTATTGGGCCAAAGAAAAGAGAAGTTGTTCCACCCAATTTACTATTCAAGAAAGACGTTTAATGATGCTCAACGTAATTATATGGTTATGGAATAAGAGTTATTAGCGATGGTATATGATTTTGAAAAGTTTCAAGCCTATTTGTTAGGCACGAAAGTGGTTTTGCACATGATCACGCCGCTCTAAGATATCTCATGGCCAAGAAAGAGGCAAAAGCTCGGTTGATTAGGTCGTTATGTTCTTGCAAGAGTTTGATTTTGATGTAAAGGATCAAAAGGGGTGTGAAAATCAAGTAGCTGACCACCTTTCCTTCCTTGAATCCAATCATGAAAAGTTGGGTGATATTAATATTGATGATGCCTTCCCGAATGATCTAGTCATGTCACTTTCAGGAAGCATTGCACCGTGGTATGCATATTATGCTAACTATATTATGAGTGGTGTGCTTCCCAACGAGCTCAATGATTATCAAAAGAAGCCGTTCCTATTTGATGTAAAAATATAATTTTGGGATGAACCATTCTTATTTAGGGAGTGTGCAGATGTGCTGATCCATCGGTGTGTTATGGAGGCAAAAATGAGAGATATTGTTGAGGCTTGTCACTCTTCTCCATTCGGTGGTCATCATGGTGGGATCCGAACAGCCGCTAAGGTTATTCAAAGTGGATACTATTGGCCTACCCTTCATAGAGATGCTTATGAGTTAGTCAAAACATGCCCTTAATGCCAAATGTGAAAAAGTGTTTCGAGGAGGCATGGGATGCGTCTTAAGCCCAATCTCGAGGTTGAGCTATTTGATGTGTGTGGGATCAACTTCATGGGTCCCTTTGTAAGCTCATATGATAATAAATTTATCTTGGTAGCCATCGATTACTTCTCGAAGTGGGGGGAAGCCATTTCTTTACCGAATAACGAAGGCAAGAGTCTCATTTTTTTTAATAAGTACATCTTTACAAGGTTCGGGACTCCAAGGGTAATTATTAGTAATGGCATCTCTCATTTTTGTAATCGGTCTTTGGTGCTTTTCTTGATAAGTATAGGTTGAAGCATAAGGTTTCTACTCCTTATCATCCACAAACTAGTGGCCAAGTTACAGTTTCGAACCGTGAAATCAAGTCTATCCTTGAAAAAACTATGAATGTTAGCCATACGAATTGGGAAAGATAGCTCGATGATACTCTTTGGGCATATAGAACGTCCTGTAAAACTCCTATTGGTATAAAACTCATATTGGTATGTCCACCTACCAATTGGTGTGTAAGAAGGCTTATCACTTACTTGTTGAGTTAGAACATAAGGCTTTATGGGCTTTGAGGAAGTTGAATATAGATTAGGAGGATGCTTAGGGTGAATTAACTTTATGAGTTGGAAGAGTTTCAACTCCAAGCATATGAGAGATCTATGTTGTACAAAGAGAAGATGATGAAGAGGTGGCATGATGCCAAAATCATAAAGCGAGAGTTTCATGTGGATGATGACGTCCTCCTCTTTAATTCAAGATTGAAACTCTTTGGGGGGAAGCTTAGATCAAAGTGGTCGGGCCCATTTGGGATCTCAAATGTTTATCCTAGTGGAGCTATTGAGTTGGAAGATCACGAGAAGAAGAAATTTGTGGTGAATGGGCAACGATTAAAGCACTATTATGTGGGTGGACTCGGAGAGACTAAAGTTGAGTCGTTTCGCTTCAAAGATCCAAAATAATGAGTAAATGATGTCGTGCCGCAACTTTAACTAAGGCGCTTCTTGGGAGGAAACCCAAGAATTTTTTCTTAATATTTTCTAACTTTTTTTATTCACATTTTAGTTTAGTTTTGGTTGTTGCAGGTAATTTCATAAAATTGGGATGCGAGAAGATTGGCTAGGAGGCTCAAAACTAAGCTATGAACCAACAATTTTGTGCAAAAAAATTGTGTACTAGGTTGTTGGCAACCTGCTTTAGACCTTCTTGTAGGCTAGCCGCAGATGCTAAGCACTCAGATCTTGTTGGGCTGACCCGACCCATTCAACCCTAAATCTTTTTAAATACTTAAACATCACCAAAAACAGTCCAAACTTAAACTTTTCTCATTGCAACTCCATTCCAACGGGTCTTTTCTCTCACAATCAACATTCTCACTTTCTTTAACAACAATTGCACTAACAAGAATCAAGATAATTCTTTTGGACTTGTGATTCATTTTTCTCTCTTAAAGCAAGTTAAATGTATGCTCTCTCTTGGTTTTATTTTTTAGTTCTCTTAAGAATGGACATAATACCTCGTACCGCATGATGATTGGTTATTTAAATTTGGTTTGTGTGAGTTTATTGGAATGATTTTTACTTGTTGGAGTCCCTATGTTGGCATGGATGCCTTGTTTCACTTGTTTAAATATTGATACCCTCTTAAATGAAGCTAGTACATCATGTGTTTGACAAAATATCCATTAAACCTTTTTTGATTATTTTGTGTGATGGGTGGCTTAAGTATGATTATATGAGAATCGTGAATGTGTTTGGAAATGATTTGGTGAAATGAGCATGTTCTCTTGGGCTTCTATTGTCTTTCTCCAAGTTCTTAGTTAGCATGCCCACCATGCGTTTGTTGAAATGACAATAAGAGATAAAAATCTTATATGTTTGTAATGGTCAATGCGATTCTCCTTAGGGCATAATATGGTCATTTTTTATGCATCATTATGAGTCCAATTGAACCTAAAAGTGAAATATTCGGTAGTCATTAGTTGAGGGAGTTTGTTGAGAAATATGGGATCCATGGTTCATGTTGGTCACTTTGCCTAACCGAGAGACATGAATTCTTGCCTTGCCCAATGATAGATTGGATGACATCATTCTTAAAGGTATTGATCATTCTTGTTTCCATTGGAGGTTTTGGATGTCCTATGAAATAGTTTTGTGAAATGTGAAGAAAGTGAGATAATTTAGAGCCTAAATGATTAAGTGTTTTAATGAATGAATCCCATGGGCTCTAATGATAAAGTTACCTTGCATATATAAATCAAACATTTCCTTTTCTTATCTTTAATTTTCTTTCTTAACATACAAAATTCCAAAAACATGTTTTACGTTTTCTTTTTTGTTTTGGTTTTGTTTTGTTTCTTTCTCATAGGTATGTCTCCAAGGAAGAACTAACCATGAGAAGCTAGAAAGGTTAATGCCCCGGATAACGGCAAAGCAAAAGCTACTTCTGCAAGGGGAAAAGAATCAGTCTCCAAAGATAGTCCGAAAGTCCCGATGTCCAAGCTACCGTTGATCATACACGGGAGGTTGGAAAGGAAGCGGATCAAATTCGGTTTAGTGTGGATAGTGTGAAGGAGTTATATGATGATTGGGTATCTACTCAGGGATTCCATCTCGAGAAGGACTTTAGCATGAAGGGCGTTGACACCTATTTCCCCGAAATCATTGCTGAGGTTAAAGAATGGGTATGGGAACTCTTCACGGATATGACGCCTTTCACTCACCCACTATTCTACTTCCCAAAAATTATTCTGGAATTCTATGCTTCCTACGTTGTTCAGTACAATGAACAAAAATATAAAATGCCAATTTTTGAACAACCATGTCTCGAGAGTGTATTATTTCGAGAAGTGGAAGTCTCTTGCGCGGCCTCGAATATCAATGTGCTCTATTTTGCTTGTGACTTAGATTCCGCGGTGAAGTGAAAGAAGATGATATTTGGCGGACTTCAAAGTTTTCCATGGCTTGTAAGGGTAATTGCGAAGCTCATTCCTCTATTGGCTAATGGTGTAGGTCAAACCAAAAGGAGAGATCTTTCAGTTCAAGCCAAACATTGGCTTGATTTTGTGGGTAACCATCTACTCCCCTCAAAAAATGACCAAGATGTCATGATTGATGGGGTTATCATTTTGGATGTATCATGGATAAAATTTCTATCAATCCACGAGTGTTGTTAGCGGAGATGATGAAGTTAAGGTCAAAGCAACCGGGAATATTATTGCCCTTTACAACACTCATATCTATGCTTTGCCTCACGTTCAAAGTCTCACTGCTCTCTAAGATTGATCGATGGGTTATATGCACCGGAATAATTAACATCACACATTGTAAGAATGAGGATAACCCT
The DNA here is from genome assembly GCA_030864215.1 of Capsicum pubescens. Classification (NCBI taxonomy): domain Eukaryota; kingdom Viridiplantae; phylum Streptophyta; class Magnoliopsida; order Solanales; family Solanaceae; genus Capsicum; species Capsicum pubescens. The sequence goes on from CM061548.1 coordinate 156,090,605, forward strand.
ATGGGCATAAAGCGGGAATCTTTGGTTTTGGTAGACTCGTGTGCGAAAGGGTTGCTGAGCTCAGAGGGAATGGAGATCCCTCCAAATTATACACTTGATGCTGAGGCTCATCATGATTCCACCGATACTCCTATATCATCAAGAACCGCACCACCACCTCGGTCCACACAATCGGCATGGTCTTCTACAGTGATATTTGCCAAGGTTACTTCCATGACTTTGGCAAACAATTCTACTCTTACCCTATTGGTGGCAAACATTCCCCAGTTTATTCAGGTTGCTATAGCACCTCTACGTGCCCGCATAGAAAAGTTAGAGTATAGAGTGGGCATGCTTGAGGCGAAGGGAGATTGGGAGGGGGTAGTATCTGTGATGGCAGGCCATGATAGTTTATGGGTAGAGTTTTATTCTAGACAGCCCTCCTTCGGTCTTGATGAGTCGGAGATTGCTTTTTTGTTGGAGACTTCTGGCCCAATTCTTCCATTTGATGATTTGTTCAGAGAGGGTTATGAGGACATTGATGATGAGGCTGAGGTTGATCTTATAGAGGGGATACTTGAAGCTATACAAGTTGAGCTCACCTTGCAATTATCCAGGGATGATGAGCATGCATAGATGATTGAGGTTAGTTCTAGCACTCAACATGATGATAAGTCATCCTTAGGTTCCTATTGAGACAGTGCGATCAGTCACTGATAGGGATCCGAGCACCTAGTGTGCTATAGGGAGTCTCTACCCTCCTCTACTCTCTTTTACTTTTGCATTAGGGACAATGCAATGACTTTAGTAGGGGTGGGGCATTTTTATGATTCGTTTGATAATTAGTACCTACTGTTTCACTTTGTGGCATTTGGTTGGGAAAATTGTATGGAAATACTCTATGTTATTACTTTGATATTTGTGTGTACACGCTAGATTTTTTCATGTTTATTTATTTAGCCCTTGTGGGTCTTATTTTTTTTTTTAGTTATTGACATTGCTTTGGATGAGCCCTTGTTGGGCATTTTGATAATGATGTTAAATATTATTATTTTTGTTGAATTTGTGTCATGCTCTTAATATAAATGTGATATCCGATTGTGCGCATTGCTCTTGTTTCCTTTGTATATACGTGTCCAATATACTCCAAGGGTTTTCTTAGAAAGTCGATTCTTTCCTAAGGAGAAAAATTTTATTTTCTCTTTCTTTTGGTCTTTTGTTTTTATTTTAGTTTAGTTTCTTTGTTGAACCGAGTGATAATTCACCCATGATGGATGACAAGGAGACATCCTTAGGTGAAGTATCTAGTTGTTTTGGTTAAATAGGAAGAAGCAAAAATTCAAAAATACTTTCAAAATATCATTGACAAGAAATGAAATATTTTTGAGAAAAATAAAAAATATAGTTGTAAGATCAAGGCTGTTTTGAGATTTCTTTTGAATGAGACCTTTAAACTCAATTTTTGGCTCTTTCTTTACAAGGATGAGTCTTTGACTCAGAGTAACTTATGAAGCTTAAATTGCTAAAATTGGTTGGGAGATTAACTTTTTTCTCTATGAGTACGATGCCATGTGTGGTGAGATTTTTGAATAATTCTTTTATATATGTGTAGTCTAGAACTTACCTCGAGTGTATTCAATGCAAAATTCTAGGAAAGCTTGGTTAGGAGGATGACCCAAGGCTATTTTTGATCCGTCATATAGCCAAATTCCCACATTAACATTGTCCCTAGTTTACCCATTTTAGACATTTTGCCCATATTTCTTTCTTATTGTAATGATAACCATGCTAAAATACCTAAACCCTTTTGAAAGTCTCACTTTTGGCTCTTAACCTTCTTTGATGCATCACATGATTCTAAATAATGGATTATAGGCAAAAGCCTAAGTTTGGGGGGGAGGGTTGTATATTTGGGAGAAGATTATCAAAGAAAAGATAAGAAAGATGTATGTAAGGTTGTCAACACATGTGCCTAAAAGTCAAGAGATGTGCTAGATGATAAAGTTGAATAGCCCAGCCCATAGAACTTGAAAAAAATTGGATGAGTGAGGAGATAAGAAGGGTTTATAGGTAGAAAATCTCATGAAAAAATCAAAGAAGAGAAGAAGAAAATGGTGCCTATGAATTGTTTGGTAAATGTTAAACAAAAAGTTTGGAAAATATGGGAAATGATCTGAAGAAGAATAAGGTGGGTAGTTTGAAAACCTTGGGGGTAGAAAGGATTGAGCAATTGCATTTAATAGGTATTTTAATCACTTGATCCATATATATTTCTTTCCGCACCATAAACCTTCACCTTGACCTACAAGACCTTGGTGATTCCAAACTAAGTAAGTCTAAATTAGTGGTGAAAAACACAAAGGGCAAGCCTATGGTTCTATTCGGTGTACTTGAATTTCTTTGTGAGAGCGAGTGTGAATTCTTTATTTATTTGAGCTCCTTTAAGAATTGAAATGTCTTTTGTGTGTGGATCAAATTATTTCATGTGAGAGGCATCGGTACTTTTGGGTAGAGAATGAAGTTTTACTATCGGTTTGGGTAAATGAGTGAATCAAGTTGCTTTGTGAGGATTAAGACAATCTTTGATGATTTTGTGTCTTATCTTAAGATGCTTTGTGATTTGGAAAGTTCATTTGATACGAACTTTCATCCTTGCTTTATAAATATGTGCTTACTGAAAATTTTTGGTTTACTTGTTGCCATGACATATTTGGAAAGTGTTTGTAGAGCTTTGCTAGCTTATATCCTTAGTATAGTTTTATTTGTGGTGGATTTGAGTTAAATATCCTATCTCATTGAATTACTCTTGGTTGCTTGAGGATAAGCAATAGTTTAAGTTTGGTGGGTTGATAAGTCGTCAATTTGACGACTTGCTAGCACCTTTTAAGCCTAAATTATCATGTTTTTCCATTGATTTGATGGTAGTCTCTTACTTAATGCTCATTTATGTAGGTAAAAGTAAAAAGGGAAGATGAGCAAATCATTCAAGTCAATAAGAGGCCAAGTGTGAAGGAAAAGAGTCTTCCGCTTCATTTCTGCTTTGCATTTGCCTTGGAGCTTCTATCCATCTGCTCTCTATCTGTTCTCCATCCACTTTAGATCCGCTTAATCAGATCAAGAGCTAGGTGGCAATTTTGTAAGTTTTTCAAATGTGGAAGTTGGGCCTAAAGAAGGTTTCCTATGCCATTTTTCAAGACCTAGCCTTTATTTTTTCATCTTAGTTTCTTTATTCCATCTTAGCTTCTATCTTTTTATGTTAGCATCTATCATTTCACCTTAGAAGAAGATTATACTAGTCTTGAGAGAAAATATATGTGAGTGATTCCCAAAGAAGAATTAGTGATTTTCTATTGAACATCTATTGAAACTCCAAGTTTGGAACTACATTCTCTTTATTTCTCATAGATGAAGTCAATGAAAACTTTGGTGTATTTTTACCCTCTTTATCTATGAGTAGCTAATCCTAAATCTTGGGGTTATTCTTGCTTAGGTTGTGGTAGTGCATAGGTGTTAGCTAATTATTCTCCTAATTAGTTATTTGTGATGGATGTTGCATTTACTCCATGATTTAACTCAGAGTATGGGGTTGAAAACCCCAACCACCCTTGAACCCATGTCATTCTTGAAAGAGGGGACACGGGTGAGGAATAAATTCTACCAATAACTTGATTAATTTCATTTAATGATATCTCTTAGATATAAGAAAGTCAATTGAGGCAATAGATGTGGAAAATTGTCACACTTGTGAGGTGTTTGAAAGAACCCATTTGTGAAATTTGGTGTTGTAATTGAAAGATTGACATCAATACATTGACATCTAGCCTACCCATGAATTTTAGCTAAACTTGGATAAATTGTCAAGTACCCATGCATGAACCCACACCTAGAATGGCATAACCCCAAGACCTATTCTCAATTGAATTCACTTTTAGCATTTTTCAACATTAAGATAGTGCTCTAAACTTGAAGTAATTGTTAATATAAAAACATTCAAACTAATTCTCCCATTTTATATTTATGTTAGTTTAATTCACATTTCGGGTCACCTTTTAGTAGACTATCAACACTCTTGAGTTTTGAATTCCATGCTTTCATTCCTTGTGGATTAGACCCCAACCTAAGTTGAGTTATTATATTTACAACAATCTCTTAAAACCATGAAGAGTGTAATTTGAGTGTTATCAATATCTCACTCCTTTCCTATAGAAGTATGTTTCGTTTAATAGTTAAGCTAAGGTTTAACTTGTAGCTACTAGAATTGGGCTAGATGTATTTGATATTAATTGTAATGTCGGGAGTATCATGCATAAGGCTTTCGTACATGGAGTTGAATGAATGGACATGTCTAAATTCTAATTGACGTGAATAAATTGCGTTATTGTATCTCATGTTAATGTTGTTTTGGATAAAAGATGGAGGGTAGTATGAAGCAAACAAGTATTTAGACTATTATCACTTAGGGTTGAGTATGGTAGGAAGTTGAACAAAGTAATATGAAATGGTCAAAGGGGACGTTAGGGAAACCCAACTAGTACATAAATGCTTAAATATCCGAATTATTGTAAGGAAAACTTGTCTAGTCCTAATGTATCAGTGGTCATAATTAATGCTTTTTGTAGATTTGAAGATGAGATAGTGAGAAAATAAAAGGTACCGAGGTTAATCGATTTTCAGAATTAGCATTGCTTGTGAAATTATTGCAATTAACCTCTTTCATAGTTAGAATATACCATGAAATATCGAGGTTAGGGTATGATTAATGGGAGAACACGTAATAATATGAACTCAGGTGATAGTAGACCCGTTCGGATGCATCAAAAGTCATAGCTGTGAAATTTATGTGAGGGCTAAAGTCACCAAATAATTGAATTAGACGGTAGACTAAATTGAACCTTGATGCATCGTGGGTTGACATTTGTGATTTTCTTTTTCATGGGTTATGGTTTATTGATTTCTTGCGCACATTCATATGCATTATGATGAGGTTTTAAGGTGGTGGGTCGGGTTCCACATTGGTACAATATGTTATGTTAGAACAATGGATCGTGTACCACACTGGTACTGTATGATATGATGAGAGATTGAATATGGTACCCCATACTGATATAATATGATATGATGTGATAATGGATTGCATATCATGCTATTACGTTATGATGTTATTGATGATGAATTGAGAAGGGGAAGAGATGATGTGCATATCTTGCATATATGCATTTTGCATATGTTTTGAATGTATTTATACTTTATTTTTCTTCATACATACACTTATAGTGGTGAGTGATGGAAAATGATACGAATTTGTGGTGGGTCCCTGAGGATCGAGTATGATATAATATGACCAAAAAATTTATGATAATTACGGGATGTGGTAATGTTTGTCTTGTTACTGTAGGTACCGAGAGGACTGCATTGGATGTAAGATTGAGGGGATAAAGATACACGAAAAATAGGCCAATGGATAAAGAAATACGAAATATAAGTCAAAAGATAAAGATATACAAAATATCAAATGATAGGTCGGTCTCAGAGGTGCTATAGGTGGGATAATAAGAGTTGATAGTTTGGGAATTAGAATCAAAACTTTATTTGAAGTTATGATTTTTTCATATTTATTATTTGATGTTATTTGTTTCTAACCTTATTGACCAATGATGATCACTAGTACATGTGGTTGTACTGATGCTACACTTACTATACCTATACTCAGGGGTATAGTAATGGTGCAGATCGGTTGGAATTTCGATAGCAGTGATGCCCATCAATCAGCAACAGCTCCTATCATCTCTGTTCTTCATAGATGTTGCATGACGGATTCCCCTACTATTTTTCTAGTGCACTTGTACCATCTTAGACTAGATTTAGGAGAGTTACTTGTAGTTATTTTCCATATTCTTTTCATACCTGATGTATTAAAACAAGTTTTGAGAAAAATTGAATGAGTGATAGTGTTTCGACGTGATTAGACATTCAAATGGAGAATATTAAATTAATTATGTATTTAGCATTTCAAGATAACACTTGTTTTCTCCCAAAAGCTTGGTCAAACACCTCAATTTTTTAAATAAGCACTTTGAAAAAAAATTAACCTTAGTCAAACAAGCTATTAATTACTTAAATGTTTCAAGTTCGAACTTTTAGATGTTAAAAAGTTCTGGTGGAGCATCGCCTAAGAAATGGGTCCTAGAATTTTTGAATCCTGATTCAGACAATCCCCAATATGGATACCGAACTCCGCGTGAAAAGTAAATGAGAAAACTAGTATCAACCTATCACAATCCTTGCCAATTTAGGACATAACTTCATGTCTGACTTAAATTTGTTTTTTATTTGTCTATTCTTTGTCTATTAATGTAAGAGTATGATATATAGTATATACACTGTCGGATAAGGTAAATGAAAAATCCTTGCATATTTTTTGTATCTTTTTTTGCTACTTATGTCTTTACAAGGAATTAAAATGGTATTAGAACAAATGGCTTCTTCATCGACATTGTCATCCTTCTCGAGAAATTTCACCTTCAATCCCCTTAAGTTAGTTTATGACTTTATCTCAATCAAACTAATGTTCATTCAAACACTATCTATTTTGAAAAACACAACTATATTTTATTTTGAGCAAAACCTTTACTGCTTTATCAATTGATCAAGCTAAGAGTCTATCCATAATCGAATTTCACTTTCGAAACCTGTTATACATCCAAGACAAATATAAATTATGCAAGTTGGATAAAATAAGATCAACTTATCATGATGCATGGGTTAAAATAGTTTTAACAATGATTAGGTTGATTCTCGGGTTAGAAATGGAACCGACCTATAATGGCACCCTCCAACAGCTCGACGGTAAGTGGCCATCGATCATTGGAAGCTTTACTGTAGGTTTGATATGGTACTCTATTATTTGCAAATAATAGGACTTGTACATTATAAATAGACATCCCCTTCTCCACTTTAAAGGGATCTGATTTCGAATCTTCTTTATCCTCAAGCAATATAATCCTTTAGCTTTTTTCTAAGATTTATATATTTTCTTATCATCTAGAATGTTTATTACTATTTTCTTGATATTACACTCACTAACTGAGCATTCTCATTTATATCTTGTTTGTAGCTAAAGTATTAAGGACCATACTATTATTTAGATTTGTTTTCAATCTCTATTTTGCTTATTATTTGATTCATTTAACTTATCTCTATTTAATGTTTTGCAATCTCTCACCACTAACTTGAAGCCAAAATCGTAATCCATGCTCTTGACATACCTACAAATCAAAATGTCATAAAATCAATGGTAAATAGTTTGGCACCCATCATTGAGGCAGAGTAACTGTGTGGGTTTTAGCTTCTTTTTTGTTAGTTTTGATCCTGTGCTTTACTTTACAAGAGAGTAGGTCATGAATTACGACAACAATAATTATATGAAATATATCACTCCACAACAAATGAAGGGATTGATCGAAAAACCCCTTAGGTTCGGGATGGATAACTACCCTTGATAATATAGAAACATATTTCATTTTGAACAAGATGAATGTGGGCATGCAAAAAGGTAGATAAAGGCGGCCATTGACCTTGTTGGAGAGGAGCTAGAGATATGCAACTTTTAGGGCCTGCAGGGACTCTTGAGGGACTTTTCTGCATCCTATAAGAAGATGATAGGCAGGATAGAGGTGCAAGACAAAAGTCTGGATGAACTTCAGGGCGACGCAACTCAAGTGATCCAAAATGCTTCATCGAGGAACGAAAGAGAACATAGATATAATAAAGACCATAAGGATAGTATGCAAGGAAAAATAATGACAAATAATAAAGCCAGACTCAAAGATGCATCCCCGTTGAAGGACTTATTGGAGTTGCTGATAAAGAGATGAAGGCACTGTATTTCTGAGCTCCAGTATTAGATGAATTGCATCCTTGGAGCCTCCTCGATGGTAAATGGAGCTATCTACAAAGCTATATGAAGGTACCTTACACGACCACCATGGTGACAAGGCTCATCCCAAAGAGGTTCAAAATTCCAGACATTGCTATGTACGACGGGAACATAGACTTACAAGAGCATTTACTATTTTTACCATAATGGTCAATGGTAATGACCTGACAAAGAAGAGGCTGAAGTTCTTTGGTTTGACTATGGTTCAATTAACTTCACACTATAGCAATTAAGATTAACTTACACCCTTGTGGGTTGAATTGGTTGAAAATTAATTCAAAATTCTATAACACCCAACAAGGAAGAAATGATTAGGTTTAAATTTTTAACATAATTTTTCACCCTATTTTTGTATGTCACTTTGTTTACCTTTTTTTTAGTACAGTTGAATTTTTTTTATGAGTCAAGAGCATGTGGTATGATTTTAGCTTCAGTTTAATGGAAAATATTTGCAAAAGATAAGCAACGTAACATGAAGATCAAATAAATTAAACAAGATAAGAGGTTTAGGAGAAAATCTGTAACATAGGTCAAGTGTTATATCCTCTCAACTAAAGGAAAAATATGACCAAGCTAAAGTACGATACCTGTAATACCCCATACTTTTTCCTAGCTAATTTCATCTTAATAATGTCTAGTATTATCTTCTAAATTGAATGATGGTTATTCCATGAGGAATTTTTAAGATTTTCACTTTTTGTCGTGTGGAAAATTCAATAAGCTTACCATCGATATAAGATTCGCCCAAATCCAATAACCGGGTCAGAATTTAAAACTATTTCAAGTTTTCATCATAAAATAGCACTATATTAGTTAGTGGCGCGCCGCTCCACAAGGGGAAATGGCATTTGGCAAATTTCAGTAGGGGTCCGCAATAATGGCGCGTCGCGCCAGGGTTCAAATTTAGAATTGTCCATTTTTTAGTGTCTCAACGCGATTTCCCCCGCGTCGTGCCAAAGTTCCAATCACAAAGGAAGTGGCTACACGATGGCCCCGCAATGCGCCATCCCTCAATTTCCAAATGGTCAAAATCCAGTGACACGAAGTGATAGCGCCATGTCAAAACAAGGTTCCAAATAGGAGAATTTTCACTGAAATTAAATGACGCGTCCAGGGTTAAAAGGGTCAACTTGTCACCCCTATTTAAGCCCTTTAACACGTGATTCAACCACTTTTCACCCTAAATATACTAGTTTCTCTCAAGTTTCTCTCAAGAAAAAGATAGGGTTTTCATAGAAGATCTAATTTCAAGAAAGTTTCACCGTCAATCTTCATGAAATCACGAACTAAGGTATGCATAGTGTTCATTCATGGACTCCTTTCATCCATGAAGCCCAAGAATCCTTTTTCTAAATTCTAGTTTATGAATTTTCTTATGAATTCCATGATTGGGCTGCTATTGTTCATGTGGATAATGAAAAATTGAATTCTACTCCATGTTGGGTGATAAATTCTATGTGGGTTAAATTATTATAGATATAGATTCATGCAAACCTATGAATAAACTCTTGAATAATGAAATTAGAATTGAACCATGATGTTTAATTATTGTACAATGATATTTACATGTTCCATGCCTACAATATGTTTGATTAAATGCCTAGATGAAGGAAAAATGCCTAGCTAGCATGATACCATGATATCCCCATGTATGTACAAGTTATGCCTATCACATGTTTTGATGAAATGCTTGTATAAATGTATTATGGATTATGACTTTAGTTATATGTTCAAGTAAGTTATGCTTGGTCAATTTCCTTCCATCGAGTCTTGAGGGTAATCGTACCCGAAATATTAGTTGTGTGCCTAGAGACATGTCATGTTTTCATGATACTCTCAATCAAGCTATGATCCTTAGACTTCAGACAGTCTTATGACTCAGGAAATCTCCATGATCTCATGAACTCAGTCAGTTGTCAGAAATCAGTAGTATTCTGTCATTCAACGAAATTCAGTAACTCAAACCATGTTCAGTTTAGTAAATCATGTTCAGAGTCTATTCAGACGGGAGTAGGAATTAGAACTGAGTGAACCCAAGGATGGGAACATACAGATAAGGGTGTGATTCTTAGAAGTCATTCTTGTGTTCCAAAACTATGTATCCAGCATAGGTTGAGACATCAACACTGTACGATGAGGGTTGATGAGGTAGATAAGCACTGTCAGATAAGGGCCCTACCATTCTTGTATAGGTGACACTATCAGATGAGGGTCGCCCATAGCTTGTCCTTACCGGTAGCGCAGTATTGACACCCTTCTAATTGGGGTTATAGATTGGAACCTAACTCAGCCATAATGGCGTATCAGGGGCATGTCGGTTAGATAACTACTTCCCACAGTTTCATGTTATAGAATCAGGACTGTCAGATATAGTCAATCAGTCTTAGTAAAAGAACTCAGATAGTTCTTCAGATTTTAGGACTATCAGATACAGTCAACTCAGATACAATACGGAACTTAGATAGTTTCATCAGATTCAGGACTGTCAGATATAGTCACTAATGTTATCAGTTATATTCAGATTCAGTAATCATGTTATCGTAGTATTAATGTTAGTTGTTATGTCTCTTGCATGTATTCTCACACTCATGATAGTTAGTCAGTTATTATTATTGTTCATGCATATGAACCCCACGAATTTAGCCTACCTCACATGCATACCAGTACATTCAAAGTACTGACGTGTTTGCGCTATGGTGTCTTATACCATAGGTTCAGAGAAACGAGCTCCAGATCAGCAGTAGATTCCAATTTCAGCAGTTAGAGTTAGAAGTGAGTCCTCATCTTTCGAGGACATGATTATTTCCTTATTATCTCATTAATTAGTTTATTAGTTGGAGTTAGTTGGGGACATATCCCATCAACTCCTTACTCGGATAGTTCAGTCAGTTAGAGGCTTTCTAGACTATCATGTTTCAGACTTCATTGTGTTCAATTTTGTTTTGGGTATTCTATTACCCTAGAAAGATGTTATATCATTCAGATCATGTTCAGTATTGAAACTTATGGCCTTTCAGTTCATGTTTCTCCATTATAAAGTATTTTATGCAGTATACAAGTACAGATATCAGTCATGGGTTAGCTTGTCATCCTTCGGGGTCATGAGCACCTTGTAGCATTCCGGGTACCAGATTTGGGGCATTAAAAACTTGGTATCAGAGCCTAAATTTCAATAGATTCCTAGGAAGTCTGAAAGTCGCATCTAGTAAAGTCTTGTACATGGGTGTGTTGTGCGTCACATTTATGTGCAAGAGGCAATAAGATATTTTAGGAACAATTTTCCTTCTTTAGGTATTTATGTAGTGCCAGTGAGTATAATCTCAAGTCAATCTCTCAGTCTAATCTATTTCCCTCTTTCTTCTACAGAACATGCATCCTAAAAGAAGAAATGAAAATCAGTCAGCCCCCTAGCCCAAAGATCCTTTGGGAGATCATGTTTCTCATGCGGAGTTCAGGGCCACATTCAATACTCTTGCTCAGTCAGTTTCCACTCAAAATGAATGGCCAACAGTTATTCCATCCCACCCAGTGTCCAACTCAGCCGCAGCTAGGATTCAAGACTTCACTCGAATGAATTCTTCGTCTTTCCTCGGGTCTAAGGTAGATGAGGACCCTCGGGAATTCATTGATCAGGTTCAGAAGGTGACAGACATCATGGGGGTGACTACTGTTGAGAGTGTTGATCCAGATGCATATCAGTTATAGGATGTGGCTCATACTTGGTTCAAACAGTAGAAGTTAGAGAGGTTAGATAATGTAGGTCCTATAGAGTGGGAGGAGTTTGTCACCACATTCTTAGAATGATTCTTTCCCCAAGAGCTTCGAGAGTCCAAGGTTCTAGAATTCATCAACCTCAGGCAGGGCAATATAAAGGTGAAAGAGTATTCTCTTAAGTTTACTCAATTAGTCAGATATGCCCCTCATGTGGTTGCAGATAGAAGAGCCAAGATGAGTAAGTTCGCTTCATGGGTAAATGATAGCATGGTAAATGAGTGCAGATTTGCCATGCTGAACAGTGACATGACTTTATCCAGGATTATGACTTATGCTCAGCAGATAGAGAAGCAGAGGGAGAAGCAGAATAAGAGAGCGAAGATAGGTAGTTTCAACTTTGCTCAGCCTAAATCAAAAGGAGAAAACCATTCCCAGTTTTATCCTAAGTTATCAGTTCCAGCCCTTTCTTCAGCCAGTGCTCCAGTTCCTAAGTTCAGGGAGGGTAACAGAGATAGAGCGCCAGGCTCTAGGTCTCAGGGTAGTGTTAGAAATGCCCAAACTAATCCTCTTTGTCAGACTTGTGGTAAGAACCACAAGGGTGCTTGTAGATCTTATTGCAATGTCTGTTTCCGTTATGGCAAGCCAGGCCACAGAGTCAAAGACTGCCCTCAGTCAGGTTATCAGAGTCATCTCTGCTCTTCATCTCAGTTCGATTGCCCGAATTAGCAGGGTTCCACCACCAGTGCTACTAGTGGGCAGTACCCAAATTATCGCTATGCTCTTCAGTCCTGACAGGATTAGAAAATTCTTCTGATGTAGTTACTGGTAAGTTACAGATCTTTTATATGTATGTTTATGCTTTGCTAGATCCAAGAGCTTCCTTGACTTTTGTTACTCCCTATATAGAAGGCAATTTCAGAATCAGTCCCAAAATCCTAGCAGAGCCCTTTTCAGTCTCTACCCTAGTGGGTAAAACCATCATAAATCGGCGGGTATACAGAAATTGCCCAGTTATGATATTTCAGAAAATCACTTGAGAAGACTTAGTTGAATTAGAGATGACTAATTTTGATGTCATTTTTGGCATAAATTGGCTTCATTCCTACTATGCCACAGTCGACTGCAGAAACAAAATAGGCAGTTTCAGTTTTTGAATGAACCCGTCCTTGAGTGGAAGGGTAGTACTTCAGCGTTCAGAGGTCAGCTTGTTTCCTACCTTCGGGCACGAAAAATAATATCTAAAGGATGTTTCTATCATATTGTTCAAGTTAAGGATACTAGTTCGAAAACTCCCAGCCTTGAATCATTTCCAGTTGTAGGTGAAGATTCGGATCTCTTTCCCGAAGATCTTCCAAGAATTCCTCCCAAAAAGGAAATAGACTTCGGCATTGATCTTCTTCCAGATACTCAGCCTATATCTATTCCGCCATACAGAATGGAACCAATAGAACTCAAAGAACTAAAAGAACAATTGAAGGATATCTTAGATAAGAGATTCATCAGACCCATCATTTCCGCATGGGGCGCTCTAGTATTATTCGTGCATAAGAAAGACAATTCTTTTAGGATGTGTGTAGACTACCGTCAACTCAAAAAGGTCATGGTTAAGAACAAGTATCCTCTTCCTAGAATCGATGACTTGTTTGATCAACTTCAAGGTTCCAGTTATTTCTCTAAGATAGACCTCAAATTCATCAATCATTAGCTCAGACTTAGAGAATGTGACATTTTAAAAATAGCTTTCCATACTCAGTATGGTCATTTCAAATTCTTAGTTATGTCCTTTGGTCTTACCAATGGCCCATTAGCTTTCATGGACTTGATGAACCGTGTGTTTAAGCAGTACTTGGATATGTTCGTCATAGTCTTCATAAATGATATTCTGGTCTATTCCCGCAGTTATCATGATCATACAAACCATCTCAGAATAGTACTTCAGACTCTCAGAAATCATCAGCTATTCGCCAAATTTAGTAAGTGCAAATTTTGGCTAAGGTCAGTAGCATTCCTTGGTTATATCATTTTCAGTGATGGCATTAGAGTGGATCCTCAGAAGACCGAAGTAGTAAGAAACTAGCCTCTCCCTATATCTCCATTAGATATCAGGAGTTTCTTGGGTTTGGCCAGCTATTACAGACGGTTTGTTGAGGGATTTTCTTTTATTGCATCCCCTATGTCTAGATTGACTCAGAAGAAAGTCAAGTTTTAGTGGTAAGATCCTTTTAAGAAGAGTTTTCAGGATTTGAAGACTCGACTTACCTCAGCTCCAGTATTAGCTCTTCCAGATGGTCCAGATGGTTTCGTAGTGTATTGTGATGCATCCAGAGTAGGTTTGGGTTTTTTCCTCATGTAGCATGGTAACGTCATAGCCTACGCCTCCTAACATCTTAAGCCCCATGAGAAGAATTATACTACTTATGATCTTGAGTTAGCTGTCGTAGTCTTTGCCTTTAAGATTTGGAGGCATTATCTATACGGTGTTCATGTAGATATCTTCACAGATCATAAGAGTCTTCAGTATGTCTTTTCTCAAAAAGACCTCAATCTTTGTCTGAGAAGGTGGTTAGAGCTCTTAAAAGATTATGACATTCATGTCCTTTATCATTCGGGAAAGGACAACGTAGTGGCCGATGCTCTCAGTAGACTATCCATGGGTAGTGTTTCTCAAGTTGAGGAAAGTAAGAAAAAGTTAGCTCAGGAAGTCTATGAGCTTGCCAGACTAGATGTTCGCTTAGTTGATACAGAAGAGGGTGATATACGGGTTCAGAGTAGTTCAGAATCATCTCTACTTTCAGTGGTAAAAGAAAAGCAAGATAGAGATCCAAGCCTTGTCAAGTTGAAAGAGTCAGTTTAGGATAAAAAAGTAAAGGTTTTCTCCCAATATGGAGATGGTGTTTTGCATTGTTAGGGTCGTCTCTGTGTTCCAGGTGTAGATGACTTAAGGCAGCGGATTCTTGTATAAGTGCATGGTACGTGCTACTCTACTCATCCAGGGGCCGCAAAGATGTATCGCAACTTGCGGGAAGTCTATTGGTGGAGTGGGATGAAGAAAGATATTGAAAAGTTTGTGGCTAAGTGCTCTACATATCAGCAAGTTAAGATAGAGCATTAGAAGCCTAGTGGATCCATGTAAGAGTTCAGTATTCCTACTTGGAAGTGGGAAGTTGTGAACATGAACTTCGTGATAGGTTTGCTTAGAACTCATCATCAGCATGATCCAGTCTGGGTCATTGTAGACAAAAGAACCAAATCAACTCATTTCTTTCCAGTTCATACCTCTTATTCAGCCGAGGATTACGTCAAACTCTACATCAAGGAGTTGGTCAGATTGCACAGTGTTCCGTTGTCCATTATCTCAGACAGAGGTACCTAGTTCACCTCTTATTTCTGGAAAGCATTCCAAAAGGGTCTTGGTACCCAAGTTCATCTTAGTACAACCTTCTATCCTCAGACAGAAGGTCAAGAAGAAAGGGCCATTCAGATTCTAGAAGATATGCTAAGGGCGTGTGCAATTGATTTCAAGGGTAGTTGGGATGACAACTTGCCTTTGATTGAGTTTACATAGAAAAACAACTATAATTCTAGTATTTAAATGGCTCCATTCGAATCTCTCTACGGTATGAGATGTAGATATCCAATTGGTTGGTTCAGAGTTAGTGAGGCCTCAGTTATAGGGCCTGACTTGGTATTCGACGCCTTAGAAAAAGTCCGGTTGGTTAGAGAAAGACTCTGGGCTTCTCAAAGCAGATAGAAGTCTTATGCAGATGTTCGTAGAAAATATCTTGAGTTTGAGATTTGTGATCATATCTATCTAAAGATCTTTCCCATTAAGGGAGTGAAGAGATTTGGCAAGAAGGGAAAGCTCAGTCCCCGAAATGTTGGTTTCTTCAAGATTCTCAGTCGCTTTGGCAAGGTACCCTATGAGCTTGAATTGCCTTTAGATCTAGCCTCAGTTCATCTAGTCATTCATGTATCTTTACTCAAGAACTGCGTAGGTGACCCATCAGTTGTAGTCCCTATTCAGAGCATTGATTGTAATACCCCAAGATCCCGTTCCAAGACGTCACACGGTGATTAAGGCCACACGCGACCTCAAGATAACCCTACGATCCTGTCATCACCTCTATAACTCACTATGACAATAATCAAGATGTAATAAAGAACAATAATCATGTCATGAATATACTGGAATACAAAGAAATACTATCATGTACAATCAAAATACTGAAATTCTGTACATACTGGTACTCTAGTCTGATAAATCCTCTACTACATAAGACTAAGGATCCATTGGGACAGATCCCCAACTGACCCGTACTGAATTGGAAATAAACTATCTACTATCAAGACAAAAATCGGGGACATAGGTCCTCGAACCATGACGACTCACCAACTGTACGAATGTAGATAAAGGTACTCGAAGATCACTGTCGCTGCTGAGACTGAGCCCCTGAACCTACATCACGAGAAAATATAGAACACAGAAGAGTATGAGAATCAGTACTTGGGAATGTACTGAGTATGTGGGGGTGCAGGCAACATTTATATAATATCATAAATGTATAAGAAAATCATGCATGCTGATAATTATGACACTCTTTGCTTTTGTTACCTGAAACATATTTTTCATAAATCATCAATAATAAAACATGCTTCATAAATCTCACAAACCGTTGGACTCAACTCAAACTCTTTGACTCATGACATAGAGTGACTCGGTAACTCATGAAACTTGGACTATTATGGACTTGGGAGTTTCTTATAACCGACATAAACCATGTGATCTTACATGGAGTCCAACGTCTTTCCCATGTTGGGGAGAGCTGTTCTATCCTTTCCATCGGAGTAGAACCTTAACTTTAGTGATAACTGTCTTGGCCTTTGGCCCTTAATCTTAATCCTATGGTGGCACGTAGTTCTGGGGAAGTAGGATGAACTGAACCCATACTTCCTGCTCGGTGCTAAATACTACTCCCAGACTTAAGCTCAGAACGCGTTAGGAAATCTACCTTAATCAACTCAAGGGTCTCTCATGAAGACCAAAATATAAATATATATCTCACTTGTAAATCATAATCAACTTTTGGATTCCTAACTCGACTAAATCTCAAACTAATCTTTCTCATCATCAAGTACACTTGTATATCAAATCATATCAAGTATCAAATCTTCCAGAAAAACATCATAGAACTCGTTCTTGACTCTCAATCTCAATATCAAAATATATTCAATGGACAAACTTCTCATGGAAAAACATAAATCATGACACTTTTCATAAATCACTTAGAATTTATCATTTTATGATAACAATATACAACTCATGACATAAATTCTTAATTTAAGAAATAAGACAATGAAGTAGTCATATGTGTAAATCTTGTATAGCTCAAATCTCATAAATCCTTGATAAAGTAATTTGGGTGTAAAACTAGTTTGCAAAATTCATGAAATTCAATAGAAATTAAATCTTTGGGAACAAAAACGAAAGAAGTGTTCTTGTTCAAAACCTCACGTACCTTAATCTTTGAAATTGGATGAACTTTAGTGCTTGATACTTTATCCACACTTGAAATAAATAATTTTTGAAGCCCACACGATGAGGAACTTGGTTCTTGAAGAAATTTTGAAGATTTATGGATGATTCTTGGAAGATTTATGTTCTTGATATAACCATATATTATCTCAAGAGAATTGGAAGAGAAAATGATGGAATTAGGGTTTGGATGAGATTCTCATATTTATAGAGGCCTCCAAAAGATGAGAAAAGACCAAAATACCCTTGCAAAAACGTCTCTACATTGCTGAAAAAAATAGCTGACGACATCCATTACAGGCCGTCAGACCCGTGATAGGCCATCACGAAATGTCGTCACAAAAGGGTCAAATTCTATGATTTTCTGCCTAAGGCTGACGACGTGGTCTGAAATGTCATCAGAAACGTGACAGGCCGTCAAAAAACGTCGTCACTGTTTTCCAGATTGACATGCTGGAGTAAAATGGGTATAACTCTTTGCTCCGGTATCGTATTTTGGCGAAATTGGTATTGTTGGAAAGCTAATTCAATTATCTATGTGTTAATAGGTAGTTAGATCAAAAATTCCAAGTATACTGAGAGATATGCTCGTTTGATGTTGACTATACCAATATCCTTCCCAAGAATTCAATCGGTAAGGAATGTTTTGATTCACCCAATCGTTAGGACATATTTAAGGCCTTAATACAGACCATTCTTGATCAGAAAATAACCCAAAAAATTATAATTTATTTCTCATGAGATTGATTCATGGTTGCACTATTGGTTAGAGTCTCGGGGTATTACAATATCTCCCCCTTGGAAACATTCATCCTCGAATATGGCTAGATAGGCCAAGAACAAGAGAAAATATAGACGTATAACTGGAACGACTCACTAAAAGGACTTACTTCATTCTAAACTTTAGAGTACTTCACAAAATGCATGAATCATAGAGAGTATAACCATATAGCTGAATACACTGGATTAGAAGGAAACTGGATTAGGGAAGAATAGTACCTTTGGCTTAATTTGAACTCGCGGAGAAGAGATGAGGGTATCTAGTTCGCATATCTACTTCTGCTTCCCAAGTAGCACCCTCGACTAATTGATTTCGCCACAGAACTTTGACCAAGGGAACTTCCTTATTTCTTAGTCTACGAACTTGATAATCTAGGATTTCAACCGAAACTTCATCATACGAAAGGCTATCCTGAACATCGAAACTTTCTGACGGATCAACCACAACAGAATCACCAATGTGCTTCTTGAGCATAGAAACGTGAAAGATAGAATGGACAGTTGACAACTCGGCAGGAAATTCAATCTCGTAAGCTTCTTTCCCAACATGATTCAAAACTCTATAAGGGCCAACGTATCGGAGACTAAGCTTTTCTTTATTACCAAATCTTTTCACCCCCTTCATGGGTGAAATATTCAAGTACACCAGATCCTTACCCTCAAACTCAAGAGCTCTTCTTCTCACATCTACACATGACTTCTGATGACTCTGGGTTGTCTTCAACTTTCCTGAATCAACTTAACTTTCTCCATAACCTCAAACACAGCATCAGGTCCACTCACAGTGGCTTGAACCACTTTAAACCAACCTATGGGTGATCTACATTACCTTCCTTATAAATCCTAAAATGGAGCCATTCTAATGCTAGCATGAAAACTGTTGTTGTAAGAAAATTCAATCAATGGCAAATGTTCATCCCAACTTTCTTTGAAATCAACAACACATGGCCTCAACATATCCTCCAAGGTCTGGATGGTCCTCTCAGCCTGACTATCGGTCTGCGGATGAAAAACGGAGCTAAGATGAACTTGGGTACCAAGACCCTTCTGAAAAGCCCTTAAAAAATGAGAAGTAAATTGAGTACCCCTGTCGGAGATAATAGACAAAGGAACTCTATGCAACCTAAATAACTCTCGAATGTACAACTTAGCATAGTCCTTAGCGGTGAAAGATGTATGCACTGGCAAGAAATTAATAAACTTAGTCAACCTGTCTACAACGACCCAAATCGAATCATGATGACGTCGAGAAGGAGGTAAACCAGTCACAAATTCCATATTTACTTCCTCCCACTTCTGAGTAGGAATACTGAATTCTTGCATCATTCCACCGGGTCTTTGGTGTTCTATCTTAACCTGTTAGCAAGTTGTACACTTCTCTATGAATTTCGCTATATTTTTTTTCATACCATTCCACCAATAGATTTCTCGCAAATCACGGTACATCTTGGTAGCATCGGGATGAATAGAATATCGCGCGCCATGCGCTTCAGCCATAATTCTCTGCCTTAAATCTTCAACATCAGGCACACATAATCTATTCTGAAATCTCAATACACCATCTCCCCCTTGGGAGAAAACCTCCACCTTTTGGTCTTTAACTGACTCCTTTAGTCTGACCAAACTAGGATCCATATCTTGCTTCTCCTTTACTTCCGAAACTGGAGAAGACTCGGAACTACTCTGGACCCAAACATTAACCTCAGCTGAATCAAGCAATCTAACTCCCAACCTATCCAGACGATGCACCTCACTAGCTAAATCCTTTTTATCTTTCTAAACCTGTGCTACACTACCCATGGACGACCTGCTAAGGGCATCTGCCACTACATTGCCCTTGCCCGAGTGATACAACACATTCATATCATAGTCCTTTAACAATTCTAACCATCGCCTTTGACGAAGATTCAACTCTCTCTGAGTAAACACATACTGCAAACTCTTGTGATCCGTAAAGACATCAACATGAACACCGTACAAATAGTGTCTCCATATTTTCAAGGAAAAAACCACTGCAGCTAACTTGAGGTCATGGGTCGGGTAGTTCTTCTCATGCAGTTTCAACTGTCTGGAGGCATAGGCTATAACCTTACCTTTTTGCATAAACACGCAACCCAACCCAACTCTAGAAGCATCACAGTACACCACAAAATTATCTACACCATTTGGAAGGGTCAACACAAGGAACAAAGTGAGTCGATTATTCAAATCCTGAAAACTCTTCTCGCAAAAGTCAGACCACAGGAATTTAATTTTCTTTTGGGTCAACCGAGTCAAAGGAGATGCAATGGAAGATAAACCCTCAACAAAACAATGGTAGTAGCCAGCTAGACCCAAGAAACTCCTAATATCATATGGGGAAATAGGTCTAGGCCAATTTTTCACAGCTTCTATCTTTTGAGGGTCAACTCAAATACCTTCAGAAGAAACAATATGACCCAGAAAAGCAACTGACCTTAGCCAAAATTCGCACTTGCTAAATTCGGAAAATAGTTGATGATCTCTAAGGGTCTGCAAAACAATTCGGAGATGATTTGCATGGTCGTTCTCACTTCGGGAGTATACAAAAATATCATCTATGAACACAATAACAAACATATCCAGGTACTGTCTGAACACCCGATTCATAAGGTTCATAAAGGATGTTGGGATATTTGTTAGCCCGAAGGACATGACCAAGAACTAAAAATGACCATATCGGGTGCGAAAACATGTCTTTGGAATATCACACTCCCTAACTTTAAGCTGGTGATAACCGGATCTCAAGTCTATTTTTGAGAAATAGTTAGCACCTTGCAGCTGATCAAATAGGTCATCAATTCTAGGAAGAGGGTACTTGTTCTTGACTGTGACCTTGTTAACCTGACGATAATCAATGCACATCCGCAATGAACCATCTTTCTTTTGCACGAACAGAATAGGTGCACCCCAAGAAGATACACTAGGCCTTATGAAACCCTTATCTAGAAGATCTTTGAGTTGCTCTTTCAACTCCTTAAGTTGTACGGGGGATATATGATATGGAGGAATAGAAATAGGCTGTGTGTCAGGGAGAAGATCAATCCCAAATTATATCTCTCTATCGGGAGTTTCCCCTGGGAGATCTTCTGGAAAAACAACACAAAACTCATTAACAATGTTGATCGACTGAATGGTTGGAGTCTCAAACTTAGTATCTTTAACTCGAACCAAATGATAGATTAAACCCTTTGATATCAATTTCCTAGATTTAATATAGGACATGAAATGATTCCTGGGAGATAGAATTTTTGGACCACTCAAAGGCTAGCTCATTAGGAAACTGAAACTTGACTACACGGCTACGACAATCTATAGACGCATAACAAGAGTGAAGCCAATCCATACCCAGAATAATGTCAAAATCAACCATGTCTAGCTCAATCAAATCTGCAAACATAACTCTGTGAAGGACAGTGATAGGACACTTCTTATATACTTGGTTAGCAACAATAGGTTCACCTACTGGAGTAGAAACTAGAAAAGGCTCAGGAATCTTTTCAGCATTGATCTCAAAATTCACAGCCACTAACGGAGTCACATAAGAATATCTTGACCCAGGGTCCATCAACACATACACATCAAAATGAAATACACGGATCGTACCAGTAATAACATCTGGTGAATCCTCCTGCTCTTGGCTGGGTGGTATAGCATAAAAGTGATTTTGGCGCTGACCACCGGCAGTACTAGATAAAGCACCCTGAGGAGGAGTAGGATGAAGCCAAGGGGATGGAGCACTAATAGCCTGACTCTGGGGACGAACATCACGGCTCCCCTTTCTAGCATATGGGCAATCCCTGAATTTGTGGCCCAACTTACCACAACCAAAACAACCTTTTTTCTCAGCCATACACTCTGTAGGATGTGTCCTACCACACTTAGCATATGGGGGATAGTTAGGTCTATTACTCACACTGTCCTGAGACCTAGACACAGTAGGTCTATTACCCTGCTCCTGCCTAACTCTGGATGCAGGAGTACTAGCTGATGATGGTGCTGGAATAAAAGAACGGCTCTGAAACTGAGGGCGGATCCCTCTAGAAACTCTACTCTGACTATACCCCTGCTGCTCTGATCTAACTCTCTTATTATCTCTCTCTCTCTCTCTCTCTCTCTCTCTCTTTCACCTTGTCCTCTTCAATTTGCTGGGCATGTATCATCAATCTAGAAAGATCCATGTCCCTATTGAGCATAGCGGACCTACACTCTTTCACAACATAACTTGATACGCCAGTCAAAAACTTACTCATACTGGTCCTGGAATCAGCCATCATATCGGGAGCATACTAAGAAAACAGGTTAAATTTAAGACAATATTCCTTAACTGTCATGGAGCCTTATCTCAAGTTCATAAATTCTTCTAGTTTTGCTTCCCTCAGCTCCAGGGGAAAGAATAGGTCTAAGAATGTGTCCTGGAACAACTGCCAAGTCATGGGAGAGGCATCCTCTCCTCTACTCTTCCTCCATAACTCCCTCCAATCATAAGCAACATATTTCAAGCGATAGAAAGCTAGATCCACACTTTCTTCCTCTGTTACATGCATAATTTGGGTGATCTTCTGCATCTCATCAAGATAGATCTGTGGGTCCTCACCTACCCTTGACCCATAAAACTCTAGAAGATTCATCCGCATAAAATCCCAAACTTGAGCTTCTGCAGAATTACCTTCTTGCAGAGGTGGAATAACGGCCTGATCATTGGCCTGAGCATTGGCGGTAACTTCCTGGGCTAGCACCTGAAAATCTACCCAAAATTCGACATGAGTCACCGTCTTATATAAAGGATCAATGGGTTGAGGTCGTTTGTTGTTTCTGCGAGCTCTACGAGGAGGTATTTTTTGTCATAATAGAGCACGAATTAATAGTCGAGAGAAACAATCATAGGCACGAAAAACTTTTGAAAGAAAGAAATAACTTTTCCTAAAATGTCCCATAGCCTCTTGCTCATAGATGTGGTGCGCTACACACCGATGATCAAGACTCTACGTAACGCGGCTTGTCAGACTCCCTAGGAATCCTTTAAACCTTCAGCTCTGATACCAAGTTTGTAATGCCCCAAGATCCCATCCCATGATGTCACACGGTGCTTAAGGCCACACGCGACCTCAAGATAACCCTCTAAGCCTATAATCACCTCTATAACTCACTATGAAAATAATCAAGCTGTAAAAAAGAAGAAGAATCATATCATGAACATACTAAAATACAAAGAAATACTATCCTGTACAATCAAAATACTGAAGTTCTGTACATATTGGTACTCTAGTTTGATAAAGCCTCTACTACATAAGACAGAGGAGCCATTGGGATAGATCCCCAATTGACCCGTACTGAACTGGAAATAAACAACCATCTACTATCAAGAGAGAAATCGAGGACATAGGTCCTCGAACCATGAGGACTCACCAACTGTATGAATTTAGATGGAGGTACTCGAAGATCACTGTCGCTACTGAGACTGAGCACCTGAACCTACAACACGAGAAAATATAGAACACAGAAGAGTATGGGAATCAGTACTTGGGAATGTACTGAGTATGTGGGGGTGCAGGCAAAATTTTAATAATATCATAAATGTATAAGAAAATCATGCATGCTGATAATAATGACTCTCTTCGCTTGAGTTACCTGAAACATATTTTCCATAAATCATCAATAATAACACATGCTTCATAAATCTCACAAACCATTAGACTCAACTCAAACTCTTTGACTCATGAATTAGAGTGACTCGGTAACTCATGAAATTTGGACTATTATGGACTTGGGAGTTTCTTATAACCGACATAAACCATGTGAGCTTACATGGAGTCCAACGTCTTGCCCATGTTAGGGAGAGCTGTTCTATCCTTGCCATCGGAGTAGAACCTTAACTTTAATGATAACTATCTTGGCCTTTGGCCCTGAATCTTAATTCTACGGTGGTACATAGTTCTGAGGAAGTAGGCTGCGCTGAACCCATACTTCCCGCTCGGTGCTAAATAATACTCCCAGACTTAAGCTCAGAATGCGTTAGGAAATCCACCTTAATCAACTCAAGGGTCTATCATGAAGACCAAAATATAAATATATATCTCACTTGTAAATCATAATCAACTTGTGGATTCCTAACTCGACTAAATCTCAAAATAATCTTTCTCATCATCAAGTACACTTTCTTATCAAATCTTCCAGAAAACATCATAGAACTCGTTCTTGACTCTCAAGCTCAATATCAATATATATTCAATAGACAAACTTCTCATGGAAAAACATAAATCATGACCAAGCTCAAGGTAACAGTTCTCCTTAAGCTTACTTAGTTTCTTGTTCATTGTTCATTACAAACTTGGTATGCAGTTTCATACTCATGTTCCCATTATAAACTTGGTATCAAGTACTATTGCATATTCAGTCATGCTCTCATGTATCAGTTAAGTTATGTAATTATGCATCAGACATGCATTCTTATTGTGAGAAACTTAGTTCTTAGGAACACTCTGTCATGCATTCATGAATCAGTTACACATGCATCAGATATGTATGTTCAGTATTATATGTTCAGTATTATATGTTCAGCTTGTCAGTCATGTCAGTCATAAGTTCATGTTCCAATTATTCATGTTCAGTATGTACGTCAGTTGTCTTTTCTCCCCTCTCCGTCAGTCACCTTCGAGAATGAATATTCTCAAGGGGGAGATATTGTAATACCCCATACTTTTTCCTAGCTAATTTCATCTCAAGAATGTCTAGTATTAGCTTATAAATTAAATGATGGTTATTACATGAGTAATTTTCAATATTTTCACTTTTTTGTCGTATGGGAAATTCAATAAGCTTTCCATCGATATAATATTCTCCCAAATCCGATAACCGAGTTAGAAGTTACGACTATTTCAAGTTTCCATCGTAAAACAACACCATATTAGTCAGTGGCGCACCGCTCCACAAGGGGATATGGAATTTAGGAAATTTTAGTAGGGGTCCGTTATTATGGCGCATCACGCCAGGGCTCAAATTTAGAATTATCCATTTTCCAGTGTCTCAGCACGATTTTTCCCGCGTCGCACCAAAGTTCCATGTCACAAAGAAAGTGGCAATGTAATGGCCCCGCATCTCACCATCCCTCAATTTCCCAATTGTCAAAATCCATTGACACGACACGATAGAGCCGCGTTGCGCCAAGGGTCCAATTCGGGAAATTTTTACTGAAATTAAATGACGCATCCAGGGTTAAAAGGGTCAACTTCCCACCCCTATTTAATCCCTTTAACACGTGATTCAACCACTATTCACCAAAAATATACTAGTTTCTCTCAAGTTTCTCTAAAGAACAAGCTAGGGTTTTCATAGAAAATCCAATTTTAAGAAAGTTTCACCGTCAATCTTTATGAAATCACGAACTAAGGTATGCATAGTGTTCATTTATGGACTTCTTTAGTCCATGAAGCCCAAGAATCCCTTTTCTAAATACAAGTTTATGAATTTTCTTATGAATTTCATGATTGGGCTACTCTTGTTCATGTGAATAATGAGAAATTGAATTCTACTCCATGTTGGGTTATAAATTTTATGTGGGTTAAATTATTATAGATATAGATTCATGCAAATCTATGACTAAACCCTTGAATAATGAAATTAAAATTGAACTATGATGTTTAATTATTGTACAATGATGTTTACATGTACCATGACTACAATATGTTTGATTAAATGCCTAGATGAAGGAAAAGTTCCTAACTAGCATGATACCATGAAATCCCCATGTATGTACAAGTCATGCCTATCACATGTTTTGATGAAATGCTTCTATAAATGTATTATGGACTATGATTTTAGTTATATGTTCAAGTAAGTTATTCTTGGTCAGTTTCCGTCCATCGAGTCCTGGGGGTACTCGTACCCAAAATATTAGTTGTGTGCCTAGAGCCATGTCATGTTTTCACAATACTCTCAGTCAAGCTATGATCCTTATACTTCAGACAGTCTTATGACTCAGAAAATCTCCATGATCTCATGAACTCAGTCAGTTGTTAGATATCAGTAGTATTCCTTCAGTCCACGAAATTCAGTAACTCAGCCCATGTTCAGTTCAATAAATTATGTTCAAAGTTTATTCAGATGGGAGTAGAAATTAGCACCGAGTGAACCCAAGTATGGGAGCACACACTATCAGATGAGGGTGTGATTCTTAGAAGTCATTCTTGTGTTCCAGAACTATGTATCCAGCATAGGTTAAGACATCAACATAGTCCGATGAGGTGGATAAACACTGTCAGATAAGGGCTCCACCGTTATCGTATAGGGGACACTATCAGATGAGTGTCACCCATAGCTTCTCCTTACCGATGGTGCGGTATTGACACCCTTCCAATTGGTTTTACAGATTTGACCCCAACTCAACCATAATGGCGTATCAGGGGCATGTCAGTTAGATAACTACTTCCCATAGTTTCATGTTATAGAATCAGGACTGTCAGAAATAGTCAATCAGTCTCAGTAATAGAACTTAGATAGTTCTTTAGATTTTAGGACTATCAGATACAGTCAGCTCAGATACAGTATGGAACTCAGATAGTTTCTTCAGATTCAGGACGGTCTAAAATAGTCAATCATGTTATCAGTTATATTAAGATTCAGTAATCATGTTATCATAGTATTAATGTCAGTTGCTATGTCTCATACATGTATTCTCACGCTCATGATAGTTAGTCAGTTATTATTATTGATCATGTATATAAACCTCATTCATTTAGCCTACCTCACATGTATACTAGTACATTCAAAGTACTGATGCATTTGTGCTATGGTGTTTTATACCATAGATTCAGAGACACGAGCTCTAGAGGAACAGTAGATTCCAGATGTCCGCAGACAGAGTTAGAAGTGAGTCCTCATATTTTGAGGACATGATTATTTCCCTATTATCTCATTAATCAGTTTATTAGTTAGAGTTAGTTGGGGACATATCCCATCAACTCCTTACCAAGACAGTTCAGTTAGTTAGAAGCTTTCTAGTCTATCATGTTTCATACTTCAGTATGTTTAGTATTGTTTTGGGTATTCTATTACCCCACACAAATGTTATATCATTTAGATCATGTTCAGTATTGGACCTTATGGCCTTTCAGTTCGTGTTTCCTCATTATAAAGTATTTTATGCAGTATACAGGTACAAATATCAGTCATGGGTTAGCTTGTGGTCCTTCGGGGTCATGAGAACCGTGTAGCATTTCGAGTACCAGATTTGGGGCGTTATAATACCGAGATAGCAATAAATAGCTAAGCTAAAGGAAATAGGGAAGTCTTAAGAACCATTCTAAAGATATTTTATTTTTTAAAGGGTAAGGATGAAAAAAAGCATATCTTTACAATGGGTAAATGGGTGCCTATTTAAAGAGTACAAATGTTGCCTTTTAACCAATAAGATAACATTATTCTTTAAGCCCAAAGTACCACGTCCAATGACCCTTAGCCACTATTCTCGAGTTATTGGGGGGTTCTAGGCCTGTACCAATTGTTTGATATATTCAGTCAAGAGTCACCTGTGCACCTGAATAATCTGACACACTATCTTTTTTGTCATTCCTTTATACATATCCACTATCGCTAGTTCTATCAGGTCACTACCATTTTGCCCAAGTGTTCATTTCCTTATATTAGGCTCATTTTAATGACAATGACCTCACAAGTTGACCCATATTACAACTAATCTAATTCGGCTTTAGTCTTCAAATCAATTTTATCCCATACAGATAATGCACTTGCTAGTTGACTCATCCACAACATCAATATGGTGGGAAAATAGAAAGACTCAATTTTTGTAACATTCTGTATGATCAATTGAGAGATTTCCAAATGGGTATCCCTTTTATTCTACTCTAATAATCTATTAAAAATAGATATTACACCTCTCCAAAATTCATGAATCATCGGTTGATGATTTTAAGGTTGTGTTATTAGTGTTGTGACCCTGATCTTTATTGATGTCAATCAAATAGACACTATTAAAAACTTGGAGGGTTTCACCACATTGTGAGGGACACGGTCCCTTTGAGTCAGTAATATGCAATCAAACATTAAATTAACCAGGAGCACAAAATAGTATAGGAAACTTAAAGAACACAAGATTTAACGTGGAAACCCCCTTGTTCAAGGGAGGAAATACCACAGCTTACCCTTACAAGATCTTCAAAAGTTCACTATAATCAACCTCTTTATTACAGACTTGCACTTGAACCTAACTCTAGGCTCTTTCTGCTTGTAGTAACTCTACTATAAC
Organism: Capsicum pubescens; assembly: GCA_030864215.1. Taxonomy (NCBI): domain Eukaryota; kingdom Viridiplantae; phylum Streptophyta; class Magnoliopsida; order Solanales; family Solanaceae; genus Capsicum; species Capsicum pubescens. The sequence goes on from CM061548.1 coordinate 156,118,829, forward strand.
CTCACCTTGACAACTCTACCAAGACTCCCTCAACACTAATTAACTCTAACCAGTTTTAAGCTCAGGCAACTCTACCTAAGAACTTTTAAAGTAAGAAAAAAATAACATTACTCTTACAGAATGAGTAATTCAATTACAGACTCAAGCTTGACTAAAGAACACTCTCTATTTCAGCACATACAAAAAATAAGAACTTGAGAAATGTTGAAAGTTGGGTTTTTTCTTATTTTACTATTCATATTTTTTTATTTGAAAAATATATCAATTGAGAAACATCCTTTACCTTTTATAGTAAAGCAATGATTAGGGTTAAAATGCAATTGGACTAGGTGTGCTAAATAGTATAAGCAATACTCACATAGTTTGTTATACTAGATAACAAAACTGTGCAAGTGCATGCCAGTTGTACTTTAGCCTTGAATATCTTGGGACATGGTCCCTTATTGTAAGATGCTCATCATCAAAATAAGATATAGCAATCCCCCTCCTTGATGATGACAAACCAACCACAATGCTTTTGAGCATCTGTATTCATTCATTACTTTTAATTAGAGTGATTACCACTATTTAATATGATTGTTCCCCCTATCATTCAATCATCATGCTTTCATCATCATGCAACTTAGGGACCTGGTCCCTTGTTGTTAATTGATATAAAAAATTATCAACCACTCTTACCCTGTCAATATGCCTTCATACCTTCTTTGTAGCTCATTACACACTTTCCCCTATCAACGTGCCATACATATCTGTAATTAAAGATTTCATTTACACCTGGTACCTAGTCACTACCATATGAAATCAATAATCTCCCTCACTACAAGAAAATGTACAATTAGCAACAACTTTTTAGCAACGACAATATTATTGTTGGCTTAAATCAATAAATAACAACTTAATTTTATTGTTGCTACATCTTTAAATTTTTAACCACTGTTTTTATATTGTAGCCAAAACTTTTTATTTTGTTGCTATATTCTACAGTTAATATAAAAAAAAAATATTAATAACTTGCAACAACTTTTTCGCAACAAACATAATTTTGTTGCCTGATTTTAATAAAAGGCAAAAACTTATTTTAATTATTGCTATTTTATAAATTATTTTTCAATAATATTTTCTTTACATTGCTAATCTTCTTAATTAGCGTGTAATTCATTAATTTTTTTAATTTTTTTTCAAAAATTAGTAAAGGCGACAAATCCCTCAAAAAACTCCTCCAAAATAAGGTTTTCTTTTTCCATTGCATCATCTCTTCTACGATTCCTCTATTGTGCTTTACCCATTTCGTTACTCTCTACTAATTAATTCCTTCTCCATTCAGTTCACTATCTTTCGTTACCCATTTGGTACGTATTCTCTTTATTATTTTACTTGTTTATGGATTTTATGTTCGATTTCAATTTGAAGTTGTTAATTTGACGTGATAATTGGGTGTTCCAATTTGATAAGTAAAGAGTATAATTTTCCTTAGATTAGAATTAAACAATGGCACATTTCCTCAATCGAATTAAACACGCACATTTCTTCCTCTCCGATTAAAAATGGCCACCGCTGAGAATGGCAACACGCAACCGCAACACTCAGTGTTGATCTTCCTAGGCACCTGTTTTTCCTGTGTCGTTCCTAATGCATTGTGCCTCATCCGTCCATCAAATCCTCCTTGTACCGTTTGTTCCTAGTCAGTTACTGTTACACCTGAAGATAACCCTAATTATAATTCATTTATTCTTTATCTGCTTTTTTAATTATATTGAGTAGTATTGTTTTTTCAAATTGGTTTTCATCTTATCGAGGACTTGATCGTGGCTTGGAGGTTGTTGAGGGTATGAATTAGGGTGGTAGGTTAGCATGTAGTAGAGTGTGGTCCCATTTATCCTTCCATACTAGTAATCGTAGCATTCCTTATGTAGTTTTTGTTCTTAGGTTTTTGTTTTTGAATTGCTTTTCAGCTTATCTAGGATATGGCCTTAGATGGGAGGTTGGGATGGTAGATTAGCAGGTAGTAGAATGTGGTCCTTCTTATCTTTCCATGCTAGTAGTAGCATTAATTTTGTCGTTTCTTGTTCGTAGATTTTTATTTTTATCTGCCATATCTTGTACTTTGATTATTGTATTTTTGTTGTATTTGCTATTCACTATGCTTTGTCATGCTTTCTATAGTATTTTCAGTTTTCTTTTTTCCTTTCTGAAATTGTTTTGATCTATTTTTGTGCTAGTTGAGGGTCTATTGGAAGCAACCTCTCTACCTCCATGTAGGGGTTATGGTTAGAGTACACCTACCCTCTCTATACCTCACTTTGTGAGATTACACTGGATATGTTGTTGTTAATGTTTAATTTGATTTCCAGGCGAGTGATCTGTGTGTGTATAATTTGTATGTTCTAATTTAGTTTAGTCGAATCTAGCAACTTGTTGAGCAATGTGTTTGATAAGTAATTGTTACATTTTTAATTGAGAACTGTTTAATTACAGTTTATTGAGTTATATGGAGTAGTGGTTTATGATAAAACCAATGCGAAATGATTACTGGTGAATGCTAGTACAGATTGATCATTTTCTTTGTACATTTAGTTATTAAAGTTGAAGTCTTTTGAGGATTGTTTATGCTGAATTCTATGAGATCTCATATATAAGTTCACATTATTAGATAGATACATGTATATACTTTTATTTGTTGGTCCAGCCCCCTACGCATAGCGGTAGTTTTAGTATATCGGATTGTATTTTTTTTTTTAAATTGAAAGTTCTTGTTCTTTTATAGTACTTGTCATATGCAATCAACAAGGAATCTTGAAAAAGATTGAGCATCTGAGAATGCTTCTTTTAAATCAGTTCAAGATTTAATTTTTCAGACACCATAGTTGTCATAATAGGTATATTACTCATGTTAAAAGCTTGAAAGTTCCAAGATTTAAGAAAGTATCCTGTAAGCCCATTCTAGATGAATTTAAAGGTCAAAATCTATGTGTAAAGCACAAAGTTTTAGCTGTTTCTTCGAATGTAGATGAAGTTAGTGTTTCTGAAAGTTACAATGTTGAAGAAAAGATTGATGTGGTTCAAGGAAAGAACTTTTGGGGTGATATAGGTTTGACTGTAGATATTACTATAGGTCCAGGAATGTTGGGATTATCTACAGCAACTGTAAAATCTGGTCCACTTCCATCAACTATATCAATTTTATTGACTTAGGTTTATGTCATTTCATCGATAATTCTTATAACTGAGCTTAGTTTTGTAGAAATGGAAGAAGATGGGGTTATTGAAGTTTGCTTCACTAGCCTTGCAACCAAGGCATTAGGAAGTAAACTCGGTTATTTAGTCACTTTAGTTTATGGTTCATTAACTTTTTCTTTGTTAGTAGCATGTGTTTCAGGCATTGGTTCGGTTATTTCTGTGTGGTTTCCTAAGATCAATCCTGTTTTTGCTAATGGGCTGTTTTCATCACTTGTTGGGATAGTTCTATTTTTGTTACCATTCAAGGTTATCGATGTAGCTAATAGGTGTCTATGCATCACTATGCTTTTCTCTGTTACAACATTAGTTGTAACTGGAATAGTTTTTGGGAGAATGAGAATTCTTGATTCTTTTTTATTTACTTAGTGTTGATTTTTATCATTCTTGCTTGCTATTCCGGTGGTTGTGCTTCAGATGGGGTTCCATGTAATCACACCTTTCATTTTTAATCTTGCTGGTAACACTGTACATGATGCTAGAAAAGAAATAATCATAGGTGGAACTATTCCTTTAGTTATGGTTGTGTCATGGAATTTGATTGTTTTGGGTCTTTCTGGTCACAATGCTTCACTTGTCTCAAACGATCTAATTTCACTCTTGCTGTCTGTTAACTCCTCTGCTATACCAGCAGTTCAAGGTTTTGCATTTTCAGCACTAGATACTATCTTGATAGGATATGCTGTTAGCTTTCCTAAACAGGTCGTCGATACCTTAGATTTGATCTTTAGTAGTTTTAGTCCACCTACAAGAGTCACGACATGAAGTGAAGTAGTAAATTTCTAGTTCCTGAATTACTATTATGAGCCTTAGTAAATTATTTCCATCTTTAAATTTCCATCCTTCATTTTACCAATTCATTTAATTCCTCAGTTGGCCTTGTGTTATTTCAGTTAGGATCTATCTTGCACACCTTCAAATAATGTTGCAGCAAGATATTTCCTTTCATTTCCTTAGAATTCTTTTCCTCCTTTGCGTGTCACATTCACTGTGGTCTATTTTAATGGTGTTTACTTCTAATTCTGGGAAATCAACATCATCTATCAAGTAGATAGTCGAGGGTTTGTTGTTCTCTAACATTTACTTTATTTATTTTTTTACTAAGAAAAATTCATATTATTTTATTTTTATTGATATGGAACTCTCTATAGGTCAGCATATAATTGATAAAGGTTGGATGCATATTGGAAATAGGGCGTTACCGCAATACTTAAATGGTGTGGAACAATTTTTAAACTTTGCATTTTCCAATCTTGAGGTTGGTGTAAGAATTCAATGTCCGTGCACGAAATGTAATAATGTTCCTTGGAAAATGCGATACTAAGTGAGAATAGACTTACGTAGATGGTGGATAATCCAATCTTATAAAAGATGGATTAATCATGGTGAACCAGATTTATCTTCAGATGATGAAAAAGAAGATTCAAATTTAGAACCTGATGATGCTCCCATTTTTGAAATATTGCATGATATGTATCATGGTGTTCCCAATAGTAATCATGAATTTAATAAGACAACTAAGTCAGAGCATGAAGAGCCTAATATAGAAGCTGAGAGTTTCTTTAGGTTATTAGAGGATGCACAAAAAGAGTTGTATCCAAATTGTGAAAAGTTCTCCAAACTCTCTTTTATAGTGCGTCTTTTTCAAATGAAGTGTATACATGGATGGAGTAATACCTCATTTGATTCTTTGTTGAAATTACTGAGTGATGCTTTACCCAAAGAGAATGTGCTTCCGAAATCTATTTATGAAGCTCAAAAGATAATAAAAGATTTGGGTTTAGATTATGTGAAGATAGATGCATGTGTTAATAATTGAATCTTATATAGAAAGGAATATGTTGATCTTGAACAATGTCCTAAATGTGGTGAAAAAAGATGGACAATAAGAAAAGGAGATGTTAATGATGAGGTTGCTTTAGATAATTTGAATAAGAAAAAAAAGGGTATTCCTAGAAAGATTCTTAGATACTTTCCTATAATTACTAGATTACAACGACTATTTATGATGAAAGGAATCGCAGAAGAAATGAGGTGGCATAAAAATAAACGAATTGATGATGGAGTGTTAAGACATCCAGTTGACTCATTCTCATGTAAAAATTTTGATAAAAAATATCCAGATTTTGTTTCAGATCCTCGTAGTGTAAGACTTGGACTTGCTTCAGATGGATTTAATCCTTTTGGTTCAATGAGTACTTCATATATCATGTGGACTGTCATCTTTATTCCATATAATCATCCCTCATGGCTATGCCTAACACAATCTAGTCTATTATTGTCCTTACTTATTCCTAGACCCAAAAGTCCTGGTATGGATATTGACGTGTATCTCCAACCCTTGATTGATGATTTGAATATCTTATGGGTGGATGGAATTGAGACTTATGATGCTTTTGTGTAACAAAATTTTCAATTACGTGCTTTTTAATTGTGGACAATCAATGAATTTCCTGCTTATGGTATTCTGTCTGGTTGGAGCACCAAAGGTAAACTAGCTTGTCCTATTTTTCATGTAGATACTTGTTCACTTTACTTGAAACATGGTCGAAAGCAATGCTACATGGGTCATCGTAGGTTCTTGGAGATAAATCATCCTTATCGACGGAATAAAATTAATTTAGACAATACAAAGGAAGAAAGACTTGCACCACAAGCTTTGAGTGGTGAAGATGTGCTTGTGCAACTGAATACTTTTTCACAAAGGTCAGTCGATGGTAGAACAAGAAAAAGAAAACGAGATACTGAAAGATATGATAATTGGAAAAAGAAAAGTGTGTTCTTTGAACTCCCATATTTTCCTTCAAATCTGTTGAGAAATAATTTGGATGTAATGCATTTGAAAAGAATATTAGTGAAAGTTTATTTGTAACGTTGTTGGACATTGAAGAAAAAACTAAGGACACATTGAAATCTCGATTTGACTTATAAGAGATGAAAATCAAAAAGTTCCTTCATCCCATAAAAAGTGAGGATAAATACATACTTCCTCCTGTAAGTTATACAATGTCTAAAGATGAAAGAATTCAATTTTGTCAACTCATCAAAGAAGTTAAGTTTCCTGATGCGTATGCTTCAAAAATTAGTCGTTGCATCAAGGAAGCTAAAATTTTTGGACTTAAAAGTCATGATCATCAAGTTCTTTTTCAGCGGCTTTTACCACTTATCATCAAAGAAATCTTGCCAAAAGATGCACATGAACCATTAATCGAATTGTCACTATTTTTTTATGATTTGTGTGCTAAAGAGTTGCGTGTGGAAAAGTTGGATCAGCTAGATAAAAGCATATGAATTACATTATGTAAATTAGAACGTGTGTTCTTAACATCGTTCTCTGATGTCATGGTTCATTTGGCAAAGGAGGCAAAGTTGGGTGGTCCTGTGCAATTTCGATGGATGTACTTCATTGAAAGGTTGGATTATTACTTTTTTAAACTATTTTTTATTTAAAGTTTATTAAAATATTAATATATATATACATATATATATATATATATATATATATATAAATACATACCCAGATTTTTGCGAACCTTAAAAGGTTATGTATGCAATAATCTTATGTGGAAGGATCAATTGCTGAAGGCTATCTTGCAGAGGAGTGCATGACATTCTTCTCTAGATATTTGACTGGTATGGAAATGAAGCAAAATTGTCCAAATAGAAATTCTGATTCTTCTAGCATCAATCACAATAGCTTGTCCATATTTAATTGTGGCGGTAAACCACTATCAGGGGGTTCTTGGACAAATTTGAGTATTCTTGAAATCAATCAAGCCCACGTTTACATTCTCCAAAATTGTGAGGAAGTCAAACCTTGGATTGAGTAAGATATATTTTACCCTTACATAATTTATTTTTAGTAGTCAACAACTATGTTGTAATTTTTTATTTTTTTTCAAATCTTCACAATCCATAGGGAACATTTAGACATATTAATAAAGAAGAATCATAGAAACATAGCCAAGAGACACAAGGAGAAGTTTCCTTCATGGTTGGAAGAAAAGGTAAACTCTATAATTTGATGGTTCATAAATTTATTTTTTAAAATTAACATTAATGTTTATAATTTTGTAACTAAAATATTACAGGTGGTACAATTAAAGAAGAATGGTGATAACCGAATTACTGATGAATTACTATTTTTGGCAAGACCTCTGGACCCTCGTGTTATTAGTCATAATGGATATATCTTGAATGGTCCTCGATTTCGAACAGTGGCATCTGGGCGAGGTTTGAAAACTCAAAATAGTGGTGTGATGGTGAAGAGTGATGAACATACAGGAAATGTTGATTATTTCGGAAAGATAAAAAGAATTTTAGAGATTTAATATATGAATAATAAATCAGTTATATTATTTCAATGTGATTGGTTTGAAGTTCCTCATCAAGGTCATAGTCAAAGTAGAGGTTGCAAACAAGATGAATATGGATTTGTGTCTATACATATAATGCGACTCCATTACACAAGTGATCCATTTATTCTAGGATCGCAGGCTCAGTCAGTGTACTATGTTAAGCATGGCCAAAGTGAGAAATGACATGCAGTGATAAGGGTAAGATCATGAAATTTGTATGATGTTCCCGAACCACAAGATAAAATGAAACCATTTCAACTGAATGACTTAGTTGAAAGAGGAGAAGCAAATGCAAAAATGGAGTTGGACAATGATAACATTAGAATACAAAGAGAAGATATTGATGGAGTGAGTGTTGAAGCACTTTCTCTCAATAGCAAGGAAGAAGTTGACTTAGTTGGTGTAGATGAGTTTGATCATGAAGACCTAGATAACTTCAGTGACTTTGCCGCAGATGAAGAAATTACTGAACATGATGAAGTCGAGGATGGCGATTGGATATGATTTTCAAGTCATCATCGAGATAACTTTTTATTTATTGAATCTTTTTTTTATTTGAGAACTTGATATTATATAATATGCAGATGAACAAAGTACTGAATATGATAAAGTCGACAATGACGATTGGATGTTAAATACACAGTGTGTATATAATACCCTTATCATGGGCATGCCTTAAATACCTTCAAATTAACATGTTAACACCTAGGAAGTATTAGTTAGTAGAGACGTAGTATCTTATTCTTCAATTTTCATTACTACCTGTTGCTTCATTTTCTCTGTGTATTTTGCTATATTTCTCCCATCATTTTTTATCAGTGCTTCTCTGATTACACTTATTTTGAGCTTAGGGTCTATCAGAAGTAGCCTCTCTACCCCAAAAGGGCAAGGGTAAGGGCTGCATATATCCTACCTTAGCCATTGACTTACTATTAATACCTTTATATGTACTTGGTATTGTATTTAAGATACATCTCATAAGACTTAATCAACTATGTGATAGCTCTGAACCTTTCTACGGAATGTTCATACTTTATAATTAGTTGAATAGAGTTTTCTCCGCAAGCGCCAGACCCACCGAATGTGGTCACTGCTCCCAGTTTACGTAATCAACAGTGCAAAACACATACCCTTCTATCCTCACAGTAGGCTGTGATGGTACTCAATGCATATACCCCTAATATAGTTGACGTAGGCTATTATTGTACAGAATTATCACTTTCATGATAAGCGAATAATTTCAAAAAATGAAAAATAGATTTCAGGATAACAAAAGCATATATACTTCATGAACAATTATAAAGTACTAGCTCATTAATTAACTTTTTTTGCCGTGATGGACCATTACCAATCGTCAATTAACAAAAAACATTAGTTCCTCCCATCACCTACTTTAAATTGTTTGTACGCTGTATTGCGGATTTCAAACAATGTGGTAAGCAATGCAACATGTTGTCTTCTCTATCGTGTAAACTTGGCGGGCAAGTATTCATTAACATCTGTAATATTGGAATGGCTTCAGCTGGGACTATTACTTGTGGATTGGACACATCCATCGGCATGGTTGACCGCAATTGCTTGAGTAAGTATAGTGTGGTCAATCTTGAATCCTATGCAGCCTCACTACCAGATTTCAATACTGCCACCAGATGAGGGATGCAAAGCGTAGCAGCATAAAAAATATAGACCTTAGGAAAGCTGGAAAATATAACATGAATGGTCTACAAAATATCCTCATTAGCAGTTGCTATGGCCCACAATTCCTTCTCAAGTGCAGTTGCATTTCAACCAAATAAGAGGAAAAGAAAATACTTTTGCTAAGTGTTATCAGTCTGCCAAAGTTCCCGGATGATCCCCTATTTGAAGCTTCATTAGTAGTAGCCTTGAGAGTGTTCAAGGGAGGTTTCCAACAGAGAACTTTCTTGGAAGGGATAAGGATGAATCTCCTCATTAGCCTTTTCATATGGCCACCATGGTTTTAAAGGGATGAATGTTTTTTCTCTCAATAATTGCAACTTGATAATTTTATTGAATCTCTTTGTCTATAGAAGTATTATTATACATCACCTTATTAATTTCAAATTTTGATTCGTTTTAATGTATTAAAATTTTTAATATAGTGCAGTCAATCATGATGACAAATATGGATATTTCTAATAATGGTGAAACTATCGATGTATCTGCAATCCTGCCTCTAGGTAAATTGATTTATTTATTAACTTATGTCTCTCCAACATCTTTAGTTGTGTTTTATTTATTTATATCTATATAATTTATGTACTATTAAATAAAAAAGAGAAAGGGAAGAGGAAAGACAACAGGGCTTTCAACCCAAAAGAAACGCAAGGAAAATGACAATGAAATGTTAAAGGTGATTATCCCACTAGATCTAACAGTAGCATTAGGTGCAGGAGCTAAAGATTTAATTACCGAGCTCTCAGTGAAAGTTCATCTTAATGCTAGACATGACGTCAAGAATTGGAAGGGAGTTCCTGATCTGGTGAAAGATAGGATTGTTGCTTATATGCTGGTAATTTACTAATCCCATTTGTCTAATTAAGTAAGACTAGATTTCAACATATGCTACATATCTAAGATGAAGGTTCAAGAAAGCCATGATGCAAAGACTTTTATCAAATGAAAAATATCAAAAATCATGAGAAAATTAGCAATATGAATGTGTTTTTATTGGTTTTGGCAATAAGAAAGTCCTGGGTTAGTAGTCTTAATGTTTGATTCTATTTTGAGTGCAGGACATTTTTTAGCTTTCGGATACAGAACACAATCGAGATACTATTCTTATAACGGCTAAAAATTTATATCGATATCTCCATATAAAACTTTATGATCATTGAAAGAAATTTGATACAAAAGAAGAAAGTCTGCAAAATATACCTTCAGATGTTAATGAAGTTGAATAGAAATTCTTAGTAGATTATTTCAGCTCTGACAATTTTAAGGTAGTTAAAATTATAAATGATTTAACTTTTTATTTGATTTCTTATACTTAGATGAAAATAAATATTTTTATGCAAAAACAATTCAGAGAATGAGTGAAAGAAATAAAAGTAACAAGGCAAAACAAGAAGTGAATCATATTTGCGGCAGAAAATCCTTCCAAGCAGTGTCTTACGAAGTGGTGAGATCTTTATTTCTTTTTATCGATTATGATTATATATTTTTCAATAACATAATTATATTATTTTGATAGAGGGACGCAAAAATTGGAAAAGAGCCAAACTATCAAAAACTTTGGGAAATGACTCATATGAAGCCAAATGGACAGTGGGTTACTAATGCTTCTGCTGAAGTGAATGTACACAAACCCTTCTTATTGGTAGTTATAGAACTAGTTTTTTAAATATATATTGAAATTCAAAGTTGGTTTAACTTTTTTTGTAGGATAAAGTGAAAGATGTTATTTCTGAAAAAGTTCAAGAAATCAAAAAGGACACCGATATGGATCCTATTATCAATGTTGCATTTGTGCAAGTTGTGGGAGAAAAATCAAAGTACATTCTTTGTCAAGGATCTGGAATTAAGTCAGTAAGTAGGATATCGAGAAATGAAATTCAAGAGCAACTTAAAGCACACCAAAAGGAAGCGGAAGATGAATGTCGTAAATGAGAGAGTGTAGAAAGAAAGCTAATGGAAATTAAAAATCATCTTGAAGAGGAACGAAGAAATAGAGAAGTAATGGAAGTTCTTTTAGTGCATGACCAAAAACTGTTAAAAGAGAGTAATGGCACTAGTTTCTCATATGCAAAGTTCTAAGGTATTTTCTTAGTATACGACGCTAAACTAGTAAATGTTGCATTACTACTTTTATTTTTTCCACTCCCATTTCATCTCTGTCTCTTTTTTGTTTTATTATCCTTTTGTACAACGGACTAAGTTAATTATATGTACTATATTTAACAAAATACACTTACGTTTCTGGCTACAGTTTTCAATATGGTTACAAATTCAACTACTTCATATGGCACAAGTCCTGCAAGTTTATGGATGACAGCCGGGTAAGTTAACTTCATAGAACCTCAGGTTATCTTAAAGTATAGCGTGTGGCTATTTTTTAACAGTGCAATATGGTTGAAATGCTACTGGAGTTTCTTTTTTTCTCTTTAGTTGTGCTTCATGTTAAAAGTTTATGTCATTGTGGTGGTCAAGGCTGAAGACAAGTACATTATTCATATATGATCTTGCCTTCTACTTGGGTACAATAGCTTGTAGCCTTAATTTATTGGAAAATTTGTGTTCCTCCCTTTTGATCTTGTCCAGGGGAGGATCTATGTACAATAGTGGGGGTGCCCACGACAGCCGGAAGTTTCAGTAAAATCTCAGAAGGTAAATCAATTGGCATTGATCTCGGCATGACTTACAACTGTGTTGGGGTTTGGCAAAATAATCGTGTTGAAATCATTCCAAATTAACAAGGCAATAGGACGACTCCATCCTATGTTGATATCACTGATACAGAGTGTCTCATCGGTGATTCAACCAAGAATCAGGTTTCAATGGACCCCCAAAACACCGTTTTCAATGCTAAACGTTTGATTGGTCGTATATACTCTGACCTTTCTGTCCAAAGTCACATGAGGCATTGGAAGTTTAAGGTGGTTTTTGGTCAAGGTAACAAGTCCCTGATCTTTGTTCAGTACCAGGGGGAGGAGAAACAGTTCTCTCCTGAGGAGATTTCATCTATGGTTTTGGTTAAAATGAAGTGGCAGAATCTTTCTTAGGGAGTACTTTAAAGAATGCTTTTGTTACTGTTCCTGCTTATTTCAATGATTCTTAAAGGCAGGATACTAAAAATGCAGGGGCTAATATTGGTCTAAATGTGGAGGATTATTAATGAGCCTACTGTTGTTGCAATTGTTTATGGTTTGGATAAGAAGGCTGCAAGTACTGGCTAAAAGAATGTGTTGATCTTTGATCTTGGTGGTGGAACTTTTGATGTTTCATTGACTATTGAGGAAGGGATTTTTGAAGTGAAGGTTACTGCTGGAGATACACATTTAGGTGGTGAAGATTTTGACAATAGACTTGTCAATCACTTTGCGCAGGAGTTTAAGAGGAAGCATAAGAATGATATTAGTGGAAACCCGAGGGCGCTGAGGCGATTGAGAACCGCCTGTGAGAGGGCGAAGAGGACTTTGTCTTCGACTTCTCAGATGACTATTGAGATTGATTATTTATATGAAGGAATCGATTTCTATTCTATGATAACCAGGGTGAGATTTGAAGAGATGAACATGGATATTTTCAAGAAGTGTGTGAAACCTGTGGAGAAATGCTTAAAGGATGCCAAGATTGATAAGGGTCAAGTGTACTAATAAGCCAAAACTGATGAGGCCATGGCTTATGGTGCTGCTGTTAAAGCTACAATTTTTAGTGGAGAAGGTGACCGGAAAGTTCAAGATTTACTGCTTCTTGATGTGACGCCTCTCAGTCTTGGTATTGAGACTATTGGTGCAGTAAAAAGAGATACTACTTTTGAGTTAGCTGATATTGGTGTCTTGTTAATGTGTGTTTGAACAAATATAACAGCTATGTAGATCTCTATGTCCTGAATAAAGCTTGTTTTTCATCTTAAGAAAAAACCCTGCTAATCTTGCGATTGTTTTTCTTTATTATTCTCAGAAATACCCTGCATTTGATCTTTATTAAGCACAATGAAAAATATTTTTGGTACATATTTACTTATAACTTATGGTCTATATGTTGGTGAATAGTTTATGGAAGATTTACAAAAAAAACAAAACTAAATATCAGAGTTGCAAAAAGAACTGGATCGCTTAAAAGACAACTTGACTTTTGAGAAGCAAAATTTGAAAGTGGCTGATTGTGATTGTGATATATTCAGATCTTTATGCAATGAAAAAGATACAGAGCTTTAGGTATTTGAAAAATGTTATTAAATTTTATTTATTAGAGCGAAAATCATCTCATTTTATTTATTCGTTCTTGACAGTCTGCTTTAACAGAGAAGCGAAACATAGAATTGCAATTTTCAAAGTTGTTGGGTCCTCAAGGTTTGAAAAAAAATTCCAAAAGAGTTGGTTGAAGCAAATTATCAGGTAGATCTATGAATTTGACCTTTATCCAAATTTGTCTGTAATCCAAAAAATACAAACTCATGAATCTTTCACTAGCAGGTCTTAGAAAAGTTTCAAGAAGAGTTGAAAGCTCGTTTTATGTTGCGTACTGTAAAAGAGACAAAGACGAGACTTTTGAGTGAAAAAGCATTGCTTGAGGAAAAAATTGAAGAGATAGAGAAGAAGATGAAGATTTAAATCAAGTAACAATATAAGTTCTATCGGAGAAGATTTTTTTCTTAATTACTTAGTATAGGATCATAATGATCATTTTATATTTTTTTACAAGTTAAGACATGTAGTACTTAATCTTTTGAAAGTAGAAAATATCTAGTTCATCAATTTTATATATTTATTGACCTTTGCAAACTATATAATTTTTAATTTTTAGTATTTTTATAAAATTATATTTAAAATGTGTTTTGTGTATGTAGAAACTACTCACAAATTATTGCTAAAAGTAAATCGAAAATATTTAATTTATTGCAATAAAAATTATTGTTGCTAAAAAGCTTTCTAACCGCCTACTAACTAATTTTTTGACAAGTTTTTGCAACAACTAATAATCTTGGTAAAAAAATAATTTATAGCAACATTAAATTTTGTTGCAAAATTTTTTATATGCCACAGCCATACAAATGTAAGACAACATCTTTTTTGGTTGCGTTAAATTATTTTTGGCAATAATATATTTTGTTGTTGCAAAAAATTTTCCCATCGGGGTTTATTGCACCGACATGCAACAACTTTTTTATTGTTGCCAAAAGTACTTTTGGCAACAACATAGAAAATAAGGCAACAAAAAAAATTGTTGGAAAATGCTTTCTTTCTTGTAGTGCCATTTGGCATCACCGAAAAGTAAAGATAGTAAACCAAGAGTAAAATAAGCATAGGTTAGTTAACTCATGGACACTGGGGCAACACTAACAAGAAGAACAATTTGTAAAATAAAGGAAAATAGCAGATGCATATAATAAGATATTCAATCATTTTTAGAGAAGATCAGTACTATTACATTATGCAAAAAAAATCAAATAACCGTCCGCAAAGGCCATAAAAGAAATAGATACTTGAAACTGACATGGGAAACTGATACAATAGGACTCAGGTAGAGGGGGTTTAGGGGAGAGGGATTTTAGTAACAACTCCGTTTTGGCAGCCTTAGCAACATGTGCACCCAACAACTGTTTAGTGAGGGTCTTCACTTAAGCATTCAACCCTTGAACCTCATAAGTAAATTCTACAACCTTGCCTTGGTGATATGCATTTTTTACAAGTTCCTTAGTGGCACCAAGTCCCTCTGAGGATAACTTCTGATTCTGTAGTTTCAGTGAGCTATCTCAATGTCTTTTTCAGCCAACATGATCCTAATCTCTTCCAATTCTTTGCTTAAACTTTCCTGAGTAGCAAAAAGTTCTGACACTTAGGACACAGTTCCCACTTTTCCTTCAATGCATTCATTTTCCACCAAGATTGTCAGACTAAACTTATGTTTGACTATTCCAGGAATCCCCTTAGTCCCAAGTGTTGACACCCAATTTTGTCCCGTCTTTCTTTCAAGTCATCTCTTTGCGATTCTAAATATTTTTTATAAGAATCATCAACGACATTATTATTATTATTAATAATAATAATAATAATAATAGTAATAATTATCACCATTATTACTTATTACTATTTTTATTATATTTTAAATTATCATCCCATTCTCTATAAACTTGCACAAAAAATATTATATTTATTTTTATTTTATTGAATGAAGTATTTTTATGGTTTTATATGTTTTAAATACCATTGTTTAATTCTGACATTTATCATGCAACTTTATTTAAATGCTTATATTTTAATATCAAATAATAATTTTTTTATTAGGATATTTTTTAGTATATTTGTTGAAAGTTTATTTATATTAATTTAGAAGCCTGACGGATATAAGAAATAAGGCATTTTAAAATCAGCCCATATTCATGCAACTTTTGCCCAAAATTAAGCCTGACACGCTAAGCCCACCTTTTTACTCTCTTTTTCCACCTCAATGCCACAAGTATGCCACGTTTTCATCACGTAGGATGCCAAACAGTCATGACATACATCAACCACACTCATTTGACACATCTCTCAAGCTTGGACACTCCTTGCACATATCTGTCACGTGTTGCCATCTTATTGGCGGGTCAATTAACGCTAATTTCCTAATAACCTTGGAGTACCCAAAATATCCTCACTTTTTCTACCTAAAATACCCTAACTACCCTCAAGCCTTATATCAGTTTAGACTTTTCCTTTCACTCCCAAAAGGGTCGCTTCCTCCCCTCATTCTTCTCTCTTGTTCAACGTCTCTTTACCTCTCTCAAGCAAAATCTTAGGCTTTCACCATGGTGTAAGAGTTTGCTACTCCATTTTTGTGATGAATACTTTCAATCACGTGAAGATTGAGTAGAGACAAATTCCAAAATTTGAATTTCAATGTTCAAATTTGAGGAGCCCAATTCCCATTCAAAGGATTAACCCCAGCAGATCTTCTATAAATAACCATGTTTGGAAGCCTCTTGAAAATAAAAAAGGTATGGAATACATAGCATTGGTTGTTGTTCTCTCGGATCTTTGTTCTTTCAACCACGAACAAGTTTTTTTTGCGACTCTTACTTGCAGAAACATTACCCAAAAGTTACTGCTTGTTCACTCCTTACATTGCTCTATTTTTTATCTTTCACTTATGGTTTGAGTGCAGATCCTTGACCGCAAGCCCCCGTTTAATGCTCCGTAAATGGTACATCCATCTTCTTTTCCCTTTGTTTCACTTTTTGTGATAAAATAATTTGTGTGTCCTAAGAAATTTGTGTGTACGACAAGATTTTTTTTAGCTATAGTATAAATAAAGTTTAAATTAGTTTTGTTAGCAATAGTAAAAATCAAGTTTAAAAATGTTTTTCCGCTTAGGTTGGATCCTGCCAATTCATATCCTTTTCACTATTTTGCTTTTTAGAATTGGATATAGTTTCATTGAATCAGTTTTCCTCTAAGGTTATTAGTTTGTTTTGTGTCTTTAATGGTGAAAAATGTGACATAGATTATGCACTTCTTTGTTTCAGACAATTTGGTCAAAGAAAATGTTTACTTTCTAGAAAAATGTCATCTTTCTCTAATAAAATTTAGAACATGACACTAGATACACTCCTTCAGCTTTACTCGGTGTTTCATATGCATACATGGCCATTTTGAAGTCTCTATAAATATATTCTCTATCGCCAGGAGTACTCTATTTGATTTCGTAAGAATGTCATTCTTTTTTAAAAGAGAAATTTTTCTTTGCTTCACTTAGTTCAATACTAAATATCATGCACACCTTTGTTAATCCTTTAGCAATAACGTGAACCCTTTGTTTTCCACATCCTTACTTTATAGTTTACGGGAACATACATACATGCTCCACTTGCAGGGATATTTGTGCATGATTCATATATGTATTGTCCTTTTTAAAAGGTCATAAGTTATATTTCCTTCTTCGTGTTGTAGATATGTGGGTTCGTTATTGTTTAAACCGTATGTATTTGAGGATTAGTTGTACTCAAAAGGCATACAATGTTGAGATTTATCCATTCAATTTAAAGTTGTCTAGTTTGAAATTCGTACGTCTATACTTTGGAACAATACATTTGCCGCGCGACTTTACTCGGTTCTACTTAAGTTGGATCATTGTACTAATTTTATTACCTTTTTATTTACATGTAAATCTCAGAGTATATAGAGTCTTAATTCAAGACTCTAGCTAATGAAGTCTCAAAATGAGACGATGTTACCTCTCATTTGAACAATGAGTCATATTATAACGCCCCGAATCTGGTATGCGGAATGCTACATGGTGCCCATGACCCCGAAGGACCGCAACCTAACACATGACTGATATCTATACCTATTCACTTCATAATATATATATATATATATATAAATGCAGAAATAAAGGCTGATAGGCCAAAAAGTTCAATCCTGTAACATAACTGATAAAAATATAACATCTGAATGGGGTATGGAATACCCAAAATAATTGAAATAAACTATCTAAACATAATAGTATGAAAATCCTCTAACTGTCTGACTAAGGAGTTGATGGGAATGTCCCCTACTAACTCCGGCTACTGAAATAAACTGAGTACAAAAATGATAAAATAATAATCATTTCCTCGAAGGATGAAGACTTACTGCTAGCTTTGACTGCTGACGCGGGAATGCTACTGGTGCTCTGGAGATTGGGCCTCGAAACCTATGGCGTAAAGTAAAACACCATAGCGCAAATGTGTCAGTACGATGGAATGTACTGGTATGCATGTGAGGTAGGCTAATGCAAAGGTTTCACATGCATGAACTATGCTAATTAACTGAACACTATGAACGTGAGAATACATGCATGAATAAGAGACTGTAACCAAATTCGTGATAATATAATTACTGAGTCTCAATACTGATAACATGGAAATTCTAATAACTGATGTAACTGATATTCTATGAAACCGTTTCTGACAGTCTAGTTTTTGATGGAACTATCTGAGTCCTGTACTATTCTGAGTTGACTGTATCTGACAGTTCTGAAATTTGAAGAAATATCTGAGTTATTTTACTGAAACTGTATAACTGTATCTGACAGTCCTGATTCTGTAATTGAAACTGTGGGAAGTAGTCATCTAACCGACATACCCCAAAATGCACCATAATAGCTAAGATGGGGTCCAATTTGTTCCTTGATTAGAGTGGTATCAATACCGTGCCATTGGTAAGGAAAAGCTGTGAGTGACCCTTATATAATAGGTAACTCTAATGAGAACGGTGGGAACCCTCATCTAATAGGTTAGGCCACTTCACTACCCTCATATAATATGCTATGATGTCTCAACCTATGCTGGCTACATAGTTCTGGAACGCAAAGATTGCTTCTAAGAATCACACCCTCATATAACAGGTGTGTTCACATCATTGGGTTCGCTCGGTGGTAATTCCTACTCTCATCTGAATATACACTGAACGTGATTAACTGAACTGGACTAGACTGAATTCATGGAGTTCTGTTGACTAACGAAATACTACTGGGATTACTGAATTACTGAACTTTCCTGAGTCACATAACTGATTGACTTCTATGGATCATGGCCTGACTAAGGATACCGCGAAAGCATGACACTAGCTCTAGGCACAATTCTATATTTGTCAGGTACAAGTACCCCCAGGACTCGATAGAAGGAAACTACAAAACATGACTTTCTTGAATACAGGACCAACATCAACAATCCACAATACAATAAGTTGGGGATTTCATGTAGTACATGGTTATCATAATCTTTTACATGAATGGGAATAGATATCAACATACTAATATTTCATCAACTAGTCCCCTAAGTAATCCTTCAAACATTCATAATGCACAACAACATCATAGAAGTCATTTTGATAATAAAGGTGAAGCATGCATTTATCATTTGGATGACAATTTAGCTATAAGGCATAATTTATATCCCTTTAGGCATTTTATCAAACACCTTACATGCAAAACTTAAGGCATAGGTTAAATCATCAAATTTCACAAATCATAAACCACCAAATTCATGGATTTCAATTTATATTCTAACGTAGTTTCATAATTTCACATAAAGATCCCAACTTGGGAATCAAACAACAACCATCACATAAACTTGAACATCCCATAACATAGTAACATGATTCATAATTTAAATATGATTCTTGAGCTTTATGGATGAAAGGAATCCATAAATCAACACAATGCATATGTTAGTTCAATGATCCTACGAAGATTGACGGAGAAACTTCTTGAATTTGAATCCCCCAATTGGAACCCTAGATTTTTCTTGAGAGTTTTTTTAGAAAAAGAAGTATATTTTGCTTCAGTTGGGGCTAAATACCGTGTTTTGGAGCTTATATATGGGTGGAAAAAGATCATTTTGCCCTTAAAACAACCCAAAAATAGAGTGTTTACGTCACTTGGGCCATAAGATATGCGGCACACACCTTATCGCATATTCTAGATTGTGCGGTGCATACCTTATCGCATACATTAGGTTGTGCGTTGCACATCTTATGGCATAAGTTAGGTTGTACATCGCACAACTTATGTTAGGAGACACACTCCACTTTGCAAAGCCATAACTTCTTGCTCGGGTGTCGGATTTTTGTAAAAGTTGTATAGTTGGTCATCTAATTAGATTGTCTACAATTTGGTGGGTCTAAACCTGCCAAAATAACATATATACATCAATTTATGCTCGTTTAATGCTGATCCTTTCAGAAATCAAATACTAAAATTTGAGGGATTCAAAGGCTCTTAGCTTGCCTTACTCTAAGTGACTCTTATGGACACGATTAACACATCATGAGCTCTCTTCTCACTAGAATACTCATTGAAAGTCATTTACTCAAATATGAATCTCAGGATAGGAGGTTTCATACGTAGGAACAATGGTTCATTTTCTAGCTTAGAAATATATGGGGTATTACAATATCTCCCCTTGGGAACATTCGTCCTCGAATGAGACAGATTGAAAGATGATAGATAATAAACAGAATTACGTACAATACATAAACTTCTAAAATATGATTTCATGGCTGACATGACTGATAGGATGAATATATCATTCTAAAAATGCATATTTGATGCATGACTGATAAGCTGAATTCATGCATATCTAATGCATGATTATATGACTGAACTGATACATGAAATCATGACTTAAGATGCAATGGTACTTAGTACCAAGTTTATAACCGAATTTTGAGCATGAAACTGAATACCAAGTTGGTAACGAAATTGAACATGATAATTGATACCGAATTTGTAACTCAATTTTGGGACACAAAACTGAATAAACTTAAGGAAAGATATTACCTTGAGTTGAGTTTGAGTTAGCAAAAAAGAGGTGAGGATACTTGGTCCACATGTCTTCTCCTGCTTCCCAAGTTTCTTCCTCAATAGACTTGTTCCGCCAAAAAACTTTGACTAGAGGGACTTCTTTGTTCCTCAGTCTGCGAATCTGCTAGTTTAGGATTTTGACTGGAATCTCTTCGAAAGAGAAGTTTTTATGAATATCTATGCCTTCAATAGGGACTACAACTGATGAGTCACCCATACAATTATCAATCAAGGAGACATAGAACACTGGACGAACTGAGGCTAGATCTGAAGGCAATTCGAGCTCATAAACTACTTTGCCGAAGCGACTAAAAATTTTTAAGGGACCGACATATTGGGGATTGAGTTTTACCTTCTTGAGAACTTTCTTCACTCCCTTCATGGGAGATATCTCTAGATACATATAGTCACCAATCTTGAACTCGAGATCCTTTACTGAACATGCATGAATAGGAACATGAGAACATAGCTAAGTCTAAAATGTGATGCATGAACTGAATACTATGAACTAAATATCGTGTACTGAACTGAGCCCTTAAATACATGTCTCAAGGATGATATTGAAACTTGAGGGTCAACTTATGAGTACCCCCTACTCCAAACTGGATTCATTACATGAAGAAAGAATGGGATGCTTATGTCATGAAATTTTGGGGGTTCATAGTGCATCTCCCCCTTGGTATGCTATGTCTCTTAAAGAATGCTGACTTGGCTGAGATGTTGAGAAAAATTGGGGCGATGCACAAGGAAACTACGAACTGAATCGTGATTGATTATCTGAGATCTGAAACTGTGTCATGATACTTAGACTGATCTTAGCTTACTTCTATATAGTTGGTTAATCTAAGAATGGTTACATTTATGATACGTCGGATAGTATGTCTGGATGGAAAGGACGGGAACCCAAGCCATGCGTACTTGTCCGTCGGACTGCTAAACTGAATTATTGGATTTGCGGATTACCTCATGCTGAAAACTTATAATTGATAGGAGCCTTTCTTTAAAAATCTTTCTATAGAGTTCTAGTGGCTTTAGGGTGCAAGGAAACCTTGGCGTGATCTGATTAAGATAGATGAATAAGAAATCATCACTTGGATAAATTTTAATAAGATGAATTGAGGTCTACGAACATGATTTAAGATGAGGTGACTAAGCCTCCTATACTGCAATTGAGACTACTCAAAATATTCACGTGGGTGCTGAGCACGAGTGCATAAATATTTTGACTTATCTGATTAACTGGATAGCTGATAGCTGAATACTAGGCATGTAAGACTGAACTATACTTAGTCTGAATAGTTGTACTGAGGTTATCAAATATTATGCATAGGATGTAAGAACTAACTGAGAAACATGAGGTAACTTGAGCATGGATTCATGAGGTCTGTATTATTTGTTAATGCGGGACCAAGTGTATGACATAATTTGGAAACATTCTGTAAACTGAGGTACTGAAATACTAATAACTGAGTAACTGACAATTGTACGCTAGGGTCAAGCAAGTTTGAAACTGAACTGAGTTTCTGATCTGATTACTGAACTGAAGTTGACATTATAACTAAGGCTGTAACTGGGACTCATAATGGAACTAAATATTGGGTCCTGCTAACTGAATACTGATAACTGAGGTTTAGACTGATATTGAAGGACTTAATTCTGAGATTGAACACTGATCACTGAGTACTGAATACTGAAACTGTAACTGAAATGGCAAATGAGTTTTGATACTTACGTAATGAGGATTGAAATAAGTCAAGGACTGAATGTACACTCACACTCTGTACTTTCCCAACTTCTAAATACTACCTCTTGCTAGCCATTTACTTGCACACTAACATGGCATTCAAGCCTATCTTCATAACTACACCCTCGTGTACAATAAGCATACAACAATCTTATCTTAATATGTAACATCTACTCTCTCTCATCTATGCAACTGCTTATCACTACACAATTTTCACAAAGAGAGCTTACTGAAGGGTTGAATCAGGAAGACCTGAAGCATGAATGGATACTAACTGAACCTTGACACTTGACTGAAGCTTGATAAATAGAATATAAACATAATGGATTCACCAAGAGGTCTAAACTGAGAATATGCTTAACATAGTCTGAATTTAACTGATCGGTAGGGGTGTAGCAGGAGTCATGAAAGCTGAGTATATTGTAGAGCATGATATTTATACATGAGTCATGAGCTGCATGACCTGAGTTTGGAGTTTTTTGTATTCGTGGGACTTGATTTGTATTATTGAGGGGAATAGAACTGAACTTCTTATGTTGGGAACTGGAATCATACATGATTCTATGAACAACGTGCGAATATAAGTTGGGTTCATGGAACTGAGATGTGAATCATGCATAGGCATCATGCTGAATGGAATAAAAAACTTTACACTGAGATAAGAATGGGTATGGAATCATTTTCTCCTTACTCCCTTTTTATACGTACTGGCACTACTATTGGAATTTGAGAGCCTGACTTGGTCACTTGGTCTATCATCTCCCCTTTAGCTTTAAGCCATCATCATAAGTCTGTGAATACTTTACTAAACTCTGAACTGAACTGCAATCATCATTACATACTTATACTCTATTCGACACATCGTTGCCTTACTAAACACACCATCTACTTTTGTTTCTTCATAGACTACTAATATCACATCTCCTAACTCACATCCCCACCTTCATACTTAGTATCAAATCAATAAACTTAAATTTTTGCTAGCACTGTTCAAGCCTACTGATTTACTTTAGTAAAACTATCCCCATGAATACATAGTTTGTTCAATACGGATAATACTATCCCAACTCTACTACTGCTCAACTCCTATGTTCGTGCATCTAACTCTAGGTTATATGCTATCATAAAATTCTGAGAAGGGGTCTGATGGCATATCTATATTCAGGTTCATGGATGAGTTCTCATGGTCATGAATAAAATATGAAAAATTTGGAACATAATGGAACTGATGGGATACTCTTGAGCCTGTGGGCAATCCCATAATTATCTGCCGGGACTGTCTGTGAAAGCCCTATCCCTAGGACTTTGAGCTTCACTGTTTCTGTTACCTTGAAAGTAAGGTAGAGTTGATATGAGTGAAGCATGATTAGAATCTTCATGAGTTTCATAAAGAACCTTTTTATAGCACGATTTGAGACATAAAAGAAGAAAAATTGTTTCTAAAACATCTCATAGCCTCTTGGACATAAGTGTGGTGCACAATACACCCATGTGCAAGACTCTACTAGATGCGACTTTCAGACTTTCTAGGACACTATTGAACCTTAGGCTCGGATATCAAGTTTGTAACACCCCAAGTTTGGTACCCGAAATGCTACAAGGTGCCTATGACCCCGAAGGACCATAAGCTAACCCATGACTGATATCTGTACATGTACACTGCATATTATATGTATGTAAATGCGGAAATAAAGGATGATAAGCCATAAGGTTCAATATTGTAAGATAACTGATAAAAACATAATATCTGAATGGGGTATGGAATACCCAAAATAACTGAAACAAACTATCTAAACATAATAGTTTGAAAAGCCTCTAATTGTCTGAATAAGGAGTTGATGGGACATGTCCCCAACTAACTCCGGCTACTGAAATAAACTGAGTACGAAAATGATAAAATAATAATCGTGTCCTCGAAGGATTAGGACTCACTGCTATCTATGACTACTAATGTAGGAATGCTACTGGTGCTCTGGAGCTCGTGCCTCAGAACCTATGGCATAAAGTAAAACATCATAGTGCAAATGCACCAGTACAATGGAATGTACTGGTATGCATGTGAGGTAGGATAATGCAAAGGTTTCACATGCATGAACTATGCTAACTGACTGAATAATATGAATGTGAGAATACATGCATAAATAAGAGACAATAACTGAATTTGTAATAATATGATTACTGAGTCTGAATACTGATAACATGTAAATTTTGATAACTGATGTAACTAATATAACTGATATTTTGAGCCACTATGTCTGACAGTCTAGATTTTTATGAAACTATCTGAGTCCCATACTTTTCTGAGTTGATTGTATCCGACAGTCCTAAAATCTGAAGAACTATCTGAGTTCTTTTACTGAAACTATATGACAGTATCTGATAGTCCTAATTCTATAATTGAAACTGCGGGAAGTAGTAATCTAACTGATATGCCCCAAAATGTGCCATAATAGCTAAGATGGGGTCCATTCTGTACCCTGATTGGAAGGGTATCAATACCCCACCACCGGGAAGGACAAGCTATGAGTGACCCTCATATAATAGGTAAATCTAACGAGAGCGGTGGGAACCCTCATATAACAGGTTAAGACACCTCATCTACCCTCATATAATAGGCTATGATGTCTCAACCTACTCTGGCTACGTAGTTCTGGAATGCAAGGATTGTTTCTAAGAATCACACCCTCATATAACAGGTGCGTTCCTATCCTTGGGTTCGCTCGGTGCTAATTCCTACTCCCATCTGAATAGAAACTGAACGTGATTAACTAAACTGGACTAGACTAAATTCATGGAGTTTTGTTGACTGATGGAATACTACTGGGATTACTGAATTACTGAGCTTTCCTGAGTCACATAACTGATAGACTTCTATGGATCATGGCATGACTAAGGATATCGTGAAAGCATGACACTAGCTCTAGGAACAATGCTATGTTTTTCAGGTACAATTACCCCCAGGACTCGATAGAAGGAAACTACAAAGCATGGCTTTGTTGAATACAGGACCAACATCAACAATCGATAATATAATAAGTTGGGGATTTCATGAAGTACATGGTTATCAAAATCTTTTACATGAATGGGAATAAATATCAACATACCAATAATTCATCAACTAGTCCCCTATTTAATCCTTCAAACATTCATAATGCACAACAATATCATAGAAGTCATTTTGATAATAAAGGTGAAGCATGCATTTATCATTTGGATGACAATTTAGCTATAAGGCATAATTTATATCCCTTTAGGCATTTTATCAAACACCTTACATGCACAACTTAAGGCATAGGTTAAATCATCAAATTTCACAAATCATAAACCACCAAATTCATGGATTTCAATTTATATTCTAACGTAGTTCATAATTTCACATAAAGATCCCAACTTGGGAATCAAACAACAACCATCACATAAACTTGAACAACCCACAACATAATAACATGATTCATAATTTAAATAGGGTTCTTGAGCTTTATGGATGAAAGAAATCCATAAATCAACACAATGGATACGTTAGTTCAATGATCCTACGAAGATTGACGGAGAAAATTCTTGAATTTGAATCCCCCAATTGGAACCCTAGCTTGTTCTTGAGAGGTTTTTGAGAAAAAGAAGTATATTTTGCTTCAGTTGGGGCTAAATCCCGTGTTTGGGAGCTTATATATGGGTGGAAAAGGACCATTTTGCCCTTAAAACAACCCAAAAATGGAGTGTTTACATCACTTGGGCCATAAGATATGCGGCACACACCTTATCGCTTATTCTAGGTTGTGCGACGCATACCTTATCGCATACATTAGGTTGTGCATTGCACATCTTATGGCATAAGTTAGGTTGTACGTCGCACAACTTATGTTAGGCGACACACTCCACTTTGTAAAGCCATAACTACTTGCTCGAGTGTCGGACTTTGGTAAAATTGGTATCGTTGGAAAGATAATTCGATTATCTACAATTTAATGGTTCTAAACCTGACAAAATACCATATATACATCAATTTATGCTCATTAAAAGATGACCCTTGCAGAAATCAAATATTAAAACTTGAGGGATTCAAAGTCTCTTAGCTTGCCTTACTCTAAGTGACTCTAATGAACACGCTTAACACATCATGAGATCTCTTATCACTAGGATACTCATTGTAAGTCATGTACTCAAATATGAGTCACAGGATAGGTGGTTTCATACGTAAGAACAATAGTTCATTTTCTATCTTAGAAATATATGGGGTATTACACATATTCTATACTCTGAAGTCAAATCCTCTAGTAGTTTAAAGCCTCTTCATTTCCTTCAAGTTTATTTCCTTTGTATACATATGTGATATTATCTTTAATTACTCTACTTTTTTTACATATTAACATTGAAATTTATATCTTGTTTGCATATTTTTGGACTAGTATAAGTTTTATTATCATGATAGCGAATGTAGCCATTTTTAATCGAATTTAACTTAATCACTAGATTTAGAGGTAATTATATCATCTAAAGAATAAATTTGGTAGGTAGAAGACACATCCTTTGAATAGTTAGTCCAGTTGTTAGAACCTTAAGTTTTAACTAATTAGTAGTATTGATTTAACCAAATATAGGTTTTGGTGGTGGACGAATTTATTACCATTAAACTTGATTATTGGCTTTACTTATTTTGGATATAGTAAATTAATTTCATTTCAACTAAAAGATGGCAGCTATGCCAGTTTGATTTCACGATCCATTCTTAGGATTTTTAATGGCAAAAAAAACTTTATTTTGTAAAACATGTCTTTTCTTGATAAAATAAAATCCCAAGTCACCATAGATTTAAGAGATTATATACATTTAAAGTTATATTTCAATAATTCATTTAGTATGGTATGACTAAATTTTGTATTTATATTTATTTTATAAAATTGATGAAAGAAGGGCAAAAGATCTTTTTTAGAGTAAAAAGAATGAAACCTGCGTAATGTGATTAATATTTTGTTCAAATTGATAATTAGAAACCTTTGTATATATATATATATATATATATATATATATATATATATATATATATATATATATATATATATATATATATATATATATATATATATATATATATATATATATATATATATATTTTAAATAAAAGTGATTAAATTTTTTTTCTATATCTTTAAAAAAAATGATTTGAAATAACTTCTTTAGTAAATCTTTTCAAAATGATTTGAACTAACTTTCTTTTTTGACAACAATAAAGTTTGCATCATTTTAAGGACAATAAAGGTTATCTTCCATAATTTTTGTAGAGGAATAATTTTTAATATTTTTAATTTCCAACTTATAACTGATTAACATATATTATTTTAAATAAGATATACAATGCATCACTGATGTTTTCTTTCTTTCTTAAAGTAATATTTTACTTATCTAATCTAAGTTTGACCAGTTAATCATAATTACCGAATCCTTTAGGGTGCTTAATTCCTTCTCTATAGGATAATTAGAGCACTTACTTAGAATCACTTAGTTAAGTTAACCTTAAATGAAGTCTTTATTCATTTTAAATCAATTAGTTTAAAGTAGGTGTCATAATTCACCGTAGAACTAATTAGGTGGCAATTTCTTTATTTTAATAAGAAGTTTTCCAATATGTTGTACACTATTTTGACCTCGTGCTAAAATGGGGTGTAACAGCTAGGAGACTTCACTGGAGATTATTAGGTTCTTAACCACAATAAACTTGGGTTAATAAGTAAGTTTTCTAATATCTATTTATTTTACCTTATCTGCTTTATGTGTTTATCGTGTTTATGTGATATAAGTTGTTTATTTACTATTACTTTATATAAATTATTTGTTATTGCTTTATATAAAATGTCATTTCTTTCATATTTCTTCCATGTGGAAAAATTGACACAATCACACGTACATGTGAGGTGTGTTTTATGGACCCGCAAACTTCTTTCAAAGTTTATATTTTAGGAGATTTAGCATATGCGTGGTGTGTCCGGATATTTTTCCTGTCTGACCGCATAGCCTTCTCACTCAAGTTATTCACTCAGGAACCTTGTGTCTAGTAAGCCAAATTTTTGAAAAACTTAAGATAGAACTTCCCTGGCTATAGGGTGGTTTTACCCATGGTGTCATTCCACAAATTTAGAAAACGCCCTTTTGTCAAATAGGTTTAAAACCCAATGATAACCGCTCTTATTATATAAATGTGATAGTGATAAACGGATTCAAGCCTAATTGTGACACTGTGAGTTTGGAAAATGTGTACTTATTTTATT
The DNA here is from genome assembly GCA_030864215.1 of Capsicum pubescens. Classification (NCBI taxonomy): domain Eukaryota; kingdom Viridiplantae; phylum Streptophyta; class Magnoliopsida; order Solanales; family Solanaceae; genus Capsicum; species Capsicum pubescens. Next base: position 156,147,436 of record CM061548.1, read on the forward strand.
GTACTTACACTGTAGGATGGATTTAGTTCCTTAAGTGCCCAAAATTAGAATGGTCTAAGGTGTTCCTCACAAGTTGAGGATATGGTGGAAAAATTTTGATTCGACTGAAAAATTAGGGTTCCTCTCTACACTCTTCAAGATCTATCCCGATAAGCATGTGATTAGAGAGTTGATTCCATTTTGGGACCCAGATTGAGTTGTCTTTACATTTAAAGACTTTGAACTCACCCCCACATTAGAGGAGATCTATTACTTCCCTAATTTGAAGTATCAAGGGAGAGGTCAGATCTTCCCCCACAGTTAGTCAGGGAAGAAATTTCTTTGCTATTTGGAATTGAAAAACACCGATAAACTACATTGTATCAAAAATAATTGGGCTTCTTTGGATTATTTGTACGGAAGATATGGTCTTCAAGATAGTTATAATCAATTCAAGAAAGAATTTACTTGCACTTCTACCCATTGGAGATTTAGAAGTCCGATTTCATTTGTCGTTGCTTTGCTAGGGACTTTGGTATTTCCACAAGATTATGAAAACATCAGTACTTTCATATGTTTTGTAGCTCGAGCACTTTTTAAAGGAGTTGATGATGCAGAAATCACCTTGGTTCCTAGGATCTTAGCAAAAATATTTCGTGCACTAGGAAAGTGTAAAAGAGGTGAAACAAAGTTCTTTGAAGGTAGAAATATGATCGACATAATGTTTAGTGATTCACCTAAGATTGATACTTATGATAACATGATGAGAAGATTTGTGTCCCTGATCGACACTGATGATTGGTTTGAGTTTTTAGCCTCTCGTACTAGTGACCAAATCTAGTGGAGATACCCATTACTTTCATGTTCCACGACTTACGTATGATATAGAGGAATTTATTATATTGAGCTTATCAGATTATGAGGTCTTCAACCATATGCTCTGATGTGTGTACTCCGACTGTTTGGTTAGACGCAAATCATCCCTCTATAAGCAAATATACAAGTTTTGGAATTCCTTTTAGGAAAAGATTTTTGAGTTACTAGGGCAAATCAAATTCTACATGAATGGAGTAACATTCTCACAATAGATTTTAGAGGCGGACCAACAGAGTGTATTCCAGAATATCAGGTATGGGTTCGAGGATATCATGGAGATATAGACCCTAGTAAAGAAGGTGAACAAGGTTTTGAGGATATTTGGATGACTATTTGGACAAGGGATTTTTATAACCACAGTGGTCATGCCTGAAATGTGGGCTCAAATGGATAACATATTGCAGTATTTAGAAAATGCGGGAGCGGGGCCTAGCAATGCTGGGGCATCATCTTCACTTCCTTCACCGACGTGACCAGAAGTAGGTTCTAGGCCAAATCTTAGGATTATTTTCTTTTTCATGTATTTTGAGCTTATTTCTTATCATTGTACTCGATCAATATTTCAATGAAATTTTCCTTTTTTTTAATTTCCAAACTCAAAGATTGTCTCAAATTAATGGGTTGGATAGATTTATCATAATTTCAATTATTTGGCGCTTAGGCCCACCTCTTTACACAAAAGAGGTCCCGTGCATAATAGGATACATTGTTGTTTATTAAAATTTCTTTTTATTATGTGCTTTGTTTGAACATGATGCATGGTTTTCTTTATTTTCCAACATTGTTTGCTTAATTGCGAGTTATTTTATTTATGCAAGTACAAATATTTTTCTTTTTTTGAAGGTTTTCTTTCGTTAAGTTTATTCCCCCCGATGTTTGATTTGTGTTGACTACAAACTAGCTAATCACCCATACTTTAAGAGATCAAAAGCACGAGCAAACGACAACATGACTGATTCGGGTACACCTAAGAACTTAGGACTTGTCACCGTCCCAAGAGGGGAACCCGAGACTTCGGGAGAGAGATATGCAACTCTTCATGATGAACATATAGCCCATATGATTCAATAAATGGCCGATATGCAAAGTGAAAATGATCGAATTTGAAACTTCACCAAACTATCCATTAGCATGAATACTCCACTTCCTGAACATGGAACAAGTACCACAGTACCATTTTCTTTTCCACCTGTTTATTCTCCTTTCCCCAACAATTTCCACTAAATCCTTCACTCCACAAAAATAACACTATTTCTTTTAAATCTCCCACTAACCCACAAGAAAACATCCCACAACAAGTCAACTCGAGATAAAAAAAACCTATAACCCTTCACTGCTCTGTATGTTTCTCAAGCTCTACTTACCCAAACTTTATTTACCCAAACTCTACATACCTAAACTATCCTACTTGCCCAAACTGCCCCAGTTATCTAAAACCACCAAGCTAACCCACATATATCGATGGCACATGCTTCAATTTCTAACACGCAATATGTGTCATCAGTATATATAGAGGGAGCTCAATCTTTCACTATTCCAATGCCAACCACGTAAGAAGTTGATCCTTAAAAAGAGTTGGAAAAGGAAGTAAGGCCAAAAATGGATGATAATTTAGCATAGGAGATTCATAGTTTAAAAGAAGCATTCAGAAGCATCCAAAAACACAAAGGATATGAAGGGCTTGAGTATGAAAATTTATGTATTCCCGAATATTGAGTTGCCTATAGGGTATAAGGTGTCAAAGTTTGATATGTTTGATAGAAAAAGGAATCCTCGAGCCCATTTAAGGTCATATTATGACAAACTAGTTGGAGTGGGGAAAAATGAAGCCATTAGAATGAAGTTGCTTATAAGGAGTTTGACAAGAGAAGATCTAGATTGGTACACGAGCCAAAACTCACAGAAATGGCGTACTTGGAATGCCTTGGTGCAAGAATTTATTTATAGGTTCAGGTTTAAATCTAAAGTCATCCCAGATAGGTTCTACTTAATGAAGATGGAGAAGAAATTGAGAGAGTCCATCAAAAATATGCCATGCGATGGAGAGTATATTGAGCAAAAGTTCAACCTCCAATGACGAAAAGCGAGATGACTTCTCTATTTGTGCAGTCTTAAAAAGATGCAACGTATTATGACAAGTTGATAAGCGTGGTTTCAAAAAAGTTCTCTGAGGTTGTTAGGATAGGAGAATTCATTGAAGAAGGTATTAAAACTAGGAGAATCAATAATCTAGCAGCTTTACAAGCAATAAGTAAGGTAATTCAGTCTGATTTAGCTAGGGAAGCTAATAAAGTGAAAAAGGATGAAGTTTCTACTGTCATGACCATTCAAGAGAAAGGCTGAACCAAATGTTAACATACCAAAATCTAATACCCAAGCCTTCCTACTATAACTAATATACCCAAACTCTTCATCTGTATTACCAACCTTTACCTACCTTAGATTAAGTTTATGTCACCCACCCATCATATTGCCTACCTCAAGCCCTAACCTATTAAAACCCGCCACAATATCAACCTACCTATCCTCTTTAAACTAACTACCAACTACAAAATAGTCCTTCGAATTCACCCAGACCTCGTCTAAACTATGAAAAAGGGCCAACCAAAACCTATACACCTCTACCTGAAACCTTTTCCTAACTATATGAAAAATTGAGAACTGTAGGAGTACTCTAACTGATCCAAGGTAGAATTCCCAATCCTTTGCCTGGATAGTATAATGGAATGAAGGACTGTACTTATCACTCTAGGGTAGTTGGGCATGACACTAAGAGTTTCCTTTCTCTTAAGGATAAGATTGAGACATTAATCAAAGAAGAAGTTATTCAACTCAAGAGGGATCCCCCCAATGTGAACAATAATCCATTGTCAAATCATGAGAATGCCCATGTGAATATTATAACCATAGATGAAGAATGTAATTTGGAAGGAACTATTGTATCAGTTATTAATAAAGAAAAGGTTGAAACAACAACTTTCATTGTACCCGAAACTAAAGTGCAGGTGCAAGCTCCAATTGAGGTAAAATCTCTTATTCCTAGGACTACGATCAAAGCCTTAGTTTCTCAATCAACTTCTTTAGATACCAAAGTAGTTGCTTAGAATTATTCAACTGATGGAAGGGATAGAGGAAAAGGAAAGTTACTTCTAGAAGTTGCTGCTGTAGGAATGAAAAGATCTGGGTGTTGTTTTTCCCCCAAAGGAGTTGTGCAAGGAGCGCCTAATAAGGAGAATAGTTAAAAAAAATTGATAGAAGACTAGGTAGAGGATTTCTAGAGGAGTATTATGTTGTTGAATAGCTAAAGAAAACTCCTGTCCAAATCACCTTATTGTCATTATTGATGAATTCTGCAACTCACAGGAGAGCTCTGGTGAAGGTTTTGAATGAAGCTTATGTGCCGACTGAGATAACTAGTGATAATCTTTCAGACCTAGTGGGGAAAGTTCTGGAAGCTAATATAGTCCTTTTTCATAAAGACAAGTTGCCGCCTGAGGTCCTAGGGCCTAATAGAGTACTGAAATAACTGTCTGGTGTAGGGACAAGTTTGTTTCCAAAGTTCTCATTGACAATGGCTTAGGTTTTAATATTTGTGCTTTTACTTCCCTTCGAGCTTTGGGAATTGACATTAATAAGGTTCGTGAAAGTAATGTGAGGGTTAAAGTCTTTGATTAAAGTCAAAGATGAGGTATTGGAGAAATTGATTTGGTGCTACAAATTGGACCGGTCGAGTTTACTGTAGAATTCCAAGTCTTGGACATTTATGCTAGTTACAATCTATTACTCAGAAGATAGTGGTTTCACAGTTATGGCGCAATCCCTTCTACCTGCACCAAACTTTGAATTTTTTTTGGGGTTATCAGGAGATTATGATTTTTGAAGAGAAAAATAATTCTATCTACTAGGAGAACTCTGTCCCTAGTATTGAATGAATAGAACAATAGGATGGATCTATTTTTATGTTAAGGAGATCATGTGTACTGCTTAGGTAGAAAGGTTAAAGTTGCCACTAGCACTTATGATGGTGGCCTTAGAAGTATTAAAAAATGGGTTTGTGCCTATTCAAGGTCTTGGTGTGAACTTGGATGGAATACTAGATCCAGTCAAATTATCTGGACAGAAGAGAACTTTTGGTCTTAGATATGAGCCCACTCTTGAAGAATTCTCATCGGCTAATCTCAAAAGGAAAGGTGACATTCTCTTGCCAAAGCCTATCCCACTTCTAAATCAGTCATTTTCCGAAGTGTTTGTTGCCCAAGTATCAGAGGAATAGGCTGAAGAAGACCTCGTGGAAGGACTTAAAAACTTATTCATAGAAGAAGTTGAGTGCAATGCTATTTTGGAGGACTGCATCAAGAACCTGACAATCTGGGATGCTGAGCCTGGAGATGCATTGAACAATTAGACTTGTACCCCATCCGCAGTTCTTCTAGAATCTTGGTAGATGATTGAATTATTATTAATGAAAACAACATGATTTAAAATTGAGGCCTGAATCATGTTTATGCATTTATGTGTTTTACCTCCATTTTTGAAAGCTTAAATTCCAAATCCAAACTAATTTTTGTTGTTTTTATTTTAAATCACCTTTAATAATTTATTTCCTCTTTTTCCTTTTTCAGCAAGCAAACTAACAAAACTGCTAATACTATAAATGTGACATATAATGAAACAAGCGAAACAATTCCAAATAGAGAACAAGACTTTGCAGAATGTGAAGAAGACACGATGTTTGATGGGTTGACTAAGGAACTTAAACATATTAAAAATAAGGCAAAACCAAATTTGGATGAAACTGAGATGATTAACTTGGGGAATTCAGAACTCATGAGAGAACAACAATTACCATCTATTTGACTCTGTCCCAAAGGAAAGAATTGATTGATCTCTTAAAGAAGTATATAGACGTGTTTGCATGATCGTATGATGATATGATAAGACTACGCACAAATAATTATTTCACATTGGTTGCCAATCAATCCATCTTGTACTCCCATAAAGCAAAAGTAGAGAAAGATCAAACCTAATTTGAGTTTGAAAGTCAAGGAGGAAGTATCCAAGCAATTCAATGCCAATGTCATTCGAGTCACAAAGTATCCCACTTGTTAGCCAACATTATACCCGTTCCAAAAAAAGATGAAAACATCAGAATATGCGTGGATTATCCATATCTCAAAAAAGCTAGCCCAAAAGATGATTTTTCTCTCCCAAATATTCACATACTCATTGATAATTTTGCAAAGTACGAGTTGTAGTCATTTTTTGATTGCTTTGCAGGGTACCACCAGATCCTAATGAATGAAGAATATGTTGAGAAAACTACATTCATCACATCTTGGGGAGTATACTGTTATAAGGTGATGCCTTTTAGACTCAAGAATGCAGGGGCAACTTATATGAGGTCCATGACTACCATTTTTTATGATGTAATCCTCAAGAAGATTGAAGTCTATGTAGATGACAACATTGTAAAGTCGCGAAAGGGCTTGGATCACATGACAGATTTGAAGAAGTTCTTTGATAGGCTGAGACGGTACGACCTAAAATTGAATCCTGCAAAGTATGCATTCGGCGTCTCTACTGGGAAGCTATTGGGTTTCATCGTGAGTAGGAAATCCATAGAAGTGGATCCTTAAAAAATAAAGGTTATTCAAGACTTGCCTCCTCTAAGAAGTCGAAAGGACGTGATAGGTTTCCTAGGTCGACTCAATTACATTAGTCGGTTTATTACACAGTCCACAATGATTTTTGAATTGATATTCAAGCTGTTGAGAAAAGATACTGCTACCATATGCACAGAAGATTGCTAGAAAGCTTTTAACAGAATCAAGGAGTATTTGTCTAATCCACCCATTTTGGTGCCCCCAAAACCCGGAAGGCCATTGCTTCTATATTTGTCTGTATTAGACAATGCATTTCGTTGTGTTTTAGGACAGCATGATAAAACTGAAAAGAAGGAGCAAGTTATATATTACTTAAGAAATAAGTTCACGCCTTATGAAGCCCGATATACATTGTTGGAACGTACATGTTGTTCCTTGACTTGGATTTCACAAAAGTCAAGGCATTACATGTGTGTATACCACTTTTCTCATCTTTAGGATGGATCCGCTCAAGTGTATATTTTAAAAGCCCATGCCTATCGGGAATCTAGTAACGTGGCAAATTTTACTAAGTGAATTTAACATTATTTATGTTACTCAAAAGGCGGTCAAAGAACAAACGTTAGACGACTATTATGCTTAAAACCCTATAGATGAAGAGTGAAAGCCTCTTAAAACTTATTTCCTAGATGAAGAAGTTTTATTTATTGGAGAGGATGTATTAGAAGAATATCCAAGTTGGAGAATGTTCTTTGATGGCGCTGCAAACATCAAAGGAGTTGGTATTGGGGAAGTACTAATTTCACAATCAGGCCAGCATTACCCAATATCAGCAAAGCTCAGGTTTCCATGCACTAAAATTATGGCAGAGTATGAGGCTTGTATTCTTGGTCTTAGAATGGCTACTGATATGAACTTATAGGAACTCTTGGTTATACAAGATTCATATTTAGTAGTTCATTAAGTATAGGGCAAATGGAGTGTCAAGAACGTGAAGCTGCTTTCATATCTGGAGTGCGTGAAAGAGTTGCGCAAGAAGTTCATCAAGGTTGAATTTAAACATGTCTAGAGAATTCAGAATAAGTTAGCAGATGCATTGGCGACCTTGTCCTCTATGATTCAACATCCAGATAAGAATTTTATAGATCCTATCAAGTTGAATGTACAAGTTCAACCAACCTACTATTTTCACATAGATGTGGAACCAAATAGAAAATCCTGGTACTATGACAATAAGAGGTATCTCAAGGAGAGAGACTATCCAAAAAGCATAACCAGTACTCAGAAGAGAACACTTCAGATATTGGAAAATAACATTTTTTTCCAAATAGAGAAATCCTTTATTAAAGGACTCCTGATTTTGGATTGTTAAGGCGCGTCGACACTCAGGAGGCGACCAAGTTAGTCGAAGAAATACATGGGGCATGAGTGGGCCGCATATGAATTTTTTTGTTTTGGCAAAGAAAATTCTTCGAGCTAGTTATTTTTTTATGACAATGGAAATAGATTGCATTTGGTTTGTCCAAAAATGTCATCAATGTCAGATTCATGGTGATTTGATTTATGTGACACTAAATGAACTCAATATGACGAGTTCTGCTTGGCTGTTTGTTGCTTGGGGTATAGATATCAACGGTCCTATTGAGCCAGCTGGATCAAAAAGAAATAGATTTATTTTGGTATCTATTCACTATTTCACTAAATGGGTAGAAGACTCTTCATACAAGTCTTTGACAAAAAAAGTGGGGATAGATTTTGTCCTCAATAACATTATTTGTCAATTTGGAGTTCTTGAGTCAACTATAACAAATAATAGAGCTGATATCAATAGTGGCTTGATCTGTGAGATATGTGAGAAGTTTAAGATACTTATCATAATTCTCTCCCTTACTGCCCTCAGATGAATGGAGCAGTTAAGGCCGCCAACAAGAATATATAACGGGATATTGTGAAAGATGTTTGATAACTACAAGCATTGGCACAAGAATTTGTCATTTTCCCACCTTGTCTATCACACCACTATTAGGACTTCTACAAGAGCAACGTCTTATCTGCTGGTTTATAGAATGAAAACAGTGTTACCTGTAGAAGTAGAGATACCACCTTTGAGAATCATTCAGGAAGTTGATTTAAGTGATGTCAAATGGATTCAAAATTGGTATAAATAGTTGATGCTAATTGATGAAAAGAGGATGAATTAATTTGTCATGGGCAACTTTGTCAGAATAGAATGGCCAAAGATTTCAATAAGAAGGTAAGAACGAGATAATTCAAATCGGGACAATTGGTGTTGAAGCACATATTTCCCCACCAGAGTAAAGTTAAGGGAAAATTTGCACCCAACTGGAAAGGGCCTTACATCATTCACCGAGTAATGATAGGGGGATCATTGATCCTAGCAGAAATAGATGGTTAAGTGTGGCTAAAATCCATCAATGCAGATGTTTTGAAGAGATACTATGTTTAGAAGCCTTTATTTTTATTTTTTCAATATTCCTTTTTATATGTAATGAAATAACAAATGACCTAGTTCCCTTGGGGGAATACATAGGAAACTCACATTGGGTTTGGTCTCTTGAGTAGAAATTTTTCAAAAAAAATCCCTTTTGCTTGTAATGCAAACTACGGTTGACCTGACTTCTTTGGCGGATACATAGGTGACTCACAAGAAGAAAAATTCAATTCCCCTTTTATCATGTAATGAATTACGTTTGGCCTTATTTTTATGGGATACGTAGGCAACCCATAGCGGATTCAGCCCCCTAGTTTTAAATTTCTTAAGTGTATTTCATGAACTACGCTTAGCCTGATTTCTTTAGCGGGATAAGTAGGCAACCTATACAAGGCTCGATCTTATAATTTTGGAATGCCAATATCTCGCTCAAACCAAAATTGGGACAACTATTAAGGGGCATCGTTTTAAGAAATGGTTGAAAAGACGTCGAGAGATATTGAAGAGTGTGGGTTCTACCAAGCTGTTGAAAAAAGGGACATTCTCTTTGGATAAAGGATGTTCGCATTATTCGACAATATGTCACAGCTCAAAAGTTTGGCTGAATTTCTTTTTACCACTATGTATATTGGCATATTTTATTTATCAAGTTATTTATTACTCTGATTTATCTGCTATTTTAAATAATTTTTACTCAAATATTTTCTTATTATCTATTGGCGGAGATTGAAATAGATGGGGTTATGAGTCCAAACAAAGCTGAAAGTACAGAGTATCAAGAGACAAACCTTCCAAGTCAACATAAATCAACCCCTCCTCACCAAATTTATAAAGTTTCTTTGAGCACAGGTTCTGAAGAATAACAGAAGTCAAAAGTTAAAAACATTTACAGTTTTGCGGGGATTGCACCTCGAATGGATCGAATTTACTTTAAAGCATCTAGGAGAAATTATGCCTTTGTAATAATATTGATTAAATGATTTTGAAGATTTTACAAAGATTTTAAATGCATTGCACATGACTTCTGTATAGTCTACATAAATTCAATTTTTATATGTTGTAGAAGTGTTTTTAAATGCTTAAATGAATAATACATGAATTTCAATTACTTTGCATATATGCTTTAAAATACACCGCACACGTACTGCACAAATGCTTTAAAATATATTAAAATGCATTGCACATGGCTTTAATGACTCTTCATAATCACAAACGCACTGCACAACCACTTTAAGTTATTTTGCATTATGATTGACTTTCATTTCCTTCTAAATCACTGCACAATCGTTAAGTTATTTCACACTATGCATGACTTTCATTTTCTTATAAAGTCACTACATAATCGCTTTAAGTTATTTCGCAATATGCATGGCTTTAAATTCTTTTATAGCACCGTATAATTGCTTTTTGATAACTTCACAAAAACCTATAGATGCACTAAAAAAATGCTTTATAGAAATTCAATGCTTGCAAAAGTTATTTTTCATAAATAATTATCTTAGAAAAAAACATTCATCCATCAATCATTTGGCTGAAAATGCCTCATCATCATAATTTTCTTAATTTAAGGCCTCATCTTCATCACCGAAAGACATTATTCACATGAATCATCGACCTAAATGTTTATTTTTCATAATATTTGTTTTTAGCTTACAAGACTGCATTTTCATAAACTACCACCCGAGAGGCGTTATTTTCATTAATTCACTGAATGCATTTATTATTTGCATACTAATTACTTTATCTAGTTCATGTTTCACAAGAACTTAAGCACACACTGGAACCATTTCATAGCAGTGAACTGGGGAAATTTGTTGGGAATGAAGATCAGACTCACAACAAAGATCAAGAGTCTACCTCAAACATCACTTGACTTGACTCCCAAATGTCCTGTACATATCGATAATTCGATGATCAAGTTCTCTCATTCTCATCTTCTATATTCCTGAATTATCATATTCAGTGTCATCATAATTCGACACTGACACTATCTTTATAAGGTCGTGTCCTTTTTTATAATCTACAGGTATTATTAGTATTGAATTACATATGGCCCGATTCTCATGCAACCCGAGATATGTAGATAGCTTGAAGATCAGAGTTCGTTCATATTCCTCCCAAGCATTTTTCATAATTATCATTTCATATTTTATTAGCTGGACAAAATTAGGTTACTAAGTCAACTTCTTTGTTCAAAAACTCTTCCGTCATTGCCAACCAAGAGGGATAGCGTTTGACACCCAATTTTAATCTGTATTTCTTTCAAGTCATCTTTTTGTGCTTCTAAGTAATTTTTATAACTTTAAAAAAATGCTTGTATGTTATTTCTATAATTAGGAGTTTATCCAAATCTAGCCACTATTTATATTTAAACTTAAAATCATCGTCGACATTATTATTATTATTATTATTATTAATCATCATTATTATTTAATATTATTTTTATTATATTTTAAATTATCGTCGCATTTCCTATAAACTTGCGCAAAAGATATTATATTTATTTTCATTTAATTGAATCAAATATTTTTGTGGTTTAATACATTATAAATACCATCGTTCAATTTCGACATTTATCATGCAACTTTATTTAAATGCTTATATTTAAATATCAAATAATATATTTTTTTATTCGGATATTTTTTAATATATTTGTTGAAAGGGTTATTTATATTAATTTAGAAGCCCAATAGATATAAGAAAGAAGTCATTTTAAAATGAGCCCATATTTATGCAACTTTGGCTCAAAATTAGGCCTGACCTGTGAAGCCCAACCCTTTTCCTCTCTCTTTTCCAACCTCAACGCTACAAGGATGCCATGTTTGCACCATGTAGGGTGTCAAACGGTCATGACATATATCAAACACACTCGTTTCACACATTTCACAAGCTTGGCACTCTCCCAGCACATCTCTACCACGAGTTGCCCTCTTATCAGCGATTCAATTAACACTAACTTCCTAATTACCTTGTATTACCCTAAATACCCCCACTTTGTCCACCTAAAATACCCTAACTAAACTCAAGCCTATATCATATTAGACTTTTCCTTTCAATCCCAAAGGGGTTGCTTTTTCTCCTCTTTCCTCTCTCTTGTTCAACGTCCCTTTACCCCTTTCAATAAAATTTTTAGTCTTTCACAATAGTGGACAGAGGTTCATATTCTATTTTTGTAATGAATTCCTTCAATTATGTTACAATAGAGTGGAGACAGCTACTAACATTTGAATTTCATACGTTCAAATTTGAGGAGCCTAATTCCCGCTCAAAGGATTAACCCCAGTAGATCTTCTATAAATTCTTATTTTTGGTAGCCACTTGAAAATAAAAAAGGGTGGATACATAGCATTGTTTGTTTTTCTCTTAGCTCTTTGTTCTTTCAGCCGCGAACAAACTTTTTTCTGCCGTTCTTTCTTGTTGAAACATCACCTAAAAGTTACTGCTTGTTCACTCCTTACATTACTCTTTTCATTCCCTTTCACTTATGATTCGAGTGTGGATCCATGACCGAAATCGCCCATTTACTACCCTGCAAATGGTACATCCATCTTCTTTTCCCTCCGTTTTGTTTTTTGTGATAAAACGATATGTGTGTCCTAAGAAATTTATGTGTAAGGTAAGATTTTGTTTAGATATAGTATAAATCAAGTTTATATAAGTTTGGTTAGCTATAGTAAAAATCATGTTTAAAAATGTTTGTTCGTTTAGGTTGGGTCCTGCGAAGTCATGTCCTTTTCACTATTTCGCTTTTTAGGATTGGATATAGTTTCATTGAATTAGTTTTCTTCTTAGTTTATTATTTTTTTTGTGTCTTAAATGGTGAAAAATTGTGACATAGATTATGCACTTCTTTGTTTAAGATAATTTGGTCAAATAAAAGGTTTACTTTGCTTGATAAATGTCATCTTTCTCTAATAAAATTTAGAACATGACACTAGATACACTCCTTCAGCTTTAGTCAATGTTTCATATGCATACATGGCCTTTTGGAAGTCTTTGTATATATATTCTCTATTTCCAGGAGTGTTTTGTTTCATCTCTTAAGAATGTCATTCTTTTGAAATGAGATATTTTGCTATGCTTGTCTTAGTTCAATACTAAATATCATACACACCTTTGTTAATTCTTTAATAAAAACGTGAACCCTTTATTTTATACATCCTTACTTTATACTTTACGTGCACATACATACATGCTTTGCTTGCCGGGATATTTGTGCATGAAACATATATGTATTGTCCTTTTAAAAAGGGCATAAGTTATATTTCCTTCTCCGTGCTGTAGATTTGTGGGTTCGTAATTATTTAAACCTGACATATTTGAGGATTATTTGTGCTCAAAAGGCATACAGTGTTGAGATTTAGCCATTTGATTTAAAATAGTCTAGTGTGAAATTCGTACGTTTATGCTTTGGAACAATACATTTGTCGCGCTATTTTACTTGGTTCTACTTAATTTGGATCATTGTACTAATTTTATTCCCTTTTTTCTGTACATGTGCATTTCGGAGAAAATGGAGTATTAATTCAACTCTTGATAATGAAGTCTCAAAATGAGACGATGTTACCCTTCATTCGAATAAGGAGTCATACTCTATACTGTCAAGTCAAATCCGCTAGCAGTTTAAAGCCTCTTCCTTTCCTTCAAGCTCTATTTTCTTTGTATACATAAGTGATTATCTTTCATTACTTTATTTTTTTTACACATTAATTTTGGAATTTATATCTTGTTTACGTATGTTTAGACTAGTCTAAGTTTTATTATTATGATAGCAAATGTAGCTGTTTTGTATCGACTTTAGCTTAATCACTAGATTTAGAGGTAATTTATATCATCTAAACATTAAAATTTGGTAGGTAGAATTAATACCCTTTGAATAGTTGGTCGAGTTGTTAGACTCTATAGTTTTAACTAATTGGTTGTATTGATTTAATCAAATATAGGTTTTGGTGGTAGGCTTATTTTATACCGTTAAACTTGATAATCGACTTCACTTATTTTGGATATAGTAAATAATTTCATTTAAAATAAAAGATGGCAGCTATGCCAATTTGATTTCACGAGGCATTCTTAGGATTTTTAACGACAAAAAAAAACTTTTTTGTAAAACACGTCTTTTCTTGATAAAACAAAATCTCAAGTAACCATAGATTTAAGAAATTATATATCTTTAAAGTTATCTTTCAATAATTCATTTAGTATGGTGTGGCTAATCTTTGAATTTACATTTATTTTATAAAATTGATGAAAGAAGGGCAAAAGATCTATTTTTAGAGTAAAAAGAATGAAACCTTTGTAACGTGATTAATCTTTTGTTCAAATTGATAATTAGAAACCTTTGTACATTTTCTTTTTTAAATCAGTGATTAGAAATATTTTTTTATATCTTTAAAAATTGACTTCTTTGGTAAATCTTTTTAAAATGATTTGAAATAACTTCTTTGGTAAATCTTTTCAAAATGATTTGAAATAACTTTATTTTTTAACAATAATAAAGTTCGCATCATTTTAAAGACTATAAAGGTTATCTTCAGTAATTTTTGCAAATGAATGAATTTTTAATATTTTTAGTTTTCACCTTATAAATGATTAATATATATTATTTTAAGTAAGATATACAATGCATCACTTATTTTTTTATATCTTAAAGTAATATTTTACTTATCTAATCTAAGTTTGGCCGTTTAACCATAGTTAGTGGATCCTTTAGGGTGCCGGTGAGAGAAAACAGCACAAGATCCAAAGCTCACCAGATGTTTCTGAAGTCATTCATTACCCAAAGAAAAAGGTAACTTCAGTCTAGAGAGCTCTAGTGTATTATAGTAGCATAGCGGTTTTCTGTATATTTGGTCTAAGGATTCTAGAGCACCGGTTTCAAAGAGGATGCTGACGTTTCTCGAAGAAAGGTGGCCATGGAAAAGAAGGTCAATCTTTTTCTTAATCCCTTTCCTGTAGGTTAATTAGAGGTCTTACCTAGAATCACTTAGTTAAGTAGACCTTAAATTAAGTCTTCATTTATTTTAAATCACTTAGTTTAAAATAGGTATCCTAATTTATCGTAAACTAATTAGGTGTCTATTTCCTTTATTTTAATTAGAAGTTTTTCATTATGTTGTACACTATTTTGACCCCATTTTAAAATGGGGTATAACACCAATTATCCTAACGTAATTAAACACCTTGTTCAAGAGGTACCCATTAGGCATCCCATGTCTCCCTTCATTTTATCAACTCAAACTTACTCAAACATTCTATCAAAAACAGATCAACACCAGAGGCAATAGTCCTCTTCTGTGATCTTGGCAATAGAACCTTGTTAATAAATTAAAATACCAACTGGAACTCACTTTTTAGAAACTTCTTTTTCACTGCAGCTGCTGAAGTTCCACTCACTTTTGAGGCTTCAATTATAAAATAGTTGTGGGTTATCTCTACATAACAGTCCTCACACCTATAACAGGTACATCCAAAATTCCTTTTAATGTTTCTTCATCCAGTCTTATTTTCTTTTTTTTACTTGTGCAATCAGACTTAATCCATCTTCTAAGAAATCTTATGAATAATACAATTCTCTAATTTCATTTTCAAAAAGTATGAGTGTTGATTCCTCAAAAAGATATTGCCATCCCTGGTACCTAACTGAAACACCCTAGTTTTGGAACCTTAGAAAAATTTTTGGAATTCTAATCTCTAGATTCAATATAACTCATGGGTACGATCCGTATGTTGGGGTACAGATGGTATGGTCTAGTTGTATATAGACCAGTGTTGGTTAGTAGGATGGATTTTGATTACTGGAATAGATACGACCTAGGGGTATGAGTCATATTGGTTGTTACAGATCATTTGGTTCCTTAAATTAATCTTAGACTTGGTTACTTAGTTTGGATCTTAGTACAAGTGGCTCACCATGAGACGTAAGCCAAGGTATGAATCGTAATAGAGACTCGTATGGTAGGAAGTGTTCAATCCTCCTGGCATTTTATTTTTCCAGGGATACGAGTCATGGATACGGATCGTATGCTGTTGGTATGACTTGGTTAGATGAATTGTGTACAAGACAGTGTTTGGTCCAAGGGTGAAGGTTCAAGTTACCAGTGGTGGATACCAATAGTATCGGAGGGTACGACTCGTGTGGGTCAGTCATATCCCTGCGATGGGATTTTGGTGCAACTTAAGTGGGGGTATTCGAGATATTTTCCTACTTATCATAATAGGGTACCACAACTCCTAACCTACTTGGAAGGTTATTTACCCTATTATTCTATTCATTAACACTTAGAAGCGCTTCCTAAACACTCCATAATTCTCTCAAGAGCCTTTGGAAAATAGGAGCTAGGGTTTCAACTATGGGATCAATTTGGGATTTATCTTGGTGATTTTTCTATCATTATCTTGGTTTAAGTCATGTTATCTTCCCTCATTATTAATTTTACTTAAAGGCATGGTTTATGTGAATGTTTTCATGGCTTTACTATTACATGATTTTTGTTTTCTAATATGATTTAGGGGCTTTGATGTTAAATGGTTGGTTATGGTTTCCCATGATTTTAATTATGCTTTTATATGCATTAATGGTTGTTTTGGATAGATGGGGGAGTTTGTGAACCTTAAGCAGAGAAGAATGTCTGTCAAGGAATATGCTTTGAAGTTTTACCAATTGTCAAGGTATGCTCCTGATTTAGTAGCTGACATGTGAGCTAGAATGAAGAAGGTTACTTCTGGGTTTAATCAAGATTTGAATTTGGAAAGCAAGACTGCCTTGATGATTAAGGATATGGACATCTCTAAGTTGACTATTCAAATGCAGCAAGTGCAGGATGAGAAGAGAAAGCAGGTAGAGTTTGGGAATAGACAGGGTAAAAGGAGCAGGGTTTTTTATTAGAGAGGTACTCAGTCTTAGAGTGGACGAGATGGTGGAAAATGGCAGAAAAAAAGTGAGGGATTTTTGGTTCCTAAATCTATTAGTTCTCCTTATCAGTCGAGCGATAAGAGTCTTTATATTGGGGATAATTTCTAATCGGATGGTGCCCAATCTCAGGTAAGCAGAGGTCAGTCAGTTTCTTTATGCCCTCCTTATTGGTTTTGTAGTCATCCTAATCGGGGTTATTACTATGAAGAGAGGGATAAATGGTTTAATTTTGGCTAGGCACGTCATCGACTCAGGGATTATTTAGCTAACAAGGTTGCTGCAGGGGAGAATAAAATTCTTGTGGCTTCATCTTCTGCTCCTACACCTAGTGGTATTGCATCTCCTTCTGTTACTACTCCTAGTTCTAGTATTGGTCGGAATAGGTTATATGATTTTATGTATTGACAGGAATTTGAGGCATCACCTGATGTTGTTATTGGTATGTTAAAGCTTTTCTCTCATGAAGTATATTATTTGATTGATATAGGGTCTACTCTCTCCTATGTGACTCCTTATATGGCTATATTTTTTGTTTTTAATTAGAAAGTTATTTTGGATCCCTTTTCAATTTTTACCCAGTAAGTGACTCGGTTCTTACTAAGATAGTCAGTAGGGGGTGTGGTATCTGTTAGTGGAAAGAAGACATTGGTGGGTCTGTTTGAATTAGATATGGTGGATTTCAATGTTATTCTGGGTATGGACTGGTTACACTTCTGTACGCATCTTTGGATTGTCGAACCCGTAGGGTTATCCTTATGTTCCCTGGTAATCCAGTTAGAGAATAAGAGGGTATTTCATTAGCTCCTGGAGGGAGGTTTATTTATTATCTTATAGCTCGGAGGTTAATATCTAAAGGTTTTCTTTATCACTTGGCCCGGGTTAAAGATTTTAACTTGAAAGGTCCTTCTTTTCAGTCAGTTCTTATGGTTAATGAGTTTCAAGAGGTCTTTTTGGATGATCTTCCTAGTGATCCTCCGAATAGAAAAATAGAGTTTGGTATTGATCTAATTCTAAACACTCATCCAATTTCTATTCCTCTGTATAGAATGACACGGGCTGAGTTGAGGGAACTCAAGGAGAAACTTAAGGATCTTCTGGATAAGGGGTTTATTCATCCTTGATTATCTTCTTGGGGTGCACTGGTGTTGTTTGTGAGCAAGAAGGATGGTTCCCTTTGAATATGCATTGACTATAGGCAGCTAAACAAGGTGATGGTCAAGAACAAGTATCCTCTTCTAAGGATAGATGATCTGTTTGACCAGTTGCAAGGTGCCAAGTTCTTTTCTAAGATAGATCTTCAGTCTGGGTACTATTAGCTAGAGATTAGGGATTTGGATATCCCTAAGATGGCCTTTCATACTCGGTATAGGAACTTTGAGTTCTTGGTGATATCATTTGGGTTGACTAATACTCTATCGGCATTTATGTATCAGATGAATAGAGTTTTTCATCAATATTTAGATCTCTTCCTTATTGTGTTCATTGATGACATTTTGGTTAATTTGAAGAGTTAGGTGGATCATTATAATCACCCCTGTGTAGTGTTGTAGGCCTTAAAGGAACAACAGTTATATGACAAGTTCTTCAAGTATGAGTTTTGGTTGAACATTTTGACTTTCTTGGGTCATATTATTTCTAGTAAAGGTATAATGGTGTATCTACAAAAGGTTGCTATGGTGAAAAAGATTCCTAGACCTATGACTCTATCCGATATTCATAGCTTCTTGGGTTTAGCCGGGTATTACAGTCGGTTTCTGGAAATATTTTCATCGATATCTGCTCCTTTAACTAAGTTAACTAAAAATAAGGTCAAGTTTTCTTTGTTAGATGCTTGTGAAGGGAGTTTTGAGAAGTTAAAGGAAAAGTTAACTTCGACTCTAATTCTGACTATATCGAAAGGCAATGAAGGGTTTGTGGTTCATTGTGAAGCATCTCGGGTAGGTCTTGGTTGCGTGTTGATGCAATATGAGAAGGTGATTTCCTATGCTTCCAGGCAATTGAAGTTACATGAGAGGAATTATCCTACTCATGATTTGGAGTTGTTGGTGGTTGTATTTTGGTTGGGTTTTCTTTGAAAATATGGCGGCACTATTTGTATGGTTTTCACATGGATATCTTTTCTTATCATAAGAGCCTACAATATGTGTTCACTCAAAAAGTGATTAATTTCAAGAAGAGAAGATGGCCTGAGATTCTTAAAGATTATGATTTGAGTCTTCACTATCACCCAGGTAAGACTAATGTGGTTGCTGATGCTCTTAGAAGGTTATCTATGGGGAGTTTGGCTCAAGTGGAGGAAGAGAAGCAGTAATTGGTGAAGGATATTCACTGCTTGGCTAATCTTTGAGTTTGCCTCTTGGATTCTAAGGATGGTGGTATGGTGGTGTGAGAAGTGGTTCGGTCGTCTCTTGGTGCAGAGATTAAGGAGAAACAAGTGCTAAATCCTATTTTGATAAAAATCAAGAGAGATGTTGGTTGGCAAAAAGGTAGTGGTGTTTGAGATCAGTAGTGATGGTACTTTATGGTACCAAGGGAGGTTGTGTGTTCCTGATGTCAACAGGTTGTGACAAAGGATTTTGGCTGAGGGACATGAGTCATGCTATATTGTTCATCCTGTCTCGACTAAGATGTATCATGATCTCAAGGAGATCTATTTGTGGAATGGCCTAAAGAGGGATGTGGTTGATTTTGTGGCCAAGTACATGGTGTGTCAACATGTTAAGGTTGAGGACACGAGGCCCAGAAGGTTGTATCAAAAAATTTATATGCCTAAATAAAAGAGGGAAGTAATCAATATGGACTTCGTTATCGGTCTCCCTCGGTCTCGGAGTCAATATGATTTGATTTGGGTAATCATGGATAGGGTGACTAAGTATGCGCACTTTTTGCCATTGCAGACTACCTTCTCAGTAGAGGATTATGCGAAGCTATATGTTCAGGAGATTGTGAAGCTGCATGGGGTGCCGATTTTGATTATTTTTTATTATGGCACACATTTTACGTCTCACTTCTAGTGGTCTTTTTAGAGAGGGTTGGGGACAAAGGGGAGTTTAAAAAATGCTTTCCATTTATAGATAGATGGACAGGTAGAGAGAATTATTCAGACACTGGAGGATATGCTTCAGGTTTGTGTGATTGATTATGGTGGTAGTTGGGTTGAGCATCTACCTCTGATGGAGTTTTCTTACAATAATAACTATCATTATAGTATTGGTATGGCCCTTTTTAAGCGTTGTATGGTAGGAGGTGTAGATATCCTATTAGTTGGTTTGAGCTTAGTAAGGTGGACATATTTGGTCTCGATTTACTCTACTAGGCTATGGAGAAGGTGAAAGTGATTTAGGATAGGCTTAAGGCTGCCCAAAGTTGCCAAAAGTCCTATGTAGATGTTAGGCATAGAGACTTAGAGTTTGAGGTTAGGGATAATGTTTTCCTCAAGGTATCTCCTATGAAGGGAGTACTGCAGTTTGGCAAAAAGGGGAAGCTCGGTCCTAGGTATGTGGGTCCTTATGATATTTTTTAAAAAGTTGGTAATATTGCTTATGAGTTGGATTTACATTCTATCTTGAGTTTGGTTCATCTGGTCTTTTATGTTTCTATGTTGAGAAAGTACATTGGTGATCCTTCTTCGATTGTTCCTTTGGAAGAGTTGGGTCTCACGGATTCTTTGTCTTATGAATACGTCCTGGTTGAGATGTTGGATAGGCAGGTTCGTCGGTTGCGGACCAAGGATTTGGCTTCAGTTAAGGTTATTTGGAGGAACCATAAAGTTGAAGAAGCTACTTGGGAAACGGAAGAGGACATGAAGTCCAAATATCCACATTTGTTTTATGCTCCTGAGATCCGCGCAGAAGGTATATGTCTTCCACATATCTTCGTTTTCAGAGTTTTTCAAAGGAAAGATTTATATCTTTGCCTCTTTGTTTTCAAACTTTGTTAAAGATTGGGTATATGTTTAATAACATAATGCAAATGACTCTTGTGTGTGGTTACCCCTACCTTATCTGTGATTTGGGAATGAATGTTCCTAGTGGGGGACACTGAAACACCCTAGTTCTTGGACCTTAGAAAATTTCTGTGAATTCTGATCTCTGGACCCAATGCAACTCATGGGTACGATCCGTATATTGGGGTACGGATAGTATGGTTCGGTCGTATACTGACCAGTGTTAGTTGGTGGGATGGATTTTGGTTACTGGAATGGATACGACCTAAGGGTACGATTCATATTGGTGGTTATGGATTGTTTGGTTCCTTTACTTAATATTAGATTGGTTACTTAGGTTGGATCTGATTAAGAGTTGCTCATATGTTGTTGGTACGACTTGGTTTGATGATTCATATACTGGATAGTTTTTGGTCCAAGGGTGGAGGTTCAGGTTACAAGTGGTGGATAGCGATTGTATCGGAGGGTACAACTCGAGTGGGCCAGTCGTATCCTGGCGATGGCATTTGGTGCAACTTAAGAGGGGGTATTTTGGGAATTTCCCCACTTATTCAATTAGGTTCCCATGACTCCTAACCTACTTGGAAGGTTGTTTACCCTATTATTCTATTCATTAACTCATAGAAACTCTTTATAAACACTCCATAATTCTCTTAAGATCTTTTGGGCAGGGGGAGCTAGGGTTTCAACTAAGGGATCAATTTGGGGCTTGTCTTGGTGATTTCTTTCTTTCATCATCTTTGTTTAAGGCATGTTCTCTTCCCTCATTGTTAATTTTACTTAAAGGTATGGTTTATATGAATGTTTTCATGGTTTTACAATTACATGATGTTGGCTTATAAATATAATTTGGGGATTTTGATGTTAAATGATTGGTTATGGTTTCCCATAGTTTTAATTATGCTTTTATATGCATTAATGGTGTTTTTGGATAATTGGATTGAATGGGAATGGTTTATTTGTAATTGGAATTGGTTTTTGTCATATTATGCCCCCAATGTGTTTGGCAAACTGCTTATAAAGATATGTTCATTGCATTGACTTCTTTTAATGGAACTTTTGCATGTTTAAACTTGGTAAATGAATTTTGCATGGTTTAAATGGTTTGGAAAGGCTAAAGGCTAAAGGCTAATTGGTTATGCTTGTGGGGAACATATAATTCTCCCAAGTGGTTTAAAAGTGTAAATGAAAGGGAACTTGAAAGTCCCCTTAAACCTATAAATAGTTAGCTATGGATGATACTTGTAAGTAAAGGTTGGTATGATGATACCAATATCAATGTCCTTGGTTAATAAATGGATAATTATTTGGTTATTTAGAAATTGGTTTTAATTGGGAAATAATAGAGGAATGTGTGGCTAAGCCGTGGAAGGTGGAGGTCTTGAGGTGGACCAAAACTAGAAACTCATATTTACCGATATGAGGTTGGTCTTGGTGACTGTGTGCATGATTTCACACTTTATTTTGGGGATGTACTAGTCATCCAATGGAATACTTTCTCGATCATGTGGCTACACGCACTGGGGCCCTTTAAGCAGGGAAACTTAACCCATATAGCCCATGGGTAGTTTAGGATGGCAAAGCTACACAACCCAGGTAAAGGTTTTAAAGGCATGATAAATCTGATCCCTTTTTCCTGGCATGGTTATATATCTATATATGTTTGGTTGTGTGCATATGGATGGTCTTACTTGGTTTTATAAACGTCACTATTTTATCCATACCCTGATATCATACTAGCGGTCACTCACTAATCCCGTCTACTGGTGGATATATACCCAAGCTATGTAGGAATAGACCGTTCTACTCCTCCTACATAGTGATTGAGTTAGGATCAACATCTAGACTGAAGTGGAGTGTTTCCACCCTTTGGGAAGGGCATCAAACATTTTGGTTTTATTTTGGATATTGGTTTTGGCTGTGGTTGGGGGCATGTCCCAACAAGATTTTATTACTCTTTTTATTAGAGTCTTTGTGGTACTTCTATGGGTTGGAATGGGCAGCCTTGGCATTGGAATAAGCTGAAGGGCAGACATCATTAGATGGTATTGTTGGTTGTTCCATCCTATTTCATTTTGGGATTACTTATATTATGTTTGGAACATCTTTGGTTATAGTATGGTTTATGGATCTTGTTTGGTATGGTTTAGTATGGTCAGATAATTGGTATATGATGGTTGGACTCGGTTGGGTTGGTCACAGTTGTGATCTATTCCCTGAGTCTTTATATGAGCCATTACACTATTTTATTACATGCTCAGAATTCCACCAACTCAGGGAAGGCAGTTGGAGGTTGGGTTGGGTAACAGGAGTGGTCTCCATTCCGGGATAGACTTGGGATTCCCATTACGACAAGGTCCCAGGGTGGGTTGTGTCACTGACATACTCCACCAACTACACCATCCCAGGTTTCTCATAAATCGTTGGATCAAACACTCTGCTAGCCAGCACTTTCTGTGTTTTTAGGACTGCAATTATTTTTTCTCTAGACACCTCTTTCTTTTATTTCTCTTTTCTTCTTCTTTTTGAAACACTTCTTGATTTTCTTTCAACAACTTTTCTCTTCTTGGGGCCAGGTCTCTCAGAGTCTTTCCTTTTCCTAACAGCTATGTGTTTCTTCTTTATTCTTGTAGGGCTACCAGACTTTGACTTATAGGATCTGGTCCTCCCACTGCATAAACTTCCTATCTTCTCTTATCAGTTGCAGCAGCAACATCAGAATCAATGTTCTTATCTCCTCCAACTTCTACTATTTCAATATTATCCTCCTCCTCTACAATAGATTTTGTAAGTCTTTTTCTTTTAGTGGTAGATGGATTACTCTTCTTCATAGTATCTACTAGCGATTTTTTATTCAGACCCCCTAGTTGAATAAGATTTGTAACCTGTATACCATAGTCAATAATTTTCTCTTTTCCTTTACTGTCCCTCAGTTTCCTCATGGACCACCTCAGAAGTGGTTAATGCTCTTCCTCCTCACCTTCCTCATTAATAGGTAATACAACTTCTTCAATTCTATTCACTTTATCTTTTTCTCCCTCAAATTGCTTTTCTACACTACAAAAGCTTTCCTTGGGAACATATGCGATCAAAACAAAATTTTTTGTTGCCCAATTTATGTTGCTGAATGGATCAGACTTCTTTATAGGAATCTCTTTGTCAACCAGTTAGGCAAATATGGGGTTTGTCTATAGGGAGTAAGGGAATCAGGTACTTATAAGTTTTTTGAAATTTCAGTACCTTTCAATTCTTCAGAGGGGACAGATATTTATGAAACATTGGTGGACTTTGGTTCTTCTGAGGAAGAGGGAATTTTGGGTTTAGAAATTTCTTGTTCGTTTTGTGAGTGAAGACCTTGATTACAATCAACTTCCAGGGTTAACTTAGAAGGATTTTAAACGAATACAAGAGTTTCGATAAGAAGGGTTTTACTTAGGTTTTTTGAAATCTCAGGAGGAGACTTAGTAGATAAGGTACTTTGAGATTATTTAGAATGACCAAAGGATAACTCTTTCGTAGGGTTTGAGGAAGATGGAATTGCTACAAATTTAAATTTTTTGTGAGATGGAAAAAAGACCAGTTTATATTAGAGATGGGGAATGATTTAGAAGGATGATTTGAGTCAGTTTAGAAAAGAAGGAAATATAAGGGTCTTGATTTTGGATTTAAGGAAATGACCATTTAAAATTTAAGAGGTACCCTTTTTGAATTGACGCATGTAATTAAAAAGGTATGACTCTTCACATTTGATGAATTGACAACTTTTTTTCAGATGGGAGAAGACATATGGCCTTTTTAGACAGAACTTTTATGAATTTTTTAGGGACATTATTTTGGTACTAACTTGGGAGATGGGACCAAGTCCCTCCCTCTCTTTCTTGAGTGAATTCTCAACTTGTGTTTTCTTCAACTATTTTCCTCCAAAGCTATTCCCATGGGTGTATACCTGTAAAGGTATGGTACTGAGTTAGACTAATATGCACCTACCTTATCAAGGATACCTGTCTCCTTATCATAGCCAATTTTATGGAGAGACACTAATTCACATGTTAGGTCAGGTCAATTTGATCAATCCATGCTTTAGCCTCTACGCACCCCTTTTTATTTCAGAACTTGTTCTCAATGAAGGTCTTGGGACAGTTCCTAGACTTGGCTTTATTCATACTGCTAAAGCTATTCCTTTAGAGACGATTTTCCTAGGGACCAGGTCCCTGTGAATTTTGACATGACCCCTTCTTGTTGATCTTCTACTTGAGATGGGATCAATGAATGGTATTTTGTATCATCACCATTCTTATCTGCATCTTTAAGCTTTTTGCCTATCATTTTCAGCATCACCAATCTTTTATCTTCATTTCATAGAGTTCTTCTTGTCTTGGATATTTTAGCTATGTTCTTTCAGGGACCAGGTCCTTTGAAATCAACTATTTCAAAATGAGACACTTCTACCTTGAAGTGTCTTAAGAGAGAGAACATAGTCAGACATTCTAATATTTAATCTTTGAACACATCTATCAATAACCCATTCCTGAGTACAATCCCCTTTCTCTTAGATAAAAGGATGATAACTTGTTGGATTTGGGAACCCACTTGAGTTTTAGTTCCTAGTAGAAGGACACTGGTATGATCAAATCCTTCTTTCCCATCTTGGTAGAGAGTTGTTCTTCACCATTTTCAGAGACTTAAAACCCATAGGATGTGAATTTTCTTGCTGAATGTATTCTGTATTGCTCGTTTTAGCCTTAAGCCAATGCTGACATCTTTCTTTCAAATGTCCATCTCTTCCTTAATGAGTACATAGAGGTTTGTCACTCTTGTTTCTATCACTAGGAGCAGCCTTTCCTCGAGACCTAATAGCTTGAGTTTTTCCTTTGATAAACAAGGAGTTTGCTATTAGTTACACCTTGATTAGTCCAATTATAAAGGATCTGTAAAGTGCAGTCCATTTAAGAGATTTGTTAAGATCTTTTCTTAATCGGACCAGGTCCTATTCTAATTCAACATTCTTATGAAGTGTAGACATAAGGTGTTTTTAAGAATCTCTCAGTATCTCTCCATGATTAATTTGAAGATTTAAAGTTTCCTTCTCCCTTTATCATCTAAATCATTTACCTTCTTTAGTAGACTCATACAACTCAAATTTTCAAATTTTAATTTAGAGACCATTTCTTCAGTTTCCAATATCTAAAGGGTTAACACAATTAATTCAAGATCTTTATTCTCTAATTTATCCTCTAAATCATTTTTCCCAGCATTCTGTTCATATACAAAATAAATTAACACACTTTCAAGCCTTTTTATCTCCCTAGCAGAGTAGTTATCTAGATTTTTCTTAATATTTGAAAGAGTTGCCTCATTTTTTCCTTCATCTTCTATGTTGGCCATGAGATAAATCAAGGAGTCATAGATAATTGGACTATCTTCCACATATAACATGGAAATGTCTCTAGACTTCTCATCTTTATTAGATTCACTGGAAGAATCTCCCTCTACCGCAAGAGCTTGTTTTACTGCACAATTAGTTGCAGCCTTTCTTCTTGATTTTTTAGAGACCTGGTTCCTGTTCTTTCCCATGTCACCTCCAGTCTTGTGATACTCCTGATAATCCAATTTATGCATTGGACAATCCTTAATGAAATGCTCAGTACATCCACATTTGTGACACACATCTCAACATTGTTTCCCTTTTTACTGTTGCTTACTCTTCTTTGAAACTGACCACTCTTTTTCATGGCTTTAATAATCCTCATTTCCAAATAGGAAATATCAGTGTCTTCTTCACTTGAATCATGTTTTGAATCCTTTAATTCCACAGACTTTTCTCTTTTTGCTTATTCTTCTCTAGATCTTGCTGCTTTTTGAGCTCATGGGTGTTTAGATTTCCAATAAGTTCATCCATAGTGAGGGTATTCAGGTTTCTCAACTCAATTCTAGAATCCACTTTGCTTTCCCAAAACTTAGAAAGAACATCAAGAATATTCCTCACTTGCTTGTACAATGGAATCACTTTTCCTAAGAATTGAAGCTCATTTGTGATAGAAGTGAATCTTGTATGCATTTCTTGTATTGTTTCTTCTTTTTTTATAGTGAAGGTTTCATATTAAGTAGTCAACATGTCTACTTTAGAATCCTTCACATCAGTAGTACCTTAATCAAGCAATCCAAGATCTTCTTGGCATTTTCACAGGAAAAAATCCTATTGTATTCATCAGGTCCTATGCCACAAACTAACAGTTTCTTGGACATGTAGGTTTCCTCAACTCTCTTTCTATCTTCATCATTAAACTCCCTCCTTCTTTTGACAACTATTCTTTTAACTTCTTCTTCTTTGAAATCTCTAATAGGAACATGAGGACCATCAAGAATTATGTCCATTAGCTCACTATGCGTATCCATAATAAAGTCATACATCTTGGTTTTCCACCACCATAGTACTGCCCATTAAATCTAGGTGGTCTGGTTGTAGATTACATTTTTCGGATTATGTGAAGCACCCACGATAGCCAAAACACTCTAGGTATGAAAATTTTAGAGTGAACTGACTCTGATACCAAATGTTTAAGCCTTGGGGGATTGCACCATACTGTAAAGGGCCAAGTCCCTTACAGTCAGTCACAGACAATCAAATAGGAAATTAACCAGGAACATAAAATAATGCAGGAAGCTTAAAGAACAAAAAATTTAATGTGGAAACCCCCTTGATCAAGGGAGGAAAAACCACGAATTTCCCTTACTACCTCTTCAAAAGTTCACTATAATAAACCTCTTGATTACAGTCTTAAACTTAAACCTAACTCTAGGCTCTTTCTGCTTGTAGGAACTCTTCTACAACCTCACCTTGACAACTCTATTAAGACTCCCTCAACACTGATTAACTCTAACTAGTTTCATGCTCAGGAAACTCTATTACTCTTATAGAATGAGTACATATTCAATCTTGACTCAAGAACACTCTCTATTTCAGCACATACAAGAAATAAGAACTTGAGCAATGTTGAAAGTTGGGTTCTTTATTATTTAACTCTTTAAATTTTTCGATATGCAAAAGATTTCAATTGAGAATAATCCTTTACCTTTTATAGTAGAGTAATTATTAGAGTTAAAATGTAATTGGACCAGCCGTGCTAAATAGTACAAGCAGCACCTATGCAGTTTGTTACACTAGATGAAAAAACTTTGTAGGTGCGTGCCAGCTGAACTTTAGCCTTGATGATCAAGGGTCTTAGTCCCTTGTTGTAAGTTGTTCATCATCAAAATAAGATATATTAGACACATTCTTATCTAACCATATTTTTCCTTTCCTCTTTTATCCGTCTATTAGTTATAAGTGTACTCAAACCAATTCCCTCATTATTTAGAATGTTGTCTTTAGAAATGCCAGAGTTGCTCCTGGCTCTTTGGTGCTTCTTTTTCAACTTGAATTATACATACATCAAATCATTTTGAATCCAAAGAATTCTCCCTTTGTATTCTCTATAGTCCTTGCCTCATTCCTGTATTTGATCCTAGCGATTCATTTACAAGGATTCTTTTAGGGTCGTTAAAGAGAGTGAGTTAATGCCTATAAGAAAAGTCTGGTTAGGGTGATAGGTAATACTAAGGCTGACCAAATTCTCCATAGCCGCCATGGCCTATTCTTTTGATGTTATTGCTTGTGTGTTATATATAAGGTACCTATCTACTAGGGGGAAATTCTGGCATAAACCAACTAAGCGAATCATGTAGAAACCTACTTTAATCTACCTAGATAGAAAAATCCGTACCACCCTTTCAGGAATCATATGAAAGTCTCAAAGAGAACATTAAACCATTATTTATTTCAATACAATTTATTACAAGTATCCAAATAAACAAGAAAAATCTACCTAAAAAATATAGAAAAGAAATCAATACCCAACTTTCTCCATAGGAATGAGAAGAAGGAAACTATGGAAGATCTTTGCCTCATCAAGAAAGAAACATCAACTGATCCTGTAACCAGACAGTACCCCAAAAGTGTACTGAAAGAGTAGTATCAGTACAATAATACGCATAAGTAAGCATCATTGGTCCGCCAAATTAAATAACATAAACACCATATAACTATCCCTATGGAAAACATGTGCCTCAAGTGTTTTTATTAGTAAAAAAACTTCATCCCATTAATTTTTCACCTCCCTAATCTGATACTCTTATTGGAAACTCCCTCTTTTATCCAATATCACTATTTTGCAAGTCAACCATCACACCATATTTAACTCTAAGTGTCACTTATCAATACTTATATCACCTCTATTTGTGTTTAACACCCACTTAGTAAAGGACTCAACAAAAATGGACATCATAAACCCCACCCTTAATAACAATTCAACTGACCTCAACAATCGCCTTGCTTCTCAAAAGTACCTATCTATAGAGACACCCAAGCATCATAAGGAAACATAACCAATTAATACAAAAATATCAACACCTTCACTTCATTAATCTCAACAATGTCATGAAATTAAAAACTATAATTTAATACAGGAATCCACCCAAAAACACCATGTCAAATGATAAAATCAATCATCAGGCAGGTATACGTTATGACAAGCAGTTCATCAAGACAAGATCATGATCAACAACAATAGAATAAACTCATAATTCATGATCAATACAATAAATTTCACCTTTCATCAATTGTGCCTTCAGTAGACATCAAATAAAAATTATACCTTTCAATAATATCAATAGCCCAAACCACATAAGGATTCCCATATAACAATGTTAATATCTACTGATTCAACCAATGAACCAATACCTTGTACACATATGGTAAGGGTCTTATGATTTCCCATTAGTCATGACCTACAAGTAGTGAGATTTTTTCCTTATACCAAACCTCCTAAGCATCTAGTTTCTGCCTCTCTTATCCAAAACCAATCTTGTGATGATGTCATTTACTGGATTATATCATAATAATAATAATAAATCCCACATTGTCCTTTATTGGCTCATCTCATGATAATAATAATTCCTTTGATATGTCTTTCATCGGCTCATCTTATAATAAAAACAAATATCACAACAATACAAACACAATGGGAATAAAATAACCACACTTATATAACCAACAAGCCTCTAGTATAACCTCATTATGTGTCATTAAAAATTAGGATATCATTAAACCATTACTCTTCTTTAAACATGCATTGTAATAAGTATATAAAGAAATAATTAATAGGCACACATAGACCAAGCAAGATTTTCAACTACATTTAACCATCAGCTACTAGATCACATGCCACACCATTAGTCCATAAATAAACTAAGGGTCTACATAGGTCTTCCAATATCTATGGTATGCATCTACACATTTGGTTCATACTTTGGTACATCTAACCTTCTATATTAACTTTAAGTTTTCACCAAATATACTTCTCCACCTAGCATCCTTATTTAACTTAAACGTATTAGCAATCATTTCTAAATAGGTCTTCATTAGTTTCTAACATATCTTTTGAGTATAACAACACTATGATTACCCATAAGTTAGTTTAGAATTAACAGTAACACACACAAGTTCATATCATAATATCAATATTACACACACCATCTGGTCATATTCAAGAAAATCTAGAATTACTATTTTTTTCCACCCAAACACTATGCTCGCAGGCCTAAACCTGGAATTTACCATAATCTATGCCATCATATATTTTCTAACGGAGTTTTAAGTTACTCAATTAAACTTAGACTACTTGGATGCCAAGAAGTTGCTATGAAGGCATAAACACCAGGTTTAGACCCTATTTTCTTATGTAGAATCTGCAAGAAGACAATGGATTTTACCCCATTCAATCATATCCCTTCTCATTCATTGCTTCAAGGAAATAAGTCAACCCATAAGGGTCTTTCTAGAAGTAAACCTTGTCCTATTTCCAATTAATGAGGTTAATGGAAATCAAAGAAGATGAGGGACTAATTATAGTCCCCAAAATCCTTTTTTACTAGCCATAGGCCGCTACCACGATGCTACTATAGATAGAAAATTTCTTCATCAGCTCGCCCCAAAATTTAAATTTTGGAAATTTTTAGCTAAGACTTTACGCAACTAAATTGAGAATATATTTTGAAAAAATTCCCATGCCTCATGCCCTTAAACAAAGTGCCTTTAATAACAATAGAAAAGATCATTACAATAGATACAAATTTGCACATTATTTATCTCTAAACAATTAAGGTAGAAAGAGGATGGAATAAAACAAGCTCAAAAATCAACACTCCATCAATGATTATGATAATACACTACTCCCTAGCTAACTGAATTTTACCACGGACTCACTAAATTTAAAGCCACACTTGATTACTACTCTGTTCCCTTTCTCAAATGATTTTCACAATTGCGAGTTGCATGAGACCACATTAACAACTTTATTTTATTACCTAAGGTAATCAGCGCCTCACTAATATACTAGAGAGAAAATAAAGTCAAATCATAATAGATGAAAAAAAATTCCACCCTCGAGTGGTTTTGATTCTACTATAGCAGGAATATTCTCGCTATAGAGACACTACCATTATGGCCTATGATGTGACAAATCATTTTTAAAAGTTGAAAAATTGGGTTTCCTGCCCATATATCAATTTTACGCAC
Organism: Capsicum pubescens; assembly: GCA_030864215.1. NCBI lineage: Eukaryota > Viridiplantae > Streptophyta > Magnoliopsida > Solanales > Solanaceae > Capsicum > Capsicum pubescens. The sequence goes on from CM061548.1 coordinate 156,178,819, forward strand.
CAAAAACACCCCTTTGCTCCCCGATCACCTTACTCCCATCATTAAAAATAAGGTAACACTCACTATAACTCCATTTTCTTACTTCACCTTGTATTATCATAGAATCTACTTGAAATTGTAGAAATAGGATAGTTCTTAGGGTAGTTTTGGAATTTGAAATCCTATATTAATTAGGATGAGTTGTTGAAGTATGGTTTCTTCTCTTACACTTACAATGCTTCTAGAGCATTCTATATGTAAGAATTACATAATTCATAGTCAAATTGGGCTCGAAATAGTGAGGACTATGAAGGGTTGTTATGGATTTGTTCTTGATTATTTGGGCATATTTAGGAGTTTAAATGCCCAAATTTTTTCTCATACTAGTCCTAGGATACTTCCCCTATACCGATTTGAGCTTAAAAGGTCCAAAACGACCAACTTTTTGCAAAAAAACCATCATTACTGCACCTCTTAAAGGTTGGGGATAGTGAAGGATAGTGTAGCAACCTCATCCCGCTATGACAACTCCACGGTAGAAAGAATATTCTGATTATTGTAGCCACATGGGAATGGGATACAACCTGCTATAGCGGACGACAAGTAGTAGCCTTTTAGCCATTTTTCTGGCTTGGCCCATTTTCTAAAATTAATATCCCTTTGATACTTCAATGGATTCCATCTTTGTTTTTGCCTGATTTTCTAAGGTTTACTACGTCAATGGATGAAAACAAAGAAATTTCTCCCCTACCTTCATAAGATTGCTTATGAGAACTATCAGGAATAATTAAGGTGCTATTAGAGGATGAAATTTTACTATAAGAGAGGGATCCTTATGAGTGACATAGAAGATGGAACGCCGAAGTTCTACAACCAACTCTGAGAGTTTGAGGGACATAAAAGCTGGAATACCAAAGTTCTACAACTAACTCTGAGAGTTTGATTGCATTCCACTAGTGGAGGCTTCTCGAGATAAGGTGTTGAGGAATGATAGGTATTTCTATGCCATACTCCCTACTGAGCTTTGATATTACCCAAACCTTGAAACAACGTTCTTGGTGTGCTAAATATCGCTAATTTTGAGTACATGACCAAGGATCTGGAGATGGATATATATTAGCTCAGCAATACGCTGTAGATGATAGGGACAAGGTCGACTAGCCTAGTATCGATAGGGATAGGAGCACCTACTTTACTACTAATGCTCGAGGTGGTTGAACCTTGTGACCTGGAGTATTCGTCCATTGAGTAGAACTTCTAACATGACTTTTTCTTAGGCTCTAGTGGTGTTATATGTCATGTAGGAAATACGACTAAACATGAAAACATCAATTGTGATGGAGTAGAAAGACTTCTATTTGGGCATCAAAAAGGCCACTTACCTTCCCAGCCTAGTTTTTGAGTTATACCAATGTGTAGGGGTGCCCAAGGTAGATTCTTAAAGGGACACAAATATGAAAAACAATTCCATACCCGCAAGGTGGAGGATGACATATCTGAGAATAATAAAAAGAGAAAGGTTGGTGAAGCAGAGAGTGGATGATGATGATGCCCCTCATACCCAGCCCTTGATTTCCAATAACTGCAAAGACAAGGACATGGCTACTGTGAGGAGATTATAGAGTAGGCCTACTTTCCTCTCAATGGTACAACCTCTTCTGGCTCCACGAGCTCACCTAATGCTGCCTAGGACTATGATGTGCTTTGAGGGGAGATAAATAATAAAAAGAGAAAGAGGTGCCCTTGGGATCGCATGCTTTCCCGAGTGTGGAAGATCGTCAAGGTCAAATTCAAGTGTGATGTCCCTAAAAAGGAGATTCCCTAGTTGGTTGGATAATTTTCATTACTTTTCTTTCATAAGTAACTTGGGAGGATAATTCCTCGATCCTAGAACCCATGATGATGACCGACATCCAACTAGGTCCTTGATGCATGTCAACCTACACCCTTAGTTTATTATGATTTCATAGATTGGGATTTCTCCCATTTGGGGCATGTAACAAAAATTCCTTCATTTACTTATTCCTTCATTTACTTATTCCTTTTATTTCATTGGCACCTAATTTCTTATATGTTATTAACTAGTGGTGAATGCAAGATTCTTACTTTATTCTATGCAATTTCTATCTATCCCGTGGTAGCTAGTAGCTTTAAATAGTTCTTGAATAGGTTGGGAATAAAAGGGAAAATAGGGAAAACTAGGGAAGAGATTCTTTCCTATCCTATCCCACTATAGCGGCCTATAGTCCATTACCACAGTGCTTCTATAAAGGAAAAATTCCTATAATAGCGGGCTCGCTATTGCGGAATAGTGCCCATAATGCCGACCCTATAATAGTAGCCCAAAATTTTTTATGTTTTCCTATAATTCCCTTTTATTCCATTCATTTCCACAACACTTAGCTTCTAAATTACACAATGGTTTACCAAAAAATTCCAAGATCAAAACCAACAAATCAAAGAAACAATCTATTAAGAATAATGCCACTCTTACATATAGCATCACCTTGATAAGCATTTAGCATTAAGTTTCCCTTTCAAAATATATAACATACAATTTCTCAACCAACAACATATAGCAATTTATGACCACCTCACTATTCACCAATTTACAATCGTTTTAAGCCGTTATCATTCACATAATCATCAACTAATAGTGTTTCAAAATCAATTAAGACATTTTTCTTACATCTCTAAAAATGCCTTGTATTTATGTCCTTGGAAACTATTGATTGGTCATTCATAAGTTATACCTAACATGATCGATATAAAGAAGATAGAAATTACTACAGATCTCTACGATATCAAACAAGAAACACCAAGTGACTCTACAATTGGACTATACCCTAAAAGGGTATATAAATTGTAGTATTAGTACAACAACACGTACTGATAAGCATCATCAGCCAACCCAAATTTCAATTCAACCATCATACAACATTCAACTTTGAGTGTAACTTATCAATACTTTCATCACCTCAAGTTTGCATTTCATACCCACTTTGTTAAGGACTCGACAGTAATGGCCATAGCAAACTCATGCCTTTAATACCCATTCGATTGACCTCAATAATTATTATGATTATCGAAAATACCTATCTATAGAGATACGTAAGAACATAGGGACACATAACTTATTAGTACTATGACATAAAAACCTTCACATCATTAATCTCAACAATGTCAACCAATCATATAATACAGTTTAATACCAAAATCCACCCAAACAACACCATGTCTAATGATAATAATTAATAATCATGCAAGCATAAGTTATGATAATTAGTTAATTAGGACAGGATCATGATCAATAATAATAGAATAAGTTCATAATTCATGATCAATAATAATAAATTCCACCTTTCATCAATTGTCCCTTAAAGAGACATCAAATAGAAATTATAACTTTAATCATATCAATAGAACATACCACACAAGGGTTTCCATATAAAAACAATAATATCTACCAATTTACTCAAAGAACCAAATATATATCAATCGAAAACATAATAGGTCAACTTATGGAACCATAAAACTCACTAATATATTGTACAAATATAGGTTTGGGGATGGTTAGAATAGTTTCTAATGCCATTATAAGGGTTTTGGAAGAGTTTGAGGTCTTTAGGGTCTTTAAAAGTCATATCATAGCCTTCGATCAACATTTGATATTCTAAGTACCAGATGGTGATTTGGATAGTTCCATTAGATATGAAATGTTGAATTAGTAACGGGGTTGATTTGGGTTTGGAACTTTTATTTTACATTTGGACCAACTATTTAGAAACTAGTGAAACTTGCCTTAATGGAGGTCCTAGGGTTAATTTATTGAAAATGATCTTTATTTCTAAAAATCCTATGCCACCATTGAGTCCAAAACATTGAAATTAGCATAGTAGAATGGATCATTTGCATTCATGGGATTATGAACAAATATCAAAGGGTCGATAGCAACTTTACAACTTAGCAAAGTTATTAAATTTAGTTGATATCTGGTGAAACCACTTAAGCGTCCAAGGACCATTTAAGTGGTAACTGCTTTAGTGTCTAAATACTGCTTAAGTGATAGCCGCTTTAGTGACCAGGCTTTTCTTAAGTAATATCTACTTTAGCTGCCTGGTAACACTTTAGTTGTAGTCACTTTAGCAGCTAAATAAGTGGCTAAAATTATATGTATATTTCTTTTTGTGATTTACACTACTTTTGGACCTTGTTGTCATGACCAGAGCTACCTCCTAGGTGTAGAACATTTATTATAGTTACAAGTGACCCCAAGCTAACCCTTAGCCTAGAATAACACTATGAACACCAAAATAATTGATTTAACAACACCAGGTGGAAGCCAAACTGAATGATGAAATAATAAAACAACCAATAATAATATCTAGGTTTAAAATCAAAAAAGTTGAACATCTAACTATATATCTAAAAGACTCTAATAAGATGAGTTGTTGGCATAAGCTCCCAACTGACTCTAACTATCTGAAGCTAAATTAAAATAAAATGACTACTGATACTAGTAATTGAATACTGAGGACTCACTAAAGTACTATTATTGATATAGTAGGAGATTGTAATATGCATGATCCGAATGTTGAACATCATAATTTATATTTTGATACATATAGCACACAAAAACTTATGCAATTAGTACTTTAAAAGTACTGAGCATATGAGATAAGAAATAACTTATATAGGCTGAACATGCTACATATAACGTGTTAAATTGATGCCAAATCAAGTAATAAATATGTACTTTATGATAAGACTAATAACTAAATATGAGGTCATACAAGTATCTGAATCTGAGCTATGGATTATAGATTGTGGAAGCTACTGATAACTGACATAACCTAATCAAATATTACTGGGGTCCAACATATAACCCCACTTAGAATGGTGTTTTGTTCCTTACTAAGTGTATGAACACTGATTGATGTAGATCTACTAAACTGAAGTCTAAAAGGAATAAGGTGCTAAACCTGGTCTGATGGGTAAATATTTAGAACCTATGGGGGTTTCATTGTCTTAGGACTTAAGGAATTATACTAAAGGTCTCAGCCTAACTGACTGGTGAGCCATTATCCTTCGTCTTCTCAGTGCTAAGTATTACTTCAAACTAAATGACACTGATAAATTAAAATGCTCAATAATAGTAATATTCTGAAAATTGAAAATAAATGCACTATTTGAGCATATTGAAAACATGAAAATTGGAGAATATAATACACATAAGTATATGCATGAAATCATAGTTCAACGGGTGTTTATAACCCACCATCTCAAAAGAATGCAACTATTATGTCAATTTCATAAACTGAGTGAACTAAGGAATTTAATAACACAAGTCCAACAATTATGGATTTCATGATATAATTATGTTTTTTGTTTTTGAACATGTAATGGTACTGAAATTCATGTTAAAATATAGGTTTATATCTCAGTGAGATCAAGAAACTGAAATATCAAAATTCACAATATTCATGAGCCCTAAGCTTTAAGAAAATAAGTAAATTGAGAAATTGAGTTAACTTTGGACTCAATAGGTGAAAATTACCCATTTATGAAATTTCACATACCTAGATATTATAACGCTAAAGAAATCTTTGAAATTAGAATCTTGATGAAGATGAACCCTAATTTCCCTAAAGAGGAAAAATCACCCCTTTCTTTCTTTGTAATGATAAGTGTCATATGTTTTATGAGTTAAGATGAATTGGAATATTATTAATATTAATACTTAGCTTTGGGGTGGATTAAACAATATAATTTTGATGTTAAAAGAGTGGCAAAAGACTGTAAACCCCCTCATAAAATGTAACTAAAACCTACAGAATTGATTCGTATGGACCATCCCATGATCATAGGACTTACCTATTATCGCGGGTGGTGCTCTTGGTTTGGAGTATAAATTTGGTAACTTTTAAATCAACAAGAAGAGCCTATTATTTTCTGAAACACCCTAATTTTTAGACCTTAGAAAATTTTCTGGAATTCAAGTCTCTGGATCCACTACGACTAATAGGTATGAGTCCTATGTTGGGTTACTAATGGTATGGTCTAATCTTATACTGACCAGTGTTGCTTGGAGGGATGGATTTTGGTTACTGGAATGGATATGATTTAGGGGTATGAGTCGTATTGGTAGTTATGGGTCATTTGGTTCCTAAGATTAATCTTAGACTTTGTTACTTAGGTTGTATATGAGTACGAGTTGTTCACCATAATCCATAAGGCAAGGTATGAATCGTACCAGGGACTTGTATGGTAAACCAAGTTCAATTCTCCAGGTATTTTATTCTGCCAGGGGTACAGATGGAGGGAAAAGATCATGTACTGTGGTTAAAACTTGGTTGGATGAGTTGTATACTAGATAGTTTTTGGTCTAACGGTGAAGGTTTAGTATACGAGTGGTGGATACCGATCGTATCGAAGGGCACAACTCGTGTTGGTCAGTCATATCCCTGTGATAGGATTTTTGTGCAACTTAAGTGGGGGTATTCTGGATATTTTTCTACTTATCCTAATAATGCCCCATGACTTATAACCTATTTGAAGGATATTTACCCTATTATTCTATTCATTAAAACTTAGAAACTCTTCCTAAAAACTGCATAATTCTTTTAAGAGCTATTGGGCAAGGGGAGCTAGGGTTTCAACTAAGGGATTAATTTAGGGCTTGTCTTGGTGATTTCTTTCTGTCATCATCTCTATTTAAGGCATTTTTTTCTTTTCCCATTGTTAATTCTAACTAAAGTAATGGTTTTTATGAATGTTTTCATGATTTCATTGATTGTATGATTTTGGTTTTCAAATATAAATAGGGGGTTTTGATGTTAAATGGTTGGTTATGCTTTCCCATGGTTTTAATTATTCTTTTATATGCATTAATGGTGGTTTGGGATAATTGGATTGAATGAGAATGGTTTACTGGTAATTGAAATTGGTTTTGGTTATATTATGCCCCCAATGTGTTTGACAAAATACTTATAAAGAAATGTTCATTGCATTGACTTTTTTAATGGAACTCTTGCGTGTTGTAACACTTGGTAAAGGAATTATGCAAGGTTTATATAGTTTGGAATTGCTAAAGGATAATTGATTATGCTTGTGGGGAACATGGAAGTCTCCCAAGCGGTTTAATATGGTAAATAGAAGGTCACTTGAAAGTGTCCTTAAACCTACAAATGGTTCGCCATGGATGATACTTACAAGTAAGGGTTGGTATGACGATACCAATATCAATGGCCTTGGTTAATAAATAGATAATGATTTGGTTATTTGGAAACTGGTTTTAATTGGGAAATAATGGTGGGAGGTGCAACTAAGCCATGGAAAGTGGAGGTCATGAGAGGACCAAAAATGGAAACTCATATTTACCGATATAAGGTTGGTCTTGGTGACCGTGTGCATGATGTCACACTTAATTTTGGGGATGTACTAGTTATCCCATGGGAACTTCCCTAGTCATGTGGCTCCATGCATTGGGGCCCTTTCAGTAGGAGGAGCTATACCCATATAACCCATGGGTGGTTTTGGACGGCAAAGCTACACAACCTAGGTAAAGTTTTTAAAGGAATGCTAAACCCGGTCCATTTTTTGCAGCATGGTTATATATATATATGTATGTTTGGTTTGTTCATATAGATGGTTTTACTTGTCCTTATAAATGTCATTATTTAATCCTTACCTTGAGATTATACTAGCGATCACTCTCTAACCCCGTCTACTGGCAGTTTTAAACCTACGCTACGCAGGAACCTACCATTCTACTCTTCCTATATAGTGATTAACTTAGGATCAATATTTGTACTGAAGTGTTGATCTTGCACCCTTTTGAAAGACATCATTTCATGTTATGGATATTTCTACACATTTTAGTTTTATTTTAGATATTGGTTTTGGATATGGTTGGGGCATGTCCTAACCAAATTTCATTACTTTTTTGTTAGAGGCTTTGTGGTACTTCTATGGGTTGGAATGGGTGAGATCAGTATACGTGTCAGCCTTGGCATTAGAATATGTCAGTCGGTTAACATTATTATATGGTATTGTTAGTTGGTCCATCCTATTTCATTTTGGGCTTAATTATATTATATTTTGGAATGTCATTGGTTATGGCCTGGTTTATGGCCTTGTTTGGTATGGATTTGTATGGTTGGATTATGGTTATGGGATGGTTAGACTCGGTCGAGTTGGTCACGATTGTGATCTATTCCCAGCGTCCTTGTGTGAGCAATTACACCATTATGTCTCATGCTCAAAATTCAGCCAACTCAAGCCAGGCAACTGGAGGTTGGGTTGGGTAACGGGGGTTGTCTCCGGTATTGGTCAGACTTTTGACGCCCATTAGGATAAGACCCAGGGTGTTTCGTGTCAAGTTGGTATCAGATCCTAGGTTCATGGTTAATTCGAAGTCCACAAAGCTGTGTCGAGTAGAGTCTTTTTTATGTGTGTTTAGCATGCCATACTCATAAGGGAGAGGATATAAGACATTTAGGAATGTTTTACTTTCTTTGTATTCTATCTTCAAACTTGAATTCTTATTCCTAGAGTCTTCTCTAATACTTGTTTGTTCTTCTTTCAAATCATGCCTTGTAGATCTGGAACATAAGGAAATTCTTCTATCCCATCATGGGTAGTGCTGAAGGGGTGCATCCTACTTCTGGGGTTCATGTTAAGTCGTACGGTCCTATCTCTAATAATTCATGAATTCCACTGATTGGTACTAGTCCTCCTAAAGATGAGGTGACTAATGCAAAATTCTGTCAGTTTATTCATGCTATTGCAAAATTGGTTGCTACTCAAGCTGAGAAGAATGTGTTTGGTGCTTTGTCTGCTGAGGCCACAATAGTTGGCCAATTTATGAAGATAAGTCCTCCCACTTTTTCTGGAGTAAAGGTAGAGGGGGATCTACAGGCAAATTGAAAAATATTTCAAGTGATGTAATCCATTAATGTGGAGTGGGTAAACCTTATAGCTTATTACCTCAAAGATGTTGCATATAAGTTGTATGATGAGTGGGAATGGGATAGAGCAGATGTGGAGGATTCATCTCTATGGGATGCCTTCTCTAGTTCTTTTCTAGATTGTTTCATTCCCTAGGAGTTGAGGGAAGCAAAAATGGAGGAGTTTGTAAACCTCAAGAAGGGGAGGATGTCTTTCAAGAAATATGCCTTGAATTTTCACCAATTTTCAAGGTATGATCCTGATTTAGTTGCTAATAAACGGGCTAGAATAAGAAAGTTTGCTTCTGGATTGAATCGGGATCTGATTTTGGAGTGCATGACTGCTTGTGACTAAAGATATGGACATCTCTAGGTTGTATGTTCATATGCAACAGGTAGAAGATAAGAAAAGGAAGTAGGTAGAGTTTAGGTATAGGCAAGGTAAGAGGAACAGGTTTTCTGACCAGGGAGGTGCTCATTCTCAGGGTGGTTGGGATGGTGGCAAATGGTAGAAAAAAAGGTGGGGGAGTTCTGGTTCCTACTCTACTGCTAGTACTCCTTATCAGTTGAGCGATAGGCGTCATCATGGTGGTGACAATTTGTGAGCGCAGGGTGCCCAATCTTAAGAGAGCAGAGGTCAGTCAGTTTTTTTATGTCCTCCTTGTTGGTTCTATGGTCATCCTCGTCGAGGCTATTGCGATGAAGAAAAGGACAAATTCTTCAAGTGTGGCCAGATAGGCCATTGGCTCAAGGATTGTCTGATTAATAAGGTTACTTTTGAGGCAAATAAGATTCCTGTGGATTTATTTTCTGCTCCTACACCTGGGGGTGTGGATCTGCTTCTGCTACTTCTCCTAGTTCTAGTATTGATTGGAATAAGTTGTATGCTTTGTTATTCCGACAGAAATTTGAGGCATCACCTGATGTCGTTACTGGTACGTTACAACTTTTCTTTTGTAACATATATTGTTTGCTTGATCTAGGCTATACTCTTTCCTATGTGACTTCTTATATGGCTGTATTTTTTTGTTTTGATCCAAAAGTTATTTTGGATCCTTTTTCTATTTCTAACCCAGTAGGTGACTCAATTATTGCTAAGAGAATTTATAGGGGGTGTGTGGTATCTGTTGGTAGCAGGCAAACCTTGGTGGATCTATTTAAGTTGGATATGGTTGATTTTGATGTTATTCTGGGTATGGACTGGTTACACTTTTGTTATGCGCCTTTAGATTGTCAGACCCATAGGGTTATCTTTAGGTTTCTTGGTGAGCTGATTATAGAATGGGATGATGTTTATCTAGCTCCTAGGAAGAGGTTTATTACTAATCTTATCACTCGAAAGTTGATCTCTAAAGGTTGTCTTTATTAATTCATCCAGGTTAAAGATTCTAACTCAGAAGGTCCTTCTTTATAGTCAGTTTTTGTGGTTAATGAGTTTTCTGAGGTATTTCTAGATGATCTTCCTGGTCTTCCTTCGTATAGGGAAATAGAGTTTGGTATTTATTTCTGGATACTTGAGCAATTTCTATTCTTTCGTATAGAATGGCTACGGCTGAGTTAAGAGAACTCAAGGATCAACTTAAGGATCTTCTGAAAAAGGGGTTTATTCATCCTGGTGTATCTCCTTGGGGTGCACCGGTGTTGTTTATGCACAAGAAGGATAGTTCTCTTTGATGTACATTGACTATAGGTAGTTGAACAAGGTGACGGTCAAGAACAAGTATCCTCTTCTAAGGATAGATGATCTGTTTGACCAGTTGCAAAGTGCCAAGTTCTTTTCTAAGATAGATCTTTAGTCTGGGTACCATCAGCTAAAGATTGGGGAGGTGGATATCCCTAAGACAACTTTTCGTACTCGATATGGGCACTTTGCATTTTTGGTGATTTCATTTGGGTTGATTAATGCTCTAAAGTCATTTATGGATCAAATTAATAGAGTTTTCATTAATATTTGGATCTCTTTGTCCTTGTGTTTATTGATGACATTTTAGTTTATTCGACGAGTGAGGTGGATCATGCTAATCACCTTAGTGTGGTGTTGCAGACCTTAAAAGAACAACAGTTGTATGCCAAGTTCTCCAAGTGTGAGTTTTATTTGAACACTGTAACTTTCTTAGGTCATATTATTTCTAGTGAAGGGATCATGGTAGATCCGCACATGGTTGTTGTGGTGAAGAGGTGGCCTAGGCCTACGACTCCATCCAACATTCGGAGTTTCTTGGGTTTAGCCAGGTATTATAGGCGGTTTCTTGAAAGCTTTTTGTCGATAACTGCTCTTTTGACTAAGTTAACATAGAAGAAGGTCATGTTTTCTTGGTTAGATGCTTGTGAAGGGAGTTTTGAGAAGTTAAATTATAAGTTAACTTTGGCTCCAATTTTGACTTTATCGGAAGGCAATGATGGGTTCGTGGTTTATTGTGATGCATCTCGGGTAGGTCTTAGTTGTGTGTTGATGCTACATGGGAAGGTGATTTCCGATGCTTCTAGGAAGTTCAAGGTACATGAGAGGAATTATCCTACTTATGATTTGGAAATGGTTGCGATTTTGTTTGCTTTGAAAATATGGCGGCATTATTTGTATGGTGTATACGTGGATATATTTTCTAATCATAGGAGTCTAAGTATGTGTTCACCCAGAAAGAGCTTAATCTCAGGCAGAGGAGATGCCTTAAGCTTCCCAAGAATTATGATATCAGTCTTCACTATTACCCAGGTAAGGCTAATGTGGTTACTGATGCTCTTAGCAGGTTATCCATGGAGTGTTTGGCTCATGTGGAGGAAAGAAAGCGGGAATTAGTGAAGGATATTCACCGCTTGGATAATCTTAGAGTTCTCCTCTTGGACTCCAAGGATGGTGTTGTGGTGGTGAAAGAAGTGGTTCGATCGTCTCCTGTTACAGAGAATAAGGAGAAGCAAGTGTTAGATCCTTTCTTTATAAAGATAAAGTATCATGTTTGTAGGCAAAAGGTAGTGGTTTTTGAGATAGTTGTGATGGTACTTTATGGTACCAAGGAAGGTTGTGTGTTCCTGATACCGACAGGTTGTGACAGGATTTTGGCTGAGGCACATAATCTGCACTATGTTATTCAACTTGGCTCAACTAAGATATATAATGATCTCAAGGATAACTATTGGTGGAATGACATGAAGAGGGATGTGGTTGATTTTATGGCCAAGTGTATGGTGTGTGAACAGGTTAAGGTTGAGCACATGAGGCTTGGAGGGTTGTATTAATAAATTGATTTTCCCGAGTAAAAGTGGTAAGTGATCAATATGGACTTCGTTATCGGACTTCCTTGGTCTCAGTGCCAATATGATTCAATTTGGTTCATCGTGGATAGGATGACTAAGTTTGCATACTTTTTGCCAGTATAGACTACCTTCTCGGTGGAGGATTATGTGAAGTTGTATCTTTAGAAGATTGTGAAGCTGTATGGGGTGCCTGTTTTGATTATTTTTATTGTGGCAAGTAGTTTACATCTCACTTTTAGCGATCTTTTTAGAAAGGGTAAGGGACTAAGGTGAGTCTGAGTACTGCTTTTTATCCATTGATAGATGAACAAGCGGAGAGAACAATTCAAACATTAGAGGATATGATTTGGGCATGTGTGATCAATTATGGTGGAAATTAGGTTGAACATCTACCTTTGGTGTTTTCTTACAATAATATCTATCACTCTAGTATTGGTATGGCCCCTTTTAAGGCAGTGTATGGTAGGAGGTATAAATCTCCTATTGGTTGGTTTGAGCTTGGTGAGGCAGACATGTTTAGTCCCGATTTTGTTTACCAAGCTATGGAGAAGGTAAAGGTGATTTGGGAGAGTCTTAAGGCTGGCCAAAGTTACCAAAAGTCCTATATGGATGTTAGGCATAGAGACTTGGAATTTGAGGTTGGGGATAAGGTTTTCCTCAAGGTATCTCCCATGAAGGGAGTAGTGCGATTCTGCAAAAAGGTAAAGATGAGTACCTGTTATGTGGGTCCTATATGAGATTTTTGGAAAGCTGGTAATATTGCTTATGAGCTGGAGTTGCCTTCTAGCTTGAGCTTGGTTCATCCGTCCTTCCATGTTTCCATGTTAAGGTAGTGCATTAGTGACCCTTCTTTAATTGTTTCTTTGGAAGGACTGGGTATCACTGATTCTTTATCTTATGAAGAGGTTCTGGTTGAGATATAGGATAGGCAAGTTCGTCGGTTGCGGACCAAGGATGTGGCTTCAATTAAGGTTCTTTGGCGGAACAATAGGGTGGAAGAAGCTCTTTGGGAAGTGGAAGAGGACATGAAGTCCAAATACCTGCATTTGTTTTTTTCTCCTGGGATTTGTGTGGAAGGTATGTGTCTTCAACACATCTTTACTTTTAGAGTTTGTTAAAGGGAAGATTAATATCTTTGTTACTTTTTTTTCAAACTTTGTTAATGATTGGGAATATATTTGATAGTGTAAATGACTCTTACGTGTGGTTACCCCTACCTTGTCCTTCATTCCGGGATGAATGTTCCTAGTAGGGGAGACTGAAACTCCCTAATTTCTGGACCTTAGAAAAATTTCCTGGAATTCTGATCTCTGGACCCAATATGACTTATAGGTATGAGCCGTATGTTGGAGTATGACTTGTATGGCCTGGTTGTGTATTGACCAGTGTTGGTTGGTGGGATGGATTTTAGTTACAAGAATGTATATGACTTAGGAGTATGAGTCCTGTTGGTAGTTACTGGGCATTTGGTTCCTTAACTTAATCTTAGACTTGGTTACTTAGGTTGGATCTGAGTGCGAGTGGCTCACTATGATCCGTATTCTAGGTTACGAATCATACCAGGGACTCATATAGTAAATAGTATTCAATTCGATAGGTATTTTATTCTGCTAGGGCAATGGATGAAGGGTAAAAATCATATATTGTGGTTACGACTTAGTTGGATGAGTCGTATACTGGATAGTAATTGGTCCAAGGGTAGAGTTTCAGGATACGAGTGGTGGATACTAATTGTATCAAAGGGAGGTGTAGCTAAGCCATAGAAAGTGAAGGTCCCGGGGGGACCAAAACTGGAAACTCATATTTGCCGATATGAGGTTTGTCTTGGTCACCGTGTGCATGATGTCACACTTTATTTTTGGGATATACTAGTCATCCCATGGGATACTTCCTTATCGTGCGGCTACACGCATTGAGGCACTTTCAGCAGGGAGAGATGAACCCATATATCCCTTGGGTGGTTTAGGACGGTAAAGCTACACATCCCAGGTAAAGGTTTTAAATGCATGATAAATATGGTCCATTTTTCGTAGCATAGTTATTTATATATATATATGTGTGTGTATCTGTGTGTGTATGTATGTGTATGTGTTTGGTTGTGTGCATATGGATGATTTTACTTGGCTTTATAAATGGCACTATTTTATCCTTACTTTGAGATCATGCTAGCGGTCACTTGCTAACCCCATCTACTGGCAGTTGTATTCCCACGCTATGCAGGAACCAACCGTTCTACTTATTTTACATAGTGATTGACTCAGGATCAACATTTGGACTGAAGTGGTGAGCTTCCATCCTATCGGAAGGCATCATTTCATGTTATGGATATTTTAAGACATTTTTGTTTTATTTTGGATATTGATTTTGTCTATGGTTGGGGGCTTGTCTCAACTAGATTTTATTACTCTTTTGGTTAGAGTCTTTGTGGTACTTCTATGGGTTGGAATGGTTGGGATCATTGTAGGTGTCACCCTTAGAATTGGAATAATCTGGTAGGCTGACATCATTGGACGGTATTATTGGTTGTTCCATCCTATTTGAATTTGGGATTAATTATATTATATTTTGGAATGTCTTTGGTCATAGCTTGGTTTATGGCCTTGTTTGGTATGGTTTGGTGTGGTTGGATTATGGTTATGGGATAGTTGGACTCGGTTGGGTGGGTCTCGGTTGTTATCTATTCCCAGGGTCTTTGTGTGAGCTGTTACACTATTATGTTTCATTCTCGAAATACAGCCAACTCAGGGTAGGCGGCTTGAGGTTGGGTTTGGTGATGGGGGTAGTCTCCGGTCCTGATTGGACTAGGGATGCCCAGTACAACAAGTCCCTAGGGGAGATCGTGTCATGATCATGGTAACCATTTACAATCGTACCTTGGTTTATAGGTATGAAGTCCAAGCCAGATCAATTTTAGGAGTAATGATCGTACCTAAGATTATGGTTTCTGACCACGGTCGTGGATTTCTATCTTGGTTGAAAGGTATACTATTCAACTTTTAGATGTTCAGGACTATTTCAATCATATGAAAGTAATGTATTGCCGTACAATCTCACCATTATCGTACCTACGCTCATATGTTCTCTCTGCATTGTGCTTCACTAAAATGGCCATAACTTTTTTTAATGTTGTATTTAAGAAAAAATAGATGTGTTGGAAATATAACTCAAATATCTATCACTTGGTTGGTATTAAGATCAAAAATACTTCTGAATTTAGGATTTAAGCTCGTTTGAAGTTGACTATAGCAAGATTCTTCTTGAGAAATCAATCAGTAAGGAAGATTTTGACTTGGCCATGAGCAAGGAGTTATTTGTAGCCTTAATACATGTCTAAATCACTTTTCATACCACCAAAACATGTTGTTTGATTTTACATGTACTTGAAGTATGGTTCTAATCTTAGCTTTGATTTTTGAGATATTACAATATCTCTCGCTTGGGGTCATTCATCCTCGAATAAAAAATAACTAAGCTAAAGTGTTATGGAAAGAGTTGTTATTGCCACACTGAATTTCTAAGAGCTGCATTTTTCCATGATAACTGAGTCTATAACTAAAACATGGACTGAACCAAACTCACAAATGCATTCATGACATGAGGATAATTGGGTTACATGAAAAATAAAGAATTAATTGAGGAAAAACTATGAACTCAAACTGGAATTGAGTTCGAAGAGACAATATTAAGGTAATTGATCATCATATCTGTCTCTATTTACCAAGTATCTCCCTCAATTGGCTGGTTTCACCAAAGAACCTTTACCAAAGAAACCTCATTATTTCTCATCATACGAACCTGATAGTCAATGTCACAACTGGACCCCTTATAAGAGAGACCATCTTTCAAACCACACTCTCTAAGGGTACAACTAATGCAGGATCACCGACGCACTTCTCTAACAAGGAAATATAAAATACCACATACACTGATGCTAAGTGTATAAGAAATTCTAACTCATAGGCTACATTTTCGAAATGACCCAAAAATCTAATAAGGACAAACATAACGGGCACTAAGCTTTCACTTCTTACCAAATCTCCTCACCCCTTTCATGGGTGAAATTTTAAATAGACAAAATCACTAGTACCAAACTCAAATTCCTTTCTCCTCATATCTACATAGGATATTTGATGAGTCTGAGCCATTTTTATCCTTTCCCTAGTCAGCTAAACTTTTCTCATAGACTCATGAACTAATCTGCCCCTACTCACCAACTTCAAACCAACCCATTAGAGATCTACACCTCTTACCATAAAGATCTTGAAATGGGGCCATTTGAATATCTGAGTGATGGTTATTATTATAAGCAAACTCAATCAAAGGAAAATGATCATCACAGCTACCCTTGAAATTAATAATACATGCTCTCAATATGTTATCTAAGATCTGCATGGTCCTCTCTACCGGACCATCCATCTGTAGATGAAAAGTCATACTAACATGAACTTAGGTGTTGAGATCTTTTTGAAGAGGTAAATTGTGTACCTTTATATGGAATGAAGAGGTAAATTGTGAACCTCTATATGAAATGATAGTCAAGAGGACTCCATACAATTTCACTAACTCCCTAAGATGGAGTCTAGCATAATACTTTGCTGAATATAAAGTGTTAATTAGAAGGAAGTGGGTTGAATTAGTCATTCAGTCCACAATACGCTAAAATAGATTGTTGTTGTTAATGTCGTCTAAATTACATATAACGCCCCGTATTTTCCTAGCATAATCTAAGTCCCAAAACATGATTATTCATATATAAAAAATTTTGAAACACTCATTATTTTTTAGTTTAGAGCCTTCCATTGAGTAGGAAATTCAGTTAGCTTTCGAACGATATAAAATTAGCCTAAATTCGATAACCGGGTAAGAAGTTATGGCGATTTTAAGTTTCAGTCCTTAAACACCATCATTTTAACCCTTAGCATATCTTGGATTCTGCATAAATGACGATTGTCAATTTCCAGTGAAGTTTCACGAAACCACCACATCGTGCTGTCAGTCAAAATCCCAATTGTCCTTTTCCAGTGTCCTGTCGCAATAATGGCGCATTGCGCCAATGGTGAATTTTAGAGTCAAAAGGGAACCGTGATTCCTCCGTGTCTTGCCACAGACCAGTTTCTCAGTTGTCCAATTCCAGTGTCTTGGTGCGATAGTGGCGCGTCGCGCCAAGGCTAAAAATTAGGATCTTTAGTTTTCATCTTTCGTTTTAAATTTTTTCAGGGGTATTGGGGTCTTTTTCCACGACCCTAATTAACCTAAAACATGAAATCTAACCCCTAAACACCCTTAGTAGTCATCATTATTTCAATTCCTCTCACAATAAAAAATTCTCCTTTCAAGAACAAGAAACCCTAGCTTTTAAATTCAAAGCCAATCCTCAAGAACTCACCCAGAACATCAAGAAATTCACTATCCCAAGTATATTAGATGTTCATCCATGGATCCCTTTAATCCATGGAGTTCAAGCAATCCTTTTAAATTATAAAACTATGATCTTTTCAAGTTATTATGTTTTAAATTGTGATTTCACCCATGAATCTCCTTGAACTATGATTCTATACCATGTTACCATGAAATTATTATTATTATTTAATCCTCCATGTTTTAATGTTGTTATTTATTGAACAAGACCATGATTTAACTCTATTATGTCAGGTTCTTGCTATTTCTATTTGTTTTAGGATATTTCTATGATTATTTTGAACCATGAACTACAAGTGTTTGATAAAATGCCTACAAAAGTGATTGATTTAATAAAAACCTTCATTCTTTGTCCCCTAAGCTTTTCAGTATTGTTGTTTTGAGTCCTGGGGGTATTGAATACCCGAAATCGATAGTTGTTTATTTAAGTCTAGTCTCAGTACATTACAGAAAAACTTTAGATTATACTATGAGATTTTTTTGAATAGTCAAATATCAGTCAGTTAAACTCAGAACAGTTTAGTATTTCAGTGTCTTTCAGTTGGGAGTAGGATTTAGCACTGAGTGAGTGTAGGGATGGAGGATTCCCCGTCAGATAGGCAGAGTCATTAGTAGTAGTCCCTATACTCCAAAACTACATAGCCAGCATAGGATATGAGTAGCCACCCATCAGATTAGGCTTGACTATCTCGCAGGGGTCACCCGTCAGTTCAGGCTTGACACCCTTAGTCCTTTAGACATTATATTAGTTTAGTGGATCCACACAGCCATTATTAGTACCTGTGGATTGGTATTAATACCTTTCCAACTAGGGTTACAGGTTGGACCCCGATTAGCTCAAATTGGGGAATATCGGTTAGATGATACCTCCCACAGTCTCAGATACAGTATCAGATATAGTCTTAGTTACAGTCCCAGTTTAGTTATTCAATCTTAGTGTTTTTTGACCAAAGAATATAGATTTTAGTTTATAGAGGTGACTCAGTTTATGTTATATGCTTGGCCATGCATCCTCAGTATTTATAGATCTTCATGCATTTTCAGTATCTACAGATTCCATGCTCTTTATTCAATACTCCATGCTTTACATGTATATCCAGTTAATTATTATTATTCCTATTCATGAGACCATGAATATCAGCCTACCTCATTTAGCATACCAGTATATTCAAAGTACTGATCATATACCTTTGTTTTGCGCTATGATGCATCATATCATTGGTGTTGGCGCTCAGTTACTGGATCACACTTAGTCCCTCAGATAATCAACAGTACAGTAGCAATGGTGAGTCCTCATCATCCGACAATGGATTATATTACTTCATGTCTTTATCTCAGTAGTTAATAGAGTTTGTTGGGGCCTGTCCCATCAACTCACAGTATTCAGTTTTAATGCTTTTCAGACACTACAGTTAGCTATTCAAATTATTCAGATTTTAGTACTTTTCCAGATTCATAATTCAGTAGTCGTTTCATTATTAAAACCTTATGGCAATTCAGTTATTCTTCCACATTCATGATTATATTAGTCAGTGCTCACAACAGGTACCAGCTCATGGGTTAGCTTATGGTCCCTTGGGATCATAAGCACCGTGTAACGACTAGGGGGTAGTCTCGGGTCGTTACATTACACCTCCTAAAAATTAGAACGTGGTCGCTTGTCAATTATGGAAACAACAAGGTTGGGATTGATCCCATAGGGAATAGGACAAAAATCTATCACAAGTTTGCTGATGTAATTAGAAAGTGTAGAATGTAAATGAGGGGTTTTGTAAGAACTGTAGTAAGAGTAACAATTGCTAGAAAATAGGATTGTAATCAGTATGAGATGATCACTAGGATTGTGTACCCCTTGACTTCATAACTCCACAGACTTATCATAATCGTCAATCTATCTTGATGTCTTACATGCAGAATCTAACAAGTTATATATCATCTAGCCATCTCTTGACTTTGTCTTGGGTGAATTTCACTCATTTCCTCTTAGTTTCAGAGTTTTTTATTACTTGCCCTTATCCTAGATCCCATATTAGCTATTTCCTCTCTATCTCAAGTTAATTAGATAAAGATTGATAACTTTAAATTATTGTTGTGATCTCCATTTCCTAATCTCAACCTCCTTTTCAACTTAGTATCGAATACAGGAAGGTTCTTAATATTTGTAGCTATTAAGAAAGAAATCAAAATGAAGACAACCATAATACATACACGAACACCAATTTAGAATGACATTGCACTACCTCTATTTTGTTAATCCATCAGGTTCCCACAAACCTAATTTTGAGGTTTAATTGCTCATGATTGCAACAACACACATATAATTCATAATTGAAAATATATGAATGATCCCACGAATAATAATAATGGAAATCAAAATCTCAACATTATATCAAACCCTAAAAAACAAAGAACAACAATCCCAAGATCAAAAGTTTATCTTAGAACTCAAAACAATGTAATAAGTATATAAAGTGCGCAAACTATTAATGAAACATATCATGGGTATTTATAGATACATCATAACACCTAGAAAACATATCCTAAATAAAGTAGATAAATAAGGTCGGCCCCAATCTAGGACCCCACTTACGGTCCGTCGGTAGTACCTACGATCCACAGATGGTTTCATAGGTATCAATGTATGCTTTAGGTATTCAATACCCTACCTGTGAGGGTACCTCATCGGTACCACCTACGCCTCATAGGTTGGCCTTCATAGTAACCAGAGAACTTTTTACCCTTTAGAGCCTCAGGTCTATAAATTACGACCCCAACCTATGGGCCTATAGGTACTCCCTATGGCCTGTAGGTATCCTTCCTTCTTCCTTTAATCTCTTTTTGCTCCTTGTTTGCTTCAAACTCTATTTTACTACAAATCCAACATGAAAACACATAACATATAACAAGAACTATAGAAATTTTCACCCTTCAAAACCTCAGGTCTACAACTTATGGACCCAACCTACAGGCTTATAGGTACTACCTACAGCCCATAGGTATCCTTCTTGCTTTCTTTCATCTTCTTTGCTCCTTATCTTCTTTGAACTCTGTTTCCTATAAAACCAACATAAAAAAACATCAAATATAACAAAAAGACCTAAGTACTTGCATAATTTCCTTATTTTAAGCATCAAAGGTTTTAAGGAACCATGGCATATCAACACCCTCAAATTAGAACGTTTGCATATCCTCAGGAAATGAACACATAACAATGACACATGATGCTTAACTAAAACAAACCTAAGGCACCTATGTTAGTCAACTCAATTTAGCTGAAAAATCCTTACCAATCCTATTTACGACTTTCAAAACCACTGTGTGGGTCCATGTAGCACAATATTATGACATAAAGAAATCAAGTGATGGCATTATATTAGTAACAAACAACAAAGCATATATGAAATTTACACTACTCAAACTAATAAGCAGTCAACAATACAACCCATGTACCCTCACAACAAAGAAGTCCCAACTCTCACAATATAATAATGCATGTCAATGCCGAGAAGATATCAAGACAATCACTTTCTCAAAATAAGTTCCAACAATGTGCATAAAATATCACAGGCTTGACCTTACTTTCTATACCGTAGGTTTTTAGACAGTTGGACTATTACCACTATAGGACTTTTCTAGGTTTGTAGGCTCGCCCTCCTTGATACTACTCTTACATTTTTGGTTCCACTACTTAACTATCTTTTGCTTATTTCCTGCTTTTTATCCTTTATTACTTATTTAGGTTTGTATGGTTTCTTCATTCTCTTTATTCACTTCTCTTTTTTTCTTCCCATTTTTTTCTTAGATTTTTTATCTCTTCTCTTTTTTATTTATATTTTTCTACCATACCTGACCCTACTTTATTTTCTCTTATTCATACCCTTTTCCATTCCCATTTTTAACTATGCACCCTTATGTTAGCCACCATCAACTTAGGCGATTTTCTTAAGATGACGTGCATAGTGTCCAAGGAGAGACCAAGGCCAAAATAGGTTCATTGTAATTAAACGGGAAGATGACAAGGTGAAAATAAGAAAATAGATCAATTTAGGCTCAATTCGAGGATCAAAGGATACTTATTCTTATTTGGATAGTCTTTTAGGCTAAGTGGAATAATCCAAAAATTATCTATGATCATGTCCTAACAAACTATCCTACGACCTAGGCAAGACTAACTAGGCAAGCTCTAGATTAAATGCACAAAGGGAACTAAGTATGTGCCTCACACACACATAGTATAGGTTTACTTTACCAAAAGCTACCTATTTAGTTCAGTCAATGCTATACATGATTTTGTCCCTAATACTAATTCCATAACAAGATTCAAATGATGGTCACACTCACAAAGTTCACAATTTTTTAGGAGGGGTAACATTTTCCTAAAACACTTAAACACACAAAAAACATGTCAACTACACTTAGGTTCCTTAATTTTCCTCACATTAAACATAAAAAACACATAACACAAAACAACACAAACTAAACATGCTAGCTTTACTATGCTAACACACTCCGGTGAAATGAAAAAAAAATACCAAGAGGACACCTAGACCCACAAGTAGCCCTAAACCCATCAAATAAGTATACATTATACCTACGCATTAGGCCAGTGCAAAGCAAGAGAGTTAGTAAAATATCTTTTGCAACTTAGGTACGAAGATCTGACGTTAATTACACTAACATAAAGTATCACAAATACAGAAATAATAAGATACCTTTGGTTTCCTCCCAAGCAGTGCTTGATTTAACAACGTGACACGACGTGGTGACCTTAATTAATCAGACTTCATCATGGTAGCCATAGGGTTGGCCTCAAGGGTCATCAAGACTGTTTATTACGAAACCACCCTCATATCAGTTGGTTGCTTTATAGTTCTGTGAACTTTGAACGTGACTTCCTTATTGTTCAGTCTAAACTTAAATTCACCTATTTTCATATCCACCAATGCTCTACTTGTGGCTAATAAATGTCTCCCCAAAATTATGGGCATCTTAAAATCAACCTCACAATACAAGAAAACAAAGTCGATCAAAAATATAAAGCTGTCCACCTTTACCAAAACATCAAATAATATGTTGATGGGCTTTTTCACCATACTATCTTCCATCAATAACCACATCATCATTGGTTTGGGAGGATTTAAGCCCAATGTCTTAACATGGCCAGCGACATCAAGTTAATGCTTGCACTTAAGTCATATAGTACCCTAGCAAATCTAGATGACCCAATCGTACAAGGAATTGTTATGGCATTGGGGTAACCTCTCTTTAACACCAGAGATCGAGATGTAATTGAACTACAATAATGCAAACCACCTAAATCCTCTTATTAATTCTCTTCTTTTTCACCAAAACCTTCATATATTTTGCATAGCCAGGCATCTACTCTAAAGCTTCAAGAAGAAGGATGTTCACAGTCAACTCCTTCAGCATTGAAATAAATTTCTTATACTTTCCTTCTTCGACTTTTTACTTCAATCTTCAGGAAAAAGGTGGGGTAGGTCGCAAAATAGGTTTCAGTGGTGGTATGACCTCCTTACCCTTTTCTTTGTTTTACACTTTTTTTTGTAACTGCAGGATTCTGAGACACCTTATCATTCATCAACTTTTTAGGTTCAATTTCAACTGCATCATCAATCATAATATCATTCCTCATATTATTAACCAAAGGAATACGTGGACCAATAGTAGCCTTACCACTCTGAGTGATGATAGCTAAACAATGATCATAGTTCTTTGGATTCTAAATGGTTTTGCAAGAAATAGTGCTTGGTTGATGATAATTCAAGCGACAAATATCTGCCCAATCTACTGCTCAAGCTATTTAATTACGATAGCATACGATTATACTTTCTAGATCAATCCCGTTATGTCTTCCTTAATCTCTTTACAACAATTCTCTTGGTTCTCTAAACCCTTCACAAGCTTAGAAAGCAATGCTTCCATTCAAACATCAGCAAATTGGTTCCCTAGTAGAACATACACACCACTCTTCTCCTTATTATAATTTTTTCTCCTCAATTAAACATCATGTTCTCTACTCCTATCTCTATACTTGTATCTATAGTAGTTCTGACCTTGACCCTCTTGCCTCAAGTTCCAAGTATCTTGCAAAATTCCTTCGCTCTGAAATCCGCCATCTCTCTATCCAAGTACTTCACTTTCTCCTCAGTATCATACTCATAATATGTAATTCCTCACAACTACCCCCTAGTTGTCTCGCAGTGCTTAGAACTATAAGTAATCCTAAGATAACCCATGATACTAGCATAATTTATAAGCAATAAATAAAATTAAAAAAATAGGAAATAATAAGAAAAAGAGATGTCCTTAACTGGATTTGTTCATTACAATATTGTTTCAAATATTTACGACATTGGCTATATAGAA
Organism: Capsicum pubescens; assembly: GCA_030864215.1. Taxonomy (NCBI): domain Eukaryota; kingdom Viridiplantae; phylum Streptophyta; class Magnoliopsida; order Solanales; family Solanaceae; genus Capsicum; species Capsicum pubescens. Next base: position 156,202,803 of record CM061548.1, read on the forward strand.
AAGAAACTAAAAATTGAATACTTAAACTTTGACAGGTTGTCTATGAAGTCTCTACTAATACTGACTATAGATAGCCAGGACATGGCCCCCAACTATCCCTAATCAATACGATTGAAAAAAAATAAAGTACTGAATTTACAACTGACTTGAACCCTCAAATAATGAGAAATCACCACCTGTGGTTGTAAGCTGTGAATTGCCTGACCATGATATTATGGACTACAACTGGTACCTATAATGTGAAACAATGTAGCCAGACAGGCATATATATGGTTAGTACTTCTAGAATGTACTAAGTATGTGGGGGTGAATGCAATAAGTAAAATTGAAGTTGAACATACTTTCAGATCATGTATGCTAAGTATAAAAGGACTCACCTTGATCATAAACAAGACTGAAAGTTGAAATATCATAAATAATAACTCATAAAACAATAGCTGAACAACAATTGTGAGTCATTACACTTTGGTTTCTAAAATATTATTTTATGTGGGATATTCTCATAACTAACATACCATTTGAGAAACATGGAGTCGAATGACTCAAACCCTCATCAAAAGGGCCCAATATACTTTGTAAGGGTTTAAAGGCTAACTATGGTGATCACTTGACCAAGTTCGATTGGATAAGATGAATAATATAAATACCATACCCTTTAGGATAAGCTAAATAATATAAATAACATACCCTTTAGGACAAGCTTAAATAACCTATGGTGGCACATAGTTTCTAATAAATAGGATGTGCTAAGCCCGTATTCCCCTCTCGGTGCTCTATAGTACTCCCAAAACTTATACTATTGCTCGTACTTATCTATGATGTTCACCTTAAAAATAAGCATATGAGTTCATAATTCTGGAAACATAATATACTTCTATTTAAATTCCTAAATTCTTGATTTCTAATGTGAACTTCATTGCTTGTCTGAACTCTCATATCAAAACTAAAATTGTGATTATATTGTAATGATTTTTAAACTCAAACTAGTAAACTTGAACCATTTTGTAAAATAAATACTCAATCATCGAAGTGTAATATTTTATCAAATTCATGGAAAATTCATATCAAAATATCATAACTCAGTGCTTGAAATCATTTTTATAGTTGAAACTTAAATAACCATAAAAACATATACAAAACAATGTGAAGCTCATGAAAAAAAATCATAAACTCTAGCGTAAGAAAAATGGGTATGAAACCTAGTTATCAAAATCCAAAATTCATGATAAAAACTCAACTTTTGGTCACAAGGATGAAAGATTATCCTTGTTCAAAACCTACATACTTGAACTTGATGAATTCTTTTTGAAGAAAGCTTGAATCTGAGCCTTGGAAGCTTAAATTTTGTTGAAGAACTCCTACTTGGTGTTCTTTCAGGGTTTGGTAAAGAGGAATCATGTATTTGGATTGTGGGATGAAGGAAAACATTTTAGAATTAGTTATAGGATAATTTAGGATGGAAAAGAATAATATTCCCTCAATAAACTGAAGAGAAACATGTGTTTTAACATCTCTAGGAACACGGGCATGCAACACCCTTATCGTGGAGCACATAGGGCGTATCATGCTCTTTTCGCGAAGCATATAGGTCATGCAAAAAGAGGACTCATAAATTTTTTCTTGGGTATCAGATTAAGGTAAAATCGATGGCGTTGGAAAGAGGACTCAATTATCTTTAATTTGGAGGGTCTTGAGATCCAAAATTCAATATATTTCAGAAGTTATAGATGTTCAAAGTTGACCTTTGTAAGATAGAATACCAAAACTCAATCGATAACAATAGTTCTCAACGCAACTTTGCTCTAAGTATTTCCTATGAACATTTTTTATATCAAAAGCACTTTAAACACTAGGTATGATCATGAAACTTACCTATGATTATAAATAATTATTTTTGGACCTATAAACATATGCCGAATGGTTAGGAGATTAGCTAAATATTTTGGGGGTATTATAATAGCTCCCCATTGGGATCTTTCATCCTCGAATGAAGATTGATATTGGGATGAAAATAATGTAGTTACTAACATGAAACTAAATATATGAGCTGACTTGACTGACTATAAGGAGTTGATTCATGCTGAGAGTTAGAACTCACATGAAATATCACCACATGATCGTACATCTACAAAAGAAGAAAGAATAGGATTACTATGCCTTAGGCAATACAACTGTTAACTTTCAAGCTTAACAACACTCCTCAAACACTCTTCTGAACTATACTTTTCCACTTAAATACTACACTTTCTTTAATGTATCTTATAAACTTCACATAGGTATAGGTAACTACTCCTACAAAAGTCTGAGTTGAACTACTAGCTCACCTTTCATATAACTAGAATCACTATCCCAAGCAATCATTATTACCACCTTTATGATCATCCACTATTCTAACCTAGTGTCTAGTACTAGACAGGATTAACACCACAACTTCACATACTATTCTTGATTGGCAAACATCAAGAAATACTAGTCCATTAAAACATCATAATAACAATAGTTGTTCATAATCTTATGCTCTATCTTGCTATAGTCCATTGGGATATCCTCCTTTCTCATAATACAACTACTAATCTATCCATGCATCTAAATTATATTCATAGTGTTACACCCAAGTGCACATGCAAGTGTACATGGTCCACCCATGTAATATAGTGTCCATAAAGAGAAGCCAAGTATCAATACCACAGGGTCTAGTGTTAAGAAATTATCCAATTCAAGTTCAACGATTAAGATTAAATCTGTGAAATGTAACCACAAGAGATGAAAGTTATAACTAGATGTAAACTAAAAAATGCAGTAGATTAAAGTTCATGGACAATCAATGGGGAGAAACCTATGGTTAAGGCTCTGTGATTAATCATACTATATTATAGAACTTCATCAGTTAGGTTAATTATCTTGGTTGTGGTTCACGGGGTTGATATTATGACTATGGTCTTTCAAACCTCCCATCACCTATCTAACTTAGCCCCAAAACTACATCATTGAGCGGGGATGCAACGACTAAGATAAATGCCTTTATATTTCATCCCCTAATTAAACTAAATAGGGCTCTTAAGTATATTCTTATCCTAAATTTAAATCATAACTTCAAGCAATTGAGATTATGATTCTATTCTATTTATCCCATGTTCTATTCTATCATTAACCATTTTGGGTTCATAACAGAGTTAAGCATGTATTCTAAGGGTCGTGAATCCTTAAAATAGTGATAACATGGATAAATGAACAACCACACATGATAAACAATCAAAACCAAATCAATTTATAACCATAATACTCATGTTCTTGTACATAACCCTGGAAAAGGGTGTTTAGTCATTCATGGACATAACCATAATTACAATGAATGAATACATGTTAAAATCTATAAGCAAACCAAAGTAATAGAAGAAAAACCCTAATTAAAGTATTCTTCAACTTCCCTTCAAGTACCAAGGTTGTCCAATATGTTTAAGAGAATGTTCAAGTGTCCTATTTATACTTGATCCCCAGTTGTCATTTCTATTGTAGGGATGGGCCACTACCTTATCACGGCACCTAGGAAGCGGGGCATGCCAAGGACTTAAAATATCCCAATTTGCACAAGCCCTGTCCCATGCTTTTGTCCATTCATTTCAAGCACTATGGTGTTGTTTCTACTTGATTTCCAGTTTGTAAATCAACTATATATCATCATGATCAACTCCATAAGATTCCTACAACATCAAACACCACACATTATAGCACAAAACAACATACAGTTCAAGATGATTAACTAGTAAAGAACATAGCTCAACCTAAGTGTACTAGTTTTTTCCTTTAATCTTAAAACTTAGTGTTTTGACTCCAACTCACTATCAACACACCTTAAAAACTACAAATACATAACATAACACTTAGATGCTTATTTATACCATTAAACACTCATCAAACACAAGGTAAATTCTTAAAATAAGGCTAAGTAAACTCAAATGACAACATTGAGGTGCATAAATCCACCTCAGATCACCACCCAACACTTAAATCCTTGTTCATCCCCAAACAACTCTTTACTTTACACATCATAATTAGAGAAGAGTCCACACTTCAACTACAAGAAGGGGCATTCAAGCTAGTATTACAATGACAACATAAATAGCAAGTTCTATACACAAGCGTGTCTTGTCCAATTGAGAACTCAAGAATACTATATTAAAATATCTTAATCTCAAGAATTGACTCACCAAGTTGGCAAACTCATGCATAATACTCAATCTATGATATCATATAACTACTCATCTAACTATCATCAAACATGTTCCCTCACCACAAGAGAGTTACCCATCATCACTTAAATGTAATTTATCACAAGAATGGGTATAAGAATCAAATTACACTTACTCTCACAGTGAATTCACAAGTTACACAAGATGAACTATAGGCTTGAGTTTAATGTTGTACTACAATAATATCAGAATGTCAAAATATTGAATCAAATAGGTCTTTAAAGGTTCTAATGTAGGCTAAGGGACTGGTAGGAACTATTTTGGCCAACAAAAGTGACTATATTCCCTAAGTACCTTAATACATCACATAAACATTACGATCTCTCTATTAACAACAAATTTCCACCACATTCATCTACACACTTCTCTTATTTTGCCCCCATCTCATTAGGCTCATTTAGAAATACTATAAAAAGGAGTATTTACTATCAACACATTATTAAATTTAAGAACATTTCTTTATTTTCATTACAAAACTCCCAACCAACATACATAACTTTTTCACCCCATTATCTACTACTTTGGGGCCTCACTTTCACCTCTTTTTTCTCTAATTTAATACTCCTTACATAACTTAATTTTACTTTAAAGCACTTAGGATCCTTGAATTAAATTAGGGTCATTCAAAGAAAAAGAACAGGCTATATATGAGGATACCAAAGAACACAGGATAAAGGTTCAATGAGGCTAACTCAAATTATGCACAAGGTTAGGTAAAACAGGGTATGAAACAAGGCTATAAAAGAATTGCCTATAAAATCTCCTAAATTCACACTTTTTATTTTGTTTTGCACATACGCCAGGAAAGTTCTAGGAATCAAATTCAAAAAGGAATGCACAACAACCCCACACACACATGGCATATGCTCAACTCAAGTAGGCACATTATACACTCTTCACTTAGTAATCATACGAACTCAACATTAAGCCAATAGTGTTTAAGAGTCATAGTCATGAGCCTAGGAGTTTCAAAAGTAGTAGTTCACCATAACACATGCTTTTACATTCAAAAAAACTTGCATCATATAATCATACATAGCACCAACAAGAACATCTCACTTAACTAACATAAAGAACCGTAAAGAACAACCCCGGGGTGGGTGAAGTGTGCAAATACTAAACTGATACAAATAAAAAAAAATAATAAGCAAAAGATTTTTATAACTTTTCAAATTACTTCTAAAATTTAAATAAAACCAACTAAGAATCAAGACCCTACAACATCACTTCTCCTAAAACCATGGGACTTTTCCCAACCTATACTTAAAACTTGCTTTGTCCCCAAAGTAACTTTAAACTGGAGATATAAATACTCTCTAAGGACTCTAGGACTAACTAGTAGCATCTTTCAACATCAAGAGAGTACGGGGACCCCACACTTAGTCTCTGCCATGCTTCTGTAACACCCCACAATTTTGGGGTAGAATTAAAAATCATTGTTCTTATACGTACAGACATGAACCCAATTATTCTATATATATACATGTGTGATTATAATATATATAATATGGGAATATTTTTGTATATTGATCGAGGTCATAGTACCCTCCTAACTCAAAGATGAGTTGAGGACTTTTCTATCAATAGAGTTTTGACAAATGCTCTAGCTAGGGTCCACTTTTAATGAGTGTATCTCCTAGAATATATTGATTCACGTTCCTACTATATATCAAATAAAATATCTTAGAGTTATCTTTACAATGCAGATGGTTTCACCTAAATATGACATCATAGTGGAAAGTTATGATTATTTTTTCTCAGCATATCCATCTGTCATTAAGGTGACGACTAGGCTGAGAAGTCATCCACAAGTTGATGACCCATTAGAAAAGTCATCAAACTTAGGCATAATCACTGAAGAACGTGACAACTATGCTGATAAGTCATCAACAAGTTGACGACCCATTAGCCAAGTGGTCAAACTTATGCAGAAGCACTAAAAGAGGTGATGACTAAGCTGATAAGTCATCAACAAGTTCACAACCCATCAGCCAAGTTGTAAACCTTAGACAGCACATAAAAGAAAGTTGATGACTAGGCTAATAGGCTATCAAAAAAGTTGATAAGCCATCAGCCAAGTCATCAACTAAAGAATTTTTCTTCGGAAAGGTATTTTAGTCTTTCCCTCACCTCAAACCCTACCCCCACTTAAGATCCTCTATTAAGTGTATTTTTTCCAATTCTCGAACACATAACGTGTTACTTCCTCTCCCACACTCAAGAACAACCATCTAGGATTTTCTTCAAGATCATCTCTCAAGTCTCATGATTCAAATTCAAGAATATCAAGGACATCAAGATTAGGGTTCCTCACCCAAAATTCAAGCCTCTCTTTTCAAGATGAAGAAATTCAAGATTCCTTCTCTAAGAAATTCAAGTTTGAATTTCAAGATTTCTTCATGAATCTATTTATTTAAGGTATGTGGTGTTATGAACAAGGGGATTCTTTTACCCTTGTACCCAAATTACATAATTTTAAGATTTTTATTTACTTGTTTTGAAGTAGGGTTCATACCTAAGTTTCTATATTCTTAAAGTATGTGATTATCATGTGATTTAAAGTTTTAAGTATATCAAGAAGTGCCTACGTTTATGTTTTAAATTATAAGATTTATATTATGAATGAGATTGCAATATCTTGACTTGTTGTTGTTGAAGTAATTCAAGAGTTTATTGATCATGAAGTTTTGGTATGAATTAACATGAGTTTAAAGGATGAATTTTAACACCTATGTTTAAGTGTTGAGATATCAAGAAGATTATGCTTTTAAGTATTCTATGAAAAGATTATTTCAATATCTAAAGCAAGAATTGATCTTTTGGTCCTCAGCTAAGAGATGGAATCCATATTTGTTTATCTTGATTATAATTGAAAGCAAAGAAAAGCATAACTGGTTTTTATTATAAGCCCTTATGATATTTAAAGGTGGGTTTCCTAAAGTATGAGTATTAAGTAATAAGGAATTAGTATTTAACACCAAGTTGGGTATGCGTCCAAGGTCATATGCCCCAGAATTATGACCAGATGTAGGTTAAGCTTATTCCCAAGCATTGTTTAAAGTTTATATGAATATTTAACTATTGTTTTATTCAATCCCAAGGTTAGTCATTTACACTTAGCATGCATTGTTTGAAAGTTTATATGAATATTTAATTATTGTTTTGCTTATACATTCACCCTTATATACTTAGTACATTTTAGAAGTACTATTCCAGATATATGTCTATGTGATACATTTTCTCATAATGTAGGTACCAGTTGTATCCCACACATCATAATGAGACAGTGTACAACTTCTAGTCAGCAGGTGATGTGCCCTTTTTGATTCGAGGGCTAGATTCAATTATAGTTCGAGTAGCATCTTATTTTCTTTATGCAGTCGTATTTATCAGGGATAGATGGAGGGTCATGTCTTGGCTACCTATAGTCATTATTAGTAGAGGCTTCATAGACAGTAAGTAGAGTGGATGTATTTGATTTCAGTTTTGTGTTGTATAACCAGAGTTGTAATCATTTTACACGGTTTTGTATTGAACCTACTTAGTAAAGATTTCTCTTATGCATATTTCTTTTAGATTAATGTATCTTATTTAGTTGCTCATGAGTTATGCCTTTATACGGGTTAGCTTGGAATAACTTGTGATCCTAAACACCGTGTGACGTCCAGGGGGTATTCTCGGGACATTACAAACTTGGTATCAGAGCACAGAGTTCAAGTGTCCTAGGGTGTTTGTAAAGCCATGTATAGTAGAGATCTGAGTAATAGTACAATGAGTTCCTCATGTCAAAAGTTATATCCTCATCCATATGAGTTGTTCAATTAAGATAGAATAAGATATGTATTCAGATTCCTTATTAACCCTTCATTACAGATAGTGCTTATGAAAGGAGAGAGCATATACCTTGAGTATTGGATATAGTTTTTATTAAGGCAAAGTGTAACTCAGGGTTTTATCATGCATAAGTAGTATAACATCCTTAGAGTTGGAAGTATAGATTTAGAAGTGTAGTAAAAAGAAAAGTTGGGGTTAATATTTGATTGAGGGTAAAAATTGATAGATCTATGTCTTCTATAAAGTAATATGGGGATGATTTTTCCTTGTGTGCTAACCAAAGGGTAGTGAATGGGGTGTATGTTTCATGGTGAATGATAAATAAGGAATTCTTAGTTAAGGTAAATTATGGTATGCTTAAAGTAGGAAAGGAGTTTTTGATTTTCATTATGTTAGAAAAGTATAGGTTCCTAATAAAAGTATTGTGTTGATAAGAATTGTTAATGTGGGTTCTCCTTGATGTTGTGAAAAAGAAACTGGTTGATGTTTGTAGAGCTAGGGGTATAATTTAGATATATGGATGGATAATTACTAAAGATATGTAGAAGAGGGATATGCTTATGGACTGTAATTAGATAGACTGTAAGATTATGATCAAATATTATTATTAGAAGGTTCTAGTGGACTAGTGTTTCCTGATGTTTTGATAAGTAAAGAATGATGTGTGAGGTTGTGGTTAATCATGACTAGTAGTAGAATCTAAGCTTGAACAGTAGATGATCATTAAGGTGGAAAGAGTGATTACTTGGGATAGTGTGGGTAGTTGTATGGGAGGTGAACGAGTAGGCTTGAGATAATGCATGCAAGAGTTTAAGTTTATTTACTCGCAATTAAGTATGATGTCGTAGGAATGATATAGAGGTGTACCCAAGGTGATATGGGGATTGAATTATTTTCTAAGATTATTAAGTGCCATGTATGCTTAGATAATGCCCGTGAGTTTCTAAGTGTGAATAAGGATAGTCATATAATATATGGTATTCTTGATGGCTAGAGATGTGATATTAGTAGACTATGAGGTAGATTATGTGCTTAGTGAGGCAAGTATGTTTGTTGAGTTAATAGAGTGTAAGTCTATGATGATGATTATTGAAGATAAAAGAAGTTAAGGGTGGTATGTCTTAAAAGAGTGTCCAAAAATAAAGTTAGTATTGTCTAGATATAGTTTATTCAGGTGAGTAAGAATTCGTGTGTAGACTGTTAGAGAAAATAAATTATGGCTCAGTCTCGAGGATATAAAGTAGACCCATAATCTTAGAATATCATCTTTGATCTAAGGGGGGGATGGTAGAGTGAAGAACTAAATTAAGTTTTTATAATTAAATTTTGATACATGTCAATAAGAGTTGTGATGAGATGGTAATCCCTTCTTACTCTAGAGTATTCCTTGGATTTCAGTTATTATCACACCATATTCATGTCTTGCGTAATATATCCATGCAAAAGGCCAATGCTTCTACACTTCATGTGTATTCAAGTTCAATATCAACTTCTGGTAAGTATGTAACACTTTCACTCTGTGATTCGAGTCATCCCTCATAAATCTATGAACTCCAGTCTTATGTTGAATAGCTTATGATAAGTATGAACTCATGTTTCAGCGTATGATCAGTTCTCAAAGCTCATGATGCTAGTGAAAATTGAATTATATCATGTATGTCCTCAGTTTAGATCTCTTTAATGAATCAATGTCTTTGACACTCTATCCCTCAAGCCTCAGTTAAGTGTCAAAGTTACGTATAGTATTCTTTCATGCTTTAGGTAATTATGCATTATCCCTTCAATGACCTCTTGTTATATTAAGATAGTGGTGATGGTAATGGATAAGCAATGATTTATATGAGAGAGAGTTGGTGACCCTCATTAAGAAAGATTATTTATGATTTTTCTATCTAAGGCTAAATGATAAAAGAATATCGAGGTAAATCTTTGGTATATGTCCTCATTATTTGAGAATTTTGGGTATGTCTTCTTAAGAATAGTGCAAGAAAGTTGTTATTGATAGAGGTTTATAGAATATGAGATGTATTCCTTTATGGGTGTTTGCGTTAAAGTTCATATGTGGTTATAATGATTGGCTTGAATGTTATGTTGGGATGTAAAATGATGAATGCAATATGCACTAGTGAATCCGTATAAAGAGTTCAGAGTTAGTCATTGAAGTAGTAAGGCATGTTATACTTAGTGTGTGAGCTCTAAAAGAGACATAGGAGATTAAATCATTTGGTTTAGTCTATATTATGGTGCGGCGTGTTGTACCTTGTGATTTTGAGTTAGGCTTGATCATGGTGAGAGAATTTAGTTCAGTTTAGACTTTTAGTAGATGGATTTATCAATGCCCATATGTGAATTATAAGTTGAATCAAATAAGTATGGTATTTAAGGGGAATAGTATAGTTGAGGGATTATTTGAGGAGTGTTGCTATGCTTAAAAGTTAGAAGTTGCATTGCCTAAGGCCTAGTACTTCATCCTAGCTTATGATTTATATGTCTATGTTCCATGCTATAAAGTTATATCAATGTTGTGATTCCTTCTACAAATGTCTTATTCAGACTATGCCCAAGATTTTCCTCTCTCTAATGTTATTAGATCTTTTTAGAAAAAGTGTTGAAGGGATGCTCCATTTGATTATAAGCTTTTAGTATGAGTTAGTCCATAAAGCCAACAATTCAGTCTAGCAGTCAGACAGATAAGTTCTTATGGTTTTCCATCTTTTCATCGGGTCATACTATCTGAAGTCTTATGAATATGGCTATTCAAACAGGTAAAAATGTTTGCATCCTAGTAATTTGTGACTTCAGCTTAGGTTATGCACCATGCATCTGTATCAGATTCCAGATATTTAATTATAGTTTAGTCTATAAGTGTCCCTTGCATCATCTCAATCTTTCCTTAGTATTTCAGCCAAATTAGTATCATTCGAGGGACGAACTATCCAAAGGGGAAGATGTTGTAATACCCCTGAGACTTCATGTACTAAATCTCTCAAATTTTCTTCATGAAACAAGATCCTGCTTGAAGTAATGGGTATTCATAAGTTGACTCTCATATTTTTATCTCAGCCTTAACCATTCTCATGTCATTGTATGTATTTTCAAAATCAGTTCAGTCACGTATCATGTTTCAAACTCAGTCATGTAATAATGTTTCCAGCCATGCATGTTCAGTATATGATCTCAGTTCTCGTATTATTCTCAGCTAACCAGACTCATTCGAGGATAAATATTTGTAACACCCCGCATTTCGAGCTAGAATAAAAAATATGACTCTGATGCGTTGATAATCCCAGAGCCTTAAATCCTATACCAATTTGGCATGTTAATCAATTTTGTAGTATGTGAATCCGTTTGAGCATGAATTTAGACCATAGAAGTCCTTCAACTCAAGGAAGAGTTAAAACCATTTCGATTGATTAAATTTTAGTGGACGTTGTAATTTGTGTCAAATTCTATTGACCATAACTCATTGTATATGATGAACTGAATGTCCTACTATATACCAAATTGTAGATAATTGAATAATCTTTCCAAAGATACCAAATTCGCCTAAAACGGACACCCGGTGAAGAAGTTATGGCCTTTCAAAGTTGAATGTGTCGCCTATGCACATATAGGCGATGCATAGGGCGGCGCCTATGCAAATATAGGCAATGCATAGGGAGGCGCCTATGTAAATTTAGGCAATGCAAAGGGCGGCGCATAGTTATGGTTTCAGGTGACGAAAACACTCCGTTTTGAGTTACTTTAAGTGCAAGTTAGTCCTTACAAAATCCAAAATCGTACTTACCCACTCCTAAACGGATTTGGGCCTATTAACAACATTGAAGCCTCCTATAAAATCCCAAAATCTAATCCTTCAAGAACTTAAGAGAAGGAGCAACTAGGGTTTGAGAAAATAAGCTTGAAGGACCGATCATTCCGAAACTTCTTCGTGAAACAAATTACAGATTCGGAATCCTCTCGACGTAGGCTTCGATAGACACCAAAAATTCGTGGAGAATAAGGTACGTGGGGTTTTCCTAAAATCTCATGGGCATAGAAATCATGTTTTAAGGATTGGGTTTTCGAATTCATGTACATACTCATGTTTCAGAAGCTTTAATATATTGTTTTGGCCTTTTGGCTTTCCCCCAAAGTGATTTGAAAGTTATATGTATATATATACATGCGTTTGTCCTGAAATATGAATTTAGAGCATGATTTTCATGAAACCTCTCTCTTAATGTAATTTTTTCCATGTTTCACGTAATATACAATGTTTTGAACACGAAAGAGAGGGTTGTGAATGTTGAATATGCATGTAATGAAAGAATGCATGGTTTTGCCAAAAATGCACATGACCACCATATGTTTGATGAAAGTTTTGCATGGATTTGACTTGAGTTTCGGAACATGACATCATTAATGCAAATTACATGTTTTGGTGGTCTAAACTATGTTTTGAATGAAAGCTCTTGCTTAATACATTATGGCTCAGAAATAGGACTTGCAAGTCTTGGTATGACGATACCAACTCAGACAAATGCCAGAACAGACACAGACTAGTTCAGAAATCATATTTTTATCAGACTCTTACGATTTAGAAATTTTAGAATGATACATGTTCAGAAAAGGCTAAAATAGGGCATAAAGAGAGCTTAGGTGGTTCCCTGAAGAAGGCGGGAGTTTCAGACAACTCTTTGCCTAAAACCGTGGTTTGCCAACCCGGGTATATTATTATGCGCTGACTTAAATGTCCTGTGGCGTATCAGACTCAGACACTCCAACCCTTGCGGCACACTTGGGTTGGGGGCTTCCCCGCCGAGTCAATGGCGGATTCCATACAGCCCGTGGAATATTCAGACTTGTAGGGGAATACCACCTAACTCAGAAATAAAACACAGATCATGATTTGAAATGAACAGACAGGTTGCATGTTTTCAGAAAGTGCCCATGTGTTTTTCAGAAACAGTTTTATACATGATGTCTTGATGAAAAATTGCTTTCCCTTAATATATATATATATATATGTATGTTCCATTATACTACTTTTGGATTTCTTCGCGTGCCAGTACCTTTGTGCTAACCCCCCCTCCTTCTAGGTTCTGAGGCACAGTCTAGGGGTCCAGCTACTCAGTAGACATTCTCGGGTTTGCAGACTTGATCTCACAGTGGTGAGCCTTCTATTATTTGGAAGGCCTAATTATGTCAGACACTATCTTATTTATTATGTTTTTTGTTTACTGGGGGCCTTGTCCCAGCTTCTTTTCAGACAAAGGTTTATGTTCTTAGTAGAGATTTCGCAGACTGATGTCAGATAGTATTATTCAGAAATATTGCAGGACTTGACTATGTTTTCCGTACTCAGTTTCAATTCCGCATTTTATTATGATTATGAATGTTGTGCATGATAACCAGATAGAGAATGGGTGTTCCGGGCCTTCATGGTTCGGGATGCTCGTCACGGCTAGGGCCTAGGCTCGGGTCGTGACAATGTTCCCAAGGGGGAGATAGTGTAACACCCCACATTTTTGATCTAGAATTAAAATCATTGTTCCTATACGTACAGACTTGAACCCAATTATTCTATGCATATACATATATGATTATCAAATATATGATGTAGGAATATCTTTGTATACTGATTGAGTTCATAATACCCTCCGAACTTAAATATGAGTTGAGAACTTTTCTATCGATAGAGTTTTGACAAATGCTCCAGCTAGGGGCCACATTAAATGAGTGTATCTCCTATAATATATCGATTCACTTTTCCTACTATAAATAAAATGAAATATGTTAGAGTCAAATTTCCAACGCATCTGGTTTCACCTTAATCCGATATTAGAGTGGAAAGTTGTGATCATTTTTCCTTACCATATCTATCTATCATCAAGGTGACGACTAGGCTGATAAATCATCAATAAGTTGAAAACCCATCAGCCAAGTCGTTAACCTTAGGCAGAATCACTGAAGAAGGTGAAGACTATACTGATAAGTCATCAACAAGTTAATTACCCATCAACCAAGTCGTCAACCTTAGGAGGTAGCACTGAAAGTGTAATGCCCCGATTTAATGAACTAGAACGCTACACGATACTCATGACCCCGAGGGACCACAAGCTAACCCATAACTGATATTTGTACTTGTATACTACAAATCATGACATAATAATGCGGAATACGTAAAACTGTAAGGCCATAAGGTTCAACTGAATAAAACCATGTCTAAAAATCATAACATTCATGTGGGTGAAAAGACCCAAAATAACTCAATCTGTAAGCTAAGTCTGCACGAAAATCTGAACATAAATCTAAAAGCCTCTAAACTATCTGAATAAGGAGTTGAAGGAACATGTCTCCAACTAACTCCGTAAAACTGAACTGAAGAAATAAATAAATGTATCAAATAATATTGTCCTCGAATCAATGAGGACTCACTGTGTCTCTGCGACTGGAATTCTACCACTACTGCTAGGCTGGAGCTCGTGTTTCGGAACCTATGGTGTAACATGAAAAGAAAGAATCAAAGCACAAATGTGTTAGTACAACTGGAGTACTGAGTATACGAGGAAGGTAGACGGAACATAAAGGGTTTTATGCATGAATAACACTAAATGACTAATATGAATGTGGGAATGCAAACATACATATATAGAAACTGGGACCGTGAATGCGTGATAGCAAGATGTGTAAGCTAATACATAGTTTACTGATAACTATCATGACTGATACTCCAAGCTGATAACATGGATGACTGTATCTGATAGTCCTGTATATACTAAAATCTGAAGAACATAATGACCGTATCTGACAGTCCTCTATATACTAAAATCTAAAGAACGCCCTGAGTTCTTTTACTGAGACCTATACTGAAACTGTGGGAGGTAGTGTTTAACCGACATGCCCCATGTATGCCGTTATGGCTAAGATGGGGTCCAATCTCTGCCCCGACTGGAGGGGTGTCAATACCGTGCCACGAGTAAGGAAAGCCTGTGAGTGAACCTTATCTGGAAGGTAATCAATGAGACCAGTGGGAATCCTAAACTGACAGGTTAAACCACCTCATCAACCCTAATCTGACAGGTTAAGATGTCTCAACCTACGCTGGCTACGTAGTTCTGGAACACAAGGACTGCTTCTAAGAATCACACCCTGAACTGGCAACTGAGTTCCCATCCTTAGGTTCACTCGGTGCTAACCTCTACTCCCATCTGGAGGGACTGGACATAAATAACTGACTATACATGACTTAATCTTACTGAATTCCGTTGACTGGCAGAATGTTACTGATATCTGACAACTGACTAAGATTATGAGGTTTTCCTGAGTCACATGACTGACTGAAGTCTATGGAATCATAGCTTGAGTTCGGATATCGTGAAACATGACATGGATCTAGTCACACAGCTATCGTTTTTGGGTACGAATACCCCCAGGACTCGATAGGAGGAAACTGACACACATGACATGACTTGATCACAAGATTTAAGTCCACAATTCACAATATCATAAGCAGGGGATAATATACTTCATGTATTTATTCAACATTTCAAACATGATAGGAAAATCATGGATACATTTTGTGTACATAATTTATATCTCCCTTATCATTCATGCTTTATACCACTACAATAACAACACGTAATTTGCATGGAAATTCGTATTGGAGTGTATGACTAACATGAACTTGTTATTTAGATATCATGAAATCATGTAAATATGAAGTTCTAACATACTAGGCATTTTATCGAACACCTTGCATACATTCTTTAAGGCATAGGTGGATTTCATACTTGCATTCTATCAATCCATCTAAACATCATGTTTTTCAACTAACAACATAACTTTTATTAGATATACAGTCACGATACTATTATATAGCAAAACAAACATGCATCAACATGGGTATGATCACATCACCACAACCAACCAAGATTTTGAATTTTAAAGATTGATTCTTGAACTCCTCGGACTAAATAAATCCGTGGATGAACACTACGCATACCTTGGAAGGGAGGTTCTTGATGATTGACGGAGGAATTTTCTTGAAATTTGATCTTCAAGCTTGATTGTGAAACCATAGTTGTTTTTCTCCTATGGTGCTCTTGGATAATGAACTTTGAGATGTTAATAGTTTGTAATGTGTTTAGAAGCTATAAATTTCATGAGGTTAGGTTTAGGGACATTTAAGGAGTGTTAAAAGACTTAACTACCCTCAAAATAACTCAAAAACTAAGTGTTTTCGTGGCTGAAATCATACATAGGCGCCGTATATGATATCGCCTATATTTACATAGGCGCCGCATATGATATCGCCTATGCTTACATAGGCGTCACATATGATATTGCCTATGCTTACATAGGCGCCGCATATGATATCACCTATACTTTCCAGTGGCCATGTGCGATTGGTTAGGCGACGTATTCTACTTTGAAAGGCCATAACTCCTTGCTCGGGTGTCGGATTTTGATGAAATTGGTATCGTTGGAAATCTAATTCGATTATCTACAATTTGGTGGGTCTAAATATTCCAAAATGTCACATATCAATTAAGTTATTCTTGTTCAAAGATGACCCTTGAAAAATCGAACACTAAGACTTGATGGATTCAAAAACTCTTAGCTTGCATCACTTTAAGCGACTCATATGAGAATTCTTAAGACATGGCAAGCTATCATATCGCTAGGATATTCATTGTAAGTCATGAACTAAAATGATACTCACAGGATAAAAGGTTTCATACGTAGGAAAACTTAATTACTTCCTAGTTTAGAAACATGCGAGGTATTACAATATCTCCCCCTTGGGAACATTCGTCCTCGAATGAGAATTTACTGAGAAGGGATACAAGACAACAGAACTTGAACTGAACATGAAGAACTGAAACTTGATCTCATGAATGACATGCTAAACATTCTGAACTCGTGCATATCTGATGCATGAACAACTGATACATTAATGCATGACTGAGTATGCAAGGGTTAATAGGTACCAAGTTTATACTGGAAACATGAACATGAAACTGAATAAGCTTAAGGAGAACAGTTACCTTGAGCTTGATCTGAATTGGCGGGGAAGAGGTGAGGATACTTAGTACGCATATCTGCTTCTGTTTCCTAAGTAGCTCCCTCATGAGACTGATTTCACCAAAGAACCTTGACTAGAGGGACTTCTTTGTTCCTCAATCTACGAGTATGATAATCTAAGATTTCGACTGGAATCTCTTCATAAGAGAGGTTGTTCTGAATGTCGATACTCTAAATAGGGACAACAACTGCTGGGTCACCTATGCACTTCTTTAGCAAAGAGACATGGAAGACTGGATGGACTGAGGCTAGATCTGAAGGTAACTCAAGCTCATAAGCTACCTTGCCGAAGCGACAGAGAATTCTGAAGGGACCGACATATCGGGGACTGACTTTCCCTTTCTTGCTGAACCTCTTCACTCCCTTCATGGGAGAGATCTTAAGATAGACATAGTCATTGACCTCAAACTCGAGATCATTTCTACAAACATCTGTATAGGACTTCTGTCGGTTCTGAGCAGGCTGGAGTCTCTCTCTGATCAACTAAACTTTCTCTAAGGCGTCGAATACTAAGTCAAGACCTATGACTGAGGCCTCCCTTACTTCGAACCAACCAATTGGAGATCTACATCTCCTACCATAGAGAGCTTCGAATGGAGCCATATGAATACTAGAATGATAGCTATTATTGTATGCAAACTCAATCAAAGGAAATTGGTCATCCCAACTTCCCTTGAAGTCAATTGCACACGCCCTTAACATATCTTTAAGATTCTGAATGGTCCTCTCTTCTTGACCATCTTTCTAAGGATGAAATGTTGTGCTGAGATGGACTTGGGTACCGAGACCCTTTTGGAACACTTTCCAAAAGTGAGAGGTGAACTGGGTACCTTTGTCAAAGATGATAGATAGTGAAACACCGTGTAACCTGACTAACTCCCTGATATAGAGTTTGGCATAATCCTCGGCGGAATAAGAAGTACGAACAGGAAGGAAATGTGCTGACTTGGTTATTCTATCTATAATGACCCAGACTGAATCATGCTGATGACGAGTTCTAGGAAAACCCTTCACGAAGTCCATGTTCACTTCTTCAAACTTCCAAGTATGAATGGTGAACTCTTGCATGGAACCACTAGGTTTCTGATGCTCTATCTTAACCTGCTGATATGTAGAGAACTTATCCACAAACTCTGCAACATCTCTCTTCATCCCACTCCACCAATAGATCTCCCACATGGCACGGTACATCTTAGTGTCCCCTGGATGAATAGAGTATCTCGTACTATGCATTTCTGAAAGAATTCGCTGCCTCAATTTATCTACACCTGGAACATATAGATGACTTTGACAATGAAGAACACTATCTCCCCCTTGGGAGAAAACCTCGACTTTCTAATTCTGAACTGACTCTTTGATCTTGACAAGGCTAGGATCCCTATCTTGCTTCTCTTTTACCTCAGAAACTAGAGATGACTCTGAACTACTGTGAATACATACACCACCCTCTAAAGAATCAACTAAGTGAACGCCTAGTCTGGCAAGCTGATGGATCTCCTAAACTATCTTTTTCTTTCTACCCTCAACGTGAGAAATACTACCCATGGAGAGTCTACTGAGAGCGTCGGACACAACATTGGCCTTACCCGGATGATAAAGAACATTCATGTCGTAATCCTTCAAGAGATCTAACTACCTTCTCTGATGAAGATTGAGATCTTTCTAGGAAAATACATACTGGAGACTTTTATAGTCTGTGAAGACATCTACATGAACTCCATAGAGATAATGCCTCCAAATCTTCAAGGAAAAAACTACTGTTGCTAACTCAAGATCATGAGTAGTATAATTCTTCTCATGTGGCATTAACTTTCTGGAGGCGTAGGCTATGACCTTACCATGATGCATGAGGACACAACCTAAACCTACTATGGATGCATCACAATAGACTACAAAATTGTCTGAACCATCTGGAAGAGCTAGAACTGGAGCTGAGGTGAGTCGAGTCTTCCACTCTTGAAAGCTCTTCTCGCATGAATCTGACCACTGAAACTTAATATTCTTCTGAGTCAATCTGGACATGGGAGATGCAATAGCAGAAAATCCTTTGACAAACCATCTGTAATAGCCAGCCAAACCTAAGAAACTTCTGATATCTAATGGAGATACGGGTCTGGGCCAGTTTCTTACTGCCTCGGTTTTCTGAGGATCTACTCTAATGCCATCACCGAAAACAATATGGCCAAGGAATACTACTGATCTTAGCCAAAATTTGCACTTGCTGAACTTAGCGAATAACTGGTGATCCCTGAGAGTCTGAAGAATAATCCTGAGATGGTCTGTATGATCACGCTCTGTGCGAGAATAGACCAGAATATCATCTATAAAGACTATGACAAACATGTCCAAGTACTTATTGAACACACGGCTCATCAAATCCATGAAAGCTGCAGGGGTATTGGTAAGACCAAATGACATGACTAAAAATTCAAAGTGACCATACCGAGTACGGAAAGTTGTCTTCAAAATGTCATATTCTCTAACTCTGAGCTGATGATAGCCTGATCTGAGGTCTATCTTGGAGAAGTAACTGGCACCCTGAAGTTGGTCGAATAGATCATCAATCCTGGGAAGAGGATATCTATTCTTGACCGTGACCTTATTGAGTTGACGATAATCAATACACATCCTGAGAAAATCGTCTTTCTTACGCACGAATAATACTAGCGCACCCCATGGGGAAATGCTGGGTATGATAAATCTCTTATCTAAAATATCCTTCAATTGATCTTTCAGTTCCTTGAGTTTTGCTGGTACCATTCTGTATGGCAGAATAGAAATAGGTTGAGTATCCAAAAGAAGGTCTATGCCGAAGTCTATTTCCCTTTCGGGAGGAATACCTGGAAGATCTTCGGGAAAGATATCTGAGTATTCATTAACAACTGGGACTGTTTTGAGACTGGGAGATTCAAAAATGGAATCTTTAACATGCACGAGATGATACACACACCCCTTAGAAATCATTTTCCTTGCCGAAGGTAGGAAAAAAGTTGACCCCTAAACACTGAAAGGCTACCCTTCAACTCTAGGACAGGCTCATTCGGGAATTGAAACTGAACTATCCTATTTCTACAGTCGATTGTGGCATAGCAGGAATGAAGCCAATCCATGCCGAGAATGACATCAAAATCAATCATCTCTAACTCAACTAAATCTACTGACGTGGATTTCTAAGATATCATAATCGGGCAGTTCCTGTATACCCTCCGGGATATGATGTTTTTACCCACTGGGGTAGAGACTGAAAAGGGCTCTTCTAGAATTTCAGGACTGATTCCTAAATCTCCTGCTATGTATGGAGTAAAAAAAGACAAGGATGCACCTGGGTCTAGCAAAGCATAAACATGAACATGGAAAATCTGTAACGTACTAGTAACGACATCAGGAGAATTTTCCTGATCCTGGTGGGACTGAAGAGCATAGAGTGTATTTGGGCGTTGTCCACTGGTAGCACTAGAAACGACACCCTATTAGTTCAGGCGACCGGACTGAGCTGTAGAATGATTTTCCTGACCCTGAAGACTTGACTGCGGACACTCCCTAATCTTGTGGCTTGGCTTGCCATAACCAAAATAAACATCACTACCGGTTCTGCAAATGCCCTTGTGGTTCTTACCACAAGTCTGACAAAGAGGATTCGTTCGGGCACTGCTAACACTGTCCTAAGATTTAGAGCCTGGCGCTTTATCTTTGTTGCGTCTCTGAACTTTGGCACTAGAGCACTGGTAGAGGAAGGAGATAGAATGGCTGACTTGGAGTGAAACTGTGAACGGTTTCCTCCATCTGACTTGGGGTGAGTAAAGTTGAAGTTACCTGACCTTGCTCTCTTGTTCTGCCTCTCCTTAGTCTTAACCTTATGCTCTTCTACTTGCTAGGCATGGGTCATGAGTCTGTCTAAGGTCATATCACCGATCAGCATCGCAGACCTACACTCATTTACCACGCTATCATTGACCCCTGACACGAACTTGCTCACCTTAGCCCTATTGTCTGCAACCACATGAGGAGCATACCTGGCTAGCTGAGTAAATCTAAGAGAATACTCCCTAACTGTCATATTCCCCTGCCTTAGGTTAATGAACTCAAAAACTTTGGCTTTCCTCAGCTCTTGGGGAAAGAATCTGTCTAAGAAAGCCGTGACAAATTCCTCCCACTCGATAGGGCCTGTATCATCTAACCTATCAGACTTCCACTGTTTGTACCAATCATGAGAAACATCCTGTAACTGGTAGGCGGCTAACTCGTCACTCTCAATAGAAGTAACACCCATGATATCAATGACCTTATGGAATTGGTCAATGAACTCCTGAGGGTCCTCATCAGACTTAGACCCATGGAAAGATGGAGGGTTCATCCGGGTAAAGTCTCAAACCCTAGATGCTATGGGATTGGCAACTGGATTGGCCAGAATGACTGGTGGCCGTTCATTCTGTGCAGCCATGGACTGAGCAAGTGTGGTAAATGCGGCTCTAAACTCTGTATGGGAAACATGTTCGCCCAAATGATCTTCTGGGTGAGGAGTTAGATGGTTTCTTCTCTTTGGGGCCATGGTCTGGAATAAAAGAAGAATGGATTAGACTGAGAGTTTAACTTGTGATTATGCTCACTAGCATGACGTGAATACTGAAGAAAGGGGACTATTCCTAAAACATCTTATAGACTCTTGTACATAAATATGGCGCGCAACACACCCATGTACAAGACTCAACTAGATTCGGCTTTCAGACTTCCTAGGACTCTATTGAACCTTAGGCTCTGATACCAAGTTTGTAATGCCCCGATTTGCTGAACCGGAACGCTACCCGATGAACATGACCCTGAGGGACCACAAGCTAACCCATGACTGATATTTGTACCTGTATACTGCAAATCATGACATAATAATGCAGAATAAGTAAAACTGTAAGGCCATAAGGTTCAACTGAATAAAACCATGTCTGAAAATCATAACGTCCATGTGGGTGAAAATACCCAAAATGAATCAATCTGAAAGCTAAGTCTGAACGTAAATCTGAACATAAATCTGAAAGCCTCTAAACTATCTGAATAAGGAGTTGAAGGAACATGTCTCCAATTAACTCCGTAAAACTGAACTGAAGAAATAAATAAATGTATCAAATCATATTATCCTCAAATCAATGAGGACTCACTGTGTCTCTGCGACTAGAATGCTACCGCTATTGCTGGGCTGGAGCTCGTGTCTCAGAACCTATGGTGTAACATGAAAAGAAAGCACCATAGCGCAAATGCATTAGTATAACTGGAGTAATGAGTATACGAGGAAGGTAGTCCGAACATAAAGGGTTTTATGCATGAACAACACTGACAGACTAATATGAATGTGGGAGTGCAAACATACATATATTGAAACTGGGACCGTGAATGTGTGATAGTAAGACCTGTAAGCTAATACATGGTTTACTGATAATTGTTAGGAATGATACTGCAAGTTGATAACATGGACGACTGTATCAAATAGTCCTGTATATACTGAAATCTGAAGAACATAACGATTGTATCTGATAGTCCTGTATATACTGAAATCAGAAGAACGCCCTGAATTCTTTTGCTGAGACTGATACTGAAACTATGAGAACAGTGGGAACCCTAAACTGACAGGTTAAACCACCTCATCAACCCTAATCTAACAGGTTAAGATATCTCAACCTACGCTGGCTACGTAGTTCGGGAACATAAGGACTGCTTCTAAGAATCACACCCTGAACTGGCGGCTGAGTTCCCATCATTGGGTTCACTCGGTGCTAACCTCTAATCCCATCTGGAGGGAATGGACATGAATAACTGACTATACATGACTTAATCTTACTGAATTCCATTGACTGGCGAAATGTTACTGATATCTGACAACTGACTGAGATCATGAGATTTTCCTGAGTCACATGACTGACTGAAGTCTATGGAATCATAGCTTGAGTTCGGATATCGTGAAACATGACATGGCTCTAGGCACACAGCTATAGTTTTTGGGTATGAATACCCCCAGGACTCGATAGGAGGAAACTGACACACATGACATGACTTGATCACAAGATTTGAGTCCACAATTCACAATATCATAAGCAGAAGATAGTATACTTCATGTATTTATTCAATATTTCAAACATGATAGGAAAAGCATGGGTACATTTTGTGTACATAATTTATATCTCCATTATCATACATTCTTTATACCACAACAATAACAACACATAAGTTGCATGGAAATTCATATTGGAGTGTATGACTAACATGAACTTGTTATTTAGATATCATGAAATCTTGTAAATATGAAGTTCTAACATACTAGACATTTTATCGAACACCTTGCATGCATTATTTAAGGCATAGGTGTATTTAATACTTGCATTCTATCAATCCATCTAAAGATCATGTTTTTCAACTAACAACATAACTTTCATGAGATATACACTCACGATTCTATTATATAGCAAAATAAACAATCATCGACATGGGTATGATCATATCACCACAACCAACCAAGATTTTGTATTTTAAAGATTGATTCTTGAACTCCACAGATGAAAGGAATCCGTGGATGAACACTACGCATACCTTGGAAGGGAGGTTCTTGATGATTGAAGGAGGAATTTCCTTGAAATTTGATCTTTAAGCTTGATTGTGCAACCCTAGTTGTTTTTCTCCTATGGTGCTCTTGGATAATGAACTTTGAGATGTTAATATGGTTGTAATATTTTTAGAAGCTATAAATTTCATGAGATTAGGTTTAGGGTCATGTAAGGAGTGTTAAAAGACTTAACTACCCTTGAAACAACTCAAAAACTAAGTGTTTTCGTGGATGAAATCATACATAGGCGCCGCATATAATATCGCCTATATTTACATAGGCGCCTCATATGATATCATCTATATTTACATAGGCACCGCATATGATATCGCCTATGCTTTCTAGTGGTCATGTGTGATTGGTTAGGCGACGCATTCTACTTTGAAAGGCCCTAACTCCTTGCACAGGTGTCGGATTTTGATGAAATTGGTATCGTTTGATAGCTAATTCGATTTTCTACAATTTGGTGGGTCTAAATCTGCCAAAATGTCACATATCAATCACTTTATTCTTGTTCAAAGATGACCCTTGCAAAATCAAACACTAAGACTTGATGAATTCAAAAACTCGTAGCTTGCATCACTCTAAGCGACTTATATGAGCATGCATAAGACATCGCAAGCTATCCTATCACTAGGATATTCATTTTAAGTCATGCACTAAAATTCTACTCACGGGATAGGAGGTTTCATACATAGGAAAACTTATTCACTTTCTAGCTTAGAAACATGTGGGGTATTACATAAAGAGGTGACGACTAGGCTGATAAGTCATCAACAAGTTGACAACCCATCAGCCAAGTCATCAACCTTAGGTCGCACATGAAAGGAATTTTCTGAATTTGTTGATATATTTTCAACCAAGTTGATAAGCCATCAGGCAAGTGATCGCCTAAAGAATTTCAGAAAATTTTATTCAGCTCTAGAGGGGTATTTTGATCTTTTCCTAACCAAAAAGCCCTGCCCCCCCCCCACAATGTAAGATCCTATATTGAGTGTATTTTCCCTAATTCTCAAACACATAACACGTTACTTCCTCTGCCATACTCAAGAACAACCAGCTAGGGTTTTCTTCAAGATTATCTCCCAAGTCTCAAGATTCAAAGTAAAGAATATCAAGAACATCAAGATTAGGGTTCCTCACCTAAAATTCAAGCCTCTTTTCAAGATCAAGAAATTCAAGATTCCTTCCCCATGAAATTTAAGTTTCAATTTCGTGATTTCTTCATGAATCCGTTTAATTAAGGTATGCGGGGTTATGAACAAAGGTTTTCTTTCACCCTTGTGCCCAAATTACATGATTTTAAGATTTCTATTTACTTGTTTTGAAGTAAGGTTCATACCCATGTTTTTATATTCTTAAAGCATGTGATTATCATGATATTTGAAGTTTTAAGTATATCAAGAAGTGCCTACGTTTATGTTTTAAATTGTAAAATTTATATTGTGAATGATATTGCAATATCTTGACTTGTTGTTGTTGAAGTATTTAAAGAGTTATATTGATCATGAAGTTTTGGTATGAATTACCATAAGTTTAAATCATGAATTTTAAGACCTATGTTTAAGTGTTGAGATATCAAGATAATTATGTTTTTAGCATTTTATGACAAGATTAAGAATTGATCTTTTGATCCTCAGCTAAGAGATGGAATCCACATTTGCTTATCTTGATTATAATTTAAAGCAAAGTGAAGCATAACTAGTTTTCATTATAAAACCTTATGTTATTTAAAGGTGGATTTCCTAGAGTATGAGCATTAAGTTATAAGGGAGTAGTATTTAGCACCGAGTTGGGTATGTGTCCAAGGTCACATGCCCCAGAACTATGAGCCAACATAGGTTAAGCTAATTCCCAATATGGATGAAGTTATAGATAGTGATCACTTTAGTTAAGGTTCTATTCTGATGGCAAGGGTTGGACAGCTCTCCCCAATGTAGGTAAGAGTTAAACTCCATGACAGCTCACATGGTTTATGTCAGTTAGAATAACCTCCCTTAGAAAGAATAAAATAAAATCTTTTAGATCTAAGTGTTATGGCTCACAAAGTTTATACTTATGCTTCATTAATCATGTTTATTATTTTACAACTTTTGTTTTATTCAAGCCCAGGTGAAGTCATTTACACTTAGCATGCATTATTCTAAAGTTTATATGAATATTCAGCTATTGTTTTACTTATGCATTCACCCCTATATACTCGGTACATTTTAGAAGTAATTCATCCCTCTCTACTCTGTACATTCTAGAAGTATTGATCCACATATATGTCTATGTGCTACATTATCTCATAATATAGGTACTAGTTGTATCCCACACATCATAATCAGAAAGTGCGCAACTTCTAGTCAACAGGTGATGAGCCCTTTTGATTTCAGGGATCAAGTTAATTATAGTCGAGTAGCATCTTATTTTCTTTATTCACTCGTATTGATCAGGGTTAGCTAGGGTCCATGTCCCGGCTACCTATAGTTAGCATTAGTAGAGGCTTCATAGACAATCAGTCAAGTTCATGTATTTGATTTCAGTTTTGTTTTGTATAACCATAGTTGTAAACGTTTTACATAGTTTCGTATTGAACCGACTTAGTAAAGACTTCTCTTCTGCATATTTCTTTCAGATTAATGTATCTTATTTAGTTACTCATAATTTATTCTAGTATAAGGGTTAGCTCGGGATAACTTATGGTCCTAAGCACCGTGTGAATTCCAGGGTGTAGTCTCGGGGCGTTCCAGCCTCTTAGCTCAAGTCTCTGGTAATTAGAATTCCGTTCAACATTTGACTCAACAAACAAAAAAACTATGTAAAGTAAAAACTAATAATAAGAAAAACAAAAAAAACCTACCTTAACATCGGTTTACTCATAAGCAGCGCCTGATTTATTATTGCAACACGACCCATATCACTACATGTCATCCACATTCCTTTATCCTCTTCCTACTAATCGGAGTTCATCATCTCACTCTTTTTTGACCTCTTGAGTGTGTAGTCTCAAGGTCAATAACTTTCTCAACAGCATTTTCAGGCTCATCAATCCTATTCACTTCAGGCTTAGATAGTGGCTTGGACAACTCACTAAGAAAGTGCAAAGAGTTTTTCAGTGGATTGGACTCCTCCACCCCACACTCATCCACTTTCATCACTGTAATCATAAACAAATCTTTGTAGTGGGAAGGTGTGCTGAGTATTTTATACACTTTGAAAACCACCTCTTAATCATCTTTCATTGTGAGAGTACCTCTATCATATATATTAAAGCTCCTCCCATAGATAAGAATGCATGTCCCAGAATTATCGGCACCCAGTTATCTGCATTAAAATACATAACAATAAAGTTACCTAGAATTACAAACTTACCACCATTATGAATCGGTGAACTACCCGCTATTGTGCAAAAGTTGCATCCTTTTATGTTTCAACTCAAATCTACCTCTGGTAGTCTGTCTGCGGATAACAGAGGTCACATTAGTAACAAGTGGAATTTCCACTTCGCGAACTGTCCGGAAGATTTATGGATCCTCAGCCATGGGTGCAGGAATATCTTTCTCTTTGTGAATCTGTGGAATTCTACAAAGAAGTATTGTTTCTCTCCTTCTTTGGTGTAAGCATTGCTCAGGCTCAAGGTCTGGTTCGACCAACTCCATATCCCTTGCAGCTTACTAGTCTACTAAACCAGTGTGTAAACAAATTCAGAAGCCAAGATTAGGTGAATAGCACCAACAAAATTAAAAAGTAAAACTAAAACTAAAGTAGTTGCCAAATTACAAGTCCCCTGCAACATCTCCAAAAACTTGTTATTCCCAACCGCACACGCAAGTGTACATGGTCCACCCAAGTAATATAGTGGCCTTAAGGAAAACCTAAGTTTATATCCTACAGGGACTAGTGTTAAGCAACTATTCAATTCTAGTTCAATGATGAAGATTAAATCAGAGCAACATAACCACAAGAGTTTACTATTATAACTAAATATAAACAAAATAATTTGGTAAATAAAATTTCTTGGACAATCATTAGGGAGAAACCAAGGTTTAAGGCTTTGTGAATAATCACACTATGTTATAGAACTTCATTTGTTATATTAATTATCTTGGTTGTTAGTTCACGAGTTTGATATTTTTACTATGGTCTTTCGAACCTCTTGCAACCTATCTAACTTAACCCCACAACTACATCGTTGAGAGGCAATGTGAGAACTAAGTTAAATTCCTTCACTTTTCATCTCGTAATTGTACCAAATAGGGAACTTAATTATAATCCTATCCTAAATGAAAATCATAACTTCAAGCAATTGAGATTATGATCCTATTCTATTTATCCCACATTCTATTCTATCATTAATCCTTTCGGGTTCATAACAGAGTTAAACATGTATTCTAAGGGTTGTGAATCCTTAAAATAGTGATAACAAGGATAAATAAACAACTACACATGATAAACAATGAAAACTAAATTAATTCATAACCATTATACTCATGTTCTTGGCCTTAACCCCAAAAAATGGTGGTTAGTCGATCATGGATATAACCGTAATCACAATGAATGAATACAAGTTAAAATACATTAACAAACCAATGTAATGGAAGAAGAAAAAACTAATTGAAGTGTTTTCTAGCCTCCATTCAAGTCCCAAGGTCGTCCAATCAATTTAAAAGAATGGTCAAGTGTCCTATTTATACTTGGACCAAGTTTACATTGTTACCATAGGACCGTGACACGGCCTTATCATGGCACCTAGAATGAGTGGCATGCCAAGAAGTTCAAAACGTCCCAATTTGCATAAGCCTTATCCATCCTATTGTCCATCTATTCCATGTTTTGTGGTGTTGTTTCTACTTGATTTCCAGCTTGTACATCAACAATATATCATCATGATCAACTCCCCAAGCTTCCTACAGCGTCAAACACCATACATTAGAGAACAAAACAACATAAAATTCAAGACAATGAATTACTAAAGAACATAACTCAAGCTAAGAGTATTAATTTTGTCTTTTGATCTTTAAAATAAGTGTTTTGACTCCAACTTACTAGGAACACACCTTAAACACTACAATTACATAACATAACACTTAGATTATTATTTATACCATTAATCACTCCATAAAATCGAGAGAAATCCTCAAATTAAGGTTAATTAAGCTCAGATAACAACATTGAGGAATATAAATCCACCTCAAATCAAATAGCTTTACAAGCATTAACCAAATTCATTTTCACTATCACAAAGGAAGCCTATCTTAACAATTCTCAACCAACAAATACTTTCCTTAATAACCTATACATTTCTAACATGATGTAATATGATTAATAGCTCCTCTCCTACTTCAAACATACTCTAAGTTACCTTAACTAATAACTCCTTCTCTACCCTTCACCATGAAATCTACACCACACACACTACCCTCTATTTAACAACCAAAGACACATTACCTCAATACTAACCTAATAGTATACATAGATCCATCTATATACTCTTTACTAATAGCTATCCATACATTTCTTCTCACTACACTTCTAAATCCATACTTCCTACTCTAAGGTTGTTCTACTACTTTTGAATCATAATCCTCTAAGTTACAATATACCTCAATGAAAAATGTATCCAATAATATAGATATATAATCTCTCCTCTCATGCATGTTATCAGTAATGAAGGGTTAAGGACAAATCTGAATATGTGTTATATTATGTTCTAACCATACAACTAACATGAATGCTGGTATAAGCTATTGAATTAAAGGAATTTAAACACATCAACGGGCTCCTTTTAAGCCCTTTATGCAACTTCTGAGGTTACTTCTATGAAACCTGAGAGCATTATCTCGGGAGGAATTGGAATTTACTACTTACTTTAACTCAAGAGTAAGTCATAGATGGAGGATTTTGGAGTAACAAAAAAATAAACAAAATTCTATGCAGACAATTACCGCACGATCTTGAGCATGAAAGAAAGAAAATATTTCTTAACTGCTCGATAGCCTCTTCAAGAAAAGTACTTCCCTAAGACTACCCTCTGGACATCACACAGTGCTTAGAACCATAAGTGATCCCAAGCTAACCCATGATACTGGTATAATTTATGAGCAATGAATAAAATATATAACATAAGAAATAGTAAGTAGAAGAGACGTCCTTAACCGGACTTGTTCAATATAATAATGTTTCAAATATGTACGATATTGGATAAACAGAACAAAACTAAAAACTTAATACATAAACTCTAACTGACTATTGATGAAGCCTCTACTAATACTGACAATAGGTAGTCAGGAAATGACCCCAGCTATCCCTTATCAATATGTAAGACCCCACAAAGTCCTAGTTATTTCAGTCCATGCAAAAAGAGGTCCTAGACTTAGAAAATTTCCACTAAGTGTTGACACTTAGTCTCATTTTTGGTCTCGACATTTCAAGGGTTTTAGTTTCGATCTTTTCGTCCGTAGTTAGTTAATTTTTAAATTGATTCATGATCAAGATTATCTATAGGTCATCTCGAGTGAGTTTTAAAATTTTTGGACAATGTTTCATAACGTTTGGATGACCTAAATAGCAAGCCAACGCAATCAGGACACGTCGTATTGCATATCACATCGTCACCATCAGCGTGATGCATTGGTAATTGCGTTAATACCATGACGCAGCATGGTGCCTATTACGTCACTAGGCCTTTTTCATCTTATTTAATCCCCAGTCCAGAGGGGTATTTCAATATCTTTCTCTCACTTTAACACGGGATTTAGGTCCCAAAACAACATTTTTCCCCTCATTTATCAATATTATCTCAAAATCAAAAGCATTCCCTTTCAAGAACAAACTGTCACGACCCAAGCCAAGACCCTGTCCGCGACGAGCATATGGAACCATGAAGGCCCGAGCGCCTTTCAATTTTTGGACATCATACATACATTCACATATTATAAAAGACGATGCAAAAATACATATCGATACAGAATCATGGTCAAACAATATAATTCAAAGGAATAATTCAAAATGGAGTTCTATAACTTCTAACAACATCTAACAATAGTCTGCGAAATCTCTAATACATAGGAACCAATATCTTATCTAAAATTGGGATAAGGCCCCGAGTAAACCATAAACAGAAGGAAACAACAAAATCTAAAAATTATACCCTCCAAAATAGAGAAGGCTCACCAGCTACAACTTTTGACGCACTTAAGCCTATTGCTGGATGGGACCCCGGGACTGTGCCTCAAATCCTGGGATAAAGGGGGTCAATACATATGTACTGGTACACAGAGCAATCCAAAATAATATGCTTTAATAAATAACATAAGTGAGAGCATTTTATGAAAAAAAACATCATCATAAACCATTTGAAAATCCATGGGCATAGAAAATAGGCCTTTAAAACAGTTCTGTGAATCAACACAATATCTTTGTCTTAGTTCTGAGCTTGGTGGTACACCCTAAAAGTCTGATATTCGATGGGCTATATGGAATCTACCATTGACTCGGCTGGTAAGCTCCCTACCCAAGTTTACTGCAAGAATTGGAGTTTTTGAGTCTTATATGCCACAGGGCACTAGGCCAGCGTATAATCCCTCTTAGGGACAAAATAACTCGTATCGACAAAACACAGTTTTGGGAAATGAGTTATCTAAACTCATGCCTTCTTTGGGTAACCACCTAAAATCTCTTAAGCCCATTTTTAACCTTTTCTGAACATGTATATTTAAGAACTCAAATTTTGAAAATTTGAATGAAATTTGACTTCTATTCTGTTCTGAGTCTGTTATGGCATTACCTGTTTTGGTATCATCATACCAAGACTTGCAAGTCGTATCTCTAAGCCCTACATTATCATGTTATAGTATTCTCTTTCAAAACTTATGCTCAAACCACTAAACTATTCAAACAGTATATGAGTATACGTATAGTGAAACTCATGAAAACTTAGGCAAAGATCCTAAATTTCAATTCACAAAAATGTGGTAGCCAAGTATCATGTAACAAACCATGCAATCTCTTTCAATAATCACTTTAAATGTTTATAAACAACAAAACACTCTCTCTTTTATTCATAATCAATATCATGTTCAAATAATAGCAAAAACACTTATCTCACGCTTCAAAACATACAATTGAACAACCCACCACATGTGAAAATCCAGAGGTATTATTACAAGAGAGGGGTTTTGTCATTCATGCTCTCAATTTAATCTTTGCAAAACTCAAAGCCCATACTTACATATACACGAGTAAAAATTAATTTTTAAGGGGAGGCCTCAAGACCAAAAAAATGTCTATCATTGAAAAGTGTTTCATGATTTGGATATTCAAGACAATTGTTTAAACCCTTGTTATAAACATCATAACATACTTTCAAAAGATTGATAAAATCATAACTTATGCCCAAAGAGTTTTTAGGAAAGCCCTAAGTACCTTAATCGATGAAGAATTGTTCTCTTGAGTTTGAATGCTTAACCCTAAGTTATTTTTCTCCTATTGTTTCCTTGAAAGATGAATTAGGGATCTAAGAGAGTCAAAATGTTATTAGTGCCCCTAATTTCGTTTAAGGATGTTTAGGAACGGATTTGGAAGGTAAAAAGACTTGGTTGCCTTTAAAATTACATAAAAGCGATGTTTTTACGCCCTTGGGCCATAGGGTATGCGATGCATTGTCGATTGTCCTTAGCTAGGCAGTGCCATGCATTGTCCATCGCAAAAAATAGGCTAGGGGTCGCATTGAACATCGCCCAAAATAGGCTAGGCGACGCATTTCACATGGCCCAAAATGGACTGGGCGATGCATTGCCCATGGCACAACAATTCCAGTAGCCCTAGGCAATTGCTAGGCGATGAACTCTACTTTGCAAAGTCATAACTTTTCGCTCGGTTATCGGATTGAGGCAAAATTGGTATTGTTGGAAATCTACTTCAAAGATCTTTCATTTGATATATAGTAGGCCCCTTAATACGATATATACAAAAAGTTATGGTCAATGGAAATTGACCTAAGTTTAGACGCTCACTAAAACTCAATCGAAAGAAATGTTTTCAACACGCCTGTGAGTTAAGGGACCTCTATGATCTCAGTTCATGCACAACTAGATGCCCACACTACATAATTTATTATCAAACTAAATTTGCATAGGACTTATAGGCTTTTGGAACTATTACATGTAGGAATGACAGTTTACGTGCTATCCCAAAATGCGGGTTGTTACATTATCTCCCCCTTGGGATCATTCATCCCCGAATGATGGTTAGGAACTTCTTGAAGCTCTAAAAGTGTAGAATAAAGAATGTAATATTGATTTGAATATTTTTCCTTAACAAAAATATGCAAAGATATCACACGATCTTCATGATAACTCCTAGGGAAATGGGTAAGCACGAAACCTGAGATAACAAAACTTGACATTGACATGATCTTGTCATGTGTTTTATAGAACATGATCAAATCATTGTAAGACATGAATTTTCCTAAGAGTCCTCGGTCTAATTAAGATTGGTACAAGACATGAGATAAGATTCTCGCGGGACATAAAATTATAACCATTCTCCATCTTACAAGATACAAAGAAAAAACTTAAACATAGAGACACTAATTATGTAAACTTCAACATTAATCAACATACTTCATCATTTCGAACTTACAATTCTCCCATAACACATCTAACCACAAGAATTTGTGTCCCGACGTATAATACTTCTATGTTGAAGCATAACTTAGAGGAAAGAGGTGCTAATTTAAACTACGGGACCCTGTACTCTACATCAAATTAAGAAATCACCTCATCTCAACACTATAATCCAACAACCTCAAGTCTTAATTAAAAGAATACTAACCACATGGCACATTGGTTTGTGTTTTCGTCAATCACAAAATTCAAGCTTACCACTACTACACCCCACTTCATGGATCTCTCCATTAAGACCATAAAATTCAATCATTTTCACAAAGATTATCGCCATATACTTCCCTCCTAACTATTTCACGTAAAGAATATTCATCTTCTTTCTCCCCCTGCTCCCATAACCTTAGCTCAAGAAATCAAAAAAAAAAATTCACCTACAACGACATCTACTCCCCCACCTAACACACTTCTATTCTTCCATAACCACCATCATACTAACATACCGAGGGTCATTAAAGGACCTGAGCACAAGCATCATGAAAGAGAGTAATACTATTAGGTTATAACACATACTTATTGCACTACTCAAGGTGCGACATGAGTTGAAGATACGATACAATCACGTAGTGTTTCATCAATAAAGTGTCTGCATCACTAGTGGAGAGTCGTTCTTTCATAAACTCAACATAGCACTAGTTCTTAGGACAACCACAGTGAGAAACATGAGAGCTTACATCACGAGTCTTATAACATGAGTGTGGAATTCATGAAGTCGACAATTTAGACAAGGACTTCTACTCGAAGCTATCGCTTCTCATTTTCAGAGCTAAAATAGTCATGAGTTCGTACAACTTTATCATTTTGGCTAACCCTGACATAAAATGAATCATTCACATACGAAAACATAGTTCCTTAGAACTAAGTATGATTTGGGACACAAATTTATGGATCATGTACCTCATAACATAGACCTTGGATACTTGAAATATAGGATCACTGAGGGACATTATTTCATCTATTTTTGGAGGTTGGAATATGACATAAGTTACATAGAGTGATCCAACATTAGACATAGGCCGGACTTGAGTACATAAGACATTGGTAGGAGTTAATTCAAACCAAAGTTGGAGGAGCTTGCTTGAATAAGAATTGATTTATCAAGCCTCTTACTTGAAACTTGACACCAAAAAAAAACCTGAGAACTACTTTAATCTATCATCTCCCCCTTAGATCAAAGTTACCTTCCTAAATTTGCGGTCATACCTTCACATCAAAATCTATAGCCAAAAATCTCAACACAAAAAGGTATCTCACTATACACATAAATACTAAACTCTCTCTGATAAACTATACTCTTAAGTCCTCGCTCTTCGAAAGAGCTACTCTTAGCTCTCTCTAGCCTCTATAGCCATCACTCTACAACTCCCACTCTCGTGAGCATACGCCTACACACTTTTTATCACAAAGGGGTACCCGTATACATATGAACACAAACTCCTCTCCACAAAATATTTTTATACAAGGACACTAAATTCTTTCCAGGAGATCCCCTTCAGGTTCACTAATCCTAACATCCTCCAACCCTCAAAGTCATCTATTTATGGCTAACGTTATCATGGGCGTAGACATCCACGCCTATAGACACACAACACTTCATCTTCAACTCCTTAGAATACTTAGCATTACACCTCTAATCACTTAACTTGCAACTTAACAAAACTTGTAAAACTATTCCAAAGGCGCATATTTCCCACCCATATTTCCTCAATTCAACTCTAAATAACGGTATACAAAAACTCCCCAGACTTCTCCATGCCACAAGATTTGAGAATAAAATCTAGGTACACATGACTCTCATACACATCACACCTTATCTAACAACATGCTACCTTAGGGTTCTACTTATTCTTTTATACCTATAACCTTATCCACTTTATGACTCAACCACAATTCATCATTTTTTACTAGTCCTCATGTACATAAATATCACAATTATCCAATCCTTTCCACAAGTTATCAACCTAAGCTATTTCATACCTTACATCATGCCTACTAATTCATTCCCACAAAACATACATTATCGATCTTAAGATACTATTCTTATTACTACAGTCCATATCTAAAGTTCAAGCCTATTGTCTAACAACACCAATCATATAAAGCAGGTTACATACTATACTAATCAATCGAATAGAAATATCAACCTAAGCCTCTTATTTTACTTATCTATGGCCCATAAGTCCATCCTTTCCATAACATTATTACTAAACCTCCAAATCTACTATATACCTTCTCACGCGCACTACAAATTTACTATTACTAAAAAAGATAAATCAAGGAGGGTAAGATTACATAATGAAAGTAGTCGATCTTAATCTTATATCATAACCCATTACGATCTTATCAACATATTTTACTTTCTCACAACATAGATACCTACCCATGCATACATCATAAATACCTTCTAAATTCCATATACAATAATGAGTCTATACTTATAACTTATTGGCTAATCTAACAGTTTCCAGTCACAGCCTAAAATCGA
Source organism: Capsicum pubescens (assembly GCA_030864215.1). Taxonomy (NCBI): domain Eukaryota; kingdom Viridiplantae; phylum Streptophyta; class Magnoliopsida; order Solanales; family Solanaceae; genus Capsicum; species Capsicum pubescens. Next base: position 156,238,695 of record CM061548.1, read on the forward strand.
TTTCCATAACCACCATAACTATCCACTCTAGGCTCTTTCCCTATACTTAATGGATAATAATCAGAGGTAAACACTTCCTCCACAGACTACCATACAATCTACTAATATTGCTACCACACTAGTCTATCACCATAAAATGGAAAATCATCCCTCAATCAATGGTTATACAACTAAAACTATTTATTTACTCAAAAGTCATCCTCACTCTAACTTCTAGCCTTGTGACATCATATCACCAACTTCTTGGCCTAATCTCACTACCAAAAGGTCAGGACACTTTAATATATACTACTACTTGGGTGGAAATACAGTTCTAATATTCTGCTACACATTATTACCCTATGCATGACATCTGCAACAAAAATTTTAATAGGGATGGGATACACTTAATACCTTGAGCTAAAAAGCATGATTTTATCAGGATCAAAGTTTACACTAGAGTCAATACGCCTTAAAGCACCAACGGACTCCTCTTAAGTCCTTATGCAATTTCATAATCTTTTATGATTCAATTAGAAAGGACCACCTCATCTAGGCTCTAAGATTCTTCTTTTGAATCGACTCGACAAGGAAACATAGTTAACGAAATCAGAGTAAAGAAGGAATCTGGACAACTTCCAAATGGAAAACACAATGGCATGATCTAGAACATAAGGAAAAGTAAAACATTCCTAAATGCCTAGTAGCCTCTTGCTTATAAGTTTGGCGCACTATACACCCATAAATAGGACTCTACCCAACTCAATTTTGCTGACACCCTGCGACCATGAATCATGATTTGATACCAAGTTTGTCATGACCAGATCCAAGACCCTGGCTGCTGCGAGCATCCTAAACCATGAAGGCCCAAGCGCCCTTCACTTTCTAGACATCATACATTTGGTCACATATTATAAAATACAATGCAAAAATACATATTGATACAGAATCATGGTCAAACAATATAATTCAAAGGAACAATTCAAAATGGAGTTCCATGACTTCTAACAACTTCTAACAATTGCCTGTGAAATCTATAATACATAGGGGCCAATACTTAACTAAAACAAGGACAAGCCCCCCAGTAGACCATAAACAGAAGGAAACAACAAAATACTGCAACTTCTGATGCACTCAATCCTATTACGGGATGGGACCCTAAGACTGTGCCTCAGATTCTGGGATAAAGGGGGTCAATATATAAGTACTAGTACGTAGTGCAATCCAAAATAATATGCTTTAATAAATAATATAAGTGAAAGAATTTTATGAAAAAAATACATCATCATAAACCATTTGAAAATCCATGGGCATAGTAAATAGGCCTTTAAAGCAGTTCTGCAAATCAACTCAACATCTTTGTCTTATTTCTGAGTTAGGTGGTATACCCTACAAGTTTGATATTCCATGGGCTATATGGAATCCGTCATTGACTCAACGAGTAAGATACCAACCCATATTTGCTGCAAAAGTTGGAGTTTCTGAGTCTGATACGCCACAGGGCACTAGGCCAGTGTATAATCCCTCTTGGGGACAAAATAACTCGTATCGGCAAAACACTATTTTGGATAATGAGTTATCTGAACTCGTGCCTTCTTTGGGTAAACACCTAACATCTCTTAAGCTCATTTTTAAACTTTTCTGGACATTCATATTTCATAACTCAAATTCTGAAAATCTGAATAAAATTTGACTTCCATTCTATTCTGAGTCTTTTATGGCATTACCTATTTTGGTATCGTCATACCATGACTTGCAAGTCGTATCTCTAAGACCTACATTATCATGTTACAGTGTTCTCTATCAAAACCTTGTGTTCAGACCACCAAACTATTCAAATAGTATATGAGGATGCGTATAGTAAAACTCATGAAAACTTAGGCAAAGATCCCCAATTTCAATTCACAAACACGTGGTGGTCAAGTATCATGTAACAAACCATAAAATATCTTTCAATTATCACTTTAAACATTTATAAACAATAAAACACCCTCTCTTCAATTCATAATCAATATCACGTTCAAAATAATAGTAAAAAAACTTATCTCATTCTTTAAAACATACAATTGAACAACCCACCACATGTGAAAAACAAGAGGTATTATAATAAGAGAGGGGTTTCGTCATTAATTCTCTCAATTTAATATTTGCAAAACTCAAAGAACATACTTACATATAAACGAGCAAAAATCAATTGTTAAGGGGAGGCCTCAATACCAAAACAATATGTTTATCATTGAAAAGGATTTCATGATTTGGATATTCAAAATAATTGTTCAAACCCTTGTTATAAACATTATAAAATACTTTTAAAAGATTGATAAAATCATAACTTATGCCCATAGAGTTCTTAGGATAGACCTACATACCTTTATCGATAAAGAATTCACGAAGAATTGATCTCTTGAGTTTGAATGCTTAACCCTAAGTTGTTTTTCTCCTGTTGTGTTCTTTAAAGATGAATTGGGGATCTAAGGGAGTCAAAATGTTATTAGTGGCCCTAATTTTATTTAAGGATGTTTAGGGACAGCTTTGGAATGTAAAAAGACTAGATTGCCCTTAAAATAACTTAAGAACGATGTTTTTACGCCCATGGGCCATAGGGCATGCGAGGCATTGCCTGTGGCCTAAGCTAGGCAGTGCCACGCATTGTCCATCACCCAAAATAGGCTGGGAGTCGCATTTCCCATCGTCTAAAATGGGTTAGGTGATGCATTTCCCATGGCACAAAAAATCCAGTAGCCTTAGGCTATTGCTAGGTGACGCACTCCACATTGTAAGGTCATAACTTTTTGCTCGGGTATTGAATTGAGGCGAAATTAGTATCGTTAGAAAGATACTTCGAAGATATTTCATTTGATATATAGTAGGCCTCCTAATTATATATATATATAAAAAAATTATGATTGATGAAAGTCGACCAAAGTTTAGACGCTCACTAAAACTCAATCGATAGAAATATTTTCAACTCGCCTTTGAGGTAAGGGACCTCTATGATATCAATTCATGCACATATAGATTTCCACACTACATAATTGATTTTCACACTAAATTTACCTAGGACTTATAGGATTTTTGAACTATTATGCATAGGAATGACAGTTTATGTGCTTGCCCAAAATATGGGTTTTTACACAAACCCTAGCTCCTTTAGAATTCAGGTTCAGATTATAAGAAATCCTTAATAACTTCCAAGAATTCATCAATCAAGGTATGTTTAGGTGTTATTCCTTGGGTTCATACTACCTTTGGAGTTCAAGAATCCTTCTTTAAAACTTAGATTATGATTTATATTCATGAATGGAATCCTGTTCATGTATGTAATGTTTGTATTTCAAAGAAAGAATGTTTTGAGTTTCATGTGAATTAACAAGAAAGTATGTTGATTTAAGTAACCCTCATGCTTAAATATTGAATTTTGGTGTTGAATGTGGTAGTCATGATAATTCATAGATTGCTCATTCTTATGTATAAGAGTTATGCATCCTAAGTGTTTGACAAAAATTTTATGTAAAGGAATTGTGCATAACTTATGTGTGAGGTTTTAAGGTTGAGATATGGTTCCATTATATATGCTATTGAGTCTTAGGGGTATAGAATACATGAAATTTAGTTGTTGTCTAGTTTTCCAGAGTCAACAAAATGAATTTAGTTATACCATTAGCGAGATTCACTCAGTCAGTTAACTTTGTCAAGTGTCAGATCAATCAAGACTAGTACAGTCTATAGATTAATTCAGTGTCAATTTAGTTTGGAGTAGGATTCAACATAGAGTGAATGCAGAAATGAGGAGGCTCGCCTTCCAGTTGAGGGTGTGACCCGTAGTAGCAATCTCTGCGTTCTAGAATGACATAGCCAGCACAGGTTTGAGATGTTAACCTGCCAGTTGAGGATTGACACATATCTCACTAGAGCACCTACTAGTAGAGGGTGACTCTTTAATCCTTCGAACTCTAGTTTAGTGTAACCATACAATCAGATGTTAGTACCCGTGGCACGGTACTGACACCCTTCCAACTAGGGTTACAAGTTAGACCCCAATGAGTTTAGAGTAGGGCATGATGGTTAGATGATAACTCCTGTAGTTATAGTTTTAGTATTCAGTATTCAGTATTCAGTACGAAACTCAGTTCATCTATACATGATCATGAATTCAATTCATTAGAAATCAGTTATCAAAAATTCAGTACTTCAGCTTCAGACTAATTTAAACAGATGATATATAATTGGTAGGGCGTGTACAGTACTCATAGTAGACTCAGTTTTTCATATATTTTTGTCCGGTCATTCCATGATATTTAACGATTATAATCTTGCACGTAAGCCATGCATATCAACCTAACCTAACCTATCATACTAGTACATTCAAAGTGATGATGCATACTTTCTTTGCCTTATGATGTCTCATATCATTGGCTTGAATGCTCGGGTTCCTGACTGTACTTAGTTAGATTTAGTTTATCAGTCGCAGCTACAGTAGCGAGTCCTCATCTATCGAGGGCATGACACTTATTTAGTTATTTTTTTATTTATAGTATTTCATCTTTGCAGTTACTTTCATACAACAATTATGAGTTAGTTGGGGCCTGTCCTATCAACTCATTAAATTCAGATATTAGAGGCTTTTAGACACTTTCAGGTTACAGTTATTCCACAGTTGTAATCACTATTAATTTAAGTTTTATGAACCTTATGGTATTTTCAGTTTTACTTCCACGCATGTTTTCATGATTATTACTTAATGCTCACAAAAGGTACCAGTTATGGGTTAGCTTATTGTCCTTTGGGATTATAAGCACCGTATGATGCCCAGGGTGTAGTATCGGGGTATTACAAACTTTGTATCAGAGTCAAAGGTTCTAAAGTGTCCTTAGGAGTCTGAAAGCCATATCAAGTAGTCTTATGCATGGGTGTGTAGTGTGTAGCACACCACACTTATGGACAGGAGGCTACAAGACATTTTTTTAAGAAAAGTTCCCTTCTTTCAGTGTTTATATCATGAGAGTGAGCGTAAGCTCAAGTTAAACTCTCTTTCTAACTCTATGTTTTCCTTTTATTTATGGAACATGCCTCCCAAAAAGACCAACAAAAGAAGAACTGGGAACCATCCAGCACCTCCACCCATTCAGGAAGATTCCCTAAATGAGCATGTCCCTCACGCAGAATTCAGAGTAGTTTTCACCACTCTAGCCCATTTTGTGGCAGCTCAAAATGTTTAACCAGCTTCTATTCAAGCCAACCCAGTGGCTAATACTGTTGAATCTAGAATTTGGGACTTCACCCAAATGAACCCTTGTTTGCTTTTAGGGTCTAAGTCTGAAGAGGACCCATATGAATTTCCTAACATGGTGTAAAAGATAACTGACATTATGGGGGTAACTACTAGTAAGAGTGTAGAGTTAGTTGTCTATCGACTGGAAGATATAGCTCATTTATGGTTTAAATAGTGGAACATAGGTAGAAGCATAGATGCAGGTCCTATAAAATAGGAGGAGTTTGTTACTTCCTTCCTAGATAGGTTCTTTCTATTGGAGTTATGAGAGTGTAAGTCATTAGAGTTTATCAACCTGAAGCAGGGCAACATAAGTGTGAAAGAGTATTCCCTCAAGTTTATTCAGTTGGCCAGGTATGCTCCTCATACGATAGCTAATAGCAAGTCTAAGATAAGCAAATTTGTTTCTGGTATGTCTGATAGTGTGGTCATAGAGTGTAGGACCATAATGCTAATTAAGAAGATGGACTTGGATAGGTTGATGGTCCATGCTCAACAACTTAAAGAACAAAAGACTAAGGAGAAAGAGAAAGAGTACAAGAGGGCTAGAATAGGTAACTTTAATTTTACTCAGCCAAGGTTAAAAGGTGGAAACTGTCCTCAGTTCCACCCAAAACCTTCAATCACAGCTTCGTCTTTGTCTATTATGTTGATTCCCAAATTCTGAAATAATAATAAGGATAGGGCGCCAGGCTCTAAATCTCAAGGTAGTGTGAATAGTTCTTGAACAAATCCTCTTCAACAGAAATGTAGCCTAAACCATCAGGGTGTCTGTAGAGTAGGCAACGGTATATGTTTCAGGTGTGGCAAGCTAGGTCATAGATTCTGAAATTATCCCCAGACAAGTTCAGAGGGTCAGTATAATAGTCCCTCAGTTCATTTTGGTCAACCATCTCAGCAGGGTGCTGCTTCTAGTGCTACCAATGGGCAGTGAGCAAACAGGCTCTATGCACTTCAGTCTCAACAGGATCAGGAGAGTTCTCCTAATGTGGTTACTGATACATTTTAAGTCTTTCATTTACAAGTTTATGCTTTGCTAGTTCTTGGAGCTTCTCTGTCTTTTATAACTCCTTACATAACTGTCAGCTTTAGATTTAGCCACAAAATCCTTGGAGAGCCTTTCTCTGTCTCTACCCCAGTGGGTAAGTCTATCATAGCCCGACGGGTATACAGGAACTGTACGATTATGGTATCTCAGAATTTTAATTTAGTAGACCTTATAGAGTTAGAGATAATGGATTTTGATGTTATTCTCTGTATGGATTGGCTTAATTCATGCTATGCTTTAGTTGATTGTAGAAGCAGAGTTGTCTATTTTCAGTTCTCGAATGAACTTATCATAGAATGGAGGGTTAGTACTTCAGTATTTAGGGTCAACTTATTTCATACCTTAAACCAAGAAAAATGATATCCAAGGGGTGTGTCTATCATCTTGTTCGAGTTAAAGACTGTAGTTCTGAGACTCCTAATCTTAAGTCAATTCAGTCACAAGTGAATTTCCAGATGTGTTTCCCGAAGATCTCCCCAAAGTTTCTCCCAAAAGGAAAATTGGCTTTGGAATAGACCTCTTTTCTGATACTCATCCCATTTCTATTCCACCATATAGAATGGCCCCAGCCGAATAAAAAGAGTTGAATAAACAGTTGAAAGATCTCCTAGATAAGGGATTCATCAAGACCAGCGCATCTCATTGGGGTGCACCAGTTTTGTTCGTGTGTAAGAAAGAAGGTTCTATAAAAATGTGTATAGACTACCATCATTCAAACAAAGTCACCATAATAAACAAGTATCTACTTCCTAGAATTAATGACTTATTTGACAAACTTTAGGGTGCCAGTTAATTTTCTAATATAGACCCCAGATCCGGCTATCATCAGCTCAGAGTCAATGAATATGACATTCCAAAAATAGCTTTTAGAACATGGTATGGTCACTTTGAATTTCTAGTCATGTCATTTGGTCTTACCAATGCCCCAACAACTTTTATGGACTTGATGAACTGTGTGTTTAAGAAGTACTTGGACATGTTTGTCATAGTCTTTATAGATGTCATCCTTGTCTACTTCTGCATTGAACATGATCACGCAGACCATCTCAGAATAGTATTACAGACTCTTAGAGCCCATAAGTTGTTCGCCAAATTCAATAAATACAAATTTTGGATAAGGTCACTAGCTTTTCTTAGTCACATAGTTTTTGGTGTTGGTATTACAGCTGATCCTCAAAAGACCGAAGTGGTGAGAAATTGGCCCATACCCATCTCTCCATTAGATATCAGGATTTTCTTGGGTTTGGCTGGATATTATCGATGATTTGTTGAAGTATTTTGGTCTATTGCATCCCTTATGTCCAGATTGACTCAAAAGAAAGTCAAGTTCCAGTGGTTAGATTCTTGCAAGAAGAGTTTTTAGGAGTTGATGACTCAACTTACTACAGCCCCAGTTTTGACTCTGCTCAATGGTTCAGATGGATTTGTTGTATATTGTGATGCTTACAGAGTTGGATTGGGGTGTGTTTTGATGTAGAAGGGTAAAGTTATGGCCTATTCCTCTAGACAGCTTAAGCCCCATGAAAAGAATTATCCCACCCACTATTTTGAATTAGCAGTTGTTTTATTTGCCTTAAAGATTTGGATGCACTATTTTTATGGGGTGCATGTTAATGTATTCACAGACCACAAAAGTTTGCAGTATGTATTTTTTTAAAAAGACCTAAACTTACATCAGAGAAGGTGGTTAGAGTTATTGAAAGACTATGATATGAGTGTTCTGTATCATCCGGGAAAGGCCAATGTAGTGGAAGATTCCCTCAGTAGGCTGTCCATGGGTAGTGTTGCTAATGTAGAAAATTGTAAGAAGAAGTTAGTTCAGGAAGTTCATCCTCTTACCAGACTAGGTATTTGTTTGGTTGATTCGGCCGTAGGTACTGTTTGGGTGCAAAATAGTTTGGAATCTTCTTTGGTTTCTGAGGTAAAAAAAAAGCAGGACAGGGATCCCAATTTAGTTAAGATGAAAGAATAATCCAGAGACCAGAAGGTTAAAGTTTTCTCCCAAGGAGGAGATAGTCTATTTCGTTGCCAGGGTAGGCTATGTGTGCCATGTGTGGATGGCGTGAGATAACGAATTCTTGATGAAGCACATGGTTTGGGTTACTCTATTCATCCAGTGACTACTAAGATGTACCACGACTCTCGGGAAGTCTATTGGTGGAGCGGGATGAAGAGAGACATTATAGAGTTTGTAGTTAAGTGCTCTACTTATCAATAGGTGAAGATTGAGCACCAAAAGCCTAGTGGTTCCATACAGGAGTTTAGTATACCCACATGGAAGTGGAAAGAAGTGAACATAGACTTCGTGATGGATTTTCCTCGTACTCATCATCAACATGATTCGATCTGGGTCATTGTAGATAGGATGACCAAGTTCGCCCATTTCTTATAAGTCTATACTTCCTATTCAGTCGAGGACTATGCCAGGCTCTATATTAGAGAGTTGGTTAGGTTGCACAGTATCCTATTGCCCATCATTTCAGATAGAGGTACGCAGTTCACCTCTCACTTTTGGAAAGCCTTCCCAAAGGGTCTTGGTACCCAAGTACATAATAGTACAACCTTCCACCCCAGATAGATAGTTAGGAAGAATCAATCATTCAGACTCTAGAGGATATGTTGAGAGCACGTGTCATTGAATTTAAGGGCGGTTGGGATGACCACTTACCTTTGATTGAGTTCGCATATACTAATAGCTATCATTCCTGTATTCAGATAGCACCGGTTGAGGCTCTTTATGGGAGGAGATATAGATATCTCATTAGTTGGTTTGAAGTAGGGGAGGCTGTAGTGGTGGGGCCTGACTTTGTGTTTGATACCTTAGAGAAAGTACTGTTGATCAGGGAAAGGCTTAGGACAGCCCAGAGCCGACAGAAGTCCTATGCGGATGTGAGGAGAAAAAATCTCGAATTTTAGATTGTTGACTTTGCGTATTTGAAAATCTCTCCCACGAAGGGAGTGAAGAATGGGAAGCTAACTCCCTGGTATGTTGGTCCTTATAGGATTCTGAGTTATTTAGGAAAGGTATCCTATGAACTTGAGTTGTCTGTAGACTTAGCATCAGTGCGCCCAGTGTTTCATGTCTCCTTGCTAAAGAAGTGCATAAGTGACCCAACAGTTGTAGTTCCCATAGAGAGTTTAGATGTTCAAAAAGGTATCTTTTACGAAGAAGTTCCAATTGAAATCCTTAATCGTCGGACTCATGGACTAAGGAACAATGAAGCTTCATCAGTCAAAGTTCTTTGGCAAAACCAGTCTGTTGAGGGAGCCACTTGGGAAGTTGAAACAGACATGCGAACCAAGTACCCTCATATCTTTTTTGTAAACTTTGACTTAACCTATGGTAATAGTCTTCCTTAAATTTACTATGTTCCATGCTTAGTTTCAGCTGTATATCATTATCATATCACTCATGCATTCACAGATCAATTCAGTCATGTTTCAGCTATGCATGTTAGTATAGCCGCAGTACCTCGGTGCCTCTCAGCTCAATCAGTCTCATTCAAAGACGCATGTTCCTAAGGGGGAGATATTGTAAGACCCCACCGATTCTTAGTTATTTCAGTCCTTTATAGCATGCCAAAAGAAGTCCTAGACATAGAAAATTTCTACTAAGTGTTTACACTTAGTCTCATTTTTGGTCTAGACATTTCAATGGTTTTAATTTCAATATTTCTGGCCTTAGATTGTCAATTTTAAAATTGATTCATGATTAGGGTTATCTATAGGTCATCTCGGGTGAGTGTCGCAATTTTCAGACGATGTTTAAGTCATATTTGGATTATCAAAATAATAAGACAACGCGATCAAGATGTTTCACGTTGGCTATCGTGTTGTCACCATCGACGCGATGCATCGGTAATTGTGTTGCTCACATCGATGTGGTGCATCGCCTATCACGTCACTGGGTATTTTTCAGCTTATTTAATCTCGAGTCCAGAGGGGTATTTTAGTCTTTTCGCCTTACTTTAACACAGGATTTATGTCCCAAAACAGCATTTTTGCCTCATTTATCACAGTTCTCTCAAAATCAAAGCATTCTCTTTCAATAACAAACCCTATCCCCTCTAGTATTCAAGTTCAAATTACAAGATGTAATACCCCGATCATTTCTTAAGCCTAAATCCATCTTTTGAGTGAATATGGATGACTTCCAAAGTTATTGTTGTTTATATCGTGTTGTATTTTCCTAAATTCCACTTTCTATCATGTGGAGAATTGTATAATCTTTCCATCGACATAAGATGCACCCGAATCGGACACCCGGTGAGGGAGTTAAAGCCATTTTGTAATACTTCGAGACTCTAACCAATAGTGCAACCATGAATCAAGATCATGAGAAATAAATTATAGTTATTTGATTGTTTTCTAATCAAGGGTTATGTGTATTAAGGCCTCAAAGATGTCCTAGCGATTAGGTGAATCAAAACATTCCTTACCGATTGAATTCTTGGGAAGGATTTTTCCATATCCAACTTCAAATGATCATATCTCTCGTTATACTATGAATAATTGATCCCATAACCTATCAAAATATTTATAGTTGAATTATCTTTCCAACTATATCAATTTTGTCAAAATCCGATATCGGAGCAAAGAGTTATGCTTATTTTACTCCAGTGTGTCAACCTGAAAACTCCGTGACGACCTTTTGTGATGACTTGTCACAAGCCTGACGGCTTGTCACGAAATGTCATCACCTTAAGGCAGAAAGTCACAAAATCCAACCTTTTGTGACGACATTTTGTGATGGCTTGTCACAAAATGTGAAGGCTTGTCACAAAATGTCGTCAACCTTAAGCCGAAAATAATAAAATCCACCCTTTTTGTGACGACAATTCGTGACGGCCTATCACGGGCCTGATGGCTTATCACAGATGTCGTCAGCTATTTTTTTCCAGCAATTAAGGGATGTTTTTGCAAGGTCATTTTGGTCATTTCCGCCCATTTTGGTCCTATATATATATATGTCCAAGTAGAGAAGAGAAGTTCATTTTCTCTCATTTCTCTTCCAAGAAAGATCTAGAACTAGGGTTTCTTCCAAAATCCTAAATCAAATCTTCTACAAGAAAATTCAAGAATCTTCCAAAGATTTCACTAAGTTGATTAAGAATCAAGTTCTCCAAGTCAATGGCATCAAGAACTTAGCTCAAAAGTGTGAAGAAGAGTTTCCAATCAAGCTTGCTCATCTTAAAATCATAATCCACGGTATATGGGGTTTGAACAAGAACGCTTCTTTCGTTCTTTTGCCCAAAGATTTAATTTCTACTATTGAAATTCATGATTTTTCAAAGTGGGTTTACACCCAAATTACTTTATTAATGATTTATGATATTTTAGCTATTCAAGAATGATACACATAACTATTTCATCATTTTATTTCTTAAATTGAGAACTTATGCCATGATTTGAATATTGTTATTATGAGTTGATGATTTCCAAATGATTTGAAATAAGAGTCATGATTTAAGCTTTTCTATGAGAAGTCTGAGTATTGAATATATATATTGATATTTGAGCTTGAGAGTCAAGAATGAGTTCTATGATGTTTTCTTGAAGTTTTTGATACATGATTATTTTACAATTTTCAAATTATGACTTGATATTTAATATTGTGAATTTCATGTTTCTACCATGAGTTGGTATTTCAAGTACTTTCAATAAATGTGTCAAGCTTTAAGCTTCCTTATGACAAATTGGATTATTGAGTATATTGATTCATGAGATTGAGTTGTTACAATGAGTCTTGATCTTTCCTCACAATTATTGATGTTTCCATGACTTAATAAATTGATACATTTTGATATTGAGAAAGATTGATTTGATTTTAGTCGAGTTAGGAATCCATAAATTGATTATGATTTGATAAATGAGAAAGAGATTTGATTTGTTCTTCATGATAGACCCTTGTGATGTTTGTAGTGGATTTCCTAATGCATTCTGAACTTGTGTCTGGGAGTAGTATTTAGCACTGAGTGGAAAATGTGGTATTTCTCCCGAAACTACGTGCCACCATAGGATTGATATTAATAATTATGGGCTGGAGGCTGAGTATGAGATTGTGATCACTAAATTTAGGTTGTACTCCCTGGCAGGAGTACGACCCTCCCGCCAATGTGGGGTTCTCTCCTTAGGAGGAAAAAATATTGGACTCCATGTAGATCACATGGTTTATGTCGGTTATAAGAACCTCCCAAGTCCATAAGAGTTCAAGTTTCATGAGTTACCGAGTCACTCTGAGTCATGAGTTAAAGAGTTTGAGTTGAGTATAATGATTTATGAGATATATAATGCTTGCATTACTATTGATGATTTACAAGGAATATATTTCATTTAATTTAAGCAAAGAAAGTCGTTATCGTCAGCATGCATGATTTTCATAATCATTTATGATATTATTTATAATGTTGCATTGCACCCCCACATACTTAGTACATTCCTTAAAGTACTGACCCATAGATTTCTATGTGCTACAATGTCTTATAATGTAGGTACAAATTGTAGCGCAGATACTGCATTCATTCAGTCCGCCACTCCCAGTCAGTAGGTGACGATTCCTTTTGATTCGAGGGCTTGAGTTGGTTATACAGTTCGAGAAGTATTGTATTTTCTTATTTTAGTCGTATTGAGCTTAGATAGTTTGGAGTCATGACCCGGCTATCTAAAGTTAGTACCAGTAGAGGCTTCATAGACAGTCAGTAGAAGTTAATGTATTCAGTTTCAGTTTTGTTTGGTAAAAGTAGAGTTGTAATCTTGTAAAGTTCATGTTTATATTGATCAAGTTCAGAGAAGTTCTATATTTTTGCTTATTTTATATAGATTTAAGCATTTTATCCAGTTGCTTATAAGTTATGCCAGTAGGAGAGTTAGCTTGGGGTCACTTGTGCCCCTAAGCACCATGTGACATCTCGGGACCCAATTTTGGGGCGTTACACAAGAAATCTCTCTATAACTTCCAAGAATTCGTCAATCAAGATATGTTTAGGTGTTCATCCTTGGGTTCCTTCCACCCTTGTAGTTCAAGAATCCTTCTTTAAAACTTAGATTAAGATTTATATTCTTGAATGGAATCATGTTCATGTATGTGATGTTGTGTGTATTCAATCCAAGAATTTTTGAGTTTTATGTGAATTAACAAGAATATATGTTGATTTAAGTGACCCTCATGCTTAAATATTGAATGCGGTAGTCATGATAATTCATACATTGCTCATTCTTGTGTATAAGAGTTATGCATCCTAAGTGTTTGACAAAATATTTATGTGAAGGAATTGTGCATGATAACTTATGTGTAAGGTTTTAAAGTTGAGATATGGTTCCATTATCTATGATATCGAGTCTTTGGGGGTATCGAATACCCAAAATTTAGCTATATTCTAGTTTCCCACAGTTTACAGAATGAATTTAGTTATACCATGAGCAAGATTCACTCAGCCAGTTAACGTAGTCAAGTGTCAGATCAGTTAAGCCTAGTATAGTCTAGTGATCAGTTCAGTGTTGATTCAGTTGGGAGTAGGATTCAGCACCGAGTGAACGCAGGGACGGGGTGTCTCACCTGCTAGTTGAGGGTGTAACCCTTAGTATAAATCTCTGTGTTCTAGAACTACATAACCATCGTAGGTTTGAGATATTAACCTGCCAGTTGAGGGTTGACGCATATCTCACCAAAGCACTTATCAGTATAGGGTGACTCTTTAGTCCTATGGGACTTTACTTTAGTGGATCCACACAATCAGATATTAGTTCCTGTGGCACGGTACTGGCACCCTTCCAACTAGGGTTGCAGGTTGGACCCCAATCTATTCAGAGCGGGGCATGTCAGTTAGATGATAACTCCCACAGTTACAATTTCAGTATTCAGTATTCAGTACAAAACTCAGTTCATCTATACATGATCATGACTTCAAGTCATCAGAAATCAGTTATAAGAAATTCAGTACTTCGGTTTCAGACTAATTTAGACAGACGATATATGTTTGGTAGGGCGTGTACAGTACTCACTGTAGACCCAGTTCTTCATATACTTTCATTCAGCCATTCCATGATATTTAGCGATTATAATCTTGATGTAAGCCATGCATATCAGCCTAATGTCACCTAGTATACCAGTATATTCAAAGTACTGATGCATACTTTCTTTGCGCTATGATGTCTCATATCATAGGTTCAAACACTTGGGTTAATGACCATACTTAGTCATATTCAGTTAATCATCTGCAGCTATAGTTGTGAGTCCTCATCTATCGAGGGCATAACACTTATTTAGTCATTTTTTTATTTACAGTATTTCAGCTTTGTAGTTACTTTCAGATAGCAATTGTGAGTTAGTTGGTGCTTGTCCCATCAACTCATTAAATTCAGATGTTAGAGGCTTTCAGACACTTTCAATTAATAGTTATTCCACAGTTGTAATCAGTATTGATTTTAGTTTTGTGAACCTTATGGCATTTTCAATTTTTCTTCTGAACATATTTTCATGATTATTACTCAATGCTCACAGCTGGTACTAGTCATGGGTTAGCTTGTGGTCCCTCTGTATTATAAGCATTGTGTGATTCCCAGGGTGTAGTCTCGGGGCGTTACACAATACCATTAAAAAAAATAAATTACTAAAGCTATAACTGACATGAGCCGTCAAATAAAGAAAACTTATCACCTGCAGGCTAAAAGTTGTGAACTGCCTGACCATGATATTGTGGGCTACAACGGGTACCTACATTATGAAACAATGTAACCACACAGACGTATATGTGGTCAATACTTCTAAAATGTACTGAGTATGTGGTATTTAATCCAACTAGTAAAACTAAAGTTGGACATACTTTCAAATCTACATGCTAAGTGTAAAAGGACTCACCTTGATCATAAGCAAGACAGAAAGCTAAAATCTCATAAAGAATAGCTCATAAAACAATATCTGAACAACAATTGTGAGTTATTACACTTAGTTTCTAAATTCCTCTTTTATATGGGAGATTCACGTAACCGACATAAACCATTCAAGCAACATGGAGTCCGATGACTCAAACCCTCATTGAAAGGGCCTAATATATTTTTCCAGGGGATAAAGGCTAACTATGGTGATCACCTAAACATGTCTGATTGGACAACTGAATAATATAAATACCATTCGCGTTAGGATGCGCTAAAATAACCTATGATGGCACATAGCTTCTGAGAAATAGGATGTTCTAAACCCACATTCCCTTTTTGGTGCTAGATACTATTGCTCGTACTCTATCTATCATGTTCACTTTAAAAATAACCATATTAGTTGATAAGTCTTAGAACACAATATGTTTTTGTTTCTATCCTACAATTCTTGATTTCTCATGTGAACTTCATAGCCTTTCTGAATTCTCATATCAACACTGAAAATGTTATTATACCATAATGCTTTTGAAACTTAAACAAGTAAATTTGAATTTCTTGTAAACTAAATATTCAATGCTCAAATTCAAATCCTTTATCAATTCATGAAATATTCATAGAGAAATGTAATAACTCAATGCTTGAAATAATTTTGATAGATAAAACTTTAAAAAGCATGAAAACATATACAAATTTGTATGAAACTCATGATAAAACATCATAAACTCAAGCTTAAGAAAAATGGATATGAACCCTAGTTATAAAAATCTCGAATTCATGATAAAAACTCAAGTTTTGGCACAATAATGAAAGATTATACTTGTTCAAACACCACATAACTAAACTTGATGAATTATATTTGAAGGAATCTTGAATTTAGCGCTTGAAATCTATAATTTTTTAGAAGAATTTGTACTTGATGTTGTTTAAAATTTTGGTAGAAGAGGAATCGTGTATATGGGTTATGGGATGAGAGGAAAACCCGTTAGTATTAGTTATAGAATGATTTAGGGAGACTAGTTTTCCCTCAAAAAATTGAAGAGAAACATGAGTTTTAGAATCTCTGGGAACATGGGCGTGCCATTCTCTTATCGCGGATCCTCACTAGTTCGCTCACGAAAATGCTCATAACATTTTTCTCGGATATCGAATTAAGGTAAAATTAGTGGCATTGGAAAGAGGACTCAACTATCATTGGCGGGTCTAAGATCCAAAATTCAATATATTTTGGTAGGTCTTGATATCCAAAATTCAATTTATTACAGAAGTTATACATGTTTAAAGTTGACCTTTGTAGAATCGAATAAAAAAACTCAATCGATAACTATAGTTCTCAACTAGACTTTGCTCTAAGCGTTTCCTATGAATATTCTGCACATCAAAAGCACTTTTAAACACTAGGTATGATCATGACACTTATCTATGATTAAAAATAATTATTCTTGGACATATCAATATATGGCAAATGGTTTGAAGCTTAGCTAGAAATTTTTGGGGTATTATAATATCTCCCCCTTAGGATCATGCGTCATTGAATGAAGATTGATATTGGGATAAAAAGAATGTAGTTACTAACATAAAACTAAACATATGAGCTGACTTGTTGACTGTAAGGAGCCGATTCATGATGAGAGTTTGAACTCACATAAAATATTCTGTACACGATCGTACATCTACAACAAAATCAAGAATAGGATTGCTATGCCTTAAGCGATGCAAATGTGAACTTTCAAGCTTAACAGCACTCCTCAAATACTCTTATTAACTATAATTTTCCTCTTAAACACTACACTTCATTTGATGTAACTTATAACCTTCGCATGGGTATAGGTTACTACTCTTACCAAAGTCTAAGTTGAACTACATACACTCACCCTATTAAAGCCTAACCCAAGGTCACAAGGTACTACACATGACACAATAAGACTTGTCTAAACTATGGGATTCAATACCCTATGTTTCTTTAGAGATCTTATCTAAAGAATAATACTCCTTACCACTTCAAAAATTAACTCCGAGATCTTATTAGGAATTCACTAGAGCGCAATTCATTCATCCACTTATATACCAACATGACATTCAAGCTTATTTTCATAACCACATATGAACCTCTAGAAAACCAAACCATCTAGGAATTTTTTCCATATTCTCTAATACCCATATCAATAAAAATTTCATGAATCATCCCCAAAAACACACACCAAGAATTCTCAATTACCTATGGCTTATAAAAAAGTTTTTGCCTCGATCTTCCTTTACACTTATATCCTTAGAAAAGTCAAGCATACAATAATTTTTCTAAGAAGGAACATCTACTCTCTCCCAT
Source organism: Capsicum pubescens (assembly GCA_030864215.1). Classification (NCBI taxonomy): domain Eukaryota; kingdom Viridiplantae; phylum Streptophyta; class Magnoliopsida; order Solanales; family Solanaceae; genus Capsicum; species Capsicum pubescens. Next base: position 156,256,191 of record CM061548.1, read on the forward strand.
CAAAACCATTGTTGATCCCTTTTTAATCATCACTATCTTAACATAAAGAGGGTTACTTAACATAAGGGCCTAAAGCATGAAAGAATACTATACATAACTTTGTCTCTTGATTCATGGATTCATTAAAGAAATCTAAATAGAGGACATGCATGACATAATGCGGATTTCACTATTTATTAAGGGTGTACCATTAGTCCTAAGAACTGAGCATACTCTAAAACATGGGTTCTTTCTTATCATAAGTTACTGAACGTAAGACTAGAATTCATAGATTCATGAAGAATGACTAGGATCACGGAGTGGAGCTATTACTTCTTCTACTGAAATCTGAGAATGAACATGAATATGAATGAACTATATAAGCATTAGGAAGGGGCGTGGATGTATCATGCAAGACATGGATAGGGTGCCATAATGACTGAAATCCAAGGAATATGCTAGTGTAAGAATGAATCTTATCTCATCATAACTCTTTTTGATATATATCACAATCTAATTCAAAAAATATGATTTAGTTCTTCACCTTATCATCTCTCTAGTGGTTGAACTCTATACCTTCTATCTTTGTCTCGGTTAAATGCTAATCGACACTTCTTCCTATCTCACTCTTTTCTCCTTTAGAGCTACACAATGGGCCTTTTCCAACCTCGCATTCTCTTTACCAAATAACAAGAAGTGGTTTGCGTAGATATTTTTTGAACACCATATAGAGGTGGTAGATCCAAGGAATTTGGGTCATCTTAAACCCTATCATGATGAACTTCGTACTCATACTCTTCCATCTTACAATTTTGTCATAAGGTTTATTCAAGATTAATATCCAATGGAATCAGGGGATTCCTTAACTTTTAGTACTAGGCATAAAACGACATATACTCTAGAAATAGTCAAAAATCAAAATCAAAAAACTTTTAACAAACTCACTCAATCAATCTGTAATCGTAGCCCTCAGCAACGATGCAAAAATTTGATGTCTCCCAAATTACACCTTCTGATAACACGATCGCTTGTCAAATATAGAATCTAACAAGGTGGAGTCAATCCCACAGGGAATAGGATGAATATATATCACAAGTGCAAAAAGTAAATGGTGAGAGGGTCGTAAGAATAGTAGTAAGAGTAATAATTGCTGGAAAATAGGGTTATAATCATTATAAGATGATCACAGGGATTTTTTTCCCTGACTCCTTAACTCTCCAAAATTATCTTGCTTGTCAATCTATCTCGATGTTTTACATGAAAAATATAACTAGTTAAGCATCTCTAAATCATATCTCGACTTTGGTTTAGTTGAATTTAACTCACCTCCTTTTTAGTTTAAAAGCATTGCATAACTAACCTTTGTCCTGAATCTTAGATTAAATATCTCCTCTTGGTCTCAAGTTAATTAGATGAAGTTTGGTAACTTCAAATTACTGTTATAATCTCCTTTTTCCCAATACCAACTTCTCTCTCGAGTTAGTATCAAATACAAGCGAGTTCCTAATGTCTGCAACTATTAAGAAAGCAATCAACATGAGAAAATTCAGAATACATGCATGAACACCAGTTTAGAATGACTTTGCACTTCTTTTGTTTTGTCAATCCATCAAGGTTCCCACAACCCTAGTTTTGGGGTTTAGCTACTCATGATTGTAAGAACACACATATATAATGTATAATTGAAAAATTACGAATGATCTCAGAAATAATAAGAATGAAAAGAAAATTCTTAACTTTGTATCAAACCCTAAATCTAATTAACAAGAATCCAAAGATCAAAAGTGTATGTTAGAATTCAAAACAATGTAATAAGTACATAAAGTGCATAAAATATTAATGAAATATACCATGGGTATTTAAAGATGCATCAAAATACCTAGAAAATCCATCCAAAACAAAGTAGGAAAATAAGGTCGACACTAACCTTCAACCTCACTTACGGGCCATATGTAGTACCTATGATCCGTAGGTGGGTTCGCAGGTATTGGAGTACGCTTTGGGTCTTCAGTACCTATCTAAGATAGGTACCTACAGGGTGTAGGTACCCCCTACGCCTTCGAGAATGGCCAAAGTAGAAATCAGAGAACTTTTAAACTTTTAGAACCTCAGGTCTGCAACCTACGAACTCAACCTATAGTCCCATAGGTACTACCTACGGCCCATAGGTAGGTATAGTAGGTAGCCTTCCTTCTTTATTTCATCTTTTTTTTCTCCTTCCCTTCTACAAACTAAGTTTTCCTACAAAATCAACATAAAAACACATCACAATAACAAAAAGACCTAACTACTTGTACAATTTTTTTGTTTTAAGCATCGATATTGCCATGAAACCATGACACTTCAGTTGTCGGTGAGTATGAGGAAACTAAGAAATAAAGTTCATATTAACCACTTCCACTTCTAAGTAGAAATATTGATATCCTAAAGCATACCAACAAGTCTTTGGTGCTCAACCTTAACAAGCTAGAAATTCGGACACTTACCCATAAATTCTACGATATCCATCTTCATGTCATTCTACCACTAAACTTCCTATAAACCATAGTATGTCTTAGTGGCTCCTAGGTGAATATAATACTGAGAACTAAGAGATTCTGTTAGCATCGAATGTTTTAAGTCATCTATATCTGGAACACATAGTTAGCCTTGACAATGAAGAATACTATCTCCTTCTTGGGAGGAAACCTCAACCTTACTTCTTTCAACCAAAACAAAATAGGATCACTATTTTGTAGGGATTGCAATGGGTCAGTGTTATGCGGGTATGGTGCGGTTATTTTCTTAACCCACAAATTTAATAATAGCCCTGAACCACACTACATAACTTTTAAATCCGCATAAACCAGCCCCACACACATACCCGTGCAAACCCGCACCGCACCGCATTTTTAAAAATAATCCATTGTCATATTATTGTTTTTTGTTTTTAACATGTATGAGTTATCTATGAAAAGTCATTAAAAAATATAGCTATTGCATTACATTACAGTGTTAGTTTTATGGTACTAATCATTTCACTATATAAAAAAACATAAAGTGTTCTACTAACAGAGAACAAGATCACAGTATGAGAACATCAAAAATTTACTTCCACATAATTACCATCCTGACTACTAACTAGATTAAATCAACTTATGACATACTTGATACTATCATAATATAGCCATCTATTCTTTATAATCAAAATACTACATTGAAGTCCAAGAAATAAACCACAAGCACCTAATTGTTCCTACTAGCTAGAGATATCATCACAAAACATAGCAAGTGAAGTATAAGAACTTTAGTCAAGGGAACTCATTGCAGAAAACCTTCATATCAACTAGAGCTTAGACACCAATGCTCGGGCAGAACAACTTGCCTTTATTACTATTGTATATCCTAGATATTTGGCAACAGTATCAAATAACCAATATCTTGCATCTCTAAAGATCTTCTGGCACAACCTTCAAAATTGTTCTCTTGAGCTTGTTTTTGGGATCATCACAACATAGATACACCTCTAAAGCAGTAATTCTGAATGAAAAAACAAGTAAAAATAGATTAGAAAGTGAGTAATCGAATGGACATACTAGACAAAACATAGTTGTAGTTATAGACAAAACAAACACACTTAGTTACATTGTACAAGCATTGGAAAAATGTACAATATTTACCATATCAATACAGAAGCTACTCTAAAGGAATGGAATGAAATATAGTAGTCATGTTTTTCTATGGGAATAACCCAGTACACTAAAGCTCTCGCTATGTATAATATAATCCCCACCAACTTCTCCTGCATAATATAACCCCCGCCAACAAAATTCCAAGATTAATGATTGATGGCAATGCAGTCATCTATATATAGAACATAATATTTGGTTAGCAAAACAATCTACAGTCTACAAGTGATGGAAACAACTAACAATGGTTGGATTTCCTATCACAACTATATGATATGGTTATGTTATGTGCACAAAACTAGATTGTGTAATCCAAGAATATTCAAGAAGGTAGGACTATAATAACATCTATTGATGTTCAAATTATTGTCTATTCAACATTCATGACACAATATAGGTTCCATATCCAGCTATCCAAAAGCCTAAGAGCACTATACCACTGTTTTAGACTTAATAAGCCCATAAATGCAAGTATACAAAATTTGAAGGAAAAGGCAAAAAGAGATCCAAGCTAAAGGGTGTTTTTTTATCATCAAGCCCAAGTATGGTTAATGTAACCACTTCTATTAGAATCGAAGCAAGGAAGAGTACGAGATGTAAGTAGGACGGAGACTAGTTACTATTCTGACTATTTTTTATAGACAAGGTAAGAAAGAAGCTCCTTTAGTGACCTTGCTCTTTGAGACAAAGTTGACAAATTACTTAAAATTCAATTAGTTGACATCTTCCATAATAACACCCGCACATCAAAGAATGTTCTCAATCTAGATACGAAGCAAAAATCTTGAAGAAAGATTATGTACCATTTCCCTTTCCGGAACTGCTAATAGAAATATATCATTATTGCAGTCTATGAGAAATAACCAGCCATCATAGTAGTCTATCATTACAATCTCTAAATTTAGATACTGAAATAGGACCAGAAAAAAATAATTTTCTTTTGATATATTTTTGAAGGACTAGATTATCATACAAAACAACTCCAGAGTTATTGATCTAATGCTTTTTTTCCACCAGTATAATGTTAGTTATCTACTCAACAAGATAACAACAAATAACAAGAAACTATTTTAACATGAGCTAAATTAGCATGTAACTATCTAAGAAATCAATAGTACTTCATGACTAACAAGAAAAAAACATTAGCATCTTTAATATAGAATAAGTGTAACACAAGTCACAATAGCTATTGCTATGGGATGATGCCTTAACAAGCTACAACAGCTACTACTTTGAACTCTTTACTGAGTAATACTGACTACAATAATAGATGTTTATCGAAAGTCCACTTGAATCTGGCTATAGACTAGTAATTCCACTCAAATCTGGCTCTTTCTATTCGTTAAGTCATGGTGGGCATGAAACTTGATTGACAATTAAAGTTGAACATGAAAAGAAAAGTATATGATTCAAGTAACCAATATTATTAACATAACAAGTTATTAACAAAATCACTTACCATTTATTTCATTCCATAACTAGGTGTGAGCACACATCAAAGCCTCCAAAATAGTAGGATGAAGTCTACTACAATGCAGTCTAATAAACCTTCCACTAGTACTAAATGCTAATTCTAAAGGAACAGTAGAGACAAGAATGGCTAAAAGATCTCGAGCCATCTTCTATTAAGTAGGAAATTTTAATCCATTTGTCTTCCACCAACTTAAATTATTAAATGATGGTGCTCGTGGTAACACACTTTTCTCTAGGTACCAATCCAACTCAGATCTTGTGTCCACATTAGCCCTACTAGAAGCGACAAACCTACCAAATTTAGATAGTCGATTTCCCTCAACACCACAAGAAACTTCATTAGAACTAGATGCATCATGTGAAGCAAGTACTCTACTTTTATATTCTTTAAAGAGATTAAAACATTGGGTTTGAACTTCTTGAATCTCACTTGCCACAATTGTTTCCTTATAAATTTATAAAAGATAGAACTCCACCAACTTCATCTTGAACTTTGGATCAAAATTGTAGCCACACCTATTAAAATATGCATCTTATTAATATATTTCTTAAATTTCAACAACACTGATGATGCCATGGACTTAATCAAAGGATCAAGGTTTCTAACCCAATCTTCCAATTCAATCTTACTTTCACATACTATTGAAAAGTACTAACTTGAATTTGGATATAGACTTCCCGAGAATTTTTCAGTAATATGATAAAAGAGCTTCAACTTAGCACAAACTTATTCTGCTGCACTCCATTGCACTTTAGTGGGAAAATAATGATAATTGGTTTTATTTCGACTCAACTTCATAAGCACATATTTATAGTGTAGTGCTATTTGTAAAATTAAATATGTTGAGTTCCAATGTGTAGGAAAATCATACACCAACTTTTTGCTATAGGAAATATTTACCTACTGTGAAGCTTCTTCAAACCTTTCAATTCTACCTGATGAGTCCATCCAATATATACTATCATTCACATTACTAACACCATCATCTATCTCCTTCAATCCTTCTGCACAACGCACATGAAACACTCTACCCATCAACAGTAAATCCCCTTTACAAAGTTTCTCATTTAATAAGATCTTCATCATAGCATTGTTTGTGCTAAAATTATCAACTATAATTGTTGGGATTCTTCTATAAATATTCCACTCCAACATAAAATTACGCAGCACACTACACAAAGTATCTTTATCATATGGAACGGGGACAAAAATATATCTTAAAATATGACTTTGAAGCCTCCACGAATCATCAATCAAATGTGTTGTAATGGCCATTAATCCTTTTTTATTATTTTCTAAAGTCCACATATCGGTGGTTATTGCAATTCTACTTGTAAGTTTTTCCAATAAATTAGAAGTTTTTGATTTCAAATTATCAAAAATCTTCAAAATGTCATTCTTAATTATGTTCCTAGACACCATTTTGAATAATGGCTGAAGACTAGCAACGAACATTCTAATTCATATATGATCAACAATAGATAGAGGATACTCATGCAAAATAATAGTGTGAGCAAGTTCTCTACGTGCAACATCTTGATCGAAATAATGATGTTAAGTAGTATTAGCACACCCTAAACCACTTTCATTTTATAAATTACATGGCTTATTAGGACATCTACAAGTATGTTCTCTTATATCCGGTGTACCATAGGTTCTACTTGATTTGATATGAGCATTGCAATACTTACAAATACCATAGCGAAAACAATTGAACATCACCAGTTTGAAATAATTCCATGCTTTAGACTTTAATTTTCTTTTTCCCGATTTAGAAATTTCATTCATTTGAGAAGACCTTTGGATCTCTCCCTCAGTTAGTTGAGTTGGTTGAGTGAGAATACTTGAAGACAAATCAACTATATTTCTTCATCATGATATTCCATAATTATATATAAATACATTAAATTTGCCAATAAATTAGATCAAGATAACAAAAGAAAGTTCTTATAAAGTGCATCAAAATTCAAGAATAATTAAGACAAAAAAAGATATACAGTCACAGATACTCAAAATTGGAAGTGATTTGTTGCCTTTGTGAAGAAAATGAAAGAAGATATAGACATAATGCAATGCTGGAAACAATTAGAGAGGGAGACAACATTTTGTGCACAATCTATAAGACTATAACCCTAACAACTAAATCATGAGAACAACAACTCCCTACCAGCCAAAAGATTACAACACAAATTAAAAAAATATATTTTTAGCACAATCAAACTCCCAGCAACTATTTTTTAGCACAATCAAACAACAAATTCACTAGTTTTCCTTATAAATCTCAAATCCTAAAGATCAACTAGCTTAATCACAAAACTGTTGGGAAATATGGGAATTTGAATATTACCATGAAAAAAACAAGAAATCTAAATATTACCATAGTCCATTGGCCGTAGCAGAGAAGAATGAACAATGCTTAACTTTAGATGAGAAGATGAGAGATTGAGAGTCGAGAGAGTGATTGAGTGAGATATGAGAGATTACGAGTCGGGAGAGTTATATTCATATATTAAATTTTAATTCTAATGCCCTAAGCCCTAACCCAACCCGCCTCACACCCGCCTCATAAAAATTAAGCTATTTATATTTTTGACCTGCACCACACTATATCGCAACTGCATTAATCTCAACCCACATCACCCCGCACATGCTTAAACTCGCATCGCACTGCCCCATTTCCATCTCTATTATTTTTCTTTTCCTTCACCTTTAGCTATCAAAGAGGACTTTGAGCTATTCTGAATTAGATAATACCTTCAACTAAATCGACCAACCAAACTACCAATTTATTAAGTTGTTGAAAAATAGAAAACTAACTCTCTCTTTATATTTTCTATATGAGTTACATTTCCCATAGACTATCGACTAAGAGAGTCAACCACAACATTAGCTTTACCAGAATGGTACAAGAAACTCATATCATTATCCTTTAATAACTCTAGTCATCTCCTCTGAAAAGGTTTGAATCTTTCTAACTGAACACGTATTGAAGGATTTTGTAATCCGTGAACACATCAATATGAACCCTATATAGAAAATTCCTTCAAATCTGTAAGACAAAAATAATTACTACAAACTCAATATCATGAGTCTGGTAATTCTTCTCATAAGTCTTGAGATATCTAGAGTCATATGATATAGTCTTTCCATATTTCATCAACAAAAAACCAACCCTCTGGAGGCATCACAGTAAACCATAAAATCATCTGAACCCTCTAGCAGGGTCAAACTAGAGTGGTGGTGAGTCGAGTCTTCAACTACTAAATACATTGCTCACCCAAATTGAACCACTAAAATTTGACTTTATTTTGATCTAGTCTTGACATAAAAGAAGCAATGGAGGAAAATATATAAACAAGCAATCAGATGTATCCAGTTAAACCCAAGAAACTCCTAATTTCTAATAAAGAGATAGGTCACAGCTAATTCCTCGCTGCTTTAATCTCATGAGGATCAACCCAAATTCCTTCAATAGAAATAATATGACCAAGAAATGTTACTAATCTCAAACATAATTCACGCATTCTAAACTTAGCGAATGGCTGGTAATATTTGAGAGTCTGCAAGACAATCCTCAAATATTTTGCATGTTCATCCTTACCCTGAGAATAAACAAGGATGTCATCTATGAAAACTATATAAAACGTGTCCATGTACTACTTAAACACCTTATTCATCGATTTCATTAAAAGTTTCATGAAGATTCATTAGTACAAAAGACGTAACAATAAATTCAAAGTGACCATACGGAGTTCTGAAGGTTATCTCTAGAATGTCACATTCTCTAACTCTAAGCTGATAATAGCTGAAATTAAGGTTTATCATACAAAAACACATGGCACCCTAAAGTTGGTTTAACAAGTCACCATTCCTAGCAATAAAATACTTATTTTTTATTGTGACTTTGTTCAGAAAATGGTAGTCGATGCATATTCTAAGAGAACCATCATTTTTGCACACGCAAAGAACTAAAGCATCATGTGGAGAGACGTTGGGCCCAATGCAACCCTTATCTATGAGATCTTTCGACTATTTTTTCAGCTCCTTAAGCTCAAATAGAGCCATTATATATGGTGGAATTAAACTAGGTTAATTATCTAAAAGGAGATCTTTTTCAAAGTCAATTTCCCACTCTGGAGGAACTCAAGGAATATTTGCAGGAAACACTTTGGGAAATTCATTTACAACAGGAACTAACTTAAGAGTTGGGTCTCAGACTTTGAACCCTTAATTTGAACAAGATGATAAATGCAACCTTTGGAAATTATTTTTCTCACCTTAAGGTAAGAGACGAATTGACCTATAGGCAATGAGGTACTATCTTTTTACTTTATGAATGGATCATTTAGAAACTGAAACTATACTACTATGTTTCTATAATCAAGAGTAGAGCAATCTATGACAATAATAATATCAAAATATGTTATTATTACTCTACAAGATCTACTCATGTGACTTTCTAAAAAACTATGATTGGGAAATTTCTATATACCTATCTAGCTATGACTGAATCATCGACTAGAATTGAAACTAATAAGGATTTTGAGTGGATTTTAAGATTGATACCTAGGTCTAATTTTATAGGAGGTCACAAACAATAGTGTCGCTCTGGGATATAATGGTGCATAAACATAAATATGAATAACTTGTAATGTTCCAGTGACCACATCAGGAGAACCCTCTCGATCATACTGAGTCTAAAGGTCATACATTCTATTTTGATGTTTTCCATTAGCTTCATTAGATAAGGCACCACGCTAAGTCAAGCAACCTACTGGAGTTGCTGAAGAGTTTGACTGACTTTGCTGATGAGTATCCCTATAACTCTTTGATGCCACTAGATATTCCCTTATTATGTGGCTTGATTTAGCACACCCCAAAAAAATCACTTCCATCCATGCACTCATCCTTGTGGTTCTTACCAAATTTCTATTAAACTAGGTCATTATGAACACTATTTATAGTGCTCTAGGATTTAGAGTCTGCTCTATCCCAATTATCTTGCCCAAACTTAGGCACTGGGGCATTAGTTAAAGATGGGGATAGAGTTGAAGACTTTTGATGATAATAATATAATTTCTTCCATCTAACATCTATTAAGAGAAATTAAAGCTACTTATCCTAGCCCCCGATCGTACTCCACCTTTCTTTCTCTTTGATTTTTTCTTCAATATGTTGCGCATGAACCATCAATTTTGAGATGTCTACTCCTTAATCAACAGAAAGTTCTATACTTTTTTACCGCATACTCATAAATACCTGACACAATCTTGCTCATTCAGGCCCTAGATTCAATAACCTTAGCCAGTGCATACTTTGTTAGCTGAGTAAACTTAAGAGAATACTTTTTCACACTCATGTTACCCTGCTTCAAATTTATGAATTCCTAAACCTTGGCCTCTCTTAACTTAAAGTGGGAAGAACCTATCCATAAATTTAGTAACAAACATATCCTACTTTATCGATCCTATATATGCACCTCTATCATCTTTCCATTGCTTGTATCAGGTGTGAGCCACTCCTTGAAACTTATAATTAGCCAAGACCACATTATTAATATGAGTGACACCCATGATCTCAATAACTTTCTAAATACTATTGAAGAACTCTTACAAATATTTTTTAGACTTAGACAAAAAGAATACTAGAGGATTCATTCGAGTAAAGTCTAGAACTCTAGATGTTATCATATTTAGTGATAGGGTGGATAGTGCAACAGCCTATTTGTTATTCTGGGTGTTCATGGAATACTTTGAAAATTGCCTTGAATTTGTCATGGGAAACTTGTTCATTCAAAGGGATTGCTGGAGCAGGTAGTGGTGCTTGTTGATTCCCATTAGCATTATAGTTTCATTTTTTCTTGCATAGTTCTCTTGGGAGGCAATATATCTAAATATTTAGAGAACTAGTTAGAAAAAGGTTTTAATAGAGTTCACACTCAATCGCACGATATTAAAATGAAAGAGGTTAAAATTTTACTAAAATATTTCATAGTCTCTCACTCATAAATATGGCATGCTTCACACCCATGAACAAGACTACTTAATGTGGCTTTAAGACACACTAGAATGCTTTAAAATGATGTTCAAAAACTAAGTTTGTCACAACTCGAGACTAACCCCTAGTCATAACACAGTGCTTAGAGTCACAAGTGACCCTAAGTTAACCAATGACCTGGCATAACACTATGAATACCAAAAAACTCATGTAAAAACACTAGGTGAAAGTGAATGATGAAATAATAAATCAACCAATAATAATGTCTGGTTCAAAACCATAAAATCTAATAAGATAAGTTGCTGGGACAAGCCCCCAACTAACTCTAACTATCTGAAATTTAAATGAAAAAAATGAAATACGAATACCAGTTCTCAAATTATAAAGACTCAGGAAAGTACTTTTATTGATATAGTTTGAGATCTTACTATGCGTTTTCCAAATTTTGAATGTCAGAACCTATATTATGAGACAATGTAGTACAAAAAAGTATGTGATTAGTAATTTAAATATACTAAGTATCTGAGATAGGAAATAACTAATATTGGCTAACCATGTTGTATATAACATAGTAAACTAATGCAAGACCATGTAATAAAAATGTACTGTATGATAAGCCGAATAACTAAATATATGGTCATGCAAGTATCTAAATATGAACTATGGGTTGTGGACTATAAGAGCTATTAATAATTGATATACTCAAATCTAAGCTAACTGGGGTCCAACCTGTAACCCCAGCTAGAAGGGTGTTTTGTACCTTACCAAGGGTATGAACAATGACTGACATGAATCCACAAAACTAATATACAAAAGATCTAAGGTTTCAATCCTGGTCTGATGGGTAAACCTTTAGAACTTATGGTGTTATTGTAGTTATGGGACTTAAGGACTTCTACTAAAGGTCTCATCCTAACTGACGGGTGAGCCTTCATCCCTGCATTCGCTCGGCGCTAAGTACTACTCCCAATTGAATGACATTGATAACTATGATCACTAATAGTAATATTCTAAAAAAAAGATTAAATTCACTATCTAGGAGTATTCAAAACATATAAAATAGAGGATATAATTCTCATAAGTATATGAATGAAAACCTCTAAAACACCCCAAATTTTGGCTCTTGGAAATTTTTTGAGCTTTGACCTCACTAACTTGATTATGACTTTACCATACGAGTTATATGGTTTCTTGATGGATCAGGTTACCCTCGTTGTAGGGTATCTAGTAGATGGTGGTTAGGTTTTCTATCTTGGTTATGACTTGGTGGTAATGATTCATTAATGGTGGTGATGAGTCATTAGGAAAAACCTTAACCAAATAAGTAACTTAGTGGCTTGACTTTTCTCTAAGTAAGAGTGTCTCACTAGGAGCCGTGAGTATAAGTTATGAGTCATGAGGTGAAGTCGTAGATTGCCTAGTGTCTGACCTATTTGGGTATAATATTGGTTACGACTAGAACCTACGAGTAGTTAGGTCAGGTTACGAGTGGGGATTATGAAGTCATAAGGTGGACAGTGTGTGGGTATCCAACACACTGTCTAGGATATCACTTAAGGCTACGAGTTGTAATATGTGGAGATGAGACAATGGGTTGACTTGTAATAAAGGACGACTTTTTACAGTATTAAGTTGGGGGCATTTTAGACATTTCCCACTTTAAGTCCCTTTGGTACCATGACTTAAAACCTCCATTGAGACTTCATTAACACATCATTCCCAGTAAAACACTCCCAAATTCTCTCTCAAACTCTCTAGTCAAGCTAAGTCTAAGGTTTCAAAGAAAGTGGTCATCTAGGGTTCTAATGGTGCAATCTCTTCAAAATTTATTGGTATTCCAGGCATGTTACTCCGCCCTCATTGTTATTTTACTTAAAGAACATGTTTTAATGTATGGATTTCATAGTATTTGTAATGGTTTTGAAATAAAGGTTGGGTGTCTTTGAATGCTTAATGTTGAATGATGTTTATCCATGGTCTAATTATGGTTTTCTATGATTTAAATATAGTTTTGAACATGTGGGTGGATGGGTGTGGTGGTGGAACTTGATAATGGTAAATTTATCTAAACTTGTGACTTCTGAAGTGGTTATGACTCCAACCTTGTATTGTAAAATTAGTTAGTAGTTATGAAAAAGGTGGGAGTTTGAGTTAGGGGTACATGGAATCCCTAAAGTATTTGGATTGACATATTTCTTGAAACTAATGCATGGTATAAATAGTTAAATGGTTGTATATGGTTTTAAAAACCTTGTGGGGTACACGAGAATGCCCCAAGTAATTATATAATGAAAACCTTATGGGTACACGGGAATTCCCCAAGTGATTTTAATAATGGAGTCTGTGGGGTACATGGGAATCCCCTAAGTGTTAGCTAATGACATTTCTTGCAAACTATAGTCGATAGTACAAAACCCAATGTTATTAGCTAACACTTAGGGGATTCCTGTGTACCCTGCAGACTCCATTATTAAAATTACTTGGGGGATTCTCGTGTACCCCCACAATTTTTTCAAAACCACCTGTAACAATTTAACCATTTATACCATGCATTAGTTTCAAGAAATAAGTCAAACCAAACACTATGGGGATTCCATTGTACCCCTAACTGGAAGTCCCACCTTTCTTATAACTACTAAGCAATTTTACAATGCAAGGTTGGGGTCATAACCACTTCAAAAGTAACAAGTTTAGAGAAAGTTACAATTATCAAGTTCCACCACTATACCCATACACCCATATGTTCAAAACTATATTTAAATTATAGAAAACCATAATTAGACCATGGAAAAACATCAATCAACATTAGGAATTCAAAGACCCCCAACCTTTATTTCAAAACCATAACAAACACCATAAAAGTCATACATTAAACTTGTGCTTTATGTAAAATAACAATGAGAGAGGAGTATCATGACTAAAATACCAAGAAATTTGGAAGAGATTGCACCCTTAGAACCCTATATGACCTCTTTCTTTGATACCCTCACCTTCTCTTGAACAGCGAGCTTTAGAGAGAATTTGGGAGTGTTTTATTGGTAATAATGTGTTAATGAATTCTTAATTGAGGTTTTAAGTCATGATACCAAAGGAACTTAAAGTGGGAAATGTCCAGAATGCCCCAAACTTAAAAATGTAAAAAGTCATCCTTGGTTATGAGTTGACCCATTGTCTAGTCACCACATCATACGACTCATAGCCTTTAGTCATATCCTAGACACTGTGTTGGACAACCACATATTGTCAACCTTAAAACTCCATGATCCTACTCATAACCTAATCTAACAACTTGTAGGGTCTATTCGAAACTAACACAGTATCAAAATTAAATAAGCTTTCCATCGATATATAATTCGCCTAAATCTGACACCCAAGCGAAGAGTTAGAGCCGTTTTAGAGAGACAGTGTTTGACCTGAGCAATCAGTGCATCGTGGAGATAGCTCAAATGAAAATTGTCAAATTCCAGTATTTTTACGTGATACTGGCGCGTCGCACCAAATTTCCAGGTCGTAGACGAGGTGGCAACGTAATAGCTCCACATCGCGCCACCGTGCAGTTTCCCAATTGTCAATTTCCAGTGACACGGTGCGATAGCATCGCATCGAACCTGGGGCCCAATTCGGGAAATTTTACTAAAAAATTAAATTACGTGTCCAGGGTTAAAAGGGTTAATTTGCCCATCTATATAAACTTCCAAACATGGGATTTAGCCCTTATTCATCCAAAATATTGATGTTTTTCTCAAATACTCTCAAGAACTCAAGCTAGGGTTTTCATAGAAGGTCCAATTTCAAGAAGGTTTCACCATCAATCTTCACGAAATCATAATCTAACGTATGCATAGTGTTCATTCATGGACTCTTTTCGTCCATAAAGTCCAAGAATCCTTTTTAACTACAAGTTATGGATTTTCTTCATGTTTTCATGCTTTGTATGTTCTTTTTTATGTTGATAAATGAGGAATTGATTTCTATTCCATAATTTGATGATAAATTCCATATGGGTTGATTAGTATAGATAAAGATTTACGAAATCTCATGACTAAAACCCTGTATGATGGAATTGGAATCGAAGCATGATGTTTAATTGGTGTACGATGTGCTTTACATATACTATGCCTACAATATATTTGATTAAATGCATAGATAAAGGAAAATTGTCTAACTAGCATGATATCATGAAATCCCCATGTATGTACAAGTTTATGCCTATTACATGTTTGATGAAAGGTTCCTATGAATGTAGTATGTATTATGATGTTAGTCAAGTCTTCAAGTAAATCATGCTATGTCAGTTTCCTTCTATCGAGTCTTGGGGGTACTTGTACCCAAAATATTAGTTGTGTGCCTAGAGACATGTCATGTTTTTCACGATACTCTCAGTCAAGCTATGAACTCTTAGACTTCAGATAGTCGTATGACTCAGGAAAAATCTCCATGATCTTATGACTCATTCAGTTGCCAGATATCAGTAGTATTCCGTCAACCACGGAAATTCAATAACTCAATCCATGATTGGTTTAGTTCAGTAAATCATGTTCAGTGTCTATTCAGATGGGAGTAGGAATTAGCACCGAGTGAACCCAAGGATGGGGACTCACTTGTTATACGAGGGTGTGATTTCTAGAAGCAATCCTTGCATTCTAGAACTATGTAGCCAGCATAGGTTGAGACATCATAGCCTGCTATATGAGGGTAGATGAGGTGGCCTAACTTGTTATGTGAGGATTCCCACCGTTCTCTCTAGAGTTACCTGTTATATGAGGGTTACTCACATGTTGTCCTTACCAGTGGTATGGTATTGACACCCTTCCAATTAGGGTATAGATTAGACCCCAGCTCAGCTATTATAGCATATTTGGGGCATGTCGGTTAGATACTACTTCCCATAGTTTCATGTTACAAAATCAGGACTGTCAGATACAAACAATCAGTCTCAGTAATAGAACTCAGATAGTTCTTCAGATTTTAGGACTGTCAGATACAGTCAACTTAGATACAGTACGGAACTCAGATAGTTCCATCGGATTTAAAACTGTCAGCTACAGTGACCCACATTATCAATTATACCATGATACAGTCTCCCATGTTATCAGCATTATTCAGATATAGTCCTTCATGTTATCAGTCATATCAGTTACTAGCATGTTATGTTATCAGTATACAGACTCAGAAATCACAAAATCACATTGTCAATTACAGTTACGAATTTATGCATATATTCTCACATTCATGTTAGACAGTTAGTTAGCATTATTCATACACGTGAACCATTGCATACAGCCTACCTCACATGTATACTCGGTACATATGTACTGACGTATTCGCGTTATGGTGCTTTCTTTGTATGTTACAATATAGGTTTAGACGCATGAGTTCCAGATCAGCAATAGATTCCAGATTCAGCAGTCAGAGTAGAAGTCAGTCCTCATCCTTCGAGGACATAATGATTTTCTAGTATCTCATTGATTAGCTTATTAGTTGGAGTTAGTTTAGGATATGTCCCATCAACTACTTATTCAGATTTTTCAGACAGTAGAGGCTTTCAGACTAGATTCAGACTAGATGCAGCCTAGATACAAACTAACATATTTTAGACTTCAGTTTTGTTTTGGGTATTCTATTACCCGACACAAATGTTACGTTATTCAATTATGTTTATGATCGAACCTTATGGCCATTTAGTGCATTTTCCACATTATTATGTTATCTTATGCAGTATACAGGAACAGATATCAGTCATGGGTTAGCTTGTGGTCCTTCGGGGTCATGAGCACCATGTAGCATTCCGGTTCAGCAAATCGGGTCGTTACACAACATTTATTTCAAAACCATAACAAATACCATGAAATCTATACATTAAAATATGTATTTTAGGTAAATAACAATGAGGGAGGTGTAATATGCCTAAAATACCAAGAAATTTGGAAGATATTGCACCCTTAGAACCCTAGATGACCATTTTCTTTGAAAGCCTTATCTTGAATAGAGAGTTTGAGAGAGAATTTTTGAATTTTTTATTAGGAATGATGTGTTAATGAAGTCTTAATAGAGGTTTTAAGTCATGGTACCTTAGGGACATAAAGTGGAGATACCTAGAATGCCTGAAACTCAAAACTATAATGGTTACGAGTTGACCTATTATCTCATCACCACATCATACGACTCATAGCCTTGAGTTGTATCCTAGACAGTGTGTTGGACACCCATACACTATTCACCTTACGACTCTATGATCCCTCTTGTAACCTAACCTAATGACTCATAGGGTCTAGTCGTAACCAATATAGTACCCAAATAAGTCAGACACAAGACAACCTACGACTTTACCTCACAACTCGTAACCTATCATCACTACTCCTAGTGAGCCACTCGTGTACTCAGATCAAAGTCAACCCAACTACTACCATAGTAAATCACACAATCTCAAAGCATATCCTCTAATGTCTGAATAGTTCTTTCCGCTTGCCCATTTAACTGTGGGTAGAAAATTGTACTAAGACTCAATTTAGTCCCCAAACCTCTAAAAAATGACTGCCAAAAGTATGATGAGAACTGAGCACCACAATCAGACATGATAGAAATAGGTTCCTCATGCAACTTCACAATTTCCTCAATAAACAATTTGGCATAATCTTCCGCTGAGAAATTAGTCCTCACTAGCAAAAATAAAGCAGTCTTTGTCATCCTATACATGATAACCCAAATCGAATCAAACTGATTTTGAGACCGAGGAAGATCGAGAATGAAATCCATATTGATCAGTTCGCACTTCCATGTAGGCAACTCAATTTCTTGATACAATCCTCCAGGCCTCAAGTGCTAAACTTTCACTTGATGACACACCAGCAACTTATCCATAAAAGTAGCCATATCTTGCTTCATATTGTTCCATTAATACATCTCATTAAGGTCATGATACATTTTTGTCGAACCAGGATAAATAGCATAGTGTGACTCATATGCCTCACCCGAGATCCTCTCTCGCAATCCATCTATTTCAGGGATGCACAATCTCCCTTGGTACTGCATGGTACCATCACCATTAATATCGAAGGCCATCACTTCATACCCACCTATATCACCCTTGATTCTCATCAAGATAGGATCCAATACTTGTTTCTCCATTAGTTTAGCACCAAGAGATAACTTCACCACCTCTTGAATAAAGACACCGCCATCTTTTGAGTCTAAGAAACGAACTCCAAGGCTAGCTAAAAGGTAAATGTCCTTCACCAATTCTCACTTATCCTCATCCATATGAGTTAGACTCCCCATGGATAACCTGCTAAGAGCATCACCAACCACGTTAGCTTTACTTGAATTGTAGTGGAGACTCATGTCATAATCCTTGAGCAGCTCAAGCCACCTCCTTTTCCTGAGATTTAGCTCATTCTAAGTGAACATATATTGCAGGCTCTTATTAGCTGAAAAGATATCCACATTCACTTCATACAGATAGTTAGGCCATATTTTTAATGCGAACACTATGGATAACAATTCCAATTCATGAGTCGGATAACTCTTCTCATGTACCTTCACTTATCTAGAGGCATAGGCTATCACATTACCATGCCGTATCAAAACACAGCTAAGCCCCACATGGGATGCGTCACAATAGACCATAAAACTGTTAGTGCCTTTGGGCAAATTCAAAACTGAATCCAAAGTCAGCTTATCCTTCAGCTTCTCAAAACTACCCTTACAAGCATCGGACCACAAGAACTTTACCTTCTGCTAAGTTAACTTATTCAATGAGGCAGCCATAGTCAAGAAACTTTCCACAAATCTCCTATAAGAATTGGCTAAACCTAAGAAGATCTGAATATCGGTTGGAGTCGTGGGCCTAGGCCACTTCTTAACCACTACAAGATTCTTCAAATCTATCATGATCCCTTCACTAGAAATGAAATGACCTAAAAAAGTGACATCATTCTACTAAAATTAATAATTCAAAAATTTGGCATACAACTGTTGCTCTTTTAGGGTTCCAATACTATACGGAGGTGATCGACATAATCCACCTCACTCTTAGAGTACACCATAATATCATCTATGAACAAGATAATGAAAAATTAAGAAACTAATAAAAAGCCTATTCATCAAATCGATGAAGCCCACCGGGGCATTATTCAACCCAAAAGACATAACCAGGAACTCAAAATGCCCATATCGGGTAAAGAAGGTAGTCTTAGGGATATTAGCCTCCCTAATCTTTAACTGATGATACCCGGATTGAAGATCGATCTTGGACAAAAACTTAACACCCTAAAATTGATAAATCAAATCATCTATACTCGAAACCAGGTACTTATTCTTTACCGTTACCTTATTTAATTGCAAGTAATTAATATTCATACGAAGAGAGCAATCCTTCTTATGCGCAAAAAATATTGGTGCACCCCACGAATTCACTCTAGGATGGATAAAACCCTTGTCTAAAAGATCCTGTAATTGCTCCTTAAGATCCTTAAACTCGGCTGGATCCATTCTATATGATAGAATAGAGATAGGACGAGTGTTAGAAATAAGATCAATCTCTCTATTAAGAGGGACATCAAGAAGGTCAGGGAAGACCTCGATAAATTTATTCACCACTGGGATGGAATATAAGAAGGACCCTCCAAGTTAGAATATTTAACCCAAACCAGATGATACAGACACCCCTTAGAGATTAATCTCTGGGATCTAAGATACAATATGAACCTTTCCTTGGGTGCTAGCGAACCACCATCCCATTTAGTAACCAGCTCATTAATGAATTGAAAGATGAACTTACAGATCTGACAATCTAGAGAAGCATAGTATGAGTGCAACTAATCCATCCCAAATATTACATTGCAATCAACTATATCTAATTCAAACAAATCTACAAAAGTCTCCCAACCAACCACAAATACCACACAACCCCCATAGACTCCTATAGAAACCACAAAGTCACCCACCGGGGTAGAAATAGAGAAGGCACAAATAACGTAACATAAGAAAGAGTGTACCTTAGATCAAGTAAATAACACACATCATGAGAAATGAGTTTCAACATACCAGTAATGACATCATACAATGCCTTGGACTCTTCAAGGGAAATGAGAGCATAGAGTCAGTTCCGACCAGTGCCATAGCTAGATGGTGCACCTTTTTTAGTATGAGCTGATAAAGAAGCAACCAGAACCTTGTTTTACCTAGAAGAAACTCTAGCCACTAGACAGTTTCTAAGCATATGTCCTAGTTGACCACAATTAAAGAACTTGTCCCTTTTCTCATCACAGAAACCCCGATGCAATCGAATATAAAATTTAAAAAAAAATATGATATAGCTTATTGGGACCCACTAGCTTGAGAATAGAAACCCTGTACCCTAGAACCATCGCCACCCTGATAACGTCTGTTATCAGACGGCTTTGGGTAGGGAGAACTAGCCATCAAGTAGGACCCACAATTTCCCCATATCTTTTTGGACCACATTTTACTATCCCTACCACTCTGCTATTGACCTCCCCCTTGATCTGAATGCCAAAATTTCTTGCTCTGCCTTTCCTATATTTAACCTGATTTCTCTTCTCTTTCTCCACTTGTTCCATATACATAACCAGCCTGGAGATGTCTATGTCCTTGTTCAACAAGGTAGCCTTACTTACCAAAATAAAGTCTCGGGATAACTTGAAAGAAAACTTTCTTATTTTAGCCCTCATGCTAGAAACCAACACCAGAGCATACCAGGATAACTGGTGAAACTTAAAGGAATAGTCCTTGAGTAACATCTTGCCTTGCTTCAGGTTAACAAATTCTTCTGCCTTCGCCTCCCTTAGCTCTTGAGGAAAGAAGAAATCAAGAATAGCTCTAGAAAAGTACTCCCATAAGGCAGGCTCAGCATCCACACCTCTGAGATGCTCCCACACTTCATACCACTGATGACCTACATTCTTCAACTAGTAAGCTGCAAACTCCACACCTTTCACCTCAGTAACATGCACCACTCAAAAAATCTTTTTTATTTTATCTTTAAAGCCCCGAGGATCCTTCTTAACTTTTATACAGGTAAACATAGGAGGTTTCATCCTCAAAAATTGACCAACTTTAGTGGCCTTAGATGATGGAGCAACTAAATCCATAAGCTCAATTTGAAGATCCGACCAACTAAGTGAGAAAATAGATCGACTGGCAAAACTCAGTATTAGACACGTCAGCTAGACGTGCCTGAGAAGGGATAGGAGGAACTGGTGGAGCTCCATTAGGACCATCAGAGATAGTGTCCTTAGACCTAGTATAAACCCCTCAGGTAGACGAGCACCATTTCTATTGTCCTCAATTAGGATAGAAGGGTTTCGTAGACATCGGATCATTTCAGAGCCATGATCTGTAAGTCGAACAAATAGGAATTAGAGAAATATAAGACCTTAGACTCTACAGCCCAAAAATAGAACCCAAGAAAATGAAACATTCCTAAATGCCTCTTAGCCTCTCCCTTATGAGTGTGGTGCACTACACACCCTTAAAATAGACTTTACTCGATAAGACTTTGCGGATACCCACTTGACCATGAATCTAGGGATCAAAATCATAATCTACAACCAATTAACCATCCATTACAAAACCCAATGCCAATACTAATAACAATGCTAAGACTAATACCGACACTGCCCATGCTCATAGTAGTTCGACAAAGCATCTAACCAAAATCAAAGGATATCTGGTCGACATACCCCCGACCATAGACAAATCCCAAACCAAAGAAAAAATGATATTATGAAGTTCATATCATGAAATAGGGTCTTCAAGATTATGGAAGCTCACCACTTCTTATGACTAAAAATCTGTCCCTGAATAACAAATTCACTGAGCAGGAGGAGTGAAAGTATGATTAGTTCTTGCATCGTATGGTGATACAGTATTGAAGAAAGTTAGTGAGCTGAATGCTAACATGTAACTAAGGGATAAAGATAAAGAATGACATTAATACAAAACCAAATCAAATAACCATATGCAATGACACACACATATATATATGTATGTATGTATGTATTATGTCGGGATAGGGAATAAGGTTTAGCATGCATTTAAAAGATAATCTTGGATTGTGTAGCTTTATCGTTATAAATCCACCCACAGGATATTGGGTCTAGTGTTACCCCCAGAACGAACCCCAACGCGTATAGTCACACAAACATGAGCTATCAAAGATAGCTAAGGATTCTCGTGTATCATTTACCCTCCATGATACATATATACGATATAGAGTTAAAGAATTCCTGTGTACCCCAAAAGCATATGGTCACCAAGACCAACCCTTATGTCAATAAACATGAATTTCCATTGTCCGTCATTTGAACTCACACCTTCACAACTAGCTATTACAACCCCTATTATTGCCTAATTAAAACATTTCGCACATAACTAAATCACCAATTCTAGGAGTCAATTATTAAGAAATTATAAGTGGTATCGTCATACTGACTATAACTTTCAAGCAATGTCATTAGCTAACAGTTAGGAGATTCATGTGTATCCTGCAGAATCTATTATTAAAATTACTTAGGGGATTCCCGTGTACCTCTACAATTTTTTCAAAACCACCCGTAATAATTTAACCATTTATACCATGTATTAGTTTCAAGAAATAAGTAAAATCAAACACTATGGGGATTTCATTGTACCCCTAATTGGAAGTCCCACCTTTCTCATAACTACTAAGCAATTTTACAATGCAAGGTTGGGGTCATAACAACTTCAAAAGGAACAAGTTTAGAGAAAGTTACAATTATCAAGTTCCACCACGATACCCATACACCCATATGTTCAAAACTATATTTAAATTATAGAAAACCATAATTATACCATGGAAAAACATCAATCAACATTAGGAATTCAAAGACCCCCAACCTTTATTTCAAAACCACAACAAACACCATGAAAGTCATACATTAAACTTGTGCTTTATGTAAAATATAAATGAGAGAGGAGTAACATGACTAAAATACCAAGAAATTTGGAAGATATTGCACCCTTAGAACCCTATATGACCACTTTCTTTGATACCCTAACCTTATCTTGAACAGCGAATTTGAAAGAGAATTTGGGAGTGTTTTATTGGTAATAATGTGTTAATGAAGTCTTAATTGAGGTTTTAAGTCATGGTACCCAAGGGACTTAAAGTGGGAAATGTCCTGAATGCCCCCAACTTAAAACTATAAAAAGTCATCCTTGGTTATGAGTTGACCCATTGTTTAGTCACCATATCATACGACTCATAGCCTTTAGTCATATCCTAGACATTGTGTTGGACAACCACACACTGTCTACCTTACAACTCTATGATCCTACTCATCACCTAATCCAAAGACTCGTAGGGTCTATTCAAAACTAACACGTTATCCAAATAGGTCAGATACTGGACAACCTATGACTTCACCTCATGACTCATAACTTATCCTCGCAGATCCTAATGAGCCACTCGTACTCAGAGAAAGGTCAATCCACTAAGTTACTTATTTGGTTAAAGTTTTTCTCTATGACTTATCACCACCCTTAACAACTTATCACCACTAAGTCAAAGCCAAGACAGAAAACTCAACCACCATCTACTGGACACCCTACGACTAGGGACACCTGACCTATCAAGACGCCATACGACTCGTTTAGTCAACGTGTAATCAAGGTAGTGAGCTTAAAGCTTAGGAAATTTCCAAGGGCTAAAATCTGGGGGGTTTCATCCTCGATCATCGGGTGTTTAAAATCCACCCTCTCTGAAGAATGCAGCTATTATGTCAATTCTATAAACTAAGTGAATTAATGAATTTAATTACTCAAGTCCAATAATCATGGATTCATAACACAATTAGGATTCATTATTTTGAACATAATGTTAATGAAATTCATGTTAAAACATGGATTTATAACTCAATAAGATAAAGGAACTGGAATATTAAAAAATTCACAACATTCATGATAATCTTTTGGGAAGGAATTAAACTGAGAAATTGAGTTAACTTTGGGACTCAATGGGTCAAAGGAGACCCAATGATGAAATACCACATACTTGTAGATGAAAACCCTAAAAAACTTTGAAATTGGAAGCTTGAAGAAGATGAACCCGGGTTGCCCTAAACAGGAGAAATTATTTTTTCTTTCTTTGTGATGCTAAATTTTGAGTGTTTTCTGAGTAATGGGGTCTTAGTCTATTATTAATGTTAATGCTCAGATTTTTAGTAACTTAAATAATATATTTTGTATGTTAAAATAGTGGGAAAAAACTACAAATCCTTACATAAAACATACCTAAAAATCTCTATAATTAAGTCATACTGACCATCCCATATGATAGGACCCACCTATAATCGTGGGTGGTTCTCATGGTTTGGAGGATGAATTTGGGATCTCAAATCTACCATACTATCTTTGTCATGATCATGGGACCCACCTACATTATACCTTGGTTCGTAGGAAGTCCAAGTCAGATCAACTTTAGGCGTCATGA
Organism: Capsicum pubescens; assembly: GCA_030864215.1. NCBI lineage: Eukaryota > Viridiplantae > Streptophyta > Magnoliopsida > Solanales > Solanaceae > Capsicum > Capsicum pubescens. The sequence continues at coordinate 156,280,783 of CM061548.1, forward strand.
TCTTACCTAAGATTATGGTTTATAACCACGGTCTTGGTTCTCTCTCATGGTTGGAAGGTATAATTTCAAACTTTTAGACTTTTGGAAGGCATTACATGATCGTACAATCTTACTACGATTATACCAACTCTCATAGGCCCTCACTGTTAGATAGTACTTCACTAAAATGTCCAAAATATTTTACTCTGATATTAGATTCAGGTGAAACTTAATGAGTTGGAAATATAATTCAAATATATATCATTTTGTGGGTATTTGTCTCAAAAATACTTCAGAATCTAGGAGTTATTCTCTTCTAAAGTTGACTATAGCAAGATTTTTCACAAGAAGTCAATCAATAAGGAAGGTTTTGACTTGGTCATGAGCTAGGAGTTACTAGTATCCTTAATACATGTCTAAATCATATTTTATACCACCAAAATATTTTACATGTACTTGAAGTATTGTTATAATCTTAGCTTGAATTTTAAGGTTGCTACACTTGAGCTTCGAGTTTGGGTGATTATTAGGGTTTTCATCACAATTTTAGCTTGAGTATGCTCCAAAACCTTATTTTCATTAATTTACATTGAATTATATCATCAATAACACTTTCATTGTTTCAAAATAGGATTTTTATGGATTTTGGCATTAAAGCCTGAAAATATTTTTTTATTGAATTGAACCTCATTTTTAACTTATTTTTACGTGAGTTTTCAACTATAGACTCTTATATCCTTGTGGAGAGTGTTTCTAAATAAAATTTTTCTTTGATCCCATTATTTTTAAAAAAAAATTGAACATATTTTAAAATCGACTTAATAATGGGTGATATGGATATCATTATCTTTGTTTTAACATGTAGATGTTGTATTTGTACGTTTGAGTTGATTCTGGGGCCATTTGGAAGGGAAAAGTTCCATGTTAAAGGACTTTAGGCTTGGATTTCGATGATTCGAGATAGTTTATGGCTTAAAATTTTTCAGACTTGGCTAGGTAGTTAATAAATATGTAAAACTTGCTATGGTTTGGGGAAATAACTATGGAAATTGTATTTTTGAGATTACTGATATTTTTTTGTGCCCGTGTGGGGGCCTATATTCTTGTTATTGTTGACTTAAAATATCTTATATTACATGTTGCATCTAAGGGGATAGTATATGGTTTTATTTGATATCATTGTCCTTATTTGAGCATTTGACTATCTTTATTCATAATGTGATTCCCGCACATGGGCTTGAATAGATAGTACAGTTCTTATTGAGCATTGTTTGCCCTTATCATGATAGAAATGGTTGCATCTTGGGTTGATATGATATTAATGTCTTACATGTTTATTTATACTAATGGTGCCAAACAAGATTTGATATCATGAATTATCGACCTATTGAGTTGATTTCTTAGCTCAATTATTTACATAATGAATGGATTCATGATCTTTAAACTGATTTGATTGTGAACATTGTTTCCTCATTTAATACACACTCATTCATGAGATATTGGTATCTTTAAGAAATATTATATTTTAAAAGAAAATGAGATACTTTGAAAAATGCCTAGATTGAGGGATGTGTCGATTGGGTAGATTAAGATATGAGATTGAGATTAGTGGAAATTTTGAGATAGTATACGGGTTGAAAAATTCCCCCCCCCCCATCATGGGTCCTATTTTGGGACCATTAAATCTTGATAGGTATATACATAAAGTTATGCGATGACTTTCAACTATTCACTTCATCATTCATTCTATTGCATTGCATTTTCACATCATGCATTATTTTTATTTGTTAGTTGATAAGTAATTAGCTTCTATATATATAATTTTTTTATACTTGTCTCTTTTGATTATATTTCTCCACTAGCAGTTCTAATATCTATACCTTCATATATATATATATGTACGTATGTATGTATGTATTAGAACTATTAGTGGAGGTAGTGTGAGTTACTATTTGTTAACTTTTCTTCTTGCAGGTTGCGTGCTGATAGTATACTTAGATGTTGTTATATTTGTGACACTAGTCTTGGGGCTTTTATGATATTTCTTCTGTTTTCTATTGCTATCATGCATATGTGCCTTAAATTTATTCTAGGAGTCTCATTTGTCTTATTTCCTTTATTATTTAATACTTCTTTCCTCTTTGGGGGATTGGCTTACTTATCAAGGTTGAGCTATGAGAAGTTCCATCATGACCTCACTTTTTGGGTCCTGGCAAAAAGGACTAAATGCCACGACCCAATTTCTCAGGTCATGATGGCTCCTACCATAATCCACTAGTAGGCAAGCCAACCTGTAGTCCTGAACGGCTAGTAATGGACTACTCAATAATATAAGAAAAAGAATGTGGAATAAATGAAATAAAGATCAATACATAATAAAATCCCAAAACCTAGTGGTATTAGTACAAGAGCTTCTAATATAATAAGAGTACAAAAGTGAAATAACAAGAGAAATACAATGATACAACTTATCTCCAAATACAATATAGAGGCTACTCTAATATATAAGAAAGAGATAAGTTCTGAATGTTAGGAGCTCACTCTAAGTCTCTGAACCATCGTTGCTCCACACGATGCACATATACAAAATGTACTGGGCCCGCATGCTCCAAAAATGACTTCCCAGGTAACCTCAAAGAAGAGAGAACACTTGCAAGGAATTTCACCATAGGTATCCCTTTTTCAACCAGCACTCTCATTATACTTCCAAACAGCCAAAACATAACTTAACCACTAACTGGCCTCAATCTGAACCAAGAAGGTTGATGCATGCATAACTGAACTACAACATGCTTATACCATCTTTATATACGCATAAAATAACAAAGGCTCATCTGAGCCAAAGCCAACCCAAGTCATGAGTCATGCCACCAAATCCAAATCCAAATATACACTCCCTTTACTATTTTTCACCTAGTATCCACTTTGAACCAGGAGGAGAATCACCTGTGTCTCGTGCACGCAGTCTAATCATGGAGAACTCAAAGGTTTGAAGTTGACCCGCTGAAAGTCCATACGGAAAATATGGGAATAAGCTCATAAGGCACTATATGGTCACACAAATGGAGATAATTGAGGAATGCAATCCATGCCAATGTTGCAACTAGTCCGGTTGAAATCAAGCTGAAAACTCAAAATCCAAGGTATAACTACTTATCACTAATATTCCACTCCAGGATATCTCATCCAACGAGAATGGAGTCATACTGAATCCAACTCGAGTATATTACTCCTATTGAGTAAATCATCCAAAATTCTCAAAGAGAAATGGATAATCAGGTTCAAAGCTGAAAGAACCAATACCGGGTCCATGGTCTATCATTTGAATACTTATCAACCATATTCCATCTGAAGTCGAGGAAACTGAATAGGCAATTTGCGGAGTAGGCTCAACCAGCCTAAAAACAAAATTTGAATTGAGGTAAGTCTAAAATGAAAATTGCACGCAAGATCTACAGTACCAAGCTTAAATCACAATACCAAGGCTTAATCTCTCGATCTCAACTATCCAAATTAAACCTGAAGATGAGTAGGCAATAATACTCCCAATCTATCATACTTCTAAATCGGCATTCCAAGGCGTCAAATAAAAAACTAATTCAATAAGGCTATATTAGTGTCCACTACCCCAAATTGACTATATTATCCATATCTAACATATTTGAGTTAAATCAAACTAAGCCACAGTTGAGACATATCTGAAGAACAAAATCAACCACCATCTGAAAACATAAGCAACCAACCTATATCAGCTGGAGGGCACAAAATATAGCCATAAAATAGAAATCATCCAAAAGGATAAATCACTGGCTGAAAATACAATTAACCCACTCCATATCCGCTGGAGGGAATGAACTATCAAAGCCTACTCAAGAACTCCCCAAGGATGCAAACCACACTAGTAAAGACAAAAACTTTAGCAACTCAAAGAAATGCAACTTAAGTCGGGGACTAACCCATCCAACACTCCATCCAGGAAAAGAATAGCCATAGGCTCAAATCATCACGGAAAATTACTCCACCAAGCCTCAGTAGGCCGAACAAATGATGAAATGGGGATTTCCTGAATCCACCCAAGAAGCACATCATCGAAGATGAAATACCAATCTCAAAACCAAGGTCAAAGTCAAAACAACCACCAGAGAACCAACAACTCAAGATAGAGAATTTATAGTTTGCCAACTTAAGAAGCGGTCATAGGAAAGGCCAACTGCCTCTAAGCTTCCGACTCCACTAGATTAAACCATGTCAAATCAAGAAAGGAGCATCCAATCTCCATATTAATAACAAGGGTAAACCATCACAAAGGAACAAACCTAACAAATCTAAGAGATAAATCCACGATATCTCAATCTCAAAACCATTATTAAGCAATGAAATGGTCAAAACCGAAGTATGGACCTCAAACTGGTCAATCTCACAAATGGGCTATATAGGAAGGGATAGCAAAAGAGAAAAACTTTACAACACAAGAGGCAAGTTTAAGAGTCTCAAACTCAAGAACGGGCGATACAACCAAATCTCCAACCTTAGAATCATATTAGCACCACAAAAGGTCAACTTTCCTTTGATATCAAAATACATCCCCAAACACTGTCAACCTTGCCGCGCTAAGTGAAAGAAATCATCAAATCGGGCTATCTCTACTCAAGCCACCGAATAATATCAGAAGAAAATAAAAGTCTAACTAGATAACACTAGTCTATACAACTACCCAGGGAGGATCAAATTCATCATGTAACAACATCAAGTAATAATATCAAGTAATATCAATAACCTCACGCAGTGGTAGTAATAGCAACAATAATATCAATATCAATATACTGAACAGGCGGTACCAAAATAAATATCAATATCATGTACCACTCAAGGGCTACAATAAGGTTGATGTGCCAAGATAAAGAGGACACAAACCTGAAAACTACACCCATGGGGAAAAATATCAATACGGATCTACTCCATCCACTACTAACAGAAATAAACCACGGAATAGTAACCAAATCAGGAATTCAATAATAAGGCACGTAATGATCGATATCAATTCATCAAGGCATATAATCATCAATGGACATGAAAACTCCAATACACATAATAAGAGATAAATGTAAGAAATAAAGCACACCAATCGTGGTGACATCCACAATCACATGCTTGATGGGCATAGAAAAAATATAAATCTGAACAAGTCTAACTTAGATAGACCGACTGAATCATCAACTGAGGTGCCACACAAACTATCTCTAACTGAAGATGCCACAACATTATGAGGATGATCTAAATGAGCTAAATAACTAGAAATCCCATGTCAGGGATACTCCCTAGACTAGTAGTTGGTCTCTCTACAGCCGTTGTAACTCCTAAAATATCAATATGTATAGAACACAAACTGAGCCCAAATGGCTAGCCAATTGACATTGAGAGAAATCCACAAAGTTATGTCAATACTTCTAAAATCACATCCTGTCTCAAGAACTCTAGGCTAGTGGGGAATACGTGCTAACTATAGTTGATCATCTAACTTATACCTGGGGAATTCTCTGAACCAATGTATCATCACAAAAAAACTAAAACCAAGATCCTAGAATACTTTGAGATACTGTCCCTCATAACCCAGAATGGTCACCATAGCCCGAAGAACCATTCTACACTCCTTAAGTTTTATGGGGAATCTTTCGACTATGATCATCGTGACTAATCAAAGAACTACTCATACTATGGAATATTTTCTGCGCAAAACTGTTGGGATGAGGGTGAATCCAAACTCTACTGAAAGAATCCTCACTCTTAGATAAAACACCAATAGCACTATACCGATGGCATGCCTCTTGCCGCCATTTCATAAGTCTCAATACTTGTGCTCTCTATGGTCCTCTCGTAATCAATATCCTAATGGAAGGAAGATTCATCTACTATCCAAGGCTCCAACACCTAATACGGTGACAATACTAACCCTCTAACACATACATGCACTAATGTTCGACTCAGAAGGATGTAGCATAGGAAAATGCCTGAACCACAAAAGAAATCCAATCTCATACTTAAAACTGATAAACAACCTTGATGAACACTAATAGACCCAACTCTGGTCTAAGTAATGGTCAATTTATCAAACGGTATCCATGGATGAGAAGGATCTACTACATGACTCAAATTCCCAATGAAGAACCTCGAAGACTGAACTAGTCATGAGCTTTACTGAAGCCTAAGCCGGTGTAACACCCCAAAAGTATCCCCTGGACGTTACACAGTTCTCAAGACTATGAATTGTCTGAAGCTAATACATCCATCCTACTTAAGTTAAAACTCATAAGAAAAGTGAACTAATATAAATAAAACTTAAGGGTAAACAAATACATATCTTAATAAAAGTCTTTAACATGGGAATCATTAAAGAACTCTTTAAACTTAAAACTTAAATTAACTGACAAGCCTCTATTACTGACTAGAGGTCCACTGGGACAAACCCCAGCTGACCTAAACATAAACAATAATCATATAACTAAAATACTTCCATCAATGAATAGAAAATAGATAAACTGGGACCTCAAACTATGAGGACTTACCAAAATTTAAGATGTAGGTGATGATGCACGTGGTTAATCGTTCTACTAGAAATTAGCACCAGAACCTATATTATAAAACAAACTAGCACATAGACATATATATGGGTCAGTACCTTTGGAATGTACTTATTATGTGGGGGTGAATACATAAGTAAAACAATTACTGAATATACACATAGACTTTCAGATGATCCATGCTAATTGTAAATGACTCACCTTGAGCTTGAATAAAACAAAGACTACAAAATCATAAACATGAGTAATGAAGCATAAGGATAAAATCTGTGAGCCATAACACTTAGTTCTAGAAGCTTTACTTTTACTCTTCCTTATGGGAGTTTCTACTAACCTATATAAACCATGCAAACTATCATGGAGTCCAATGTCTTACCCATGTTAGGGAGAGATGTCCTACCCTTGCCATCAGAATAGAACCTTAATCTTAGTGATCAATTTACTTCATCCATATTGGAAAAAAGCTTAACCTACGGTGGTTCATAGTTTCTAGGAATTTATGATACTCTTATTTGCATTCTCTTCTCGGTGCTAAATATTACTCCCAAAATATTTATATGCTCATACTTTAGCAAATCCACCTTAAATGAGCATAAAGGTTTTATAGAGTGAAAATGAGTTATCCTTCCCTTTACTTTAAATCATAATCAAAATGAACAAATGTGGATTCCATATCTTATCTTAAGATCAAAAGATCAATCTTTGCTCTGATTCATACTATAAACTTATTATTGGAGCTTAAGAGTATAATCTTCTTATAAACTCAATACTTGTACTTAGGAAATATAACATATGCTTAAATTCTTAGAAATTCATGACAAAACTTCATGCTCAACAATCATCTTGAAATACTTCAACAATTCCAGTCAAGATAATGAAATTTAAATTACAATATGAATCTTTTAAATCAAAGAATGAATAAACAAAAATCTTTATGCACTTAAAGCCTTTAAATTTCATGGTAATATATAATTCAAGAATATCACTATTTGGGGATGAACCCTAATTTAAAATTAAAAAATTCAATCTTAAAACTATGTATTTTGGGCACAAGGATGAAAGAATAACCTTGTTCATAAACCCCACATACCTGAAGTTTCTTGATTTGTGAAGAAAGCTTGAATATTTGGACTTGAAGGATGAACTTGTGAGAGAAATCCCAATCTTGATGTTTCTTGAGGATGTGAGATTCTAAACCTGGTTATTTGATTGTTATGAGTAGGAAAATAACTCCTCTAGGGTTATAGGCCGTGGATGGAATTTATAAGAGAGGAAAAGATCAAAAAGCCCTTAGTTAAACTTTATAGAAAAGCCTTGTTAGTCTTTACTGATCTACCATACGACTCGTATGGTATGGTAGGTCCTAGCCCCTCAACTCGTAAGCTTAGTAGACTCAAGGGGATATATACTGGTCAAAATACAAGTTCCACATATGACTAGTATCATCTTTATACGACTCTTAACCCTTTAATCATACCTTGGGCAGAAACTTGGGAGAACAAGACTGATGAACTTACAACTAAACATCATACCAGTCATACCCTAATTAATGACTCCTAGGGGTAAAGTCATATCCACAAAAGAAACTTCACCCTACCACACTATCTTGCATACGACTACAACATACCACTTGTATGGTGTAGGTACGACTCAAAAGAGAAGTCGTATGATGTACAGAAACTTCCAGACATAGGGTATTATATTATCTCCCCCTTGGAAGCATACGTCCTCAAATGTGATTCATCTAGGATTGGGATTTGAACAAGAATCAACACCTCTACACTGAATTTATACTCAAGCTTTTCCATTATGACAAGGATTTCACTAGCTCAACATGACATACGATACAAGAGTACTTATACAAACTTAAGGAAAAAGAATTTTCTGGAAATAACACTTTGCTTTGGCAGGAACGGAACTAGAGGAAAAGAGATGAGGATAATTTGCCCACATGTCTGCTTCCGCTTTCCAAGCAGCCCCCTTCAACCAATTGGTTTCTCCAAAGAACTTTTACTGATGCTACTTCTTTATTTCCTAGCCTTTCGAACTGCCTATCAAGTATCTCTACAGGAATCTCCTCATAGGACAAATGCAATACCTCGTACTTTTCTTAGTCTGATTTAGCTCCTAGTGTGTCAAGGGTCAACTTTAAAAATGTATTACTCTTGATACATGCAAAATTTTATATATATAGACCCACCAAATTATAGATAATTGAATTAGCATTTCAAAGATACAAATTACGCTTAAATACGATACACGGTCAAGAAGTTATGGCATTTTTAATGAGAAATAGTAGGCCAACGCGATTACGTCGAATCGCGGTGAAGTCCAAAATCCCACTCATCCCTTTCCAGTAGCTCACCGTGATTTTTCATTATCACATAAAAATTCTCAATGGAACAGACACTGCATCACGGTGGAGTGCAAAATGACACTTGTCCTTTTCCAGCGACGCATCGCGATTACGTCGCGTCGCGCCAGGGCACAAAATGGCAATTGTCCCTTTTCCAGTAAACCACCGTGATGGCTAATTGGGATTCTAGTTTCGAACTTACAATTTTAAAGGGCAATCTAGTCATTTTCCAAGCCCACAAATCATGAAAAATACTAGATTAAACCTATTCTAAGCATTATAAGCTCACTTTTTATCAAATTTCTCTCTAAGAAACCCTAGAACCTCAAATTTCAAACCATAAAAAATCCAAATTCCACCATTCTTTTTCCAAGATGACAGAAAATTCAAGATTATCAATTCAAGATCTTCAAGAATCAATCTTCAAGAGCACAAATAGGAAGTCAAAGTTCAAGCTTCTTTATCTATTCATCAATTAAGGTATGTGGGATTTTCAACGAGGATAATTCTTTCATTCTTGTGTCCAAAAGTAGTTTTTGAAGTTAAGTTCACATGAATTTACATGAGTTTCAGATTAGGATTCATACCCAAAAATTGTTATTTGAAGATTATGATCCTACAAGTGATTTAGATGCTGAATTCCATGTCTACTTTTGTATTTTTATGTGTATGACATTAATTCCCAGATTTAGAATTGAATTATAAAGATTTTCACAATTTAGCATGAACATTATGATGATTTGGCATGAATTTGATGCATGGGTTAGTAAGCCCTAGTTTGAATGTTGATATTTCAAGAAGATTATGCTTTTAATCATCCCATGATTAGATATATTCAGAACTAAGATTTGATCTTTTGATCTCAGCTTAGATATGGAATCCACTTTACAGTTTCATTAGAGTTTACAGTAAACAGATTCACAAGAGGTTTTCATTATAAAACCTTATACTAGTTTTAAAAGTATATTTCCTACAGAATGAGCATATAGATTAAAGGAAGTAGTATTTAGCCCCGAGTTGGTTATGTTCACATGCCTCAGAACTATAAGCCAACGTAGGTTCATATTATTCCTATTTTAATATGGATGACAGTTACAGATATGATCACTTAGATTAGGTTATACTCTTTTTCAAGAGTATGGCATATCTCCCCAACGTGAGGTTTTCCTATAAGGGAACTAGATGTTAGACTTCATGTTAGCTCACATGATTTATGTCGGTTAGAAGACCCTCCCTACAGAAAAGAGAAATCATAACAAAAAAGCATTTAGAAACTAAGTGTAAAGTCTTAGGATTTTATTCAGATATTATTTTACATAAGTCATTAGCTATGAGATTACATCTTTCAGTTTACAGATACAGAGGTGAGTCCTTTTACACTTAGCATGTATGATTGAAAATCAAATGTCAAGCACAGATTTAAAACTAAGAGTGATAGCGCACAATATTGTTATATTATATTTTTATCATTCATGATTTATGATTGCAGCTTTCAATTACTCAAGCCAAAGTGATCCATTATTACTTATCATGTATTATTTATGAGAAAGATATATGTATTCCTTCACTATTTTATTATGCATTCACACTCACATGCTCAGTACATTCCAGAAGTACTGATACACATATACGTCAATATGCTACATTTTCTTGTAATATAGGTTCAAGTGCTCAGTTTCAGTAGCGTGAGCGATTTTGATCATCACCATCTATATCCTGATAGTTGGTGAGTCCTCATAGTTCGAGGACCCAGTCATTCAAATTTTCTAGTTTATTACAGTAGTTGATTTAATATTTTCAGTCAGTTTGAGTCAGCTGAGGGATTGTTCCAATGGATCTTTAGTTATTAGTAGTAGAGACTTGTCAGACTGCTAGTTATAATTTAGATTACTAGTGTTGATTTTTCAGACATTTAAGTCTAATATTTTTAGACATCATGTTCAGATAATTTCAGCTTATCTCAAATAGAATTCTATATTTTATCTTTAATTATATATCTATATTTCTTTATTATGAGCTTCAGATTTAGTAGAAGGCTAGCAGGGCTAGCTTAAGGCTACTCGCAGTGTTGAGCATAGTGTGATGCCTCGAGACTCATTTTAGGGCGTTACAAACTTGGTATCAGAGCCTAAGGTTATAAGAGTCCTAGGGAGTCAGACAAGACACGTTACGTAGAGTCTTAATCATGGGTGTGAAGCATGCCACATTTATGAGTAAGGATACGGGACATTTTAAGAAATAATTCTTTTCCTTCATGATCTATTATGCTTACCGTATCTCTATCTTATTTTAACTCATGCTTTTATGTGACAGTTGAATAACCCTCCTCGCCAAGCTAATGTGCCCATAAATGATAACCAGCCACCCCAGTCCGCTGACCCTCTGAATGAGAATGTATCCCATGATGAATTTCGGGCTGACTTCCAAGCATTAGCCTATTTTGTGACTACCAATGTTTAGGGCAACCATCAGGCGGCAGTCCCACTCCAGCAGAATGGGGATTTGGCAGAAGCTAAAATTCGTGACTTCATGAGAATGAATCCGCCTGAGTTATTTGGATCAAAAGTAGGTGAGGACTCACAGCTTTACTTAGATGAGGTGGGAAAGATCACCCAGATTATGCTTGTTATTAAGGAAGAGAGTATAGATTTGGCATCCTATAGGCTAAAAAAAGTGCCAATGTTCAGGGCAACCAACAGGCGACAGTCCCACTTCAGCAGAATGGGGATTTAACAATAGCCAAAATTTGTGACTTCATGAGAATGAATCCGCCTGAGTTATTTGGGTCAAAAGTAGGTGAGGACTCATAGCTTTACTTAGATGAGGTGGGAAAGATCACCCAGATTATGTATTTTATTAAAGAAGAGAGTATAGATTTAGCATCCTACAGGCTAAAAAATATGGTGTATGATTGGGTGGTTATGTGGAAGAATGGTAGTGGTGGGAATGCAGCTCCTATGAGTTGGTAGGTATTTCAGGATGCATTTCTAGATAGGTTGTTTCCATGTGAAATGAGAGAAGATAAGGTAGAGGAGTTTGTGAACCTAAGATATGGCTTGAAGACAGTGAAAGAGTACTACCTTAAGTTCAACCAGTTGTCTAAGTATACCCCTGATACAATGGATGACCCTAGGGCAAGTATGAGTAAGTTTGTTACTGAAGTATCTGGTTTGGTGGTCAAGGAGTATAGGACTGTCCTACTTATAGGGGATACGGAGCTTGCTAGGATGATAATTCATGCTCAACAGATACAGGTAGAAAAGTTGAAGGGAAGAGAGAAGAGAAATAAGAAGGCTAGAATCGGGCAGTTTGAATATGTCCAGACAAGGTTTTGAGGGGAAATCATTCATAGTTTAAGAGTCGCTCATTTATGTCAGCGCCATCTTCAGCCAGTTCTCCCACCCCTAGAGCTAGGCAGAAGCAGTGGGGTAAGAGTTCTATGTCCAGATCTCAGAATATTGCGAGTGGAAAACCCATTTATCTTCCATGTGCTAAGTGTGGTAAGAATCATCTTGGTGAGTGTTTGTTGGGGCAGAAAGGTTGTTATGATTGTGGTAAGTTGGGAAATGAAAGCAAAGAGTGTCCTCATGCTAGGAAGGGAAACAGAGATGTTCGTCCCTAGACTCAGGCTACTAGCGCACCAGCTCCTCTAAGTGGCCCAGTCCCTCCTTAGGGTGCATCATCCAGTACCCGTGGTGGTCCGCACCAGAATTGGTTTTATGCTTTACTATCCCATCAAGAGAAGGAGAGTTCACCATATATTGTTACTGGTATGCTTCGTGTCTTTTATTTTGATGCTTATGTGTTTTTAGATCCAGGGTTGAATTTCTCTTATGTTACCCCACTAGATACAATAAATTTTGAAATAAGTCCTGAAAAGATCCCTGATCCCTTCTTAGTTTCTACCCCAGTGGGTGAGTCAGTTATTGCCGAACAGATCTATAGAAAGTGTCCTATCACTGTTCTCCATAATATCATGTTAGCAAACCTTCTATAGTTAGATATGGTAGACTTTGATCTTATTATGGACAACGATTGGCTCCATTATTGTTATGCATCTATAGATTGTCACACCAAAGTGGTAAAGTTTTAGTTTCCAGATAAGCCAGTCTTTGAGTGGGAAAGTAATTCAGTGTCTCCCAAGAGTCATTTCATATCCTATCTTAAAGCCAAAAAGTTGATATCAAAAGGGTGTATCTCTTATCTAGTTCAAGTCAAAGACACTGAGGCTCCAACAGTTTAGTCAGTTCGTGTAGTCAATGAGTTTTCTGATGTTTTTCCTAAATATTTTCCAGTGGTACCTCCCAATAGGGAAATAGAATTTAGTGTTAACCTTCTCCAGATACTCAGCCTATCTCCATTCCTCCATATCAAATGGCTACAGCCGAGCTTAAAGAGTTAAAAGATCAACTTAAAGATCTCTTATTTAAAGTTTTCATAAGGCCCAGTGTATCTCCATGGGGTGCTCTCTTCCAATTCGTGCGAAAGAAAAATGTTTCTTTGTGAATATGGATTGACTATCGTCAGCTAAATAAAGTCACAGTCAAAAACAAATATCCTCTTCATAGGATTGATGACTTATTCGACCAACTCCAGGGTGTAAGTTATTTTTCCAAGATAGACCTTTGATCTGGCTATCAACAGTTTAGAGTAAGGGGGTGTGATATTACAAAGACAGCTTTTAGAATCCGTTATGGTTATTTTGTGTTTTCAGTCATATTCTTTGGGTTGAAAAATGCCCCAGCAGCCTTCATGGACTTGATGACCAGAGTGTTCAAAAATTATTTGGACATGTTTGTCATAGTCTTTATCGATGATATTCTTGTCTATTCTCGTAGTGAGGATGATCACGCAGACCATCTTAGAATTTTGTTGCAAACTCTTAGAGATCACCAGTTGTTCACCAAATTCAGCAAATGTGAATTTTGGGTAAGATCAATAGCTTTCCTCGATCATATTGTTTCCAGTGATGGAATTAGAGTTGATCCCCAAAATATAGAAGCAGTAAGAAACTAGTCTAGACCTATCTCTCCATCATATATCTAAAGTTTCTTGGGTTTACCTGGCTATTATAGACATTTTGTTGAAGGGTTTTCTTCTATTGAATCCCCTATGTCTAGATTAACTCAAAAAAAAGTTAAGTTTCAGTGGTCAGATTCTTGTGAGAAAAGTTTTCAGGAGTTGAAGACTCGACTCACTTTAGCCCTAGTTTTAGCGCTACCTGATGGTACAAATGGGTTCATTGTCTATTGTGATGCTTCTAGAATTGGTCTGGGTTATGTTTTAATGCAGAGGGGTAAGGTTATAGCCTATTCTTCTAGACAACTTAAGCCTCACAAAAAGAGCTACCCTACCTATGATCTTGAATTAGTTGTTGTTGTATTTGCATTAAAAATTTGGAGGCACTATCTTTATGGGGTGCATGTTGATGTATTCACGAATCACAAAAGCTTGAAATATGTATTCACTCAAAGAGAGTTAAATCTTCGTCAGAGAAGGTGGTTAGAATTATTGAAGGATTGTGATATGAGTGTGTTGTATCACCCGGGCAAGGCCAATATAGTGGCGGACACCCTTAGTAGACTATCTATGTGCAGTGTTGCTCATGTAGATAATGATAAGAAAGAATTATTTTAAGAAATGCACCAGTTAGCTAGATTTGGTGTGAGGTTGGTTGACTCAACTGAAGGGAATGTTTGGGTTCAGAGTAGTTCAGAATCTTCTTTTGTTTCTGGAGTGAAAGAGAAGCAGGATAAGGATCCTAGTTTTATTAAATTAAAGGGTTTAGTTAAAGACCAAAAGGTAGAGGTTTTCTCCCAAGGGGGATATGGTGTGTTAAGGCACCAGAATAGTTTATGTGTTCCATGTGTTCAGGATTTGAGGCAGCCGTTTATGGCAGAAGAGCATGGTGTGTTACTCCATTCAACCAGGAGCCACCAAGATGTACCGCGATTTGCAGGATGTCTATTGGTGGAGTGGTATAAAGAAAGATATCGCAAAATTTGTAGCCAAGTGTGCAACTTATCAACAGGTTAAGGTAGACCACCAAAGACCTGGTGTCACATTGCAGGAATTTGGTATTCCTACTTAGAAGTGGGAAGAAATGAACATGGACATTATGACAGTGTTACCCTATTCGCATCGTCAGCATGATTCTGTTTTGGTTATTGTAGATAGATTGACCAAATCAGCCTATTTCTTGCCAGTTCACACGTCCTACATAATTGAAGATTATGCTATGCTATATATCAGAGAGTTGGTTAGATTTTATGGAGTTCCCTTGTCCATCATTTTGGATAGGGGTACTCAATTTACCTCTTAGTTTTGGAAAGCCTTTTAGAAGGGTCTTGGTACCCAAGGTCATCTCAGTTCAGCTTTTCATCCATATACAGATGGACAAGTAGAGAAGACCATTCAGACCATAGAGGATATGTTGAGAGAATGTATTCTTGATTTCAAAGGCAGTTGGGATGATCACTTGCCATTGATTGAGTTCACCTTCAATAACAGTTACCATTCTAGTATTCAGATTACCCCGTTTGAGGCTCTATATGAGCGAAAATGTAGATCACCGATCGGTTGGTTCGAAGTAGGTGAGGCCACTTTAATTGGGTCAGATATGGTGTCTGAAGCCATAGAGAAAGTTCAGTTGATTCGAGAGATATTGTAAGCAGCTCAGAGTTGTTAGAAATCTTATGCAGACGTAGGAAGGAGAGATCTTGAGTTTGAACTAATTAATCTTGTGTATTTGAAGGTTTCACCCATAAAGGGGGTGAAGAGATTTGTCTAAAAGGGGAAGCTTAGTCCCTGATATATGGGTCCCTATAGGATATTGAGTCATGTGAGGAAGGTAGCGTATGAGCTTGAGCTACCTGCAGACTTGTCATCAGTTCACCCAGTGTTCCATGTATCTTTATTGAAGAAGTGTATAAACGATTCAGCTATTGTAGTGCCTCTAGAAAGCAAGGATATTCAGAATAGCCTTTTATACAAAGAACTTCTAGTAGAGATTCTTGATCACTATATCCGTAGACTAAGGAACAAGAAAGTTCCCTTGGTCAAAATTCTATGGTGAAATCAGTCCGTTGAGGGTGCTACTTGGGAAGCAGAAGCAGACATGCATACCAAGTATCCTCACCACTTCTCCGCAAACTCAAATTCAGCCTAGGGTACTAATCTTCCTTAATTCAGTTCTTTTCCAGTCTCATATTCAGCCATGTGATTATCTTCATGTAAATTCATGCATTCGCAGATTAGATCAGTCGCTCAGAATGTTTTAGATTCAGTCATACAGTTTTGATTCAGTAGTGCATACTAGTATATAGTCTCAGTTCCTCCGCATCCTCAGTCTGACTAGTCTCATTCGAGGATAAATATTCCCAAGGGAGAGATATTATAATACCCCATACTTTTCTTAGTCTCGTTTAGATATTATAATACCCTATACTTTTCTTAGTCTCGTTTAGCTCCTAGTGTGTCAAGGGTCAACTTTAAAATGTATAACTCTTTATACGTGTGGAATTTTATAGCTATAGACCTAACAACTTATAGATAATTGAATTAGCTTTCCAATGATACTAATTTCGCATAAATCTGATACACGGTCGAGAAGTTATGGCATTTTTAGTGAGAAATAGTAGGCCAACGTGATTACGTCGTGTCGCGGTGAAGTCCAAAATCCCACTTGTCCCTTTATAGTATCTCACTGTGATTTTCCTATATCTCACCAAAATTCTCAATGGAACGGACACCGCATTCCGGTAGAGTGTAAAATGGCACTTGTCATTTACCAGTGAAGCAACACGATTACACCGAGTCGTCTCAAAGCCCAAAATGGCAATTGTCCCTTTTCCAGTAAGCCACCGCGATGGCGTCGTGTCGTGGTGGAGTGAAAAATTAGGATTTCAGTTCCAAACTTGGAATTTTAAAGAGCAATCTAGTCATTTTCCAAGCCCCTAAATCGTGAAAAACACTAGATTAAACCTATTCTAAGAATTATACACTCACTTTTCATCAAATTCCTCTCGAAGAAACCCTAGAACCTCAAATTTCAAACCTCAAGAAATCCAAATTCCACCATTCTTTTTCCAAGATAACCCAAAATTCAAGATTCCTAAATCAAGATATTCAAGATTCAATCTTCAAGAGCACAAATAGGAACTCAAAGTTCAAGTTTCATCTATTCATCAATTAAGGTATGTGGGGTTTTCAACAACGATAATTCTTTCATCCTTGTGTCCAAAAGTAGTTTTTCAAGTTAATTTCACATGAATTAACATGAGTTTCATATTAGGGTTCATACCCAAATATTGTTATTTGAATATTGTGATCCTACAAGTGATTTAGATGTTGAATTGTATGTCTACTTTTGTATTTTTATGCGTCTGACATTAATTCCCTGATTTAGAATTGAATTATCAAGATTTTCATTATTTACCATGAACTTTATGATAATTTGGCATGAATTTGATGCATTGGTTATTAAGCCTTAGTTTGAATGTTGATATATCAAGAAGATTATACTTTTAAGCATCCCACAGTTAAATATATTCAGATTTTTAACAAATATTTGATCTTTTGATCTCAGCTTAGATATGGAATCCACTCTGCAGTTTCATTACAGTTTAGAGTAAACAAATTCACAAGAGGTTTTCATTATAAACCCTTATACTAGTTTTGAAAGTCGTTTTCCTATAGAATGAGCATACAGATTAAAGGGAGTCGTATTTATCACCAAGTTTGGTATGTTCACATGCCCTAGAACTACGAGCAAACATAGGCTATTATTCCCATTTCTATATGAATGACAGTTATAGATGTGATCACTTAGATTAGGTTATACTCTTTGTCAAGAGTATGACACTTCTCCCCAACGTGAGGTTTTTCCAAAAGGGAACTAGACGTTAAACTCTATATTAGCTCACATGGTTTATGTAAGTTAGAAGAACCTCCCTACAGAAAAGAGAAATCATAACAGAAATGCATTTAGAAACTAAGTGTAAAGGCTCACAATTTTATTCAGATATTATTTTACATAAGTCATTGGCTTAGAGATTACATCTTTTAGTTTACAGATACAGACGTGAGTCTTTTTAAACTTAGCATGTATGATTAAAAAACATATTTCAAGCACAGATTTAGAACTAAGTGTGATGGCTCACAACATTCATATAGTATGTTTTTATCATTCATGATTTATGATGATAGCTTTTAATTACTCAATACAAAGTGAGCCATTATTACTTAGCATGCATTATTTAAGAGAAAGATATATGTATTCCCTCACTGTTTTACTATGCATTCAACCCCATGTACTCAGTACATTCCAGAAGTACTGATCCATATATACGTCCATGTGCTACATTGTCTCATAATATAGGTTTAGGTGCTCAG
Source organism: Capsicum pubescens (assembly GCA_030864215.1). Taxonomy (NCBI): domain Eukaryota; kingdom Viridiplantae; phylum Streptophyta; class Magnoliopsida; order Solanales; family Solanaceae; genus Capsicum; species Capsicum pubescens. The sequence continues at coordinate 156,299,089 of CM061548.1, forward strand.
TTTTAGCAGCGTGAGTGATTTCGAGTATCTCCATCTACATCCCGAAAGTTGGTGACTCTTCATAGTTCAGGGACCCAGTCATTCAAATTTTCTAGTTTATTACAGTAGTTGATTCAGTATATTCAGTTAGTTCGAGTTTGTTGGGGGCTTGTCCAAATGGCTCTCTAGTTGTTAGTAGTAGAGGTTTATCAGACTGCTAGTTACGATTCAGAATTCTAGTGTTAATTGTTCAAACTTTTAAGTCTAATATTTTCAGACATCATGTTCAGATAATTTCAGCTTAGCTAAGACACAATTTCACATTTTAGCTTTGAATATATATCTCTATTTCTATATTATGAACTTCAAATTCAGTAGAAGGCTTGCAGGGTTAGATTAAGGCTACTCGTAGTCCTGAGCACTGTGTGACGCCTCGGGACCCATTTTCGGGGTGTTACAACAAATTATCTTGGACTCTAATACTTTCTACGGGAACTACTAAGGATGGATTTCCAATACACCTCTTAAGCATTGAAACACAAAACACAGGATGAACTGCAGCTAACTCAGACGAAAGATTCAATTCATAAGCAACCTCTCTTACACGCTTCACTACCTCATAGGGTCCAACAAATAGCGGACTCAATATCCTTTTCTTTCTAAATCTCATTATCTGCTTTATAGGTGACACCTTCAAGAATACCCAATCGCCTACTTCAAATTTGTGCTCTCTTCCCTTTACATCAGCATATGATTTTCGAAGGGTTTGGGCAGTTTTCAATCTCTCACAAATCAACTGAACCTTCTCCAGTTCTTTGAGAACCGAATCCATCACAATCAAATCTACTTCACCAAACTCAAACCATCCTATAGGTGACCTGCACCTACGCCTATACAGTTCCCCAAATGGAGCCAAATGAATGTTAGCAAGGTAACTATTATTGTAAGCGAACTCAATCAAAGGTAGATGAGCATCCCAACTTCTTTAAAATCTAAAACACATGTCTTCTAATGTCTGAATTGTACGCTCAGTCTGACCATCTTTCTACAGGTAAAATACAGTACTTAGTTTAACTTTTGTACCAAGGACCTTCTGAAAAGACTACTAAAACTTTGAAGTAAAATGTGTGTTATTGTCTGAAATGATGGATAAGGGTATCCCATGAATTCTTACTAACTCCTGGATATACATTCTGGCATAATCCTCCGCGGTGTCAAAAGTGTTGACCGATAGAAAATGGGCTGACTTAGTCATTCGGTCTACTATGACCCAAATCGAATCATGATGATGTCTTGTACAAGGAAAACTTGTAATGAAATCCATCTTCACTACTTCCCACTTCCACATAGGAATACCAATCTCGTGCATTGAGCCACCAAGCCTCTAGTGCTAAACTTTAACTTGTTAATAATTGGGAGACTTGGCTACAAACTCAGTGATGTCTCTCTTAATACCATTCCACCAATAGATTTCTCGCAAGTCGCGATACATATTAATAGCACTCGGATAACTGAAATATCTCAAATCGTGAGCCTCGGCTAATACCCTTTCCCTCAACTCGTCTACATTAGAAACGTAAAGTCAGCCTTGATAACGAAGTACACCATCTCCCTTTTGGGAGAAAACCTCAACCTTCTATTGCTGAACTATCTCCAACATCTAGCTAAGTATGGGGTAATTTCGCTACTTCTCCTTCACTTCCACTATCAAAGATGATTTCGAACCATTATGAACTACTACTCCTCTATCATCAGTGTCGAGCAAACATACTCCCAAATGAACCAACCTATGCACTTCTTTAGCCAACTCTAGCTCTTTATTCTTCACATGAGACACACTACCCATAGACAACCTACTTAGTGCATCTGCCACTACATTGGCCTAAACCGGATGATAGAGTACATTTATTTCATAATCTTTCAACAACTCCAGCCACCTTCTCTGATGAAGTTCATATCTCATTGAGTTAATACGTATTGAATACTCTTATGGTCAGTGAAAACATCAACATGCACACCATAAAGATAGTTCCTCTAAATTTTCAAGGTATAAAACACCGCAGCTAACTCCAAATCGTGAGTTAGGTAATTCTTTTTGTGATCGTTAAGTTGCCTAGAGGCATAAGCTATCGCTCTCATTTTGCATCAACACACAACCAAACACGACTATGAAAGCATCACAATACACTACAAACCCATCTAACCCTTCTGGTTAGGCTAACACAGGTGCCGAATTCAATCTATCTTTCAACTTTTGAAAACTCTTCTCACATTTATCCGACCATATAAACCTCACCTTCTTTTAGGTCAGCTTAGTCAATGGTGTAGCTATAGAGGAGAATCCTTCTGAAATTTTCTGTAATACCTATCCAAGCCCAAAAAACTCTGAATATCATATGGAAGATGGGTCTTGGCCAGCACTTTACAACATTAGTTTTCTGTGGATCTACATGAATACCAGTCCCTGAAATGACATGCCCCAAGAAGGTAACAGATTCCAACCAAAACTCATACTTACCAAACTTCTCATATAATTTACGGTCCATAAGGGTCTGCAGTACTATTCTCAAATAGTCTGCATGATCTTTCTCACTTCTGGAATACACCAGTATGTCATTAATAAAGACAATGAAAAACATATCCAAGTACTACTTAAAGACCCTGTTCAAAAAATCCATAAAGGTTGCAGGAGCATTTGTCAGTCCAAATAACATAACTACAAACTCAAAGTGTCTATACCTCATTCTAAAAGATGTTTTAAGACTGTCCTACTCCCATACATTCAACTGATGATATCCCGATCTAAGGTCAATCTTGGAGAACCACTTGGTACCCTGAAGCTGGTCAAAAAAATCATCAATTCTAGTAATGGGATACTTGTTCTTGATGGTAACCTTTTTTAACTATCTATAGTCTATGCACATTTTTAGAGTACCATCTTTCTTACACACGAAGAGGACTAGAGTGCCCCATAGAGAGACATTGGGTCTGATGAAACCTTTATCTAAGAGGTCCTTAAGCTGCTCTTTTAACTCTACAAGCTTGACTGGATCCATACAATATAGAGGAATAGAGATGGGCGGAGTGTTGGGATGGAGACCAATACCAAATTCTATTTTTCTATCTGGAGGTACCCCTGGCAGATCTTGGGGAAAACCTCAGGAAACTCCTTGGCTACACGGACTGACTGAATTGTTAGGGCTTCAGACTTAGTGTCTTTAACTCAAACTAAATAATAGATGCACTCTTTGATATTAACTTTCTAGCCTTAAGATAACAGATGAAACGACCATTAGGAGACACGAAGCTACCCTCCCACTCAAGAACTACCTCATCAGGAAATTAAAACTTCACCATACGGGTGCAACAATCTATTGATGCGTAGCATGAATAGAGACAATCCATTCCCAGAATAACATAGAAATCTGCCATCTCTAACTCTATTAGGTCCTCTAGTATGATCTTATAGATGATTAGTAGATCTACTCCAAAATTCACAGCAACCAAGGGAATTAAATAAGAGAGATTTGATCCCGGGTCTAACAACACATATACATCAAGGTGAAAGGCAAGAAGCATACCAGTGACAACCTCTGGTGAACTCTCCTACTCCTGACTAGATGGTAAAGTATAGAATCAATTCTAGCGCTGACAGACACCAATACTGGATAATGTGCCCTGTGGAGGAACTAGGTGACTTGGCTGAGTTGGTACATTAGTAACCTGAGTCTAAGGACGAACATCTCAATTTCCCTGCTTAGTATACGGACACTCTTTGACCCTATGTCCCTCTTTACCACAACCATATCAACCCTTTTTGCCCATCAAATACTCCCCAGGATGGGTTTTGCCGCACTTTGCACATGTCGGTAACTAGGTCTTCAGACTACACTATTTTGAGGGCTAGAATTCAAAGTTCTGCCCCACTACTCCTACCTAGTCCTGGGTGCAGGGGCATTGGGTAAAGATGGAGCTAGTACTGAAGAATGACCCTGAAACTGTGAGCGGCTTCCTTCTTCGGACCTTGGATAACTGTACTTAAATTGCCCAGTCCTAGACCTCTTGTTTCTCTTCTGTCTTTCCTTCAACTCTTCTGCCTTAATCTATTGACTCAATCGAGAAATATCCATATCCCCAATCAGCATAGAAGTCCTGCACTCCTTAACTACCAAATTAGACACCCCAGTAACAAATTTTCTCATGTGATCTTTAGAGTCAGCAAACAACTTAGGAGCATACTTAAACAATTGAGTGAACGTGAGGTAGTACTCATTTACTATCATAGAGCCCTGCCTCAGGTTCATGAACTCCTCTACCTTAGCTTCCCACATCTCACGTGGGAAGAACCTGTCCAGAAAAGCATTCTGAAACACCTTCCAACTCATACGAGTTGCATTCTCTCCCCTACCTCACTTCCATATATCAACCCAATCATAAGCAACTTCCTTCATCCTATAGGATGTCAATTCTACACTCTCCTCTTTAATAACATGCATAATGTGAGTAATATTTCTCACCTCCTTAATAAAGAGTTGAAGATCCTCATCCACCTTTGAACCATGGAACTCAGGTGGATTCATCCTCATAAAATCCCGAATCCTGGCTGCAGTTAAATTGTCATTTTACTGAAGTGGAATCGCTGCTTGTTGGATGCCCTAAACATTGGCATTCACAGCTTAGGCCAACACTTAAAAGGCAGCCCAAAATTAAGCATAAGACACATTCTCATTCAGATGGTCGGCGTGCAGGGATGGTTGATCACAGTTTTTGCGTACATCAGCTTGGCGAGGAGGGATATTCTATCACATAAAAGCACGAGTTAAGGCAAATAGAGACAGCTATAAGCACGATAGATCATGAAAAGGATGATGATTCCTAACACATTCCATATCCTCTTGCTCATAAATATGGTGCACTTCACATCCATGATCAAGACTCTATGTAACGTGACTTGTCTGACTCCGTAGGACTCTTCAGAACCTTCGTCTCTAATACTAAGTTTGAAATGCCGCGAAAGTACCCTCTGTACATCACACGTTGCTCAAGACTACAAATATTCCCAAGCTAACCCATATCTTAATAAAAGTCTTTAACTTAGGAATCGTTAAACAACTCTTTAAACTTAAAACTTAAATAAACTAACAAGCCTCTATTACTAACTAGAGAGACACTGGGGCAGACCTCAGCTGACTTGAACATAAACAAAAATCATATAACTAAAACACTTCCATTAACGAGCAAAACACTGATAAATTGGGCCCTCAGACTATGAGGTCTCACCAAAAGTTAGGACATGTCAATCGTACTACTGGAAACGAGCACCAGAATCTACATTATAAGACAATATAGTACATAGACATATATGTGGGTCAGTACCTCTAGAGTGTACTGAGTATATAGAGTGAGTGCATAAGTAAAAAATTTACTGAATATACACGTAGACTTTCAAATGATGCATGATAAGTGTAAATGACTCACCTTGATCTTGAATAAAACAAAGAATGCGAAATCACAAACATGAGTAACGAAGAATAAGGATAAACTTTGTGAGCCATAACACTTAATTCTAGAAGCTTTACTTTTACTCTTCCCTATGGGAGTTTCTTCTAACCAACATAAACCATGTGAGCTATCATAGAGTCCAACGTCTTACCCACGTTGGGGAGAGTTGTCCTACCCTTGCCATCGAAATAGAACCTTAATCTTGGAGATCACTTTACTTCATCCATATTGGGATAATGCTTAACCTACGGTGGCTCGTAGTTTCTTGAAATTTAGGATATGCTCATCTACATTCCTTTCTGGGTGCTAAATACTACTGAATACTTATAGGCTCATACTTTAGAAAATCCACCTTAAATTAGCATAATGGTTTTATAGAGTAAAAACCAGTTATGTTTCTCTTTACTTTAAATCATTATCAAAATGAACAAATATGGATTCCATATCTTATCTTGCTATCAAAAGATCAATCTTTGATTTGAATCATTGTATAAACTTATCAATGGAGCTTAAGAGTATAATCTTCTTGTAAACTCAATATTTGTACTTAGGACTTACACCATATTCTTAAATTCTTAGAAATTCATGACAAAACTTCATTCTCAACAATCATCTTGAAATACTTCAACAATTCCACTCAAGATAATGAAACTTAGATTACAATATGAATCTTATAAATCAAAGGATGAATATATATAAATCTTAATGCAGTTAAACCCTTTAAATGTCATGATAATATCATAATTCAAGAATATAGCTATTTGGGTATGAACCCTAATTTAAAATAAGGAAATTAAATCTTAAAACTATATATTTTGGGCATAAGGATGAAAGAATAACCTTGTTCATAAAATCTACATACCTGAAGCTTCTTAACTTGTGAAGAAAGCTTGAATCTTGGGACATGAAGGATGAACTTGTGAGAGAAACCCTAATCTTTATGTTTCTTGAATATAAGAGGTTGCAAGCATGGTTATTTGATTGGAATGAATAGGAAAATAATGCCTCTTTGAGGGTAAAAGGTCGTGGATGGAAAGTTATAAGAGAGGAAAAAAACAAAAAGTCCTTAATTAAACTTTACAAAAAAAGTTCGTCAGTCTTTACTGGTTTACCATACGACTCGTATGGTATGGCACGAGCTAGCTCCTCAACTTGTAAGCTTAGCAGACTCAAGGGGATACATACTGGTCAATATACGAGTTCCACATACGACTAGTATCATCTTTATACGACTTTTAACCCTCTAATCGTACCTTGGAAAAATACTTGGGAGGCCAACACTGATGAACTTACGACTTAAAATCATACCACTTATACCATACTTAACGACTCCTGGGGTTAAAGTCCTATCAATAACAGAAAGTTCACCCTACCATACTGTCTTGCATACAACTACCACATAACACTTGTATGATGTAGGTACGACTCAAGAGAGAAGTTATATGATGTACATACACTTCCAGACCGGGGTATTACAATTGGCCCAAATTCTTTTTGGATACCGGTGATGATCTTCAATATCCATATCTGACTTTCTAGTCCGACACTGCGCTAAAACTCTAGAAATATGTGTTGAAGTCTCATTTGCATTTGTCAAAAATGTTGCATCGTCCTTCGGGGATAGAATAGATTCAAAGGTGTTCGAGATTTATAGGAATGCGGACACATGATAAGCAGTCAAGAAATGAATTTCCTAAAATTTCATTGTAGCTTCCCGAAGATAGGTTACGGACGTCTCCGCACCGATCTGTAGGACTCTACTAAAAACTTAGCTCTTGTACTAATACACCGATGAAATCTAGGCTCTGATACTTCTTTGTCACAACTCAATTTCTCAGGTCATGATAGCGCCTATCATAATCCACCAGTAGGCAAGCCAATCCGTAGTTTGGAACGGCTAGTAACGGATTACTCAATAATATAAGGAAAAGAATGTAGAATAAGTAAAATAAACATCAATACATAATAAAATCCCAAAACCTGGTGGTATCATTACAAGAGCTTCTAATATAATAAAAGTACAAAAGTAAAATATCAAGAGAAATACACTTATACGGCTTATCTCTGAATACTACATAGAGACTAGTCAAATACATAAGAGAGAGGTAAGTAATACTCCGAACATCAGGAGCTCACTTTAAGTCTCTGAACCATGGCTACTTCGTACGATGCACACATCAATGACGATAACTCATACTATGATCTGCAGGCTGCAAAAGTGTGGTATGAGTACTAAATAAATAGTACTCAGTAGGCAACTGCCAACTAAAATCCAAAGATAAACCTGATATATACAACATATAAACAGAATGGAAACTACACCCAAGAGTCCAAAAAGCATATAACAAGTCAATGAGAATAATAAGGGACAACTATCCTGTTCAAATCCTTGAGTCTAACATAATAAGACTAAGGAAGTATCAGGGTGAACTATCTTATTCCATCCATATTCAATAGACGTCAATACTATACCGTATATCCCAGGCCAATATACGAATGAAGAGTGAAAGACTGATATATAGCAATATACAAGGCCAATAAATGAATATACAATATGAATAAACGAGAAAGGAATACACGGTAGTGCCATAGCTTTATATAGCTAGATATATATAATACATATAAATATGAGGTCATCTCAAAGCATAACCTAGACCACCATATCCTTATTCTAAGACCAAAGTATAATACTACCAGGATTTAATAGTATCATAATCAGGGTTTTTAATCCACATAGCTAGACATGAAATAATCATGCATAGTAATGCAATCATAAGATAAAAGCGGCCGAAGACATACCTCAAATCTTAATACCGGATCAATGACCAATCTACCATAAGCTAGCCATAATAACGATCATAACAATGATAATAACAATATAAATAATACCGTGAATAACCGGCTACTCCAGACAATCAAATACCTAGCCGAGCTTATATGTACCCCTACTGCCCCAGGCTCAGAAGGTTTAATCAACATACAATAACGCAAGGCATATTCTTCACCCATATCTATGCAACAGTCACATATCAGCTGATAGACATAGGCGCATACTAGTGATAGGCAATGCGCATACAGGAATGAATGCAAGATACATAGTTAATATCACAATTTTATCATCATAATCATCTCCATCATAATTGTTATCATCATGAACATCATCAGTGTAATCAACCTCCTTATCAAGTATCAATATATCATCATAGTATCCTCTGGCCTTGTCAGGTATCAATATGTCATCACAGTATCCTCTGTCTTTGTCGAGTATCATCATCCTCACAATATTTTTCGGCCCTGTCGGATATCAATATCATCACAATAGCATCCTTCGAACTCGAACTGGTATTAATATCATCACAACAGTATTCTCCGAACTCGAACTAGGTATATATATCATCATAATCATCAATACATATATATATATATATATATATATATAGAGAGAGAGAGAGAGAGAGAGAGAATAGGTGCATAGACTCAAGTCATGGCTAAAAGAGTGTAAATTCGTAAGTTTATTGCCTGGAATGATCTTCGGGACTAATTCATTATAAAAGTGTAAAAGAGGTCAAAATATCCTACTACCAAAGTGATTGGATTGAATCATGGATATGACCTCTGATTATTAGCCTAACCATTTCTTTACATAATTATTATTCACTAAATAGCCAATATCTAGCACCTAGTCAAGTTTAACCACTAGACCATTATCGCCAATTAACAAATGTTCAATTCTAACAATCATAATCTCACCAGTCACCATCTAGCAAAATACCACTAACCATCATTTAGATCCTTTCTTTATCTATCAACTAACATCTTTTATTATGTAGCATCATTAATACACAAATCCTCATTTAATAACTAATCGACATCATAAACTTAGCCCTCAATAGCAACTAATCTTCTCCAACACTAACCCTATCATCATCATTATCCACGTATTATCCATAATCGCTAGCTACTATATTTCAACTAGATAAGGTTCATTAACTAGTACATTAGATATCGATCCATCAAATACTATATTCACTTAATAGACAACAAGCTCTCACATTGGCCAGACCTTACTTAGGAAGAAAAGTCATAAGATCGTATTTCAACTGGAATCATAGCAATCACTGATATAATAATCAAGAATGTACCAAAATATATACATGCCATCAACAGTATTCAATCAATGAAATAATAAGAGTCATATCGCATCTTCCTTCGTCCCATATCAAAGAGATATGTACATAAACATATACATATACATATACATATACATATACATATACATATACATATACATATACATATACATATACATATACATATACATATACATATACATATACATATACATATACATACATATATATATGTCCATATTCTTAAACCATATCCTTTACAAGGATAAACAATTCCCAAATTTCCAATCAATATAAAAAATATGGTCATTTGCCCAATAACGTGTCCAGAATAATCTCAACATCATAATCACAATCTTAGGCCCATATACATATCCAGAACTCGCATCGATAAACATATTTATAAGTTGTAATATATCTATAATCATTTGAGATATAAGAGGAATAATATCAATAAGCATATAATAATCTCACATCTAGGAGCTATAAATTAATAAGCATATAATCATCTCACATCTAGGAGGCATAATATCAGTAAGAATATACTCATCTCACATCTAGGAGGCACAATATCAATAAGAATATAATCATCATACATCTAGGAGTCATAGTATCAATAAGCATATAATCACCTCACATCTAGGCGATATAATATCAGTAAGCATATAATCATCTCATGTCTGTAGGTCATGTATCATGGCTATGAGAAATGTCACCTCTCCAGACCAATTATCATATCTAATAGGAATATCATCTCTACAGGCCTAATAATCATAACTAATAGAAAAATTATCTCTAAGGACCCAACTCCATATCTAAGAGGAAATAGCATCTCTATAGGCCTAACATCATGTCTAAGGGGAAATAGCATCTCTATAGGCCCAAATATCAATATTCGAGGAAAATACATTGTCATTCAATAAGTCACGAAGTAACCTTATACTATGGTTTACTACCCTTAACTACGCCTAATATTCATAGCTAAGTCCACAAGGCTAACACAAGTCTTAGCCTAAGTGGGCTGGACAATCCCACTTCGAATCCTTAATTTCCATAATTAGACAAATTATATCTAAACTAGGCTAAGGTATATAGTTCAACTTCTTGATGTCAAGTAAGCTATATTCAAGCCTATGATAAGAACTTCGACTAAAACAAGGGCATTCAAGTCAACACTACCCAAATTACAATTTCAATACCACCACACTATCCCAAAAATCTTAAATATATTAATCGTGCTTCCAACGCTAAAAATACATCCCAAACCTAGCATTATATCATATCCACGCTACAAATTAATCCAAACTAAGGAGAAGGCAATAGGTTTCTAAAAGGTTATAAACATACCATCTTACGGGTCCAAAACCCTCATCTAATCCCCAAACATCAATAATCGAGGATGAGTTATTCTACTCATAATCAAGCCTAACATCCAAATTCACATGTAATATATATATCACATATCATCTATGAAGAAATATAGACAGAAGCCTACCTCAAAGCCGAACCACAAAACCTCCCACCATTCACCAAAATCCCGCCTTCATCCACAAGCCCAAAATGCTAACACACTATCAAAATAGTAATCTATTCATCAACATGAGTCTAACGATATCCATATTGCACCATTGTGCTTCAGGCCTAAAAATGACACCAAAAAAACTTTGTGGGTCTCACGTACGGAAAATGCATTTTCGAGGTTAACCCAACATGATATCAAGATCATACATTATCAAGAAACCATAACTCTCAAAAAATGGGTGAAAACAAAGTTAATTTTAGGCTAAAATCAAAGTCTAAGTGAATTTAGGATTTTGGGTCAAAAAATTAAGAAATTCATAAATAAATTGATGAAATCTTACCATAATCCGAGTGAAAATCGTGATAATAGATGTTTAGCAAGCTCCCAAGTCACCCACAATGATCAATTTTGAGTTATTACACTCATTTAGGGGTTTTAGGTCTCAAAGATGGGTCAAAATGGACAAAACGCGGCCTATAGAGTCCTTATATACCCATACCATGGATGGAGATACCACTATCGCGGTCCTAGGGGTCGCTATCACGCTAGCACGACCGCCATACACTTTCCCACGATCGTAAAATCATCAAAACTTTCATTCGAGATAGTTCAGGCAAAAAGTGGGGCCCACACCTATAGTTTCATTTTTTTCAACGAATCCCTCAATAGATCAAAATAAGTTTGGGAGCCTTGGGACTTGAACCAAATGTCCCCCAGCCTAAAATCGATGCTTCAGATATGATGGCGAAGTCAAATTTTCCATCCAAGATTGTTTCGACCAAATGTGGATCCCACACCCTTATTCCAATTTTCCAACTTTCCAGCCAATATGTTGAAATGAGCTCGGGTGCATTAGGACCCAAACTAAAGGTCTACGTAGCCTAAAATCGATATTCCATATCTGCTGGCACAGTTAAAATTTGCATTCGAGATTGTTACGTTGAAATTTTTACCTGGTGGCCATTTGAAACCAGCGAAGACTTTAAAATAGGGAATTGACTCTAAAAATCAAATGAACTGCCCGGTAACCGAACTGTCGGTCCCAGCAAGTCACAAATGACTTGGGGAAGCTATGGAGAAGATCAAATGGTGAAGATAAGCAAAAATATGAAAAATGACCGGAAGGGTCATTACACTAAAACATACGAACAAGTTACTAATCTTTCATGTAATCTTTTCTAATACACAACCACATCCAGTCCTCACCCCTTCTTCTATTTTGATATTAATCCTCTATTATATTTGAGTATTTCTTTTTTCCAATTGGTTCATGAACAATTACTCTCTTTAGTTTCCTCCTCTCTTTTGTGCGAACACAATTTAGCAAACTCATCCAATGGAAAAAAGAAGCAACGTTGTGTCCCTATTAAAAGAGATAAATTATTCAGTTTGACAATAGAACTCCATTACAAGAGTAGGCTACAGTTTACGCCAATATGTAACTACTCGATTAATTTAATTACCCTAGATATTCAATGTTGATTGACAAAAAATAGATCATATGGAAATTTTTGAGTGAATTTTAGTTACAAGATAACTAATGCAACAACAGAATTTTGTGGGATTCTATATAATTCATCTTTTTGCAAAAGATATTCTAGATTATACTATGGGTATATTATTACTGTTGTAAGCATGCTGGGTTTAATTATATGTTGGTAAGATATAACTTCATATCTTTTACAAATATACAACAACAACATACCCAGTGTAATCCCACTACCCAAAAAAGTGGAGCCTGAGCAGGGTAGAGTGTACTAAGTCCATATCAGTTTTATCATCACCAACTGAGAACATGTCTATTGCTAACAAGGCCTATTAGGAGGCTCATATTGTCACTAGTCCATATCTTTTATTAGAACTTATTATCCTCAAATAAGTTATAATATGTGATTATATATCTGAACAACTAAAAGTTCTAAAGAACAAACCTCATACTTGTTCAATATACCCTGCTAAAGTGAGCTTCATTCTTCCACTTGCTAAATCGCATATCTTGAACTATGGTAGAAAAAAAGAAGATATACCTAGTGCATGACGGGAACCCAATTATAAATGCCTAATGCATGTGTAGCCATCAATATATAAAAATGAAAACTGGTAATAGATTCTCACCACTCTAACAAAGACTCAGGAGGAAAAGAGGAGATGTGTCCTCATTAATTTCCATTATATACTACATGAATACCTTCGATAACATAGGACTGTTGTAATGTAACATTGTCTCGAGTACCAACTTTAGAGCCTCGTCTCAAGTCATATAAAGATATTCCTACTAACCTCCAAGATTTTCAAGACTCGTGATCAGATGTGGTAGTTACTGGTAGATAGTATATAATCATAACTATGGTACATAATGGGTTAAATAAAGCAGCAACAAGTAGACTTATTGATCAATTATGAATGGGGTTGGTGTGATAAGAGAACAATAAATTAGCTGCTTTAATGTTATGCAATAAGCTAAAGCTTCTTGCTTGTGGAAGTAAGTAGGAGTGTTGCATTAGGATCACATAAAAGAAACCCACGTCATTTTTTTTTCTGAGGGAGGGGGGAGGGGTGGATAGGTTATAAAAAGGAAATGGGAAACAAGAAAACTAGCATACCATTTTGGTCAGGAAAGAATATTTATGTTTTTTTATAAGTAAAGAGGGACTCTTTATTTGTGACATTTTTTTTATTCAAGAGACCTTTCTGTCTTGCCAACAGAATAAGCCCAAACCACTTCTCTTCTTCTCTGCGGATATTTTAGTTAGGACTTAATTGAACTATATAGCCTCTTCTTCAAATGAACTTTCATGATGATGTTATTCACAAAACCAACTTTTACATAGGTTAGCCCAACAAATTCTCTCTTAATAAGGGTGGCAAGTCAAAAGTTTCATTAATAAACACCAAATTGACACCCAAAGTATGTATAAGCTGAGTATAGGACTCAAGTTTATCTAATCATCACAAAGTATTCCCTCTTACACCAAAAATATACGTACAAAACTAAAATTGATAAATTCTACAACATTCTCATTCTGTTGAAGCGATCTAATTTCACAAATACAGACAAATGCTAGAAAGTCTATGTTTTTTTGGATAAAGAATGCATTAGAAAGTCTGTGTAGGACTCAAAGTATTTCCAGTGACCTGCTTACTTTTTCCTCTAAGTATGCTACAGACATCCTTAATGGGATGTGATCATTTCTAATATTTTCCAATTTTCAATATTTTTAAAATAAAATTAGAGTTTTATCAAGGCAAACAGATATATCAGCTTAAGCTCGTCAATCTACCATTTTATCCCAACGAAATATCTCATCCTCTAGGATAAGGTGCACATCAACCCTATTCAATAGTATTTAGTTCAGAATCTTAAGACTTCAGCAAATCAGCATACAACATACAAATCAAATTATAAATCAACAACACGAGAAAGTGCCAAATTAACCCCAAAATTTGTCTATACTTACCTTTGATGTCAATGCGAGATACTGATTGAGATGGACCAACAGTCTCTGATCAATCAGCATACAACATACAAATCAAATTATAAATCAACAACACGAGAAAGTGCCAAATTAACCCCAAAATTTGTCTTTACTTACCTTTGATGTCAATGCGAGATACTGATTGAGATGGACCAACAGTCTCTGATCCTTTATCAGGTGCCATAAAACTTGAATCTCAAAGCTTTAGAGTCTTCACTTATAAATTGCCAGTATAATTTCATTAGTGGATTAATTACTCTATGATTTAGCGGAAGACAATATCAATTATTTGAGCGCAAAATTTTGCAACGCTAATTAAAAATAATTAACTCTTAAGATTAGTTACATATTTTTGCATTGGATTTGTATCACTTACATTTCTATTGGGGTTATTTATTATAACAACACTAATAGTGTAACGATCCAAACCATCATTATAAGTGAAAATGCTCTGAAAATAAATTATGACAAATAGTAGGTTCAGTTGGGGTAGAAAAAATTTGAATTGGGGAGAAAATTGGCCCTAAAGGAATCGGATCAAGATGCCCAATTACGGACTGGGCTGGACAGTCAACAACTACTACAACAGTTGGGTAACCACTACAGCGGTAAAAAGTAGTAGCCTAGCCTAAGGATTTTTAAAAACCTTCTTTATTTTTATTTCTTTAAGTTCCCCCTTTCTTTAAAAATGCTCTGACAAACCCTCTCTCCCCTAACCATGAGATTTCATAGGCCAAGGTTCATGACATTTTTTAGAGGGAACTTGACATGGGAATATGTTTAGCACGTACAAGGCAACTCACTCCCCTTTATAGCAGTGTGTTTTACATAGAAGGTTATGGATTACTAGATGTTGTGCCCAAGCACACACGCAAGTGTACGTGGTCTCACAAAGTAATACAATGGCCTTAAATAAAGTTGAATATCGATCCCTCAGAGATGTGTATCAACAACTATCTAACTCAAGTTCAACTATTGAGATTAAAGTGGTGCAATGTAACCAAAAGAGTTTTGAATGTTTTTAAACTAAAAGTAAACTAAAATAATGCAAAAAAGTAAAGACTTTGGACAAGCAATGGATCAAAATCCAGGGTTAATGCACTGTGAATAATCATACTACGTTAATGCACTTCATTCGTTAGATTACTTATCTTGGTTGATGATTTGTAGGGTTTATCGTATGATCATGGTCTCCCGACCTCTAATCGTCTACCTAACTTAAACATTACAACTACATCGTTGAGAGAGGATGTAATAATCTAATTAGATGACTGAAGTTATCATCCTACATGTGAACCAAACAAGGCTTCTAGGTATATACCTATCCTAGTCGCTAAATCAAATTCCTTATTTTATAAAAGAATAAGAACCTTGTTCTATCTATCCCCACGTTCTATTTTCTTACTCCCCCTCCTAGGCTCATAAAGTCAACAATAGACGTATCCTAAGGGTAGCTAATCCTTAAAACAGTTATAAAAAGGATAAATAAACAACCAAATATTATAAGAAATCAAAATCAAATCAATTCAAAGCAATAGTAATCATGTTCTTGGCCTTAACCTCGGAATAGGGCTTTTAGCCACTCATGGACATAGTCGTAATCAAGATCAAAAAATACATGATATAATCCATTCAAAAAGTTAAAGTAAAAGAAGAAAAACTCCTAATTGAAGTATTTTCCAGCCTCTGTCAAAGTTTCCTAGTCGTCCAAGGTGTTTCCAATTGATTTAACGTGTTTATTTTATAATGGGACTTGATTTTCTGAAGTTTGCTTCTCATCACAATGTAGGGATAGTTTTTCGTGTCTAGCTCCATGACGTTGTCTTATCGCAGTGAGCTACTGGATTGTGCTACTCGAGAATTACCCCTCACCGCGACACAGGGCTAATTTTTCGCGTCTAGTTCCGCAGTGCAGGCTTATCGCGGTAAGCCACTAGATTTCGTTGACTTGAGCTTATCCTTCCTAGCTTTATTCTCTACTTTCCAAGCCAACTTCTCGTATCCACATGCTCAGCAAATTACTCCCCTCTCTTTATTCATCATTAACTTCTCCTTCATGCATCCAATTTTATCAAAATTTAGCCTTGCACAAACTAATCATGTCCATTAGATATGGAATGCAATTGAAGCTCAAATACAATAAAAATAACATATTTTCGCTCACAAGTTATCGTCAAAACAAGGCTAAATAAGCCCAAATAACAATATTGAAGTGCATAAATCCATCTTAGATCATCACCCCACACTTAAAGTCTTGTTCGTCCTCGAACAACTCTTTACTCTAAGCATCATAAGCTGAGGTGACTCCACACTTTTACTACAAGTAAGACACTCAAGCTAGTACTACAATGACTACATAAAATAAAAGTTTCTACACTAAGCATGTTACATACACAATTGAAAGCTCAAGAATACTACTCCAAAACATCCTAGCCTCAAGAACTAACTCACCTAGTTAGCAAACTCATACACATTGTTCAATCAAAGACATCAGATAATTCACCTAATATTCATCAAACATGTTCCCTCACAACAAGAGAGTTACCTATAATCACTCACATAAATGTTACTTTTAACCAATTAGGTACAAGAATCAAATTAATCTCACTCTCACAAGAAATTCACAAGTTACACATAATGAACCATAGGCTTTCCCTTAGTGTAGTACTTCACTAATATCAGAATGATGAAGTTTTAGATCAGATAGGTCTTTAATAGTTGTAATGTAGGCTAAGGGATGAGTCGAAACGATTTTGGCCAAGAATAGTGGCTATCTTCCCTGAGCGCTTTAATACATCACATTTTTCAATTAAGACCAATTTGTAACTACCAACTTACACCACTTTTTTCTACCCACATATTTTGTTTTGCCCCATCTCATTAAGCTCATTCACATACACTATGGTGGGAGTATGTTATGTACATATTATTCGATCTTACCTTTCTTCACATCCATTATACGTTACGCACCCCTATGATAGCCACCCTCAACTTAAACAATTGTCTTAGTTGAGGTGCACAATGTCCAAGGAGGAACAGGGCCAAAACAGGTTCATTGTAACACGACTGGGCTAAAAATGGGAATTTCTTTAGCACAAATTTCTCTAACTCCCAACCACAACACAATAATTTTCACACACCAAATAACTATTACTTTGGGGCTTCATTTCACCTTTCTCCTACTTAAATTTTAAACTCCTTAACTTAATTAAGTTTACACTAAAGCTCATAGGAACTTGAATCAAATTAAGGTCAATCAAAGAAAGGGATTAGGCTACATATGAGGCTGCCAAAGAAAAAGCTAAAGTCTCAAAGGGGCTAACTAGGATTATGCACAACGGTAGGTAAAAAGAAGGTATAAAACATGGCTATCAAAGAAATGCCTATATCATCTCCTAAACCCATACTCTTTATTTCACTTTGCACACGCATCAGGCAAGTTCTAGACATCACATGCAACAAGAAATATACAACACCTCAAACACACATGGCACATGCTCAACTCAAGCAGGATCATCAGACTCTTAACTAAATAATCACATGAATTCAACTTTAAAACAAGTATAAGAGTCATAATCATGAGCCTAGTAGTCTCAAAAATAGTAATTCACACAATCAATATATTTTTTACAACAAAATACTTGCATCATGCAATCACATATAGCACCAACTAGACCATCCAACACTTATTCATAACACAAATTTTTAAAAAAAAATTACTCCTAAAATTGAGAATTTTCCCAACCCACTTAAAAATCTACTTTGTCCCCAAAGTATACTTTTAAAAGTAGAGATAGAAGTACTCCCTAAGGCTTGCATCACCCAATCACATATATCCCCAAAAAGAAAAAAAGGCAAAAGTAAAAACGAAAAAAGAAAAGTAATCAAAAATAAGAAACCGAAAGACAAGAACTCTTGTGGGATTTTGAATTAGAAGGGACAAAGAAGTTTCTTAATTAAGTGAGGGTCTTTCAAGTTTTAAAAATTAAGTAAAAGAACAAAAAAAAATTGTTTTTTTTTAATATTTTCGCTCCAATAACTAACGAGGTTGTCTCAATAACTATAGAAGTTTTCTAAACAACTATTAAAGTTGTTCAACAACTGTGTAAAGTTGTTTGACAACTATGCAAAGTTACAATGTATTTGTTGAACAACTGTTCTAATTATTTAAAGAATTTTATTTTTTTAACTTAATAATATTATGTAACCAGTTGTTTTAATTAAAGACTTAGGGTGTTTGAGCTCATTTTTCTCTTGTTAGACGTCATCTTATCTTCTTCTTCCTTGTGTACGACGCCATGGATTGCTGCTCATCAAGAAATCAACAAGATTGAAGTTATTTCTCAAGTTTTCAAAAGTAGATCTGAGTTCTAAACAGCTAACCATCAACTTTAAACCTCAATTCTTTAGAGTTAGACATTATTAATCACTTTTAGCTCTCACACAAGTATTTTTTTAACTGGCCTCATCAAAAATTATCTCCATCCTTGAGTGAAGATTGACAATCTAGCTATCAAGGTAACTCTTTTCTAAACATCAAACAATGAATGCTCTAATCAGATCTTGTTATATCATCATTTGGCCGTTTCACACACTGAACCCTTCTTGAAGATTGAGCCTCCAAGAAAGATAATACCACAAATCAAAAAGGTTAAAATGGATGAAAGCTTCAAATATCTTGACTTCAATGGATTTCTTTTGAAGGTTAGAAATTAGACCATTCTATGCTTCAAAATCTGGTTTTCTTTCTCTGCTTAGTCTCACTCAAACTTATGGTATGTATTATTTCTATAATTTTATGAGATTTTGTGATTCATTTGGTGTTTGATGAAAAATTGTAATATTGATTCTTCCTACAAAATCCACTAACTTGAAAGCTCCAAATACCACCTGAATCAAGCAATGTAGGGCGTACCCAAACTTGAATCTACATCAAAAGGTTACAGTAGGAGTGAATACGATCCACTTGTATGCAATAGGTATTATAGGTCGACCGAGAAAAGTAGAAAATAAAGCATACAAAATACATACTAAGGGCACGTCACCTACAATCAGAAAATGTCCCACAATAGTAGCCCACACCGCTTGCACTAACAACTCTATAATATCACATATGCTGTAACAAACTAGAAGAATCACAAGTATACAATATAACATGTATAGGTAGAACAAGAAAGGACGGTATATATATACACAAGATCATCAAGTACAAGCGTAGAAAGATATAACAATCAAATAAGTAACAAGTCAAACAGAAATACAATCACCTAACAAGCATAATGAAGTAGATACAATGAGAATGTTGATAATGATGATGATGATGCACGAGGTTATCGCATAACCTTCGAGGCCGTCACAGTTTTTGTATACACCTACGAAGCTAAAGTTTCCTGATGTAGGACCCATAGGGGGTTCATCAACCCGTATACAATTTATATATCATATCTCCTCCCCTACACATCCTCGTAGAGGGTTTTATAAGATATCACAATATCTCCTCCCTAGCACATCCCTCAGGAAGGATTTTATAAAAAGGTGTTGCTAGTATTTCTCAGTATTTCCACAGTGGTACCATTGTTTCATAAATAAGTACGATATGCGGATGTAATGTTCATAATAAATCACAATGTTTATTTCTAAAACAAACCACATGATGTATTTATACAACAAAGGACAATGATATATTTCCACAACCACGTGCTCCAATATCCACTCATTATTTACTTTCATCCATGAATTTCCAAATGTTTCATATGCCAAGAAAATATTAATATATCACAATAAACAAATGGTACCCCCAACATATTTTTTCATCAACAATATCTAATTAGTCACATGTGTATAAGGCTATCAACATCATATAAAACCCGGCATGATCACACATACCACATAATGTCTCAAAATCAACAATTATATCACATATAGTCCCCTACATGGCCAAAACATATTAAGATAGCCAATATAATGATTAGTTCTCATCCTTTTAATATGCATTTTTATACAAATTAACTACCCAGCACAATCTGAAAGAGTTAAGCCTTGACCTCCTCAAATGCCGAAATCGGTCCGCTTTACTTCAATCTCGAAACCCTACTCCTCATGAACGAACCCAAAATCAACTAAAACATCAAAATTGTAAGACCCTAAAAAATTTAATCACTTGATTTTTTACCTTTCCACGTGCGTAATATTAGTTTGTAACTTTAGTTATGTTTGGGGATGTTAAAAGGGTAATTTGGAAAAGTTTTGGAACTTTTGGAAAGGTTCGGGTATATTTTGGAACTCTGAGGTAGTATGCCTCTACGATATCAATGGACTACAGAGGGTAGCCTCCGTGATATTAGCATGGCATGGAGGTAAACTTCCTCGATAATAGCTATAGCACCCCAAAAGTACACCCTGGGCGTCACACGGTGCTTACAGTCCCGAGGGACCACAAGCTAACCCATGAGCTGGTACTTGCTGTGAGCACTGGATAATAATATCATAATTGCAGAAAAATAACTGATATTGCTATAAGGTTTTATTACTGAATCAATATGGAAATATGAATCTAGAAAGAAACTGTTTGAATCTAACAAAATACTGATAAACTGACATGTCAACTAAAAATTTGAATACTGAATATCTAACTCTAATGTCTGAAAAAACTTTAAAACTGAATGACTATGAGTTGATGGGACAGGCCCCAACTAACTCTGCTAACTACTAAAATAGAGATATGGAGTAAAATAATCTATTCTCGGATGATGAGGACTCACCACTGCTAATGTACTGCTGATTGCATGAGAAATGAAGTCTAAGCGTGATTTTGGAACTGGGCATCTGAACCTATGATATGATACATCATAGCGTAAGAAAAATGTATGCGATCAGTACTTTGAATGTATTGGTATGCTAAATGAGGTAGGCTGATATGCATGGTTTCATAAACACGAATAAGAATTATTTAGAGATACATGTAAAACATGGAGTACTGAATAGAGAAATTAAAATCTGTAGATACTGAAAAATATATGTAAAGCATGTAAATACTGTGTATGTATGAAAGTCTGTAAATACTGAAGATACATGAAATCTAAAGATATTGAGGATGCATGACCAAGCATATAACATGAACTGAGTGAAATCTATAATCAAAAATACTGAAATAACTAAAATTTGTATGCTTTGGACCAACAACACTAAGACTGAATAACTGAACTGGGACTGTAACTGAGACTGTATTCGAGACTGTGGGAGGTATCATCTAAGCGATATACCCCAATCTGAGCTAATCGGGGTCCAACATGTAACCCTAGTTGGAAGGGTGTTAATATCGTACCACGGGTACTAACACTGACAGTGTAGATCCACTATACTGATATAATGTCCAAAGGACTAAGGATGTCAAACCTGAACTGACGGGTGATCCCGGTGAGATAGTCAAGCCTAATCTGATAGGTGACTTCTCATATCCTATGATGTTATGTACTTCTGGAGTATAGGGACTGCTACTAGCGACTCTGCCTATTTGATGGGGAAGTCGCCATCCCTACTCTCACTCGATGCTAAATCCTACTCCCAACTAAATGACATTGAGTTACTGACTATTTCTGAGTTTAACTGACTGTTCTGATAATGCTCATAATATAATCTGAAGTTATTCTGAAGATACTAAAATGAGACTAAGTAAACAATTATGATTTTCGGGTATTCAATATCCCCAAGAACCAAAACAATAATAGTATAACGACACAAAATCTTAAGGGACATAGCATGAAAGCTTTTATCAAACATTTATTCTTGTAGGCATTTTAGCAAACACTTGTAGATCATAGTTTAGTCAAGTCATGGGAATGATATGAAACTTGTAGTAATAGCATGAATTCAACATGAATAGAACTACATCATGATTTAATTCAATGAATGATAACATTAAAACATGGAGAATTGAATATCAACAATAATTTCATTGAAACATGGCATAAAATCATAGTTCATGGAGATTCATGGGTGAAATCACAATTTAAAATCAATTAACTTGAAAAGATCATATTTTTTTAATTTAAATAGGGTACTTGGACTCCATGGATGAAAGGAATCCATGGATGAACATCTAACATACCTGGGATAATGAATTTCTTGAAGTTCTTGGTAAGTTCTTGAGGATTGGTCTTGAATTTGAGAGCTAGGGTTTATTATTCTTGAAGAGGGTTGATTTTAATTTGAGAGAATAATGTAGAAGTGAGCAAATAATGCTCTCTTAGGGCTAAATCTCATATTTAGGCGGACTTGAGGTCATGGGAAAAGACTAAGCGACCCCTGGAATTTAAAATCGCAGAATTTAGTAATAGCTAAATTGATTTTAACTAAATTAAAGATGAATTGATAAGTTCACTTACAATTTCAATTAATTTTATAATAATTACATGATCAACTAAGTGTATTCGTCGTGAGTGGAATGATCAATTGACCAGTTTTATTTGAATAATTAAAATTAAGCAATTATTTGTAATAACTAAATTTATTTAACTAAATTTGTTCATATATCACTTGGACATTACTTCATAGGTGATTTTGTAAGTAAAATTATGATTTTTGTTGAATTTCTTATTTGGTTTATCTGCTACTGCTACAATGGATAGAACCTGCAACATGAATCCAACATATGAGTCATGTGTTGCAACAGGTGAATAATCTGTTGCAACAGATTATTCACTTGCTGCAACATATGACCCATATGTTGGATTCATGTTACAACACTATAATACGAATCCAATAGATGAGTAATCTATTGCAACATATGACTCATATGTTGCAATAGATTAGTCATATGTTGGAACAGATTACTCATCTGTTGCAACAGATAGATTACCCACATGTTGTTGCAACATATGACTAATATGTTGCAACAGATCAGTAATATGTTGGAACAGATTACTCATCTGTTGCAATAGATTACCCACATGTTGTTGCAATATATGACTAATATGTTGCAACAGATCAATCATATGTTGGAACAAATTACTCGTCTGTTGCAACAGATTACCCACATATTGTTGCAACTTATGACTAATAAGTTGCAACAGATAAGTCATATATTGAAACAGATTACTCATCTGTTGGATTCACGTTACATGTTTTATCCATTGTTGGAAAAATAGCAGGATTAGATACACCCAGATGAGAAATTCAACTAAAAATTATAATTTTACTTACTAAAATCACATAAGTAACACACGCTAAGAACATCAATATTTACCAACAAAATCAATATTGTACAAATACAAATAACAAAAAACATCAAAAAAATAATAACAAACACCAATAAATCAACAGTTGTTTGTTCGATTTGGCCAGAAAGATGTCTTTGAAAAAAAATAAAATTCAACACTCACTTTTTTTACAACAATGTTCGACAACAAGAACTACAGTAACAATAAAAAATCATATTTCACTCCGAAAAGAGAAGAAAGAAATACCACAAATTAGGATATTCTTGAGTCCCCACTGTAAATTTAAGTAACAAATATTAAAATTGTTAACTCATACTAGAAAGAAGTTAACTCAAGTTCCTCGTTTTCTTCATAACTAAAAAGCCCTAATTTTGTATATGTGAAAATAAAAAAAAACGATGAAGAACTCGAAGTTATTGTCGCCGGAGAATGTTGTCACGTCGACTGACGGTTGAAAGTAAAAAAGGAACGGGCAAGAACTCAAAATATTTATCGCCGGAGGTTGAAGTTGCAGAAGATTGAAGGAAGAAATTTGAAAAGTTGTTGGTTTGGAAAAGTTAGAGAGAAACTATCGAGAAAAAAAAAGGAGAGACCATTGATTTGCAAAGGGGGGAAGTTTTGTGGGAGAGGGTTGATTTGTATTTTTGAAAAAATTAGAAAGTTTTGAAAATATTAATCAAGTCCACAATTAACTTAATTAAGTTTCATAATTATGTTTGACCTTTTAAGTTGGTCAATGTCACCAATCCTTCATTCAAGACTTAAATAACACCTTTCCTTCAATTTTCTCTGCATTTTTGTAAATTTACCTTGCTATAACATCATACTCAAATATTATGCAATAATATTTTATAAGAAATATATAATGTACAACATAAAATACCAAAATATTTATGGTAATCATCATTAATTATCATGCACACAGTAAATTCTAAGTATGAATATCTAATTTAAAGAAAAAATTGTATTTAAATGATGCACATCAGTTATTACATAACTTTACTAGGAAAAAGTTACTAATATTTAACTCTTTTATATTCAAGCTCTTTCTAATTTTTCTTCTTTTTTTTTTTAATAACTGCATATATATATATATATATATATATATAGCAACCATAAAATCTTGGCTTAAATCATCGATAGTCTCTTAAACTTGTTTCAAAATTTCACTTGGACCCCTTAACTTAGACTTGTACCTATTGAACACCTAAATTATTCAAAGCGTATACCTATAAGGCACAAATCGCTAGTGTGGCAAGAAAAGTATAACCCACTCTCCTTAGGTGCGTGATTGATACCAAATAATATTTTATTTTTATTTTTATTAAAAAAATTATACTTAAATTATTTCATTAATACAATTTTTATATAATAATAATTTCTTAATTTAAAAAAATAAAAAAAATAAAAAACACCCCACACCCCGCCACCCCCCAAGCCGTTGTCTTCCTTGCCTCTTTGCCATCATTTCCTCCGCCACACCACCAACTGTCGCCGCCGGCCAAAAGGAGAAGAAAAAAGATTCCACAATTTTAACACATAAATAGACGTATACTCCCTCACATTTTGGACAACTTACTCACTTTTCCACTCCATTTTTCATTTTTGATTCTCAATAACCAACCCACACACACATGGACACACAAAAGACACCACACACAATATACTCACATACCACTCACACTATGGCGTCTCTGATGTCACACTAAAAACAAAGAATACACTCCTCACACAGGGGCAGACCTAGGTGAGAGAGCTCATAGCAGTCATGGGGTGAGGGGAAAATGAAAAAAACTGTAAAACAGAAAAAATGGATAAAAAAAATAAAAAAAAATTCAACGAAATTTCATTTTTCCCGACAAACTTAATATGAATATGAAATTATTAAAGAATTCAAATTCTAAAGAACTCACAATATAAAAAAAAATCATAAATATGAATTGATGTGTGAGAAAAAAAGTGAAATTGAGGATGTGTAGAAAGAAAGTGAAAAATAAAAGATATATTTGAAATTATTTTTTTTAAAAAAATTGAGTTTTGCGGTTAGAGAAAAAGAATAACAAAAGTCAAAAAATAAGAAGAAAATGGGGAAGAAGGGGGGTGGGGGATTGACATAATTATTTTTTAATAATTATTTGGGATCTCAATACCACATGTCATCTTTTAATTGGTCGTTCTTGTCATGTCACCATAAGTATGTTACACACTTCACAATTTTCTCTAAATATTTGAAAATGCCTCTAATAGGAACAATTTTCTAGATAATATAGGTATTCAATAGATACAAGTCTAAGTTGACGAGCCCAAGTAAAATTTTGAAACAAGCTTAAGGGCATATCGATGACTTAAGCCTAAAATTTCTGAGCAAACACTAACAGTATGGAGAAATTTTAATGTACTCCCTCCGTTTCATAATAGTTGACCCCTATAAACTTGGCACACCCATTAAAAAAAATATTTATTAGGAGTCTATTTTACCAAATTAGCCTTACTAATTATGCTTTGAAAATATAAATTTAAATATATACAACTTATTTAGTCATTTAATGATAAGGATATTATTGAAAGAATATATTAAAATCCTCTTAGTTTCATCATTAAAACAACTAAATTAAAATAAATATTTTTAGAAAGATGGCAACTAAAATAAAACGCAGGGAGTATATACCAAGTAAATAATGGAAAGGTAAAAATGCACTTAGGAGTAATTAACATGTTCCACAGAAACTAAGCAAAATGTGAGGGACCACTCTCCGATCTTTTCATCGAACGCTTAGTGTTGACCCAAAATTTTGAATCAGATTTGAAAATTTATTACAAAAATCTTTTGATCATAAATTTGAATCAGAATTTGAAAACCAGTCTTCAAAAAAATTTTAAGTCCAAAAACTGACCTACACTAATTTCTAGGAAAAATTTCACTTTCACTCACTTCAATTTTTTAAAAAAATAAAATGCATATCCAAATACAATTTCAAAACTCGATTTTTCAAGTTTGAGTTTCAACTTCAAAATTTATGATCATATTGAAGCTAAGAAAGTGGTACATACAAAAGATCAGGCAAAGAGCAGACTTACTCTTGTTCTCATTTCTGGTAAGAATTTGACTAACTTGGTGTACAACAAGAAGCATGTTTTTTGTTTTTTTCTTTTTTAAATTTGGCGCAGGAAAAGGGGAAATTGAAAGGAGATTATAATGTGGAGAATAGAAACCTCACCAACAAGGTGAGAGTTCTATCTGAACTATAAGATTCTCCGTACAAGGGGGGTTCTGTAATGGAAACCATCTCCTTCGATAAAAACTGAGGAAGATTACACTTGTACAACTGTTACTGCATAGAATACATCAGACACTTTTGCATGCCAATTTTTCAGTTTCTATGTGTTTCAAGTTTAACCCTCATTCCACGGCCTGTACCCCTTAACCCAAGAAAATAAAATAACTTAATGAACAAACAGGATAGGTGATCTTCCACCTTTCCCTCACCCCACCCCTTTCTCTAAAACCATGCTAAATGTCATCAACTGCTTAGAATACAACCAAGAACGAAAAGCCATGCTAACTAGAAATACAAATGATAAGCATTTAGTTGAGACTCGGTTTGGCAGCGTTCAACTGTCAATGGCATTAGTAGATGAGGGTGGTGATTGCGACAGCTGGTTATGAGTTTGAGACTCGGTTTGTGCCTGAGGCTGTTTCGGCTGCTCAGCAAACCTGTTCATTCTTTCAAGCAATTGGGTTGCTTTTCTTCTGCCTCTTTCTGTGCCATTTTGTGCTAAATCCATCAAAGGACCCGTCAAACCAAGTCGATGCGCTTCGACCAGATGATGTTGTTCGCCAGAGCAGAGGTGTACTACAATTGCAGATGCGTTTTCTTTGTTTCTGGGAGAACCATTTGAGATCACATCCACCAAAACAGGAACTGCTTCTGCAGCTCCAAGAGCTGCTTTCCCTTCTGGGTGACTCGACAAGATTGCTAAAATAGCAAGTGCTTCATCAACCATACCACCTTGAGGTTCTGTGAGCAGTCTCATCAGTGTAGGTATGACTCCAGCCCTTATCGCCTTGCCCTTATTCCCTTGATAAATGCATAGATTGAAAAGCGCTGTAGCTGCGTCTTTCCTTCCCCGTTGTGTACCTTCACTTAATAATGCCACAAGCGGAGGAATTGCTCCTGAAGAACCAATGGTGACCTTATTTTCATCAATAACTGAAAGGCTGAAAAGGGTGGCTGCTGCATTTTCACGTGCTTCCATGCTTCCCTTCTTGAGTACATGCACAATACCAGGCACTGCCCCTGAATTTACAATATTTCCTTTATTGTTCTCACATATGGAAAGGTTAAGAAGTGCTGTAACGGCATGCTCTTGAGTTCGAGAATCAGGTGTGGATAGAAGATGGACGAGCAGAGGAATGGCACCCGCTTCAGCTATTGCAACACGATTATCAGTATTACGCTTAGCAAGAAGGCGGATTTCACATGCAGCGGAGCGTGCCTCTTCAGGGCTTCCTGATTTGAGCTTTCTCAGGAGATTTTCTATCTTCGAGTGTTCAGCAGGGGTGCATGCAGATGCAGACTTGTTGGGTTGAGAACTGCCTGGCCTTTTGGGTGGTTCAATCCCATTTGCTTCACACCACTGTGCTATAACGCTACGCAACACATAGTTGGGTGTCAGAGATTTGCTTGTGAGGGCTTGTTGGGTCTTGGGACAAGTGCTATGTCCATCTTCCAGCCACTTCTCAATACAAGAGCGTTCATAGGTCTGCAAGTCGAGTAAAAATTAACCTATTAAAAATGAAAATATGGAAATTACAACTCCACCTTTAAATGAAGTATTATCTAGTAGAAATCACATGTCTTTTTTCAAAGGATGAAGGAGCCGTCACTAGCGGGAGAAAAGTAGCAGGAGATACAAAGGAGTTTCCTTTAACAGTGGAGCTGAACCAACGATCGACATTGAACCCTTGTCCTTAGCTGTGGATGAGTTGAGCAAGATGCAAGGTGAGTTTCCATTACTATTGATGATCTTGTGTTTATTGACAAGACCAACGACTGTTTCAACCAAAAGCTTAAACTTTGAAGAAATGCTTTAGAGATTATGGGTTTAGGACAAGTAGAAGTTTGAATACATGCACAAGAAGTTTAGTCAACATGAGAAGAGAAAAGTGGAGGTAAGACTACATGGGATTGCGGTACCAAAATTTAAGCAATTTAGATATCTAGGCTCGTTATTTCAAGAGAATGGAATGATAAGATGATTCATAGAATCAAAACCATATGATTGAAATGGAGAAGTGTTATCGGGCTGTTATGTGATAGAAAGAAGCCTACCAAAGTCAAAGATAAGCTCTACAGAATAGTTATAAGATCCGCAATGTCATATGGTAGTTAATGTTGGGCCACGGAAGTCTAAGATATCCACAAGATTAGTGTTGCATAAATACAAATGCTAAGATGGATGGCGCTCATACAAGATTTTAGATAAGATAAAAATGATTCACATTAGCCCAGAAGGTGCAAGTAGCACATATTGAGGATAAAATGAGAGGTCTTTTGAGATAGCTTTAGGTATGAAACTATCTATTACTTCTATTACAACATTTATTTACATAGGGTTAACTTTTTTTTCACTTTTATTTGGTGTGACTATGAAATGAGTTGCGCTTAAATGAAACAGTGAGGATTCATATAAGCCAATCCCAACTTGTTTGGAACCGAGGCATAGTTGTTGTCTTGTTTCTATTGATGTTTGATCAGCAAATTTGAACCAACTCACTAATATGTAACCTTGTTCGTACATGGTGATTTTACCTTTAGCATCTCTTCTCTAGAAAAAGCTATAACCACTAGTTGATATGATGGTTCTTTTTTATTTTACAATAACTAGTAGATGTGATAGTTCTTCAAAATCATTTCTTAAAGGTGAAAACATAAATAGCCACTTAAGTTTTCCACAACGATCAGATAGACATTGACCATTTACACATTTCTACTTGGCAAATATGTCTCTCGTAGACACTTCACGTTGGCATGGGAAAGTACGAGTATTTTAGTTAAATTTTAGCGTGTGAGGCCTTTATAAGACCTTTCCCTTTTTTTTCCGAAATAAAATTAAATTTGTATGTGGGCCATTCTGCATTACCTTTTTTTTCTCACTCTTTAATCTCTCAAAAACAGTACCATATTTTTTCCACCCAAAACTCCATGTGAACTTTCCTCATCCCAACATCAGTAGTTCTACCACCTTCAACTATAAATCCACCGCCTCTCTTTGAACCTTGACACAAAAGAATTAAAAAACAAACACAAGCTCACATTGAGTTCAGCTATGGACAACCTTCAAGGTTCAGCTGTCGAGTTCCACTTATACCCGATGGACCATCAAAGTTCACCCATGGATAAACTTCATGATCACTGAATTTGGCCTCACTCTTTTAGCTTTTGCATGTTTTGAGTTTTTGATTTTCCCTACAAATAGAGGAGAAAAGAGAAGAAATAGCGGGAGAGCATAATGGAGTAGTGGAGCCTTCACAGGAGCAGCGGTCAGAGATTACTCCGGCGATCCCAGAGCATCTTATATTTTTTTTTTAACTTTTTCGATCTTCGTTTGCTTAAAATTCCTTCAAAAGAAAGAAACGGAAGAAGATGAGTGAGAGAGGGTTCTGTTTTGGCGATGTTGTTGGGACCAGGGGTGACAGAGGGTTCTGTTTTGGGGAAGAACATGGGCGAAAGGAGGTAAGGCAGAGGGGGGCAGAAGGAATAAAAAGAGGGGAGGGGGCACTTGCCTAGTTGAGAGTAAGGAAAAAGATATTTTCTTTAAATGTATTTCTTTATTTGGTAATTACATGTGTGACATTATTTTTTACGAATTGTATGTGTTGTTCTTTAATTGGTTATTTGACTCGTCATTGGCGAGTGTAACTACGCACATAGTCTGTGGGACTCGGGTGTTTATAAGCCACGTTTTTTCCGACAATAGGTGTATCTGGTCATTCAGATAGTTAAAATGTTTAAGTAATCATTGGAGACAACTTGAAGCGAATATCTATGTATTTCGCTTACCCTAGAACACGCATATTGTTAGAATATGAGTAGGAATAAGAATAGCATATAAAATCCTACTTGGAAAAGGACTGTAATGTAGTGTGAAAAGGATTGGAATGTATTGTCTATAAATAGGGCCTCAATGTAATAATGTAGTTACAACAATTCAATAATATTCTTCCCTTATATTTCTTCACATGGTATCAAAGCTTCCACGATCTTGGTAAAAGAATCAAAGAGCTTCCGCTGCTAGCGGGCGGCTATAATCCATATATGCCGCCTGTCTGGCCAATGATTATGTTAGCAAAAGTTGGGTCATTGACTCACTGTGTATCTTTCTAGTGACTATTTTCTCATATCTTTGCGTAGCACCATGCATCTGTCCGGTGAGTACTTTTTCATATCTATTTTTCTTAGCACCGTACTTCTTTTCGGTGACTATTTTCTCATATCTGATTTGCGTAGCACCGTGCATCTTTTCGGACTACTGTCTCATATCTGAGTTGCATAGCACCATGCATCTTTCTGGTGACTCCTCAGATTTAATTTACATAGTTCCGTACGTCTTCCGGTGACTCCTCAGATCTTTTTCAATAGGGTCGTGCCATCATTCCGACCCTGCCCATATAATTTCTCTTTTCCAGTAGGATCGTGCCGTCATTCCGACCTTACTCATATAATTTCTATTTCTCAATAGGGTCGTGCCATCATTCCGACCCTACACATATTTCTCTTTTTCAGTAGGGTCGTGTCATCATTCCAACCCACCCATATACTTTTTTTTTCCTCAGATTGTAGTCACTTTTCAGCCATCAAATCTAATAATCCAGCGTGTGAGCATGTTTCGGCTAAGTTTTCGGTGACTTTCATGTTCAAGATCTACTCGTCTCTTGATTTCGAGATGACCCGTATATTTTATACCAGTTTTCGACAATTTTCCAACGACACATCGACTTTACGGCAATATTTACTACTCAGATCATTTTTTCAATTTGTTCCGTTTCAATTGAGGTCTCCCAGACGTCCAAAGCAATCCTTATCAGTTTTCTTGCAGCTATCTTCACCAAGTCCCTCACTGATTCTCATATTAGTTACATCCATAACAAGCTTGGTACATATGTCTTCTATGCACCAGCTTGAGGGGGAGTGTTAGAATATGAGTAGGAATTGGAATAGCATATAAAATCCTACTTGGAAAAGGATTGTAATGTAGTGTCCTATTAGGAAAAGGATTGGAATGTATTGTCTATAAATAGGGCCTCAATGTAATAATGTAGTTACAACAATTCAATAATATTTTTTCTCCTATATTTCTCACACATATCAAATACTGCTGCCTAATTATTATGTTTTTGAGTAATAATACTGCTGCCTAATTGAAACATATAGATTAGAGATCTGTTGCGATCACTCATAAATTATAATTCTGACAGACAACTAATAAGTACACATAAACACCGAAGCAAGATATTAGTTATCTATCCTCGTAAATGTATGACGAGATGAAAGGGTAAAATCTGGTAATGATGTCTTTCTGTAATGAATGAATAAGCAAAAGATAGATTCAACTAAATTTTATACCAATAGGCTAAAAGGAACCAGCATCAATACCTGCCCAGTTGAAACAATGACAGGATCTCTCATCAACTCCAGGGATATAGGGCAACGAAAATCATCTGGTATAACTGTGACCTTCTGGCTTCTGTCTGCAGATGCTTGTCCACTAACAGTTGAAGACTTATCCCTTGCATAAGAATCAATGTTTGGATTCTCAGTCTGTACGAAGTCCTTAATTTTCTTTAGTAGCATTGACATCTTCTCTATTCTCTCCTCGGGATCTCCATCAGTAGCAATGACCATTTCATGCAAAGCTAGTGATTCTTGTTTAAGGTCATCTAACTCAGTCAGCTGTAGCTTATCAACTAAACTCCTTAGGACAGCCTGATCTACAGCGGCATCATTACTCCTGTTATAAAGAGATAGCAAATCTTCATGCAGTTCAACATCAGGTGTCTCAACCCTTCCTTTGGCTCTTCGGAACTGAGAAAGGACAAGTTCAACCTGAAAGCAGAAGAAGTTATAGATGGTGAAGAACTGCAAATGAAATGTGTTTAACCGTAGGTCATTTATTCCATCAAGCTATATGCTACAAAAGATGAATATCGTACTTGAACCACTCTAATTTCCGATACACTAATATATGGCGTGAACCTATTCACTTGTCTAGTTCTTACGGTTTTTGAATTCAGAGAAAATTAATAGATCTATTATGTCAAATTAACACATGTTTGGCACATCCTTGGACAGTGAAGAACAATTATTTTTTTCAAAATGATCTCGTAATCATGAAATATAAAAAATCGAGACACAAAATAGTGAAATACGTAGGGGAATGATGTCAAGTACTTATATTGCTTCTTCCAGAACAACTTATATTGCTTCTTCCAGAACAACCTCCCCATTTGGAATGAAGAGTTAATTAGAAAATGGCATGTACCTGTTCTTTAACTTCGTCGGATATCTCAAGCTTTTCATAATAAATTCCACTCAAAGCTTGTTCAAGCTGAGATGTAAGCTCTTGAAATTTATTCATGATATGCTCCCTTTCTAGCACCTGCAAATAGGCACCATTTCCTTCAGACTTCAGAATTTAAATTAAATTCCGTAAGGGAATGACTCAAAAATAATAAATGGCAGCATATTAGAAGGACATCGATAAAAGCAAAGCCAACTCTTTTCATATAAGGAGATTGAATTAGTGTAGAGCCAACCTACTAATCTTAAAGAGCCAATCTTGAAAAATCTTAGTTGGCTGGCAGCAAAAACAATCATAATAATAAATATCCGAAGGAATATTTCATTGTGGCTAATTTGCAACATCCTATCACTGATCTAATGCTTTGTAACAAAATGAAATCTTCTCTATAGGATTTCATAAGATTCTTCAATGTAGACACAATAACTCCAATCAGAAACAAAATCCAACAGATGAACATATAAGGAATTTACTAG
The DNA here is from genome assembly GCA_030864215.1 of Capsicum pubescens. Taxonomy (NCBI): domain Eukaryota; kingdom Viridiplantae; phylum Streptophyta; class Magnoliopsida; order Solanales; family Solanaceae; genus Capsicum; species Capsicum pubescens. The sequence continues at coordinate 156,332,974 of CM061548.1, forward strand.
GATTAATTTGTTACTATATTTGCTCCAATCATTTCAGCAAGCAAACAATTTCCTTACCAAATTTCAAATTTATCGTCACAATTACAAACAGCAAAAGCAAGGAAATCACAAATAAAAAAATACAAAAAGATCACCTGAACGAACTTGCATTTAACTTCAAACACCATAAGCAAGGAAAAGACAAATCAAACAGAAAAGATCTAACTAAAAAAATCACCTCAGCGAACTTGCTATTAATTCCAATCAGCAGAAGCAAGGAAAACACATATCAAACAGAAAAAATCTAATTTAAAAACATCAGCTCATTGAACTTTAGAAAAAATTAGAATGCTCATTGAACTTGATTTTAATTTCAAACACCAGAAGAAAGCAAAACACAAATCAAACAGAATAATCTAAAAAATAAATACATCACCTCAACGAACTTGCTTTTAATTTGAAACACCATAAGCAAGGAAAACACAAATTAAACAGGACAAAAATTAACTATTAAGTAAACCAGCTCATTGAACTTGATTTTAGTTTTCAAACAACACCAAACAAGGAAAACACAAATCAAATCGAAAAAATAAAAAATCAACTGAACGAGCTTGCTTTTACTTTCCAACACCACAAGGCAAGGAAAACACAAATCAAATGGAAAATAAAAAAAGAAGCTGACCTGTCCGAACTTGCTTTCAATTTCAAACAGCAAAAGCAAGCAAAACCCAAGTCAAACAGTCAAAAAATCATCTGAACGAACTTGCATTTAATTTCAAACAACACCAGGCAAGTAAAACACAAATCAAATCGAAAAACTCAGCTCACTGAACTTGATTTTAATTTCAAACAGATGAAATAAGAAAAACACAAATCAAACATAAAAATATCAACCCAACAAACTTGCTTCTAATTCCAAACAACAACAGGCAAGTAAAACACAAATCAAATCGGGAAAAAAAAATAAGCTAAAGAAAGAAAGTACAAATAATTAAACATACGTACCAGATAAATCTTGCTACCTTCACTACCAAATTTAAGCAACTCCTTTGCAGATTCAAGAGCATTTTTCAAACATATCAACGATTTCATACAATCAGCTGATAATTTATCTTTGCTATCACGAATTTCTTCGAACATTGGAGTCAACAACTTAAGTCTTCTAGCTAAATTACAGTATTGTTTTTTTACTGAATTTCTGAACTCCGAAATGCTTGATATTTCATTTACTATTTCAATCAACTTGTTAGCTACTTCTCCTTTTTCCTCTTCACCCATTGTTTTTTTGTTTCAAACTTTTCAAAGATCCAAAAAAGTTCAAAAACAGATATTAATTTTATTTTTGAAGAATTGAAAGAATGTCTGAATTTTGGTGCTAAATTTGATGGAAATGAGATGAAAAGTTGTAAGGAAAATTGGTCATGGTTGTCGTCGTCGACTTGGTCGACTCCATTAGAGTTAGAGAGAGAAGAAAATGGTGTTTTTTTTAGCGTATGAGCTGAGACTATGAGAGAGAGAGAAGGAGGTGTAGAAATGTTAGAAATGTTCTTTTTTGTGGCTCGGCTTGAAGTGTTGAGTTAGCTTAACTAGGGTTAGATTTTAACCTCAATTCTTTTTGACTTTGATGTTAAACTTTGGATTTGTTTGTCACGAGCGATGAGAGATGATAATAATTTACAATAAGATTTGGGGTGTTTTATTATGTGTTTGTTTATTTAGGAGTATTATTTAATTTTTTAAGATTATTTATTTCATTATTTGTATTATAATTATGGAATAAATTATTTCATATATATTATGGAATAAATTATTTCATATATATTATGAAATAATTTATCACATAAAATAACTTTGTTCATCTCATTTCAAAACTAAACGATCTCTTAAATCAAGTATTTGATGAATTTTATCTTATTTTATTCATTTTAGTGTTTTCTTATTTAGGTTTCTAAGCAAAAAAAATGAGTGGGATCCTTTCGATCTATAGAAAGATTAAAAAAAATACGGGTGCATATAATATTCTACGTTTATATTCATGTAGGGTTAAGAAAAATTTTTACGAATAATAATGTGCTTTTTCATCTTATTTTTTAAATTTTAACATTCATCTTCCTTAAGCTTATGAGCAAAAACCAACAAAATCTTCTCGATCACGTAGTTAAATAAAAGTAAATTTTGGTGTACATAATATTTCTTTTATGTTCACTTTCATGAATGATATTGTCTTCTTTCATCCATTTCTTTTCCTTTTGGCATTCAACTTACTTAGATTTATAAGCAAAAATCAGCTAAATGCTCTCGATTAGTTCAACTAGATAAAAGAAAACTTCGATGCACCTAGTATTTTATGTTCATATTTATGCAGGGTCGGAAAAACATTTTGATGAATTATATTCACTCTCCTCTTATTTTTCTCCTTTTAGCATTTATCTAACTTAGGCTTATTATAAAAAAAAAAAAAATCGATGTAATCTTTTTAATCTACACAGCTAGATCGATAAGAAGGAAATTTCAATGCACGTCGTAGTATTTCACGTACACGCACATGCAAGATTGCGAAAAAGTCGTATTTGATTATATTTTATAATAAATTTTTAACATAATTTTTATAATTAAATGTACTTAAATACAATTTAAAAAAAAAATAGATAATAGGTTATTTTTCAAAATTTGAAATACAACTTGAATTTGAAATTTTTATAATAAAATATTAATTTAAAAAAAAAAGTAAAATACTATTCGGAGAAAAACATGAATAATTTTTACAATCTAATGGGTCCTTCCCTACTCTCTACTTTCTTTATCCATAGTTATCTTAATAGTTTATATAAGATTTTTTTTCCTAAAAATTGAAAAAAGACACTTGTGACTTCCTTACTCTCTACTTTCTTTATCCATAGTTACCTTAATAGTTTATATAAGATTTTTTTTCCTAAAAATTAAAAAAAAAGACACTTGTGACTTTATGTTTTTGCTTAGCTGTAGACAGAATGTAGAGTTCAGCTTAGTAGCTTAAAGATAAATAAACTTTCTTCTGTTTACTATTCGAAAAAGAAGTACTCTTGAGATTTGTTCTGTAACCGTTTGCCAGGTCAACATGAGTTTTTGACCCTAAAATTGTACACCACATGAATTTAGAGAAAATTTTGTAAATAAATGCTATTTGTTCATAGATTTACGAAAAAAGAGCAAGATTTTGATTAATTATGAAATATAATAGCATTTCAATTTTAAAACACAGGAAAATATATTATATTTATATGCTTAATAATAATAAAGTATATAATATCTTTTAGCATAATAAATATATCTACGAATATATAATTTTTCTTCAATGAAATATACGATGTCTGATTGTGTAACAATATAATAATGAAGTGTATTATATCTTGTATGCTTAATAAGTATATTGACATGAAAAATATCTATACATAATATTATTCACGTGGAATAATAAATATAATCACGCGTATTTGTTACAAAATCTTAAATTTTTGCTATATTATGTAATTTTTAAAATCTACATCTATTTCATATAAATATATAGGACCTTAATTTGTCGTGTCATGTAATTTTTGCATAAAATTTTGCTTAAAATTGTACACAGTTAACAAATGTAAGACATGTACATTTTATAAAATATTATTATTTTATTATGAGTCATCAATATATGCATTCTTGTTTAACTTTAACTTCAAATGTTATATTTAACATATTGTTCTACTCCTTTAATTTATCCTTTTAGCGTGATATAATATATAATTCCTCGATCACTTTAATTTGTATAAATATTGAATTTAAATAAATTTGCTTCGGGAAAAAATAGGACTACTAAGATTTAGGGATTGTTTGGTGTGAGGTACTAAGGTAAATTATCCCGAAATAAAATAATAGTTTCGAAATAAATTTTTTAATACATTATTTGGTTAGCAATACTCAGGATAACTTATTTCGAGACTAATAATAGTACCGGGATAAGTTATCCCACCTTAATCCTTGGATAAAATTATAAAATGACAAAAATACCCCCAAATTTTTTTCTTTCCACTTTCTCATATATATATATATATACAACACCAATTGGTCAATAGGACAAATAATACAATATGTAATGGATATATTACAAGAAAAATGTACAAATATACAGATACAAAAACAATTAAAAAGAAGTGATACAAATTTTTGTAATAATAAACAGATAATAAAAGGAGTAGATAAAATTGCAAAAAGCTCAGATCGAACAACAAGCTAGTATAGAAGAATTAATAGAACAACTAAAACCACAGATTTGCCTGATCGACAATTTATAAGACAAATTGTCAAGTCAAACATGAGCCTCATGCACATGATACTCATAGTAGTAGGTCAAAATTAGTACAGTCAAAGTTTTAGCAAGAATAAAAATTCAAGACTATGAGTTAAGTTGATCATTTATATGGATGTTATTCATGAGAGGGTTATTTCTTTTAGTTGACTAATTTCTTTACGTATTTCTTTTAATTCTTTTTCTATGTTATTTATACTAAAAAAATTCAGACTTTTCTAATTCCCTAGGAATTTATAGATTAATTCATCGTTATTGCTAAACACTGAGAGAATAACCATATAGGGGTATATTTATAAGTAATTTACCAACAATACAAGATCGAAAAACTGACGGTAATCCGCACGGCCATCCAGATCTGCCAAAAAGTGTAGGAGAATACTCCCAGCCAGTTTCAAGACCACAAGTACCTCTTCATTATGAATTATCACAACAGACTCAACAAATTTATGAGACTCAGAATGTATACAGGAAAAGACAAAGGAAAGGCAGACGCCTCATCCTTTCAAGACTATGATGAAAAATAATGGCGAATGTTTTGTTACAAAAAAATTGAATAATATTCGCTATATATATATATGTGTGTGTATGCAGTGAAAGATTTATGCCGCTTCTGCTTGCTGCTGCTAGGTTCTCTTCACTCACAAGGTTAATTTTTTTTTCAAACCCCATTTGTTTCTATTCTTTTTCATTATTTATATATAAGTTCACTCATCCTTTCTATCAAATAGCAAAATTACAACTCTTTTGTGAATATTATATTTTAGGATTTTGATAAATTTTATTTAACATAGTAGAATGTTCTTCTATCGGTCATTTAACTTCTTTCTCTATCATTTAATGGATAATGTCTCGCTTTTGGCTGTCCAAAATTTCATCTTTCTTAGTTTAGTTTGTGCCTGTTTTTGGGGCATCAATCTAGACATAGCATTATGCCTGTTAGATGAAGCTTAACTAGTAACGAGTTGGGAAAAATGACAGTTGTTTAAGAATTAATATGTATTGCTTGAAATTTATGCGATTGAGATAAAATTTGTGAAATAGTACCAGTTATATATGACATAGCAGTATGTGAAAATTACAGTTGTAGATATTTGTTATTTATTAGCCCGTCTCTTTTGTTTTGATGATGAAATATTAGTTTTAAAATCTTCCCAATATGTTTTAGAAAAACTTATTCTCTTTATCTACTTGAAATTATAAAATTGTCCTCGTTGATTCTTTCTAATTGAAAAAACTGATTTTGTTTTTGTATTAACTTTTTTCTTTTTTATTCTGAAACAATTAGTTTTTTTATGGATCAACAACTACAATCCGATATTAAATGCTTTATCATCCCTGAGGAGATAGTGTGCCGACAATATCTTGTTATGTATATTTTTATTTTCATGGTTATTTATGGTTATTCTATAAGAAGAAATAAGTGTATGATTGGGTACCAAATGTGTAACCGAGTTTCTAAATTATATCTCATTTAAATTGTATCATACAAGACAATGATACTACATGTATTGATAAGTTAAGAATGGATAGAAATTCCTTTCACACTTTAGTTCTCTTAACTAAGGAAGTTGGAGGTTTGACTGATAGCAAATATATGTCAAGTAGTGAAAAGTTAGCAATGTTTCTAAATATTTTGGCTCATCATGAAAAGAATAGATCCATTAAAATTGATTATGTTAGATCGGTTGGAGCGTAAGTCAAGCTTTCAACGAATGCTTGAGAGCTATTCTCAAACTAGCTCCATTATTACTTGTTAATCCCAAACCGCTTGAAGATGAGAGTACGATCGATGGAGATGGTTTAAGGTATATGCACTTTCAATTTAGTATCTATTAATTCAAGTAAAGTAGAAGACTATAATTTATAAAAAATAAAAATAAAAATTGAGACAATACTATATTAATTTTATAGGGATGTTTAGGTGCATTGGATGGTACTTATATTCAAATTAGAGCTCCATCTAAGGACAAATCAAAATACAGGACAACAAAGGGAGAAACAACAACTAATGTATTAGGAGTTTGTGATAGAAATCTCAATTTTACTTATGTATTACCTGGTTGGGAAGGATCAACTGTCGATGGTCGAGTATTACGAAATGCTATAGCGCGAACGAATGGTTTGAAAATTCTTGAAGGTAATATCATTCACATGCTCACATTAAAATTATATTACAACAATAATGTTATATAAACAAAAATATTTTTTTTTAATATGTGTGACGGAGGATATACAAATGAAAACGATTTTCTTTTACCTTACAGAGGGTATAGATATTGATTAACGGATTGACAAGGTGGCAACCCACCACCTCAATGTCGAGAAGAGCTTTCCAATATGAAGCATGCTAGGGCTCGTAATGTTATTGAAAGGTCATTTGGTCTCTTGAAAGGATGTTGGGGAATTCTTAGAAGTCCTTAGTGGTATTCAATTAAGATTCATAATAGGATCATTAGTGCTTGTTTTTTGATACACAACTTTATTCGTAGAGAGAAGGAAGTGGATCCCTTACACATTGATATAGAAGAATAAGTAGAATATCAACAAGATAATATTAATGTTGTTGAATCATCAAAGGAATGGACTACATGGAGGGATGAGTTGGCTCAATCAATATAGAATGCAAACTTAAATAATTGATCTTTTCAATTATTTCGTGCTTGTAATATGTTTTATGGTGTTTTGGACGTACCTCTTTAGTTTAGTTTTTCATATTTCAGTATGGTGTTAAAGCTATTGTTTAATTAGTTTTTCTTTTGTGATGTGTTAGTACTTTATGTTTTTAATTTTTTATTTGTGAAATGTGTGAATATTTATTATTGTGATGCTTTGAAGATACTTATGTTCCTTATGATGTTAACTAATACTAATGATGATCAGTTTTACAAGATTGTACCGGCAAAATGGATAGCCAAAAATCTTCAATAAATCCACAAAAAATATCAACACCTTCAACCCGAAGGACATGGACTCTCACAGAAGAAAGTTCTCTTATAGATGGCTTAAAAGAGTTATGTGTTAATGGTTGGAGAGCCAATAATGAAACTTTTAGGCCAAGACACCTGAGGGAGTTGGAGAACTATATGCGTGAATGTCATCCTGTCAGTGGATTGAAAGGTGAACCACATATCAATTCTAAATTAAACACGTGGAAGAGAAGTCATGCAAACATAAGTTTACTAAAGGGTCGAAGTGGTTTGGGATTTCAATATAGCGACACAACCATAATTGTTGATGATCCAGTAGAATGGGAATCTTTTTTAAAGGTGATTAATACTTTGATCTACTTATTATAATATTATTGCTTCATATAGAATTTCTCCCAGTTCTCTTCATAATTTATAATTGATACATATGTCGTTGTCATCTTTCTTTAATTGTTTGTCAAGGATGAACCGAATGCAAAAAATATGACTACTAAGAAATGGCCAATGTTTGTTGATTGGGAGGAAATATTTGGCAAAAATAGGGCAACGAGAGAGTATGTAGAAGGGCCACTAGATGTTGTTGAGGATATCGTAAAGAGTCAAACGGGTCAAACATCAGGACTTTCTATTGATATGACTTTGGGATTTCCTATTAACGTTGATAAAGATGAAGATGAAGGTAGTCATGGACATAATATAGCCACTGGAGAATCTGAAAATGCTAATACAGGACCTAGTTTTACAGGGGCATCTGAAAATGAATATGCTAGAGGTTTGTCTCATGAACGTAATGTTACATCTGAAAAGCAAGGTGAATATGCTAAAAAATCCTCTTCTAGTGTCAATGAAAAAAAGAAAAGCAAGAAAAGGAAAAGAGTTATGAAGGATGTTAATGAGACATTCCTTAAGAGTATGACGGATGTTCTAAAAGACTTTACTGAAAGTCAAGACAAAAGAATTGGTGCCTTAATTGACAAGATTGGAAATCGTGATCACTCTGATATGCGTGGTCAAGTTTACTCCATCATTGAATCCCCCGCATTCGATTTGTACACCATAGAGTAACGTATCAAAGCCAAAATGGTAATCTCTGAAGATGTCATAAAAATAAAAATCTTTTTACGTATGGGTGAGCTTGAGCTTCAAACAATGATATTTATGGTTGTTGATGATAGGCGTATTTACACGCCTAAAGAACCATAATTCACCCATATTTTAGCTAAGTTTTAAGGACAAAATATATAATTCCTGCATTTTTAGTCCATTTTCCTGTAAGTGAGCTAACCAACGTGATTAGCATGTTTTAGGTATTAATGATGAAGATTTCAACACTTTGTGGACCTTTTGGTAGCAAGGAAAACTTCACATAAGAGGGAAGGCAGCTTTTGGAAGCTTATGGACTGAAAGTGATGCATGGAGAACTTGTCCCGGGCAAAAATAGTATTTCTAAAGACTTGGGGATCACCAGTAACTTAGTAGGAATAGGACAAGGATGTTATAAAAATCCTATTTTGCTGAATTTTTCAGGAAGCATTCATTGATTCATGCTTTTCATTATTCACGTATTTCTTTAGAGAATTCAGTCGACACTTTTGGGATTATTCACGTTACTTTCTGACAGAGAAAGCACGACTCTTGTGAGCAACAGAGAAGGGAAAACGTCAAACCCTAGTTGACGCCTAAACCATCTCCATCGCCAAGTTTATTCTAGGTTGTGGTATGATGATTATATCTATTGTGATCTCCGTTGTAATCATGAGTAGCTAAACTTCTCTGTTAGGGTTATGGAAGCCTTTTGATATACTATCTATTACTATGAGTTTGTGAATTCTTAATACGTATGCTACTTATATCATTACTCTCTTCATCTTAATTACATTCTTGTGGTTGCAAACATATAGAATACGTCATTATAGCATTAACTTGTTTGAGAGAAAAGTTACATGTTTGGAAAAGAGAGTGTGACAAGGAAATAGGGCTACCAACCCCTATTTACACGTTAGTGCCGTAACTGGATTAACTTCTTGGAGAGTTTGTACTGTTAGTTACACGCTTTAAGCTCGAGAGAGTTAAAGTGAAATAATCCTTGATGGTTGAGAAACACTAGGATTTACCATTAGAATACGAATCTCTATAAGTGCATGCATGTCTGAATTCCGCATTACTCATAGTTAATAGATACGTAGAACTCATAAGGTGGACATAACCCTAACTTACAATTCTCATTGATTAAAATCTTACTAAACAAAGCATTCCGCTTTTACTTTGCTATTTTGATACTTTTAATTCACGCCTAAACCATCCCCCCTTTCTGTAGAATTTTCGACCAACAGTCTGCTAACAATTGCAACACTTAGTGACCAAGTATTCCCTGTGGGATTCGACACCCAACCCAGTTGGGTTCTATATTTGACAGCGACCGCTTACACTCTTACGAGAGCTGTAGTTTGGGCGTTATCAAATTTTGGCATCGTTGCTGGGAAATACGGTTATCAACTAAGTTTGTGATAGTTACTAGACCCTTTGGTCAAAGATTCTTGAATTTTACTTTTAGTTGTTGTTTTTGTTTTATTCAGTTTCTGTTGAGTGCATGCCAAATACTCGTAGTTCTGGTCAGCCATTATTACCCATAAATCCTGAACCTCAACTTATTGGCAGAATGGATGCACAGCGTGACATTGACAGAAGGGCGGCTCAACAGGAGCAGGCTAGATTAGATGCACTGGCAGCTGCTCAAGTACATCAACAAAATATTGATAACCCAGGGCGAGCAACAAATCTTGATGATGAGGACCTGGGTGATGATGAGTTACTGAATCCCAGCGTACTGATGAAGTGGCGGCACCTATGCACAGGAGAGATCGTCAAGCTAGAATGAGACCTGACCGCCGAGCTGTACAGGCTCCTTTTGATGATGATGATGACGATCTTGATGGAGCTGGTGCCATAGGGGCTATTATTCCTCCGCCCTTGGCACTCGGAGCCAAGTTCAATATCACTAGCACCATGATTCAACTATTGCAGCTCAAGGGATTATTTGGTGGACTCGCAGACGATGATCCGAATATGCATCTGATCAACTTTATTTCAACATGCAAGTCGTTTGATAATCCAGGAGTTGGGCAGAATACAATTCGGCTACGCTTATTTCCATTGTCTCTGTCTGGAGAGGCAACTCTATGGCTGAACGGGCTAACTCCTGATTCTATTACTAATTGGAGGCAACTGAAAGACGCTTTCCTAGAAAGATTCTTTACGCCATCCAAGAGAGCACAGTTGAGAGATGAGATCAACAATTTCCGACAGCTTCCAACTGAAGCTCTCCACGAAACATGAGAGAGGTTCAAGAAGAAGATTATGCGGTGCCCAAATCATCAGATGACCAACATCCACTTGATGGAGATATTATACAGGGCTTTGAACTCAGTGACTAAGCCAGTGGTTGATAATGCTGCAGGTGGGTCATTCATGGACCTTACTTTTCTTGAGGCAAGTGATATGCTAAATCGTATGACAAAGCAAAGTAGAGCTTGGCATACCAGGGATTCTGAGGTAGCAAGCTCTACAGTATCTATTGGCTTGACTGCAGAGCAGATGCGTAGACAAGAGGAACGTGACCAGGATATGGCTCACATGAAAATGCAGATGGATCTTCTTACCAAGCATTTATTATCAGGGAAGACCAAAAAAGTCAAGGCTATTGTATCACAGGGAAGATATGATTCCGATTCTGAGGAGGAAGCAAATTACTTGAATAATCAGGGGGGTTTCCGAGGCAATGCCCAAGGAAACCAAGGTCGGAACTATTATGATAAATCTGGCTACAAGGACCGCGATCAAGGTGGTTGGAAGAATAAGACTGACAGGAGTGGTTTGTATGTTCCTCCTGGAAACCGTGAGGCTGTGGCATCTGGCTATGGGAAGATATCCATAGAAGATATGATGGCTAAGCTGTTGAAAGGAGTGGAGGCAACCAACATGGGTGTAACCGAGGTGAAGAATGATTTGTCTTCAATAAATCAATTGGTTGACTCGCATTCTACTGCAATAAAACAGCTGGAGCAACAATTGAGTCAATTATCAGCGGCATTCAACCAAAGAAAGGATGGAACGTTACCTAGCGACACTGTGCAAAACCCAAGGAACGACGGATCATGTATGGCTATTACTACCCGGAGTGGTAAAGTATTGGAAAACCCATCCAAGGACAAGCATGTGGTTGATGATATAGCAGAGAATGTTGATGAAGCAGAGTTTGAATATACCGTAGAATCTGAAGTGAGTGCTCATGATGTTACACCTAGACGTCACCAGCCTGAAAAGAGTAATAATCAGAAGCAAGATAAAAAAGAAGTGGTGGAGAAAACGATTCCTCTTCCACCACCACCTTTTCCTCAGAGACTGAAGAAGAAGGCTGATGACACTCCTGAAAAGGTTGATAATCGGAAGCAAGATAAAGAGAAAGTGGTGGAGAAAACGATTCCCCTTCCACCACCACCTTTTTCGCAGAGACTGAAGAAGAAAGCTGTTGACACCAGGTTCAGTAAATTCATGACCATGTTGAAGCAACTGACTATTAATGTTCCGTTGGTGGAGGCACTGGAACAGATGCCTGGGTATGCTAAATTCATGAAGGACCTTTTGACAAAGAAGCGGGCAGTAAGCTATGAGCTGGCAGATAATGTTCATCATTGCAGTGCAATTGCCACAAGGTCTTTAGTACAGAAGAAGGCAAATCCTGGTGCTTTCACTATTCCTTGCACGATTGGATCGTTGGATTTTGCTAAGGTGTTGTGCGATCTGGGGGCTATCATCAATTTGATGTTGTTATCCGTTTACAGAAAGTTGGGATTGGGCGATCCTACACCAACCAATATGCGACTCGTGATGGCAGATAGGTCGGTAAAACGGCCTGTTGGTATCTTATATGATGTGTTGGTGAAGGTTTCCACCTTCATCTTTCCTGCAGACTTTGTTATTTTGGATTGCGAGGTGGATTCTGAAGTTCCCATAATCTTGGGGCGTCCTTTCCTCGCAACTGGTAGTATGCTTAGTGATTTAAGAGCTAATGAGCTTTTATTTTGGCTGAATGACGAAGTGGTCCGTTTTGATGTATGCAAATCGATGAAGCATCCTAGAGATATGGATGTGTTCTCTGTAGATGATGTTTACTATGAGGATGAGAAAGGATTATCTGTAGAGAAGCAGCTTACTGTTGAGCCATTGTCTGCTGTGCTGTTGAATTTTGAGCGTGAGGAGGTTGAAGAATATGAAGAAACCGTTTGTGATCTAACAGGAATAAGGTCCTATTCTCATGCTCCTAAGAAGCTGGACCTTGATCTTAAGAATCGACCGTCACCAACAGCGAAGACATCCATTGAAGAGCCACCAGTGTTAGAATCGAAAGAGCTCCCCAGTCACCTAAGGTATGCATTCTTGGGAAGTGGAAATACACTTCCGGTGAGTGTTGCGGCTGATTTAGGTGAATAGCACATAGAGGCTCTCATCTCTGCTCTGAAGAGGTACAAGAGAGCTATGGATTGGACTATTGATGATATAATTGGTATCCCTCCTGGGATATGTATGCACAAGAGTCATCTCGAAGAAGATTGTGTACCTACAACTAAGCATCAGCATCGTCTGAATCCATTCAGAAAAAGAGCCACCATCTATCTCGATGAAGTCTAAGTAATCGAGGTAACTATGTCGTGCTGCGACAATAAATCAAGCACTACATAGGAGGCAACCCATCATTTTTAATCATTTTGTTTTACTAAGAGTTTGTTTTTGTTAAATAAAAATCCAAAAAGAAGAGTCGAGCCACGACCGAAACCAAGGCGCTTGGTGGGAGGCAACCCATCGTTCTAATTATTTTTGTTGTTTTTGAGTAAATATAGGTGTAAGACATATAAAGGAGGAGATCTAGCCCAAATTTTAATTTGGAATTGTGTCATGTTGAAGGTGGTAAGTTTGGAATGAAGAAACAAAGGCTATTGGTTAGGCATATCCTATGAAAATCTAGGCAACGAACAAGGCAAGGCCTATGTAAATCTAGGCAATGAACAAGGCAAGGCCTATGCTATGGCCTAAGCTCTCTGAATCTACAATGCCATAGCATAGGCGCCGCCTATGCCCAACAATGCCATAGCATAAGCGCCGCCTATGCCATTGCCTTTGCTCTCTGAATCTACAATGCCATAGCATAGGCGCCGCCTATGCCCAACAATGCCATAGCATAGGCGCCGCCTATGCTCAACTAGGCTTTGCAAAAGGCGCCGCCTATGCTAAGCATAGGCAAAGCATTAGACGCCGCCTATGCTTACTTTTTGGTCTCCTAATCCAATTTTAAATAGGTCAAACCCGACCCAAGCCTTGTCCTATAAATAAAACTTCAACATTAGAACAAAACACACTTATTTGCTCAACCTAGGCGCCGTCTTTACTCTCCAAATCTCTCAAAAAATTTCTTTTTGCTCTTCTAACCTTGCAAGATCATCTTCTGAGGCCCTCACCAAGTAAGTACTTCTTTTATATTCCGTAGTTATTACAATACTACGCCTATAATGATTTGTTAAATCTTGAAGTAGTGTTGGTGATTTGAATGCAGTTGGTTTGTATTGATACATCTAGTTGAGTGAAAGAATACGTATAGGTGTTCTAAACTTTGTTCCGATTTGTATTTTGGTTGTTATACACTGTCATCTTTTTGCGGAATTAAAATGGTGAAGTTAATACATAATCTTGTAAGTTGAAAGCTTGAATGTTTGAATGACTCGTTCATCGAGATACCGATTATGATTGACCACAAGCTTAAGAAGATGTGATTATGCCTATGCAATAACTTGTTTCTATTTGTGGTACGATCCTTATATGGTAGTTTGGTTCAAAAAGTGCATTCATCCAAACATGAAAGTATAGACAAGATTACATGAAATAGAATTGGAAAGGATAATTAAGATGACATGAATGTATGACTGTGCTGAACATGTTGTTGGAACATATCGCCTAAATGTATGTCGATGAAGTCTGAGTAATCGACATCACTCACTTAATTAGTCTATGCCAACAAATTAAGTGTGGGGTGGCACCGCTACTGTTTGTTTTTCGATTGAATCTTCCGAGATGAAGCTAACATGACTCTATTTTAATCTCAGGTAGAATGGCCCCAAAAGGACGACAAGGAAAAGAAAAAGCGACCACTTCACAGAATGGACAGAAAAGGTCTAGAAAGAAGCAAGCTGAGTCCTCCTCTCTACAAATACCTCGACGCACTTTTGGGATCACGTGGGGTACATTTTGAGGAAACTCTGAGGATGACGACTCTGATGATGATTCCGACGCAGGGGGTATGACCCCAGACATAAAAGAGGAGTCCGACTAATCAGGTTTTCCTTATTTATTTTCCACTGAGGGCAGTGTGTCTCGTCTAAGTATGGGGTGTTGGTATTTGTATGCTTCTTGTACTGCATTTGCATTTATTCTAGTTCTTGTTTGTTTTAATTAGTCGTAATTAGTTAGTTTTAATTAGTCGTAATTAGTTAGTTTAAATTCTAGATTTTTTTTAGATTTTGCATGAAATTGTTCTGATAGACGGCATGGTAGTATAACAAGAGTTTGTGCTAAATCATTACTATTGAGACATTTAGGCTCTATGTATGACTCACTGTGTGATAATTGTGTGGTTTAATTCATTCATCTGTTGGGTCAAGAGTCTATACTGCTCCCAATAAAGTTGACCATGTGCCTTGTGTGTGTGAGGTTATAGTATATTTTGTGTTGTGACTGATGCTAGAACTTTTCTGGTGAGTGTGTAAAGCGAAATAAAGAGTGTGAGTTTAGGAGATGATTTAGGCATTTCTTTGGCAGCCTGTGATTGTTTACCTTCTTTTTACCTACTCGTGGACATTATCCTAGTTAACCCCCTTTGAGCCTTTAGCTATTTTCTTTGACAGCCTCATATGTAGCCTAATCCATTTTTTTCAAGACCATAATTTGATCCAAATTCCTAAGCGCTTTAAATTGTAGAGTCATGTGACAAAATAAGAGGAAATTGGGTGAGAGTGATGCCTCAGAGTGTATTGGTACTTGAAATTATTGTGAAAAGGAGTGGCTATCATAGAGGTGTTTTATAAAAAAAAAAAACAGAAATAGAAAAAAAAAGAATAAGTTGTATATTCTCATCTTTGTGTTTAAAATTGAATAACAAAATAGGTGAAAAGGGGTGTTAGATGAAAAGAAAGGTAGAAGGGTTGTTTAAAAGAGAGTGTTAATGACATAATGCGATGTATTAAAGCGCTTAGGGAACATAGTCACTATTTCTGGCCAAAATAGTCCTACCTGTCCCTTAGCCTACATTACAACCTGTAAAGACCTACTTGATCCTAAGCTTAGCATTCTGATATTAGTGGAGCATTACACTAAGGGCAAGCCTATGGTCATCAGTTGCAACATAGGAATTCTTTGTGAGAGTGAGAGAAAGGAGAATATTGTACCCATGTTTCGAAAAATGCAAAACTTATGAGTGATTATGGGGGATATCTTGTGTGAGACACACATGGTTGATGATTGTTGGGTAGTTTTGTATGATTCTTGGTACCTTAACTTGTGGATACGAATTAGCCATCATCACGAGTCTATGTTGGAGGTTGAATGGTTTCTAGTAGTGATCCAGAAAACTACTCTTTGTTAATAATTGTCGTGCATGTCTTGATGAATATTTTATGTTGTTGCTGTGATATTCTAAGTAGATGATTGCATGGACGTAATATTTTGTTCGAGGACGAACAAAGCTTTAAGTGTGGGGTGTTGATGATAGGCGTATTTACACGCCTAAAGCACCATAATTCACCCATATTTTAGCTAAGTTTTAAGGACAAAATATATAATTCCTGCATTTTTAGTCCATTTTCCTGTAAGTGAGCTAACCAACGTGATTAGCATGTTTCAGGTATTAATGATGAAGATTTCAGCACTTTGTGGACCTTTTGGTAGCAAGGGAAACTTCACATAAGAGGGAAGACAGCTTTTGGAAGCTTATGGACTGAAAGTGATGCATGGAGAACTTGTCCCGGGCAAAAATAGTATTTCTAAAGACTTGGGGATCAACAGTAACTTAGTAGGAATAGGACAAGGAGGTTATAAAAACCCTATTTTGCTGAATTTTTCAGGAAGCATTCATTGATTCATGCTTTTCATTATTCACGTATTTCTTTAGAGAATTCAGTCGACACTTTTGGGATTATTCACGTTACTTTCTGACAGAGAAAGCACTTCTCTTGTGAGCAACGGAGAAGGGAAAACGTCAAACCCTAGTTGACGCCTAAACCATCTCCATCGCCAAGTTTATTCTAGGTTGTGGTATGATGATTATATCTATTGTGATCTCCGTTGTAATCATGAGTAGCTAAACTTCTTTGTTAGGGTTATGGAAGCCTTTTGATATACTATCTATTACTATGAGTTTGTGAATTCTTGATACGTATGCTACTTATATCATTACTCTCTTCATCTTAATTACATTCTTGTGGTTGCAAACATATAGAATACGCCATTATAGCATTAACTTGTTTGAGAGAAAAGTTACATGTTTGGAAAAGAGAGTGTGACAAGGAAATAGGGCTACCAACCCCGATTTACACGTTAGTGCCGTAACTGGATTAACTTCTTGGAGAGTTTGTACCGTTAGTTACACGCTTTAAGCTCGAGAGAGTTAAAGTGAAATAATCCTTGATGGTTGAGAAACACTAGGATTTACCATTAGAATATGAATCTCTATAAGTGCATGCATGTCTGAATTCCGCATTACTCATAGTTAATAGATACGTAGAACTCATAAGGTGGACATAACCCTAACTTACAATTCTCATTGATTAAAATCTTACTAAACAAAGCATTCCGCTTTTACTTTGCTATTTTGATACTTTTAATTCACGCCTAAACCATCCCCCTTTCTGTAGAATTTTCGACCAACAGTCTGCTAACAATTGCAACACTTAGTGACCAAGTATTCCCTGTGGGATTCGACACCCAACCCAGTTGGGTTCTATATTTGACAGCGACCGCTTACACTCTTACGAGAGCTGTAGTTTGGGCGTTATTAGTTGCCAATGATAAGATTTAAGTATGATAAACTTGTGTATATAAGTATTGACACTAGTATGATAGTTTTTGCTCACTAACAATTTCAAAGTTTGATTAGAGTGTCATTTTTTGATCCTCCGATTATGTTCTCACTCTTTTGTGTATGGCTGATGTGGGACACGAGGATGCTAGGATTTTGTGTAACTAGTGTTTATTAAATAGATCAACTCTTATGTGAACGTTAAGCTTATTATAAGTTTTTTTGCTAATTATCAGTTTTGTGCAGTTTTTATTATTGTTTCGCTACAGCTTTGGTCCCATTTTACTGTTATGTTAGACCAGTTTTCGGTCTAGTTTTTTCTACTGCTTTAATGCAGTTTTTACTGAGTTCCTGTTCTAGTTTTGATAGATATTTTGGTAAAGTATCTCTGAAATTTTGTCCCAGTTTTAGCACCTGTTTTAGCAACTTTAATGCAGCTGCTTTCTCTCCTTCTGCTGTTGCCTTTGCTATATATGATGAACAGAGTCACGGGATGCTGGAAAACCACAACAAGTGGTCATGAAAGACCAAGGTCAGTTGTTAAGTAATCATAGTGAATTCCTGATAGTTCTTAGTCATAGTGAATTCCTAAGGTGCCTATTGGAGATCAATCGTATGATATTGAAGCTCGGATTAGAACAATGATCATGTTGTATATTATGCTCCCAAGCTGCTTAATATTGTCTTAATCTACCCCTCAAAGGTACCAAAACTTGTACCGCTGGATTCAAATACTATTTGTCCTCGGTTAATACAAACTTATCGTTACTGTGTTTTGCTGATAGTTGAACAACAGATTGAGCAGCTGTCTTAAGCTAAATTGGATTCAAAACTTATTGTTTCTTCCGTATGAAGTTAAATTGCATTCTCTTTTGTTTTCACCATTTATGATATCTAGTGTTGTGTTTTCATTTTGGTTGTTGTTGTTGTTGTTTTATATCAAGTGTTGTTAAACCTTTCTTCAAGATGTTGGTTTCAATTAGTTTGATGGTGAAGAATGAAGACGAGAGTTCGAATTGAACTGGCTGCCCCTAATACTCCTCCCTGTCTTGACCTTGGTGTGCCCCTCCTTCTAAAAATAAACTAAACGAGATAGAAAATATAGAATTTATCCAGAATTTTGAGGACTCTAGTTCTTCAAATGCTAAATAAGTTCAGCGGTAAACAAGTATAAGGAGATTTTATCAAAAAATAAAAATCATAATTCAGAAAAGAACCCAAAGGAATTTTACTTCATGAATTTTTTGCTGCGATTGTTTTTACAATTGTTGTCAGCTCTTCTTATTGTTCGATTGCCGATTAGTCTTAATGACGAGGATATTGTTTTTGCTTGTTGTTCCATTCCATGTCGACGGACATCTAAGGTGAACATAATCTTTGTAAAATATAGCCCAACTTATATGTTATTCAATCTACTTTCCAGGTGCTATTTCCATCTTGTTCCTAGATATGTTCTACTCCCCAACTGTTTAAGCTTTCATCTTGGCAATTATCTGCTCGTCTTCATCTTGAAGTCATTTTCGTGTTCTTTAATATCAAGCTTTTATTTTGTTCTAATGATTGTTTAGTGTTTCATTTAGATACGTGGCATGCATACACTTATCCGTGATGCACAGACAACGAAACATGATTTTGTGTTTTATGCTGATAGATTGATTCGTTTGGTAAGTTTTTCTTTCTTACACTGTAATCAAGTTAAGTTTTTAATAACGCGAAATCCAAATCTTTGTTTTACCTTATCTATGCCTCACTCACTTTACCAGGTTGTTGAGCATGGACTAGGACATCTTCTGTTTACAGAAAAACAGGTTATCACTCCAATCGGTAAGCACTATACTCGTGATGCAATACTCATGCCTTGTACTCGAAAATGTTTTGATTTCTTCTATTGTCCTAGCCTATTTGGTAAGTTCATTCTATATAAGGTGTATGGACGAAGCTAAATGCTATTGTTGTCTTACTTTTTTCCAACTCTTCATATAGAATGTTGTGCTATCACTCATTACAATACTGATATGACATGGCTCGCATGGAACGAGGTCCCCCATGGACTATAGACAATATTTTCATTTGATTCAGATTTTTCTCTACTCATGTTTATTCATAGACTTAGCTCTTCTTCATATCCCAAGTTAAGCCGTCTTCAAACGTGAAAAATATACTTAATAAACCCACCTCTGTTGACTGCAGGATCTGTATACAGTGGTGTGGATTTCTGCAAGAGGTTAGGTGGTGTCTCTGTAATTAGAAGGTAATTATTGTTTGTCTCACTTGGTACCTTAGAAGTGACCATTTCAGCATTGCTTCTTAACTATTGTAATTCCTTTTCGTACTTGAGTTTTATATGCTTTACTTGAGCCAAGGGTCTATCGAGAAACCTTCACACGGTAGGGGTAAGGTTGTGTATGCACCACCCTTCCTAGACTGAACTTGTGGGATTACACTAGTAGATATGTTGTTTACCTTAGAAGTGATCGTGGTTGCTTCTATTCCGCCTTCAAAAGTAGATTTCGTGATTACAACATTCTTTTTACTAGTCAGCTGTTTGGAACTGGAACTATCAGTGGACCGGTAAGATTTACGCTCCTAGCTCCGATTTTCCTTGGTCTCTCGTTTTATTGTCTTATCATCATGTTATTTTTT
Organism: Capsicum pubescens; assembly: GCA_030864215.1. Taxonomy (NCBI): domain Eukaryota; kingdom Viridiplantae; phylum Streptophyta; class Magnoliopsida; order Solanales; family Solanaceae; genus Capsicum; species Capsicum pubescens. Next base: position 156,352,970 of record CM061548.1, read on the forward strand.
ACTGATGTTATAGTTCGTCCATCTTTCTCTAGGAACCAGAATCTTATGGATGCTTGCTTGAATTAACATGGAATGGACAAAAGCCTTTGTCCTTGGGTGGAACTACCCGTACATACTTAGAAGATGGAGATGAAGTAACTTTCTATGGTTATTGCCAGGTTTGTATCTGGATGCTCCTCTTTTTCTTTGCTTTTCTTTTTTACCAGTTCCGTGCTTGTACCTTGTTGGCCTTATTGATGCTACATGCATTCAATTACAAGTGATTTGGGAAGATAAAACATTAGAGATTCTTTCTCCAGGATCTAAGAGAATCATTGAAACTAGTTTTTCACCTAATTAAGAAGAGATTAAAGTGGAAGATTACCACATAATGTGTCGGTTCTTTATTGGCCTATTTAACTTTTGTGATTAGAAAATGATTTTCAAAAATCTGCTTAGTAGAGATACTGAGGAGTAACAAATTGTTTTCCATCCTGCCACGTTACGTTAAAGCCAGTAAGTAAGAAGCAAACTATGAGCTGTAAAAAAAGCAGCGATTCAGGCATTATTTTTCGAAGGCAAGGAACAAACTTAAGAGGATGAGCCATAACAGAATTTATTTGTTCTGCGCCAAGTACAACAACTAGTAACTCCTAAGCCACCATATGTTTTGTTTATTATGCACAACTACGTAGACTTCTTCTCCAACTCCACTTGTGCAAAGGTTATAAACTCTAGGGAGTCAGGCCCGCTCCTCTGCCCTCTTCCCAATTTAAATAACAAACTTTTTCGATGGCACGGTCAGAACTTAGAACACGTGAAGTGCGTCTAACCCAAACATCACGTGTTGCGTCCTTCCCATTGAACCAAACACATAGGTGTACCATATTCTGCAGCTAGTATACTCTTCAGTCAGCCTTAATTTTGCACAAAAAATAGTGATCGGAGAAGGCTAGTCTCTTCTACTTAATGAGAATACGCATTTCATATTTACTTTTATACGCTGGAAAACTTAAACTTAATAGTAGTAATAATTTAAACTAGCAATCTCTCATTTTCTTAAGGCCGTATGATTAAAGTTTCATTTCCTTCTGATAAGCAACATATCTGTACATGTCTATTGTTGGTTTCTTGTAGGATGATTACTTGCATTGTATCATCATTTGTTTGTCTAAGCTCTCTCCATGATACCTATAATCTGTTCGTGTTTAATATACAAATGCTATCTGAAAGAAGTTTCCAAAAGTTAGTTGAACAGTGAACATAGACAATGTACCTCGAACAAGTTTCGTAGTTAAAACATGCAACCGCTTAACTGATTCTTGATATGTATGGTCACATTTCACATCAAATAATTCAAAATTGACACTGTGGCATTGCAAGTCATTGGGCCTTGTTTTTTGTATTCCTCCCTCATCAAAGCGATGCATTTGTTGTTATCCTTACGCCTAATTTCCGGAGACTGTTGGTCTAATACTAGTTGATTTTCGTTATGTTATCAGGGCAATGGATACAAATTTGGTTTTGAAAGCTGCTCCGAAAAGATTGTCCCGTCTCCACAGTGAATGTAAATGACTATTTCTCCAGCTCATGACAGTAATTCTAGACTGTTTTAGTTTTTGATCAAAACTAGTAGTAGAATCCCAGTTTATATATATATATTCAACATTATTGAACTGCAAACAATAATGCTTGTCATGTCATGTGTCCTTTTATCACCTTGAAAGGAATGCTTGTTGGATGAACTTATAATTGCATAATTCTGACGAGGAAAATAAATTTGCTATAATTGCTAGTTAGTGTTTATTGGGCAGAATCTTATTTTAATAGGTCTTTCCCCAAATTGTACTAAATAATATTTGGAGTTTAGGTAACATTTTACATTGAAATTGCTTACGGACAGCAACTATAACGCTTACACTGGAATACAAAATTGTGGGAACTCACCTTTGAGAATGTCCCTGCATATATGATTTACCTAGATGTAAAACTTTTTTCGTGCTCCTAGATCTGGACATATATCACTATTAGATTTTATTTCTTCATTTTTTACTAGATATTTTGCTATATAATTTTCTTCTTGTCCTGTGTTCAAGAGTATTAAATATTCTTTTTCATTTATTGTCTGTTATATAATATTGATTTAAATTAACTGTTGAAGTTGTTTCATAACTTGTTCTTTTTTATGAGCTTGATGATTCTGGTTTTTCGTGAGTTATTCTTTTTGTTGTGCTTATTCTATCATTTATTATTTCTAAATCTTCTTCTATATTTATGTCTTTGTAACTATAATCATTATTATCAATTGTTTTTACAAATTGTTCAAAAGGACTTTCTATTTGTATTTTATTAATTTTATTTTTTCCTGTTATTTTATGTTTTGTTGTTAATACATATAGATTTTTGCATCTTGCTGTAAATATTTTACTTCCTGCAGTTAGTTCTATTCCTGATATTTTTCAATATAATAGTAATGATTTATCTATATTTTTATTTGTTATTGTTACTGAATAATTCACACTTATTATAAATTTAAATTTTTGGTAAATTAAATTTCCTTTTATGACTGTTATTATACTTTTTTCTATAGGTTTTATAATTCTATCATCTGCTAAATATAATTCTATTGGTGTATCTATTCCTTCTCTAAAACATGCTTTTATTAATATCTCTGTTCCTCCAAGGTGTACATATTTTATTGGGTCTTTACTTTTTATATCGTTTATTTCTTTATTAATTATTCTTTTTGTTACTAGTGGTATACTAGCTCTTCCTTTTGCATATCTACAGTCTATTACATGTTCTTTTTGGCTTACTACGTAGTATTCTTCCTTTTTTCTACTAAATATATTTTTTATTATTGGTATTTTAAATATTTTTTCTACACTTAAGTCTAACTCTTTTCCTTTTATTTCGTCAAATATATTACTGTCAAATATTATTTTTTGATCTGTTCCTTCTTCATTTAAATATTCTTCCTTCGTTATTATTTTTATATCTTCTTCAGTTATTTGATTCATTTTTATATCTTCTTCAGTCATTTGATTCATCTAATTCACTATCTATTTCATTATCTGTTTCATTCTCCGAAATTTCATATATACTATCTTCTCTTTCTTATTCATAATCTATATAATCTATCTGCATATACTCTGTATTTTCTATTTTTATTTCTGATATTTGTTTATTTTTTGGTTTTTTTTGTAATTTACAATCTCTAGCTAAATGTCCTAGTTTTCCACAATTATAACACGTACATTCTTTTATAAATTTCTTTTTTCTATATGGTCTTTTATGTTTATAATTTTTTACATAATATCTTTTTCTTGGTTTCTTATATTTATATTTTGATTTTTTGTATTTCTTATATTTCTTATGTCTTTTTCTTTTTTATAATATCTTTCTTCACGTCCAAATTGAGGTGTTATTTTATCTTTGCAACATGCTAAATTTCTTATTAATATTTTTTCCATTTTTATTTCTTCTCTATATTTTTTACATAGATTTTTATATCATTGTTGTAAAAATTTTATTCTTGCTCCTAGGGTATCTACTATTTTTGCTTCATCCCAACTTTTTATTATTTTTGAACTAAATGGTTCAGGTAATTTACTAAAATATAATCTTCTTATTTCTTTACTTTCTTCTATATTATATGTTCCTTTATAATAATATTCTTTAAATGCGCATGTATACTCATCTATATAGCTCATATTACATATTGCTAATTTTAACATTAAATTCCTATTCGTATCTTTCTCTTTATTTTGGTCTTCTTCTTCTGTTGTTATACTACTAAATTCTTCTCTTATAGCTATTTCATATTTTTTCAATATTTCTGTTGGTAGTATTTTAGTAGGTATTGATGTTCCTTCTGTTTTATTATCAGATCTTAGTACTTTTTTACTTGCTTCGGCTAGGTTTAAAAAGCATAATTTTACTGTTCCTATTAATGTCTTTTCTATATATTCTGGTGTGTTTGTTGTATCTATTTTATTATCTAATAATTGTTTTGACTTGTATCCTACCCATAGTTGTATTATTTTATTTGTGTCTATTACACAGTCTAAATCTAAAAAGTTGTAATTAATTATTTGTTTTGGTGTCTATTTATTATATTCATCCTTTGGATTATATCTTTTAAACTTATTTTTGTAATTATAGGTTGGTTTTCTTATTTCTGATGTACTAGGTATTATATTTTTATCTAGAGTATTTACTTCTGTATTTATTAGTTATAGATTTTCTTTATTAATTACTTCTTGTTTTTCATTAATTTCTAGTTTTTCTATGTTTTCTAGAATTTCTGTATATGTTTCACTATCTTCCGAATCATAATTATCTGTTTCTTCAGCATCTATTGTATTTATTTCTAATTCACTGGTTTCTAGTTCTTTATTTTTTATTTCTATTTTTTCTTTGAATTAATTTATCTCGTTTAATAATTTTTGTTCTTTATCTTTTTCTTCTTTTTCTTTCTGTCTCTTTTCATATAAATCTTTTAGCATTTGTAGTTCTTTTTCTAATTCAGCAATCCTACTATTTTTAGTTTCTTCTATTTTTCGTATTTCTTTTATGGTTTGTTGTTTTATTTTATCTATTTTTTTTTCTGTCAATCTCTTCGTTTTCTCTTTCTATTCTTACCATGACTGTCAACTTATCTTCTAATTTTAATTCTTTTTTTCTAACATTAAATATAAATGTTCACTTATTTTCTTATATCTCCATCCTAAATTAGAGAATACTATTTTTATTTTTAATCCTTCGTGATTTTCATATGTTTTTTCATCTATTATAAATTCTTCTTTGTTCATTTTATTTAAATATATATAGGTTATGTTGATATATATATTCTAGACTATCTATTGTTGATTCTAAATTTGATATTTCTTCTTTTTGTGCATTTATTGAGTTTTTACTAACTCCGGCAATTATGTTATATTGTAGTCTTTCTATCCTTATTTTTAATTCTTTACGTTTTTTAGATATTATTTGTTTTAATTCTTTATATTTTTGTGGTTTTTGTACGTTATTCATCTACAATATTTATAATATTTTGATGGATATCTAAATCTAATTTTATCATAACTAATAAATTAATCAAATAAATTCAATTATATACTACTTCCATAACTTTAATCAGCATAAGAACAAGATAGTATATAATCCAATTATATACTACGTTAGTTTAAGAACAAGATTTTTTAGCCCGACCCATATAAGTCCGTTGGCCCGTGGGACTTGAGCAATATGGGCTGGGCTGATCCCTGGGCCAAATAAAAATGATTAAAAAATTTAATAATTACATAAAACTACAACTTAAGTATCATTTTTTACACAAAATCTCAACTCTCAAAACATATTACAAAAATTTCACTTTTTTAATTTTTCTCTCTAAAAGTACATATACATTACTTTACTATTATCTATTTACGGATTTCACTTCTTGAAAGATACCTACAATTAAGGAGCAATTTTCTATGAGTTATCAATTTTGAATTCTCAATCATATTTGATTCAATCTCTCCTTCAGTGACATTTTCCCTCTAGAAACTCCATTAATAACATTTTTAAATTTAAATTTTTTTTCTACTTTATCAAATCAAGATTTTGACTGAATCAGTTTTTGTATGTCGTTTATTCAGTAACTATTACTTTGTAATGGGTGATTCTCCGATTTTTAGTTTAGGATTAACTCACTTAGAGCATAATGAATAAATAAATTAGGGTATTAAATTTGTTCCTGAAAATTTTAATTACAAGAACTCTAATTTCAGTAAAATCAATTAAAACATCGCAACGACCCCGTTAAGATGAAAAAGATGAAGAAAGTTGTTGTCCAAAGTTTAAAAAATCAAATTAAAAAATCGTCAAAAAGACAAAAAAAAGAGGATACTTCACGACCTCATCTACCAAAGTTTTTTTTATTTTTGTTTTTGAATCTGCTTGTCATTTTGTTCAAGATTTCTATTTTTTTAGTATTGTGGGTGTTGTTACTAGTTGTCAATTCATATACATAATAGTAGTTATGTATGTGTTTATCATATACATATCACTAGTCTGTCTGTTACTTGTACTAGACTATATATATATATTTTTCAGTTATGTAAATAATTTTCATATAAACATATCTGTAAGTCAGGTATGCGTAAGTTATATACATAGCAATTATGGTAGGACATATGTAACACATTGTGTATATGATTTTTATAAACGTATTTGCTCTTATATATAAGATATGTATATGAAAGTAATTAGAAAGACATCTAAGCCTAAACCTCATATCCTATGTATATGACTTCATATACATATAAGTTGATAATATAAAATAATATATCTTTTATATATATATATACACACACACACACATTTTTAAAAGATGAAATACAGAAATTGTTATTTATATGTACTGAATTGTCGGGATAAAGAAATTATTGTGTCTATGAACTGAAAATTTCAGGGTAAACAATATACAAAACACTTTGCTATGTATATGGTATCATATATCCCACTTGAATGACATATTTGTATATATATGAATATCATATAAGATCTCAAATATCCCCCCCCCCCCACATAATTTCATGGTATGTCCCTGGAGTAATGTAACACCCATAAATGAATGAAAAAAAACTAAATTCCATTCTTATGTGTATGACTTTATAAACAACAATATCATGTATTTGTTAATCACATACATAAATATTGTTATGTATTTATTTGTATATGTGTATGGATTACCTAGTTACACAACAATCACATATTCATCAAAGTGTTGTTTGGTATGTATATTTAATTGTTCTAGGCTATGTGTATGTGTTTTTCAGTTATGTATGTGGTTTTAATATAAACATATTTATAAGCTATGCATAAGAATTATTTTGCATATAAATTAAAAATTTCAGGATAGACCATATACATAACAATCACATATCCCACTCGAATTAGATATATCATATGTATATGACTATGAATAATGATCTCGGATATCCCACTCACATAACATCATAATATGTTAATGGAGTAATATAACATCCAAAAATGAATTGAAAATACTAAATCTCATCCTTATGTGTATGACTTTATACATAACAATGTCATGTATTTGATAAACATAGACATAAATATTGTTATGTATATGAACTGACAACTGAATCTCATTATTATGTGTAATCCTTCATACATGAAAGTAGTTATGTATATGATAACACATACATAAATATTGTTATGTATGTGAATATGTATGTGTAGCTACACATCAATCGAATATTAATCAAACTAGCAATAAAATATAGTAACTACACTTAACAAGTTAAGAAAACTGATATTATTGACATAACAAATTTCAAAGTAATTGCATGTCATCGTGTTATTATCAAATTAAAATTATTCAATTAACATTAAAGAAAAATAGACAATGATCAATGAGTGATTAACCAACCATCATACATTCCATTACAAATTAACTTTCTTTCGAAAAAAATTACAAGAGTGTCTGTTATGATCTTCTTGTCTACACCGTCCAAAATAATTTGTGCTTGACGATAAAGTTTTGCTAGATCTCTTAATCCTCCCTTTGTTTAGACTTTCAGGTTGTCTTTTATATTTCGGTGGCAGCACTTCTTCCTCATCCATACTTTCAGAAATATGTCAATCCTTCTTATCTGACATTGAAACAATTGAAAGTTCGTATGAAAACAATCATCTTTTCATAAAACAAAAGTAAACTTTTATTACATAACATTAGATCGTATATGTTCTATACATACAAAACAATCATTATTTAAAATACATTGACATCAAAAATCAAATTGATATACAAAACAAGTAAACATCAGTATAATAAAAAAATTTATATTTGGTATTAGCATACAAAATATCTCATTCTTTATGTATGTTCATATATTCCAATGCTTATTAATATACAAATCAAAAATGCCTTTACAACATCAACAAATTGACAATCTCCATCACAATGATCTACTTGAATTAAAATACAAAAAAAATGATTAAACTCATAATAGCAACATCAAATCAATATTTATAACACATACATAACAGCAAGAGCATTCATGCTATATTAATCTGTTAATGCCGGCGAAAAATTGATTTTGTGTCTCAACAATAGAAAGAGCCAAAGCATTTGTTTTCATACCTTCCACACAAATTACAGCTCTAATTTCTCTATCAAACTGTATATCCTCTCCAATTTTATCTATCGTTGTTATGCACAACAAATACATTATGAAACCTGGAAGCAATTTCTTCAATTTGACATATAGCTTAAGACCATCATCATTTCTAATAACAATTGATGAGTCATTACATCGACAACATAACAAACATCAATTATTTTTAGAGATTTGTTAATGGCTCATTCACTAGCAATTGATGAAATCAATCACAAATAAGTTATTGATTTTGCAACAACAATTCTTCACTTTTATATCCTGCACATTGTATTTCAGCTTTTCATTCATCAGAGTGCCTTAACAGACACTAGTAAAAATTACCCCTACTGCAACGGACCTTTTGACAACAGTTCCAAAAGCATTGCTATAGAGCATCTATTGCAACGGTTTCAACCGTTGCAAAAAAAATTATTCTAGTAGAACTATTTATTGTTATAACCGTTGCTATTGTTGGATAACCGTTGCAATAGGGTACCTTATAGCAATAGTTGCTAGAACAGTTTCCATAAAGTCACCTATGGCAACACTTTATTGACAAAAAAAAGCTATTGCATAGATTGTAATTTATTCCCTCCCAATTTTTTCACTTCATCCGCCAAAAATTAATGAAATATATAATAATAATAATTAAATAAATATATAGAAAATTTCACTCTCAATACCAACTAGTAGTATACCCTCCAACCACAATCGATCACCACCAATTACGCTCGGACCATAAATCAGCCACTTGTACATGCTCCGACCAAGAATCGACCACCAGTGCTTCGACCACAAATTAGCTTCTCCGCTGCTCCGACAACCACTTTGATTTTAACTCTTAAATTTGCACTTCAATTTCTGAGAAAATTTGGGGCTTTCTTCCCCGATCTACATTTGAAGGTTAGAAAAGAGGCATTGGATTGGATGTTGCGGATTATTGGTTACTATGGATTTACTGCTACTACTGCTATTTTAGCTGTCAACTATTTTGATAGGTTTATATTTGGATTTTACTTTCAGAAAGATAAGCCTTCGATGAGTCAGCTTGCTGTTGTTGCTTGTCTTTCTATTGCTGCTAAAATAGAGGAAACCCAAGTGCCCCTTCTATTAGACCTTCAAGTATGTGGTTCTAGTTTATTTGTAACGTCACGAAATCAGGTCCCGAGATGTCACACGGTGCTTAGGGTCACAAGTGATCCCAAGTAAACCCTTCTACTGGCATAACTCATAAGCAATTGAATAAAAATACAAATCCATACAAATCAACAGAAATTAACTCTTTTCTGAATCTGATCGATACAAAAATGGAATTTTACTGGATTACAATTCTTCATTTACAACCAGAATTGAAACAAAATACATCAACTTCTACTGACTGTCTATGAAGCCTCTACTAGTACTGACTGTAGGTAGCCGGGTCATGACTCCTGACTACCCTAACTCAATACGACTGAATAAAGAAAATACAACACTATAAACTCTGCATAACTAACCCAAGCCCTTGAATCAAAAGGACTCATCACCTGCTGACTGGATACCACGAACTGACTGAATCTGAAGGTGCAACTATACCTTGTACCTATATTCCGAGAAAATGCAACCCACATCCGAAGATGTGCATCAGTACCATGGAAAGGAACCGAGTATATGGGGGTGTATACAGTTGTATAAACATCATCATCATAAATATTTATAAGAAATATGCAGGATGTATGAAAGACTCACATAGCCCGAAGAAAATCATCATAATCATGAGAGGATGAAATAAGTATAATAACACATGTGAGTCATCATATAATTTGTCAATCACTTTCAGTTCGTCAAGAATATCAATTCTCATAATGTAAATATCATTTAAATCTTTTGAAAGAATAACTTTCACAATTCCACTTTCAAATCACTTCACCATTCACCATAGACACAAGGAAACACACACACACTGGGAGATCTTATAACCGACATAAACCATGTGAGCTACATGGAGTCCAACGTACAACCCACGTTGGGGAGAGCCGTCCTATCCTTGCCATTAGAGTAGGACTTCCAGTATCAATTCAAAAACACTAGTGATCACTATATAAATTAGCCTTAGGCTCACGTCCTATGGGGGCACGCAGTTCTAGGGAAGTAAGATCACTTTATACCTCCCACTCGGTGCTAAAGATTACTCCCGGACTTAGCTCAGAAATTTAAATCAGCCTCAAGCTCACATTAAAGAAAATCCACAATAAACACTTCAACAACTTTCATCGGGAGCCAATTTGCTACCCCTTTTATCATAATCAATAAAAACGTGGATTTCTTTCACATTCGAGTTTAAAATAACTCATTCACGACCAAAAGGTCAAATCATTCAAAACATCTCAAATATTCAACATCAACGTGCTTATAACACACATTTTCTCAAAAACACAATTTCAAATGGGGTTCGCGACCCAAATATCAAAATCATGATAAATATCGTTCAAGATTCATGCTTTATATCACCACACATGTAAAATCATCTTTCAAAATCATAAACATCAAGATTTCATAATAATCATCATAAGATATGGGTTCATGCTTCAAATTCATAAAAATCAAATAAAAATCATGCCTTTGTAAAGAAAATTACTTTTGGGCACAATAACGAAAGAGAGTTCTTATTGAAAAACCCCACATACCTTGAATGATGAACTTTAGATCGATACTCGTTTTTGAGATGTTAATCGTGTCTTTGAATGATGGTTCTTGGAGTTCTTGAACTAGGAGCTTGGAATCTTGAATAAATTTGCAGAATTAATGGTGAACTTTGGAGGTTCTTGAAGTTCTTGAACTAGGAACTTGGAATCTTGAATAAATTTGTAGAATTAATGGTGAACTTTGGAGGTTCTTGAAGTTGGATGTAGGAGCTTAGGGTTTTCTTTTTGAGGGAATTTGATGAAATATAACATATAATGCTTCTAATAGGCTTTAATATAGGGTTCGGACGGATTTTGGGTGAGGGAGAATGACCAAAACGCCCCTAAAAATCAAATAATTCTCGCATCTGTCCTTTGGTGGACTGTTTTGATAGTCTGAAGTTGATCAACCATAACGTTTTACTCCGATATCCAAATTGGATGAAACCAATTTCATTAGAAAGAGGACTCTCATATCTTTCCGTTGATATATAGTATCTCACCCAGATCATTGTGTACGAGGATTTATGATCGTTTGAAGTTGACCCAAAAATTCACTTTTGATAGGCTGAAGTAGATCGACCATAACTTTTTGCTACGATAGAAAAATTGGATGAAACCAATTTCATCGGAAAGAGGACTCACAGAGATTTCCGTTGATATATAGTAGATCACCCAGATCATTATGTACAAGGAGTTATGATCGTTTAAATTGGAGTAAAAATACGCCAGGCCTCAGTACTTTTTTTCCTGCACGTTTTACTGTTTACTACTATTCACGGTTCGATCGGAATGTTCATAACTCGTCGCTCGGGTGTCCGTTTTAGATGATCCACATATAGTTGGAAAGATTATTTGATACTCTACGCAATGGTGGGTCATAATCTAAGATATTCCACACGAAAAATTTATAATTCATTCTAGAAGATAGAACCCAACACGTTTACGCACAAAATTTCAATGAAAAATTTCCCGGAGTATTACATCATCTCCCCCTTGGAAACATTCGTCCTCGAATGTTGATGAATAAGTACAGAATATCATGGAAATGAGGACAAAAGGCTGGGATAACGAAGTCAATCCACTTACTTCACTCCAAACTTCCGAATACTTCATAGAACATGCGATTCATAATGAGGATGGTCACATAGTTGGATCTTAAACAAAGGAGACTGATTTTAAGGAATCGATATCTTTGGTTTATTCAGAGACTGAGAATCAAGGGTCTCGAAGGGGATCTCATCAAAAGAAGGACTACTTGAGCCCAAATGAAACGTCCCTCAACACTCCCTCCAAAAGATTCAAATGGCATTGTTCGGGGAGAAAATGAACCATAATTTGATACAATCCTATCGTATGGGAACAAGGAACCATATGGCATAAATTAAGATAGGAATTTCTAGGTCTTGGGAAACATAACTCCTTGCTTCCAAACTTAGCAACACTTCTCAACTACTCCCTCGACTATGTTCAAGCCTAACTCCAAGTACTCATGAGATACGCCATATAACACTATAATATTAATTTATATCATGAACCTCAATACACACTGAGCCTCACAACTCCTCACTTCAAACATAACTCTTATTGCTACTCCAACAACCACATACAATCTTATACTAGGGATCCGCTAACTTGCGGTGCATTATTTTAGATATACAACCATAACATTCAAGCCTATACTCATAACCACATACGTACTTTGCACATGCACCTCTAAACGAACACTCATAAAACATTTTCCTCGCTTTCTCTAAGATTCCATCAACTACATCATTCATACATACTGGTCAATTCTTTAAACGGCACACATAACATTTTCTCAACCAATTGAACTATACACAAAAACTCTGGATTACTATTTCTACAACCTCATAGAAGTGCATAAAACCAACGCACAACAATCTTTTCAAATAAACATTTAAAACTTCAACTAACCACGACATGTATCAAGGACTTAGTCTCAATCTAACTTCACTTCACCGCCGTGAGCACACTACCTTCTATCATAGATAAGAAAGTATTTTCTCTCCCTTCTAGACAACTGCTCAACACCATTAGCTTGACTTAATGAAAAGGTCACAAAATTTTAAAACATGAAGACCTGAAACATGAAGGGATAATGTAAATAACTTGACTCTCTCTATTGAGGCCTTAGGAATAAAATATCAAATACAATGGGTTCATTAAGGTATCAAAACTGAAGACACCCATAACGGAAACTGAATCTCACTGATCAATAAGAGTATTGCCTGAGTACTGGAACTGAACATACTGTAAAACTTGAGTATATGAGTCATGGGCGGCATGCCCTGAATTTAGAGCTCATAACTTATGGAATGTGATTCCAACTGCTAGAAGAACTTGAATTTCTCATTTTTTGAAACTAGAAGAGTATGTAATTCTCCATCACATGTATGAACATGAATTAAGATCATGGAACTGTAATGTAAAGCATAAGTAGGTTTTGGGACAACTGAAAATACTGAAATAACATTGGGTCAAGCACCGATCTTTCTCACAACAAATTTACAACTTATTGGTACTTCTACTAAAATGTAAAAGCATGACTTGACTACTTGTTCTATCATCTCCCCCTTAGCTTTAAGCCACCACTCAAATTCTCAAATGCTTACTAATTTCGAATATCCACGAACATCTCTATCGCCGGAATGTACACCATCTAGTGCTTCAACTCTTATTTCTATTAGCTCAACTTGAATACTTTCTAACCTTTTGATAGACCATGCTACTTCTGTCTTCTCCCTCTAATACCATGCCTATGAACTTATGTTTCTAACCCATAAGAATCAAAATCACACTTAAGAGGCTCAACATTTCCAATCATACGCCTCGCCTTAACTTAGCCATCAAAACATCATCCATTGTCTAACTAGTATTTATCCATCTAACAATCCCATGGCACGACTCACTACACCACATACACTAATCCTCGAAATTAAAGCAGTCCCATAATATCTTGGGTGAACTTTCTCATCATAATATAATATTAAACTTAATTACACGTCAACTACACTTTAACTCTTGTGTACACTATTCAAGCCTATTAGGTTACTTCCGGCAACTAATACCATTAATCCGGAAACCGTCACATTCGGCTTCATGATCACCAATCTTTCAAACTTAAGGTCTCACACTTCACATAATTTACAACTCCATCCCATGCATAACTCCCACGTGAAGATTATAAAACAACACATCCATGAACACTAGCCCACTTAAACTTCATAACAATAATAATTGGTCCTAATCATATAACCTATCTTATTCACAATCCATTAACACATCCTTCTTTCACCCGTCACTACTATCTATCCTTCATACACAACTTAATATAGTTCATAGCTCTCTACGTCTTAACTTAACTTCCTCTTGCAATCTGGAGAGCGCCTAGATTAATCAACACTTACCCACCGAGTACTTCCATCACTAACCTATACTCTCTGTCATACAAATACCATCAACACCTGTTTCATACCTCGAACAAACTATATCACTTCCTATTAACCCAATTGCATGCAAAAAAGGATTTTGCTATACTTATGCTAAACAAATCACACTTACCATCCTTCTTACCACTACACCTCCATATCCCACATTTTCAGCCAGCATAAGGAACAAGATGAACTACAATTTGCTAGTGGATCGAAATAGGCCTCACATGGCTTCACTAGACTTTAGTTTTGTGTTTTGATCAAGAAAGTTATATGAATAACAAAGTAACTATGCTAGTGAATCGAAATAGGCCCCACACGGCTTCACTAGACTTTGGTTTGTATTTTGAACAAGAAAATGAGATGAATAACAAAGAAGCTATGCTAGTGAATCGAAAGAGCCTCATACGGCTTCACTAGACTTTGATTTTTCACAAACATAATGATAAAAAGATTACATAATACAAGAGATAGAAACTTGACACATAACATTCAACGATCTAAGAATACACCTTACTCTGTCTTAATTAAATAACTCATAAGAATGAGGGCATAACTTTCAACTTAAGGAACTTAACACACTAGAGAGCTCCTCTCAAGCCCTTTATGTAACTTTTGAAATTTCTTCTAGAAAATATAGAAGCATTACCTAGGGAAGAACTGAAGCTTGCGAATCATGTTATCTCAAAAATAATATATAGAGGGAGAAGTATAGATTAACATTGTAGATTCTGAGGAGGAATCTGAAAGCACACCTAACCTAGGCTTAGTTCACGACTTTTATGAACATGAATAAAGTACTTCAATCTTTGGAACTCAAAAGCACTGACAGAATACTTTCTAGATCTCTTACAATCCCATAACTATCTACGAAGAATTAAGATTAACTGTTTCTGATACCTTGAAAATGAGGCAGAGTTGGCCAGAATAAAGTAAGATGAGAATCTATATAAGCTTCTTGGAGAACCTTTTTATAGCACGGTCTTAGACTTGAAAGAAGGGAAACATTTCCTAAATGCCCTATAGCCTCTCGAAGAAAAGTACAGACGTCTCCGTACCGTTCCGTAAGAATCTACTAGACACGACTTCATAGACACCCTAGGACACTTGAACTCTGTGCTCTGATACCAAGTTTGTAACGCTCCGAAATCGAGTCCCGAGACGTCACACGGTGCTTAGGGTCACAAGTGACTCCAAGTTAACCCTTCTACTGGCATAACTCATAAGCAACTGAATAAAAATACAAATCTATACAAATCAGCATAAATTAACTCTTTTCTGAATCTGATCGATACAAAAATGGAATTTTACAGGATTACAATTCTGCCTTTACAACCAGAATTGAAACAAAATACATCAACTTTTACTGACTGTCTATGAAGCCTCTACTAGTATTGACTGTAGGTAGCCGGGTTATGACTCCCGACTACCCTAACTCAATACGACTGAATAAAGAAAATACAACACTATAAACTCTGCATAACTAACCCAAGCCCTTAAATAAAAAAGACTCATCACCTGCTGACTGATAACGCTCAATCTACAGCTCTCGTTTGAGTGTAAAGCGGTCGTTAGCAAATATAGAACCCAACCTGGGTTGGGTGTCGATCCCACAGGGAATAGCTTGGCCAACAAGTAAGTAAAATTACTAAACTTTTGGTGCAAGTCTCGTAAGAAGGGGGGATTCTTGTTTTGCAAGTAATGTAAATAAAAGTTGAAAATAATAAAGTAAAAAGAGAGAGATTGTTACGTTGGTTGTAAATAATGAGAATTGAAGCGTTGGGGTTATGTCCACCTTCTGAGGTATACGTCTCTATTGGCTATGAGTGTGTAGAATTCTGACATGCAATTGCTTATAGAGGATTGTAGTCGATGGTAAATCCAAGCGTCTCTCGACCTAAACAAGGACTATTTCACTTTAACTCTCTCGAGCTTAAAGCGTGTCTAACGGTACGAATTCTCCAAGAGGTTAGTCCAGTTACGGCACTAGCTTTTTAATAGGAAAGGGTGTCCTACTACCTTGACATTATCTCTTTTCCAGACAAATAACTTTTCTCTCGAACAAGTTAAATGTTAGACTGGCGTATTCTTGCGTTTGCAACCGCAAAGAATGTAGATTAAAATGAAGAGAATAATGATATAAGCAATATACATGCCTCAAACTCACAAACTCACAGCAATAGATAGTAACTCATTCGGCTTCCATAACCCCAACAGAGAAGTTTAGTTGCCCATGAATGCGAAGGAAATCACGATTGACATTGTTATTATGTCACGATATTGAGTAATGGCGTGTCTATCAAGTGATAGGCGTGAGGCGTGATTCCTTAGCAAGTAACGATTCTCTTGTTGTGGAGTTTAAGAATAGAAGAGTAGATTGGAAGTATTTGTAGTGGAAGATGAGAGGGATGGAAGAAAATTAATTGTTGAATGATGAATGTAAGATTTTAAGTTATAAGAAGATTAGAAGTTATAAGAAGATGCTCTAAAATCTCTAGCATGATAGGGTATTTATAATACCCATATCCTACTCCTACTAAGCTAATGAAATAAATAACCAAATCCTACTAGACTAATGAAATCCTTAACCCAAATGTACTAGGTTAAGGTAACATTATCATAATCCACATAAAATAATGAAATACATAACCTAATTGTACTAGGTTAATGTATAATTGTCAAAATCCAGCTTTGTGTCTGTAAGTCCCCAAAGTCTTCAGAATTGTTGTTTTAGCCCGGGACAGATTTTCCATGCAACAGTTTTGGTCCTTAGGCGTGTAAACTTTCTTCCCTTCCTTTGTGAGCTTTCTTTTGCGTCAAGTAAGCCATAAAATGCTGATTTTTGCATCATTTATACCTAAAACTTTACTAATCATGTTCGTTAGCTCTCTTACAGGAAAAAGGACTAAAAGTGCATGAAATGTATAATTTGTTCTCAAAACTAGGCTAAAATATGGGCAAAATATATTGATATAGGCGCGTAAATTCGCCTATCATCAACACCCCACACTTAGAGCTTTGTTCGTCCTCGAACAAACTATCATGTCCTTCTAAACATCAACTTAGGGTTTTACAGCAACAACACAAAATATTCGTCAAGACAAGCACAACAATTATCAACAAAGAGTATCTTTTCGATTATAAGTAGAAACAGTTTAACCTCTAGCATAGACTCGTGATGGTGATCAAATCGCCTGCAAACGTTAAGGTGCATAGAATCATATACGACTATCCAAAACTCATCAACCATGTGTGTCTCACAATATAGTACCCATAATCACTCACAAATATAGCATATTTTTCAAACATGGGTATCAAAATGTCCTTGCTCTCACTCTCACAAAGAATTCATATGTAGCAACTGATGACCATAGGCTTGCCCTTAATGTAGTACTCCACTAAATGTCGAAATGTTAAGATTAGGATCAAGTAGGTCTTTTGATGGTTGTAATGTAGGAGAAGGGACGGGTAGGACTATTTTGGCCAAGAATAGTGACTAGGTTCCTAAGCGCTTTAATACATCACTTTGTATCATTGACACTTTTTTCTTTCAACCTTTCTTCTTTCTTTTTTCTACCACCCTTGTTCTCCTCTTTTTTCAATTTTAAGAACAACTCACTTTTCAGCTTTCTTTTCCTTTTTCTTTTCACAACATACCTCTTATGATAGCTTTTTTTTTTCTTTTTCATAACACATTCAAGAACCATTCCAATTTATAGCATTATACTCACCCAATTTCCTTTTATGTTGTCACATGACTTTTTCACTTTAAAGCACTTAGGAATTTTGGGATCAAATTACGGTCTTGAAAGAAATGGATTAGGCTTACATACAAGGTTGTCAAAGAAATAGGCTAAAGGCTCAAAAAGGTTAACTAGGATGATGTCCATGGGTAGGTAAAACTGAAGGTAAACATGTATAGGTTGCCAAAGAAATGCCTAAATCATATCCTAAACTTACACTCCTTATTTTCGCTTTGCATACATACCAGGCAAGTTATAACATCAGCCACATACATAGAATATACTATTATCTCACACACACAAGGCACATGGTCGACTTGATTGGAAGTAATATAGACTCTCGACCCAACAAGTAAAGGAATTGAATCACACAATATCACCTATTGAGTCACAACTAGAGCCTAAACGTCTCAATAGTCACAATTGTAGCACATACTTTTGTTATAATCTCATGCTGCCTATCAAAATAATTTCATGCGAAGCTAAATTTTTTTTTTTAACTACTAAAAAAACAAAACGAAACAAAAATGAAACAAAAGCAAACAAACATAGATGCGAATAGAGAAGTATAGCATGCAATACCACCACCCCACACTTAGTCGGGACACTGTCCTCAGTGGAAAATAAATACGAGGAACCTGGTTGGTCGGACTTATCCTCTATGTCTGGGGTCATACCCCTTGCATTGGAATCATCATCAGAGTCGTCATCCTCAGAAGTTCCTCATAAGTATCCCACTTAATTCCAAGCGTGAGTCGAGGTATTTGCAGTGAGGAGGGTTCTCCTTGGTCCTTGCGACTTCTCTTTTTGCCCTTTTGGGAGGTGGTAGCCTTCTCCTTGCCTTGTCTCGCTTTAGGTGTCATTGTACCTGAGACTAGAAATAGTGTTAGTGGTAGCACAATATCAATGGATACAATCTATGCACAAGAAGTAGGGGTACCACCCCACACTTAGTTTTGTTGACACAAATCAGTGAAGTGAAGGTGGTCGATTACTCAGATTTCGTCGACATACGTTTTAGGAGTTGTATTCCGGCAAGAAAATCAGTGATGTATCACTACTTGCAGCCATTGCATTACTTTCATGTTAGATATAACAACACTACTACATAGGGGTTACCACATAATATAGTTACTTTCAACAATCACAACCTCCTATGTCGGCAGGCACTATAAGTCTTATCCCGATGAACGAGATAGCCTAACATGTAAGTATCCAAGTAGAATTTTAAACAATGTTCAAGACTATAGCAATTCCGCAAATAGTATAACAATGCTATTAAAACCAAATTCAAGTCGGAAACAAGTCAAGATGATTCTAACGTATACGTTCACTCACATGATTTTGTATCAACAATTCAAACACGTTCACATCACCAATACTTTTTCAAGATTTAGCAATTCATAATAGGTTTAGTAAAGTAGTACTTACAAAATATAAATGAAGAACAAAGTAGTACTTACTTGGTTGAAGCCTTTGGATGATGTTCTTGTGATGAAAAAGAGCAAAAGGAAACTTTTTGATAGGTTTTGGAGACTATAGGTGGTGCAGAAGCTAGGTTTCCAATGTGTTTTTGGTTCAAGACTAAGTCTCATATTTATAAGAAAAGGTTGGGTCGAGTTTTGGCCCATTAAAATCGGATTTGGAGACCAAAAGTGACCATAGGTGGTGCCTAATGCTTTGCCTAGTTGAGCAGAATGCCATAGCATATGCCATGCATTTATTTAAGAATGCCATACACTATGCGGCGCATTGTCTATAGCATAATGGGACATATGCACCGCATAGTCTATGGCATATGAGATACTGAGACCAAATGCCATAGCATAGGCGGCGCATAGTCAAAAGCATACCTAGGAATAGGCGGCGCATAGTGTATAGCACACTAGATTCCGAGACCTTAGGCTATAGGATAGGTTGTGCATCGTTCTTGGCCTAGTTTTACCAAGGCCTAGCCTTCCTCGAAGCCTATTTTGGCGTGAGAAAGGCTCAATCCATAGCCTTATGCATCACCCTTCCCAACTTACCAACTTTACCATACAATGCGTCCAAATCGTCAATTGAAATCAATCTCCTTGTTGACTACTTCTTGCACCTATATTCACTCAAACAAATGAAAACGATTAGTACGATGGGTTGCCTCCCACCAAGCGCCTTAGTTTTGGTCGTGGCACGACTCTTATTTTTGGATTTTTCATTTATCAAAATCAAATCAAGTACTAGAATGAAAGAAAATGATAAACGATAAATGAAAAATGATAAACGATGGGTTGCCTCCCATCTAGCGCCTTATTTATTGTCGTGGCTCGACATAGTTACCTCGAGTACTTAGACTTCGTCGAGGTAAATGGTGGATCGTTTTCTAAAAGGATTTAGACGACAATGAGGCTTACCTGTGGGCATGCGATCTTCTTCACCAATTATATCATCAATAGTCCAACCCATAGCTCTCTTGTATCTCTTCAGAGCAGAGATGAGAGCTTCTACGTGCTGTTCACTTAAATCATTTGCACTCTCCGGAAGTATATTTCTACTTTCCAAGAACACATACCTTAGATAATCGGGGAGATCTTACGATTCTAGCATTGGTGTCTCGTCAATGGGAGTCTTCGCTGTTGGTTGATTCTTGAGATCACAATCCGGTTGCTTAGGAGTATAAGACTCTATTTCTGTTAGAGCACCCATAAGTTCTTTATAATCTTCATTATCCTCATGCTCAACCTTCAGCAGCGCAGCAGATAGTGGCTCATCAGTAAGCTGTTTCTCTACAGACAATGCTTTCTTATCCTTATAATGAACATCAGCTACAGAGAACACATTCATATCGCTAGGCTGCTTCATTGCTTTGCATATATCAAAGCGGACCACTTCGTCATTCAACCGAAATAAAAGCTCATTATCTCTCATGTCAATAAGCACACTTCCTGTTGCAAGGAAAGGACGTCCCAAGATTATGGGAACTTCAGAATCCACCTCGCAATCCAAAATCACAAAGCCTGCAGGAAAATGAAGGTATACACCTTCACCAACACATCATTCAAGATACCCACAGGTCGTTTTACCGACCTATCAGCCATCACGAGCCTCATATTGGTTGGTGTCGGATCGCCTAACCCCAACTTCTTGTAGATGGATAGTGGCATCAAATTAATGCTAGCACCCAGATCGCACAATGCCTTAGCAAAATTCATAGATCCAACTGTGCAAGGAATAGTGAAAGCACCAGGGTCTGCCTTCTTCTATACTAAGGACCTTGTGGCAATTGCACTACAATGATGAATATTATCTGCCGGCTCATAGCTTACTGCCCTCTTCTTAGTCAAAAGATCTTTCATAAACTTTGCATACCCAGGCATTTGTTCAAGTGCCTCTACCAATGGAACATTAATGGTCAGCTGCTTCAACATAGTCATAAATTTGCTGAACTTAGTGTCATCCGCCACCTTCTTCAATCTTTGGGGAAAAGGTGGTGGTGGGTATGGAAGTATTCTCTCCATGGCTTTCTTCTCCTCTTGCTTCCGTTTTTCCATTTTTTCAGGCTGCACGTCACTGGGCGTGACATCCTTGACGTCAGGACTAGTTGTTGCGGCATCTTCTCTTTTTGCGTTATCATCTATGTCTGCTACTACGTCAACCACTTGCTTGCCTTTTGCTGAAGGTTCCAGCACCTTACCGCTTCTAGTAGTGATGGCCATGCATGACCCATCATTCCTTGGGTTTTGCACAGTATCGCTAGGTAGAGTGCCAGCCTTTCTTTGATTGAGTGTTATTGACAGTTGGCTCAATTGCTGCTCTATTTTCTTGATTGAAGTGGAATGAGAATCAACTAGTTGTTTCATGGAGGACAAATCATTAATTACCTCAGTAACTCCTGCGCTTGTTGCTTCCACTCCTTTCAATAATTTAGCCATCATGTCTTCCATACTTCCAGAATTAGATGTGGTGGTATCACGTCTACCAGGGGGAACGTACAAACCACTCTTTTCATTCTTGTTCTTCCAACTACCTTGGTCCATGTTTCCAGATTTACCATAATAGTTTCGACCTTGGTTTCCTTGGGTATTCCCTCGGAAACCCCCTGATTGTTCAAGTAGTTGGCCTCTTCTTCCGAATCAGATTCGTCTCTTCCTTTTAGCGCCACAGCTTTCACTTTTTCGGTCTTCCCTGATAATAAATGCTTTGTAAGAAGATCCATCTGTGTTTTCATGTGCGCCATATCTTGATCACGTTCTTCTTGTCTTCTTCTTTGGTCTGCAGTCATGCCTATAGATAAAGTGGGGCTTGCTACCTCGGAATCCTTGGTATGCCAACCTCTACTTTGTTTCGTCATGCGATCTAGCATATTGCTTGCTTGACCAAAGGTGAGGTCCATAAAAGATCCTCCAGCTGTGTTGTCCACCACTGGCTTAGTTATTGAATTCAAGGCTCTATACAATATCTCCATGAGGTGAACATTAGTCATGTGATGGTTTGGGCATCTCGCTAGCTTTGTCTTGAACCTCTCCCATGTTTCATGAAGAGCTTCAGTAGGAAGCTGACGAAAGTTGCTGATTTCATCTCTCAATTGTGCCCTTTTGGAAGGCGGAAAGAATCTTTCTAGGAAAGCGTCTCTTAATTGCCTCCAATTTGTAATTGAATCAGGAGTCAGCCCATTCAACCATAGTGTTACCTCCCCAGACAGAGACAATGGGAATAGACGTAATCGAATTGCATTCTGACCAACACCAGGATTGTCAAAAGACTTGCATGTAGAAATAAAGTTGATGAGATGCATATTCGGATCATCGCCTGCTAGTCCACCAAATAATCCCTTGAGTTGCAATAACTGAATCATGGTGCTTGTGATGTTGAACTTGGCTCCGGGCGCTAATGGTGGTGGAATTATAGCTCCAGTGGCTCTGGCACCATCAAGATCATCATCATCATCATCGTCGAAAGCTGGCTGCATAGGTTGGCGATCATGTCTATACCGAGCTTGTCGACCTCTTCTGTTGGCAAGTGTTACGATTTCAGCATCACGCCTAGGGTTTAGTAACTCGTCATCACCTAAATCCTCATCGTCAGGATTTGGTGCTCGTGCAGGGTTATCAATGTTCTGCTGTTGAACCTGGGCTGCGGCAAGGGCAGCCAATCTTGCTTGTTACTGTTGAGCAGCCATCCTTGCGATTTCATCTTGTGCTTCCATTCTACCAATGCGTTGTGGTTCAGGATTGATTGGTAATAACGGTTGACCAGAACTTCGAGTATGGGGTATGCACAAAAATAAAAACCTGCAGTAGACAAAAACAAAAACTAAACGTAAAAGTACGAGAATCTTTGACCAAAGGGTCTAGTAATTATCACGAACTTGATTGACACTTGTATTCCCCGACAACGGCGCCAATTTTTGATAATGCTCAATCTACAGCTCTCGTTTGAGTGTAAAGCGGTCGTTAGCAAATATAGAACCCAACCTGGGTTGGGTGTCGATCCCACA
The DNA here is from genome assembly GCA_030864215.1 of Capsicum pubescens. Taxonomy (NCBI): domain Eukaryota; kingdom Viridiplantae; phylum Streptophyta; class Magnoliopsida; order Solanales; family Solanaceae; genus Capsicum; species Capsicum pubescens. The sequence goes on from CM061548.1 coordinate 156,376,457, forward strand.
GGGAATAGCTTGGCCAACAAGTAAGTAAAATTACTAAACTTTTGGTGCAAGTCTCGTAAGAAGGGGGGATTCTTGTTTTGCAAGTAATGTAAACAAAAGCTGAAAATAATAAAGTAAAAAGAGAGAGATTGTTACGTTGGTTGTAAACTATGATAATTGAAGCGTTGGGGTTATGTCCACCTTCTGAGGTATACGTCTCTATTGGCTATGAGTGTGTAGAATTCTGACATGCAATTGCTTATAGAGGATTGTAGTCGATGGTAAATCCAAGCGTCTCTCGACCTAAACAAGGACTATTTCACTTTAACTCTCTCGAGCTTAAAGCGTGTCTAACGGTACGAATTCTCCAAGAGGTTATTCCAGTTACGACACTAGCTTTTTAATAGGAAAGGGTGTCCTACTACCTTGACATTATCTCTTTTCCAGACAAATAACTTTTCTCTCGAACAAGTTAAATGTTAGACTGGTGTATTCTTGCGTTTGCAACCGCAAAGAATGTAGATTAAAATGAAGAGAATAATGATATAAGCAATATACGTGCCTCAAACTCACAAACTCACAGCAATAGATAGTAACTCATTCGGCTTCCATAACCCCAACAGAGAAGTTTAGAGTCCCATGAATGCGAAGGAAATCACGATTGACATTGTTATTATGTCACGATATTGAGTAATGGCGTGTAGATCAAGTGATAGGCGTGAGGCATGATTCCTTAGCAAGTAACGATTCTCTTGTTGTGGAGTTTAAGAATAGAAGAGTAGATTGGAAGTGTTTGTAGTGGAAGATGAGAGGGATGGAAGAAAATTAATTGTTGAATGATGAATGTAAGATTTTAAGTTATAAGAAGATTAGAAGTTATAAGAAGATGCTCTAAAATCTCTAGCATGATAGGGTATTTATAATACCCATATCCTACTCCTACTAAGCTAATGAAATAAATAACCAAATCCTACTAGACTAATGAAATCCTTAACCCAAATGTACTAGGTTAAGGTAACATTATCATAATCCACATAAAATAATGAAATACATAACCTAATTGTACTAGGTTAATGTATAATTGTCAAAATCCAGCTTTGTGTCTGTAAGTCCCCAAAGTCTTCAGAATTGTTGTTTTAGCCCGGGACAGATTTTCCATGCAGCAGTTTTGGTCCTTAGGCGTGTAAACTTTCTTCCCTTCCTTTGTGAGCTTTCTTTTGCGTCAAGTAAGCCATAAAATGCTGTTTTTTGCATCATTTATACCTAAAACTTTACTAATCATGTTCGTTAGCTCTCTTACAGGAAAAAGGACTAAAAGTGCATGAAATGTATAATTTGTTCTCAAAACTAGGCTAAAATATGGGCAAAATATATTGATATAGGCGCGTAAATTCGCCTATCATCACTGACTGGATACCACGAACTGACTGAATCCGAAGGTACAACTATACCTTGTACCTACATTTCGAGAAAATGCAACCCACATCCGAAGATGTGGGTCAGTACCATGGAAAGGAACCGAGTATATGGGGGTGTATGCAGTTGTATAAACATCATCATCATAAATATTTATAACAAATATGCAGGATGTATGAAAGACTCACATAGCCCGAAGAAAATCATCATAATCATGAGAGGATGAAATAAGTATAATAACACATGTGAGTCATCATATAATTTGTCAATCACTTTCAGTTCATCAAGAATATCAATTCTCATAATGTAAATATCATTTAAATCTTTTGAAAGAATAACTTTCACAATTTCACTTTCAAATCACTTCACCATTCACCATAGACACAAGGAAACACACACACACTGGGAGATCCTATAACCGCCATAAACCATGTGAGCTATATGGAGTCCAATGTACAACCCACATTGGGGCAAGCCGTCCTATCCTTGCCATTGGAGTAGGACTTCCAATATCAATTCAAAAACACTAGTGATCACTATATAAATCAGCCTCAGGCTCACGTCCTACGGGGGCACATAGTTCTAGGGAAGTAAGGTCACTTTATACCTCCCACTCGGTGCTAAAGATTATTCCCGGACTTAGCTCAGAAATTTAAATCAGCCTCAAGCTCACATTAAAGAAAATCCATAATAAGCACTTCAACAACTTTCATCGGGAGCCAATTTGCTACCCCTTTATCATAATCAATAAAAACGTGGATTTCTTTCACATTCGAGTTTAAAATAACTCATTCACGACCAAAAGGTCAAATCATTCAAAACATCTCAAATATTCAACATCAACGTGCTTATAACACACATTTTCTCAAAAACACAATTTCAAATGGGGTTCGCGACCCAAATATCAAAATCATGATAAATATCGTTCAAGATTCATGCTTTATATCACCACACATGTAAATTCATCTTTCAAAATCATAAACATCAAGATTTCATAATAATCATCATAAGATATGGGTTCATGCTTCAAATTCATAAAAATCAAATAAAAATCATGCCTTTGTAAAGAAAATTACTTTTGGGCATAAGAACGAAAGAGAATTCTTGTTGAAAAATCCCACATACCTTGAATGATGAACTTTAGATCGATACTAATTTTTGAGATGTTAATCTTGCCTTTGAATGATGGTTCTTGGAGTTCTTAAACTAGGAACTTGGAATCTTGAATAAATTTGCAAAATTAATGGTGAACTTTGGAGGTTCTTGAAGTTCTTGAACTAGGAACTTGGAATCTTGAATAAATTTACAGAATTAATGGTGAACTTTGGAGGTTCTTGAAGTTGGATGTAGGAGCTTAGGGTTTTCTTTTTGAGGGAATTTGATGAAATATAACATATAATGCTTCTAATAGGCTTTAATATAGGGTTTGGACGGATTTTGGGTGAGGGAGAATGACCAAAACGCCCCTAAAAATCAAATAATTCTTGCATCTGTCCTTTGGTGGACTATTTTGATAGTCTGAAGTAGATCAACCATAACATTTTACTCCGATATCCAAATTAGATGAAACCAATTTCATTAGAAAGAGGACTCTCATATCTTTCCGTTGATATATAGAATCTCACCCAGATCATTGTGTACAAGGAGTTATGATCATTTGAAGTTGACCCAAAAATTCACTTTTGATAGGCTGAAGTAGATTGACCTTAACTCTTTTCTCCGATTGACAAATTGGATGAAACTAATTTCATCGGAAAGAGGACTCGCAGAGATTTTCATTGATATATAGTAGATCACCCATATCATTATGTACAAGTAGTTATGATTATTTAAAGTTGGATAAAAATTACGCCAGGCCTCAGTACTTTTTTTCCTACACGTTTTACTGTTCACTACTATTCACGGTTCGATCGGAATGTTCATAACTCGTCGCTCGGGTGTCCGTTTTGGATGAACACATATCGTTGTAAAGCTTATTCGATACTTTACACAATGGTGGGTTATAATCTAAGACATTCCGCACAGAAAATTTATAATTCATTCTAGAAGATAGAACCCAACACGTTTACGCACAAAATTTCAACGAAAATTTTCCTGGGGTATTACATTATTGCTTGAAATTTGCAATGTTGGTGTTTGTATAAATGTCTGAATGATACTTTATTCACTAAGACAAAGGACTATTTTACAACACTAGGAATATTTCATTGTTAATTAGACCATAAGAAACCTTAAGAGTTATATAATTAATCGATGGAAAAATACGTTAAGACAGCATTATCAATGCAATTTATCTCAGATTAGATGGTGTAGATTAATGTCAAAAAATGTAAATGCTGGTTCTATTTTATTGTGTAGGTTGCTGATACAAGATTTGTGTTTGAGGCAAAGATTATACAGAGAATGGAACTTTTGGTGCTTTCCACTCCTAAGTGGAAAATGAATATGGTGACACCATTATATTTCATGGATCCTATTATGAGGAGATTTGGATTTATGAACAAATTGCATTTGGATTTTCTTAAGAAGTGTGAACGCCTTATTCTCGATATTAGCATTGGTGAGAAATCTACCTGGTTTTGATTCTGATGTTTTCTTTGAAGAAATAGAATTTTTTTTGTATAATTAATAAAAGTGGTTGATCATTGAACTTGACGAATCAAACACAGATTCTAGGATTTCGCATTATACTCCATTTGTTATTACAACTGCAACAATATCTTTTGTGGTCAATGAGATCGAATCTTACAATGCTACGGAATACCAAAATCAGCTCATGAGTGTTCTTAAAGTTGGAAAGGTGTGTTATTTTTTACATTTGAATTTTAAGATACCTCTTTTGGCATCTTAGCATGTAAATTTGATTAGCATTGAGTTTATTGTAACGATAAAGTTCTTGATCAATAAACAGGACAATCTTGATAAATGCCATGATCTTATCCTAGAGCTAATGGGCACTTCATGCTACAAGTTCTTCCAAAGCCTCAAGCGCAAACATCAATCGGTACCTGGAAATCCAAGTGGTGTCATTGATACATATTTTAGTTGCGAGAGCTCGAATGATTCATGGTCAGTAGCATCTTCCATTTCATTCTCACACGAGCCTCAATATAAGTGAAACAAAACTCAGGATCAACATATAAATCTAGCTCCGCTTGGTGGTACTATTTCGATTATTGTGGGAAGTAATCCTCACTGATCGATGTCTTGTTCTCTAGAATATCTAGTATTTTGGCAATGATTACTATTCTGAAAAGGTCTTATTCGTCAAACTTGAAGACTTGACATATCAAATCTTCGTGATGAAGAAGGCTGTAGCATTTCTTTCTGATAAAGCACACTATAGAATTTCCATTTCTTAGTTTTTCTAAAATGAAGATGTTTGTCCTAGGATCTGTGAGTACACAGAATTTAAAATGGCAGATTTTACAAAAAAAAAATAAAGATGCCAAGGAGAAAGATGATCTCAATAAATCAACTTTAAGGTTCGTCTTGCGTTGTTGTATAACTAATTAAAGATAGTGAATGTTCTCTCATTGTTAAAAAGATCACATAAATCTAGTGCATAACTAGTTTCAGATGCTCTCTGGAGTATCATTCTGATATCCATCCAAGAGAACAATGCAAATATCCTTTCATTTTGTCAAAGTACATTTTTATTCCTTTTCTGTATTTTAACATTTCTATGTATTTTATGTAGTGGATTAGCAAAATAGAATTATTTTCCTTATGAGCTTTCCAAAATGAAAAATGGCTAAATATGACATTAGTCATTATTGCACCAAGTCCTTATGCAAATTTTATGAAGGTTATTAATTGTTTTTCTTTCCTAGTTCTGAAAACGACAAATATGGTCCAACTTCTTAAAGAGCTTGCGGAGATTAAACTGGTGGCCATGATTCTCAAGCTTCTCTGACATGATTTAGTCTTTCCTATTAGAGATTTTGACTCTCAGGAATTTTTATCATGCAGGAATTCTTCTCTTGGCTTATGCCAGTGTAAACATGATGAGTGGAAGAATTTACAAAAAGGGTCATGGAACTCTATCATATCCCTTTACGAAGATAGAATTCTTGATGTGGAGATTGTTGGTGGTGTTTCTGGTTCTGTTACTGTAACTATTGAAGAAGGTTGGGCATATACATAGTTATGCTTGGGACTTTATTGGATCTTTGGAATCTGTTTCCTCTGTACTACTTAGTTACCTTCTTTTTGAATGATGTGCAGATTTACAAAGGTGGCATTTGCTCTTTCTTGATTTTGGTATAATGCTACTAGTCATGGCGCCGATTGTTAGCAGTTGGGTTCCATTTTACTACAACAGTTTAATGGCTATTAGAGTTTGTCTTGTCATCATTGTCCTTCTGTTCCAGGTTAAGTTATTCATCTTTAGCTGTGGAATGATTTTCTATTGTCATCACTTTTATGTACGTAACAAAATAGTTTAGGTCTTTTCCTATTTATAATATATGTGTACATTGAAGCTTGTGTGGGATAATCGTCTTATTTTCTTCACTTTTGCCTATTCCTATAAGTTCTAAAGATGGTTAGTTTCTGGGTATATGTTAACCCATTTTTGTATTAAGTAAAAGTATTTTCATTCATAAACATGGCCAAATCGGTCAAAATCACCCCTCTAGTGGCTAGCCAAGTGAAAAACACACACCTTCCTTTTCAATAATCATGTCGATATTGGAGTAGTCAGACCCTCGAAAAAATAAGTAATCACCACCATCGATACTACTTATTGAATATAGAAATGAGTAAAACATAGAAATGATTTTGGTAAGAAAATACGATGGCTAGATTTATAGACTTTTCACTTTTAATTATGATCCCTAACCAGGCTTTTGTTTATTTATTTCGATATGCTTATTAAATATAGTTATTAATATTTGGAAATTGAATAGGGATTTTTCCAAGCTTAAGTGGACATCTAGGTTGGTTTGTGCCATAGGGGACTATAATTTGTGTATAGTATAGTACTACTAGCAAACTGGTTGCCTCTTTGCCTAAAAACTACTAAGAACTATGCCTCAATGGTAAGCTAGGTAGATTGGGTTGCTGGATATATGAATCCTCAATGCCCATTACCTCAATTTGAGCCAATTTCATTCCTATAAATAATAATTTAGAGTTCTCTAGCACAAGAGGTTTGATACATGTTCTATTAACAGACCACAAAGGTCTAAGTATTCCTTTTTCTATAGGCACGAAAACTATCATCTAAGAATACATTGCTCACTTAAAACTCTTTTATAACTATTTTTTTGTCTTAGTTTTGTTAGCGGCTGAATGTTTGGGAGCCTCATTCATATGACAGTTCTTCTCCGGCCAAACATTTGTCGTGTGACAAGTAAACTATTTAACTCTTGTTTACCACCAGAGATTGGAAAAATAGGAACTTTAAAGAATCTGTCAGTAGCTGGAAACTTTTCTGGCCCAATCCCTGATAGTATTTTAGAGCTCATGTCAATTCAATCTTTGGATTTATCCATAATTCTCTTTCTAGGCCACTTCCTTCATCTTTAACTAGTTAAATAATCTAGTGTACCTCAATCTTTCTATTAATGGATTTACAAGGAAAATCCCAAAAGGTTTTGACCTAATGGCTAACCTTGAAGTTCTTGACTTACATGGAAATATGCTTGATGGTACTTTGGATCCAGAGTTCTTGCTTCTTACTACTGCAACTTATGTTGACTCGAGTGGAAATTTACTAGTGAGTTCCACTTATCAACATCAAAAGATTCTATCAGGTATATCCACGGGTTGACAAATTGTCACTTATGTTATTGGATTATTGAAGGGGTTAGTTGTTTTAATTGGTGCAATTATAACATAATTGTTTCATGCAGAGGTTTCTATTTATTAGTCGCTAGAGACATACATGAGGAACATTTACAAAACAATGAAATATTAGTTGTGAATCAATGTCAATTTTACAATTTTGTCCATTATTTTGCAAGTTTTGATTATTAAATATGTTGTCATTTAAGTGATAATTAAGCTTATTTATTTTCTTTTTATAGGTGTCCAAAATGAAGAAGGAGATGAAGAAATTGACCTTACCTGAGAAGATTTTTGAATTGTTAGATGCTTTAATATCGATCTTTTTTATATTGAATTTAGTGAAATTTATCGCCACTCGAACTTGATACAATATGGGAAAACTAATGAGCATTTGACTTTATACATTTTACTTTTGGGTTTAGATTACTGACTTGTTGCATAAAATTTTAATTTGGATTATTATATTAATGAAAGATTTTGTTGTGATATGTGTGTGTGTGTGTATATATATATAGTCATTGTTGCAATAGGTGACAAAAATTACTGCAATAGGTAGTGAAAAATATTACAATAGTTGTCAAAAAACGTTGCAATAGGTGTCAAAAACGGTTGCAATAGATAGTTAAAAGTTGTTGCAAAAGACCAATAAGTGTTTCAGTAGATATTCAAAAATTATTGCAATATAGTCTATTGCAACGCTTTTTGTCATTACAATATAGTCTATTGCAATGGTTCTTAACCGTTGCTATATGCAATATGAAGTGTCCCAATAGGAGTTAAAATAAACCGTTGCAAAAGGTCTATCTATTGCAATGGTTATTGAAACCGTCGCAAAAGTCATTGCGGTATCTCTATCACAACGCTCACATATACAACACCTTCCAAACCGTTGCGGTAGCTCTATTGCAACGGTTTTAGTATCTATCGCAAAGGTTTTTGATTCATTGTCATAGGGGTAATTTCTAATATATATATATATATAATTAGTTTTTTTGTAAAAAAACTGAAAATATTGACTTTGATCGTTGTTAAACTGATTCCTCTTTGTATTTGTAATGCCTCGAGTCTGTACCCCGGACGCTACACGGTGCTCATAATCTCGAGGGACCACAAGCTAACCCATAACTGGTACCTGCTGCAATAAGTGCATAATAATACTATAATGATGCGGAAATTAGGCAAAAAATTTCCATAAGGTTCAAAACTGAAAATCAATTACTGAATACTGAAATCAATACTGTAAACTGAACATCTGTCCGAAAAATACTCTAGTCTAAAAATCCTCTATTTTTTGAATAAGGAGCTGATGGGACAAGCCCCCAACTAACTCCGACTACAAAAAACAGTATTGAAATACTGAAATAACATCCTGTCCTCAAGCTATAAGGAATCACCACTAAATCTGCTGCTGAAAAATCTGGGTTGCTAAGAGCGGTTAGGAGCCCGTACGTCTGAACCTATGATATAAGACATTATAGTGCGAAAGAAAGTATGCATCAGTACTTTTAATGTACTTGTATGCTAAGTAAGTTAGGATGATATGCATGGGTTCATATGCATGAATAATAACTGACTGAATAACATGAACATAACTAAAAGAGAGAGTACATGCATGAATGCTTAAACTATAATTGTGATCATGGCAACACCAAATATTAAATTCTAAAAGCTGGTTTACTGATAGCTGAGTTTACTAAAATTGTATTACTGATAATTGAGTGACTGTGTCTGATAGTCCCGATTCTATAGAACTATTCTGAGTTCCGTACTGAACTAAGTGATTTTGTCTGACAGTCCTGATTTCTGTAGAACTGAACTGAGTTCTATACTGAGACTAAAATTGAAACTGTGGGAGGTAATCATCTAACCGACATGCCCCTCTCTGAATGGATTGGGGTTCAACCTGTAACCCCAGTGGGAAGGGTGTCAGTACCGTGCCATAGGTAAAGACAAGCTAAGTCACCCTCATATGGCAGGTTCTCTGAATGAGAACGGTGGTTTCCTCAACTGGCAGGTTAAAACACCTCATCAACCCTCAACTGGCTGGTTGATGTCTCAACCTACGTTGTCTACGTAGTTCTGGAATGCAAGGACTCCTTCTAAGGTTCACACTCTCTACTGGAAGGTGATCCCCCATCCTTGGGTTCACTCGGTGCTGAATTCTACTCCCAATTGAATAGACATTGGACTGATTCCTAAACTGGTCTAGGCTGGAATGAACTATTACTGATTATGTTAACTAACTGGACTGAACTGAGTTCACTGGATTCTGAACTGATTACTGACTGAGTTCTAAACTGATTACTGAACTACTGGTCATGATAAGACTTATACTATTTTGTAACTGACACTGGCTCTAGGTACACAACTAAATGGTTGGGTATTAAATACCCCAGGACTTGATAGCATGAAAAGTAAATCACTGCATGAATTTAGTAGCATAATGGTACTAGCTTGCTAATAATACATTCACTTAGACATTTTTGTCAAACACTTGATATGCATGAGCTTGTGCATGATTGAAATCACATAATAACATGTTATGCTTGGACTAGTCAATTCACATAAGCATTTTGACAAACACTGCGGAGCATGGGAATTTTACTTATCAATAAACATGTAGTAATATCATGGATTCTACATTCAACTTGCAATTCAAGAGTTTAATATGAAGTTCACAAAATTCAATTCACAATTAACTAATTTGCATGAAACTTGTGACAAATCATGGAATTAGATCACCACTAACATCATAATCATGAATACATTCAAGATCCAACATGAAATCCATGGAGAACATTAACTTGTTGTTAAAAAGGTTTCTTGAACTCCAAGAGTGGAAAGAACCCTTGGATTAACACTTGACATATCTTGGTATTCAAATTTGTGAAGAATGATGGAGTGTTCTTGAAGACTGAATCTTGGATTGGAGATCCTAGGGTTTGTTTCTTGAGAAATTTTGAGAAAGATGAATGGATTTTGCCTCTAAGGAGGCTTAATATAGTGTTTTGGGGACTGATAGACGTGGGAAAAAAGACCCAAATACCCCTGAGGATGCGGCTTTTTAATGACTGAAAATTGATTTAGCAACGCGTAGACCGACGCACTGCATCGTCGGCATTTATGCGATAGCCAATGCATCGCGTCGAGTTTGCGTCGGTTCACTGGAATTTGCACTGGGGGCTTGAGTAAAATGACTCATCAACGCGATGGGTAACACGGCGCATCGAGATCGCATCGATCCACTGGTTTGAGCTTTCAAATGTGACTCAATCGAAGTCTGAAAAATCCAAAACTTGTTCGAGAACACCCCCTGACATTTCTGATCATGATTCAACCTAAAAATTTCTGCTTTAAGGTCATGAGGGTCTTGAAATAGAGTCACCAACTAATGAAGGCTAAAATAACATTTAATTTGAATTCTTAGATAAGATTTTCTAAGTCTGGGATCCCTTAACAAGCTTTAAAGGTTTGAGTTAAGCTTAGGATTTTATAGCATCTTATAATATCTCCCATTTGGGAACATTCATCCTCGAATGAGGCTGACTGAGCTGAGAATACTGATAGACTGGATTTAGATATAGGATATGCACAACTGTAACCTGATTTCATAATTGATACTACTGATATGCTGAAATTTCATACTAACCATGCATATCTGATGCATGAGTACATGGATGAACATATTTTATGAATGCATGACTGGAAGTGCTGATAAGCAAAGTTTCTAATGCTGAACATGCATATCTGATGCATGAAAACATAACTGAAAATGCAATGGTAACTGATATTAAGTCCATAGAAGGGAAATCTGAGCATGGAACTGAGTAAGTTCAAGGAAAAACTATTACCTTGGGCTGAGACTGAGTTTGCGAAGAAGAGGTGAGGATACTTGGTCCGCATATCTACCTCTGCTTCCCAAGTAGCTCCCTCAACTGACTGAAAATTTGACTAGAGCTTCCCCTTTTTGCCAAACCTCTTCACTCTTTTCATAGGAGAGATTTTCAAATACACATAATCACCAATCTCAAACTCGAGATCCTTTCTGCACACATCTGCATATTATTTTTGTCGGTATTGAGATGTCTTAAGCCTTTATCTAATCAACTGAATCTTTTTCAAGGTATCGAATACCAAGTCAAGCCCTACCACTGTGGCCATACCCACTTCAAACCAACCAATGGGAGACCTATATATCCTCCCATAAAGTGACTCAAACGGGGCCATCTGAATGCTGGAATGATAATTGTTGTTATAGGCGAACTCAATCAAAGGTAAGTCGTCATCCCAACTACCTTTAAAGTCTATCACACATGCTTGCAGCATATCTTCTAAAGTCTGAATGTTTCTTTCTTCTTAACCATTTGTCTGAGGGTGAAAGGTTGTACTGAGGTGAACTTGGGTACCAAGACCCTTTTGGAAGGCTTTCCAGAAATGAGAAGTGAACTACGTACCTCTATATGGGATAATGGACAACGTAACTCTATGTAATCTGACCAACTCTCTGACATAGAGATTGGCATAGTCCTCGGTTGAATAAGAGGTATGGACTGGTAGGAAATGAGATGATTTGGTCATCCTGTCTACAATGACCAAAACTGAATTGTGCTGATGATGAGTGCAAGGCAAACCCGTCACAAAATACATGTTCACCTCTTCCTACTTCCAAGGGGGAATACTGAACTCCTTCATAGACCCACTGGGTTTCTGATGCTTAATCTTAACCTACTGACATATTGAGTACTTGGTAACAAACTCTGCAATGTCTCTCTTAATCCCACTCCACCAATAGATCTCCCATAAATCACGGTACATTTTAGTATCCCCTGGATGAATAGACTAACGCACACCATGCACTTCTACAATAATTCATTACCTCAAGTCGCCTACACCTGGCTCACATAGCCGACCCTGGCAATGTAAAATACCATCTCCCCATTGGGAGAAAACCTCCACCTTCTGATCTTTGACTGATTCTTTCAACTTAACTAGGTTGGGATCCCTATCCTGTTTTTCCTTCACCTCTAAAACCAGAGATGATTTTGTACTACTCTACACCCATACAATACCTTCTACCGAATCGACTAAGAGGAAACCTAGTCGATCAAGCTCATAAACTTCCTGCGCTAACTTCTTCTTACCATTCTCGACATGAGCAATGCTACCCATAGACATTCTACTTAGAGCATCAACCACTACATTGGCTTTACCCAGATGATACATGACGCTCATGTCATAGTCTTTCAATAACTCCAACCACTTTCTCTGATGGAGGTTTAGGTCTTTTTGAGAGAGCATATACTGCAGGCTCTTATGGTCAGTGAACACGTCAATGTGCACCCCATACAAATAGTGCCTCTAAATTATTAAAGGAAAATATTACTGTTGCTAACTCAAGATCATGAGTTGGGTAGTTCTTTTCATGGGGCTTGAGCTGTCTAGAGGCGTAGGCTATGAACTTACCTTTCTGCATCAAAACACACCCTAAACCAACCCTGAAAGCATCACAATATACCACAAATCCATCTGAACTATCTGGTAGAGTCAAAATTAGGGTTGTAGTAAGTCGAGTCTTTAACTTCTGAAAATTCTTCTCACAAGAATCTGACCACTGAAATTTGACCTTCTTCTAAGTTAATCTGGACATAGGGGATGCGATAGATGAAAATCCCTCATCAAATTATCGGTAATAGCTAGCCAAACCCAAGAAACTTCTAATATCTGATGAAGAGATGGGTCTGGGATAGTTTTTCACTTCTTCGGTCTTTTGGGATCAACTCTAATGCCATCACCGAAAATGATATGGCCGAGGAAAGCTGCTGACCTTAGCCAAAATTTCCACTTACTAAATTTGGTGAACAACTGATGGTTTTTAAGAGTTTGCAATACTATTCTGAGATGGTCTGCATGATCATTCTCACTGTGGGAATAGACCAGAATGTCATCTATGAAGACTATGGAGAACATGTTCAAGTATTTCTTGAACACACGGTTCATCAAGTCCATGAAATCTGTTGGGTCATTGGTAAGACCAAATGACATTACTAAGAATTTGAAGTGACCATACCGAGTTCTGAAAGCTATTTTTGGAATGTCATATTCCCTGACTCTGAGCTGATGATAACCTGATTTGAGGTATATCTTAGAAAAGTAACTGGCACCCTAAAGTTGGTCAAACAAGTCATTGATTCTGGGAAGTGGATAGTTGTTCTTTACTGTGACTTTATTTAGCTGACAGTAGTCTATACACATTCTGAGAGAACCGTCTTTCTTATGGTCAAATAAAATTGGTGCACCCCACGGGGACACACTGGGTTTGATGAATCCCTTATCAAGGAGATCCTTTAACTATTCTTTTAACTCTTTGAGTTTTACTGGAGTCATTCTGTATGGCGAAATAGAGATAGGCTGAGTATCTGGAAGAAGATCTATTTCGAAGTCAATTTCCATTTTGGGAGGAACTCTGGGAATGTCTTCGGGAAACACATCTGGAAATTCACATGCTACTGACACTAATTCAAGACTAAGGGTTTCTGAACTATCGTCTTGGACTCGAATGAGATGGTAGACACATCCCTTAGATATCATTTTTCTTGCCCTTAAGTAGAAAATAAGCTGACCCCTAAGTGCTAAAGTACTACCCCTCTACTCTAGGACGGGCTCATTCGAAAACTAAAGCTGGACAATTTTATTTCTATAGTCGATTGAGGCATAGCAGGAATAAAGAAAATCCATGTCAAGAATGACATTAAAATCGGTCATCTCTAATTCAACTAAGTCTGCTGATGTGTCTTTATGAGATATCATAATCGGGAAGTTCCTGTATACCCGCTTGCCTATGACGGATTTACTCACTGGGGTAGAGACTGAGAAAGACTCTGCTAGAATTTTGGGACTGACTCCAAAGTCGACAGCTATATATGGGGTTACAAAGGATAAAAAAACTCCTGGATCTAGCAAAGAGTAAACATGTAAATGATAAACTTGTAACGTACCAGTAACCACATCAGGAGAACTTTCCTGATCCTGTCGGGATTGAAGAGCATAGAGTCTATTTGGGTGTTACCCACTGGTGGCTGTGGAAGCGGTACCCTACTGATTCAGGCGATCGGACTGAGCTGAGGAATGATTATACTGACCCTGGAAACCCGACTGGGGACAATATCTGACCCTATGACTTAGATTGCCACACTTGAAACACACATCACTGCCATCCCTACAGATACCCTAGTCGTTTAGGCCATATTTCTTGCAAAGGGTGTTGGTTCGGGCGCTGCTTACACTACCCTGATGCTTAGGGCCTGGCACCCTGACTCTGTTGCCATCTCTGAATTTTGACACTGGAGCACTGGCTGTGGATGGAGCTGGAACTGAGGATTTCAGGCAAAACTGAGAATGACTTCCTCCCTCTGACTTAGCCTGGGTGAAATTGAAGCTGCTTATTCTAGATCTCTTATTCTCCCTCTACTTCTCCCTATTCTTATCTTCCTCTATTTATTGATCAAGTACCATGAGCTTAGATATGTACATCTCCTTAATAAGCATTGTAGTCCGCACTCCTTGACTATACTAATAGTACCCCTGACACAAACTTACTCATCTTTACTTTGTTATCTACTACCACATGAGGGGCATATCTGGCTAACTGGGTAAACTTGAGAGAATACTCTTGCACTTTTATGTTACCCAGCTTCAGTATTATAAACTCAGAAACATTAGCTTTCCTCAACTCCATGGAAAGAACCTATCAAGAAAAACAGTGGCAAACTCCTACCATTCTATGGGACCTGTATCTGCGACCCTCTCTATTTTCCACTGCTTAAACCATGAGTGAGCCACATCCTACAACTGATATGCATCTAGCTCTGCATTTTCACTAGTTCTCACCCCCATAATATATGTAACCTTTTACACCTGATCTAGAAATTCCTGTGGGTCCTCATCCAACTTTGTCACGATAAAAAATGGACAGTTCATTAGGGTGAAGTCCAAAATCCTGGCTATAGCAGTATTGGCCACTAGGTTGGCCGGAACAACAGTTGGGCGTTCATTCTAAGCTGCCACAGAATAAGCCAGGGTGGTGAAAGCTTCTCTGAATTCAGCGTGGGAGACATATTCGTCCAGGGGATCTGGATGGACGGGCTGAGGTACTGGCTGGTCTCCCGTTCCTCTTTCCTTAGTCCTCTTTGGAGACATGTTCTGTAAATGGAAGGGGAAAGGATTAGACTGAGAGTTTAACTTGAGTTTGTGCTCACTCGCACGATATGATTACTAAAACAAGGAAAATATTTCCTAAAACATCTTATAGCCTCCTGTCCATAAGTGTGGCGCGCAACACACCCATGCAAAAAACTCTACTAGATGTGGCTTTCAGACTTCCTAGGACTCTGTTTAACCTTACGCTCTGATACCAAGTTTGTAACGCCCTGAGTCTGTACCCCAAATGCTACACGGTGCTCATAATCCCGAGGGACCACAAGCTAACCCCTGACTGGTACCTGCCGCAATAATTGAATAATAATACTATAATGATGCAGAAATTAGGCAAAAACTTGCCATGAGGTTCAAAACTGAAAATCAATTACTGAATACTAAAATCAATACTATGAACTGAATATCTGTCCAAAAAATACTCTACTCTGAAAAGCCTTTACTGTCTGAATAAGGAGTTGATGGGACAAGCCCCCAACTAACTCCAACCACTGAAAATATTACTGAAATACTGAAATAACATCCTGTCCTCAAACTATAAGGACTCACGACTAAGTCTGCTGCTGAAAAATCTAGGCTGCTAAGAGCGGTCAGGAGCTCGTGCGTCTGAACCTATGATATAAGACATTATAGCACAAAATAAAGGTATGCGTCAGTCCTTTGAATGTACTGGTATACTAAGTGAGGTAGGCTGATATGCATGGGTTTATATGCATGAACAATAACTGACTGAATAACATGAACATAACTAAAAGAGAGAGTACATGCATGAATGCTTAAACTGTAACTGAGATCATGGCAACACCAAATACTTAGTTTTGAACGTTGGTTTACTAATATCTGAGTTTACTGACACTGTATTATGTATAACTGAGTGACTGTGTCTGACAAACCTGATTTTGTGGAACTATTCTGAGTTCTGGCTGAACTAAGTGACTGTGTTTGATAGTCCTAATTTTTATAGAACTGAACTGAGTTCTATACTGAGACTGAAACTGAAACTGTGGGAGGTAATCATCTAACCAACATGCCCCTCTCTGAATGAATTGGGGTCCAACCTGTAACCCATTTGGAAGGGTGTCAGTACCATGCCATGAGTAAAGATAAGCTGAGTCACCTTCATCTGGCAGGTGCTCAAAATGAAAATGGTGATACCCTCAACTGGCAGGTTAAAACACCTCATCAACCCTCAACTGGCAGTTTAATGTCTCAACCTACGTTGGTTACGTAGTTCTGGAATGCAAGGACTGCTTCTAAGGTTCACACCCTCTACTGGAAGGTGAGCTCCCATCGTTAGGTTCACTCGGTGTTGAATCCTACCCCCAATTGAATAAACACTGGGCTAATTCCTAAACTAGTCTAGGTTGGACTGAACTGTTATTGAGCATGTTAACTGACTAGACTAAACTGAGTTCACTGGATTCTGAACTGATTACTGACTGAGTTCTGAACTGATTACTGAACTACTGGTCATGATAAGACTGATACTATTCTGTAACTGACACTGGCTCTAGGTAAAAACAAAATGGTCGGGTATTAAATACCCCCAGGACTCGATAGCATGAAAAGTAAATTACTGCATAACTTTAGTAGCATAATGGTACTAGCTTGCTAATAATACACTCAATTAGACATTTTTGTCAAACACTTGATATACATGAGCTTGTGCATGATTGAAATCTCATAATAACATGTTATGCTTGGACTAGTCAATTCACATAAGCATTTTGACAAACACTTGGGGAGCATGGGAATTTCACTTATCAATAAACATGTAGTAATATCATGGATTCTACATTCAACTTGCAATTCAAGAGTTTAACATGAAGTTCACAAAATTCAATTCGCAATTAACTAATTTTCATGAAACTTGTGACAAATCATCGAATTAGATCACCACTAACATCATAATCATGAATACATTCAAGATCCAACATGAAATTCATGAAACACATTAACTTGTAGTTAAAAAGGTTTCTTGAACTCCAAGGGTGGAAGGAAATTCTTGTATGAACACTTGACATACCTTGGTATTCAAATTTACGAAGAATGACGGAGTGTTCTTGAAGACTGAATCTTGGATTGGAGATCCTAGGGTTTGTTTCTTGAGAAATTTTGAGAAAAGATGAATAGATTTTCTCTCTAAAGGGGCTTAATCTCGTGTCTTGGGGGCTGATAGACGTGGAAAAAAGACCCAAATACCCCTGAGAGTGCAACTTTTTAATGACTAAAAACTTATTTATCGATGCGCAGACCAACGTGCCGCGTCGTCGGCATCGACGCAATAGCTAATGCATCGTATCGAGTCTGCGTCGGTTCACTGGAGGAAAAATACTCATCAACCCGATGAGCGACGCGACACATCGAGGTCGCATCGATCCACTGATTTGAGATTTTATATGTGACTCAAACGAAGTTAGAAAAATGTAAAAATTGTCCGAGAACACCCACTGACATTTTTTATCATGATTCAACCCAAAAATTATTATTTTAAGGTCATGAGGATCGTGAAATAGAGTCGCCAACTTACGAAGGCTAAAATAACACTAAGTCTAAATTCTTAGCTAAGATTTTCTCTATTTGGAACCCCTAAACAAGGTTTAAAGGTCTGAGTTAAGCTTAGGATTTTACGGGGTCTTACAGTATTTGTATTTTCAAATTTAGAAATTGTATAGCTATTACAATTTTTAAGGGATAAGTAATCAACATTAATGAAAGTGGCATTAATTTTGTTCCTTAATAATGGGGACAACTATTATTTGCCTTTTATAACATCGTCATAATTAGTTCATATACATACGTTCGTTATGTATATAGTCTGCTTGTTATGTATAGGAAAAGAGAGAGAAATTTTAATTACAGTAAGCAGGAGAGAAGGTAATAAGTTTTAAAACGGTAGGATTTATGTTATTTGGACTAAAATCATTTTAAGTTGTAAAAATAGATAAAGTACTAAGAATTAAAAAGATTCCAAACTCAAAGTTTTTTGGACCATCATAAATATTTAAATGTTAAATATGTTTATAAAATATATAAATAATTAAAATACTAATTTTTTAAGGAATCAAATATGCTTGATGAAGATAATGTGGTGATGTCAAACACGCTATAACTCATAAGTGCCATGAGAATTTTCTTTTTAGGAGTTCATTTTCACTTTTAACGGACTAAATATTGACATTTTTTTGTGTTTTATTGTGATTAATAAAATAAAAATAGGTTAATATTATTATTTAGCTAGTTATATTATTACTCATTAACAGTTGTTTTTTTTTTTGACATCTCTATTTGGTTTTATTTGGGTGTCAAAATTTATTTAATTTTACAAATTATTTGAATTTTTTTGTAAATTTGAGACTTGATTAACAAGTAGTAACTTCATGTAATGTTATATTGCACATATTTATAAAATTAAAAATTAAAACTTTAAATTAAGATTATAAAAATAATATATTTTAAAAAGTGGGTTGGCCCGTGGAGACCCGCAGCCCACATCATGATGGGTTGGGCTTGCTATTTTCTGGCCTGTCATATTGATAGGTCAGCCAACCTAACCCGTCTCCAAAACCCGTATGGTTTGGGCCGACCCGTATTGATAGCTCTATTGATAACAATGGGTTTACCTATAATGACAGAGTAGAATATCTAAAAGAAATCAATATTACATGATTTTTGGATATTAGCTATGTAATGTCTCATATTTCTTAAAAAATCATAAGTAATTTTATCAGCATCTAATTGCTATATAGTAAAAGAGACTAAGGAATTTACGGACTCACACTATATTCCCAAAAAGTAGAATTCGGGGAGAAAAATGTGAATGTAGTTTGCACCACTAGCTCAGAGGTAAGATAGAGAGGCCTTTTCAATAGACCTTCGATTCACGTTAAAAAATAGTCTAGAAAAAAGACACGATATAAGCACAAGAAAATATAGTTATAACAAAATTGACAGATAGTAATAGAACAAGATTATCATAAATTAATTGTAATGACCTTCGTGTTGAAATTTAGAAATCTCACTGTTTTAACTATTTTTTCCTTCTCCGTGGTTACTTTATTTCGTTATAAGTTATGAGGATGGTTGACACATTTTTCAATAAATCTGAAAATGTTTAAAAGGAATCTTAGATTTTGAACACCCTTAAAAGGGTTAGTTTGACTTCAATTAATATTTTATGACCGAGCCTTGGATGATGATTCTGACAGTTTTATTAGATTCGGAACATCTATTTTGGATTAGTAGCTTAGTTAGTTTGGGTCCCGAGCCTTTATTTTAATTTTTGATCCTCTGTTTGAAAACTTGTTGAATTTAGCCTTAAAGGAATTGCATGATTTAATTTGTTGAAACGATCATTTTTTAAATATTCGACATCGTCATTTAGTTCGAAATGTCAAAATTAGTCTGATTGCATATATGATTTATTTTTGTGGAGTTCTGATCAAATTTTGAGGATCCATTCGGAGAATTATTGACTTACACCAAAATCAACACTTGTGAATGTCTGGTGCATTCGCTTAAGCGGTAGCCACTTTAGCAAACAGGCATCGCTTAAGCGATAGCCGCGTTAGCAGAAGCGGCCATTGCTGTATATAAATTTATTTTTGTTATTTTCCATAATTTTTCAATTTTGAGATTCGAATTTGGGCAATTTTTAGGGTCTTCATCACCATTTGAGCTTAGAAAAGCTCCAAAACTTTATTTCCATTACTTTATATTGAATCATAACAACAAAACACCCTTTAATATTGATTTTAACATAAAATTTTGATGATTTTTTCAAAAAAAATTAAAATGATTTTTCTTTGATATGGACCTCGTTTTTAACTCGTTATTGCATGGATTTTCAACTGCAAGTTCCTTTAACCTTGGAGAATGTATTTTAAAATAAAATTTTGATTTTATCCCTTTTGTTTTTGAATTCATTTTGGACTCATCTTAAATAGGATCGATATGGGTATCATTAGCTTTCTTTTGACTTGTATATGACATATTTGGTTAGATTGGACATATTTGGTATTGATTCAAGGGACTCAAGATTTCGTTTAAAGCTTTAGATAGTATGTTGGGCTTGCGAATCTTCATTTAATGTAAGTTGAAATGTACCTTGACTTT
This sequence comes from Capsicum pubescens, assembly GCA_030864215.1. NCBI lineage: Eukaryota > Viridiplantae > Streptophyta > Magnoliopsida > Solanales > Solanaceae > Capsicum > Capsicum pubescens. Next base: position 156,396,971 of record CM061548.1, read on the forward strand.
TTTTTCAAAGTGTGTATGTGTTGTATGCTTGTTTGTTGTAGTTTGTGTATCTTTTAGGATTGGATGTCCCGCTTAGGTGAAATGGCAAGCATCTCCACGGGTACCAGAGTCATTGATGGATTGCAGTTAGATTATTGTCTAGATTAGCTTGTATTACTAATTTTAAGTATCTTTAGAGTAGCATGTAGATAGATAACCTAGTGATTCTTGAATAATTGATAGTGAATGTCTGTTTTAGAACTTGAATCTTGTTAGCGGACTTTATTTTGATGATTTTAGTTTAGTGCCTTTTAGGGAATGATTATGTTATTAATGTCCTTATTGATGGAATTACTGAGGTTTTAAATGATTCTTAGAGTATAAATAGACTTGTAATAGTGATGAGACTTAATGAATGAAACAAGCTAGATTTGGGTAATTCCTTGATTAATTATTCTTAGGATTGTGATTTGTTTCGTATTGCCTATTTGGGCCTTGTGTGAGCATTATTATGGACTTGATTAATTAGTTATGAATGTGAGTTCGAGTGGGGACTTATATGCATATTGCTTTAGATTTGAGAGGATACATTATTGTGATGTCCAAGAGGGGTTGAAAATGATAATATGATGATTACATAACTATTTATACTGGTGGTGCCAAGTGAAAACTGATATCATGAATTATTGATACATTGAGTTGATTCTGAGCTTACTTACGCATGTGTTAAATGGATTTTGATCTTCGTACTAATTAGCCGTGAGCATTACTTTCTCATATCACGTATGCATATTCATGAGACATTGATACCACTGACACTTTCTAATTTTTGTAAGAAAATATGACACTTTATAAAATGTCTATATTGAGGAATATGTCTATAAGGTTAATTTGGGACATGAGATTGAGATTATAAAGAGTATATGTATTGGGAACCTGATAACGCTCAATCTACAGCTCTCGTAGGAGTGTAAAGCGGTCGTTAGCAAATATAGAACCCAACTGGGTTGGGTATCGATCCCACAGGGAATAGCTTGGTCAACAAGTAAGTAAAGATTGCTAGACTTTTAGTGCAAGTCTCGTAAAAAGGGGGGATTGTAATGTGTCACCAAAACAATTAAATAAAAGCTGAAAATAGCAAAGCAAAAGAGAAAGATTGTTACGTAAGTTGTAAACAATGAGAATTGAGAAGTTGGGGTTATGTCCACCTTCTGAGGTATACGTCTCTATTGGCTATGAGCGTGTAGAATTCTGACATGCAACTGCTTATAGAGAATTGTATTCGATGGTAAATCCAAGCGTCTTTCGACCTAAACAAGGACTATTTCACTTTAACTCTCTCGAGCTTAAAGCGTATCTAACGGTACGAATTCTCCAAGAGGTTAGTCCAGTTACGGCACTAGCTTTTTAATAGGAAAGGGTGTCCTACTACCTTGACATTATCTCTTTTCCAGCCAAATAACTTTTCTCTCGAACAAGTTAAATGTTAGACTGGCGTATTCTTGCGTTTGCAACCGCAAAGAATGTAGATTAAGATGAAGAGAATAATGATATAAGCAATATACGTGCCTCGAACTCACAAACTCACAGCAATAGATAGTAACTCATTCGGCTTCCATAACCCCAACAGAGAAGTTTAGTTACCCATGAATGCGAAGAAAACCACAATTGACATTGTTATTATACCACAATAATGATCAATTTCGTGTAGCCCAAGAGTGGTAGGCGTTAGGTGTGATTTCTTGTAGAGTAACGTTTCTCTTGTTGCGGAAATTTAAGAATATAAGAATAGACGAAAATAGAATTGATGGAAAGAGTAGAAGAGTTGTAGAATTGTTTGTATTGTAGAATAAGAGAGGAGTAGCAGATCTAAGAAGATGAGAGGGATGGAAGGAAGTATTGTGTTCTCCCTCCTTCCTCCCTCCTTATTCTCAAAAATCTCTAGCATGATAGGGTATTTATAATACCCATATCCTAATCCTACTAAGCTAATGAAATAAATAACCAAATCCTAGTAGACTAATGAAATCCTTAACCCAAATGTACTAGGTTAAGGTAACATTATCATAATCCAAATAAAATAATGAAATACATAACCTAATTGTACTAGGTTAATGTATCATTGTCAAAATCCAGCTTTGTGTCTGTAAGTCCCCAAAGTCTTCAGAATTGTTGTTTTAGCCCGGGACAGATTTTCCATGCAGCAGTTTTGGTCCCCCAAAGTCTTCAGAAATGCTGTTTTAGCCCGGGACAGATTTTCCATGCAGCAGTTTTGGTCCTTAGGCGTGAAAACTCCCTTCCCTTCCTTCGTGAGCTTTCTTTAGCATCAAGTAAGCCATAAAATGCTGAATTATGCATCATTTATACCTGAAACTTTACTAATCATGTTCGTTAGCTCACTTACAGGAAAAGGGACTAAAAGTGCATGAAATATATAATTTGTTCTCAAAACTAGGCTAAAATATGGGCAAAATATATTGATATAGGCGCGTAAATTCGCCTATCATCAACACCCCACACTTAGAGCTTTGTTCGTCCTCGAACAACATATCATGTCCTTCTAAGCATCAACTTAAGGTTTTTACAGCAAAAGCACAAAACATTTATTAAGACAAGCACAACGATTATCAACCAAGAGTATCTTTCCGATTATAAGTAGAAACAATTTAACCTCAAGTATAGACTCGTGATGGTGATCAACTCGCATGCAAACATTAAAGTGCATAGAATCATATACAACTATCCAAAACTCATCAACCATGTGTGTCTCACCATATAGTACCCATAATCACTCACAAAATATAGCATATTTTTCAAACATAGGTATTAAAATGTCCTTGCTCTCACTCTCACAAAGAATTCATATGTAGCAACTGATGACCATAGGCTTGCCCTTAATGTAATACTCTACTAAATGTCAGAATGCTAAGCTTAGGATCAAGTAGGTCTTTTGATGGTTGTAATGTAGGCTAAGGGACGGGTAGGACTATTTTGGCCAGGAATAGTGACTAAGTTCCTAAGCGCTTTAATACATCACTTTGTATCATTGACACTTTTTTTTTTTTTTCTTTTAACATTTTTTTCTTTCAACCTTTCTTCTTTCTTTTGTTATACCACCCTTGTTCTCCTCTTTTGTTTTTCAATTTTAAACATAACTCACTTTTCAGCTTTCTTTTCATAACATACCTCTTATGATAGCACTTTCTTTTTCATAACACATTCAAGCACCCTTACAATTTAAAGCATCATACTTACCCAATTTCCTCTTATGTTGTCACATGACTTTTTCACTTTAAAGCACTTAGGAATTTGGATCAAATTACGGTCTTGAACAAAATGGATTAGGCTTACATACAAGGTTGTCAAAGAAATAGGCTAAAGGCTCAAAAGGGGTTAACTAGGATGATGTCCATGGGTAGGTAAAACTGAAGGTAAATAAATATAAGTTGTCAAAGAAATGCCTAAATCACCTCCTAAACTTACACTCCTTATTTTCGCTTTGCATACATACCAGGCAAGTTCTAGAATCAGCCACAATCATAGAATATACGATTATCTCACCCACACAAGGCACATGGTCGGCTTGCTTGGAAGTAATATAGACTCTCGACCCAACAAGTGAAGGAATTGAATCACACAATATCACATATTGAGTCACAACTAGAGCCTAAACGTCTCAATGGTCACAATTGTAGCACATACTCTTGTTATAATCTCATGCTGCCTATCAAAATAATTTCATGCGAAGCTAGAAAAAATTTACTACTAAAAAAAATGAAAAAAAACGAAACAAAAACAAAGCAAGCAAACATAGATGTGAGTAGAGAAGTATAGCATGCAATACCGCCACCCCACACTTAGTCGGGACACTGTCCTCAGTGGAAAATAAATACGAAGAACCTGGTCAGTCGGACTCGTCCTCAATATCGGGGGTCATACCCTTTGCATCGGAATCATCATCAGAGTCGTCATTCTCAGAAGTTCCTTACAAGTATCCCACTTAATTCCAAGAGTGAGTCGAGGTATTTGTAGCGAGGAGGGTTCTCCTTGCTCCTTGCGGCCTCTTTTCTTGCTCTTTTGGGAAGTGGTAGCCTTTTCTTTGCCTTGTCTTGCTTTGGGTGCCATTGTACCTGAGACTTGAAATAGTGTTAATGGTAGCACAATCCCAATGGATACAATCTATACACAAGCAGTAGGGGTACCACCCCACACTTAGTTTGTTGCTACAAATTAGTGAAGTGAAAGTGGTCGATTACTTAGACTTCATCGACATGCGTTTTAGGAGCTATATTCCAACGAGAAAATCAGAGATATATCACTTCTTGCAACCTTTGCAATACTTTCATGTTAGGTATAACAAGACTACTACATAGGGATTACATCATGGTATCGTTTCTAGCAATAAACTCAACCTCCTATGTCGGTAGGCAGTTATAAGTCTTATTCCGATGAACGGGATATTCTAACATGTAAGTATTCAAGTGACAAGATTATGCAATGTTCATTACTATAGCAATTCTGCAAGTAGTATAACAATGCATCAAAATCAAATTCAAGTCGGACATAAGTTAAGAGCATCCTAACGTACATGTTCACTCACTTGGTTTTGTATCAACAATTCAAACACGTTCACATCACCAATACTTTTTCAAGATTTAGCAATTCATAATAGGTGTAGTAAAGTAGTACTTACGAAAAATAGATGAAGAACAAGAGAGTACTTACGTGATTGAAGCCTTTGGAGATGTTCTTGTGAAGTGGGAGAGCAAAAAGAAAAGTTCTGAGATGATTTGGAGAGTATATGCGGCACCTTTAGGTCACTTTGCAATGTGTTGTGTTATAAAACTAAGTCCCCTTTATATAGGAAGAGAATGGGTCGGGTTATGACCCATTTACAATCGGTTTTGGAGACAAAAATGCTACATATGCGGCGCATAATGCTTGGCATAGATATGACATATGCGGCGCATTGTCTATGGCATAATGGGACATATGCGCCGCATAGTCTATGGCATTTGTAGACATATGCGCCGCATAGTCTATGGCATATGAGATACTGAGACCAAATGCCATAGCATAGGCAGCGCATAGTCAAAAGCATACCTAGGAATAGGCGGCGCATAGTGTATAGCACACTAGATTCCGAGACCTTAGGCTATAGGATTGGTTGTGCATCGTTCGTGGCCTAGTTTTACCAAGGCCTAGCCTTCCTCGAAGCCTACTTTGGCGTGAGAAAGGCTCAATCCATAGCCTTATGCATCACCCTTCCTAACTTACCAACTTTACCATACAATGCGTCCAAATCGTCAATTGAACTCAATCTCCTCGTTGACTACTTCTTGCACCTATATTCGCTCAAACAAATGAAAACGATTAGTACGATGGGTTGCCTCCCACCAAGCGCCTTAGTTTTGGTCGTGGCACGACTCTTATTTTTGGATTTTTTTATTTATCAAAATCAAATCAAGTACTAGAAGAAATGATAAAATGATAAAACGATGGGTTGCCTCCCATCTAGCGCCTTATTTATTGTCGCGGCACGACATAGTTACCTCGAGTACTCAGACTTCGTCGGGATAGATGGTGGATCGTTTTCTGAATGGATTCAGACGACAATGAGGCTTACTTGTAGGAGGGGTACCAATTATATCATCAATAGTCCAACCCATAGCTCTCATGTATCTCTTCAGAGCAGAGATGAGAGCGTCTACGTGCTGTTTACTTAAATCATCCGCACTCACCGGAAGTATCTTTATACTTTCCAAGAACACATACCTTAGATAATTGGGGAGCTCTTTCGATTCTAGCATTGGTGGCTCTTCAAGGGAAGTCTTCGCTGTTGGTGACGGTTGATTCTTAAGATCACGGTCCGGTTGCTTAGGAGTATGGGAATAGGACTCTATTTCTGTTAGAGCACCCATAAGTTCTTCATATTCTTTAGTATCCTCATGCTCAACATTCAGCAGCGCAGCAGACAATGGCTCAACAGTAGGTTGTTTCTCTACAGATAATGCTTTCTTACCTTCATAATGAACATCAGCTACAGAGAACACATCCATATCTCTTGGCTGCTTCATCTCTTTGCACAAATCAAAACGAATCACTTCGTCATTTATTCGAAATAAAAGCTCATTATCTCTCATGTCAATAAGCACACTTCCTGTTGCAAGGAAAGGACGTCCCAAGATTATGGGAACTTCAGAATCCACCTCGCAGTCCAAAATCACAAAGTCTGCAGGAAAGATGAAGGAAGAAACCTTCACCAACACATCATTCAAGATACCCACAGGTCGTTTTACCGACCTATCAGCCATCACGAGCCTCATATTGGTTGGTGTCGGATCGCCTAACCCCAGCTTCTTGTAGACGGATAGTGGCATCAAATTGATGCTAGCACCCAGATCGCACAATGCCTTAGCAAAATTCATAGATCCAACCGTGCAAGGAATAGTGAAAGCACCAGGGTCTGCCTTCTTCTGTACTAAGGACCTTGTGGCAATTGCACTGCAATGATGAATATTATCTGTCGGCTCATAGCTTACTGCCCACTTTTTTGTCAACAGGTCCTTCATGAATTTAGCGTACCCAGGCATCTTTTCTAGCGCCTCTACCAACGGAACATTAATGGTCAGCTGCTTCAACATGGTCATGAATTTGCTGAACTTTGTATCATCCGCCACCTTCTTCAATCTTTGAGGAAAAGGTGGTGGTGGGTATGGAATTTTTCTCTCCACGGCTTTCTTCTCCTCTTGCTTCTGTTTTTCAGCTTTTTCAGGTTGCACGTCGTGAGGAGTGACGTTAAGGACGTTAGGATCGGCTGCTGCGGCATCTTCCCCTTTCGCCTTATCATCAATTTCCGCTTCTTCGTCCACCACTTGCTTGCCTTTTTCTGAAGTTTCTAGCACCTTACCGCTTCTGGTAGTGATGGCCATGCATGACCCATCATTCCTTGGGTTTTGCACAGTATCGCTAGGTAAAGTGCCAGCCTTTCTTTGATTGAGTGCTGCTGAAAGTTGGCTCAATTGCTGCTCTATTTGCCTGATTGAAGTGGAATGAGAATCAACTAATTGCTTCATAGAGGACAAATCATTTATTACCTCAGTAACTCCCGCGCTTGTTGCTTCCACTCCTTTCAATAATTTAGCCATCATGTCTTCCATACTTCCAGAATTAGATGTGGTGGTATCACGTCTACCAGGGGGAACGTACAAACCACTCTTTTCATTCTTGTTCTTCCAACTACCTTGGTCCATGTTTCCAGATTTACCATAATAGTTCCGACCTTGGTTTCCTTGGGCATTGCCTCGGAAACCCCCCTGATTATTCAAGTAGTTGGCTTCTTCTTCCGAATCAGATTCGTCTCTTCCTTTTAGCGCCACAGCTTTCACTTTGTCGGTCTTCCCTGATAATAAATGCTTTGTAAGAAGATCCATCTGTGTTTTCATGTGCGCCATATCTTGATCACGTTCTTCTTGTCTTCTTCTTTGGTCTGCAGTCATGCCAATAGATAAAGTGGGGCTTGCTACCTCGGAATCCTTGGTATGCCAAGCTCTACTTTGTTTCGTCATGCGATCTAGCATATTGCATGCTTGACCAAAGGTGAGGTCCATAAAAGATCCTCCAGCTGCATTATCCACCACTGGCTTAGTTATTGAATTCAAGGCTCTATACAATATCTCCATGAGGTGAACATTAGTCATGTGATGGTTTGGGCATCTCGCTAGCTTTGTCTTGAACCTCTCCCATGTTTCATGAAGAGCTTCAGTTGGAAGCTGACGAAAGTTGCTGATTTCATCTCTCAATTGTGCCCTTTTGGAAGGCGGAAAGAATCTTTCTAGGAAAGCGTCTCTCAATTGCCTCCAATTTGTAATTGAATCAGGAGTCAGCCCATTCAACCATAGTGTTGCCTCCCCAGACAGAGACAATGGAAATAGACGTAATCGAATTGCATTCTGACCAACACCAGGATTGTCAAAAGACTTGCATGTAGAAATAAAGTTGATGAGATGCATATTCGGATCATCGCCTGCTAGTCCACCAAACAATCCCTTGAGTTGCAATAACTGAATCATGGTGCTTGTGATGTTGAACTTGGTTCCGGGCGCTAATGGTGGAAGAATAATGGCTCCTGTGGCTCCGGCTCCATCAAGATCATCATCATCATCATCGAACGGTATCTCACGTTGTGCATCCATTGATGCACTGAACAAAAACCTGCAATAAACAAAAACAAAAACTAAAAGTAAAAGTACGAGAGTCTTCGACCAAAGGGTCTAGTAATTATTACGAACTTAATTGACACTTGTATTCCCCGGCAGCGGCGCCAATTTTTGATAACGCTCAATCTACAGCTCTCGTAGGAGTGTAAAGCGGTCGTTAGCAAATATAGAACCCAACTGGGTTGGGTATCGATCCCACAGGGAATAGCTTGGTCAACAAGTAAGTAAAGATTGCTAGATTTTTAGTGCAAGTCTCGTAAAAAGGGGGGATTGTAATGTGTCACCAAAACAATTAAATAAAAGCTGAAAATAGCAAAGCAAAAGAGAAAGATTGTTACGTAAGTTGTAAACAATGAGAATTGAGAAGTTGGGGTTATGTCCACCTTCTGAGGTATACGTCTCTATTGGCTATGAGCGTGTAGAATTCTGACATGCAACTGCTTATAGAGAATTGTATTCGATGGTAAATCCAAGCGTCTTTCGACCTAAACAAGGACTATTTCACTTTAACTCTCTCGAGCTTAAAGCGTATCTAACGGTACGAATTCTCCAAGAGGTTAGTCCAGTTACGGCACTAGCTTTTTAATAGGAAAGGGTGTCCTACTACCTTGACATTATCTCTTTTCCAGCCAAATAACTTTTCTCTCGAACAAGTTAAATGTTAGACTGGCGTATTCTTGCGTTTGCAACCGCAAAGAATGTAGATTAAGATGAAGAGAATAATGATATAAGCAATATACGTGCCTCGAACTCACAAACTCACAGCAATAGATAGTAACTCATTCGGCTTCCATAACCCCAACAGAGAAGTTTAGTTACCCATGAATGCGAAGAAAACCACAATTGACATTGTTATTATACCACAATAATGATCAATTTCGTGTAGCCCAAGAGTGGTAGGCGTTAGGTGTGATTTCTTGTAGAGTAACGTTTCTCTTGTTGCGGAAATTTAAGAATATAAGAATAGACGAAAATAGAATTGATGGAAAGAGTAGAAGAGTTGTAGAATTGTTTGTATTGTAGAATAAGAGAGGAGTAGCAGATCTAAGAAGATGAGAGGGATGGAAGGAAGTATTGTGTTCTCCCTCCTTCCTCCCTCCTTATTCTCAAAAATCTCTAGCATGATAGGGTATTTATAATACCCATATCCTAATCCTACTAAGCTAATGAAATAAATAACCAAATCCTAGTAGACTAATGAAATCCTTAACCCAAATGTACTAGGTTAAGGTAACATTATCATAATCCAAATAAAATAATGAAATACATAACCTAATTGTACTAGGTTAATGTATCATTGTCAAAATCCAGCTTTGTGTCTGTAAGTCCCCAAAGTCTTCAGAATTGCTGTTTTAGCCCGGGACAGATTTTCCATGCAGCAGTTTTGGTCCCCCAAAGTCTTCAGAAATGCTGTTTTAGCCCGGGACAGATTTTCCATGCAGCAGTTTTGGTCCTTAGGCGTGAAAACTCCCTTCCCTTCCTTCGTGAGCTTTCTTTAGCATCAAGTAAGCCATAAAATGCTGAATTATGCATCATTTATACCTGAAACTTTACTAATCATGTTCGTTAGCTCACTTACAGGAAAAGGGACTAAAAGTGCATGAAATATATAATTTGTTCTCAAAACTAGGCTAAAATATGGGCAAAATATATTGATATAGGCGCGTAAATTCGCCTATCATCAGAACCCCCCATGGGTCCTGCTTGAGAATTATGAGGCTCGACAAGTATATCCAAAAAGTTATGCAATAACTTTCAAAACATCCTTCATCACCACTACATTACATCGCATTAACGTTTCTTGTTATGGTTTGAAATTATGTTAGTATTTACTCTTGTATTGTATTACTATGGCAACACTTAGTTTGTTTTATTGTATTTGAGCATTCATTTGATTTCATTATATTGTCTTTTTTCATCTTATATTGGTTGGAAGGTTAATATATTATGAGGCATGGGATATATCGGTGGCTTGAATGGAGAGATGGTTGGGTATCACCTTTGGTAGCATGGGATACTCCCTTATATATTCACATTCTCCTTATCTTTATTTCATACTACTGATTGGTTGTAATTGATTAAGTTTGATTTACCGTATTGGTGAGTTTTCTTCATAAGTGACTTCTCTTATTGTTGAATATAAAATAAATAGTGTTGATTCACCTGAATTAATGTGCCTACCCTATATTTAATAAGCCTATTAACTATTGTATTGGGTTACCTTGATAGAATAAAGTACTATGATTTGACGGGATATAGGTTGTTTGGGATACCTTAGGTAATTTGGGGGGGGGGGTCTCACAATCACTTTAGATTAAATTGTTATCGACAATCTTGCTGAATACACGTGGTTTTGTACTCACTCTTGCTTTTTTTACTCTACTTCTTTTTTTGCACATCATGCAGCTATTAGTTCGAGTGGTAGATTGTAGAATGCATTTCTTTGGTTTTGAATATTGCGGAGATCGAGGTAGTGGTTGACAGATTTTGAAACTTCTAGAATCTATTTATGTCTTATGTTTTATTCGCATCTAAGTCATTTTATATTATTATTATTATTCTGAATCTATGTTAGTGGCTTATACTAGTGACAACCAGACTTGCAATGTATTTTTGGAGACTTGTGTCTCAGTTACATATTTGAAATTATTTTATTCTTTTTCTTTCATTTATATTTTTTCTTTATTCATGTTCTTTTGGATTGGATTAGGCTTACTCGTTTGGAGGGTTGATAAGTGGCATCACGTGCCTATTTTGGATCGTGGCAGTAATTCTACAATATAATCGATATATCCAAAACAACAAACACTATCAAAACTCAAAGAATAAAATTCTACAAACATAACACTACGACTACTAATACAGATAACACAACAAAGCACTCCTCCCTACCAGCAAGGATCGTGTTGACTCAATAAATTTGAAAGCCTAAAGCCAAATTTTACAGAGAGGTCTTAATTTTTAATTCTCTCACAAACACACATATATGAATATATACATACATATATATATATATATATATATATGCTGACCCTGAGCAAAAGTGCACTCCTTCCTACTAACTTAAGGATCAAATAGAATAAGAAATCAAGAAAAAAAAAATGAGGATTAACTCTTTATGTCTCTGAAGTCTAAAATGCTTAGAAATTACAGAATAAAAGTAGTGAGTCACCATCATTGTGTTCGTAGTTGAAAAGGGAAATCAAGGACGTACATAAAAAAATTAATTTTGAATTTAATTTTAACACTTCATGTCCGACTGGTCTCTAGTACGTAAAGTCCAAACTCATACAAAAGGTTACTAAATGAGATAAAAAGTTACTTTTCTCAAGACTCATCATTTTAAAGGCTTTAGAGAGAATTCAACACCTCATTGATCAATTTTCAAGATAAGCTCTTTGGTTCAATCCATGGTCAAATTAAGATATATTTCACACAGTAAAGAACTTTTCCATTATTACATGTAAGGCTGTTATATAAAATTTCATGCTAAAATTCTTACTGAATTTAAAGTTATATATTTCAAGTTAGGTTAGTTTAAGATGAAATTTGAGCGAGGTACGGTCTAAGGCAATCTGAGAATGAATTGGTAAGTATGGTGGTGTTGATTTGATTCCTCGTTAGCTAAGAGGGTAAATTTTTTTATAATTATACAAAATTAAATTTGGGTAAGTTGAACTCTCAAAATTGATCTTAGCATAAAGGGTATTATTTGAGAAGCCTAAGAATTAAGGCGTGTTGTGAAAAAAGAGAATTCTGGGAGAAACCAAGCAGTTAGCCTTGCCGGTGTCTCTATAGCAATATGCCCAAAAGTGGAAGAATTTTTGCTATAGCGATCAGACAATGCGGTCAACGCCGCTATAGCGACATGTGTCACTATAGCAACGCTGCTATAGCAACATATGTCACTATAGCAACAAAAATTGTTGATTTATTTTAAAAATTCTCCAAAATATTTTATTTTTTAAAACTCATTTTGAGGCAAAGAATAGGCTATTTTGAGCAAAAATCATCAGCTAATCATCATTTGCTTCATCAAGGTAAGGATTTCATCTTCGTTAACTAGTAAATTAATAATCTAGCCTTAAAATTGCTAGTTTGCAAAGTTCGGGGGGATTAAAAGTTGAGTTTTGTTGGTTTTTTGGTGCAAAGGATTAAATTGAGTGTAAAATCAATGGATTTTGGTTAATTATTGTTAATTTACCCTTGCATGTCACAAATTCACTAAATTATCAATGAAATTAGTAGTTTTAGGTAAAAAAAATAGAAAACTCCTAGAACGGGGAGGGAATGACCATGAACTTGGCCTTAAAAATTGGATGAAAGTTATAATCCCTAACATGGTTGGTCATTTCATTAATTATGTATTTGTATGCATTTTCTAGATCGAGATCAAGCAGAAATTGCATAGAAGGGCAAGACTTAAGCATAGTGAGGTTGTGTAAATTTGGTTTGAGGTAGGCAATGATATTGTAGTTTAATCCAATTTATACTATATGTGCATGTTAACTACTTCTTAGTATGACTTGTTAGTACATGTTGTTGGTGTGGTCAATTTAATAATTTTATCTTGTTTTATGATTTTGGCCCACATTATGGTTAAATGAGAAATGTTTCGATATTTGAACATTTTCTCTAATTATGGGTGGAATAATTTTGGGAGAACTTGTGTCTGGGGTTTCTGGTACATGAACTGATAAGGCCCAAACTACCCCTCTTAAGGAGGATAAAGTGGCCGCCATCAAAATATAGTAACCCAACTAGGTTAGGGTTGATTCCACAGAGAATACGTCAGATATCTTGCTTAAATTGTTAAAGCAACCAGGTAGTGTGGAAAAGTAAAAAGGGAAGATTTGTAGTAACTAGCAAGAAGTAACAAGAATTGGATGCTTTTGGTTGTAAGCAATCTAAGACGATCACTAGCCTTGTGTTCTCTATGGCTTCTAACTCCATACACTTATTGTGTACTGTCGAACTATTCCAATACCTTGCATGCAAAATCTGATAAGTTATGTACCATCAACTGTCTTGTGGACTCATTGATAGATTTCACCCATTACCTTTTGAGTCTCAGGGTGTCTCTTTACTAACTCTTATCCTAGATCCATGATAACTATCATCTTTTGAGTTTCAAGTTATTAGATGAAAGATAATCATCTTACGTAGATGATGATGATTAGCCTATATCGATAATTAATCTCCAAATGACTGTTGTGATCTTCTTTGTCTACTTTTTACCTCTCTTGTGAAGGAAGTAGTGAATATAGGTGGGATCTTAACATTGTCCACCTATAAGAAATCAATAAGAATGAACAAAACCCAATACATGCAAGAGAAAATCCAATTCATGCAAAAATATTTATCTAGAACGACTTGGTACTTCCTCTACTTCGTTAGTCCGCTAGGGTTCCCACAACCCTATCTAAGAGAATTAGCCGCTCATAGTTATGAGATTAATCATGGAATTCACAGACAAGATAACCGAGTCAATCTCACAATAATTAAAGAACAAAACACAAAGTCTAAAATTGAAGAACAAACCAAAAACATACCAAGAATAATAAGATTCCAAGATCACTAGTCAATCTTGGAATCAAAAGATGTTTGTGAATGACGTAATTTAGCCCCAAATGGCCTCTCTCTAGATTGTAGCCTCTCTAGCACATCCTCTCCAACATATAACAAAGTCTAAAGGATATTTATAGATTACAAGAACCTTAGAAATCAAATACTACATAAAATAGGAAAACTTAACTAAACGTACATAATAATGACTAAAAACATTGCAGGAGTGTTTTAGGTTACATGGAAACCCTAGGAAATGATTTTGAAATAATCTAGGAAAATTGAAGTTGGTGACCACTTACTAAGTCACCTACGGACTGTATATAGTACATACAGACTATATGTGGTCCTTAGTAAGATGCAGACCTCCTGTAAAACTCTTAAAGCTCTCTGGATATGACTTTTTGGCACTAACTAAGGCCACCTACAGACCGTAGGTGGCACCTACAGACCATAGATGCCCTTGGTAAGTGAGAGAGTCTTCTTTCCTTCTTTTGAGACTCTAGAATTTAAGTTTTAATACCTAATTAGGCACCTACTCCAAGTAAGTGCACAGGTAAGTGGCCCAAAACTTCAACTTTTCATTTTTTTCTTTTATTTGGCATCAAAAACCTAGTTTTTCTTCCGTTTCGCATCCAAAACCTAGTTTTTCTTTTGTTTAGCATACAAAACCTATTTTTCTGCAAAATTACTCCAAAAACACATTAAATCTAACAAAATAGCATTAAGTACATATGTATTCTCCAAGTTTAAGCATTGTAAGTTCTATGAATCCATAGCATATCAAGACCCTCAACTTAGAACATTGCATGTTCTCAGGAAACAAAAATACAACAAAAGATACGATGATGCTTAACTAAGAGAAACCTAAGATACCTATGGAAATCACTCAACAAATTTAGCTCAAAACACATTACTCTTACCAAGTTGAATACTTTAAAACCAACTGTGCGTATCTATGAAGCACAACAACGTCATGTAAAGGAATCAATCTATGCATTACCTTAGCAAAAAATAACCATGCATACGTACAAGTTATAGTACCCAAACAAGTAAGCAACTCACAACACAACTCATGTGCCCTTACATCAAAGAAGTCCCAATCACTCAATAGAATCATGTATATCATTGCAGGAATGTATCAAGAGACAATCACGCTCACAAAAGAAAATCCAAGCAATATGCATAGAATACAATAGGCTTGCCCTTATTTTATTTACCTTAGCTTTCAAAAAGTTGGGTTAGGATCACTATAGGACTTTTCTTGGCTTGTAATGTAGGTTTGGGGCTGGTAAGATACATATGGGAATATAGTGACTAAGCCTCCTTGGCACTACAGTTACTTTGGGGTCCACTTATCAACCAATTTCATTTTATTCCACCTTTATTTCTCTCTTTTTATTATTTTATTGCACATTCAAGTTGGGTATGGTTTCATTATTCTTTTCTCTTTTTCTACCACACCCAACCTTAGTATCTTTTTCTCTTATTCTAACCTTCTTCACACCCACTTTAATTTATGCACCCCTATGATAGCCACCCTCAACTTAGGCAATTTACCTGAGTTAAGATGTATAATGTCCAAGGAGGACAAGGGCCAAAATAGGTTCATTGCAACACACTATGAAGGTAAAAGGTGTAACAAGAAGAATAGGCATACAGGCTCAAAATAGGGATCAAGATATACTTATAAACATAGGGAGGTCATTTAGGCTAAAAATGGATTAATATCAAAAATGCCTTATGATCCTTCCTAGCCGAATATCGTACCACCTAGGTAAGACTAACCGGGAAAGTTCTAGATTCAACACACAAAGGAAACTAAGTAGTATCTCATACACACATGACACATGGTCACATAACAAGCTACCACCTATCTGGTTCATGCAATTGTTAGCAATGATTATCATGTCCCTAACTCTAATGCCATAATAAGATTCACAATAGTCATTGCAGGGGTATCGTTTTCTCAAAAATCAACAAAAACATGTCAACTGCCCTAGATACTCATTTTTCTCCTAGTTAAACACAAAACATCACAAAAAAACACAATACGCCTAAATATACCGGATATACTAGGAGCAGGACTCCGGGGAAAAGAGGCACGACAACAAAAATCCTAAGAGGACATCAAGACCCACACAACCTCACCCTCAACTTAAAATTATGCATTGTCCCCAATGCATTAGATCGCTACAAAATAAGAGAGTTAGAAACATACATGCAACACCATAGGTGTGAAGATCCGACGTTAATCACAATAACATATACAAATAACAAAATACCTTGGGTTGCCTTCAAAGGAGTGTCTATTTTAACGTCACAGCATGATGGAGCTTGGTTGGGTACTCAGACTTCCCCAACAAGCCCATGGGTACCTTGATTGCTCAGACTTCATCAAGTAGCCCAAGAGTTGGCTTCCACTTTTCTCTTTCCACTTTGAACTTATGAATTTCACCCCTAATTGTTTTTTTGATTTCCCATTATGCTCAAGGGCAAGTGTTATATAAATAAAGGGCCCAAGAAATAGATGTGGCATATTGTACCTCTTTGCCCTTTCATGAGGAATATTGTTCTTTGATTCTGGCATAAAAAATTCAAGAATGTAGACATATGTTTCCTATTTATTACATTCTTATTTGGGTTCGAATGGCTCGATCAAGATTTGACTATCCAAATACAATGTAAAAAAAATACTTTGAATGAGGTCCAATATGCCCTAACTTAGGAATTATAGTCTTATTTACATCCCCACATAACTCTAATATGCTTTCTTTAAGAGTGACACTATCCATTAGAGTATGAGCAATTATTGACTCCTCTAATTTCAGCTCCTCAAGTTGGCTTTTCAAAAAAAATCCAGTCTCACACTACCCATAACTAAGTTGTTGGGCGTTATACTCATCAACTTTTACATCCAACTCTACTTGTAAGTGGTAAATATTTGATCCAAACCTATCAACCTTTTGAATAAGCTTATAATTATTGTGGATAAGATGTGTCAATGTTTCAAATAGGCTATCCTTGTGTTCACACACTATATCTGCCACACTCATGTAATACCGCACCATATCAAAAGGATAGGGATCAATAATAAAGAAGTTTTCATCGCTCCATACTTCCTCTAGATAAGTTGTCATCTCAAGAAGAGTAGACACACACTAGCATATGCCTAAAGAAGAGTACAAAAGAAAAAACCTTACCACCTCAACAACTCCAATCAATCAATCTAAAACTGTATTACCCAGCAACGATGCCAAAATTTAGTAATGCCCAAACTACCCCTCCTAAGAAGGACAAAGTGGTCGTTATCAAAATATAGTAACCCAACTAGGTTGGTATAGATCCTACAGGGAATATGTTAGATACATTACTTGAATTTACTAAAACAACCAAGCAGTGCGGAAAAGTAAAAAAGGGGAATTTGTAGTAACTAGCAAGAAGTAACAATAATTTGATGTTTTATGTTGTAAACAGTATAAGATGAACACTAGGCTTGTGTTCTCTTTGGATTATAACTCAGTAGAATTATCGTGAACTGTCGTACTATTCTAATACCTTACATGCAGAATCTGATTAGTTATGTACCATCAACTATCTTGTGGACCCATTGATAGATTTTATCCTTTACCTTTTAAGTCTCAGGGTATCGCTTTATTCACCCTTATCCTAGATCCCAGTTAACTATCACATTTTGAGTCTCAAGTTAATAGATGAAAGATAATCGTCTTACATAGATGATGCTGATTAGCCTAGATCGATAATTAATATCCAAATTACTGTTGTGATCTTTTTTTCTACTCTCTAACTCTCTTGTGAATCAAGTAGTGAATATAGATGGGATCTTAACATTAGCCACCGCTAAGAATCAATACGTACGAAGAAAACCCAATACATGAAAGAATCTTTATCTAGATCGACTTCGCACTTTCTCTACTTTGTTAGTCTTCCAGGGTTCCCACAACCCTAGCTAAGGGAATTAGCCGTTTGTAGTTTTAAGATCAATCATGGAATCCAAAGATAAGATTATAGAATCAGTCTCACAATAATGAAAGAAGAAAACCCAAAGTCTTAAATTCAAGAACAAACCAAGAAAAATAAGATTCCAAGATTAAAAGTCAATCTTAGAATCAAAAGATGTTTGTGAATGATGTACAATAGCCCCAAAGGGCCTCTCTCTGGATTTTAGCCTCTTTAGCATATCCTCTCCAGTATATAACAAAGTTAAAGAGTATTTATAGATTACAAGAAACCCTAGATATCATAGCCTTAATAAAATATGTAAACTTGACTAAACGAACATAATAAGGACTAAAAACATCATAGAAGTGTATGTAGGTTACATTGAAATCCTAGGAAATGATTTTGAAATGATCCAAGAAAATTGAAGTCGATGACTACTTACTAAGTCACCTACGGACCGTATGTACTTCATACGGATCGTATGTACTGCATACGGATCGTATGTACTGCATACAGACCATATGTGCTGCATACGGACCGTATGTGGTGCTTAGTAAGTGAAAGACCTCCTGTACAACTCTTGAAGCTCTCTATTCTTGACTCATTGGTACATACTAAGGGCACTCCGTAGGTGCCCTTGGTAAGTGACAGAGTCTTCTTTTTCCTGTTTCTGAGCCTCTAGACTTCAAGTTCTAATACCTATTTAGGCATCTACTTAAGTAAGTGGCACCTATTCCCAGTAAGTGCCCAGATAAGTTGGCCAAAACTTCACTTTTCATCTTTTACATTCGTTTGGCATCCAAAACCTAGTTTTTCTTCTGTTTAGCATCCAAAACCTAGTTTTTCTTTTTTTTATCATCCAAAACCTAGTTTCCCGCCAAATCACTCCAAAACCACATCAAATCCAACAAAATAGTCTTAAGTACATGCATATTCTCCAAGTTTAAGCATCGTAAGTGCTATGAATTTGTAACACAATATGGATGAAATTTGTTTCCAATAGGTCACGACTAGAGGGTGGTTATGATATCCATAGCTTATATGTATGAGGTTTAGGTGAGTTTGATGGTTCCATGAGTGACTCAGATAATATATTTATATGTTGAATTATTACTTAAATTGTCTTAAATTTCTTTGACTTAGTTGAAAATGGTTTTACTTGTTGCTTGGAAATCCAAAATTGCTTAACAGGTACTTGTTTTGCTATGTAACACCCTGAGTCTGCACCTCAAACGCCATACAGTGCTCATTATCCTGAAGGATCACAAACTAAACCATGACTGATACCTGTTACAATCACTGAATAATAATACTGTATAATGTGGAAATTAGGCTAAAATTACCATAACGTTCAACACTAAAATCAACTAATGAATATTGAAAATCAATACTGAAAACTAAATATCTGTCTGTAAATACTCTAGTTCGAAAGACTCTAACTGTCTAGATATGGAGTTGATGGAACAAGTCCCCAACTAACTCCGACTACTGAAAATATATTGAAATGCTAAAATAGCAACCCTGTCCTAAGACTATGAGGACTCACCACTAAGTCTGCTGCTGATGGATTGGGTTGCTAAGAGCGGTCAGCATCCCGTGCGTCTAAACCTATGATATAAGATATCACAGCGTAAAAGAAAGGTATGTGTCAGTACTTTGAATGTACTGGTATGCTAAGGGAGGTAAGATGATATGCATGGGCTAATATGCATGAATAATAACTAAGTAACATGAATATATCTAAATGATAGTACATGTATATCTGAAACTGCTATAAATACTAATTATGCAATGATATGCACATAACTATGCATACTGTATCTGAGGTCATGTTAACACTGGGTATAGAGTTTTGATAACTGAATTACTGATATCTGAGTTTACTGATACTGTATTGATGTTAACTGAGTAACTATTTCTAACATTCCTAATTCTGTAAAACTGTACTGAGTTCTGTACTGAGCTAGGTGACTGTGTATGACAGTCCTGATTCTTAAAATTGAACTGAGGTTTTATACTGAATTTGAAGACTGAAACTAAAACTTTGGGAGTGTTCATCTAACCGACATACCCCGATTATGAACTGAGTTGGGGTCAACCCTTTGACCATGTTGGAAGGGTGTTAGCACCTTTCCAAGAAATACTAACAATGGCTATGAGTTAACCCTCTATGGTAGGAAGCCCTTTCGTCAACCTTTGCTGGCAGGAAAACTTATACGAGATGTATCAACCCTTATATGATAGGAAGATATCTCAACTTACATTGGCTACGTAGTTCTGTAACACAGGGATTGCTGCTAAGGGTCAAACCCTTTGCTAACAGGAATGCCCCCATCCCTGGGTTCATTCGGTGTTGATTCCTACTCCCAACTGAATGGATGTTGAACTAATTTTCTAGACTGTACTAGGCTTGACTAAACTATTACTGATCATACTATCTAACTGAACTCAACTGAGTTCTCTGAGTACTATTAGTTGACTGAGTACACTAAATTCTGTTAACTGACTGAATACACTGAGTTCTGTAACTGACTGAATATACTGAGTTTTGTAATTATTTGAGTTCTACTAGATATGATATTACTGAAACTATTCTGAAACTACTCTGAAACTACTGTAGATCTAGGTAACAACTAGATTTTTGGGTATTAGATACCCCCAGGATTCGATAGCTTAAATAGTAATAACATAGTACAATTTTGAAAACATGATAATCAGTTACTTTGTCACCATTCATTCATTAAGGTATTTTAACAAACATTTGAATGGCATGGACTTGTATAAATGCTAAAATGATATGATTTCATTACTCAAGTCACATGAACAATTCATCAAACACTTGGAGGCATAGTTTATGAACATAAAACTAGTCAACATGCAAGCATGATGATCACAATTCAGAACTCCCAAATTCAAGGGTTTTTAACAAGAATCCATATAACAACATACACATGCTATTTATTTTTTATGAAACTTGTGATTAATCATGGATTGTAAACCCAACTAACATCTTAATCATAAATACAATCAAATTCAACATGAAATTCACGAAAGAAATTAACTTGTAGTTTAAAAAGGATTCTTGAACTCCAAGGGTGGAAGGAAACCCTTGGATGAACACCTAACATACCTTGATGCTTGAATTCATGGAGATTGATGGTGTGTTCTTGAAGTTTGAATTTGAAATCAAAAGCCATAGGGTTTGTTCTTGAGAGAGATTTGAGAGAAAATGAGTATTTTTTCCCTAGGAATGACTTAATCTCACATTTTTGGGGCTGAATACCGGTGGAAATGACCCAATTACCCCTCTGGATGCGGGTTTTTAATGACTGAAAATATGTCAAGTGATGCATAGATCGACGCATTGCATCGATGGTATCAACTTGATGACTAACGCGCTGCATTAAGTTTGCGTTGGTTCACTGGAATTGCATTGAATTCTGGGGAAAAATTATTTGTCGATGCGATGGGCGACACTATGCGTCGAGATCATGTCAACCCACAGTTTTGGTCACCCAAACATGCTCAAATGAGTTTCAAAAAATCCAAAACTCACCTGAAGTGACCTACTAACATTCCTACTCATGAATCAACCTAAAAATTGATATTTTAAGGTCATAAAGGTCGTGGAATAGGATCGCCAACTTACAAAGGCTAAAATAACTCTCTAAGTTAAATACTTAGCTAGAATTTCTACATCTGGGACCCCTTATCAAGCTTTAAAGGACTGGGTTAAGCTTAGGATTTTGCAGGGTCTTACATACTGAGTTTACATACTGGACATGCACAACTGAAGTATGATTTCATGACTGAAACTACTGATATACTGAACTATCATACTGAACATGCATAACTGAAGCATGGCTGAGTTCTGAAGACATGAAATGTGACTGAACTGTTTCATGAAGGTATGCATGATATGAGAATGCTATTCAACTGAATCGATACAGAGTTGTAAAGGAAATCTGAGCATGGAACTGAGTAAATTCAAGGAAAACTATCACCTTGAGCTGAATCTAAGTTTGTGGAGAAGGGGTGAGAATACTTGGTCCGCATATTTGCTTTTTCTTCCTAAGTAGCTCCCTCAACGGACTGATTTCGCTAAAGAACTTTGACTAGAGGGACTTCTTTGTTCCTCAGTCTGTGAACCTGATGATCAAGAATTTCGACTGGGATCTCTTTATAATAGAGGCTATTCTAAACATCTATACCCTCTATAGGGACTACAACTACAGGGTCATCTATGCACTTCTTTAGCAAGGAGACATGAAACACTAGGTGCACTAAAGCCAAATCTGAAGGCAACTCAAGATCATAAGCTACCTTTTCGAAATGGCTGAGAATTTGGTAAGGATTGACATATTAGGGACTCAGCCCTTCCTGCCAAAATCATCAATCTATAACTCGAGATCCTTTCTTCGCACATCAGGATACAATTTATGTCGGCTTTGAGCTGTCTTAAGCCTCTCCCTGATCAACTAAACTTTTTCCAAGGCATCAAATACCAGGTCAGGCCCTATCACTGTGGCCTCACCCACTTCAAACCAACAAATGGGAGATCTACTTCTCCTCCTATAGAGAACCTCAAACAGAGCCATCTGAATGCTAGAATGATAACTGTTATTTTACGCAAACTCAATCTAAGGCAAGTGGTCATCCCAAATACCTTTAAAGTCAATGGCAAATGCTCTTAACATACCTTCTAGAGTCTGGATGGTCCTTTCTTCTTGGCCATATATCTGAGGGTAAAAGGCTAAACTGAGGTGAACTTGAGTACCAAGACCCTTTTGGAAGGCTTTCCATAAATGAGATGTGAACTGCGTACCTCTATCTGAAATAATGGACAGCGAGACTCTGTACAATCTGACTAACTCTCTGACATAGATCTTGGCATAATCCTCATCTAAATAAGAGGCATGAACTAGTAAAAAGAGAGCTTATTTGGTCATCTTTTCTATAATGACCCAAATAGAACTATGTTGACGACGAGTATGAGGTAAACCCGTCATAATGTCCATGTTCACTTCCTCCCACTTCCAAGTAGGAATACCAAACTCTTTCATAGACCACTAGGCTTTTGATGCTCAATCTTGACCTGCTAATATATTGAGCACTTAGTTACAAACTCTGCAATGTCCCTCTTTATCCCACTCCACCAATAGATCTCCCGCAAATCATGGTATATTTTAGTGGCCCCTGGATGAATAAAGTAACATACAATATGTGCTTCTACAAGAATTCGTTACCTCAAGTTATCTATACCTGGCACGCATAATCGACCCTAGCAACGCACCATTCTATCTCTTCCTTGGGAGAAAACCTCTACTTTATGCTCTCTGACTGACTCTTTCAGCTTAACTAAACTGGGATCTCTATTGTACTTTTCTTTTACCTCAGAAACCAGAGATGATTCTGAACTATCCTGCACCCACACGTTACTCTCTATTGAATCGACTAAGCGGATACCTAGTCGGGCAAGCTGATGAACTTCCTGAACTAACTTTTTCTTATTATCCTCCACGTGAGCAACACTACCCATAGACATCCTACTAAGAGCAGCATCCACTACATTGGCCTTGCCCAGATAATACAGAACACTTATGTCGTAGACTTTCAACAACTCTAACCACCTTCTCTGGCGCAGGTTTAGGTCTTTCTGAGAAAATACATATTGTAGGCTTTTATGTTCTGTTAACACATCAACATGTACCCCATACAAAAAATTCCTCTAAATCTTTATGGCAAATACAACAGCTGGTAACTCAAAATCATGAGTGGGGTAATTCTTTTCATGGGGCTTAAGCTGTCTAGAGGCATAGGCTATGACCTTACCTCTCTGCATCAAAACACACCCCAAACCAACTCTGGAAGCATCATAATACACAAAAAATCCGTCTGAACTATCTGGTAAAGTCAAAATTGTGCTTGTAGTGAGTCGAGTCTTTAACTTCTGAAAACTCTACTCATAAGAATCTGACCACTGGAATTTGACTTTCTTCTAAGTCAATCTGGATATGGGGGATGAAATAGATGAGAATACCTCAACAAACTATCGGTAATAGCTATCCAAACCCAAAAAACTCCTGATATTTAATAGAGAGATAGGCCTGGGCCAATTTCTTACTACTTCAGTCTTTTGAGGATCAACTCTAATGCCATCACCGAAAAATAATGTCCAAGGAAAGCTACTAACCTTAGCCAAAATTTGCACTTACTGAATTTTTTGAACAATTGATGGGCTCTGAGAGTTTGTAATACTATTTTGAGATAATCTGCATGATCACTTTTACTGCGGAAGTAGACAAAAATATCATCAATAAAGACTATGATGAACATGTCTAAGTACTGATTGAACACGCGGTTCATCAAGCCTATAAAGGCTACTGGGGAATTGATAAGACCAAATGACATGACTAAGAATTCAAAATTACCATACCAAGTTCTGAAAGCTATTTTCAGAATGTCACATTCTCTGACTCTGAGCTGATGATAGCCTGATCTGAGGTATATCTTGGAAAAGTAGCTGGCACCCTCAAGTTGGTCAAACAAGTCATCAATTCTGGAAAGTGGATACTTGTTCTCGACCATGACTTTATTTAGTTGACGATAGTCAATACACATTCTAAGAGAACCATCTTTCTTATGCACGAATAGAACTGGTGCACCCCAAGGAGATACGATGGGTCTGATGAATCCTTTATCTACGAGATCCTTCAACTGTTCTTTTAACTCTTTGAGTTTTGTTGGAGCCATTCTTTATGGGAAAATAGAGATAGGTTGAGTATCTGGAAGAAGGTCTATTTCGAAATCAATTCCCCTTTCGAGGGGGGACTCCAGGAAGATCTTCGGGAAACACATCTAGAAATTCACATGCTACTTATACTGACTCAAGATTAGGGATTTCTGAACTAGAGTCTTCAACTCAAACGAGATGATAGACATATCCCTTAGATATTATTTTTCTTGCCCCAAGGTAAGAAACAAGTTGACCCCTAAGTGCTGAAGTACTACCCCTCCATTAGAGGACAGGTTCTTTCGAGAATTAAAAAATAGACAATATTGTTCCTGCAATCAACTGAAGCATAGCATTAATGAAGCCAATCCATGCCGAGAATAACATCAAAATTTGTGATCTCTAATTCTACTAGGTCTATTGAAGTGAATTTATGTGATACCATAATCAAATAGTTTCTGTATACCCATCGGGTTATGATAGGTTTACCCACTGGGATATAGACTGAGAAGGGCTATGCTACGATTTCGAGACTGACTTTGAAGTCAATAACTATATAAGGAGTTACAAAGGACAAAGAAGCTCCTGGATCTAGTAAAGCATAAACATGTAAATGATAAACTTGTAACGTACCAGTGACCACACCAGGAGAACTTTCCTGATCCTGTCAGGACTGAAGTGCATAAATCCTATTTGGGCATGGCCCACTGGTGGCACTGAAAGCGGCATCCTGCTTATTCGGGCGACTAGACTGAGATGAAGGACGATTATGTTGACTCTGCGATCCCACCTGAGGACACTCTCTGACCCTGTGGCCTGACTTGCCACACTCAAAACATACATCACTGTTAGCCATGCAGACACCCTGATGGTTTATGCCATACTTCTGGCAAAAAGGATTTGTTCGGGCACTGCTAACACTACCCTGGGTTTAGGTCCTGGTGCCTTATCCTTATTACCATCTCTGAATTTTGTCACTAGAGCACTGGCTAAGGACAAAGATGGGCCTGAGAATTTCAGGCGAAACTGAGAATGATTTCCACCTTCTGACATAGGTTAGGTGAAGTTAACGCTACCTGTTCTAGCTCTCTTATTTTCCCTCTCCTTCTCCTTATTCTTAGCCTCTTCTATCGGTTGAGCATAGACCATGAGCTTGGATATGTCTATCTCCTAATCAGTATTGTGGTCTGACACTTCTTGACCACACTATTAGACACACCAGACACAAACTTACTTATCTTAGATCTGCTATCTGTTACCACATAAGGAGTGTATCTGGCCAACTAAGTACACTTGAGAGAATACTATTTCACTTTCATATTGTCCTTCTTCAGATTAATAACTCCAAAATCTTATCTTCCCTCAACTCTGGTGGGAAGAACCTATAAGAAAAAGTAGTGTCAAACTCCTCCCATTCTATAGGCCCTATATCTCCAACCCTCTCTTCCTTCCACAACTTGAACCATGAGTGAGCCACATCCTGCAACTGATATGCTACAAACTCAGCTTTCTCACTATCAGTTACCCCATGATATATGTGACTTTCTGCACCTGATCAAGGAATTCCTATGGGTCCTCATCTTACTTTGACCAGGTAAATAATGGGGGATTTATTTAGGTAAAGTCTCGAATTCTAGCTACAGCAGTATTGGCAACTGGGTTGGCCAAAACGACAGTTGGACGTTCATTCTGGGTTGCACAGAATAAGCTAGAGTGGTAAAAGCAACTCTGAATTCTGCATAGGAGACATGCTCATCCAGGGGATCTACCTGAACGGGATGAGGTGTTGGCTGATTTTATGTTCTTCTTTCGTTGTTTTTTTTTGGGAGGCATGTTCTGTAAATAGAAGTAAGAAAAGGATTAGACTAAGACTGTAACTTGAGCTCATGCTCACTCGCACGATATGAATACTTAAAAAAAGGAATTTTTTCCTAAAACGCCTCATAACATCTTGTTCATAAGTGTGGTACGCTACACACCCATGCACAAGACTATATTAGACGTGACTTTCAGACTTCCTAGGACTCTGTTGAACCTTAGGCTCTGATACCAAGTTTGTAACGCCTCGAGTCTGCACCCCGTACACCACACGGTGCTCATAACCTCAAAGAACCATAAGCTAACCCATGACTGGTACCTGCTGCAATTACTAAATAATAACACTGTATAATGCAGAAATTAGGTGGAAATTGCCATAAGGTTTAAAACTGAAATCAACTACTGAATACTAAAAATCAATACTGAAAACTAAACATCTGTCTATAAATACTCTAGTACGAAAGCCTCTTACTGTCTGGATATGAAGTTGATGGGACAAGTCCCCAACTAACTCCGACTACTAAAAATATACTGAAATGCTGAAATAAAAACCCTGTCCTCGGACTATGAGGACTCACCACTAAGTTGTTGCTAATAAATTTGGCTGGTAAGAGCGGTCAGGAGCTCATGCGTCTGAACCTATGATATAAGACATTATAGTACAAAAGAAAGGTATGCGTCAGTACTTTAAATATACTGGTATGCTAAGAGAGGTAAGCTAATATGCATGGGTTCATATGCATGAACAATAACTGCCTGAGTAACATGAATATAACTAAATGAGAGTACATGAATATCTGAAACTACTGTAAATACTAATTATGCAATGACATGTACATAACTACGCATACTGTATCTGAGGTCATGTTAACATTGGGTACTGAGTTTTGATAACTGAATGACTGATATTTGAGTTTACTGATACTGTAATACTATTAACTGAGTGACTATTTCTAATAGTCCTGATTCTGTGGAACTGTACTGAGTTTCGTACTGAGCTGGGTGACTGTGTCTGACAGTCCTTATTCTGAAAACTGAACTGAGGTTTCATACTGAAACTGAAACTGTGGGAGTGTTCATCTAATCAACATACCCCGAATATGAACTAAATTGGGGTCCAACCTGTGACCCCAGTTGGAAGGGTGTTAGCACCTTGCCAAGGGATACTAACAATGGCTATAAGTTAACCCTCTCTGGAAAGAAGTCCTTTCGTCAACCCTCGCTAACAGGAAAACTCGTACGAGATGTATCAACCCTTATCATTCAGGAAGATATCTCAACCTATGCTGGCTACTTAGTTCTGTAACGTAGGGATTGTTGCTAAGGGTCAAACCCTTTACTGACAGAAATACCCCCGTCCCTAGGTTCGCTCGGTGTTGATTCCTACTCCTAACTAAATGGACACTGAACTTATTTTACAGACTGTACTAGGCTTTACTGAACTGTTACTAATCGTACTATCTAACTAAACTAAACTGAGTTCGCTGAGTACTATTAACTGATTGAGTACACTAAATTCTATTAACTGACTGAATATACTGAGTTCTGTAACTGATTGAATACACTGAGTTCTGTAACTGTCTGAGTACTAATGGACATGATATCACTGAAACTATTCTAAAACTACTGTAGATCTAGGTAACAACAATATTTTTGGGTATTAGATACCCCCAGGACTCAATAGAATAAATAGTAATAACACAGTACAATCTTGAAAACAGGATAACCAGTTACTTTGTCACTATTCATTCATTGAGGTATTTTAACAAACACTTGCATGGCATGGACTTGTACACGTGCTAATATGATATGATTTTATTACTCATCTCACATGAACAATTCAACAAACATTTGGGGGCATAGTTTATGCACATAAAACTAGTAGACATACAATCTTCATGATCATAATTCCAAACTCCCAAATTCAAGGGTTTTTAACCAGAATCTATATAACAACACACACATGATATTTATTTCTCATGAAACTTGTGATTAATCATGGATTGTAAACCTAACTAACATCATAATCATGGATACAATTAAATTCAACATGAAATTCATGAAAGAAATCAGCTTGTAGTTTAAAAAGGATTCTTGAACTCCAATGGTGAAAGAAAACCCTTGGATGAACACCTAACATACCTTGATGCTTGAATTCGTGAGGATTGATGGTGTATTCTTGAAGTTTTAATTTGAAATCAAAAGCCCTAAGGTTTGTTCTTGAGAGAAATTTGAGAAAAAATGAGTGTTTTGGCCCTAGGAATGACTTAATCTCATATTTTAAGGGCTGAATATGGGTGGAAAATGACCCAATTACCCCTCTGGACGTGGGCTTTTAATGACTAAAAATGTGTCCAGTGACGCACAAATCAACACGCCGCATCGATGACATCAAAGCGATGACCAACGCGCCACGTCGAGTTCGTGTTGGTTCACTTAAATTACACTGAAAGATGGGGAAAAATTATCTATCGATGCGATGGACAATGCGACGCATTGAGATCGCATCGATCCACTATTTTGGTCACCCAAACATAGTTCAAACGAGGTTCAGAAAATATGAAACTCACCCAAAGTGACCTACTGACATTCCTGATTATGAATCAACCTAAAAATCAATATTTTAAGGTCATAAGGGTTGTGGAATAGGATCGCCAACTTACAAAGGCTAAAATAACACTATGTATAAATACTTAGCTTGAATTTCTAAGTCTGGGACCCCTTATCAAGCTTTGAAGGACTGGGTTAAGCTTAGGATTTTTGCGGGGTCTTACAATATCTCCCCCTTAGAAACATTCATCCTCGAATGAGACTGACTAAACTGAGAGGACTGATAGACTGAGTTTACATACTGACATGCACAACTAAAGCATGATTTTATGACAAAAACTACTGATATACTAAATTATCATACTGAACATACATAACTGAAGCATGGCTGAGTTCTGAAGATATGACACGTGAATGATCTGGTTCATGAAGGTATGCAAGATATGATAATGCTAAGCAACTGAATCGATATAGAATTGTGAAGGAAATTTGAGCATGGAACTGAGTAAATTTAAGGAAAACTGTTACCTTGAGCTGAATCTGAGTTTGCAGAGAAGAGGTAAGGATACTTAGTCCACATATCTGCTTCTGCTTCCCAAGTAACTTCCTCAACAAACTAATTCCACTAAAGAGCTTTGACTAGAGGGACTTCTTTGTTCCTCAGTTTGTGAACCTTATGATCAAGAATTTCGACTAGGATCTCTTTATAAGAGAGGCTATTCTGAACATCTATACCCTCTATAGGGACTATAACTGTTGGGTCACCTATGCACTTTTTTAGCAAGGAGACATGAAACATTGGGTGCACTAAACCCAAATCTGAAGGCAACTCAAGCTCGTAAGCTACCTTTTTAAAACGATTAAGAATTTGGTAAGGACCGACATATCAGGAACTGAGCTTTCCCTTCCTACCAAATATCTTTACTCCCTTCATAGGAGAGATTTTTAAATATACAAAATCACCAATCTCAAACTCGAGATCCTTTCTTCGCACATCTGCATACGATTTTTGTCAGCTCTGAGCTGTCTTAAGCCTCTCCTTGATCAACTAAACTTTTTCCAAGGCATCAAATACTAGATCAGGACCTACCACTGTGGCCTCACCCACTTCAAACCAACCAATGGTAGATCTACATCTCCTCCTATAGAGCACCTCAAATGGAGCCATCTAAATACTGGAATGATAACAGTTATTGTACGCAAACTCAATCAAAGGCAGGTGGTCATCCCAACTATATTTAAAGTCAATGGCACACACTCTTAACATATATTCTAGATTCTGGATGGCCCTTTCTGCTTGACCATCTGTCTGAGGGTGAAAGGCTATACTGAGGTAAACTTGAGTACCAAGACCCTTTTGGAAGGCTTTCCAAAAATAAGATATGAAGTGTGTACCTCTATCTGAAATAATGAACAATGGGACTCCGTGTAATCTGACCAACTCTCTGATATAGAGCTTGACATAATCCGCGGCTGAATAAGAGGCATGAGCTGGTAAAAAGTGAGCTGATTTGGTCATCCTGTCTACAATGATCCAAATAGAATCGTATTGATGATGAGTACGAGGAAAACCCATCACAAAGTCTATGTTCACTTTCCCCCACTACCAAGTGGGAATACTGAACTCTTGCATAGACCCATTAGGCTTCTGATGCTCAATCTTGACCTGTTGACATGTTGAACACTTAGTTACAAACTCTGCAATATGCCTCTTCATGCCACTCCACCAATAGATCTCCGACAAATCATGGTACATCTTAGTGGCTCCTGGATGAATATAGTAATGCATAATATGTGTTTCTATAAGAATTTGTTGCCTCAAGTCATCTACACCTAGCACGCATAACCAACCCTGGAAATGCAATACACCATCTCCCCCTTAGGAGAAAACCTCTACTTTTTTATCTTTGACTGACTCTTTCAGCTTAACTAAATTGGGATCTCTATTATGCTTTTCTTTTACCTTAGAAACTAGAGATGATTCTAAACTATTCTACACCTACACACTACCTTCTACTGAATCGACTAAGAGGACACCTAGTCGGGCAATCTGATGAACTTCCTAGACTAACTTCTTATTATTATACTCCACGTGAGCAACACTACCCATAGAAATCCTACTGAGAGCATCAGTCACTACATTGGCCTTGCCCAGATGATACAGAACACTCATGTCGTAGTTTTTCAACAACTCTAACCACCTTCTCTGGCGCAGGTTTAGGTCTTTCTGAGAAAACATATACTATAGTCTTTTATGGTCTATGAACACATCAGCATGCACCCCATACAAATAATGTTTCCAAATTTTTAAGGCAAATACAATAGTTGCTAACTCAAGATCATGAGTAGGGTAATTCTTTTCAAGGGGCTTAAGCTATCTAGAGGCATAGGCTATGGCCTTACCTCTCTACATTAAAACACACCTCAAACTAATTTTGTAAGCATCATAATACATAACAAATCCATCTGAACCATCTGGTAAAGTCAAAACTGTGCTTGTAGTGAGTTTAGTCTTTAACTACTGAAAACTCTTCTCACAAGAATCTGACCACTGGAATTTAGTTTCTTCTAATTCAATCTGGATATGGGGTATGAAATAGACGAGAATCCCTCAACAAACCTTTGGTAATAGCCAGCTATACCTAAGAAACTCCTGATATCTGATGGAGAGATGGGCATGGGCTAGTTTTTCCCTACTTCAGTCTTTTGAGGATCAACTCAAATGCCATCACCAGAAACTATATGGAAAAGGAAGGCTACTGACCTTAGCCAAAATTTACACTTACTGAATTTGGAGAACAACTGGTGGGCTCTGAGAGTTTGTAATACTATTCTAAGATGGTCTGCATGATCACTTTCACTGTGGGAGTGGACAAGAATATCATCAATGAAGACTATGATGAACATGTCCAAGTACTTCTTGAACATATGGTTCATCAAGTCCATGAAAGCTATTATGGCATTGGTAAGACCAAATGACATGACTAAGAATTTGAAATAACCATACCGAGTTCTGAAAGTTGTTTTTGGAATGTCACATTCTATGACTCTGAGCTGATGATAGCCTGGTCTGAGGTCTATCTTGGAAAAGTAGCTGGCACCCTCAAGTTGGTCAAACAAGTCATCGATTCTGGGAAGTGGATACTTGTTCTTGACTGTGACTTTATTTAGTTGATGGTAGTCTATACAAATTCTAAGAGAACCATCTTTCTTATACACGAATAGAATTAGTTCACCTCAAGGAGATACGATGGCCCTGATGAATCCCTTATCTTGGAGATCCTTCAACTATTTTTTTAACTCTTTGAGTTCTGCTAGAGCCATTTAATATGGCAGAATAGAGATAGGCTGAGTATCTGGAAGAAGGTCTATTCCAAAGTTAATTTCCCTTTCGGGAGGGACTCTAGGAAGATCTTCGGGAAACACATCTAGAAATTCACATGCTACTAATACTAACTCAAGATTAGGGGTTTCTGAACTATAGTCTTAAACTTGAACAAGATAATAGAAACATCCCTTAGATATCATTTTTCTTTCCCTAAGGTAAGTAAAAGCTAACACCTAAGTGCTGAAGTACTACCCCTCTATTCAAGGACAAGTTTATTCGAGAACTAAAAATAGACAATTCTATTTCTACAGTCAACTGAAGCATAGCATGAATGAATCCAATCCATGCTAAGAATGACATCAAAATCTATCATCTCTAATTTTACTAGGTCTACTGAAGTGACTTTCTGAGATACCATAGCCGGAAAGTTCCTGTATACCCGTCGGGCTATGATATATTTACCTACTAGGGTAGAGACTGAAAAGGGCTCTGCTAGGATTTTGGGGCTGACTCTGAATTTAACAACTATATAAGGAGTTATAAAGGACAAAGAAGCTCTTGGATCTAGCAAAGCATAAATATGTAAATGATAAACTTGTAACATACTAGTGACCACATCAGGAGAACTTTCCTGATCCTGTTGAGACTGAAGTGCATAAAGCCTATTTGGGCGTTGCCTACTGGTGGCACTGGTAGTGGCACCCTGCTGATTCAGGCGATTGGACTGAGTTAAAGGACGATTATGCAGACTCTATAAACCCACCTGTGGACACTCTCTGACCCTGTAGCCTAGATTGCCACACCTAAAATATACATCAATGCCAGCCCTGCAGACACCCTGATAGTTTCTTTCATACTTCTGGAAAAGAGGATTTGTTTGGGCACTGCTAACACTACCCTGGGGTTTAGGGCCTGGTGCCCTATCCTTATTATCATCTCTGAATTTTGGCACTAGAGCACTAGCTAAAGATAGAGCTAGAATTAAGGATTTTGGGTGGAACTGAGAATGATTTCCATTTTTTGACTTAGGCTGGGTGAAGTTGAAGCTACATGTTCTAGCTTGCTTATTTTCCTTCTCCTTCTCTTTATTATTAGCCTCCTCTATCTATTGAGCATAGACCATGAGCTTAGATATGTCCATCTCCTTAATCAGCATTATGGTCCTACACTCTTTGACCACACTGTTAGATACACTAGACACAAACTTACTCATCTTAGATCTGCTATCTGCTACCATATGAGGAGCGTATCTGCCTAACTGAGTAAACTTAAGAGAATACTCTTTCACTGTCATGTTGCCCTGCTTCAGATTAATAAACTCCAAAACCTTAGTTTCCCTCAACTCCGGTGGGAAGAACCTATAAAGAAAAGCAGTGGAAAACTCCTCCCATTCTATGGCCCCTACATCTGCGGCCTTCTCTGCCTTTCACTACTTGAACCATGAGTGAGCCACATCCTACAACTGAAATGCGGCCAACTTAGCACTCTCACTAATTATCACCCTCATGATATCTGTGATTTTCTGCACCTGATTAAGGAATTCCTATGGGTCCTCATCTGACTTAGACCTGGTAAATGATGGGGGATTCATTCGGGTGAAATCCTGAATTCTAGCTGCAGTAGTATTGGCCATTGGGATGGATAGAATGGCAGCTGGACGTTCATTCTGGTCTACCATAGAATAAGCTAGAGTGGTAAAAGTAGCTCTAAATTCTGCGTGGGAGACATGCTCATCCAGGGGATTTGCCTGAATGGGCTGAGGTATTTATTGATAGATTTGTTGATTCTAAAAACTATTTATGGGAAAGTTTCTTCTATTCTCTGTAAGTGTTGGTTAATATTTTTGGAGTTATTGGTTATCCCATCTAAGAATGGGTGGGTGCCACTTATTTTTAATTAGTTTGTGAAAATATTAATATAAGAGTTTAGGTTCGTCGATCTCATTGTACCAAAACTGGCCTAGTAGAGTCTCACTAAATGATATGGAGATGTCTTTACTTTTCTTCAGAAAGCTATAGGACTTTAAGAAAAATTTGATTCTTATTTTTCATGTTTTAATTTGATTTCATTAGGTATTTGGAAATTTAAATTGGTATTTAATTTTCTTCATTCTTTTATTTGTAGATTCTGACTACTAGGTCAAACAAAATTCGACCATCAACCCCCACACCGGCTGCTCTAGTAATGAAGCTGCACGTAAGATAAAGAGAACAATTAAGAATAAGAGGTAGAAGAAGATGAAGATGAGCCACACCTTCTAATGATGGAGATCAGGCAGTTGTTGGCCAGGGTCATGAAAGGTCAGTATCACCTCCCCACCTCAAGATTATTTTAAAAAGATAAATGTAATAAAGGAATAAGTAATGGAGCTTGGCGGCACTAATTATGTTACAACCTTACTTCCCATGTCCAATGAGATTATTCAAAAACTTTTAGCGTTCTTAAGTGGGTTGGTTGGTACTAGTGCCACCCTTACTATGACGGTTGTTAAGGATCCAAGTATTTATCCTACTATTTCTATGGATCCTAAGATAGATGAGGCTTTAGGGATTGATGTTTTTCTTCATCCGATTTTTGGTTTTATGATGACTCGTACCAAACATGATCTGCTGACAAAATTTTTAAAGATGAAACCTATAACATTCTAGGGTACTAAATCTGAGGATGATGCTGAGTTTATCATTGATTGTTATGAGAGGTCCCACAAGATGGGTATTATTCTGCTGCATGGATTTGAGTTCGTGACCTTTTATTGGAGATGGATTCTAAGAAATGGTGGAGGGCGTATGTTGAATACCTATTACTGGTTTTACCTTCATTAACAAGGGAAAATATTTATACTCTATTCTTAGATAAATATGTTTCATGGGCCCTTTGTGATCCTAAGAAGGATAAGTTTTTGGCATTGGAATAGGTGATATATTAGTTTCGTCCTATGAGGCTAAGTTCTATGTTTTGTTTTGTTATTCTACTCAACATTAGATACTAAGGAGAAGAGGATTTAATGTTATGTCAAGGGTTTGAATTATGATTTTCAGGTCTTGTCTGTGCATATGAATTCTGTAGGTAAGGGTTCAATGAGGTGTCACATTATATGAAGATGTTAGCGGGGGTGATGCACGTGGTCAGGCTAAGATCTTAGCCAAGATGTCCTATAGTGTTGGGAATTTTAGCGGATCTTTCTCCAAGGTACATGGTCAGCAGGTCTACCCAGCTCTCTTTATTTAGTCAACCTTGTCAGTTTCTACTGTAGGTCCAACTAAGGTCTTGTCTCAGTCACAAATTATTATAAGCCAAGAGGCTTCTTACTTTTCTATCATTTGACCTTCTCTAAAGCAGGGATGTTACTATATTGGTATGGTTGGTCACTTTAAGAGAGGGTGACCTTTGATACAAGCGAATGTCCAGGCACAACAACAAACTTTGGCTATAGTTCTAGTGTGTAAATAAGGAATAGGTAACGTCAGAGATCGTCCATAGGGTAGATAGAGAAATCAGGCAGGCAGTAGAAGTTGGTCAAAGAAATGGCGGCATAGGGAAAGGAGCGTAGGGGGGAAGGAGTTAGATTATATTGATATTGGGATTACTGTTATGATTTCCAAAAAAGATTGATATTGAGGCCTCTAATGTGGTGATTATAGGTACCATTCTGTTTGTGAGTGAATTTTTTTATTTTTTATTAATCTAGGGATTATTTATTCTTAAGAATTTGTCCAGTTTGTAGTGGGTTAGAATTTGGTTTGTTATGTATTGACTATCTTGTTTATGTGTGTACTTTGATTGGTGAGTCTGTGGTAGTAGCACATATTCACCATTCTTGCACTATGTTGTTTGCGGGTTTTTGGACTTAGATAGATTTGATTATTCTAGATATATTGGACTTTAATGTAATTTTGGAGACCTCGTTATCTCCACATCATACTATCTTAAATTGTAATGCTAAGATAGTGACTCTGGCTATGCCTGGAATGAATAAACTAGAGTATAAGAGAGTGTATAAGGCCAAACCGGTGAAAATTATATCATTTTCTGGGCAAGAAAGTTAGTGGGGAAGAGGTTTTCAGCATTTTAGCTCATCTCTAGGTTATGAGTACGAAATCCCCTTCTATAGAGTCAATTTTGATAGTTTTTGAATTCCAGAATATGTTTTCTTCAGAGTTATTAGGTACGACTCTAGATAGATATATTGATTTTTGTATTGACTTAAATCTGGGTACTTGCCCTTTATCCATTCCTTCCTATCGAAAAGATCCAGCCGAGTTGAGGGTATTCAAAACTCAATTGCAGATTCTACTTGACAAAGGGTTTATTTGCTTAAATACTTCACCTTGAGGTGCTCCAATCCTAGTTTTAAAGAAGAAGGATGGTATTATGAGGATATGCATTGACTGTTGACATCTGAACAAAGTTACCATGAGAAATAAATATCCTTTGCATTGCATAGGTGATTTGTTTGACGTACCACAAGTGTAAAGATATTTTCTAAAATTGACTTGCGATCCGGTTATCATCAACTGAAAATAAGACTAAAGGACATACCAAAGACAATTTCTAGAATTCCTCATGGTCATTACATGTTTCTAATGATGTCCTTCGGGATATTTAATGTGCCTACAACCTTTATGAGCTTGATGAATAGTATCTTTAAGTCTTTATTAGATTATTTTGTTATTGTATTTATTAATGACATTCTAGATTACTCCAGGAGTAAGGAGGAGCTTCCAGGACACCTTCGCATAGTGTTGGAGATTCTAAGGGAAAAATAGTTATTTGCCAAATTTTAGAAGTGTGAATTCTAGTTATCTTCGGTTGCCTTTTTTAGGCACATTGTTTCTGAAAAAAGGGTAATGGCCCTAAGAAGATTGAGGTAGTTAAGAATTGGATCTATCCTAGTTCAGTGACCGAGGTAAGGTGCTTTATGGGTCTTGCTAGTTATTACCGCAGGTTTGTCAAGAATTTTGCATCCACTGCAACACACTTGACAAGGTTGGCTTATAAGAAAGTGCCATTGTTTTTGTCAGATCAATATGAAGAGAGATACCAAAGGCTATCTGAGTTTGAGCGGTCAGCTTTCAAGTGATGAGCTTTCATTCTCCGAATGGGCTATCATTTTAAAGTCTTGTTCTATTTATGTCTTAGACTAATCCTATTGGACTCTTTTGGCTATCGTCAGGGTCATGTCCTGACTTAGATTGGTTTTGGTCCGTTTAGAGGCTTTGTGAATTACTGTGGATTGGAACCGTTATTGAAATTCTTGGATTCTTTTATGAGCTAGTTGAGTTGCCTATTTTTTTATATTTTTGAAACTCAGCCTATATTGTTATACGTTTGGAACTAACCTTATCTTTTTATATGTTCTAAATTCATCTGCTGCTAGTTGTATTGTGTTCCATTTTGACTAGGCAAAAAGGGTGGTCTCTGGTCCTCAACAAACTTAGGATACCCATCACGGACAGGACCTAGTTGGTTCATAACAAGCTTAGTATTAGAGCCTAGGTTCATGGTCAATTAGGTATCCACCAAAGTCATGTCAAGTAGAGTCTTTTTTATGGGAGCGTAGCACGCCACACTTCTAAGGAAGAGTCTACTAGGCCTTTAGGAATACTTTCCTTTCTTGTGTTCCATTTTTGGGCTATAGACTCTGAGGTCCTGAAATCTCCTTTAATTTTATTTGTTCGCATTTCAGATCCTGCCTTCCCAAAGATCTGATGCTCATGGAAACTCATTTGTCCCACCTGAGGACAATATGGATAGAACTTCTTCTACTTATAGAGTACAAACCAGGGCTAAGGTCCCTACTCGTAACTTCCTACGTGGAGTTCTGCCAGTCTCTACTAGTCTTCCTTGGGCTGCTGACACTTTTCACCCAATGCCTCAAGGTGATGTGTCTAATGTTGAGTTTCTCTACTCAATTATTGGCCTCTCAAATAATCTAAATATGTTTCTCCTATCACTCTTTCTTCTGAGGCCACAAGGGTTACGCAGTTCATGAGGTTGAGTCCTCCAACTTTAACAGGCTCCAAGGTTGAGGAGAATCTTCAAGGATTTATTGATGAGATAGAGAAAGTATTCAGAGTGATGCATGCTTCTGACTTTGAGATTGTGGAGTTTGCTACATATCAATTGAAGGATAGGTCATATCAGTGGTATGAGAAGTGGAAACAGTTGAGAGGAGATGATGCTGAGCCAGCTATATGGGATGACTTCTCTGGTGTTTTTCTTGATTGCTTCTTTCCTCGGGAGTTGAAGAAGGTAAAGGATGAGAAATTAGTAAATTTGAAGTAAGGCAGAATGACTGTGAAAGAGTACGCCTTGAAATTTCATCAGCTATGTTATGCTCCAGAGTTGGTATCGTCTATGAGGGATAGAATAATGAAATTTGCTTTGGGTTTGTCACGAGACTTGGTGTTGGAGTGCAAGGCGACCTTGATGAATAAAGATATAGATATATCTATGCTTGTTGTGTATATGCAATAGGTCAAATATAAGAAGAAGAAGCAAGTAGATATGAGAGATAGGCAAAGTAAGAAATTCAGGTATTCTAAGCATGGTGGAGGCCAACAGAATAGTTGTAGAGATGGCAGGCCATGGTCTAAGAAAAAGTGAGGAATTTTATTTCTTCTTATAAAGTTAGTCCTCAATATCCTAAGCCATCTGGTGATTATTGCTTTCAGACTGACAATGGGTTTAAGGTGCAAGGTGCCCAATCGCAGGTTGTTGGAGCACAGTGAACCTCATTTCATCGCTCTTTGTCAATTTTATGGACAGATGCATCGTGGAGTTTATGATGGGGGAGAAATAAGTACTTTAAGTGTGGTCAGCTTGGTCACATGCAGTGGGAGTATCCTTCACGGGTTTCTTCTGGGCTAATAAAGTTTTGGTTACCACGTCTTCAGCTCCAGCACCAAAGGGTGCTACGTCTAGTACCAACACTGGCCAGAATCATCTATATGCTCTTGCCACCCATCAAGAATTTTAGGCTTCTCCTGATATTGTCACTAGTACGATGCAACTTTTCTCTCTTGATATGTATTATCTGTTTGATTTGAGGTCTACTCTTTATTTTGTGACCCTTTATGTGGCTATTCATTTTGGTTTTGGTTCAGAGTGTATTTCTAATCCCTTTTCTATGTCTACCCTGGTGAGTGACTCTATTATGGCTAGAAAGGTATATAGGAGTTGTGTGGTATCTATTTATAGTAGGGAGACATTTTTTGGATCTAATAGAGTTGGATATGTTAGACTTTGATGTTATTTAGGGATGGATTGGCTCCATTCGTGCTATACGTCTCTTGATTGTAAAACTCGAAAGGTCAACTTCCAATTCCTGAATGAAACGGTGATTGAGTGGGAAGATAGTTCTTTAGCATCTAAGAAAAGGTTCATTTCTTATCTCAGATCTAGTAAATTAATTTCCAAAAGGTGTCTATACCATCTAGTATAGGGATAAAGATTATAGTTCTAAGGTTCCCTTTTTACAATCTGTCCCTATGGTTAACGAATTACCGAAAGTGTTTTCCAATAATCTTTCTAGTATTCTTTTAGACAGGGAAATAGACTTTGGGATTGTCCTTCTATCGAATATCTGTCCTATTTTTATCGCTTTTTATAGAATGGCTCTAGCTGAGTTGAAAAAACTTAAGGAGCAGTTGAAAGATCTTCTAAGTAAGGGTTTTATTCACCCTAGTGTTTCTTCATAGGGTGCTCCTGTGCTTTTCATGCATAATAAGGAAGGTTCCCTTCAAATATGTATAAATTATTGCCAGTTGAATAAGGTGACCATGAAGAATAAGTATCATCTTCCTAGGATTGATGTCTTGTTTGACCATCTTCAAGGTGCTAAATATTTTTCTAAGATTGATCTTCGGTCGGGTTATCATCAATTGAATATTAGGGAAGTGAATATCTCTACGACTATTTTTCATACTCGATATGGTCACTATGAGTTCTTAGTCATGTCTTTTGGGTTGACTAATACTCCTATGGTGTTCATGAAACTTATGAATTGCGTGCTTAGGTAGTTTTGGATTTATTCGTCATTGTATTTATTGATGACATCTTGTTATATTATAAGAGTGAGGAGTATCATGCCAATCACCTCTGTATAGTGTTACAGACTCTTAAGGACAGCGGTTGTATGCTAAGTTCTTGAAATGTGAGTTCTAGTTGAATGTCGTTACTTTTATGGGTTATATTATTTCTAGTGAGGGGATCATGGTGGATCCATAGAAGTTTGAGGCAGTTGAGAAGTGTCCTAGACCCACTACTCCAATTGATATTCAGAGTTTCTTGAGTTTAGCTGGGTATCATAGGAGATTTATGGAAAGATTTTTGTCTATTTCTGCTTTGTTGACTAAGTTGATGTAGAAATTAGTGTAGTTTCTGTGGTTTGATGCTTGTAAGGGTAGCTTTGACAAGTTTAAGAATAAGTTGACTTCAACTTCGAATTTGACCCTACCCGAGGGTATGGATGGCTTTGTTGTGATGCATCCCGTGTGGGGCTGGGTTGTGTTTTTATGCAGCATAGTAAGGTTGTGGCGTATGCTTCTAGACAAATTAAGGTGCATGAGAAGAATTCTTCGACTCATGATTTGGAGTTGTTGGTTGTAGTTTTTTCTTTGAATATCTGGCATCATTACTTGTATGGAGTTCATGTTGATATCTTTGTAGATCATAAAATCTTTCATTATTTGATCACTTAGAAGGAGTTGAATCTCAGGTAAAGGAGATGCTTGAGTTGCTTAAGGATTATGATATGCATCTCCATTATCATCCAGATAAAGCTAATGTGGTTGTTGATACTCTTAGAAGGTTGTCTATGGGAAGCTTATGTTATGCGGATGAGGAGAGCGAGGCTTGGTGAAGGATATTCACCGTTTGTCTAATCTTGGAGTTCGTCTTTTGGGTTTTGAAGATGGCGGGGTGATAATTCAAGAAGTGGTAGTCTTTTCTTGGTACTAAGGTAAAGGAGAAGAAAATTTTGGATCCTATTTTGATACAGATCAAGGATGACATTGTCACAACCTAAGGCTACCCCCTAGTCGCGATAACGGTGCTTACGGCCACAAGTGACCACAAGCTAACCCATGATATGGTACCTACTGTGTGCACTGAATAATATAATACTAGAACCACATGTACGGAAGATAAACTGATAAGATATTGTAATCACAAGCACTGAAATATAATCCAACATATCAGAGACAACTGAATAGACTAAAACTAAATAAAAGTCTATCTGTCTAAAACAACTGATAAAAACTTAAAACTGACTGACTGTCTAACTTTCTGAAAGCCTCTAGAAATCATGAGGAGTTGATGGGACAAACCCCTAACTAACTCCAACTGACTGAACATAAATAGATACTGAAATAATGATAAAATATGCTATGTCCTAGATAAAAGAAGAAGACTCACCACTACTACAGCTAGATAATGCTGGACTGCCTAAGTTCAATCGGGAAACTGAGCATCCAAACCTATGTTATAAGACAACATAGCACAAAAGAAGAGTATGCGATCAGTACTTTGAATGTACTGGTACGTGAGATAAGGACTAACTGAAATGCATAAGACAATTGAAAATGGATGCATGAACATGTAAAACTGAGAATGCAAGACCAAGCATAAACATATACTAAAAAAATATGAAATCTGAATAACTGAAATTTGTATAACTGAACATCTGAAATTTGTACACTTGGTCATGCAAACCTAAACTGATCTATTCTGAAAACTACACTGAGACTGTCGGGGCTAACTACAACCGACATGCCCCAATCTAAGCTATTGGGGTCCAACTTGTAACCCTAGTTGGAAGGGGGCTAGTACCTTTCCAGAGGTACCAACACATGACTGACAATATGGATCCACATGGCAAATATCCCGAAGGGCGAGAGTGGCATTCCTCTACTGGCAGTGTACCCCTCATAATCTACAGTGGTGTCGTAGGTTTAGAACTTAGGGACTGCTACTAACGACTCATGCCTTTACAAATGGGGGAGTCATTATCTCTGCATTCACTCGGTGCTAAGTGTTACTCCCAACTGAATGACACTGGTGTTATTAGTCATTTAACCCAAAATCGTACTGTACTTGTAAGTTTTCATCATGAACATGATGTTCTGAATAGGATTATAATACCATGGTCTGACTGACTTGTTATTTGAAAATAGAAATCATGTAAGGACGCATTGGTATCGGGTGTTTATAACCTGCCATCACTGAATGATTACAAAAATATGACAACAACATTTAAACAATGATAGGATGTCATAATTCAGAAACCCAAGATAGTAAATTTCAATAACTGCTAAAATATATGAATTTGAACATGGGAATATGTTAAACATGGAAAGATAACATATTTACATAATTTAATTCATAAATTGATGACTCATCATGAAATCAAGGGGATAAGGCATGGAAGATTGGAATTTGAAACATAAAATAACTTAAATAACATGGGAACACATGTTGGCATTGCTAGAATTTGATTTACCAAGAAGTTTATCGATAAAATTCATAATTTCATGGATAATTTCATAAAATATGATAAAATTCAAGATTTTAAACTATGAGAGGGTTTTTTGGGCTCAATGGGTGGAAGGAATCCATTGATAAATACCCCACATACCTTGAATTGCTTGACTTGATAAACCTGATTTTTAAGACTTGGGAGATGATCCCGAGGAAGAAACCCTTGTTCTTGAGAATGGGAGAAGATAAAAGTTGTTGTTTAATTTATTAAAAAGGGAGGAAATAATATTTCTCCTTAGTATAGGGTCGTGGGATGGGAGTTATAAGGGGGGAAAGACTAAAAATCCCTTTAACTGAACTTCTTATAATTTACTCGTCAGTACATACGAGTCCACCATACAACTCGTATGGAAGAGTATGACTAGTCTTTATTACTCGTAAGCTTGGAAGCATCTAGGATAGTACATACTGATCACTATACGATTCATAACTTACGACTCATACCATTCTCATGCTACTA
This sequence comes from Capsicum pubescens, assembly GCA_030864215.1. NCBI lineage: Eukaryota > Viridiplantae > Streptophyta > Magnoliopsida > Solanales > Solanaceae > Capsicum > Capsicum pubescens. The sequence goes on from CM061548.1 coordinate 156,440,125, forward strand.
GTATCCTCCACTCATAACTTGGATAGAATCTTATGAGGCATACACTGTTGAACTTACAACTTGGCTTCATATGACTCGTATGCTTCTTAACGACTTTAAGAGGTTAAGTCAAACCCTAAACAGAACGTCACCCATCTTACACTATCTTGGGTACGAATTTAATGTACGACTCATATATTGTGCATATGACTCAAGGGACTAGTCGTATGATGGGCAAAAACTTCTAGAGATGGGTATTACAGATGTAGGTCAATAAAAGGTTATCACTTTTGACATTGGTGGTGATGGTATCTTGAGGTACCAAGGTAGATTATGTGTTCCCAATGTTGATGGGCTACGAGGGAGGGTCTTGACTAAGGCTCATGAGTCGAGGTACAATTTAAATCTTGGTTCGACGAAGATGTTCCATGATTTGAAAAAGATCTATTGGTGGAATAACATGAAGAGGGATATGGCCAATTTTGTGGCCAAATGTATGGTTTGTCAGCAAGTAAAGGTAGAGCACTTGAGGCCTAGTGGTTTATTGCAAGAGATTGAGCTGCCCGCGTGGAAGTGGGAAGTAATTACATAGACTTTGTTACTGGTCTTCTGTGGTCTCGTAATTAGTTTAATTTGATTTGGGTCATCGAGGATAGGATGACCAAGTCTGCTCATTTCTTGTCCATAAAGACTAATTATTTTGCGAGAATTATGCTAAGTTTTTCATTCAGGAGATCATCAAGTTTCATGGTGATCCTGTTTCTATTATATTTGATTAAGGCACACAGTTCTCACCATACTTTTGGTAGTCATTTCGGGGAGGGGAACTAAGGTAAACCTTAGCACCGCTTTTCACCATCATACAGATGGATAAATGGAGAGGTCTATTCAGGCTTTGAAGGATATATTAAGGTCTTGTGTGATTGATTTTGGTGGTAGTTAGGTTGATCATTTGCCTCTCATAGAATTTTCGTACAATAACAACTATCATTCTAGTATTCAGATAGCTTTATTTGAGGCTTTGTATGGTAGGAGATGTCATTCTACTATTGAGTGGTTCGAGATTAGTGAGACTAGATTATCTAGTCCTGACTTAGTTCATTAGGCCATAGAGAAGGTGAAGGTGATTAGGTATAAGCTTAAAACCACCCAAAGTCACCAAAATTCCTATGCAAATGTGATGTATATGGAGTTAGAGTTTGATGTTGGAAATTAGGTGTTCTTGAAGGTGTCTTCTATAAAGGGAGTGATGAGATTTGGAAAGAAGAGGAAGCTCAGTACCCGTTATGTTGTCTCGTACTCTATTTTGAGGAGAGTGGGTAATGTAGCTTATGATTTGGAGATTCCTTCGAGTTTGGGTTCTATTCATCCAGTGTTCCATGTTTTGATATTGAGGAAGTGCGGGGGTCTCCTTCCTTGGTTGTTCCTTTAGAGAGTGTTGGCATTTTAGATTTCTTGTTCTATGAGGGAATCCAAATTGAGATTTTGGATAGGGAAGTTCGTTGTCTAAGGACTAAGGATGTAGCTTCGGTAAAGGTTCCATGGAGAAATCATAAGGTTAAAGAAGCTACATGGGAAGCTGAAGAAGACATGAATTCCAAATATGCATTCTTTTTCCTCGTTCAAGATAATCATGCTTAAGGTATGTGTTTTCCTTAACAACTTTGTTTTCTGACTTTGTTAAAGAAAATTATGGTTGTGTTCTGTCTTAAAATCATGTTAATGGATTTCTTGATTCATCATTTGGGGATGAATAATCCTAGGAGGGAGAGAATCTAACACCCTAGATTTTTGCCTCTGAAAAATCCTTGAGTTGTGAGCATACTTCTCAGACCATGACTTACCCTACAAGTCGTAAGGTGTTCATATGGGTCATAGGACCCAAATCATAGTCTGACTAGTAAGGTTTGTCTAGATTACTACCCTGAACCCGACTTGTCCATCATGAGCCGTGAAGACCATACACACCATATAGTGTAAATCGTAGCCTCACTAGTATGGGGGCTCTTGATTCTTTCTTGACTACGACTTAGACCCTACGAGTCATAGGGTCATGAGTCATAAGGTAAGCAGTAGGAAGGCCCCATATTTCTGCCTAGGCTATGACTCGTGGTGATGAATCATATTGTGTCCTCACATGTCATAAGGTGACCCGTAGTCACTGGCGACCATTTTTTAGCTTTTTATTGAGGGTACTTTGGACATTTTACTTTTTCCCACTTAGGACCCATGACCATAAAGCACCTTGGGGACCCTGCTTCCATCATTTATCAATCAAATACAACTCTTAAACACTCTCAAATCCCTAAGTCAAGAACACCTAGGGTTTCTCAAGGTTGATTAATTAGAGCTTCCAAGGGTGATATCTCTCTGTATTTATTGATATCTCAAGCATGTTACTCTTCCCCAAATCTTGTTTTGTTAAAGCGTGTGTTTTAAATTGTTATTCAAGTGGTTTGCATGTTGGATTTGGAATGTGGGTTGAGGGTTTTGAATGGTTGTTTTCTTAAATAATGTTTCCATGGTTTATATGAAATTGTTCATACTTTATTGATGGTTTTTAATGTGTGGGGTGCATGGGCATGGTGAATAAACTAGGGGTCATTGATTCCCCAAATTATCTGGATATTGATGATTGAATTGGTGATAACCTCAACCCAATCTTGTGAAACTTTTCTTGAACATGAGAATATAAGTATTGAAAATACCTTTAGGACTATTGCATAGCATAAAAGTCTAAAGAGACAAATTTGATTTAATGAACAAAGGGGGTCATGGTACTCCCCAGGTTTGTGGAATTAAAATGGCAGAATTATAAGCTTACAAGTGTAGTTTGTATGACGATACCAATAGTGTATGTCTGACATGTATCATTGGTTCAATGAATAGGAATATGTGAAACTTGTTTTAATTGGAATTAAAGGGGGTTATGTAGCTAGGCCGTGACAGTGGAGGTCCCGATAGACCAATACTGTAAACCATATTTGTCGGCGTGGGGAGGGGGGTCTAAATGGTTGAGTGTTCGAGATACCCTTGTTTTATGACCGAATATCTTGAGTCACTTTTATTAAATGATCGGGTGTTCATGTGATGCCTGATTTATGATCGGGTGTTTGAGTCACCCTTGGTGCATATTCACATATAATTATTCTCTGATTCGTGCGACTAATACACAGTGGGGCCCTTTCAAGAGGAAAAGTTGAGTCCATATAGCCTGTGGGTGCCTTTTTATGATGGTTAAGCTACACAATCCAAGCTAATATTTGAAAGTTCATGCTAAGCCTTATTCCCTATCCCGACATGTTATATATATATATATGCATATGATGGTGCATGTTGGCTTGGAATGATTTTGAACTGTTGATTCATCTCATTACTTTATCCCTTCCCTGAGTTACATGCTAGCGCTCACCTCGCAAATCGTCTACGGACACTGTATCCCCATGCGATGCAGGAACCAGAGACACTTCTAATTTTCCTGCGCAATGATAGGATTTCTAGGTTATTAGCAGTCATTTTTTAAGTGGTAAGCTTTCATTCTATGGAAGGGCTATCATTTTAATATCTTGTTCCATTTATGTCTTAGACTACTTCTATTGGACTCTTTTGGCTATAGTCGGGGGCATGTCCTGACTTATATTGGTTTTGGTCCATTTAAAAGATTTATGGATTACTGTGGATTGGGGTTTTTATTAAAATTCTTAGATTCTTTTCTGAGTTAGTTGAGTTGCCTATCTTGTTATATGTTTGAAACTCAGCCTATCTTGTTATATGTTCAAAATTCATTCGCTGCTAGTTGTATTGTGTTCTATTTTGACTAGGAAAAGGGGGTGGTCTCGGGTCCTCGGTGGAATTGGGATACCCATCATGTCCAGGCCCTAGTTCATATCGTGACAATATTAAAGGTTTGGAGACACTATCTTTAGGGTGTCAAATGTGTTGTCTTCACAGATCACCATAACTTAAAACATGTGTTTACTTAAAGGGATTTGAATCTAAGGCAATAAAGATGAATGAAGTTGTTGAAGGATTATAATTTTACTATTCAGTTCATCCAGATAAGGCCAATATGGTGGCAGATGCATTAATCCAAAAAACTTTAAGTATGGGTAGTTGTCATTCTTGAGGGCGTCCTGGAAACCTTTAGCTAGAGAGTTTCAAACTCTAACTTATCATAGCATACAATTTGGTGTTTCAGACAGAAGTAGAGTATTAGCTAGTGTTAAGGTGAAATAAACATTCCTGGATCAAACTAAGGCCAAGAAATTTGAGGATAAGAAGTTGAATGGACTTTGGAATAAAATGGTGTGTGGGGAGGTGGAGGACACCACTCTTGACGCAAGTGGAATGTTTTGGTTTAATAAATGGTCATGTGTTCCTTAAGTTGGTGATTTGATTGGTGATGTACTTTTATAGGCCCATGGTTTGTATTATTATATTAATTCGGGTATGAACAAGATGTATCATGACTTGAAATAGTTTTATTGGTCCCGAGATGAAGAGGAACATAGTGGATTATGTGTCCAAGTGTCACAGATGTCAACAGGTGAAGCATGAACATCAAAGGCGTGCAAGATTACTTCAGAGGATTCTTATACCTATGTGAAAATTGGAGTATATTGATATGGATTTGTTGATAGGTCTTCCTAGGACCTTAGGGAAATATGACTCTATTTAGGTAATAGTGGATCAGTTGACAAAATCAACTCACTTTCTGCCAGTTCAGATAGACTACAACTCTCATCAGTTAGCAAATATTTACATCAAAGAGGTAGTGAGACTTTATGGATTGCCCCATACCATCATTTTGGATATGTAAAATATACTTCCAAATTTTAGGGCAAGTTGCACGAGGATTCGGGCATCATGTTTTCCTTTAGCATAACTTTTCATCCTCAAACTGATGGACAGTCGGAGAGGATGATTCAGGTGCCAGAGGACAAGTTGAGAGCTTGTGTTATTGACTTTGGTAGTAATTAGGACCAGATTTTTCTGTCGTGTCACTTTTTATACAACATCAATTATCACTCTAACATCAATATGGTACCATTCAAGGCACATTCTGAAAGAAAGTTAGGTTACCTATTGGGTTATTTGATCTAATACCCTAAAAATTCATAACTAAGTTAAACGATTATTTAAAATCATAGGTAAGTGTCATGACCATTCACCTTGTTTGTAAAGTATTTTCAATGCGAATCATGGTCATATGAAGCACTTAAAGTAAAGTTGAGTTGAGAACATTTATTATCGATTGAGTTTTAGTATTCGATTCTATAAAGGTCAACTTTAAAATGAGTATAACTTTTAGAATATATAGAGTTTTAGAGCTTAAGACCTACCAAATGAAATATCTTTGAGTCTTCTTTCCAACTTATCTGATTTCACCTTAATTCAATATTGGTTTAGAAAGTTATGCTTATTTTACCTGGTAGTGTCTGTTTACCGGAGGTTGACGACTTGAGTTGATGACCTGTCAACTAGTTGACGGGCTATCAACTTTGTCATCAACCTTAGCCAAAAACCACCATAAATTATTTAGAGATTGATAACTAAGTTGATGAGCCATCAACAAGTTGACGGATTGTCAACTCCGTTGTCAATCTTAACCAGTAAATGCCTTATTCAGCTAGAGGTTGACGACTAAGATAATGAGCCATCAACAAGTTGATGGGCTATCAACGCCTTCTTTAATTGATGATTCCTGTAATTTTCTTTTAGTTTCTTTAGGGGTAGTTTGACCTTTTCCTCACCTCAAACCCTATCCCATGACTTACATCATTCAATAAATGGTATTTACCCATCATTAGTTAGTTTTCAACATTCATTCTTCTCTACTCTCAAGAGAAAGAAATTAGGGTTTCTTCCCAAAGTTCAACTTCCAAGGCTCCAATTCAAGTTTCTTTCAAGAAGTTCATCAAGTTCAGGTATGTGAGGTTTAAGGAAGGATAACCTTTCCTCCTTGTACCCATACACCTTGATTTTTACAATTAAATTTATGAGATTTCAGTTAGGATTCATACCTATTTTGCATGTTTATGATATTATGGCATTATCATGTGATTTGAAATTTAGTTTAGACAAGAATTTACCATTATCCATGTTTTACTTACATGATTGCTATTATGAGATAAATTTTATTATTTTGATATAAAGTTTTATGAGTTTATAAAAGATTTCAATTTGATCCTTGAGTATCTAGTTTACAAGAAGTTCAAGTTTAGTAGTTTGAATTTCAAAAAACATCACAGTATAAACATAGTTTTAGTTTTGCATGAGATTTCAGAGAAGTTATGAAGTTCACATAAGAAACCAAGAATTTGAGATAAAAAATAGTTGCATATTATGTTTTCAAACTTATCAACTTATGTGTATTTTGAGGTGAAATTCATAGAACAACTTTAGCAAAAGAGTAGTATCTAGCATCGACAGGGAAATATGGATTTAGCACATCCTATTACTCAAAAACTACGTGCCACCATAGGTTATTTCAATTATGTTATCTAGCTTGTCCAATCGGACATATTAGGGTGATCACCACGGTTTTTCTTTATACCCTGGCAAGGATATTGGGCTGTTGTAATGAGGTTTTGAGTCATCATGCCATTATCGATAAGGGCTTAAGTCATTGAACTTTATGTTTCTCGCATGATTTATTTTGGTTACGAGAATCTCCCACAGAAAAAGAGTATTTTAGAAACTAAGTATAAAGACTCACAATTTTCTTCAGATATTGTTCTTTGAGTTATTCCTTATGAGATTTCAGCTTTCAGTTTTACTTATGATCAAGGTGAGTCTTTTTACACTTAGCCTGCATGATTTGAAAGTATATTCAGCTTCAGTTTCAATTATTCCACCAAAAAGACAATTTTAGAAACTAAGTGTAGTAACTCACCCAGCTTATCAAATTATGTTTGTTATTCATGTTTTATGATATTTCATCTTTTAGTTCATTTCAGTCTCTTAGTGAGTCTATTTACACTTTGAATTCATGTTTTAAGATTATGCATAGATTCAGTTTTACTTATTGCATTCACCCCCACTTACTCAGTACATTTCAGAAGTACTGACCACATATATGTTTGTGTGGCTACATTATTTCATAATGTAGGTACTAGTTGTAGCCATAATATCAAGGCCAGGCAGTTTGTAATTTTCAGCCATCACGTGGTGAGTTATCCTGATTTGAGGACTCCATTCAGTTTGTATATTCAGTAACTCATATATTATTCAGTTTTGTTGATTAGGGATAGTTGGGGGTCATGTCCCAACTACCTATAGTCAGTATTAGTAGAGGCTTCATAGACAACTAGTCAGAGTTGATATATTCAGTTTCAGTTTTTGTTGTACATCCAGTAATGTAAACATTCTTAAACACTATTGTATTGAACAAGTTTAGCTTAAGACATATCTTTCACTTGTTATTTCCAGTTTTATGTAATTTATTCAGTTGCTCACGAGTTATGCTAGTATCATGGGTTAGATAGGGATCACTTGTGCTTTTAAGCACCGTGTGGCATCCAGGGGTAGTCTCGGGGAGTTACAATTGAGACTAGAGACGTTAACCCTTTAGACACTAGCTTGGTAAGAAAGGCACAGGAAAATGTAAGGTACATTCAAACTATGTTGTTGGTTGCTCAAAGAAGGTAGAAAGATATATGGATTGTAAGGTAAGGGACATGGACATCAAGATTGGTAAACAAGTAAGCACTTAAGGTGTATCTCATAAAGAAAGTCATGAGGTTTGGCAAGAGGGGAAAACTCAGCCCTCGGAGTATTGGTCCCTTTGAGATTCTTGAGAATATGGGTCTGGTTGCGTACAAGTTAGCATTACCACTGGATTTATCGGAAGTTATTCGATGTTTCACTTTTCTATGATCAAAAAGTATCATGAAAATTGATATTATATCATAAAATGGGACTTGGTTCTATTAGATAAATATTTGACTTATGAAGAAGAATCGATGGCGATTCTACATCAAAATGTTCGGAGTTGAGGATAAAGGAAATTTATATGGTTAATGTCCAATGAAAGAATTTTCTGGTCGAGGAAGACACTTGGGAAACTAAGAAAGACATGTGGGAATCTTACCATCAATTATTTGAGGATATAGGTACAATATTATTTCTCCTAGTTTCGACCTATTTTTCTCATCTGAATGTTTGGGGATGAATGATGGGTAAATTTATACCTGTTGTAAAGACCTTTTTTGTTGTTATGTATAAGACTTCCACTTTAAATTTAATGCTAAAATTCTTCCTAGATTCAAAGTTTTAAATTTTAAGCTAGGCTAGTTTTAGTCGAAATCTGAGTGAGGTACGATCTAGGGAAATCTGGAAATGAATTCCATTAGTATGGTGGTGTTTGATTTGATTTCTAGTTTCTATGATAATAAAGAACTCGCAGGGTTTTACTGAATTAAATTTAATTTGGTAGAACTCCCAAAATTGGTCGTAGCGTGAAGGGTATGATTTGGGATGCCTTTGAATTAAGGTGTACAGTGGAAAAGGGAAATTCTGGGCAAAACCAGGCATTATGCCTTGCCTATGATGCTATAGCGACATGCCAAAAGAGAAAAAGTTCCCGCTATATTGTCTAGTCAATGCGGTCAACACCACTATAGCAACGTTTGTCCCTATAGCGTAAAAAATCATTGATTTATTTTTAAAACTATATGAAATAATTTATTTTTCTAAAACTCGATTTGAGGCAAAATAGAGGAAATTTTGGGAAAAATCATCAGCTAACATCGTTTGCTTCATTAATGTAAGAGTTGCATCTCCGTTAACTAGTAAATCAATAATATAACCTAAGAATTGCTAGTTTGTCGTAGTTCAGTGAGGGTTAAGGGCTAAGTTTTCTTGGTTTTCTAGTGTAAGAGTTTAAATTGAATGTAACATCAATAGGTTTTGATTAATTGTTTTTTATTTATCCTTGCATGTCACTAATTCACTAAATTATCTATGAAATTGATAGTTTTAGGTGAATTAAGGTAGAAAAGTCTTAAAATGGAGAGGAAATAGTCATGAACTTGGACTTAGGGGTTGATTGTAAGTTATAATTCCCAGTGTGAAAGGTTATTTCATTAATTATGTGTTTGTAAGCATCTTTTAGACCGAGAACAAGCGAAAATTGCATGAAAGGGCAAGACTCCATCCTAGTGGAGTTGTACAAGCTTGATTTGAGGTAGGTGATGATATTGTAATTTAATTCAATTTATACTATATGAGCATGTTAACTAATTTTCAGAATGGCTTATTAGTGCATGTTGTTAGTATGGTCAATTCAATGATTTTCTCTTTTTTTTTATAATTTTGACCCACTTTATAGTTAAATAAGGAATGTTTTGATATTTGAATATTTTCTCGTCTTATGAGCAGAATAAGGTTGGCAGACACTTGTTTCTAGAGTTTTAGTACATGAACAAACTTTGTCACCTACTGATCACGACTAGAGAGTAGTTATGATACCTATAACATGTATGTACGGATTTCAGGTGAGCTTCACAGTTCCATGAATGAACCAGAGAATATCTATATGTTGAATTATTGCTTAACTTGTCTTGACTTACTTGACTTAGTTGAAAATGGTTTGACTTGTTGCTTGGAACTCCTAAAGTGCTTAATTGATTTTTGTTTTGCTAGGTGTAGGTTAGGATGAGCATGGATTAATTTGTTGTACTATGTTTTAGTTAAATGTTCATATTCTCATCTTGGGTTGGACAAATGACCCTACCAGTATACTGTTATTCTTATGTCCTGATACTACACCTACTCTTACTTTTGTTGAGCGCAACGCATATTCTAGCAGCTCCTGCAAGATCGTAATTGTGATTCTAACTTGTGATTCAGATTTCAAGGGTGGATAGCTTATTCGGGCTACCATGAAAACTTTTCTTTTTGTCATGGTCTTTTATTTGGAAATTATTCTCTTTTCTTTAGTTTTGAGGTTGCATCCTCTTCTTGACATTCGTAGTATGTTTTGGTATACTAACTTTCAAATTCTAGGAATGTTTTAATTTTAGTATTTATTTCCACATTTTCTTAAGTTGTTAGATGGTTGATTCTTAAAACTATCAACCGGATATCTTCTTCTATTTTCTCTAAATGTTGGTTAATGCTTTTGAGATTATTGATTCTCCAATCAGAGAATGGTGTAGGTGTCACTCACATCCAATTGGGTTGTGAAACACCTTTAACTTTTAATGAGACTAACAAAACCTATCGTTAACTTTTAACGACAAGGCCTTTAGCGACTGGTGACGACCAAATTTTTTTTCGTTGCTATCGACTTATAACAATTGGATTTGGGCTTTTAACGACTAAATTTGCCCTCGCTAGAGATCATTTTTCTTGTAGTGCAATAAGGATAAATCAATTGAAAATTCACTCAAAAATCAAGATCAACATCCAACAAGGAAAAAAAGTTAGGGTTTGGAGTTGTAAGGTAACCTTTCATCGTATTTTGTGTGTCATTTTAAAATAGGTTAATGAACAACGAGTTGTATGAAAACAGAAAGAGAAAGTAATTTTAGACAAAAGATAAAAGCTAGAACTTTAAAATGAGGACTTTTATTTCAGTCAAAGATTGAATTAATTAATTAAGGGAAATTGAATTCCCTTGGGATAAAATAAACTTTAAAATTAAGTTATTTGGTTTAAATTTAAAATAATTTATAGAAGAGATTGTTGATTATTTTATTAATAATGAGTAAGATATTTATACGGGGGGTGGATCCATAAGCATTGCCAGGTGCACCGCTGGAAGATTTAGAACTAAAGGTCGGTGTAGTAGAGGTGATAGATAAAGGTTTGTCACGTGTAAGAGGAATTACAAAGTGGTTGGGAACCCAATAGTCAATAATGTCATTATGTGGCCTACTTTCTATTAGTTCAGGGGACATATAAGGAAAATAGTGTTCCACAAAATTAACATGAAAGATAAATAAAGATGAGACTTTACAAAATAATAACACTTATAAGCACTCTGATTTTGTGAATAGCCTATGAAAAGACAAGGAGTACAGTGAGGCTGTAATTTATTCTGATTATAAGGACACAGCCATGGATAATATAAATAACCAAAGACCCAGAGTTTGTTATAGTTTTCTGGAGTACAATATAATCTTAAATAAGGTGAATCACTATTTAAAGTTCAGGTGGGCAATCTGTTGATTAAGTAGGCAGCAGTAGTGAAGGCATAAGACCAGAACTTTAGAGAAAGATTGGCATTATGTAATGATGTGATACCTATATTCTCAACATGATGATAACGATGCTCAATAATGACATTGTGTTCAAGTGTGTTGGAGGAGTGAAAATGGTATATCTATTCTCTTCAAAGAATGAACGGAGATGAAGAAATTCTCTGTCATTGTCAGAGTAAAAGCATATTATGGGTTTTTGAAACAATTTCTAAATAATTTGTTTGAATTTTGGAAACACAATTAAAACACCAGATTTTCTCTTTGGAGGAAATAGCTAGATATATTTCGTATAATTATCCACAAATATTAAATAATATTGAAAACCATCAATAGAAACTTTTGGTGCAGCACCCCAAACATTCAAATAAATATATTCTAAGGGAGAAGAACTTTGTATCGAGGATTCATAAAAGAAAGTCTTATGCATTTTATTGCATATACAATAATTGCAAAAAAAAATCTTTCTAAAGATGAAAAAATATTCAAAAGGTTCAAAATATGATGAAGAGTAGGAGTGGAGGGATGCCCAAGACGTCGATGCCAGTTGGGAGTGATGGTGATGAAGTGGTGTTGGCTTGAGCATTAGATATAACTTGGAGTGCAGACTTAGATGGCCATGGGTATACACCTTCCTTAGGATTCCCTACTACCAGTGGTATCCCCGTACAATAATACTTCACAATAAATGAGTAAGCTGAGAAGTTAATAGAGACATGATTATCACTGCACAATTTATAAATAGAGATGAGATTCTTTCTCATATAAGGCATACATAAAACATTAGTTAAATTGAGAGGGCTAGAAGAGTAGACCCTTTATGGGTAATCTTGTGAGATTTACCATTACCAAGCATGACATCCTCGGCACCATCATATTTATAATGAAGAGAAAGGTTTTATAAGTCTTGTGTAACATGGTGAGAGGCACCAGAATCAGCAATCCAATTTACATCCGAGTTAGTGGACTTTGAAGCAAAGTTGGCTTTAGGCTGCTGATCATTGGATCAGTTAAAGTTGATGGAAGAACCACTAGATTTGGTACCTGTGACAACAGAAACAATGGAAAGTAATTTCCTGCATTGCTTGACATGATGGCCAGGCTTGTCGCATAATTGACAAGTGACCCTAGGTTGATTGTAGTGGCCACCATAATGGTCTCTTTGATTGCTGTCATTTCCATTCATATTGGATGGAGGGAAATTTCTTTGATTGGAATATGAGTTATTGGTATTTCAATAGTAATTCCAGTTAGTGGATGCAGGAGTTTTAGCAACAAAGTTCTCCATGATAAACGTTATAGTTTGTAATGAATGACGAGTCAAATAAGATTCAAAGTCGGTCAATTTTTCATAAAGCTCTTGAAAGGTTATGGCTGTTTGACAAACATAAAGTACAGAGGCAATGATATCATACTCGGAAGAAAGGTCGTGTACGACATGAAGAAAAACTTGATCAGCAGATACATGGACACCAACTGAAGCGAGCTTGGCACATATCTCTTTGATTTTATGCAAATACATAGTGATGGAGAGATTTCCATTTTAAATAGTATTCAAGTCCTCTCTCAGGCTCATTATACGAGCACATGACGATTTGGCATAGGTCATGGCAAGGTTTTGCTAAAGCGCATAAGAAGTTTTATCATCTGTAACAAAGGGTATAATTTTTGGTGAAAGGAATGCAACCATGGCACTTCTAATTAGATAATCTTGTCGTTTATAATTAAAGGTAGTTGTGGTGGATGGTGATTCATTTATGAATGGAATAAAATCATAGGCAGTAAGTAGTGTTTCCAACTGATATTGCCAAGATTGGTAATTAGTGGTGGTGAGTTTCAATGGGGCGGGCGACAACATTGATAGAAATAAATTAGTCATTGTTGTTCAAGAAGATGATGTTAGAGAATGTCGTAATATATTGCGGAGAAAGAATAGTTTGATGGTTAGTCGATGGAGTAGTTTGGTTTTCGGTTGTCGACGTTTGATTTGTTGGGGCTGTGTGAGAATCAAAGATGTTATTAGAGGGAGTCATGGTTGTTGGAGAAAAAAAATACTGCCTAGAAAACTTATTGGTTGTGAAGCACAGTAGCCCTGATACCATAAAGCAATTTACAGGAGAGATTATTAATTATTTTATTAATAATGAGTAAGGTATTTATATAAGAGGGTGGATCCATAAGGACCAAGAAAGAAATCTGTACAATCGCTCAAAATAAATAAGAATCTTTACAGTTATGAAAATGGTAAAATGAGAAAACTAAATTGTAAATAAGGAGAAAGATCATTCACAATCCCTCTAAGATATATCTCTAATAAAATTTTGGTTAACATGCTTGAAAACTAACCTAGCTAGATAGAAAGGGTTTTGAGGTAAGTTGAAGGTTTTTTTCTCAAAGTCAAGGGCTAGATTGAAATGCACATAAAGTGTTCGATGAATTCCTACGTGTATGATGTGGAAAAATCTAAAGATGATTTTTTTGGAAAAGTATAGATTTATCTAGAATGTCCTAGTATAGATATTTAGATAATTATCTTGAAGAAATAATCCAGATATTCTAGAACATTATAGTGGATAAAGATTGCTAGATTATTCTTGTAGATGTATCTAGAAGAATATCTAGAACCATCCAAAGACTAGTATAAATAGGGATAGGTCTTATACATTTGTAACCATCCAAAAAGAAAATCCAATACAAAGCATATAAAATAGTCTTCTTCTATACCTAAGCTCTCTTATTGAACATCTTCCTTCTACTTTCATAGCTTCCTCTTCTTTAGTTGAATCTTCTGATCTTAGTCAACGATCTTGGGCTAGCAGAAGGTCTTTCCAACTACACCTTTCTTCTGCTATTCTCTACATGGTATCAGAGCTATAACCACACGTTTGATTCTGAATTTTATTTCAAGATCAGGTTAGTGATAGATTCAACTTGTTTCTCTCTATGGATTTTAGCGGTTGTGGTAATGAACTGGGCATGGATTTGTTAAATCAGTCCAATTATAAGGTATGGAATCATACCTTGTGGGTGAGGACTTGTGGGATATTATCAACGGAAGTAACATAAGTCCTCCCATCGAAGAACCCGAAAATGATGGTGTATATAAGAAGTGGAAGCAGACTAATGTGAAGGCGGAGTTCATCTTGAAGTGATCCATCTCCTCCAGTTTATTTGATCATATTATAAGGTGCAAATCAGCCCACGAAATATGGAGGACCCTCATATTCAGCAAGAAGAATGAAGCCCAGCTGTAGATATTGGAGAATGAATTGGCTAACGTCAACCAAGGTAATCTTTCTATTGCCGAGTATTTCTTAAGAATTAAGAATTTATGTTCTAAGATCTCCTTATTAAATCCGGATGAAACTATCTCTGGAGCACGAATAAGAAGAAATATTATTCGTAGTTTGAAGCCAGAATTTATTCTCTTTGTAACATCAATTCAAGGATGGGCTTAACAACCATCCTTGGAGGAGTTTGAAAATTTATTATCATCACAGGAGTTACTAGCCAAACAAATGGCTGGGGTATCAATGAAAAGAGGAGAAGAAAATGCTCGTATAGCTGGCAAGAGGAACTTTAAGGGGAAAACAGCAAGAGATATGTCGCATTCTCGATCCACAGGTGGTTCAAGCTCACCGAGAAAGAAGGGAGAGTCTACAAATAACTATAAGACTTTCAAATACTATCGATGTGGCAAAATAGAACACATAAAAAGATATTGTCGATCCAAGGAAAGTAATATGGCTCAAAACAGGAAATCTGTTAAAGAAGAAGAAGATTGGGGAAAGTGCTTCATGGCTGAGAGTCGAGCAATTGACGCAATGACTTCTATCAATTTTGAAAGAGACTGGATCGTGGATTCAGGATGTGGGCATCATGTCACGGGAGATAAATCTAAATTCTCCAACTTTTGGGAATACAATGGTCGTGATATCATCGTAACAGCAGATAATACGATTCATAAAGTGGAGAAGGAAGGCATAGTCATCATCAATAAGAAGCAGGAAAACTCAATTACTCTTAACAGTGTGTTTCATGTTCCAGGGATGAAGAAAAATATATTTTCAGTTGCAAATATTGTAGATGCAGGAATTTATCTCTTATTTAGCCCACATGACGTGAAGTTCCTTCAAAATATCAAAGAACTTAAGGCAAATATCATTCATACCGTTAAGAGAGTTAATGATAGATATGTCTTATCTGTCTCTAACTCATATATTGAAAAGATGAGTAGTAATGACACCGCATATCTATGGCATGCTGGACTTGGGAATATTAACATAGCCAAACTAAAAGCCATGGTAAAATTGAATCTAGTAAAACAATTGCCTAACTTAAGCAACTTTGGTGGAGGAGAGATTTATGAAGAATGTCAATATGGAAAGACACATCATCTTCCATTTGATATATCCTTGAAAAGAAGCAAAGCTCCTCTAAAACTAATTCATAGTGATTTAATGGGGCCAACAAGAACTCCTTCGTTCTTCAGCTACTCTTGCATGCTACTTTTTTTTATGATTTTACTAGATTCACATGGGTTTATGTTGTGAAGCACAAGTCAGAAGTATTCAACAAGTTTCAGGAGTTCAAGGAAATGGTTGAAGGTGTGTTTGGTTCAAGGATAAGGCAGTTGCGAACAGATAACGGTGATGAGTTCACTTCTAAAGATTTTCTCTTTTGTCATCGACATGGAATTAAAAGAGAACTTACTTGTGATGATACACCACAATAAAATGGAGTGGCTGAAAGAAAATTCGGCACTTAACAGAGACATGTAAGAGCTGGATTCATGCCAAAAAATTACCTAGAGCCCTATGGGATGAAGGTATGAAATGTGCAGCGTATGTAATCAACAGGATGTCACTTTCTCCAAACAACATGAAGTCACCTTACGAATTGATGTTTGGAGAAAATCCTGGCATTAAATATCTTAGGGTTTTTGGCTTTATCTGTTATGTTCATATTCTGGATTCTCAACGAAACAAATTGGATCCTAAGGCAAGAAAATGCATATTTTTGGATATGATGAAAGAAAAAAATCATTACTTCCCGAGATATTGTATTTGATAAAATTTCCTTGTATTTTGGAGTTGCAGCAGAAGGAGAGGGTTCTAAATCATTGAACCCTGGAGTTTCAAACTTACCCATCACAAGTGTTTCTCCATAGAATCAAATTGTGGAGGAGCTAAGCGAAAGGGGGATCCCAGAGACTCAACAACGTGAAACTCAACAAGAAGATGATTTACTTGATTCACAAAGATCAAGTAGAACTATTGTTAAGCCATCCCGCTTCATAGATGAAAAATTTGTTAGTATGTATTCTTATTTTTTTGCAGGGCCAATTGACGATGAAGAGCCTTCATCCTTTGAAGAAGCTAAATAAGGCAAATAATGTGAGCGTGCTTTGGATGATGAAATGGAGGCTCTATTGAAAAAACAAACTTGGAACCTCGTTCCAAAGCCAAAAGATGTACAACCCGTGTCTTGAAAATGGGTGTACAAAATTATAAGAAAAGCAGATGGCAGCATAGACAGTTATAAAGCAAGGCTGGTTGCTCGAGGCTTTTCTCAAAATTATGGTTAATATTACAAAGAAACCTTCAGTCCAGTGGCTAAGATGATCTCAGTTCAAGTTGTACTAGCTATAGCAGCCTCACATGATTGGAAATTGTGGCAGCTTGACGTAAAAAATGTCTTCTTGTACAGAGAACTTGACAAAGATATCTATATGGAGCAACCTCCCGGGTATGTCTCTAACTTACATCCTAATTATGTCTACAAGCTTAAAAAGGCACTTTATGGACTCAAGCAGGCTCCACGATCATGGTATGAAAAAATTGCTCAATATTTAAAATTTTGTGGCTATGTTGCATCACATTCAGATCCTAGTCTGTTTGTTAAGAAGTAAGGAGACTTGCGTGTAGTTGTTCTCTTGTACGTGGATGACATGATAATAACAGCAAACAATGGTGATGAAGTTGCAAGGCTTCAAGAAGAGCTGGCCATAAGATTTGAAATCAAGAAACTAGGTGAACTGCATCATTTTCTTGGATTAGAGGTTACAAACACTAGTAAAGGAGTCTTTATTACTCAAGAAGGGTATGCCAAGAAGCTTGTTGACAAGTTTGGAATGAAATAAAGAAAGAAATGTTCTACTCCTCTCGAGACGAGTATGAGGTTAAGGCATGAAGAAGGTTCACTTCTTGCAGATCCCAGACCCTTTCGATCTCTAGTTGGAAGTCTTCTGTATTTGACTATTGCAATGTAGGATATTGTTTTTTCTGTTGGATATGTCAGCAGATTTATGCAATCACCAAGAAAGCCACACTTGAAAGTTGCAAAGAGGATTCTGAAATATATCAACTCAACATTAGATATGGGTTTATTCTTTCAAAAGAAGAATGATTTGATATTAGTGGGTTATAGTGACGTCGATTTTGGTGGCGATATGGATGACCAAAGATCTACATCGAACTATATTTTTCTCTGTGGTGGAACAGGTATTTCTTGGTGCAATAAAAAGCAAGACTGTATTTCTTTATCAACCACGGAGGCAGAATATAAAGCAGCCGCTCTTATTGCTCAAGAATGTGTATGACTCCAAAGACTTGCTGAAGATTTGCAACTATCTATATCAAAGCCAACTGCAGTTTTTGGAGACAATCAAAGTGTCATCAAACTCGCAAACAATCCAGTATTTCATGCAAGAACTAAGCACATTGAGGTAGAACATCACTTCATTCAGGAAAAAGTTCTTGATGGAACTATAAATACTTTGGAAGTACGAAGTCAGGAGAATATTGCTAATATCTTCACCAAGTCACTTCCTAAAGCTTCGTTTGAGTTTTTCCGTGACAAGCTTGGGGTAATTTCCAAAAAATCACTTTAAGGGGGAGTGTGGAAAAATCTAAAGATGATTTTTTTTGGAAAAGTATAGATTTATCTAGAATGTCCTAATATAGATATTTAGATAATTATCTTGAAGAAATAATCTAAAAAATCTAGAACATTGTAGTGGATAAAGATCGCTAGATTATTCTTGTAGATGTATCTAAAAGAATATCTAGAATAAGACTAGTATAAATAGGGATAAGTCTTGTACATTTGTAACCATCCAAAAAGCAAATCCAATACAAAGCATATAAAGTAGTCTTCTTCTATACCTAAACTCTCTTATTCAATATCTTCCTTCTACTTTCATAGCTTCCTCTTCTTTAGTTGAATCTTCTAATCTTAGTTAACGATCTTGAGCTAGCTGAAGGTCTCTCCAACTATACCTTTCTTCGGCTATTCTCTCCGTATGATCCAAAACTATATGTTTGAACATTAATTTTAGTGACGTATGATATTTTTGTGCTTAACATGTTAACCTTACACGTCAGAATGTATTACAGTTGAGAACTCACTTATGTTCATATGCATGATAATAACATAAAATTACAGAAAATGACTCCTCTATATGATATGAATTACTAATTACTTATTGGATATGCCATGAATTGTCGTAGGTGGGTTTTAGATTTTAGATTTATTTCATTAGAAGTTGTTAAACAACTTTTCAAATATCTATGATTTTATTTCAACTATTAAATACAATTTTGTTTATCTGCTAGATAATATATGGTTCACTCAATGAGTAATACAAGTCGAATGTCAATGACGTTCCACCATACTGAGGGTGAGACAGGTTGCCCCAAAACAATGTTTTGTTAACGAAAAAAGTAAAATTGTGTTTCCTTTTATAGCAAAGTGCAATCGTCATGCAACAACAATGAAACCTTGACTAAACGAAATAAAAAAAAAAGAAAAAAAAGAAGAAACAAGAGCACTTTTTAATGGAAAATTCAAAACAAAAGGAAGAAAAAAAACATACTTTCCCTATTTCAAAGAGATAATTCTGTTTTGACTTGAGATAGAGTTTAAAAAAGTAAAAAAAAAATTGAATTTTATGATTTTAAATTAAGATATATCAAATATATAAAAAGGTTGCTAAATATGAAAATGATTATTTCTTTTTTAAAGATTAACAAGGAAAATATATCAAATAAATTGAAATAAAATTAATAGAAGAGATGAAACACATTGTCGGGAAAAGCTAAGATACCTTCTATTATTCTTTTGGAGTGTAAATTTAAAAACTAATAAATACCGCATTTTATGGTTAAGTTAAAATAAATGATGATTAGATACGACAAATCCTACCTAAATGGCTGCTATAATGACAGCTGTTTTTCTCTACTTTGTTTAATTAAAGCTGAGGAAAAAGGGGTATATCTCACATTATGAGATAAGTACGCAGTCCAGATCATGTGAGCTTAGCTACAAAATAAAATATTGATTATCTATCTAATTATGACTTGGCTTCTCTTCTTTTCCACATAATAATAATAATCAGAAAATAGAAAATATTTAACAACACAATAATGACTAAATTGAAATTTATTAATACTACGATCGCTAATAATTGATTTAGAGATGAGTTATGTAGGTCCTAAATATGCATAAATAATATTATGTTTGGTAATTGATTAGTACGCAAGTTTTTCATGTATATAAATAATGCGGTATTTAGTTTGCAATTCAGAAACCGTATAACTAGTACATGTATAAGTAACTAGAAGTGCAAGGCCCGTGTCAGCACGAACCCAACAGTATAACATGTGGATTGCAATTTTTAAGTTTTAGGATTTATCCTGAAGTAGAAAGTTTGAGCAGTAGAATATTTTCATTAGTATGATTGAACTGAGGGGATCACAATTGAAACTTTTTTTAAACCTTCTTGTTGAATTTTGCGATTAGAAATATAAAGAAAGAATAGGCGTAAATCTGATGAAATAGCATAAATCAAGTATCCAGCAGATTATTGATTTTCAATATCGCAAAGATTAAGAATCATGTAAACTTACCCGATAAAGAGAATACACAACTTAGATTCGCTATTGTTTTGTTTAATTATTATTTTTAACACAGGAAAAGAGTGTTGTTTTTTAATAGAGAAGGAAGAGTTGAGATTTTCTTTTCTTTATTTTATTTTTAAAACGGAGAAATGTTAATTAATATTAAGGAGCTGTAAAAAATTGAGAAAGATGGCTACACATATTTGATAGAAAATTTGCTAATGTTAAGCAAGTGCGAAGTGTTTGGTAGCAAATTTGTGATAGATACACGTTTTTTGTACCTAAATTTACTTTATTTATATTTAAATTAGTTTGTAAAAATCTTTTACAAATAATCTTTATACTTCTTTTCTTTAATTTCTTTAAAATATAGTAATAAAATTTACTATGCTTTATTCTTCTCACACTTTACTACATACATTTTATCCTCTTTAAATCTCATTATGCCATTTTACCCTCTTTAAACATCACTGTACATTAAAATCACGATTGAAGCAGCTGAAGCAGAAATCAGTCAGTTTTAAAAAAAAAAATGTTTATTATTGTTATTTCCAGTACTTTTTATTTCATTTTCAAATAATATATGTTGCTTTATATTTTCTTCTGTCCCGTCCCAATTTATGTGGCACTAATATAATTTTGATAGTCAATCAAATATTTTATGTTGACATATCATTTTGTTATTCTTATTTTTCTAATACATAAATGACTTACAATAAGGAGTGATATAGTAAAATCATCATTCGAAAGACGAAAATTTAATTTAAAACATTAAGAGTTAATTTCGTATTTTATGTCTATTTTATTTTTTATTAAATATTATTTATTTTTCTAATACCTAGATGACTCATAATAATTAATTAAGAGCGATTGATTATGTTATTACTATAAAAATTAATATAATTTTATCATATCCAATAGTAATCATCGATAATTCACCGGAATAGTATATTAATTAAATACAGGATGCTATATTTGCAAATGCGAAATATGATATTATTAAATATTATTGGATAGTGCATTATATTTATCTTTCACAATAATAAAATTTTACTATATATTTTTCTTTATTTCTTTTTAACTTGATACATATTGACCCAACACAAATTCTAAGAAAATATTCATTAGAAATTTATTTTATTAAATTAAATTTATTAATTTTGTACTTTAAAATTTTAAAGTTAATTTTAAATATTAGTATTTCTATATAATAAAAAAATAATTTTAAAATTTAAATTTACTAAAATAAATAAATAAATAAATAAATAAATAAATAAAAAGATTAATTTTCTATATAAAAGTCAATTAAAATAATAAAATTGATTTACTTTAAATATTTAGTTGCAATTAATTAAGATAATTTTTTATTTTGTCATGATTTATGCTGCACCGATAAAATTTTGAGAGTTGAATAGAACTTTTATCTATTTTTAAAAAAGTATTTTAACTTGTTAATTATTGTGATTTATAATAATTTTTACATAATTATCAAATAATATATTTACTCCTTGTGTCCCAACTTCTGTGGCTTCGATACAATTTTGAGAGTCAACTAAAATTTTTATATATCTTTTAAATATTTTAAGTTGTTAATTATTATGATTTGCAGTACTTTTTTTTTATCTCAATTTATGTGGCATTGCTAAAATAAAGAGAGTCAATAAAATTTATATATGTCTTTTAAATATTTTAAGTTATTAATTATTGTGATTTGTGGTAACAAATTAGTTTTGAACATAATAGCCAATTAAATAAAAAAAAAATTACTTTCAATATGTAGTTATAGTTAATTAATATAAATTAATAGAATATATTAAATATTTAAACCATTATAATGAAACAATAAAATTATTATATATTAGGGTATGATATGTAATTAAGTGGGAGTAGAGAGATTTTTTGATAATTACATAAGAGGTGGTCGAACCACCTCTTCTATATAATAGAAAAGAAATGAGAGAATTTTGATATTATTTTATGCAAAAACATAACTAATATCCACATAACATTAATTGTTGCATTACTAGTTCATGCGTATCTCAAATATTTTAACCTCGGAAAACACTTATTCAATTAAGGGAAAAGGGTCAAAAATGTCCCTCTATTTTTATTAATTAGTTAAATTTGCTCCTCGTTATACTATGGGGCCAAATATGTCCTTGTTGTTATACTATAGGGTCAAATATGCCCTTTCCATTATCAAACTTCACATATTTACCCCTTAATTGGATGGAATTTTCAAACCAAATAAAAAAAAATTATTTCACTTAAAATTATTTAATTATCTCTTTAACCTGACCCGAGCCACCTAATGATTTTAAGGGAAAAGGACACTCTGAAGCACTTTTTAAAATAAATAGTCCAAATTTGAAAACTTTTCAAAAAGTGGCCAGTCGGATATACTATTTCCGCTTTATAGCCTTTTCCTAATTTGGGTCATTTTGACCTACGTAGTCCATATACAATTCATATATAATCCATATACAATACTGATACAGTCTATACACAATACTGATACAGTATTCAACTTGGGCGATTCGGCCCTTTTAAAAATATTTTAATTTTTTTTTTTGCTATAAATTTTTTATCTGATCAAATATTCTATTTTTTTATTGTTTAGAAATAATAATTAAATTATATAAAAATGATATAATTGTTAAATAGAATATGTATCTATATAAGATATATATATATAAATTATATAGTTCTATCAAATATGTATATGTATAAAAAATATATAGAAAATGTATGAATATTATATAATTGTTGTATAAAATGTGTAAAAAAAATGTACAGTTATTGTATAAATTATGTATCAAAACTGTATAATTTTCGTATAGAATATTTATATGTATAAGATATGTATAGAAACTATATAGCAGGTGTGCAGAAACGGTATAGAACAAGCCAGTAAATTGAAAAGGCTAGAAAGTGAAATTTAAATTTCATGCCCATTTTTATGAAAATAGTTTAATTAGAAGTGCCGTCTCTGTCCTTTTCACTAATTTTAATTCGTCAAAGTAACACCCAATTCCATTTCTCCAATTTCTTGATATTTGCTTGCATTTCTTTTATATACTTCACAACTTTATGCATATGGTTGCTCAATCAAAACCAATAAAAAATATTTTTATTTTTTATAGTTTTGTGTAACATTTCAACTAATAAAAGTTTTGAAAATTATTTTGACAGATTTTTCATGATTCAATTTGAATAAATATTTAGCTATAATCAATCAAGACTTTATATATAGACTAAATTTGAACATGTGAAAATAAATTGGCTTCTTATCAAATGAGTTGGAATGAATCATAATTTTATAACATGTATGTGCTGAAATTCAATCACTATTGTTTTAGCCAAACTAATGATCAAGTTACTCCTTCACGCCATTGTAAAAAGCACAATGAACTGAAAGAACGACGCATATTGATATGAAATGGTGAAAAAATATTTCTTCCATTCACTTTTATTTGTTACTGTTTAAAAAATAAATTTTTATTTAATTCACTAAGAAATAATGATTGACATAACCATTTCATCGCATTCCCCTTATTAATTGATGTTTAGTATTAATCTTGAAAATGATTTAAGGAATAAGTAATTAATGTAAATATTAAAACATGAAATAAATAATTATTGATTCTTGATATGTTAAAATTAATACTTTTTTGTGGCTCGAATCGGATTAAATGAGATAATTGGGTAATTTAAGTGAAATTCATTTTTTTAAAATTTTATTTGGGGATTTCATCCAATTGAGGGGTAAATATGTGAAGTTTGGTAATGATAAGGGCATACTTGGCTCTATAGTATAACGGCAAGGGCATATCTGACCACATAGTATAACGAGGAACAAATTTAACTAATAAATAAAAATAGAGGGATATTTTTGACCCTTTGTCCTTAAATTAAATCAAACAATATAATCTTTAATATAATATAATAAATTCATATCACTTAATAATACTCATAAAAAAATATATGCAGGATGAATATCATATATTATTGCTATATCATATATTATTGCTACGGTATAAATTAATTATCAGCTAGTTCGAGTTAGCTTTTCCTTTTAGCTGCTTTTTGTAACCTATGATTAACATTACTTTTTAACTACTAATAAAATTGTGAATCTTTTAATCGTGATGATAATATAGAAATCAGAAAAGGGTTATGTAACAACTTATAATAGTAATTTTTTAGGGAAAAGACATCGTTTGCACCTCAAACTATATCCGAAAAGTCGAAGCCACACCTAAACTATACTAGTGACCTATTACACACCTAAACTATAAAAAAACTATACTAGTGACCTATTACACACCTAAACTATAAAAAAGTGAAACTATTTACACTCTGTCAGGCTACCACCACTTGCATGTGGTGTAGTGTTTTACACGCGCTGCCACGTCAGCACCACGTCAGTAAAAAGTATCATTTTTTAATAGTTAAGGTGCGTAATAGGTCACTTATATAGTTTAGGTGTGGATTCGACTTTTCGACTATAGTTTGGGGTGGAAACGATGTCTTTTCCCTAAATGTTTTAGCCGTTTATTTTTGTTATTTAAAAGGCTAGACGCGCCTTAAATAAGTGTAACACACGCGCCTTAGAATAGGGGTCGCGGGGAGGTAATAATATCACTTTTATATAGTTAAGGCGTGTAATAGGTCACTTATATAATTTAGGTGTGGCTTAGACTTTTCTTGTATAATATGGGGTAGAAATAATGTATTTTTCCTAATTTTTTATTCTAGGGCCTTTCGTCCATAGACCATAGACATCAGAATTAGAATCTTGAAACTTTAAAGCATGTGCCTCATAGATATATCATCGGGAAAAGGACAAAAATAACACCTAAAACTAAAATAATTCCACAAAACTAGCATTTAAATTCTAAACCTCCATAAACAACCACTCGAAAAACTAATTCCAACCGAATGACCATTATTTTGGTACATCACAATATATGCTGTGTATTTATTTTTTGAAGGATTCCATGTTGAATTTTGTTTTCTTTTATTTTTTTATTAAGGGAGAATTCCACTTTTCTTTTGTTTTTATGTGAGCACATGTATTAATGTTTTTTTTTTGGCTCTTTTTTTTTTTTTTAAATTCTAGTCATTTTTATTCTTTTTAAACAATTGAGTAATTGCTTCTCTTTTTTTCAGATTATTTTGCATTCACCAACATTATTAAAATAACATACTATTTGTTTTGTTTAGTTTTACTTATTTATACAATAAAATACAATACCATATACTTTTAATATAATACAATTGTTAAAGATATATATTTATAATAATGATACAGTCTATATATATACATATTCTATAAATAATTATAGCATTTTTATACACATTCTATATAATTTTTAACTACAATTATTATTTAGATACATATTTTATACGACTATATATAGTTTTTACATACATTTTAAAAATGTATCAATCTAGTATAAGAGAGTATCAATTGAGTATATGGACACTGCAAGTGTATCAATGTAGTATAAAAGTGTATTAATGTGGCATAAAAGAGTATCAATTGGGTATAGGGACTGCATGTGCTTGCATAGAATTTTCTTTCTCTTTTTTAAAAACTGTATACAATATAGTATAAAAGTGTATCAATTTGGTATAAAAGTGTATCAATTGAGTATAGAGACTGTATGTGCCCAATTGGGCCAAATGACTGAAAAGGGTAAATAACATAACTAAACTTTATATATATACACAAGGTAACTTTACCTTATTACATAAAATCTCATATTAGAAAAGTAATTATATAAATCCCAAAGTAATTACTTAAATCCCTTAAATTTACTCTTTCTCTCTCATCCCCCTTATGTATATCAAAATTCCATTATTTGCTCCTTTTTTTGTGCATCATTTGTTGCTTCATATCTCTACTCCTTTATTTACGCCTACAATCAAGCTTACATGATGTGAGGAATTTAAAAAATTTCAATTATCAACCATTAACTAAACAAAGTTTACCTTCTTCATTAAATTTTAAGTTTTTTTTTCAACTTTGCCAAATTAAATTTAGATTCAAATTTTTCTTTGGTGTTGGTGATGATTCAAATTTGAAATTCGGCATCCCTGCCACCCTCTTCGGCTAACCTTCCGACAACAGCTCCGCCACTTCACCACCAAATACAACGGCAGAGTTGTGGTAGAAGCCGAAAACGGTCGTTCATTCGCAGTTGAAGTCGACGCCCCTATACTCCAAATTGATTTCTGAGGATATGCTCTTTCCTGCCGTGACTAAAATCGATGTATATTTATTGTTGGAGTATAAATTCCATATTTGTTGTTTGTATTTTATAACTACGTCTAACTATTATACATAATGGTAGTGTATTATACCACCTCATACAATAGTATTTAAGGTCATACAAATATTGTTACTTCAGTCCTCATACATTACTAAGCAATGCATGAGGATGTGGTTAAATTTTGTTATTTGTTCAATTCAATTCTCATACATTACTACGTAGTGTACGAGTATGTGGTTGGTATATGTTGTTTGTTCATTTTTATACATATCAAGTTGTGTATAAGAAAGCATTATTCTTAAGTTAACATGAGTTGTTCAATCAATAATTCACATAACTATAATATAATACATAAAATAAATATGTATAAGGTTACCATATTAATGTATAGATTAAAATATTCAAGAACTAATATTATTTAAAAAGTAATAAAAGTCACCTGATGCAATTTGATTTTTGACATTATACATATCAAGTTATATATATTCTTCAACATAATGCATTTTGAAACTCCGCTAATGTCAATATTATACATTTGTTTAATTACAGTATACATAAGATTGTTATGTATAAGGTCAATGTAACCTATAATGCTTTCTACATACATACATATCACCTCATGCAATTTAATTTTTAGACCTTTTACGCATAAAAAATAATAATTTATAATAAATAATATTTTTATGAACCTTTTTAAAAACAATTGCATATAAGAGGTCGTATTATGTATTATACATAGATATTCATGATTTTTTTTTATTTTTGAATGTATTAAATTATTTTCAATTTGAATTACTGTAACTAATTTTAAGATATTACTAATCAATAAATTAGTAATTTTCTTTAATTAAGGTGTTTGATTTAAGGTTTCTGATTTACTTTACTTAAATATAGGTATCTGATTTAATCAATAAATTAAATAATTAAGGTGACTGATTTAATTTCCTCAAATATAGAAAAAATGATTTACCTTATACATTCCATTAATGTATAAGATGTGGTCGACATGTATATGTAACTATTTTTTTTATTTCAGGTCGTAATCGAACAAAAAAAAAATGTTGATGTTTAAGATAGGTAATTAATGGTGTTAATTAAGGAACACAAAGATAGTATCTGATTTATTTTTCCATAAATATAGGCTAATTAGTTTTCTCATATATTACAGCAATGTATGAGGATCCACGACATGTATAAGTATTTTACCCAAAATCAAGAGAGAAAAAGTCAGCGGAAATTTTAAGTAAATAGTTTCATTTTATTCAACGTATAATATAATACAATACATACAAGAAAAAAAATTAACAAAACTTAATAACTCTTTACGACAACTGCAATTTCTATTAACGATTTGTAAATTTATAAAGAAATAATGCACATTCAACAAAAGTATCAGATTCAGTTCCTTCAACACAAAGAATAGCACCGATTTCACAATCAAAATCAATCTCTTTATTGAACTTGTCAAACGTTGTAATCCACAACGGATAATTAACAAAATCTGAAAAAAAAATCTTCAACTCAATGTATACTCTCACTCCACTATCATTCCTTATAATAATTGGAGAGGAATTACCTTCAACAATGTACTTTACTTCACTTTTTTTCGACATTCATCAATATTCAATTCCGTACCAATCGTCGAAATCAATTTCAAGAATGTGCTACTTTCTGAAACCACAATTCCATCACTTTTGTATTGTTCATAAATAATTTTCGACTGTCAAGAATCGAAATGCCGCAATAATATAGCGATGTTCATATTGATTTTGAAAAAAAAAAAAAAGACGAAAACAGATGTCAACTGGGGGGGTTTTCAGTTTGTATTCCAAATAGAAATTTAAAAATAAATAAATATATTATGGTGATATTTTTTAATTTGAATATCAGTTACTATTTTTAAGCATCCAATAAATCACAATATCTACTAATGCCTTAAATTAAGCAATTGAATAAGGATAGCTGATATTTTGTTTCTATAAATATAGGTTAAACGGTTTCATCATACATTGGAGCAACGTATGAGGATCAATGACATGTATATGTATTTCTTCAAAATCGGGAGAGAGAAATAGCACAAAGAATATTATGTTAATTTCATTAAGGAAGAAATTTATCTTGTTTACACATAACATAAATACCAACCCTTTTGGAAGTAATTACACTCTCTCCCATTTTTTTAATTACTTTACTCTCTCTCCCTATTAATATACATAACATAGCCGACATATACATAATATTTTGTGTATATGTTGGGATTTTTGTAATATGTTTAGGGAGTTGAGATTTTTTGTAATATTGAAAATATAAGTTGTGTATTTATGTAATTTTTAGATTAAAAATAGTCGACTGACTACAATTGTCCACCTTTTTAAATTGTGGTCATTTTTTTTTAAATGGCCAACCCATGTCCTTTTTCCTATGTCATAATGGACCAAAATACCTTATAGGTCTTACAAAACTTTGATGATTTGTTTAACAAGTAATTACTCCATATGTTTCAATTTTTGTAAATTTATTTCTTTTGTAGTTTGTTCTGAAAAGAATATAATTAACTGTTTCCCTAAACTTAGAAATAATTTACTCTAAACTTTAGGTTTACTTTTTTTTTTCCTGAAGTTTTTAGAGTCGCACAAACATCATGCCATGTTTAAACTAAAGCTTTATTGAAAGTCTTGTAGCGGTACAAATGTTATGATATGTTACAAATCATAAATTTTATAGTCTTTTGTATTTTAATTTTCGTGGCCAATTAAATATGTTCATATAGATTGAAGAGAGAATGAACGGAGTATGAGAAAATTGTTTTAGATACATTGATCGGGTATAATTACAGGAAAAATTAATGGGATAATTACCTAAATAATGATACAACTTTTATTTTATTACGGATTGTAGAATACTCTTACCAATAATAGCTTTCCTCCTCTATTGTTTTCTCCACAACCATCCATGTCGGAGCTCCAACTCCGATAGCCGCCACAACATCCACACCAAAATTGTAACTGAGCAATTAGATTTGGCCGGAATTGTCCAAATCTGATCGAAATTATTGGATTTCGCTGAAGTTGTGTTGGCTATGGTGGTTTCGATATTTTTTCGGTGAGCTTGATCTGGAGTTCAGAGCTGGAAGGGGAAGGAAAAAATGAGGAAGTGCTGGGTGATGGAGGAGAAACGAAGTGGTCAACAAAGCTAATGGTTACTCTAGTGACGTGAGTTCACCGGAGAAGAAGAGAGTTATTTGGTTGTTTGTTGTTTGGTGACTGGTTCGTCAAAAAAAATGAAAAAAAGGAGGTGATATGTCTACTGGTGGTGGTGGGGAACTCTGATCGCAATTTGATGGTGGTGGCTCGTCAACAGTGACGAAAGAGAGAGAAGGTGGTAATTGGTCAAAGTTATTATTTGGTTGTGGTGTTTTTCTGGTTATTTGCCAGATTCTGGTGGCTTAATATCATAGAAGATAGTGATGTTGTGGTTGGAGATTGCTGGAGTTGACAGTATTGTTGTTTGTTTGCCAAATAAAATGGGGGGGCGCGATGGTGATGATTCACCGAAGAAGAAGAAGTAGTAAAGTTTTTTAAAGTTATATTAAAACTGTACAAAATTTAAACCATCATTGTAATACAATTCGAATTCATATTTATACATTGTTATGAATTTGATAGTTGCTATTTCATAGCAAATATAATATATTTCTTGCAAAGTAAACTAATTTAAATTGAAATGAAATGTTTGAAATTCACATATAATACTTATAATACATTTGCATTAAATTATTTTAGTTACATATATTTATCCACGTGGATTGAAATACGTCTATAATACTATAATATTGAATTTAAAATATATTATAATTATTATTTGTTTTTTCTCTTATTAATATTTTAAAAACGTATTATACCTAAATTTCAAATGTTTAAACACTATTCAAATTAGTTTACGTGTTACTATATTAAAAATGTGTGAAAAATATATTATATGTATTTAGCTATTTTTTATAAGAAAAGATAGGCTATAATCTGTAAAAGTCAAAATTGTACTATAATTGATAAATAAGGCTATACACTATACCATTTAAGCAAATTGCTACTTTTTCCATGCAATA
Source organism: Capsicum pubescens (assembly GCA_030864215.1). Classification (NCBI taxonomy): domain Eukaryota; kingdom Viridiplantae; phylum Streptophyta; class Magnoliopsida; order Solanales; family Solanaceae; genus Capsicum; species Capsicum pubescens. The sequence goes on from CM061548.1 coordinate 156,470,591, forward strand.
AAACACTACGTTGTCGATGTGTGTTTAAAAGTTTTGGCTTGCGAAGGGTACATACCATCTAGACATGAGTTAGTTAAGTAGTTATATATGATGTTGTTTGGTCCCTATTGATTTTAAGTATCATGTTGTGTTTGTTTGTTTTCCACATTAGTCCATGTTATCAATTTGAATTAACCACCTTAATTAGTCACATTTTCTTCTTCGTTCTTCTTAGCTTAAATTTATCTTCTCAATTTGAATTTGCATATCAAAGATCGATTATGGTACCTGTGGAAATTCATCATGGCTTCTGAGATAAAGAAAGATATAAATCAATTCGATCAAATAACCATAGACATAAATATTTTTTCGCTAAGATAGAAATCATGTGAAAGTTATGAATAAGAGGATTTATCAAGAAATTAAAGATTTTATTGAAGGTGGTCAAAAGTCTGATCCAAATAAACTATCAATTATGTCTAAATGAAATGAATAAGAACTTATTCATCCATGAAGGGGCCTTCATTATGTTATCAAGTAGTTCACTTTGAAATCATGCATGTTTATCTCCTTCTCATCCCAATATTTCAAAATTCTCTAAATTCAAATTTTTCAAAACACTATTGTTGGGTAGAGCCATAACTATCCATCATTGTTTACCGCTTGTGATGGTGATAAGGGTAGAGGTGGTGACTGATCGAGGCTACTGCTCTAGCTAAGGCTTTCTTTCTAATCTTTCAATCTAAACTTGCAATTTGCAAGTGCTCATCAGTGACTATTTCGATTGATTGCTATCATCTTGCTTGAGGTGGTCAACCATAGAAGAATTTTATACCATCAGTGATTGGCCTATCCGGTGAAGGAGACAGGCAAAGGGGAGAGAGAGGAAGAAATTTTATATAAATAATAAAACTTGAAGGCCTAAAATTAATTTTAAAAAGAGTCATTCCTACCTAACAAAAAAATACCTCGAGTCACTTTCTTTTTAGATTTGAAATTTGTTTGTGATCACCTATGATTCATTCATATGATTTAGAAAGATATTAGTATTATCATCGGACGTATAAATTGATTTTAAGAGAGTTGGGCTAAATAAGGTATAAAATTTAAGATTAAGAAAGGGCAAAACAATTTTGTTGAAATCTGAAACCTAGTTATCAAATTCTAAAACAATTTTATTCAAACGATGCACGCCCCTCCTCCTTCGCCTTTATTTTTTTTCTTAATTGTTCTGTAACAAACTTTTAACATCTTTACACTAGCAGGGTTCCATGGAGCTTGATAGACATCAAGTGACAAATGAATTATTTTGAAGAAGTTGCGGTAAAGACTATTCTATATATAAACTTGTAAAGATATATTGGAGTCTATTTCATCTTAAAAGGCACAGATTTTACAATTGCAAATTTTTAATTTTGTACTAGAATATATTATAAATACTTCTAAGCATGTTGGAAACGTCGTCTTTGAAAATAGTATTGAATTTTTTTATTTTATTTTTTTGTAAAAAGTTCATACAAACAAGTTCGTAATTTCATCTCCTCGCAGGGATATGATGGCCTTTAGGTTTTACCTGTTATCAGACACATTCGACTAAGGCTACCCACTTCTGTAAATTTTACTCATTTTCTTGTATGAGCTAGGAGATTATTCCTCGTTGTTGCTTTCGTTTAAGCTATGAATATAAATATAGTTAAATGAAACAGTAGGCAGGATGACCTAGTAAGAAGGGAGAGAACAAAACCTAAGTTCATGCCAATCCTAAACTAAATTCTTAGCCAATAGAGCCACTAAATCCTAGTAGAAATCCCAATGATATAAAGATGACTATTAAAGGTGTCAAACAATAACATAACAGAGGAAACTCAAAAAGCATTGTTAAGAAATATGTTGATGATCCCATACGCACAAAATCCAACGAATAACATATCAACAAAATTCAGATACACTAATGGAACTAGATGAGTTTCCAAAAGTCCAGTGATCCAAGAAAAAGACAAAGGACGATCGTCATACTGATGGAGGAGGAAAGAGTCCACATATACCAAACCTTGTGTATTCTCAATCATCATTAAATTGATAAGAAAAAGAATGAGTCACTATTACTTGAATAACAATTAGCTACAATTTGGAGAACTCCAAGAAAACAATTTCAATCGATTTAAGCTTAAATCATTACAATGTCAAAATCCTCAAATAAGAAAACATGCAAAGAAGCTTTAAAATGGTTCTAAGTTCGTCAATGGATTCTTCCTAAATATTAAAATATGGCACCAAAATTTTGTTGCTTTCCTGGATAAAAAAATTAAGTTCGGCTATACAAAATTGATTACCTGAACTACCTACTGAAGTTTAATACTAGCTTGAGAAAAATAGGTAGGAAGATGACATATTAAAACATTATCTGTTCAATGGCCACACTCTGGGTCTTGGGTAGGTAGCACATGTATATACGTGGAAGTCTCAATGAACACAACAATAAAAAATACATCAATGTAGGGTTATCACCAACTAATTATCTATGAAAGAGCAGACATTCTATTTAACCACTGTAAATATCTGGGGCATACAAAGCTGTTTTACCCCCAAAAAGAGATGTTAAAAGCTCTATTAGAAGCGCAGAAGAATCTAACTCCCAGGTCAATCTGAAGAAATATTTGCCCAAAAAAAAAAAAAAAAAAAGGAGACGATGTGGCAAAATGTCTGATTCTCCAAAAGAAAAAAAAAATAGGAAAAACATTCACGAATCATGAGGTACAAGCACACGGAAAAAATATACCTGATATTAGCATTTATGTCTTTTATGTCAAAATAGATACACGGAAACAGCCTCCGGCAGAAATGCAAGGTAAGGCTGTGTATGATACATTCTTGTGGTGGGGCCTTTCCCCGGACACCGCGCATAACGGTGACTTTAGTGCATCGGGCTGCCCTTTTATGTCAAAATAGATACTCTCAATGACCTACTTTTCTTTTTAATCTGTTTCAAAATTAATGATTTTTTTTTATAATACTTTAATTTTAACTTTACACGGTATGTTTTAGACCACAAGATTAAAGGGCATTTTAGTATATTCTACACAACTTACTTTTCTTTTTAGTCCGTTTCAAAATTAATGACCTTTTTTATTTTTTTATAACACTTTAATTTCAACTTTACACGGCATGCTTAAGATCACAAGATTAAAGGACATTTTAGTATATTCTACACAACTTTAATTAAGGACCACACGAATAAAAAATCTTCTTTACTTTTTTAAATTTCGTGTGCAAGTCAAATTAGGCTATTCTTTTTTTAACGGGGGAGTAAATATTGTTTTGACTCAAAATTTTAATTATAAAAAAGAAATATAACATCATTAGTACAGAAGTATCCAATAGATGTGATACTAGCAAGTTCCATCCAAGATCTTTGGAGATGAGAACGAATCAACCAACGTTTTATCTCTGAGGAAATCAAACGGTATTGTAGTCGATATCACAAACAATGACATCTCTAAAAAAAAAAAAAACTAAATTAAAGATAGACACAAAAAGTCGATCAACAAATGAAATTAAAAACACACAAACGAAAAAAAAAAGTTCTTCGTAGAATCTCTCTTCGTACGATAACGAATCTTTCGTCTTTCTCTATGGTACTCCGTTTACTGCCCGATGTCTTGTCTGTGGGTGCTATACACCCTACACATCACCTCACCTAATTTTATTTAATTATCCCAACAGATTCAAAGCTGAATAAGAGGGATGGACTAATCCTTGAAAGTTTTGATAACCCAACTAATAGTAGTGACTCATTGGCTGTAGAATCCTCCTCTTATGCTAATACAATTAAAACAATTGCTCAACTAGATCCCCAATCTACTCCAAAATCTATATAGCAAAATAACTGACCATAATAGGTAAGCTTGCTCTAATTTTTACCTCAAAAAGATTATTTGAAACCTATAGCATCTGATTTCAAATTAATGTTTTTGAGAAGATTTTTCCGAACCATTTCAAAAATTAAAATCACCAGGAAATATTGTAATTATCTCTGAACGTCACACGGTGCTTAGAACCACAAGTAATCTAGGATAGCCCATGATACTAGCATAATTCGTGAGCAACTGAATAAATTACACAAATCTGAAAGTAACAAACGGAAGAGATGTCATTAGTTGAACTTGTTCAATACAATTCTGTTTATAAACATACAATATTGATTATACAAAGGAAAATTGAAACTAAATACTTTAACTCTGACTGACTGTCTATGAAGCATCTACTAATACTTACTATAGATAGCCAGGACATAACCCCTGGCTATCCCTAATCAATATAACTGAATAATATATAAATTACTAAATCTAAAACTAATTGGAGTCCCGAAATAAAGAGAACTCATCACCTGCTGACTGGAAGCGGCGAACTACCTAACCATGATATTGTGGGCTACAACTGGTACCTATATTATGAAACAATATAGTCACACAGACGTATGTGTGGTCAGTACTTCTGGAATGTACTGAGTAAGTGGGGGTGAATGCAATAAGTAAAACCTAATCAATGCATAATCTTAAAAATATGCATGCTAAGTGTAAATAGACTCACCAAGATACTGAAATAACTGAAAACTAAAATATCATAAAAAATGAATAACAAAGCATAATCTGATAGACTGGATGAGTCACTACATTTAGTTTCTAAAACTGTCTTTCGGTGTAATAAGTAAAACTGAAGCTGAATATACTTTCAAATCATATAGGCTAATTGTAAAAAGACTCGCCTTGATCATCAGTAAAACTGAAAGATGAAATCTTATAAAGAATAGCTCATAAAATAATATCTTAACAAAAACTGTGAGTCATTACACTTAGTTTCTAAAATAATATTTTTCTGCGGGAGATTTTCGTAACCGTCATAAACCATTCGAGCAACATGGAGTTCGGCGACTCAGCCCTTATTGAGAACAACATGATGACTCAAACCCTCATCGCAACGGCCCAATATACCTTGCCAGGGAGAAAAATTGTGGTGATCACCCTAACATGTTCGAATGGACAAACTGAATAATATAATTGAAATAACCTACGGCGGCACCTAGTTTTTGAAAAATGGAATGCGCTAAACCCACATTTTCCTCTCTATGCTAGATACTACTCCCTTGCTCATACTATGTTTATGAAGTTCACCTCAAAATAGGCATATAAGCTGATAAGTCTAAAAACATAATATGCCGCTATTTCTATCTCAAATTCTTGATTTCTTATGTGAACTTCATAGTTTGTCTGAAATCTCATAAAAAACTGAAAATGTGATTATACTACAATACTTTTGAAACTCAAACTAGTAAAATTGAACTTCTTGTAAACTGAATACTCAAGGCTCAAATTAAAATCTTTTATCAACTCATAAACCTTCGTGTCAAAATAATGAAATTCATCTCATAATAGAAATTATGTAAGTAAAAACATGAGTATATGTAAATTCTTGTGCAAACTGAACTTTAAATCACATGATAATATCATAACCTCAAAAACATGAAAAGTAGGTATGAACCCTAGCTAAATTCTCATAAATTTATTTATAAAATTAAAGCTTTTAGGCACAAGGATGAAATGTTATCCTTTTTCTAACTCCACATACCTGAAATTGTTGAACTTTCTTGAGAGAAACTTGAATTTGAGCCTTGGGAGTTGAACTTTGAAAAAAAAACTAACTTGTTGAACTTTGAAAAAAAACTAACTTCTTTTTTTTCTGAGAGTGGAGAGGAGAATGAGCATTCAAAAATTTATAACTGAAGAGTGCATAAAGTTTATAGGGTGATTTAAGTTGTGGGTAGGGTTTGAGGTAAGGAAAAGACCAAACTACCTCTAAGAAAACTAAAAGAAAATTTCAGTTTGGTCTACTGAAAATTTCAGGAATTTCAGTCGTGGTTAAGGTTGATGACGAAAGTTAATAGCTTGTCATCAACTAGTTGACGGCTCGTCAACTCAGGTCGTCAATATCTAGTTAATTTTTTATCTTTACTGGTTAGGGTTGATGACGAAAATTGACAGCCCGTCAACTAGTTGACGGGTCTTCAACTTAAGCCGTTAATCCATGACAGACAAACACTTTCAGGTAAAATGAGCATAACTGTCTACTTTGATATCAGATTAAGGTTATATCAGATGCATTGAAAAGAAGACTCAAAGATCTTTAATTTGGTGGGTCTTGAGATTCATAACTCTATGTATTCTAGATGTTATACTCATTTAAAGTTGATCCTTATTGGCTCGAATACTAAAACTCAATTGACAACAAATGCTCTCAACTCAACTTTTCTCTAAATATTTTCTATGACCATGATTCGCATCGAAAATACTTTACACACTAGGTAGATGATCATTACACTTAGCTATGATTAAAAATAATTGCTTTTGGACCTTCAAACATATGAAGAATGGTTAGAAACTTAGCTAGGAATTTGTGGGGTATTACAAATATTTTACAACTCAAATCCCTTTCAAAGTTTTTTTTTTAAATAAATCACGTTGATGCCAAACACATCTATATAGATGTGAAAATATGTATGACTACAACTTAGTCTATTTCAAATATTTTTCAATATAAGTGCGCATCATCTTAGATTTCTAAAATGAATTTCTGAATTTTTTTCTAGTGAAGATACACCCTTATCACCCATTTGGATTATTATGCCTCTTTTACCATCTCATTGCACCATTGTGAGACATTTAAGCAAATTGTAGAACAAATTAAGTGCTTCTTTATTTAGACAAAACTATTAAGGTTAAAACTAGAGGTTGTGAAGTCAAGGCTAGAGTGGAGGCTAATTTGATCAAAGGTTTTCCTGACAATGTATAGGTTGGTTTTTATAGAGGCATGGAGATGCTTATTGGCAAACTCTAAAATATTAGGAAAGAGGGGTTCCAAAATATTGGCAATATTATAACACCAACGTCATAGGGAAACATAATTTTGAATTATGGTAAAGGACATTGCCATCAATGACAACGAAGAAGAGAAAAATAAATGAGGGCAAACTAGAGGCATATACCAAAAGAATGTATCTTGTAGAAGTAGTAGCCTGTGGAGATGGAATTGAGTATTGTATAAAAGAAAATCTTCTACCAGTTTTGATGAAAACAGACTCTTTGACTTTAATGAAGATGGTGTATGGGGAGTGGGAGTATCCATTGGATATCAAAATAGAGGTATATAGGATCAATCACTGAAAGGCAAAAGGAGTCATTAAAATGCAGCATGTGTTAAGAGAAGGAAATAAAGTGGCTGATTTTAACATTACGAGTGTGTTCAATTCTACATGTGTTATCAATTACAGTAACATGCAGGATCTACCAAAGGAGGCACAACAATTAACTTTATTGGACCAACAATAATTTCCTAACTTTAAATATAGCAATTTGAAGGCAAGGGAATCAAATTAGAGCCATATTACAACAAAATAATACAAGGTTGAAGGATTTTTTAGAAGCAACTATTTACCTTGTATTTTAAATCATTACAGTTAGATCTAGATAGGCATCCTCGATTCTCCTTATGTATGGTATTAGTCACTTATGTGACTTATTTTATCAAGAGATGAAATGATAGTCAATTAGATTTAGCCGTATTGCAATAAAAAGTTTTTCAAATCTATTTTCATCTATTCTATAAGGGAATGGAAGGTACCTATCTCTAAAGTTGTAGCTAGTAGCAAACTAGACATGAAATATCTCCTTCTTGAGTATACAATACCATGACACTTGTGTAAGAGTTTGAAATCGCGTATGATGGTATTAGCTCAATGTCTTTGTCGATCTGCTTGTCAAGATTTATGAATACGCCTAACATTTTTCACAACATAGAAGAAAGGATCAACATCACTAGAGTCTTCAATTTTATTTACACCTTAGTTTTTAATTAATAGTAAGGCTTGCTTGGTTAGGCCATTTTAATTTTAAAAAAGTGGGAAGTAATAAAGTTGAAGGTAGTTACATGACATGAAAGGATATAAGAGACCATCAACTTCATACTGATCAAGAGGAACGATGGAAAACTCAACCAAATAGATACCATGTCAAAGTATAATTATCCTTTTCATCGTTACTATATAGCTTAGCATGTGAAAATCGGGTTAAGTTTCTCCCGAGACAAAGTGTTGGAAGTTTCAACTAGTCTAGTCTTGAATAAATTTTAGGTTTGGTATGGTCTAGATAAATCCTATAACTGATAAAGTGGTGATTCAATAATTTAACATCATTACATGTTAGCTACAAGGTTACGGAGTGCATAAACACTTTCATAATTGAATTTGTGTTAGTAGAACTTCAAATATAGCATTTGACATCAAGGGTTTAGTTTGTAATATTAAAATTTAAGAGTGTGTTGTAAAAATGGTAAAACTGAAAATTATTGTAAAAATAATAAAACTAAAAAGCTGTGAAAGTTTCTGACACACTTACCCTATTGTAGCGGGAGTCAGGCCGCTATCGCAGTCCCACTATAGCAAAAGTCAACTTCGGTCAGCTCCAATATAGTGAGTGGATATTGTAGTAGCGATACTGCTATAGCAATAATCAGATTGCTATAGCAAGATTGATGTAGTAAATAGCAATTGTTTGACATAAATATTATTTTTCATTAAAAAATATTCAGACACCATTCATGCGTCATTTTGGGTGATTTTCTTCAATTCTTTTTGAATTTCCCCACCGAAGTATGTTGGTCCATCAATCTAATCTATATTTAGTTTTCAACTTCTTAAAATTCTTATAGGTTAATTGTGGTAGAGATAATGTGTTTAACCCTAGGTTGGAGGAATTGATATGATATTCTTGATGTGGAATTTAAATTTCTTGTTAATGATTTAAAAGTGTTAAATTAAGTACTCTAAACTATGTATAGAGAAATTGAATGGATTAAAGGGTTGAAAAACCTAGAAAGGGCGAAATTATTCATGAACATGGCTTTAGAACTTGAAACTTAGGACTATAATACCTAGAATTAGTGAACATTTAGTTGAATAAATATTATCTATTATTTTTAGACCATGATCAAGACAATGTTGCATGAAAGGAAAAGGATCAAGTCGATTAGATCACTGCAAGACTTAGATTGAGGTAGGTTATACTTGAATTGGAGTTAAGACTTAATTTGATTGTATGTGAGCATATTAACTAATTATTTATTTGTTTAGTTGCATGCATGCTAATGAATGTAGAACTTGCTAATTGTTGAATGCAAGTTTGAAAAATAATGATATATCATGAAATTTATAAAAGCGACCTTGTTTGATATGCAAGAATGGAGGCTTTACTCAGTATGTAAATGTACTTGTTTTATGGTATTGTTTGTTATTGTGAGATGAATCGGTTAAGGTTGATCGTGGTTGAATTTATAGACTTCATGAAGGATAAGGGAGGAAACAATGTTATAAGGGTGGTACAAAAATTGATTTGGGATAAGGGTGATAGGAACTAGTTGTTTGAGATATTTGGTACATGAAATGAACTCGTCCCCTGCATGTCATGACTAATGGGCATATATATGATTCATAACATGTGTGTACACCGTGATTTAGATAGTTTGATAACTTTCTGAGTGAACCAAATTATATTTTATCAATCTTTATATTCGGATCCTTGTGTGGTCCAATTATTTGATGTTATACTTGAAAATGAGTTAATACTTATTGTTGTTTGATAATGAAGTATTTTCTAAGGAAGTAAAGAGTTGGATGATTTTATGAGCTTTGGTGCAGTTTACTTGAATTGAATACTATTTGCTTGAAGTTAATTTAATTATTTACTTGACTTGATCTGTTAAAGTGGAGTTTTGGTAGAAAGACTTATTTGAATGCATAAGTTCTAGATGATATATTTTTGCCACTTATTTACAAACTACTGGTTAAGTGTTCTTAAGTTAAGTTGTCCAACAATCCAATCAGTACATAGTCGTTTTGTACTGATGTTACTTTGTGCTCTTCTATTGTTGGGTGCAAATCATATTTCAGTGGTTTTGATGAGACTTCAGTTGTAGATTGTAGCATGACTTCAGATTCAAGGATGATCAATCATCTTCTGATTAGCTATGTATCTATTTTGCTTGCATCTTGTCCATTTATTTTTTAGCAAAGATAGTCTTTGATTTTTTTATTAGTTTTCTGAATTATACCCATGGATATGTTTTAGTTAGATGTTTTGACATGTTGACGTTCAGTTTGTGGGGATGTATTAGAAATTATGATTTATTTTTATATTTGTTTAAACTGTTAGAGATATTGGTTATAATTAGAATTAGTTTCGTTCTTATTGAAAATGGTTGTGTTTTGGTATTGGTTATGTTGGGTTAGATGATTTTCTCATCAGAGGGTTAGTGTGGGTGTTACTCACGATGATTTTGAATTCTAACACAAAGATTAGATGGATATGCATACAGATACTAATCCAAATTAACAAAATAAGAAATCTTAAAATAAATCCCAAAAATGAAACAAGAATGCCGCTCACAGATACATACCAGTCAAGGTGGCACCTGAAGAGAAAAAATAATTTACTGCCCTACAAAATGCTAATGACAAACCTGAACACAACTATTCAACATAACAACAACCCTCAAACTAGCATTTAGGTTACTGAACTAAAAATTCAAATACTTTTCAAGAAGTCTATCAATCATAATAATGATATAAAAGTCTAAATTCTAACCTAGAACCCTCTAGATAAGTAACAAGTATAATGAGAAATATTTTCTACCAAATTACAATTATATCAATAATGAGAAATTCCGTCAAGACCAATGTGATCTTAAAAGCATAAGCAAAGAACTTTCAGAGTCTGATACCAATGATCAGACAGACATAAAAGATAAGAAACCTTAGAAAAAGACAAAAAGACTAATAATGAAGTCATCAGAACTATTGAATCTACCATAACAATCAGCTAAGGTGATAATTCTAATTCTATCAAGACAACTCTCTTATATCAGAAAGACAATAGGGACATAGACAATTTTTTCACGCAACACCCTATGATCACTAGCATGGTTTTTGGTACTATTATTCATAGGGAAGGGTGAAATCTTTGATCCAATTGTAAATGAAGTAAGGAACACGGATACTCCACTCTTTGATTTTTCTAGCAGCTTTCAAATGAAAGAAATAACTTAGGACATAGAATTTTTTTATCAAATTCCTCAAGATTTTGACCTTAACCACACCTCTCAAGATGAAAATACTAAGAAAGAGTTGAACAATTACCTCTCAATAAAATAATAGTAAGGAGATATATAAAGTGAATGTAATGACCCTTGTAGTGATTTTTAGAATTTTTTATATTGTAATTATTTTAAATTTTTTCGTGATTGCTTTATATCATTTATGATTTGCGAGAATGATTTACACGGTCCTTAATTCATTCAGGAGTAATTTATTTGATGATTTTGGAATAGCCTTAAAGTGCTTAGTTTGACTTAGGTTAATATATTGTGATCTGAGCTCTGGATAGTGATTCTAATAGTTTAATTAGATCCAAAATATTAATTTTAGGGTAGAAGCATGGTTAGTTTGGGCCTCAAGTCTTTATTTTGCATTTTGACCTCTTAAAAGAAATCTAGTTAAATTAAGCCAAAAGGGGATCCCAGGGGTTAATTCATAGTAAACAATCTCTTTTTAAAAATTTAATAGTTTCATTGAGTCTAAATATCGAATTTATCCTAGTAACATTTTAGTTAATTTTATGAGATCCCAACGAATCTCGAGTGTCTATTCGAAGAATATTTATACTTGTAATTATTGTTTTTAGTGTAGGAATTCTCTTTCATCGTGTTTCCGACCCTACCCTCACATTAGTGATAAAGGAATACCTTGTATATTGTGTTTGTAGGGGATATATCACATTCGCAATAAAGGATAAAACTGGATCGTGATGGGGTCATGTTTCCTCTTTGCGTTCACCAACGAAGGCTCGCGTTCACGAAAGGTTGAGTTATTTCTTCTTCACATTTGTGGTCATAGGTCCATATTTTTTAAGGTTCGGATTAGGAAATCCTTGCAATCTCAACCAAGGGCCTGTATTCATGAAGGCTATCTGACCTGAGCGGATTATTATTTCATTTTCGGCCCCAAAATATATTTTCTCCATTTTTGAAGCTTAGGATCTTGATTTAGTGCGATTTTCAAAGGGGTTTTAAGATTTATTTTGTGGATGTGTTTTTAAACCTTAAATTCACCCTCTCTCATTGATTTCTTTATAAATCTACCTTCAAAATCTTGATTTTAAACATGATTTGGGAAATTTTACTCGGTAAAGTATAATTTTTTTTTTTGATTTGAGGTTCGATTTCAACTTAATTTTAGATCCAAACTCCCTTTTATATAGAAAACATGATTCTTAAATAAAATCTCATTTTACTTTTGTATTATTGAAAATAATTTTCAAAGCAGATTTTGGACTGGAATAAATATAGTCGTTATGGGTATCATTGGACTCTTTTTAACTTGTAGATGTCATATTTAAATAAATTGATCACGTTTGGAGATGATTGGATAAATTAGAGCTTTTGATTGATGTTTCTGAATGTGTTTGGCCTTGCAGATCTTCTTTAAAGCCAAGCTGAGATGTACCTTGACTTTTTTCAAAGTGTTTACGTGTTGTATGCTTCTTAGCTTGTGTATTGTGAATCACTTAGATTATGAGGTCCCACTTAGGTGGCATGACGAGCATCTCTGTGAGTACCAAAGTATTTGATAGATTATAGTTATATAATTGCTTACTTTAGTTAGTTTTGCTACTTGTGATTAGGATTAGAATAGACTTGTAGATAGTTGGCTTATTGATTGTGAATAATTTGTATTAGGTAGTTATTTAAGAGCCTGAATCATGTTTAGTAGAATTTATTATGATAATCGAGGCTTAATGATCTTTAAGGGGATAATTATGTTAGTATTGTTATTTTAATGGAATGACTGAGATTTACAAAATACATGAAGTATAAATAGTTTTATAGTAGTTGAGGTGATTATCTGGAATTAGTATATCTCATTTGGTCATATTCTTAACTAGCATAGTTTCACTTTTAGTTATTTGGTCTAATGATATCATCTTTGGGAAAAATGAGACTTATCGTATGGAATAAGCTAGGTTTGAGTAGTTTTGCTATATTATTTTGTTCGAATTATTTACTATTTTTGTGTTGCCCGAGTGGGGACTTATGTGAATATTATTATTGACTTGAGAGATTATTATGATTTTGATATCCGAGTAGGGCTTGCTTTGATATTATTAGCTTTATTTATGCAATAATTACCTCATTTATTATCGTGCCGCATAAGTGGGGGCCGGACTTGTTAGTATTGGCCTTACTTGAGCATAAATTGCCTTTGTTACTATAGTATACTCAAGTGAGGGGTTTAAAATAATATAATTGATGTCTCACATGACTATTTATACTAGTGATGCCCTAAGATGGTTTTTATCATTAAATATTATCATTTTGAGTTGATTTTGAGCTCATTCATACATGTATAAAATTGATCATTATCTTCATATTGATTGATTGTGATCATTATATCCTCATTTTATCTATACATGTTTATGAGATTGGTACCACTGAGAAACACTTGTTTTTGACAGAAAATGATACAATTTATAAAACGTCTATACTGAGGGATGTGACATTAAGGTTGACTGAGAAATACTAGTTTTAATAAGAAAATAAGACATTTTACAAAATTTCTATATCCAAGGATGTGCTGGTAAGGTTGACTGAAATATGAGGTTGAGATTATAAAAGTATATGAGTTGAGACCCCCCATGAATCCTATATAAGGCGCTGAGGCTTGAAAGGTGTATACAAAAGTCATGCAATGACTTAGATCATCATCATTATTCTTTCTTCGTAATTACATTGCATTTCATCACTTGCATTGCGTTACATATTCTTGATATGTTTGATATTGTATTTGAGCATTTACTTTTGTATTTAATTACCATGATTGAACCTTATTTGTCATATTATGTATTCTACATTCGTCTTATAACATTACACCATGTTATACTACCTCTTGGTTGATTTGGGAGTTGAGATATTATAAGATGTAAGGTATGGATATGGCTTAGTTAGTGAAACTCGTAGAGTTGCACCTATTGATAGCATGATATATACATGATTATGCACGCTCACTATTGTATCCAACATTATTGGTTGAATATATTGACTGAGCCTGATATATTATGTTAGTGCATCTCCCTCATAAATGACTTTGATTACTTGTTGATCATGAAATGATTAGTGTTGATTCACCTACATTAATGTGCCTACCACGAATATCGATAATCTTATGATTGTTGGGCTGGGATCCGCTGTTAGGATGAAGTGGTATATTATCGGTTGTATTTAGAATGATGAGAAACCTTGGGTAGTTGAGTGGCGGTTCTCTCTATCACTTTGTATTTGAGTCGGTTTGCTGAGTGCACGTATTTTGCACTCACTCTTGGTTTTTTTTTCCACACCCTGTGTAGGCATTGGACCTAGTAGCATCTTGTAGATTGTGTTTCTTCATTTGACATTATAGAGATCGATGCAGTGATTGTCAAACTTTGTAGCTTACCCATATCTATCCTCTTTTATCATGAGTCTATTTTCATATTTAAGATATTTTAGATCATTTGATATTACTCTGTACTAAAGGCTTCTACTAGTAACAACTAGACCTGGAATATATCTTGAATTATTATTTCATCCTTAATGTTGTTGTTGTTGTTGTTGTTGTTGTTGTTGTTGTTGTTGTTGTTCTTCTTCTTCTCCTCCTCCTCCTCCTCCTCCTCCTCCTCCTCCTCCTCCTCCTCCTCCTCCTCCTCCTCCTCCTCCTCCTCCTCCTCCTCCTCCTCCTCCTCCTCCTCCTCCTCCTCCTCCTCCTCCTCCTCCTCCTCCTTCTTCTTCTTCTTCTTCTTCTTCTTCTTCTTCTTCTTCTTCTTCTTCTTCTTCTTCTTCTTCTTCTTCTTCTTCTTCTTCTTCTTCTTCTTCTTCTTCTTCTTCTTCTTCTTCTGTTTTTGATTCATTTTAGTTATTGCATTTTGGGTTGAGATAGACTTATCCATACAAAAGGGTGTGACGAATACCATCATGTACTCTACTCTACTTTGAATCATGACAGTGAACAACTCTAACAAGAACACTATAAATGTTGTACATGATTAGACCCATGAACAATTCCCTAACAAGTACTTGGTCTTAACAGAATTAAATAACAATACTCCACAGAATTCTAGAGCTAGAAAAAAGGGCTAATTAAAAAAGTGAGAGGAATTAAACAACCAATCTCAAGCCAGCCAATACATAGATTATCATCTTCATAATGGATTTTTTTTCATAAAGAGAACCAGAATGAGAGTGTTGATGAATAAATCATCTCTCATTATGAAGAAGAGAATGCTGATTATAAAAATGATAATATTTCTAAAACTAGCTCTGACGAGACTATTGAAACTCCGATGCAAAATTTTGAACCTTAAGATCAAAATCAAGTAGTCTAAAAGTAAAGAATGTCACTCAATAAAAAAATATATCTCCTAAGAACCTCAACGAAAAAGTGATGGTTTAAAAAATTTGTCAACCCTGTACATCATCCTTGAAGATCCTAAAGAGTCCCCCTAAAAAAGTACCAATAATTAATAACTTCCTGAATGGAAACATTAGAGGGATGATATCCTAACTGTAAAGATTGTTATTTCTCTTATTCAAAGATAGAAAATTTCTTTCTTTGTTATTCAATAACCCATGGTGGATGAATCACGATACACCATTATTCTAAAAAATTTGATATATTGAGATGTTTGTCAAATATCAACAACAAAGTATGGCTCTTTTGGAATAACTAAATCAACTGTAAAATCACCATAGATGATAAACAACTGGTCAACTGTTAAGTGAACCATATTTTAATAGATTCTTCTATTCACCTCTCAATTGTCTATGTGAAATCCACTATTAGGGAGAGAGGATTTATGGGATACACCTATAAGTCATGCTACATTAGAGTCTTTCCCATGAAAATTATGTGGTGAATTCAACACCATCATCTCTAAAGAAGAAAAGAAATATGAAAATCCTTTCAACATTAGGGATTCACTTTTTCCCTTAACTGTATAGATGATTGTATGCTTATGGATGTTGGTTACTCAGGTAACAACTTTACATAGTGTAGCAACCACAAACGTGTGAATAAATTATGGAAAATATTGGATAGACTTTTAGTTAACAATGAATAGGATGAACTCTTCAATATATACCACGATGGTCCAACACCTTTCTAGGAATGAGTTTGATCACTGCCTCTTCTAATCCTGCTTGGAGATAGTAATAAAGATTAAAGTATCTTAGCCACTTGTCTAAAAAAGTTACTAGTGACATCATTACAACATTTTAGTCTTTGAGCCACAATAAATTCGGACCACACTTTTAAAGTGTGGCGTATACCATTTAAGACCACACTTTTAAAGTGTAGCCTGATTTTTTAGCTTTTGGCCACATTATTTTTTACAACGCGATTTTTAATAATACAGGCCACACTTATAAGTGTTGTCAAATCACGATATAATTGACAACACTTATTTACACATATGACTACACTTTTAAGTATGGTATTATTATAATTCAAAAGACCACATTCTAAAAATGTGGCCTAAATTTTTTCACACTCCCTCCAAAATATTTTACTCTCCCTCCTATTTATAATGGACAAAAAATAATAAGAACAGTAAATATTTAACAAATAAATTGATCTCTTTTTCCCAAATATCTCACAGATCACAAACTCATAAAACCCTTTCAGCCCATTTCCCAAATATCTTCTCAAATCCATCGATCTATTGAAGATATTTGCCTAAAAATCGTCAAATTTCTTGCTCAACTCAACTCAACTCAACTCAACTCAACTCAACTCAACTCAGTTTGCATATCAACCTATAACCTAGAATATAGTGATGGTAGGAGTTTTAGTGGGTTAATTATGAGAGCTTTTTAATGGTGGGTTAATTCGAGTTTCTTAATAGAGGGTACATTGAGTGGGCTGTTGTCGTTTACTGCTAATTTCTAGGGTTCTTTCATGCTTGCTTCCTGCAATGTGCTGCTTATAAGGATTGCTGGTATGTTGTTCTACTCTTTATTCACGTCTTTTTAACATTTCCTGAGTTCAATTGGCAATAAATACTTGATCTGATAAGTAGAGTACAATAGAGATTTCAGGTTGTAGGAACTCTTTAGCTGTACATATAATTTTCGTAGTTCATAGCAGAATGCCATTTGTAGTGTCAGCTGGGAGAACTTTATTAATTCGTTTCTTGCAATAGAGTCTAACAAAGTAAAATTCAGCGTGATGACCCAAAACGATCATCACGCTGAATATATTGCCCATAGTTACTCATTGAAAGGGTAATACATTTTGAAACCCATATGTGAGAAGTTTCCCAAATGTGCTTCTCGGAGGAAGGAAGAGTACTAACTTAGAAGAAATCCGAATTGAGATGGCGGATAAATCAAAAATCTCTTTTATTTCCTCTACAAAAAAGATAATGGCAAATTTCAAATATATTAGGATAAGTGGAATTGAGGAGACAGAAATGTTAGTGTCTACGTTCTAGGTCAAGCCATTTTTCTGTAGATAGTGAAGATGGATTAGAATATTTACTAACTTCTTAGCTACAACATCAAGAAAGACGATGTCCTCTAGCTCATATACATTCGTTTAACAGGATTCAACACTTATAACTTATAATTGACTCTTTATGATCTTTATGTGAAGAATTTTCTACAGCAAAAGTCCTATTAATGCAATTAGGCAGTGCTGACTCTTTATGATCACATGCTATGTTGCACGGACACTTTCAGGTAACCTTTTGATGTTTTAAATGGCCATTGAATTTACACGACACCTTCTTCTCAGTCGCAACCTAGTTTTGATTTAGATTCTAACTAGATAGCAATCTATTGAAAAACATTTCCTATAGCAGATATGATCAATCTCAGTTTCCTAAAACAGTTTGTCATAAGTAAATATGTAGCACTATTTGCACTTTCAGCAGAACAAAAAAGTACCTCTTCTTTGTTCTTCTTACCTCCAGTGAATAACTTGTATCCACCATAGAAAAGCAAGCCCCAACCGAACAAAGATACAATCACAAACTATCTTGTTACCAAAACTATTCTTGATGTTGTCCAGATAATATATGTAATCCCTTACACTGACGATATATATAACTTATAGACAGTTGATTACATAGTTAACTTGCAAATTCTAAACAAAATCATTTACATCTGGTGATAGGTATGCCACAAGCATGGAGTAATTCATCGATACCTCAAACCTGAGAACTTTTTATATGCCAATGCAACTGAAAATGCTCAACTAAAGGCCATTGGTTTTGGTCTTTCTATTTTCTTTGAACCTAGTAAGTCTTTGGAATTTAAGAGATCATATCTTACATTATATACTATATTGTATGAATTTGTCTTTGTGATCATTCCTGTTTATTTGTGTTGAACTTAAGTTATATATACATCATCACACTATCACGGTAATATATACTATGTTTGGTTACTCAAACTTATTTATTTATTCATGGTTAGGTCATAGATTTGGTAAAATAGTAGGAAGTCCATATTACATGGCTCTGGAAGTTCTTAGACGAAATTATGGACAAAAAGTTGATGTTTGGAGTGCTGGAGTTATACTTTTACATTTTGATATGTGGTGTTCCCCCTTTTTGGGCAGGTAAGTTACAATTAAAAGTCCTTATTATTTCTTTGTAGTGATTTACCAATTGAGTTTATGAATAGTCTAGTTGTGTTTCCTCGATTTATGGGGTGTGATTAGCACAAAAACTGAAGAAGGGATTGCACATGCAATAGTGAAGGGACCAATAGATTTTAACAGATATCCATGGCCAAGAGTATCTGATGAAGCTAAGGACCTTGTCAAAGGAATGCTTGATGCTAATCCTTATAACAGATTTACTGTTGAAGAAGTCCTTGGTAAGCGCTTTAATCTCCATAAATGTGTTTGTATAATCGGCGTATTTTAATCCGATGTATATAGTAGATAACCTACCTTATTTTCAACTCTTGTTTACACTATGTGTGTGTTAAGCATGTATCGTCTTATAAATTAGTTATCTTAGGAAGGGGGTTTGCGGGGTGATTAAGGTAGAAAGTTAGTAGGCAGTCGAGTGTCTGGCTTTGTGCATTCCAATAGCATTAGTACTAATTTCGCAGTTTTTGTCCTTCGATTTCTGTTTCATACATGTTGTTCTTTGCTACGGTTATCACATTATTTGATGTTATTATATTACAGTCCATTTTTCTGATGCTAAATTTCGTTATAATTTGTTATGTTTGCTTTTATTCTCTTGTCTAGTTACTCTAGCTTCCTTGCTATATTTTTTTTCTATTTATTTTGTGCAACTGCTACACAATTTTGAGTATTTAATGGAGAGATCATTAGTGTAAAGCCTAAGATCACATGACTGTTTAGTCTATCAACATTGATATTTCTAGTTAAGTGCTTCCTGTAGTTGTTTCTTATAGCTTTCATGTTCTGGCTGACAGCCTCGATGGCAGAGATCAAACTTGTAGTTTTCATGTTCTGGTACCAAGCGTGATTAAGTTTTTACCTCTATTAACGAATATTTCCTTGACGTTAGGTGCGATTTAGAAGGTGTTTGGATTGCCAAAGTGGACATTTTGAGAAGGGAGTTTTGGTTCAAGTTTGGTGAATTCCATCTTAGTTGGTGAGATCTATCGAGAACATAATTTTGATGCTCTATTTTCATTTTTCTTAAATTCCATCCTGCCTGATAATTTACCAATAAATCTTTGATCATTACTAAGGCAAGGCCCATTCAAATGAATCAAGAAATGATGGAAGTCTGCAAGACCGAAATTAACCATTTATTAAAAAATGGAATAATTAGGACCTCCAATTCCCCATGGAGTTGCTCTGCCTTCTATGTAAATAAAAGCGCAGAAAAAGAAAGAGGAACTCCCAGGCTAGTAATTAATTACAAGCCACTAAATGCCGTCCTAAAATGGATTAGGCATCCAATCCCTAACAGAAGGGATCTTTTGAAAAGAACTTGTAAAGCTAACCTTTACAGTAAGTTCGACATGAAGTCAGGCTTCTGGCAAATCCAGGTCGCTGAGAAAGATAAATTTAAGACTGCTTTCAATGTCCCTTTTGGACATTATGAATGGAATGTCTTACCTTTCGGACTCAAGAATGCCCCCTCTGAATTCCAGAATATTATGAACAACATTTTCAATCCTTACAGTTACATGTTAATTGTCTATATTGATGATGTACTTATCTTCTCTGAAAACATTGATTCTCATTTTAAACATCTTAACACTTTCTTTAAGATTGTTAAATTTAATGGATTAGTCATCAGCGCTGCAAAGATGAAACTTTTCCAGACTTCTATCAGGTTCCTAGGGCACGACCTTAACCAGGGTAGTTATAAGCCTATCTGCCGAGCCATAGAATTCTCTTCAAAGTTCCCTAATGAAATTAGTGATAAAACCCAGCTCCAAAGATTTTTGGGAAGTTTAAACTATGTAGCAGACTTCATTCCGAATATCAGGCATTTCTGCGAGCCCCTCTACAAGAGACTTAAAAAGTCCCCAGTCCCTTGGAGCTCGGAACAAACCAATGCTGTTATTAAGGTAAAAAGCCTTGTCAAGAGTCTCCCCTGTTTAGGAATCCCTAATCCTGATGCATTCATGATAGTTGAAACGGATGCTTCTGATATAGGATACGGTGGTATCTTAAAACAACAGGTAGACACCCAATCTCCTGAGCAATTAGTCAGGTTTACTTCGGGAGTATGGAACTCCGCACAAAAAAATTACAGCACGGTTAAAAAGGAAATTTTATCTATAGTGCTATGTATCACAAAATTTCAGGATGACCTGGTTAACAAGGAATTTTTACTTAGAGTAGACTGCAAGTCTGCTAAAGAGATTTTACAAAAAGATGTAAAAAACTTGGTTTCAAAACAAATATTTGTTAGATGGCAAGCTCTTCTATCTAGCTTGGATTTTCAAATTGATTTCATTAAAGGAGAAAATAACTCCCTTCCTGATTTTCTAACAAGAGAATTTTTACAGGGAAAAAATGAGACCGACTACATTGGGTAAAGCCCCAGTAGTCAACCAACCCGACCAAACTAAAATGGCAAGACCATTTGACTCCCCTGCGGCATCCATGAATCCGTTGCGACCATCAGTTCCTCAACGACCGATCCTAAAATCGGAATTCCAGCTACCATCTCAAAACAGGTATGCAGCAATATCGGAAGCCCCAAGGCTCCCGCCTCCCATCCCAACAAAATTAGTTGATCTGAAGACAGGAAAACCCCTGGATACCAAACAATCGCCGAGTTCATCGGTCCAGTCTAAACAAAGCTATGCTATGAAGGCTCCAGAAACCTTTGCTCAAGCAGTAAGTCCAGCAGCATCCAAGGCTGCTGCAACCCCTCTTCCAAAAGAGGAATTCAAATTCATTATCACCCAGGTGATGCCCATCATTTCCCTCGATAAAGAATATGAAGGGTATCCGATAGACCAACTGATCAAGCCGGTTTATAATGATAAAAACTTTGTGGACACAGAGACTCCACTAAAAACAAGAAGATTTTATGAGGCCATCCTTGTTGATACCGATTCCATTGAAGTCGAGCATAATATGAACGAAAGGAATCCGGATTACATTGACTACTCCAGATTCACTATCAAAAGGGTGCTAACTCCTTTCAATTGGTTTGCGGATCATCTACACACACCAATTGCACTCTCTATGCCTCATCGTCCCCAGACGTATAATTGGTATGACTATAAGTCTGCATGGTTCAACTCTCTCTATGTTAGACCAGGACACACCTGGTTCGTTAAATATTGTCCTTCCATGATAGATGCCATTATTCCTAGATGGTTCTATGAGTGGTGGATATATTTTGGAGGAATTAAGGAAATTCTTCCTTTACAATTTGCCAGCAGATTCACTGATTTCTGCACGAAAGAAGGGTGCACAACCCTCCCGGAACACATACAAATGTGTAAATTTTTTATAAAAAAAAAAGTATCCTATATCATCTCCTGGAATTTTGCCAAAGGAGAACAAGATCGAATTAAATATTTATCCAAAGAGATCAAAGTAAAGGGCTGGACTCCTAAGCCAGCTGCCCCAAGAACTCCAGATAAGGGAAAATCATCGCTACCATCCAGCAGTGCCTCACTAAGTAAAAAGGCACTAAAAGAAAAATTGAAGAAGGCTTTACAAGACATGGAAAGCCAAGAAACCACCGAAGAAGAAGTGTTGCAACTTCTAGAAGAAGCTTCTTCTACAGGAAGCAGTGATAACAACGGTGACATGCTAAATCCCACAGGAATAGCATTGGCCTACATGGACCCTTACTGAGAATAGGGAAACGGCTCTTCAGTAAAGATAGAGGTTCAAAGAACTGGAATTATCTTTTCTGAAGAGGCAACCCACTATTCCAATAGGAATCTTTGGGACCCACTGCTTTTCCAAAAGGAAAAAGCATCTACAGCTTTCTTGAAAAGCAATTATAGTCTGTAAAAGACAAAAGCATCAAAGTAGCTGTCGGCCATCACAGAATGATCATAGCCTTACACTTGTACACTCCAGATGTATCTTTATATTTCTCATAGTCTATATAAAGACTTCATATAACTCTGGAGAAAGCATCAGAAAATATCCTAGATATCTTCTTCTTGCTAAATCTCCCTCGCTTTCTCTTGTAATTTCTTGAATGCTTTCGTTTTAAATAAAATTGTAAGTTCATCTTTTCTCTCTACTCTTCCGCTGTTTCAACTCCAAGGATCCTTCTTGGTATCAAAGCCATGTTGGCAATAGCCTCGGACATGGGCCCCCCTCCTAATCTATCCCACCAAAAGATCAGGACTGACCCAATCTTCGTCGCTAAAATCTTCACTTGAAGAACTGGTAGAATCTGAAGAGGAGGATGAATCATCTTCCATAAGGGAAAACAACTTATCTTTGATTTCTTCAGATAGCCCTAGTTGTTTGATTTTGCTCTTTTTGCCTGACTTACAATCTTTGGCCCTATGGCCAGTCTTGCCGCAAGTCCAACAAACATCTCTTTTAGAGGACTTTCGTTTGCCCTTTCGGCTGGTTTTGTGAGACGTAGAATCCTTCTTGGAGGATTCTTTTCTAGACTTATTCCTCTTAGGGTTTTTAGAAGACTTCTTCCTATGTTTCTTACTAGGTGGGGAAGAGACATTAGGAAATCCATAGTCTTGACAAAAGGTTCTTAACCCATATTTGGAGGAACTATCTTTCTTAAGCTGCTTCTTAAGCTTTAAGTTTGTGCAGAGATCAATCCCTACGGTAGTAATAAAACTGATTAGGTCACCATAGGTTAGGGTATCGTAAGGAATTTGTCCTTCGAACCTATCCTTAATCTTGGTCCTAACTTTGTCTGCAAATAGAGATGGAATACCGCTAATAAATCGTTCTTTCCAGAAGTCTTTATTGCAGTCAGGTCGGATCATAACTTTGACTAGGAAGGTATCTTTATACCACCTGAAGTCTGCTAAGTCCTTGCATCTAAGATTGTTAAGGATTTCTAAGCTTCTGTCCTGAAATAGCTTAGGTTCCCCTATGAAATGCCTGGCTATGTGATATAGCAAGGTGGCACAGACGTCTTCCTTTTCGACTTGTTGAAGACTTTCTTGACCCTGTTCGTTTTTGACTACAGTCGTTTCAGTAGATGTGGATTGCCAGATTAGACTCCTAACATCTTTTGCGAAATAGTTATCCCACCAGTGTTTTATCATACCAGTAAAACCTGATGCAATCAGAGTAGCAACTTGCTTATCTGAAGCTCCCTTCATCTTATAGGCGGTGATTGCCATACCCATTTCATGGAGTTTGTTGTAAATTTGGTGTTCAGCCAAACCATCAACATTCCATTCAGTTATTCCCCTACCATCATAGTTTGAACTAGAGAGGCTATGATTTTCTTCAAACTGGGTATCTGGGGGAGAGGGTTTCGTATAATAGTTTTTCTTTGTAGAAAAACGTTCACTGGTAAGTTTTGAAAGAGATCCTTTCTCTTTCTGGGTACTGGTATTGGAGATAGGTTCATCTTTTTCAGAGATTTTGAACTTAGAAAGCTTCTTATTAATCTGGTCAAGAATCTTGGCTGAGATTTGAAAATCATCGCTAAGTGTAGGGAATTTCTCTTTTTGAAATCCAGGAAGCTTGAAGATAGGATTGGTAGTGAAATTAGTACTCGAAGTACTTTTCGTAGGAGAGTAAAAAGGTGCTCTGGAATCTTTGGTGTCTCCTATCTGTTGGGAGATAGTATGGAGAACTTGATTCGTATAGTTGTTTTGTTCAACTATTCGATCTAGATCTTTGTTACAGGGAGCCATTAAGGGTCTGTCATGCTTCTTTTTGAAAGGAGAAGCATTTAAGATTTCGTTAGAGTAGGGAATTTTTATTCCCTCAAGTGAGGGAGTAACAGATTCAACCACTTTGTTACTCTGAGTGTACCATTTGTTAATAATAACTTGGAGGGATTCATTTTGGTTTTCCATCCTTCCAGTACTCTCAAACCATTTAAAGAATTCGATATCGCATCAAAGTCTTTTCATGTCAGCAATCCAGAGTCTTCCAAACTCTTTTTGCTTTTCCTTACTGTAGGTGCTTGTGTACCACTTTCTCTTTAAAGCGTCTTTGGGGCGATACCAAAGAACTTCTAGGGCTTTGAGATCAGGGGTAAATTCTTCATCTGACTTGATGACATTTAATCCTGGGTCAGTCCTGATCTTTTGGTGGGATAGATTAGGAGGGGGCTCCATGTCCGAGGCTGTAGGGCTACCCGGGTCATAGAGGTTTTCTGGTTCAGGCTCGCTGACCCGAGTATGTTGTTGGTAATAGACTTTGGGAACAGGTCCTGAGAAGTCAACTCCTCTGACTCTCCCTTTGTCATTATCGTTCTCCTCACTCCCTCCCGGGTGTTTCGAGGTAGATGGTCTGTGCGAGACAGATCCTCGGAAGGAAGAGGTTCGGGGTGCCTCTAAACCTAGAAATTTTAAATCAATAGACCCATCCGGGTGTTGAATCACCCTTTTGATCTGGGATTTCTCCGGGTAGGTTGGGAGAGGCTGAGTGATAGCATCAAAATGCCAATCATTTTGGTGTAAAATTTCATCCCACACAAGAGCTTTAGGGACAAATATATTGGCCTTAGCTCTGTTTGCCTCCATGAGGGTTGTAACACCTCTGGGGCTGGTGATCCTAGTCTTTGGGGCAGGCAACCTCATTAAAGAAAGAACTGCTTTCAAAATAAACAGACTTTCTTCACATATTTGTTTTTTAAAACAAGAAGTTCAACAAAAACAAATTGAGCAAATTTTAAAAACCCCGGAGATGGTGAGCAAGATAGTCAACCTACAAAAGAGTTTTGAAAGAGAAATTTGTTGAGAACTTCCTAATGCCTTCTGGGAAAGAAAAAAGCACTCTGTAGAACTTCCCTACATTACAGGATTCAATGAACAGGCCATCCCCACTAAGGCAAGGCCCATTCAAATGAATCAAGAAATGATGGAAGTCTGCAAGACCGAAATTAACTATTTATTAAAAAATGGAATCATTAGGACCTCCAATTCCCCATGGAGTTGCTCTGCCTTCTATGTAAATAAAAGCGCAGAAAAAGAAAGAGGAACTCCCAGGCTAGTAATTAATTACAAGCCACTAAATGCCGTCCTAAAATGGATTAGGCATCCAATCCCTAACAAAATGGATCTTTTGAAAAGAACTTGTAAAGCTAACCTTTACAGTAAGTTCGACATGAAGTCAGGCTTCTGACAAATCCAGATCGCTGAGAAAGATAAATTTAAGACTACTTTCAATGTCCCTTTTGGACATTATGAATGGAATTGTCTGATACCAAGAAGGATCCTTGGAGTTGAAACAGCGGAAGAGTAGAGAGAAAAGATGAACTTACAATTTTATTTAAAACGAAAGCATTCAAGAAATTACAAGAGAAAGAGAGGGAGATTTAGCAAGAAGAAGATATCTAGGATATTTTCTGATGCTTTCTCCAGAGTTATATGAAGTCTTTATATAGACTATGAGAAATATAAAGATACATCTGGAGTGTACAAGTGTAAGGCTATGCTCATTCTGTGATGGCCGACAGCTACTTTGATGCTTTTGTCTTTTACAGACTATAATTGCTTTTCAAGAAAGCTGTAGATGCTTTTTCCTTTTGGAAAAGCAGTGGGTCCTAAAGATTCCTATTGGAATAGTGGGTTGCCTCTTCAGAAAAGATAATTCCAGTTCTTTGAACCTCTATCTTTACTGAAGAGTCGTTTCCCTATTCTCAGTAGGGGTCCATGTAGGCCAATGCTATTCCTGTGGGATTTAGCATGTCACCGTTGTTATCACTGCTTCCTGTAGAAGAAACTTCTTCTAGAAGTTGCAACACTTCTTCTTCGGTGGTTTCTTGGCTTTCCATGTCTTGTAAAGCCTTCTTCAATTTTTCTTTTAGTGCCTTTTTACTTAGTGAGGCACTGCTGGATGGTAGCGATGATTTTCCCTTATCTGGAGTTCTTGGGGCAGCTGGCTTAGGAGTCCAGCCCTTTACTTTGATCTCTTTGGATAAATATTTAATTCGATCTTGTTCTCCTTTGGCAAAATTCCAGGAGATGATATAGGATACTCTTTTTTTTATAAAAAAATTACACATTTGTATGTGTTCCGGGAGGGTTGTGCACCCTTCTTTCGTGCAGAAATCAGTGAATCTGCTGGCAAATTGTAAAGGAAGAATTTCCTTAATTCCTCCAAAATATATCCACCACTCATAGAACCATCTAGGAATAATGACATCTATCATGACAAGACAATATTTAACGAACCAGGTGTGTCCTGGTCTAACATAGAGAAAGTTGAACCATGCAGACTTATAGTCATACCAATTATACGTCTGGGGACGATGAGGCATAAAGAGTGCAATTGGTGTGTGTAGATGATCCGCAAACCAATTGAAAGGAGTTAGCACCCTTTTGATAGTGAATCTGGAGTAGTCAATGTAATCCGGATTCCTTTCGTTCATATTATGCTCGACTTCAATGGAATCGGTATCAACAAGGATGGCCTCATAAAATCTTCTTGTTTTTAGTGGAGTCTCTGTGTCCACAAAGTTTTTATCATTATAAACCGGCTTGATCAGCTGGTCTATCGAATACCCTTCGTATTCTTTATCGAGGGCAATGATGGGCATCACCTGGGTGATAATGAATTTGAATTCCTCTTTTGGAAGAGGGGTTGCAACAACCTTGGATGCTGCTGGACTTACTGCTTGAGCAAAGGTTTCTGGAGCCTTCATAGCATAGCTTTGTTTAGACTGGACCGATGAACTCGGCGATTGTTTGGTATCCAGGGGTTTTCCTGTCTTCAGATCAACTAATTTTGTTGGGATGGGAGGCGGGAGCCTTGGGGCTTCCGATATTGCTGTTTGGTCGGGTTGGTTGACTACTGGGGCTTTACCCAATGTAGTCGGTCTCATTTTTTCCCTGTAAAAATTCTCTTGTTAGAAAATCAGGAAGGGAGTTATTTTCTCCTTTAATGAAATCAATTTGAAAATCAAAGCTAGATAGGAGAGCTTACCATCTAGCAAATATTTGTTTTGAAACCAAGTTTTTTACATCTTTTTGTAAAATCTCTTTAGCAGACTTGCAGTCTACTCTTAGTAAAAATTCCTTGTTAACCAGGTCATCCTGAAATTTTGTGATACATAGCACTATAGATAAAATTTCCTTTTTAACCGTGCTGTAATTTTTTTGTGCGGAGTTCCATACTCCCGAAGTAAACCTGACTAATTGCTCAGGAGATTGGGTGTCTACCTGTTGTTTTAAGATACCACCGTATCCTATATCAGAAAGCATCCGTTTCAACTATCATGAATGCATCAGGATTAGGGATTCCTAAACAGGGGAGACTCTTGACAAGGCTTTTTACCTTAATAACAGCATTGGTTTGTTCCGAGCTCCAAGGGACTGGGGACTTTTTAAGTCTCTTGTAGAGGGGCTCGCAGACTTGCCTGATATTCGGAATGAAGTCTGCTACATAGTTTAAACTTCCCAAAAATCTTTGGAGCTGGGTTTTATCACTAATTTCATTAGGGAACTTTGAAGAGAATTCTATGGCTCGGCAGATAGGCTTATAACTACCCTGGTTAAGGTCGTGCCCTAGGAACCTGATAGAAGTCTGGAAAAGTTTCATCTTTGCAGCGCTGATGACTAATCCATTAAATTTAACAATCTTAAAGAAAGTGTTAAGATGTTTAAAATGAGAATCAATGTTTTCAGAGAAGATAAGTACATCATCAATATAGACAATTAACATGTAATTGTAAGGATTGAAAATGTTGTTCATAATATTCTGGAATTCAGAGGGGCATTCTTGAGTCCGAAAGGTAAGACATTCCATTCATAATGTCCAAAAGGGACATTGAAAGCAGTCTTAAATTTATCTTTCTCAGCGATCTGGAGTTGCCAGAAGCCTGACTTCATGTCGAACTTACGGTAAAGGTTAGCTTTACAAGTTCTTTTCAAAAGATCCCTTTTGTTAGGGATTGGATGCCTAATCCATTTTAGGACGGCATTTAGTGGCTTGTAATTAATTACTAGCCTGGGAGTTCCTCTTTCTTTTTCTGCGCTTTTATTTACATAGAAGGCAGAGCAACTCCATGGGGAATTGGAGGTCCTAATGATTCCATTTTTTAATAAATGGTTAATTTCGGTCTTGCAGACTTCCATTATTTCTTGATTCATTTGAATGGGCCTTGCCTTAGTGGGGATGGCCTGTTCATTGAATCCTAATACCCTCTATCTTTGTATGTGTTCCGGGAGGGTTGTGCACCCTTCTTTCGTGCAGAAATCAGTGAATCTGCTGGCAAATTGTAAAGGAAGAATTTCCTTAATTCCTCCAAAATATATCCACCATTCATAGAACCATCTAGGAATAATGACATCTATCATGACAGGACAATATTTATCCAAAGAGATCAAAGTAAAGGGCTGGACTCCTAAGCCAGCTGCCCCAAGAACTCCAGATAAGGAAAAATCATCGCTACCATCCAGCAGTGCCTCACTAAGTAAAAAGGCACTAAAAAAAAAATTGAAGAAGGCTTTACAAGACATGGAAAGCCAAGAAACCACCGAAGAAGAAGTGTTGCAACTTCTAGAAGAAGCTTCTTCTACAGGAAGCAGTGATAACAATGGTGACATGCTAAATCCCACAGGAATAACATTGGCCTACATGGACCTCTACTGAGAATAGGGAAACGACTATCTTGCTCACCATCTCCGAGGTTTTTAAAATTTGCTCAATTTGTTTTTGTTGAACTTCTTGTTTTAAAAAACAAATATGTGAAGAAAGTCTGTTTATTTTGAAAGCAGTTCTTTCTTTAATGAGGTTGCCTTCCTTTTCTGAGAGAGGTCTTAACAGAGGGAAAAATAGATTTTGGTCTAAAATGGTGGTGCGAATTCCATCGAAATTGCTTAAGTACGGCTTGATTTGATTTACAAAAGGTATCCCAAGGATTATGTCCTCTATAATACCTTCGGTAATAACAAAGTCATTAACAAGGCAAATGCCATTGTTGCAGATATGAGCTTTTGAAAGCTTATAGTCTATCTTCATCTTTTCTCCGGTGGCGGAGTATAGACGAGAAGTACTCTTCTGAAGATACTTTGTGGGTATTAGACCTTTAACAATGCAATTGCTGTCTGCACCCGTATCGAAGAGAGCGACTCTGTTGAGAACAAAGTCTTTGTTGATGACAATCTTTACCACTATGTGTTCGCTATAACCTTTGATGGTGGAAATAACGGCATTAGAGGCAGAAGGTGTTTCTGAGCCAGGGAATGATCCTGGCTCTTTAAGGTGGTCGCTTAGTGTAAGATCTGTGATTACTGGGGGGGCTCTGGGAGAGCTTGGAGACGAAACATCTTTGGCAGAAGATACATTTTTAAGGACCTGTTTTGTCAGAATGTTTAGCTCGACTCTATCCAGTCTTACCTTGAGATCTCTGATTTCTCCTTTTAAGGTAGATATTTCTCCCTTGAGGTCAGATATCGTTGGCTCGGTAGGTTTGTCAAATCGGGCCATAACTTGTTTCATGCTAAAAGGCTGAACAGTTGGTTTGGGGGATTTCTCTTCCTGAGAAAGCATGAGTTTCTTGAGTTCTAGAAGATATTTACTTCTAGCCTCATCATCTTGGATATGTTCTATAATGTCAAACAAAATTTCTTTAGGATTTTCTGTTATGACATTTATAGATTTCTTGGTGCAGGTACAGAAAGTACCGTTGCAGGAACAGTCTTGACTAGACTGGGATTGGTCAGACTCATAGGCGGCGTTGATAAAATCTTCGTCGCTAAAATCTTCACTTGAAGAACTGGTAGAATCTGAAGAGGAGGATGAATCATCCTCCATAAGGGAAAACAACTTATCTTTGATTTCTTCAGATAGCCCTAGTAGGTTGATTTTGCTCTTTTTGCCTGACTTACAATCTTTGGCCCTATGGCCAGTCTTGCCGCAAGTCCAACAAACATCTCTTTTAGAGGACTTTCGTTTGCCCTTTCGGCTGGTTTTGTGAGACGTAGAATCCTTCTTGGAGGATTCTTTTCTAGACTTATTCCTCTTAGGGTTTTTAGAAGACTTCTTCCTATGTTTCTTACTAGGTGGGGAAGAGACATTAGGAAATCCATAGTCTTGACAAAAGGTTCCTAACCCATATTTGGAGGAACTATCTTTCTTAAGCTGCTTCTTAAGCTTTAAGTTTGTGCAGAGATCAATCCCTACGGTAGTAATAAAACTGATTTGGTCACCATAGGTTAGGGTATCGTAAGGAATTTGTCCTTCGAACCTATCCTTAATCTTGGTCCTAACTTTGTCTGCAAATAGAGATGGAAGACCGCTAATAAATCGTTCTTTCCAGAAGTCTTTATTGCAGTCAGGTCGGATCATAACTTTAACTAGGAAGGTATCTTTATACCACCTGAAGTCTGCTAAGTCCTTGCATCTAAGATTGTTAAGGATTTCTAAGCTTCTGTCCTGAAATAGCTTAGGTTCCCCTATGAAATGGTTTATCGGACCCCTACTGAGAATAGGGAAACGACTCTTCAGTAAAGATAGAGGTTCAAAGAACTGGAATTATCTTTTCTGAAGAGGCAACCCACTATTCCAATAGGAATCTTTGGGACCCATTGCTTTTCCAAAAGGAAAAAACATCTACAGCTTTCTTGAAAAGCAATTATAGTCTGTAAAAGACAAAAGCATCAAAGTAGCTGTCGGCCATCACAGAATGATCATAGCCTTACACTTGTACACTCCAGATGTATCTTTATATTTCTCATAGTCTATATAAAGACTTCATATAACTCTGGAGAAAGCATCAGAAAATATCCTAGATATCTTCTTCTTGCTAAATCTCCCTCTCTTTCTCTTGTAATTTCTTGAATGCTTTCGTTTTAAATAAAATTGTAAGTTCATCTTTTCTCTCTACTCTTCCGCTGTTTCAACTCCAAGGATCCTTCTTGGTATCAGAGCCATGTTGGCAATATATGAACTTAGCATGAGCAGCTAAACGCATATATTGTCTAGGGCATGGGAAACTTATTTTCAATAAGGTATTAATAATATTAATCTTCTAAAGACTCTGCTTCTAAATAAATTATTTTAATGAATATCGTCTTATGAAGGGGTTTAGGCTAGTATGGGGTGTTCGTTTTCTCAAGGAGTGTCCGATTAATATCCGGTTTCAGACGTTGGTCAGCCTGAAAGTATGGTCTCAAGCTAAGGTAAGCGTTCGACCTTGTTGGTGGTCCCGTCGCTAAGAGAAAACTGTTGTAAAAGCCATTAAGACTTGCTAGATCCCATAAGACTTATGCATTAATATAATTTGTTATAGGTAAAATCTTTATGGACTATTATTGTTAAATTACCTTATGTGATAATAATTGTTTCCCTATCAGTCCCTAGACAGTATTTTCAAAAAATGGAGTTAAATCACCATGTCAAAAATACTATTAACTTGTCTTCCCAAGCAACTCAGATTGCTACTATTGAAAATAATCTTCAAAACTGGAGTATTCCAGAAGAATCTTTTAAGACTATTTATCAACTTGGTAAATTTAGTTTTATTAAAAATCATAATATTAAGACCTCTGAGTCTACTGTTGCTATTAATAATTCTTTAGAAATTATTCAGTTACTGAATGAGCGTGGTATAAACCGATTTAAAAATCAGTTTAATTATCTACATGTTGGTCTTGTTCAAGTAGCTATTAAGCCACTGTTTCGACAAGGTCTTGATATTCCTGTCTGTGCTATCCTCAGAGATGCTCGTCTTTTAAATTTTGACGACTCACTCCTAGGAGTTATACAAAGTAACCTCGCAGATGGCCCGGTATACTTTAACTGCTACCCAAATTTCTCAGTAGACATCAATGATCCTAACATCATGGATGTTTTGACACTAAACGTCAAAACGAAAAACATGAATAGTAAGGATAATACTAGAGAAATAACAATAATATACCGTGTATATTACAGGCTAATGGGTACAACTTTAGCCCCAAAGGCTAGGATCACCAGCCCCAGAGGTGTTACAACCCTCATGGAGGCAAACAGAGCTAAGGCTAATATATTTGTCCCTAAAGCTCTTGTTTGGGATGAAATTTTACACCAAAATGATTGGCATTTTGATGCTATCACTCAGCCTCTCCCAACCTACCCGGAGAAATCCCAGATCGAAAGGGTGATTCAACACCCGGATGGGTCTATTGATTTAAAATTTCTAGGTTTAGAGGCACCCCGAACCTCTTCCTTCCGAGGATCTGTCTCGCACAGACCATCTACCTCGAAACACCCGGGAGGGAGTGAGGAGAACGATAATGACAAAGGGAGAGTCAGAGGAGTTGACTTCTCAGGACCCGTTCCCAAAGTCTATTACCAACAACATACTCGGGTCAGTGAGCCTGAACCAAAAAACCTCTATGACCCGGGTAGCCCTACAGCCTCGGACATGGAGCCCCCTCCTAATCTATCCCACCAAAAGATCAGGACTAACCCAGGATTAAATGTCATCAAGTCAGATGAAGAATTTACCCCTGATCTCAAAGCCCTAGAAGTTCTTTGGTATCGCCCCAAAGACACTTTAAAGAGAAAGTGGTACACAAGCACCTACAGTAAGGAAAAGCAAAAAGAGTTTGGAAGACTCTGGATTGCTGATATGAAAAGACTTCGATGCGATATCGAATTCTTTAAATGGTTTGAGTGTACTGGAAGGATGGAAAACCAAAATGAATCCCTCCAAGTTATTATTAACAAATGGTACACTCAGAGTAACAAAGTGGTTGAATCTGTTACTCCCCCACTTGAGGGAATAAAAATTCCCCACTCTAACGAAATCTTAAATGCTTCTCCTTTCAAAAAGAAGCATGACAGACCTTTAATGGCTCCCTGTAACAAAGATCTAGATCGAATAGTTGAACAAAACAACTATACGAATCAAGTTCTCCATACTATCTCCCAACAGATAGGAGACACCAAAGATTCCAGAGCACCTTTTTACTCTCCTACGAAAAGTACTTCGAGTACTAATTTCACTACCAATCCTATCTTCAAGCTTCCTGAATTTCAAAAAGAGAAATTCCCTACACTTAGCGATGATTTTCAAATCTCAGCCAAGATTCTTGACCAGATTAATGAGAAGCTTTCTAAGTTCAAAATCTCTGAAAAAGATGAACCTATCTCCAGTACCAGTACCCAGAAAGAGAAAGGATCTCTTTCAAAACTTACCAGTGAACGTTTTTCTACAAAGAAAAACTATTATACGAAACCCTCTCCCCCAGATACCCAGTTTGAAGAAAATCATAGCCTCTCTAGTTCAAACTATGATGGTAGGGGAATAACTGAATGGAATGTTGATGGTTTGGCTGAACACCAAATTTACAATAAACTCCATGAAATGGGTATGGCAATCACCGCCTATAAGATGAAGGGAGCTTTAGATAAGCAAGCTGCTACTCTGATTGCATCAGGTTTTACTGGTATGATAAAACACTGGTGGGATAACTATTTCGCAGAAGATGTTAGGAGTCTAATCTGGCAATCCACATCTACTGAAACGACTATAGTAAAAAACGAACAGGGTCAAGAAAGTCTTCAACAAGTCGAAAAGGAAGACGTCTGTGCCACCTTGCTATATCACATAGCCAGGCATTTCATAGGGGAACCTAAGCTATTTCAGGACAGAAGCTTAGAAATCCTTAACAATCTTAGATGCAAGGACTTAGCAGACTTCAGGTGGTATAAAGATTTCTAAGCTTCTGTCCTGAAATAGCTTAGGTTCCCCTATGAAATGCCTGGCTATGTGATATAGCAAGGTGGGGTGAGCAAGATAGCCGTTTCCCTATTCTCAGTAGGGGTCCATGTAGGCCAATGCTATTCCTGTGGGATTTAGCATGTCACCGTTGTTCATAATATTCTGGAATTCAGAGGGGGCATTCTTGAGTCCGAAAGGTACGACATTCCATTCATAATGTCCAAAAGGGACATTGAAAGCAGTCTTAAATTTATCTTTCTAAGGCAAGGCCCATTCAAATGAATCAAGAAATGATGGAAGTTCTACAAGACCGAAATTAACCATTTATTAAAAAATGGAATCATTAGGACCTCCAATTCCCCATGGAGTTGCTCTGCCTTCTATGTAAATAAAAGCGCAGAAAAAGAAAGAGGAACTCCCAGGCTAGTAATTAATTACAAGCCACTAAATGCCGTCCTAAAATGGATTAGGCATCCAATCCCTAACAAAAGGGATCTTTTGAAAAGAACTTGTAAAGCTAACCTTTACAGTAAGTTCGACATGAAGTCAGGCTTCTGGCAAATCCAGATCGCTGAGAAAGATAAATTTAAGACTGCTTTCAATGTCCCTTTTGGACATTATGAATGGAATGTCTTACCTTTCGGACTCAAGAATGCCCCCTCTGAATTCCAGAATATTATGAACAACGGTGACATGCTAAATCCCACAGGAATAGCATTGGCCTACATGGACCCCTACTGAGAATAGGGAAACGGCTATCTTGCTCACCCATCATTGCCCTCGATAAAGAATACGAAGGGTATCCGATAGACCAGCTGATCAATGCTATATTTTCCCTTCGTATTAGTTTCAGGGGTCAAGTGAAGTTAATCTAGTAAGAATATTTTTAAAAAGAAAGATCTGATTCGGTATTGAAAAAAATTATTTTTTGTGACTTCACACTTCTCGAATTCATATATCCTATCCCAACTTGTTTGGAATTGAAGAGTAGCTGTTGTTGTTGATCTTTTATCCTGAATCTGTAAGTGAATCTACTCGAACTCCAGTTTGTATCCATCTTTCTAGGTCAGTTTGATATTTTGGATTTATTCTGATTGTTTTAGTAGTAGAAAAGTAATATCCGGATTCCATATGTTTGGTAGTTAGTCATTTATCCTGTATTTGGTGTATCCCGACCTTATGTGGTGATCTGTGTGGTTCATAATTCATTATTGGTTGCTTAATTGACAATCTATAGTTGGTCCCCAACTGGGATTCGTACAAGTCTTATTTAAAATATAATCCAGGACACTTTTTGTAGCATAATGTGGAATTTCTGGTAGCTGAAACATGTAACACAGAGCAAACAGATCATTGGAAAATCTTGGTTGCTTACTGTTTGTGTTATTGTTCTATTTGGTATTCTATATTATAGGACAAGCTATAATTATTTTCTTGTTTTCTCATATGGGTAGCTCATTGTTACATGTTCTTTCACTATCTATGTTGATCTTTCATTATCAGAACAAACAGATCATTGTATCTCCGCCAGTCTTTATCCCAATCTGGTTTTATTAGGTTCTCTTGCATAGTGTAGAGAAAAGTAGCTTATTTCTTTTGTGAAGATTGAGTCATGTTATCTCTTTTGCAATGGAGCGAGTGCATGTTGCTTGTATAGATAGCAGTAGAAGAGGCGTAACTAGGCTGCCATTAAGGTAGAGCAGTTGATCATATGCTTACAGTAGCAAATTTGCAAGTGTTGTTGCTTAACTAACATCGGCTAGGGGTATTTTAGTAGACTGCGGTATCAGAAATTCCTCTCAATCCATCATCAAGGATTAAAAGCTTAGCTCTTGGCTATATGGTTTTCCTTGGCTTTCTGGATCTTTAAAATCTTCTTCATAATCTTTTGTTGTTCAACCAAAAAGGCTCTTATGATCCTGTCCAAGGCAACATCTCGTGAGTTTGAAGAACACTAAATTTTGTTTTGACGATTAAGAGAACACTCTAGCGCACCACAAATATACCTTTCACGTATCTCACTGCCTGACAACACACCACCATAAGCACGGTTGACTGTCCTGTTTCTAGGTAATCTGGACCTCTTGTATTCGGCAGGTCTCAAGTGAGGAATCTGCAAAATAGAGAAGAAACTGTAAAATTAGACGGAGATCATCAAGCCATAACGACTGAGTGTTTATTATCATATTCTTGTTCATTTTTTCAGTAGCTTTAGTTAGCTTTTCCTCTACAACGGGAACTGGTTCTGAAGCTTCTTCCTTAGGTTATGCTTTCGGGACTTCTGCCTCTTTAGCTTTTTGCTGTTCACTGGCCTTTAAATGTACTTGCTCCTTTTTCTCAACAGCCTCAAATGTTTCCACAATGTCAACTGTTGTTGCTTGCTGCTCAGAGTTTTCCTCAGCAGGCTCTATTTTGGATTCTCTGTCTAAAGTTTCAACCTTTCCAGCCTCTGGTTGGACCTCTGGTTCACTTTTGGTAATATCAGTAAATTGATCAGGAATACTTTGAGCTTCTGGTTCAGGGGTAGGTTCCTTGGCTAATTTTGGAATATCTTTTCTAGTGACATCCAATGCAGGTGTTTCATCTTGTTTCTTAACTTCTTCGACAGTAGGAGGCTTAATTTTCTTGTCTGTTGTCTTTTCTTCTGATTCTGCTGGAGTAACAAGTATGCTTTCCTCAGCTTGTGGCCTCTCTTCATCGTTAGTTGTGGCTGGTGACGAAGCTGGTGGTTCATCAACCTTTTTTACCTCTTCAGTTATTGGGGTCAATGCTTCATCAGCAACTGGCTTCTCTTCCTCGACGCTTTTCTTTACCTCTTATATTATAGTTGCTGGAGGTTCTTCAATTGTCGGCATCTCTTCTTCATCAGCTTTCTTTACGTCTTCCACTATTGTTGGAGCTGGTTCGTCAGCTTTAGGCTTCACTTCTTCATCAGCTTTCTGTACTTCTTCCACTCTACAACAGCTATTGATTCATGCCGCTCTTAGGGAGTATGACTATATGGCTCCAGTACAATTGAATTCCAAACACAAAATACCTCTATAACTACTTTATTCCTGCATAAGATAGTAGTTGTGCTGACCAACAATTCATTCTATCCAATATCTTCTCAGCTAGAGGCAAGCACTGATTAATAGATATCTTCCTAGATAATAAGGGTACTCCCAAGTATTTTAATGGTAAACTCCCTTTTATATGTCCCAAAGATGGCAAGATTTACTATTTGATAGAATTCTTAACCCCAGATATGTATATTGAGCTCTTATCATTGTTCGCTTATAGACTGATGCCCAAGAGAACTTATGAAAAGTAGATTGAAAGTCGTTTGCAAAAACATATATGCATAACACCAAGTTTCTTGCACTTGGGATGATACTTAAAATCTGGATTAGTAGCCAACATATT
Organism: Capsicum pubescens; assembly: GCA_030864215.1. Lineage (NCBI taxonomy): Eukaryota > Viridiplantae > Streptophyta > Magnoliopsida > Solanales > Solanaceae > Capsicum > Capsicum pubescens. The sequence goes on from CM061548.1 coordinate 156,508,399, forward strand.
CAGCTCTCTTTCCAGGTACTCTCATAGAAATAACAAAGAGGTAGAGTGATAAATGGTTCCCTTGTTTAATTCCTCTCTACCCATGAAAAGGCTTTGTCAACACTCCATTTAGCACCAAGAATATAAGACTGAGGTAACACATGCCATGGTCCACTGTATGAATCTGTGAGGGAAACCAATTCTGCCAGCTAGTGTGCTTGTGGATTGGGGGAGGGAGGTGAATCTGCTATTAGGCATAAACTTGGAGGTAGCATGGTGAGTTAAAGAGTTTGGTGAAAGGTTTTGATGGAACACGTCATATTCTTCATTCCATCACTTATAAAAAAATACTGTATGTATTTTAAAAACACTATCCCATCGACTATATCTATCTATTGTGAACCAACTGAACATCATTCTTTATGTTGAATGAAAATGAAAATTGTTTTCAGAGGTTTACTAGTTAGAGTATGCATTTCTAAAAGTTGAGGAGGAGGTAGTAGGGCTGTTGAATTGAAAAATAGAATACGAGTCACATGAATTTACCCAATGTGTTCCTTTTAATTTTTGATGCATCTGATCCTGAATTTTCTTTGTCTCTCAGCAAGGATCTTGCGTGGTTTAAGACTGGCTGCTCGCCTCAAGTTGTCCTTATCCGAGGAGATTGAAATTGCTATGCAAACTCTCATTGTCCATAATGAAATTGGACAAGGTATGAACAAATTCAAAAAATTATTGTTAACTTATTTAATTTCTCCGGCTTGTTCTTTTAATCCTCCTATTCTTTAGCTTTCTCTATGCTATTATACCTTCTTCTCATTGCTTGACATTCCTGATGCTAAAAAGGTTTGCTAACCATAATGGAATCTTTTTATATATCTGCCTCTTGTTTTTTAATATTTTTTTTCTACATGGCCTTAATTTTTTCTTATGCAGTCTAGACTTATGATGGAAGTCAACGATATGCTGTCTTATGGAGCTGCAGAGCCTTCTCTTTCTTTACTTCAGAGATACAAAATCCTTGGAGTGCTGCTACCATTTCATGTATGTCATATTGTTTCATTTCATTTTGGTATGATGTGAGCTTCATGATTTTTTGGTTCAGGACAGTAGCTTATGCTCGAGTAAATTTGTCATTTATAGGCAGCACACCTTGCTCAACAGTCTAACAAACAGTTGAGTGAGTTTTGTTATGCTGATGGTATATCTTCCTGCCTTGTATTGGTTTTTACTCCATAAATTTGTACAATTCCTTCTATATGCTTCCTCACTTATGATGTCAGCTCTTTCGATTTTGTCTACATATTTTCTCTGGACTTCTTGCTTCCGTGCATCCTCCTAAAATCTAGCTTCCGCCTCCTCCCACACACACCCATATATATGAGCATATACACACACTTATGTTTGGCATATTTATCTTTTCGCCTTATGCATGTTTTCTTGAGTCTTCAATAGTCTTTCACACATTAAATTTATTGGTCTGAACATTTTGCAAAAACTATTTTCCAGTTTAGATTAGTTAGTCACCTGTGGTCGACCTTCTCATGATAGTTTGTGGTAAGTTGATTTAAATTTATTGAGCTAGTGTTGAGAAATTGGCTTCTAGTGGCTAGGATACTTGATGATATTTTTCCTTTTGATTGATGTATGTGAGCAGGGTTGCACTCTTGGCATTTCATCTAGCACTAATAACTAATCCGCAAGAGGCATATGTCGTCTTGACCTTTGCTTCTTTGTTGTACCATGGAAATTGGAAGGAAGGTGTTAAATTTTTCTAGAAGACACTCTGATGCTGCATCTATTTATGCACCTGAAATTTCAGGTTCTCAGGACTCCATATCAGTGCTAGTGCAAAATTCTCTAGATATTTTGACTGATAAGGACAGCCTCCAGGAAGCAATGTCCAGGTTCCCAGGTTCCCAGGTTCCGAGGTTCCCATGCTCTGGTTTGGTAAGTAAACCTTCTTCAGCTTCTAGATCTAGTTTGAGGAAACTTGTTAACTCGTACGACTATTTTATTTTAACTTTATTGAATGCCCAATATATTTGTTCTGTACCCTTGTCATGCTTTGGAGTAATACTGGACGAATGTGAAAAATAGTATGACCATTTGAATGCCAACTTCTTCACCTGTGAATCAAATTCATCATTTTTCATCTGAAAGTGGGCACTGATTTAGTCATTTTTCTCTGAGTAATACTGGAATATTTATTTAGCTAAGGCCTCGTTATATTCATTGGGAAATATCACTTCAGCTTTTATATTCAAGAGATGGTGATTTTGCAGAAGCTCCTGCCTCTGCCAACCTATTGTCATGATTCTTCTTTGTGCTCTGAATAAAGTAGAACAACAAGCAGTGTTTAAAAATTGTCAATTTCTTATGGTGTTCATCGTTTTTGTTTGGCCTTTTATCTATCTTCCTTGTGTTTGCTGAAAGAAAAGCATCAAATGTATCTTTGAAATGTCCTGATATTTAAGTTGGGATCTAAACAGATATACCATTAGACTTTTCGGACTTATCTTCACCTGATGCGAGTAATGCACAAGCTCTAAGAGGAAAAATTCTTTCAAATTCTTCTAGCCCAGCTCATGAAAAGGTACTTTATCTTACAAATTCACAAGAAACTTAACTTGATTGAATGAATTAAAGAAACTTTGGATTCACATACTTCCTCATTCAAGATTGAAAAAATATTTGTATATTTGTTGAGCATAATTTTACTTTTAATTGTTTGTTTCATTTTGAATGTGTAAGATCAATGTGGGGGATCAAATTTGAATGGTGGGCGCCACAACTCAACTGGATCTAGATTGAAATGAGGAAGAATTTTTGAAATATTTTGATATACGTTTATATACATTTGGTTTTGAGTGGAACTTGGTACAAATTTTTATTATGTTGTTTTCTAATTAGCATGTAAAATACTTGTTTTTTTGAAATCAAATCTATACACTTCAATTATTTATTAGCTAATTGGTGCGTGCGATTATGTATTAATATGTATGCTTATGGAATGTGCTTAGTGATGTATACATTTCGATCAAAATAATTATTTATGCCTAATGCCATTTCTGTAAAATGTGGCTTGAATTATTAAATTTTAGGCAATATTGCTACACTTCAAAAGTGTGGCTAAAACATGCTTACACTTTACAAGTGTTGTTATAGAGGATGTATAAAAGGCTATGATTTTGAAGTGTGGCTAGTAATAAAGAAAAGATCACATTTTTGAAGTGTTGTTATAGAGGTGCTACAAAAGGCTATGCTTATGAAGCGTGCCAATAGTAAAACAAAGGCAACGTTTTTTAAGTGTTGTTATAGAGGTGAGACAAAAGGTTACGCTTGTGAAGCGTGCCCAATAGCAAAACAAAATCAACACTCGTAAGTTTAGCTTTATTAAATAAAATTGTTGCCAATGACAAGCTCCAAAGCGTGGCTTTTATACCTTAATGGCCACACTTTTTAAATGTTGCTGATATGACAACACTTGAAAAGCGTGGCCTTTGATCAAAGGTTACGCCTCTTTAGGCCAACCCCAAAAAGTGTTGCCTAAAGTCTGAAAGTGTAGCCTTTGATCAAAAGTCACGATTTCTTCTATTTTAGGCCACACTTTACGAAAGTGACAATAGGACTAAAGTATTGTAGTGCATCTTTGAATAGGATAAAAGTTTTACAAAAAGATGTTTTACAAAAAGATTGAAGGAGAAAATAGAAGCTCCAGATAGATGATAATGACAAGGACAAAATAATGGTGAACAAACTTAAAGCAGAATACAGAATGCACATGAAGAAAGTACATTCTTTCTAGAAGCACGAAACTAAGCTAAAGTAGAGTTTAGAAGGAGACAAAAATAAATAAATATACGTCTGAACTATCATAAATGATATCCATATATCCTTTGATATATTTTAGTACGTATATGCCCCTGCCATCTATGTTTTGAATATAGATACCCTTTGTCCAAACGTTGGGACATATGGATTAATTCTATGTATTTATCTTATTTTATATTCTTTCATCCAAATTAAATAACCCACCTAATTTAGATCTAAAATTAAAAACGCTAAGCCTGTTATCCGAGATTTTGTGGGTTTGTGTTTGGTGAATTCATAGAGAAGAGGAGTTGGATTTTTTTCTCCGAAATTGAAATTGTGGACTGTGAATTGTTAGTGTTAGTGTTGGTGGAGGTGTTGTTAATGGTGTTTCTCATCTACTGAGAAGGTGGCAGAGTATTGTTAAAGGAGATTATTGGTTAGATTGATGTAGGAAATTATTGTGGTGGAGTAGAGGAAGGAGGTGGTTGGGTGTGTTGTTTTGATCGGTGGAAATTGGCAAAAATTGAGGAATCTTGGTTGATGGAATTGGAAGAAAAAAATGGAGGAGGGAGTTAAGTGTTAACGACAATTTTTGTGTTAATTTAATTTTGGAAAATCGGTTTCAGATTTTTAATTTTGAATCTAAATGTGGGTTATTTAATTTTTGTGAAAGAACATAAAATGGAATAAATGCACAGGATTAAATCACATGTCCTGACATTTGAATAAAGGGAATATATACGCAGGCGACAGGGGTATATATATGCCTAAAGAATGACAAAGGATATATATATACCATTTATGATAATGCAGAAATATATTTGTTCCTTTTTCATTTTCATAATATGATCAGAGGTAGAAAGAAGAGACTACATATTCATGAAATCAAAGGTGAAGACATTCAGTGGATAGAGGGAGGGGGAAGGGGGTGGATAATATCATATAAGCCGTTATTGATTATTATGATTTTTTTTTACTTATGAGGACCTCAAGAACTTACCTTTAATTCATTGATAATTTTCCTAATATAATATATAAAAAGGACAATTCTTTTTTAATGAATTTCCATTCTAGGGAACTGGCAAAGATGTGATTTTTGATATCAATTCTAATAGCGCACGAGGTTCTAATGAATTTAATGGGAGATTTTATCAGCACAACTAGGACATCATTGACCCTAACATTTATCAGATGATCCTGGAGGTTCTAAATGGTAAAGAGGTTAACAAATTCATGTCTCATATATGTCTTTTGTTGATTCCTAAGGTTGATAATATTAACTATCTTTATTTACCTTTTGTTACTATCTTTATTTAACTCTTGTTATTAGTTGTTATAGTTTGAATAAGTCTCTGATGGTTGGAGTATATTTAGGAATAGTTAGTTAGTTGTAGATAGTATGCAGATAGTGGCCTGCACTTTAGGTGTAGTTAGTTGTATATTCTGTATTTAAAAGCTTGCTTCCAGAGTTAATGTATCATCCTTTTGATTTCCTTCTCTGAATTTTTATATGGTATCAGAGACCTATAAGCTCCACCGAGTCAGATCCATTTCATCATCCTTAATCTTTCTCATCTATGGCTCCAGTAAATGATGCTACTGATACTAGTGGTTCTGTAGTTTCTACCACTACTCATGTGGTACAATTTAATCCTGTTGCTCAGTTACCTATTAAACTACAAGGTAACCTCAACTTCTCAACATGGAAAGCACAACTTGTGATGCTACTAAATCCATCAACTCATGGGACATCTTGATGGAACCACAATTGCTCCATCACCTACTATTACCCAAAGTGATCTTAATATACCAAATCCCAGTTATCGGATCTGGTTCTCTCAGGATCAATTGATCCAACAAGCAATGATGGCATCGATCGATCCTACAATTGCTCCAACTGTTGCTGCAGCACCATCTGCTAACAAAGCGTGGGAACTCCTTCATACAGCCTACGCCAACAAAATCCATACTCGCATCTTCAGCTTGCGAGATCAATTGCAAAACACCAAGAAGACTTCTAAAACCATTGCGGAATACTTGCAGGAGATTCGTTCCTTCTTCGATGCTCTTACAGTTGTTAGTTCACCTGTTAATGATGATGAACTTGTTGTTAAAATTTTAAGTGGCCTTGGCCCCGAGTATCGTGAAATCTCTGCTGCGATACGAGCACGAGACTCTCCTTTGAGCTTTGAAGAATTATTTCACAAGCTCACAGATCATGAGCTCTTCCTAAAACTTCAAGATTTGGAAAAACCATATATGATCACAGCTGCTGTTGCACGGAAGTCCAACAAGCCTCCGCAATTCAACAGGAACAATCCTTGCTTCAACAACCAGCCGTGGAAACCATCTCAGTCTCGACAATGGAATTCCAACAATCAGCAATCGAATTCCAACAATCTGCAATCGAATTCCAACAATCAGCAAAACAGGCGACAAGCTAAGCAATCTGTCAAATGTCAATTGAGCCACAAGTTTGGTCACACGACAGATGTTTATCGCTCCAAGTCGTACAATCACTTTGAAGCTAAGGCTAACTTTGCATCTGGGGAGCAATCATCCGGAAACTCTTGGGTTTTAGACTCTGGAGCAACTCACCATGTCACTGCCGAATCTCACAACCTTGAAAAGTATACAGGAACTGAAGAAATCTCTATGGGTGACGGTAAAACCATTCCCATTACTCATACTAATTCAACTCTAATTCAGGCATCTAAATCTGCTTTTAAGATTTCGACACACTTTGTGCTCCATTAATAAAAAAGAATCTTATCTCTGTTGCTAAGTTTTTCCAAGATAACCTCACCGTCTATTGAATTTTTTCCTTTTACTTTTGTTGTGAAGGACCTGCATACTCTAAAGCCGCTGGTACAAGGCCGGAACAAAAATGAACTGTATGAGTGGCCATGTTTGCCATCCAGGAAATCCTCCATTCACCTTACCTCCACAAAAGTCCCACTTCAACTTTGGCATTGTCGATTGGGTCATCCCCACTCTAGAATTTTAAATTTTATTTTGAGAAAATTTTCCTTAACAGTTGTTGCTAGCAAAGAAACATTTGAACTTTGTAATTCTTGTTCTTCTAATAAAGTACATCGTTTGCCATTCCACTGACTCACTTTGTCCAGTAGTGTTCCTCTTCAGATTATCTTTAGTGCTTTATGGGAACCATCGCCCATTTTATTACTCGACAAAAATTTGTATTATTGCATTTTTGTTGATCAGTATACCAAATATACTTGGTTGTATACACTTAAAAATAAAAGTGAGGTTGCGTTAATATTTCCAATGTTTCATCCTTTAGTAGAAAACCATTTCAAAACTAAAATTTCCTCAATCTATACAGATGGAGGGGGTGAGTTCATCGGTCTTCAACCCTATCTTCAAAAACATGGCATTGAACACTTAATTTCTCCTCCCTACACTCCACAAAGTGTTGCCATAGCTGAACGTCGACATCGCCATATTCTTGAAACTACTAAAACCCTTCTTCATGAAGCATCCTTACCCTTTGAACTTTGGTATTTTGCATGTCAATATGCATTCTACCATATTAACCGACTTTCCACTCCCATTATCAATAATGAGTCACCCTACCAAAAATTATTTGGTCGATCTCCTGACTATCACAACTTAAAAGTTTTTGGTTATCTTTATTACCCATGGCTTAAACCTTATACCAAAAATAAACTTGAACCCCGGTCCACCCCATGTGTGTATTTAGGTATCTCTCAGACTCACCATGCTCACATGTGCTTTGACCCCGTCCAGTCCAAACAAAAAGAATTTTCTTTTAAACAATTGTTCATCCATTTAAGAAAATATACTTCTCAATTAAGTTGTGAAGTCATTGACTTCGAAGAGGACAGTCCAATTCCTTTTAAACAATTGTTCATCCATTTAAGAAAATATACTTCTCAATTAAGTTGTGAAGTCATTGACTTCGAAGAGGACAGTCCAACAACAATTCAAACCACTCCTCTATCTATTCTATCCCTTATTCCACTCCAAGTAGAGTCCCACTCCAATAATAACACCTATTCCCCTGGCAATGCTCACTCCAATAGCAACGACCAAGTACCAGCAGCTCCAGAGTTATCAGGTAATACACCTCTCCCTGTTCCTTCTTCTAATCAACTTCCTGCCCCTTCCCCTCCTGCACATAACACTGCTACACATAAGCCTTTGCTCATATACCATAGACGAAAACCCATAAACCTGCAATCCCACCAACCAATCCCAACCACCAGTGAATCCACTCCTTCACCCCCTGCCACCCCAACAAAGTTCAAATCCCACAAACCAATTACTTGATCCTTCTCCTTCAATACCTGCTGCCCCGATTCCACTGCCGTCTTCAAATCGTATTATAACTCGGTCCCAAAATAGTATCTTCAATCCCAAAAGAAAACTTTCTTTTCTGACTCATTTGACCCCTACGCCTGTAACTTTCAAACAGGCTGAGGAACATAAAGAGTGTGAGACAAGCAATGAAAGTAGAATATGATGCTTTAATTAAAAATCAAACTTGGGAACTCGTGCCGTGAAACATATCAATAAATATTGTGGATTTCAAATGGTTGTATAGGATCAAGAGAAAAGAAGATGGTTCTATAGATTGGTTCAAAGCTCGTCTAGTTGCAAAAGGGTTCACGCAGTGTCCTGGCTTAGATTTTCATGAGACATTCAGTCCTGTTGTCAAACCGACAACTGTAAGATTGGTTTTATCTATAGTTGTGCAACACAATTGTCCTATCCATCAGCTTGATGTCCATAATGCTTTCTTACAAGGAAAATTGGATGAAGAAGTCTTTATGTCTCAACCCCGTGGCTTTATTAATCCCTAATTTCCAACTCATGTCTGTAGACTAAAGAAGGCTATCTATGGCCTAAAACAAGCCCCACGGGCTTGGTATAATGCTCTGCGTGAACATCTGCTGAAAATGCACTTTGTCAGAACAGAATATGACACCTCTTTATTTGTATGGAAGCATTTGGTTGGAACCATTTATGTGCTTGTCTATGTTGACGACATCATAATCACTGGAAACTATCCATACATGATTAAATTCGTCATCAATTCCTTGGCAGAAAGATTTTCGTTGAAGGATCTTGGCTATTTAAACTATTTCTTGGGTGTTGATGTTAAGCAAGTGCCAGATGGTCTCATTCTTTCTCAATCAAAATACATTTTGGAAATTCTTTTTGAACTAGATATGGACAATTGTAAAGGTGTTTCCACTCCCATGTGTTCTAGTGTACCCTTTCGGGTAGCTAATGGTTCGCCACTAACTGATGCCACGCGTTACCGGCGTACCCTTGGAAAATTGCAGTATTTGTCTCTCACTCGGCCTGACATATCTTATGAAATCAATAAATTATCTCAATTTATGCATACTATGACTGATGAACATTAGAAAGAAGTTAAAAGAGTACTACGATATCTAAAAGAAACCGCAAGTTTAGGACTTCACATCCTTCGCAGCTCTGACTCCAATTTGTATATGTATGCTGATGCCGACTGGGCTGGCGATCCAAATGACAAAATCTCTACATCAGGTTACATACTTTTCTTTGGACCAAATCCAGTTAGTTGGTCGTCCAGAAAATAATGTGCAGTGACACGCTTGTCCACTGACGCAGAGTACAAATCAGTAGCCAATGCACTTGCAGAGATCACATGGGTGTGAAACTTACTTCATGAGTTACATGTCACCATTCTGAAGACGCCAACGATCTACTGTGATAATGTTGGAGTAACTTATTTATCTCACAACCCAGTGTTCCATACCCGTATGAAACATGTTACTGTAGATTTCGCATATTTTCGTGATCAGGTTCACGCTCATCAAGTTCATGTTACTCATACTTATGCTTGTGATCAACTTGCTGATACCTTCACCAAGCCACTTCCTAAATCAGCCTTTATTAGGTGTCGTTCCAAGTTAGACATTGCTGCACCTTACCTAACTTGAGGGGGTGTATTAACTATCTTTATTTACCTTTTGTTACTATCTTTATTTAACTCTTGTTATTAGTTGTTATAGTTTGAATAAGTCTCTGATGGTTGGAGTGTATTTAGGAATAGTTAGTTAGTTGTAGATAGTGTGCAGATAGTGGCCTGCACTTTAGGTGTAGTTAGTTGTATATTCTGTATTTAAAAGCTTGCTTCCAGAGTTAATGTATCATACTTTTGATCTCCTTCTTTGAATCTTTATAGATAACCCATAATCCTTTTATGACATGAGGCCTATTAGTCTCGACAATGTCACATAAAGATTATTACCAAGATTCTTTACAATAGACTAGCTAACCTACTTCCTAAGATCATCTCCCATAATCAAAGTGGTTTCATCAAAGGTAGAGCCATATGAGAGAATTATCTATTTGCTCAAGAGATCATTAGTGGGATCAAGAAAAAGAGATCTGGGGGATAATATCGCTACCAAGTTAGACATGAACAAGGCTTATGATAGGCTTTCCTAGACTTACCTTTTGGCATTATGAGAAAATAGGTGTTTTATGAATAATGGATCTATACAATATGGAATCTTATTTCTAATATATGTTGTTCCATCAATATTACTGGTAAACAAAAGTTTTGTAAAATTTAAAGTAAGGTGACTCTATCTCTTTGTTTTTGTTCATTATTTTTGCTGAAGCTATTTCTAGAGCTTTAAATCACCCCAGGATAACAATGAGTTCTCTGGATTTTCTATGCATAAGAAAAATCCTCAAATTTACCACTTTGCTTATGTTGATAACCTCTTCATCTTTACTTCTAGTAAGGTCAAATATCTTATCATAACCATTCTCTCAAAATACTAAAGATCTTTTGAACAAAAAGTAAACACCACAAAGAGTTGCTTTCTTATTAATCAAAAAATATATCAGAGCATAATCAAAATTATTAATGGACACCTATGGTACAAAAGTTCCTTTTGAATATTTGGAATGTCTTATGTACCTTGGGAAGAAAAATATTGAATAATTCTTAGGAATGATTTCCAAAATTATTAGGAGAACCATAAGTTGACAAAGTTACCTTTTATTTATTGGAAGCAAAACTATTTTGATCAAACATGTCCTATTAGGTGTTTGTAAAATCCCAAAGGATTACTTTGCTAATTTCTTTTGGGATTAGAAGGACGACAAGATGTATATCCGTTGGGTTACTTGAAAAAATGTGTTATCCTACAAAAGATGAAAGATTGGCTATAATACTGCTATGAAACATATTTAAATCTTCCATTAAAATTTATGGTGGCTCTTCAGAATCTGAAACTCTCTCTTGTCTACTTTCCTGAAGATTAAATATTGCAGTAGAAAGCATTTAGTTGGTGGAAAAGGTAAATCTAAGAGCTTTGGACTTTGGAGAAGCCTAATATACATCAAGAATGAAATTGAACCTAGCATCTTATGGGGGATTAACAATGGTAACTTTCTTTCTACCGGGGCAATTAGACAATACTTGAGGAAATTACCAATATATACAATGGTAATATCCACCAGAAAGCCTATATTACTAACTTCATCATTGATAACTCCTAGGATATACAAATCTCCAATAATTCTTGCCTAAACAACTCAGTAGCCAAATCAGAGACATCAAGATTTACAATCCAAAAGAACCTGACTAAATTGTTTGGATAGAATCCGCTAGTAGAAATTTTGAAGTTTTATTAACTTGGAGATGCTTGAAACACATACAAGATATCACTCTTTCTAATAAAAATCTTTTGCATAAGACTTTACCTTTCAATATTTTTATTGAAAAATCCTTAAAAATAGAATTCCTATCGATTACAATGTAAAAAAGAAATGTATTTTTTCTTTTAAGATATGAATGTTGTGAAAATATGGCAATAAGTGTGTGAGCATCTTTTTAGAAGTAATGTCAGCAAGAACATCTGAAATGCGTTCAAGAATCAGTTTAGTTTAAAGGAGTTCAATGGAGGAATCAAGCTAAAGATGATAGGATAGAGGGCTGCTAAAATCCACAATTCTATACATAAGCTAATGACACAAATTATGTCTTCACTCATTAACTGATAATTTGGAAGGCTACTAGATGCAAGAAGAGATATCAAAAAGTCAAGACTTTTTATGCCTAAAGTGGTCCACCTTGTTAGTGTTGATGTTATTACTATCATGCTCAATTAATTTAACCAGATAGATAGCAACATCAGTTGAAATCACATGATGAATATTTGTGATTATGTTTGACCTAAGCTTAAAATTCTTAGAACTGCTAGGACTTTTCCCTCATCTGATATGATTAAACTCACACTGTTGATTGTCCAAAGGCAGTGGTGGTGGGAGAATTTTAAGGGGTCATCATGAGAAATTTATCTTGTCTTTTTCAGCCTCCTTCGGTATTCAAAGTTAGAGTGTTGTGGAGTCTTTGGCCTTGTGTACTAAAATGGATTGTGTAAGGAAAATGATGACAACAAGATCATTGTTGACTTAGATTCCTCATTGATTATCAATTGGGTTATAGGCAAGATGAAACCTCCTTGAAATCTATGACACAATATTGAATCTATACTAAATATGTTTTATTTTTGATGATTCTTACGTGTCAAACTGTTATAGGAAGGCAAACAAGATAGTAAATGTATTATCTAAGGAAGAATCAGAGCTAAAAATGTAAAATATTACTCATCTTATCAAGAACTACCAAGACAAACAAAAATGTACTGCTATATGGACAAACATCAATTTGTTAGCTTCGAAATTCGGGATCCAACTCTTCTGTTATCTTCAATAACAATGGCTAATTTAGGTTTTATTTTATTTTTTGGTAAAGATTGGAGATGATTTTTGGCTGCTAAAAAAAGACTTCAAAATTCGATTAACTCTCCTATTGACCCGCCTAATATGACCCCTTATCTAACCTTACAGTGGCCCCAAAGCTAAAACGGCAGATTTACAACACCATAGTCAAAATAATTTTGAAAAAGCTAAACAAAATCTATAGAAATTTCAAAAAATATCCATCTAAAGAAAGAATATCATGTCACACAAGATCCAAAAATTATCATAACAGAGAAATGCAACAAATAAATATAGCTTTATCTTTCCAAATAAGATAACGGACAACAATTTCCACCACGGTGGAATTGAATTAATCTCAAATTGTACATGTTCACTTTCTCATACATTAAATAAAAAAATACCCCATCCCACCAGCATCAATAGTAGACCTACTATTCCTAATTCATATAAGAAAAATCTAAAGCTCTGTAATAAAATGATTTTATTTATCCAAAAAAAAAATCTAAAGCTTCAAACACGTTCATAAAATATCAGTCCTATACTAATTCAATCAATCACTATCGACCTTTTCTTTCTGCAAGAAAATATCACAACTCCCCTTCCTGTCTCAACATAAAAGAGTAAATATATGAGAAGGTTCTAAATATTACATTGCACCCATATAGCAAAATCATGGACAACTCTTAAAGTCTAAGCTCTTCGTCCATGACTTCGCCCTTTCTTGACCACACCAATTCTGTTAGGGGACTCTATGGTGTATTCTACACAAGTCCCAGCTCTAAATATCATCCGAACATCTTGGATGAAAGTAAGAGTGCAAGATTAAACACTAACTTTCAATGCTATAGTACATGACAAAGAGGTAGTTGTAGTGGTACAAAACCTCACCTACTTAGCTCATGTCGTCTTGAAAGGAATGAGAAAGAAACGAAAACATATAAAAATCAACAGTGACTCCGTTGAATTACCAGCTATCCTAAATCCTTTTTTGATCACCCGCCTGGGTGGAAAATGCCTATATATGCTCAATCCAGGTAGATAGGACCCTACCAATATATCAATCCTTTCTCTTTCAACAACAAATGCAGGAGAATATTAAGGACTAATGTAACTCAAGTACAGGTGATGAAGGCGATCCCATTAATCCACACTCAGACGGGCCGGGCGAGAGCTCAAACATGTATGATCCAAAAAAGTGTAGCTCAACTTCCCAAATACCCCCATAATATGAGTATCCCCCATTCCAAGTAGAATCAAACTTTCAGGAAAGCTTAAACATACAAGAAATAAAAGAAGTGCTGAATTAATGAGAGATACAAGAATAGAAATAACAGTAATTTAGGAAATAAAATATTGGGTTATTGGGTCTTTTTCCCTTCCTATGTGGATAAATGAAGCCCAAGTTGGATCAACCCACTTTTGCCCATAGACCCATTACTATGGGGCATATATATTGATCTTTTTAGGTCCTATTCACCATCACAAAAAGAGAGTTTTCAGCAGCCAAAGAGAGAAAAACAAAGCTGATTTTCGCACCTAAATTCCAGCCACAACTGTCAACTTCAAATTGTGATTCCCGCTTTATTTCTTGTTCGATTGAGATAATTTTTGGACTTCTTGTTCCTATCATATCAATCTTTGATTAGGAACAAACGGATCTTGATTTGGTATCCTGTAGCTCCTATTCTTCATTCTCAAGCAATAGTTGCATTTTTGGTGCTTTCACTCCTTTATTTCTCTAGTGTTTGGTGCTGTGGTTTATGTATTATTTCTTGTTGTTTGACACTTTTTTTGTGGATATTTTGGAGAAAAATATTGTAACTATTTTCTGATTATAGTAGAGGTTTTTTCTCGTGGTTTTTTACTCTTCACACTGAAGGGTTTTCCACGTAAATTTGGTGTCTTGTGTGATTGCCTTTATTCTTGCCCTATCACATTTGTGTGGTAATTCATTTGCTTCCATATTACTTTATTTTTCTTGGTTTTATTGTCTTCTCTTAGTTCAAATTGGAAGGGAAATTTTAGACTTGGGTATTATTCCGCTGCTACCCTGTCGGGCTCTTTGATAGTGCCCCATCTTTCCCAACAAAGTGGTATCAGAACGTTGGTTATTATTGATTGTTGATTTGAATGATAGAGTAAAATATGAGTAAAATGGTGTGTTTGAATGGTTGTAACTATCATACTTAGAAAGGCAAGATGAAAGATTTTCTATTTGTCAAGAAAATGCATCTACTTATGTGTGCGTCTACTAAACCTCAATTCATGACAGATGAGGATTAGGAATTTGAACACTTACAGGTTTGTGATTATATCAGACAATGGGATGAAGATAATGTTAGAAATCATATTAAGAATGAGACACATGCCAGAAGTTTGTGGGACAAGCTCGAGACACTTTATGCTTTGAAAAATGGCAATAACAAGTTGTTCCTGCTTAAGCAATTGATTAATATCAGGTATAAGGAGGGAAGTCCTATTTTTGATCATATAAATGATTTTCAGGGTGTCCTTGACCAGCTGTTCGGAAAAGGTGTAAAGTTCTATGAAGAAATTCAGGGACTTTGGCTTCTTAATACTCTGCCAGACTCTTGGGAGACTCTTCGAGTTTCTTTAACTAATTCTGCTCCCGGCTGTGTTTAACTATGGAATATGTTAAGAGTGATGTGTTGAATAAAGATATGAGAAGAAGATCTCAGGTCTCATCTTCTTCATCTTCATACTCTGATGTTTTGGTTACTAAAGAGAGGGAGAGAAACAAGTACAGAGGTCCAAATGATAGAGATAAAATTAGAAGCAAGTCAAGGTCCAAATTGAAGAATGTTACATATGACTATTGCAACAAAAAGGGCATATCATGAAATATTATTACAAGTATAAGAGAGATATGAGACGACAAAAGAACGAAGGCGATAATAAAAATCATGTTGCAGTTGTTGCTAATGATGATCTTCTTGTTGCTTGTGGTGAGAATGCCATCAATCTTGTTCGTGATGAGTCTAGCTGGTTTGTGGATTCTAGTGATACTTCTCATGTTACGCCAAAGAAGGAATTATTTTCTTCTTATACTCCAGGTAATTTTGGAATGTTGAAAATGGGCAATAATGATGAAGTTAAAGTACTTGGTATTGGTACTGTTTGTTTGAAAAGTAATAATGGGTTCCAAACTAGTTCTCAATAATGTCAAACATGCTCCAGATATTCGCTTGAATTTGATTTCTGTAGGGAACCTTGATGATGAGGGTTATGTTAACACCCTTGGTGCTGGCCAGTGGAAGCTTACTAGAGGTTCAGTGATTGTGGCTCGAGGTGACAAGTTGTCTAACTTGTACGTATTTCAGGGCTCTACTTCTAGAGGCTTGATAAACTTGGTGGAGAATGATACTTCATCAGAGTTGTGGCATAGAAGGTTGAGTCATATGAGTGAGAAGGGGATCGATAGTTTGGCTAAGAAAAATTTAATTTCTGGAGTGAAACAAGCAAAGTTGAAGAAATGTGTTCATTGCTTAGCCAGTAAACAAAAAAAAGTTTCTTTTCAGAGTCATCCGCCTTCAAGAAAGCTTGATTTGTTGGAGTTGGTGCATTCTGATTTGTGTGGTCCTTTTAAAGTAAGGTCTCATGGTGGTGCACTTTACTTTGTGACTTTTATTGATGATCATTCTCGCAAACTCTGGGTATTTTCTTTAAAGTCCAAGGATCAAGTACTTGATGTATTCAAAGATTTTCAGGCCTTGATTGAGAGACAGACAGGGAAGAAATTGAAATGCACCCGTTCAGATAATGGTGGTGAGTATATTGGTCTTTTTGATAGATATTGCAGAGAAAAGGGTATTCGACATCAGAAAACTCCTCCAAAAACTTCTCAGTTGAATGGTTTAGCAGAGAGGATGAACAAAACTCTAGTTGAGAGGGTTAGATGTATGCTTTTAGATGCTAAGCTGCCAGATTCCTTTTGGGCAGAAGCACTTAATACTGCTGCTTATGTTATCAATTTATCTCCTACTATTGCTTTAGATAGTGATGTCTCTGACAGAGTTTGGTCTGGTAAGAATGTTTCTTATGATCATTTTAGAGTCTTTGGGTGTAAAGCTTTTGTGCATATTCCTAAAGATGAAAGGTCAAAGTTGGATGTTAAAACTAGGCAGCATATCTTCATTGGTTATGGTCAAGATGAATTTGGCTATTGTTTCTATGATCCAATTAAGAAGAAACTTGTTAGAAGCCGTGATGTTGTGTTCTTTGAAGACCAAACAATTGCAGATTTTCATAAAGCTGAGAAGGTTGATTCTCAAAGTAGTAAGAGTCTAGTTGATGTTGATCCAGTTCCTTTGACTACTACTTTCGAAGAAAATCTTCATGATGAAGAAAATCAAGTTGATAATGAAGATGATGATCATGTTCAGAATGAACAGCATGATGTTGTTGATGCTCTAGTGCAAGTTGATATGGTTGATCAGCAACCAGTTGTTGATGTTCTAGAGAGTTCTCTCAGATGATCTACTGGAGAGAGAATACCTTCATCTCGTTATTCTCCCAATGAGTATATACTCTTGACTAACGGGGGAGAACCTGAGAGTCTTGATGAGGCCATGGAAAGTGAATAAAAAAAAGTGGTTTGATGCTATGGAAGATGAAATTAAATCTTTGCATGATAATCATGCCTTTGATTTGGTTAAGCTGCCTAAAGACAGAAAAGCTTTGAAAAATAGGTGGGTTTTTCGGGTGAAGCATGAAGATGATAACCCAGTTCCACGGTACAAGGCTAAATTGGTTGTGAATGGATTTAACCAAAAAAAAGGGAGTTGATTTTGATGAGATATTCTCTCCAGTTGTGAATATGGCATCTATTCATGTGGTTCTAGGCTTAGCTGCAGTCTAGATTTAGAGGTTGAGCAAATGGATGTTAAAACTGCTTTTCTCCATGGTAACTTAGATAAAGAAATTTATATGGAGCAACCCGAAGGTTTTGAAGTCAAGGAAAAAGAGAATTATATTTGCAAATTGAAGAAGAGTTTGTATGGTTTGAAACAAACTCCTAGGCAGTGGTATAGGAAGTTTGGTTCCTTTATGAGTCAGCTGGGCTTCAAGAAGACTACTTCAGACCATTATGTTTTTGTGAAAAAATTCTCTGATGGTGACTTTATTATTGTGTTGCTTTATGTTGATGACATGCTTGTTTTTAGTCATAATGCTTGCATGATTCAAAAGTTAAAGCAAGAGTTGAGTAAGTCTTTTTCTATGAAAGACTTAAGACCAGCAAAGCAGATTCTTGGCATGCAGATTGTCCGTGATAGAAAGGCCAAGAAGTTGTGGTTATCACAAGAGAAGTACATTCAGAAAGTACTTCGAAGGTTTAACATGGACAAGGCTAAGGTTGTTAGTACACCTTTAGCTATGCACTTTAAGTTGAACACGAAACAGTGTCCTTCCAGTGATGATGAGAAGGAAGATATGAAAAAAGTTCCTTATGCTTCAGCTGTTGGTAGTTTGATGTATGCAATGGTTTGCACAAGACCGAAAATTGCTCATGCTGTTGGTGTTGTTAGTCGTTTTCTTTCTAATCCGGGAAGAGAACATTGGAATGCTGTGAAGTGAATTATGAGATATCTTTGTGGCACTTCTAGTCTGAGTTTGTGTTTTGGTACAGGGAAGCCTATTCTTTATGGTTATGCTGATTCATATATGACCGGTGATGTTGATACTCGCAAGTCTATTTCAGGGTATTTGGTTACTTTTACAGGGGGAGCTGTGTCTTGGCAATCTAGATTGCAAAAATATGTTGCTCTATCTACTACAGAAGCTGAGCTTATTGCTGCCGTTGAAGCTTGTAAAGAATTGCTTTGGATGAAAAGATTCTTGGGGGAACTTGGTTGTGCTCAAGAGAGGTATGTACTCCATTACGACAGTCAAAGTGCCATATATCTTGACAAGAATTCTATATTTCATGGTTGGTCTAAACACATTGATGCGAGATACCATTGGATTCGGGATATGTTGGATTCTAAGTTGCTTGAACTTGAGAAGATTCATACGGATGATAATGGTTCCGACATGATAACTAAAGCTTTGCCAAGAGGGAAGTTTAAAGATTGTTGCATGATCGCCGGGATGGCGGTCTCCTTCACATAGTTGGGAGGGGGAGAATTGTTGGATTATTGAGTCTTTTTCCCTTTCTATGTGGATAAATGAAGCCCAAGTTGGACCAACCCACTTTTGCCCATAGACCCATTACTATGGAGCATATATATTGATCTTTTTAGGTCTTATTCACCATCACAAAAAGAGAGTTTTTAGCAGCCAAAGAGAGAAAAACAAAGCTGATTTTCGCACCTAAATTCCAGCCACAACTGTCAACTTCAAATTGCTATTCCCTCTTCGTTTCTTGTCCGATTGAGCTAATTTTTGGACTGCTTGTTCCTCTCATCTCAATCTTTGATTAGGAACTGATGGAACTTGATTTGGTGGCCTGTAGCTCCTGTTCTTCATTCCCGAGCAGTAACTGTATTTTTTGTGCTTTCACTCCTTTATTTCTTTAGTGTTTGGTGTTGTGGTTTATGTATTGTTTCTTGTTGTTTGGCACTTGTTTTGTGACCATTTTGGAGAACAATATTGTAACTATTTGGTGATTATAGTGGAGGTTTGATCCCGTGGTTTTTTACTCTTCACACTGAAGGGTTTTCCACGTAAATTTGGTGTCTTGTGTGATTGCCTTTATTCTTGCCCTATCACATTTGTGTGGTAATTCATTTGCTGTCATATTACTTTGTTTTCCTTGGTTTGCTTGTCTCCTCTTAGTTCAAATTGGAAGGGAAAGTTTAGACTTGGGTATTCTTCCGCTGCTACCCTATCGGGCTCTTTCATAGTGCCCCTGTCTTTTCCAACATAAAAGTGATAACATTCAAAGAGAGATTCGTTAAAAAACATTCATCCTTATTTGTCCACCAAATCTTTTGAAAAGCTTTGTAGATATATGAATACCTATGACTCCAACAATATCAAAATTTGTTGTAGTAATGAACCCAACACCTAGAGATCGGTCAAGAAACCCTGCCAATGTTAGAGAGAACATTCTAGTGATAGTAACACTAGCTGTGAATAGATCTATGAATATAATAATATGAAACGGTAAAGGTTATAATGTCCTATATTTTGGGAGAAATTTTAGAGCCCTAGTAAACTAGCATAAGCCTAATGTATAGTAGTTGCCCTGATGGAAGCAAAAATGCAGGAACATAAAGTTCGTCTCGATGATTGTCTATTTACAAAAATGATTCAACGACCAGTAACTATTGAGAATTTGAGTGGTATTGTTGTTCGTTGGGATGATAACATTATGGAACTGGGCGACATTGCTGTTACTGATCAGGAGATTCATGTTATGATTAAGATATATTCAAAGAATTGAATTATGGTAGTTAAAATCTCAGAAGTACGTGTCTGTACTTGACGGCTACCAAGTCTAACTGCATATCTAAATGTATGAAGTTTGAATTGGTCAAAGATTGACATTATAGACTTGATATTCTCATATATCAGACCGTATATTTAAAGTTTACAACTTAAAATCCGCCAATTTCAATTGTAGTTTCACAAGTCTGAATTCGATTCTAAAGCAGCTAAATGGTAAGTACTTAATAGAGAAAATTACAGAAAATAGTATACTTAAGACTATAATTATAATAAATAGTAATACTTTTGTGAAATTACAGTTTATAGCAAGAGTAATATTATTTTATTCATTAACTAGGCAAGTGCATGTTTTACTCTCACTACTTTATATTTTTCTCATTTTCACTCCACTATTTCACCTTCCCCAAATATAGTCATATCTTTTACCCTTTTTTTTCATCTTATTTTTTTATTATTTTATTTTTTTATTTTTTTATTTCCACTTTATTTTCTCTCTTCTATTTCTCTTTTTTTTTTGTTTTTCCTTTTTCATATTCGAAAATAATTATTTTCATAATCTTCAAGATTTCAATATAAAACATCATTACCTGTCTTTTACTCTCTTATATCTCTAACTTTTTTTCTTATTAGTTTTTTTTCATCTTATTTTTTATCTTTTTTTTTTTTTTTCTTTTCACTTTATTTTCTCTCTTCTATTTCATTTTTTTTTTCTCATATCTTTTTTTTCTTTTTCTATTTTCGTTTTGTTCTTCTTTTTTCTATTTTATTTTGTTTTTTTTCTTTTATTTTTATACTTCTATTTCTCTTTCTTCCTTTTTTTTTCTTTTTCACTTCTCTTTTTTTCGTTTTTCTTTTTCTTTTTATATTGTTGTTTTTATCTGTTTTTTACTCTTCTATCTCTAACTTTTATTTTGAAAAGACAAATATGTATATCACATACACATATTTAAAAAACATACAAAATACATAGCTATACAGATCTCGATATGTATTTCAGTACAAAACATGCATATGTATTTACGAAATACATATCATATTCATATTAAACAGTAAAAAACATAACTATATTATATATCTTCATATGTATTTGTGAAATACAAAGGTGACTCATATAAAATAATAATATACATATGGATCAGGTATGTATTCTGTAAATACATATGCAGAGCTATATGTATTTTATACGGTGTTGGGTTTGTCTTTGAACTGTACATACTATGTCATTTTAGAGGGTAACATATGTACTTATTTATTTTCTTTTACTGTTTAATATATGTATCATATATTTTTTTATTACCTATATGTATATGTATATAATTGTCATTTTTGTTATAGAGATTTTGTGTCCTATATGTTTATATATACATGTGAGTCAGATATGTATTTCTGTAAATACATATGTAGATATATATGTATGTTTTTTACTGTAAATTCATATGCAGATCTGTATGTCTATTTATTTTATATTTTTTTGAAATATGTATATATGATATAGATATTTGTCTTTTAAAAATAAAAGATAGAGATAGAAGAGTAAAAAAAAAAAAAAAAAGAAAAGAAAAAGAAAAAATCAAAAAAAAAAAAGAAGTGAAAAAGGAAAAAAAATAAGAAAGAGAAATAAAAACTAGAAATAGAAGTGTAAAAACAAAAGCAATTTTTTTTTTTAAAAAAAGAAGAAAACGAAAAAAAATATGAGAAAAGTAAAAAAAAAGAAAAAGAAAAGTAAAAAAAAAAGGAAAAAAGAAGAAGAAAAGTAAAACAGAGAAAATAAAGTGGAAAGAAAAAATAGAAAAGAATTTTTTTTTAAAAAAAAATGAAAAAACAAACAAGAAAAAATAGTTAGAGATATAAGAGAATGATGTTTTGAAATTTTGAAGATCATACAAATAATAATCTTCATATTTGAGTTTGATTTGGAAAAGGAATCTACTAATTTAAATAAAAGTAATTTATGGAAATTTAATTAGATTTGATAATTATTCCTTATTTAACTCAATTAATTTGAGTAAAGCAAGGGCAGTATATCTTGTTGTATATGTATTTTTATAGCAACAGTTTACTTAAATACAAAATACAATTTGCTATTTTTCGTAATTATGAAATCGTTGATATAAAAGTTACAATTAAGACTCTACAGTTGCTATTTCTGAAATTTTCCCTACTTAATAATTCCTTGAGTTTAAATTTTGCACACTATCACAAATAAAATATTCTATACTGTTAGATCAATTTGACTTGCTATTGCACACATTATCTAATTTTTTACATAAAACTTGAAAAAAAAAAAGTTGACTAATCTGAAATAGCAAATCAAACTTGGCTGATAGTGTGTAATATTTTGTACACGCTAAATTCAAATGTATGATTGTCTCAAAATAATGGTTCTCCAAATGGATATATGTGCATTTGGGCCCCGCCCCTTTTTTTATGGAATATGTTCATTTTATTTGGAACAAAATTAATTTTTATAAACTGTTAGCTAAAAAATAAATGCTATCAAATCTCTTGAAGATAGAAACAGTAATTGCCCATATATAAAAATAGAATAATGCACAAACAGAATAAAAGAAATTATAAATACGTATATAAAGTAGTTACATTTGGAGTTCATTGATGGAGTGATGAATGCAGCAAGGAAGAAAGCCAATCATGTAAATCAAGTTGCACCTAATTAAAGACATGAACATCCTCTTCAACATGCATGGGATCACATAATGCAAGTATGCATAGTTTTCTTAATGGAAAATCCTGAATTCTATGTTCACTTATGGACCAATTAATAATCCACTGTATGGTTACAGTACTGTTTCTTTGACTGTTTTGTTGGTGGGGACAGCAAATGGTCTACTCTTCTTCCTCATTTCCTATGGTTTGGCCACGTACTGTTTCTATGTGTGATTTCAGAAAACTGTCTCATACACAACTCACACCTGTCATTTGATTTCTATTTCTTGGTAGTGTATGTATGTATTAACAAATCAAGGAAAACATTAAATGAAGTTTTTGTTGATCCGGCGGGTACAAAATCTGTATGCTTTCTATACAAATTTTAAACTAAATTCAAGAACAAGTTTTTAAGAACTATAATAAAGTTTAACACCTTCAACGTAAGTTTAGATGATCATAATCAAATGAACTATCAAATGAAGTGGTTATCAACTATTAAGAAATGAGGATGAAGCACAAATTTAACAACCAAGTCCACCGAATTCACGGTGTGTCCTTAAGAAATTTATTCTCCTCAAGTATCCGAGGTTATGGAATCTTTCCTCTCAGAATAAAATGATTCACTTTCTGAAAGTAGCGGTACGTCAAACTTTCAGAAACTTCGAACGCACTCAACAATTTGATGATCACAAGAGAGTTTTTAAGAAGAAGAAGAAAAATATATTCAACTCTAAAAACATAAAAAAAAAATTACCTGAGGAAAAATTCAGGAATTTATAGTTATTAAGGTATTGCTTCATGAAAAGAAGCAATGGTTCAGAAAGGTGCACCCCTTCATAAAGGTGCAACTCTTCCGAAAGGTGCAATTCTTCGAAAAGTCACAACGTATTTAAAAGGTCATAACCATTCAATCCAAAAAGATACCTATTCAAATTGTATCATTTCTCTTAGTGTCTTTCCAAAAAAATATCATATTTTTATTTTTCATTCGCGCCTCTTAATAACCCAACAGTTTTCACTTGTTTCACAGTAAGGATGTGGTTGTAAAGGAGGAAAATAAGTGATTTTCTTATTAATTTTTATGTTTGATTAAAGAAAAATTTGTCTCAAAAGTATTTAGGTATAATCTAAATAAATACTATGAAATTGATTCCTGAGCAAGTTTGAGGTCGGGAGTTAGGTCATGATTTGAGGTCGGGGTTGGAAATCAGATCTCATGCTAAGGTTAGAATTGGGTGTAGCTCGGGGAGTCAGAGGGAAAGTCGAGTCACAGGTCGGGGTCGAGAGTCAATTTTTGGATAAAGGTCGGGGTTGGGAGTCGGGCCTTGGCCAAGGTAAAGGATCGGAGTTAGGAGTTTGGTCTTGGCCCTGGTCGGGTTCAGGTAGGAGGTGAGCCCTATGTCGAGGTTAGGATTCAGGTCTCAGTAAGTGTCGTGGTCAGGATGGAGAGTTAGTTAATGATTTAAGGTCGGATCCTACTATCAACCTCGACAATAAACCTAACTCTTGACCCAAATGCTTGGCCCTAACCTTGAGCTAGGACTCGACTCACAATCCTGACCTGGGACCCCATATCTCACCTTGAATCGGGACCCAACTTTCGACCTTGTCCCAAGACCCGGGACCCGAGATGATCTCGCCTCAAATTGAAACCCAACTCTCGAACCTGATCCTGATTCGAGTTGGATCGAGTTCCAATCCCGATCAGGGTTAGGAATTGAGCTCCTTGTCTGGGTTGGGACTGAGGTTTCAAGTGTGGGTATCAGTCGGAGTGGGTTATGGGTGGAGATCAAGTGTCGGATCTTGGTATAGGTTGGGGTAGAGAGTGGAAGGGAATACATTTTTAAAAATTGTATTCTTTATTTTATGCATGAAAGTCTTTTTCCATTAGACGAAAATAAGTTTATGTAACAAATATTTAAGTCAATTAAATATGAGAAAAATGAAGACAATATTTTCTGTCCTATAAACATACCCCAATCCTTATAGTTAACAAATCAAACGAGTAAATTTCATCCATGGTCACTTAGTTTTGTGTTTATTACATAAAAGTCACTTTTCTTTCATTCATTACACAAAAGTCATTTTACTTTGCTCCAGCCATCACAAAAGTCACTATGAACAGATTTTACGATAATCCCACCGAAAAAATGATATTATCACCTTAATTAGTTCTTAATTTTAGTTTAAGAGAATATAATATATTACCCATATCTTGACCGTTTTTATATGTGCCCAACCCAATTTTCCTTATGGATTACATAACATAAGAGTACCAATTTCTTAATAGATTAGGCTACCTATGAAGACTATTTTCATAAAAAAAATTGATTGATACTTTTATGAAATTAAAATTATATTATACTTACATATAAGGGAGGATATCAAAATTTGGTAGTCCTTGTTATGACGCTATTGTAGTTTTAATTTTCTTAAAATACTCTAAAATTGAAACATGCATTGGTAAATTATTTTTCTCCTCCACAATTATGACATGTAGTTGATAAGATTATGGTAATTTTAATTTTGTAAAAATCCTCTAAAATTGTGACATGTGATTTGTAAATACTTTTCTCATCTAAAATTGTGACATGTAGTTGATAAAATTACTTTTCTCCCTCTAAAATTGTGACATGTTGTTGATAAAATTACTTTTCTCTCTCTAAAATTATGACATGTAGTTGATAAAATTATTTTTTTCATACATTTTTTTTCTTGCCACTTGGGCCTTTGCATGGTATATCATAATAATATGATAAACTACTCTATTTATTGAGTTTTTCTTTGTGTTTTTAATTATTTGACTAATCGATTAATTCTCTTAGAAGTTTTCATTATAATATTCAATTTCTGATAAATTACATATTATTTAATTAATTCAATTGATAAATATAAAAATTAAATATTCAATAATTTATTTTATCTATTAAATTACTTATTTTATGAATTTTATTAACACAACTATCAATGACATTATTTGTATAAATTTTGACAATACTTATTCGATAACAAAATTAAAAAGGTTCTATTTAAAAACTATCTTTAGCATGTTGATTTATATTCAAGGAATTAAAATAATCTTAAAAAATAATATTATACACGTATTTTTATTTTATGTGTGTTTGAAGAATTTATCTTGTTTATTACTCTTTTTCGATGCATCTTTTTGGCAGATGAGTGCAATATTATGAAATATTTCATAAAAATGTCAACCAATTTTTTTTTAATGAAAAGTCTTCATTAGATAGTCTAATCTATTAAGAAATTAGTACTCTTCCTTTTAAATAATCCATAAGAAAAATTGGGTTGGGCATATATATAAAAGGTCAAGATATTGGGAATATATTATATTTTCTTAAATTTAAATTAAGAACTAATTAAGAAATTGGTATTCTTCCTTTTAAATAATCCATAAGAAAAATTGGGTTGGACATATATAAAAAAGGTCAAGATATGGGTAATATATTATATTTTCTTAAATTTAAATTAAGAACTAATTAAAGTTGACACATCATGTTTTTGGTGGGATTATTGTAAAATTCGGTCATAGTGACTTTTGTGATGGCCGGAGCAAAGTAAAATGACTTTTGTATAATGAATGAAAGAAAAAATGACTTTTGTGTAGTAGTCACAAAGCTAAGTAACCATGGATGAAAATTTCCTCCAAATCAAACAAACTATATTCTTATATAGAAAATCAATCAAACTATTTAAATGCATTGATTTTTTTTTTTATCCAATGTCACGAAGTATCAACTAGGAATTAAAATTCGAACCAAAAAAACTATGAATTAAATATAGTTGAATATATTTGACTTAAAAATTCTCGGTAGGACGCTGAATCATATAGTATCAAGAGGGTTTGGGCCACAGGTGGCAAAAGAGTTTTAAAATGAGGTGTAGGTGACACAAGTCTTAATTATTAGTTGGAGGTGACAATTACTTTATTATGGATTAAGAAAGTTGGGGAAGTTTGAAAATAACCTACAAGTTTTTAAATTTACACTTTGATCCCAATGTATACCTAAAATAACTAGAAACAGAGGAAAAAAGGTGCCTTTCTCTATCTTCTAATCTAATGTTGTTTTCTCTCTCTTAGCGATTTTTGTTGTTCATTGTTTGTATTTCTGCCGCTTTATTCATTATCTTCTGCTTCATTATCATCATCTTCTACTTCATTATCATCTTCATTTTCTTCTTGTCGACCATTTGTTGTTGTTGTTAGTACAATGCTACTGCTGCGATCTGACCAATTTCTTAGGTCAAATTTTGTTTACTACATCACTTTCCACTTTGGCATTACTTCATAGGTGACTTTGGTAAGTAAAATTATGATTTTTATTCGTATTTTTCATCTGGGTAGACTTCTATTTTTCCAATAATGGATATAACCCCAATCATGAATCCAGCATAAGTGCCTACAATTTAAACAGATCAATCATCTAGTGCATCAGATGAGTAATCTGTTGCATCAGACGTATTATCTGTTGTATCAGGATGTTTATCTGTCATAGGTGACTTTGGTAAGTAAAATTATAATTTTTATTTGTATTTGTCATCTGGGTACACTTCTGTTTTTTCAACAATGGATAGAACCCCGATCATAAATCCAGCATAAATGCCCACAATTTAAACAGATCAATCATCTGGTGCATCAGATGAGTAATCTGTTGCATCAGGAGATTTATCTGTTGCATCAGACTGTTTATCTGTTGCATCAGACGTATTATCTGTTGCATCAGACGTATTATCTGTTGTATCAGGATATTTATCTGTTGTACTAGACTAATTATCTGTTGCATCAGAATGTTTACCAGTTGCACCAGACTAATTATCTGTTGCAACGAATGATTAATCTGTTTGAAACAACATAAATCAACCCTTGCCACAAACCCAACAGATAACCAATATGTTTCAACTCTAGCTATAGCTACTGGATTCAAAATTATTCCTTACGTCCAATTACCCTTCCCAAATTTCCTAATTCAATTTTTCATTTTACTTGTTTTTTTTCATTAATGAAGAAAAGATTAAAAAAAATTCATGTTTTACCCTTTGCATTAATCACTTTTTCTTCAAATTAAAATGAAAACATTATTTAATAGGGAGATTATACACCGACCGACGTTAAAAACTTTCTTCTCTTATGAAATTTTGATTGAATAACAAACAATGGTTATTTCAAACACATCTACTATCCCACTAACTGATCAGTGGGTTATGGTAAACTAGACACGTTATTAATTATTTTTCTTAATCAATGTGGCATCTCAATTTGGGATGAGTAATTTGAGACGGAGGGAGTATGAATTAAAACGTCAGAGCCAAGCAAAGCAACAAACTAGTCATCTGTTGAAACAAACTATTTATCTGTTGCATCAGACTTCTTATCTGTTGCAACATGAGTAATCTGTTTTGAACAACACATCAACCCCTGCCACAAACCCAATAGATAAATCTTGCTATTGCTATTGGATTCTAAATTATTTTTTTTTACATCGAATCGTCGACATGTTTGTTAAGAAGATAATAGACAGAATAAAAAATAAATATGGATTAAAACGTCAAAGATCAAACATAATTTATTTATTAAACAAAAAACAAATAAAAATATATATAATAGACTAAAAGAAAAATAATAATCTAATTATTATTATTATTATCATCATCATCATTGCCAGCCGGCCAATCTTCAACCGGAAGTAGCAAGGCCCTCCTCAACCTACGTTTCTCGTAGAGCATTCTTGCTCTAACTCCTTCCAGTTCCCATTGCAGATCACGAACTTAATTCCGAAGTTCATTCATGGCATCTTGCAAAAAAGCAACATCCCACACTGGGTCAACCATAATCTTATCTTCTAGAGTGTAATATGAAAGACGAGATGCAATAAATAAATAGAGTGTAGTTGAATGAACGATTGAGTAAGGAGGGACCTATTTATAGAGGATTGAATTTGAATGAGAGGTAAAAAGGCGCGACTATTCACCTCCACACATTAATTACATTTTTGATTAAATTAAGAAAATAAATATTGTGATATAAGTCATGACTTTTCAGATTATTATTATTAATTAGTTCTTTCGAAGAACCATTTTTATTGAGTTGTGGCAACAAATTCTATATCTATTGTATTAGATAACACATCTGTGACAACAAATATATTATCTATTGCAACAAATATAAAATATGTTGCATCAGATAACCTATCTGTTACAATATATAATCTAACTGTTCACCTCCATTTATTAATTACATTTTTGATTAATGTGAAAAGTAATGACTTAATTAAATTAAGAAATATTGTGATAAGTCATAACTTTTCAGATTATTATTATTAATTAGTTCTTTCCAAGAACCATTTTTATTGAGTTGTGACGACAGATTCGATATCGGTTGCATAAGATAAATCATCTGTGACAACAAATATATCATCTGTTGCAACAATAGTGAACCTGTTGCATCAGATAATTTATTTGTTGCAACATATAATCTACTTTTTTTAAAAAAATAACTGTCATCATATCATTAATCAAAATTTGCTTACTTTTTTATTTTATATATATAAAAAAACACCTTTTCAAATTTCTTAATAAAATAATAATCATTTTATTATATAATAAATGATTTTAAAAAATAAATTCAAAATCAAAAATGGTGAAAGGTCACGATCAGTGATTAAAATTGTGGTTACAAATTGTGTTTATCATTTATTTCCTTATTATTTATTTACAAAATACTTTTCATATTGAATAATCGGAAAGTCATGTCCTTTTCTTTTCAACCTCTCAATAACAACAATAATTTTTTTTTTATTAATAACCTCCAGGTGCAACATATGATCGATCTGTTGTAGCAGATTAACCTCTGTAGACACAAATTGCTCCTCAATCCTTACCACCAACCGTCGACATGTTAAGAACAAGGAATAAACAAAATGATTATTATTAAATACTAAATAAGAATTAAAAATTCAAAGTCGACAACAAAATGAAATGAATGTTTATAGATTTTTGAATCCCTTGGGTAGATCCGATATACAAAAGGAGGAAAGTACATACATGCGCTAAAATAAAAAATATTACCTAATTATTATTACTACTACTATTATTATTATTGTCAATCAGACATTTTTCATCCAGCAGCCTTGCTCCGAAGTCAGCTAAATCTCTCTGGAGTTCATCAAACTGCCTTTGAAGTTCACGCAAGGAATCGATATGAATATTCTTGTACGAATTTGGATCATCCATATTTGTAAGGAGGGACCTATTTATAAATTATTGTATCTTGGAAAGAAAAGAAAATTACTTTAAAATAAATCTAACAGATGGGTAATCTGTTGCAAAATATATTCTTTCTGTTAAATAACTTACAACATACTGGCAATCTTTTGCAACAGATGTATATATCTATTTGATTTCTGCAATAGGTTGATCAACTGTCATGACAGATGTCTCCAATTATTTGACAATATAAACAGATGTGTCATCTGTTGCAATTAGCTAATCATCTGTTTATTCAATTTAAGCCATAAATGGACTAGGAAAAATAAGGTGCGTGCAGCTGGATCCACTATCATATGTGTGGGAGTTAAGTATATATTACTGATAAGGTCACCGGGATAACACACATAAAGTACAATATTTTTGTGAATGCAGTTTTTAACCGATTAGGCATTGATCATTCAAACAAGATCCTGTATTGTACCGTTAAGTTTGATGGGTTCGAAATTGATAAGGCTGAGGACCTTATGAAGATGGTGCAGATACCCTGTTACGAATTACTGACGGTTGTTGCTTGTGTTTATGCGTATCAAGTTTTAAGAAGGGATCAATATTTGTCGTCACTGCAGAGATTCAATAGCGATTGGACTAACTTTTAGGTGCATTGTACCCTTAGAGGGCCTTTGAAGCTTAGCACTGTATCTAACAAGAACGAAAAACCAATATAGTTATTTCCCTGACCAAAATTTATATGGTTGGGTTGCTCACTCGGAGTTATGATTATATGCCAGAAGGTGCGGTAGGAGAATGCTTTCGAGGAAAAAAGGGTGGTTGATGGAAGACTATATCATTTGAGAGCTAATTGAAGAAGATACATAGGGTAGAAAGTAACTTCTAACGAATCTGGCCGATGGAATTATCTTAACAGATGCGAAATCTGAATCAAGTGCAAATATGAAAGTGTATCCGGTAATGTAATTTCTTTTGTTGTGTCTCTGAAAGAAAAATAATGCAGATGGACACTTTGCTAGGGAGCTACGTGGTCGGGATTATCACCTAGGTAGAAAATAGGAGAAGAACAACAAAGCAGCCTCACGGGCATCGAGGGTTGAAATGATGTTCAACGAGTCTATTTTAACTGCAGTTGTTGTTGGCGTAAATTTTCTAGGTTCGCTGAACATCATTTCAACCCTCGATGCTCGTGAAACTGCTTTGTTGGTCTTCTCCTATTTTCTACCTAGGTGATAATCCCGATCACGCAGCTCCCTAGCAAAGTGTCCATCTGCATTATTTTTTTCAGAGACACAACAGACGAAATTACATTACCGGATACACTTTCATATTTGCACTTGATTCCGATTTCGCATCTGTTAAGATAATTCCATCGGCCAAATTTGCTAGAAGTTACTTTCTACCCTATGTCTCTTCTTTAATTAGCTCTCATATGATATAGTCTCCCATCAACCACCCTTTTTCCCTCGAAGGCATTCTCCTACCGCACCTTCTGGCATATAATCATCACCCCGAGAGAGCAAACCAACCATATAAATTTTGGACAGGGCAATAACTATATTGTTTTTTAGTTCTTATTAAATGCAGTGCTAAGCTTCGAAGGCCCTCTAAGGGTCCAATGCAACCTAAAAGTTAGTCCAATCGCTATTGAATCTCTTTACAATGACACAAAAACTAGACCCCTTCACAATGCTTGACAAATAAACATGAGCAACAACCGACATTAAATCTTAACAGGGTATCAGAGCCATATTCATGGTCCCTTAGCCTTATCAGTTCAGACCTACCAATCTTAACTGTAAAATTGCAGACATCTTGTGTGAACGATCTATGACTAATCAGTAAAAATAGCATTCACAAAATCAGTGCACTCTATGTGTGTTTCCACGATAATATTATCAGTAATACATACCTCCCACATATGAAGTGGTTCCATTTGCAAGCAACTTATTCCTCCAAACCCATCTTTACTGCAACCTTTGCGATAGTCCGACAAAAGTTGATCAACTGTCAGTTCTTTGTATCTACAAAGAAGAGGAAAAAGATTGATGTCACAAAAATAACATTATCCATCTGTTGCATCAGATATGGAGTCTGTTGCAACAGATATGGAGTCTGATGGAATACATCAAACTAGACTTTCTGGTAGTTTGATTTTTTCCAACAGTTTCTCCATCTGTTGCAACATCAACAACAACATAAACATCAACAACAAAAAAATAACAACATTTGTTCCAACAACATCATCAACAATAAAGAAGCAACATCCTTTGTTCCAGAACCATCAACAACACCACACCACAAGTTCTAACAACTCCAACCCTACCAACAATATCAATAACTGCATCAACAATGAAGAAACAAACAAAATACATACAAAAATAAATTGATACTGCCAATAAGGATTTTAAACTTCTCCCAACAGATGACTTTTTTCGCATATTATAATAAAAATTCTCGGTTTGTTTATTCAATACTTAAAAGTTTCTTCAAATTTTTTAAATAAATATGATATGGGTAAATAGTAATTAAATAAAAAACAGATGTAAATAACTTGCAAAGAAGAAGACGAGAATGAAAGAACAATAATGAACCATACCTTAATATAAAAAAGGGAATCAAAACAAAAATTTTAGTCGAGAAAAAAGATGGATCGATTTAGATCCGAAAAGATCTTTATGAGAAGAGAAGAGAAAAGAGAGAAAAAAGGCTGTAACGCTAAAGAGGAGAGAAAGAAAAAGATGAGAGTTGAATAAAATAAATTACAGTTGAAAGAAGAGATGAGATAATTTCTATAGATGTATTGTGTACGTAGACGTGAGGGTTTTCAATACTCATTAACTAATATTAATTAATTTCATTAATAATTTGAGGGGCACGAGGAAGACTAAGACTAGTGACATTGAAAAGACAAGACAAGACTGCTCAAAGAACTCACTTTTGAGATATCCAAGAAATATTTTTTACCGCCTTTAGTAGTAACTACTACTACTTGATATTATCTACTCAAACCAGAAGCTTGCTTTAAAATTAAAAGAAAAAAAAAGTTTTTCAAACAGATATGTCATCTGTTGCAACATATATAAGTATCTGTTTAGAGATCCAAACAACTAAGTCATGTGTTACAACAGATATAAATATCTATTTAAAAATCCCAAAAGCTCAGTCATCTGTGACAACAGATGAAAATATCCATTTGATAATTAATTAAATCAGATATGTCATTTGTTACAATAGATATAAATATCTGTTTGAAAATTTCCAACAGCTCAGTCATCTGTCACAATATATGTAAATTTTTATTTGATAATTAAATCAGATATGTCATCTGTTGCAATAAATATGAATACCTATTTGAAAATTTTCAACAGCTCAGTCGTTTGTTGCAACAGATTTCATTACAATTGATTTAGATGGAACTAGGGATGAAAAAATGAGATCGCAAGGTCAACTACAAATCTAATAGAGTCTTTTCAATTGCATGGCGTTGGTTTGCGTTCATCCCGACCCGAGTCATCGATCGATCACTCTGAGTTGAAATGAGTTTTCATCAACTCAATGTTAGGATAGTGATAGTACCTAAGTTGATTTAGGTAGAACTACGGACGAATGAATGAGCTCTCAGGGTCAACTACATATCCAATCGAGTCTTTGTAATTGCATGGCATTGGTATTGCGTTTATCCCGACCCGAGTCGTCGATTGATCACTCTGAGTTGAAATAAGTTCTCATCAACTCAATGTTAGGATAGTGATAGTACCTAAGTTAATTTAGGTAGAACTAGGGATGAGTGAATGAGCTCGCAGGGTCAACTACAAATCCAATCGAGTCTTTGCAATTGCATGACATTGCTATTGCGTTCATCCTGACCCGAATCATCGATCGATCACTCTGAGTTAAAATAAGTTCTCAACAACTCAATGTTAGGATAGTGATAGTACCTAAGTTGATTTAGGTGGAATTAGGGATGAATGAATGAGCTCGCAGGGTCAACCACAAATCCAATCGAGTCTTTTTAATTGCATGGCATTGGTATTGCGTTCATCCCAACCCAAATCGTCGATCGATCACTCTGAGTTGAAATGAGTTCTCATCAACTCAATGTTAGGGTAGTGATAGTACCTAAGTTGATTTAGGTGGAACCAGGGATGAATGAATGAGCTCGCAGGATCAACTACAAATCCAATCGAGTCTTTGCAATTACATGGCGTTGGTATTGCGTTCATCCTGACCCGAGTCATCAATCGATCACTATAAGTTAAAATGAGTTCTCATCAACTTAATGTTCGGATAGTGATAGTACCTAAGTTGATTTAGGTCCTAATTTGATTTAGGTAGAACTAGGGATGAATGAATGAGCTTGCAGGGTCAACTACAAATCCAATCGAGTCTTTGCAATTGCATGGCATTGCTATTGCGTTCATCCTGACCCGAATCATCGATCGATCACTCTGAGTTAAAATAAGTTCTCAACAACTCAATGTTAGGATAGTGATAGTACCTAAGTTGATTTAGGTGGAATTAGGGATGAATGAATGAGCTCGCAGGGTCAACCACAAATCCAATCGAGTCTTTTTAATTGCATGGCATTGGTATTGCGTTCATCCCAACCCAAGTCGTCGATCGATCACTCTGAGTTGAAATGAGTTCTCATGAACTCAATGTTAGGATAGTGATAGTACCTAAGTTGATTTAGGTGGAACCAGGGATGAATGAATGAGCTCGCAGGATCAACTACAAATCCAATCGAGTCTTTGCAATTACATGGCATTGGTATTGCATTCATCCCGACCCGAGTTGTCGATCGATCACTCTGAGTTGAAATGAGTTCTCATCAACTCAATATTATGATAGTGATAGTACCTAAGTTGATTTAGGTAGAACTAGGGATGAATGAATAAGCTTGCAGGGTCAACTACAAATCTAATCGAGTCTTTGCAATTGGATGGCATTGGTATTGCGTTCATCCCAACCCGAGTCGTTGATCGATCACTCTCAGTTGAAATGAGTTCTCATCAGCTTAATGTTAGGATAGTGAGAGTACCTTAGTTGATTTAGGACCTAAGTTGATTTAGGTGGAACTAGGGATGAATGAATGAGCTCGCAGGGTTAACTACAGATCCAATCGAGTCTTTACAATTACATGGTGTTGGTATTGCGTTCATCCCGACCTGAGTCGTCGATCGATCACTCTGAGTTGAAATAAGTTCTCATCAACTCAATGTTAAGATAGTGATAGTACCTAAGTTGATTTAGGTGGAACTAGGTATGAATGAATGATCTCGTAGGTTCAACTACAAATTCAATCGAGTCTTTGCAATTGCATGTCATTAGTATTGTGTTCATCCCGACCTGAGTCGTCGATTGATCACTCTGAGTTAAAATGAGTTCTCATCAACTTAATGTTAGGATAGTGATAGTTCCTAAGTTAATTTAGGTGGAACTTGGGATGAATGAATGAGCTCGCAGGGTTAACTACAAATCCAATTGAGTTTTTGCAATTGCATGGTGTTGGTATTGCGTTCATCCCGACCTGAGTCGTCGATCGATTACTCTGAGTTGAAATGAGTTCTCATCAACTCAATGTTAGGATAGTGATAGTACCTAAGTTGATTTAAGTGGAATTAGGGATAAATGAATGAGCTCGCTGGGTCAGCTACAAATCCAACCGAGTCTTTGCAATTGCATGGTGTTGGTATTGCGTTCATCCCGACCCGAGTCGTCTATCGATCACTCTGAGTTGAAATGAGTTCTCATCAACTCAATGTTTTAAAAACTATATCTTTTAAAATTTTTAAAATTAATTATGATCAATTCGGACCAAATTAGCAATTTCAAAACTTGTCATTCTTTTTCAAAATTACAAATCAACCCATACAAATCATCCATTTGCACAAAAAACTTTTCATTTCAAATCTTAAGTTCTCGCTCTTCTCTCACTCTCTCTCTCGGGGTCTCCTCTCTCTCTCAATAATACAAACAACGTCTACTCAACATATTGCTCAACCCTTCAAAACAGGTCGATTTTCTTCCCATTTACGACTATATATAGTTGTTTTTTCAACTTTATTCCCACTTGTATCCATCGTTTTCTCTATCTTTGTAGGTAACAGAGTTCGAGAAGAGTTCTACATTTGTTCTTTATTCTAAAAAATAGGGTTGTTTATTTAATAATGAAAAAGAAGACTTTGATGCTAAAAACGTAGGAAGCATCCGAGAAAACCCTAGTTCTCTCAGTGTTTTTTTGAATGTCGTGGTATTGTTGGACGGTGTTTGTGGTGTTGTTGGTGTCTGTTATTTTTGGTATTGGTATTTATGTTTTTTGGCGGTGGTGTCGGTGGTCTTGGTGTTGGTATTGGTATTGGTGGAATTGGTGGTGGTCTTGGTGGCATTGGTGGTGGAATTGGTTGTGGTGGTGGTGGTCCATCTGTTGTAATGGGTGGAAGATCTGTTGGGAGACATTAAATAGGTCTTCAAACAGATTCCCCATCAGTTCTAACTGATGGTTTATCCGTTGGAGTATTTTCTTGTAATGTGGCATAA
Organism: Capsicum pubescens; assembly: GCA_030864215.1. Taxonomy (NCBI): domain Eukaryota; kingdom Viridiplantae; phylum Streptophyta; class Magnoliopsida; order Solanales; family Solanaceae; genus Capsicum; species Capsicum pubescens. Next base: position 156,544,825 of record CM061548.1, read on the forward strand.
AATAATTTATTAAAATTTGTCCACCTGTTGCAATAGGTGGAATATCTGTTGGAAGATATTAAATAGGTCTTCAAACAGATTCGGGTTCCCTATATGTTCCAACTGATGGATTTTCCGTTGGAGAATTTTTTTCGGTTACGTGGTAATAATTTATTGAAATTTGTCTCACCTTTTTTTTAAAAATTATGCAGACATCAAATGCAATGTATTTTTTTTGTTTTGTTTGTAGTTAAAAGATGTCTCCCAAAAGAAAAGAAATTGAAAGTGGAGCAAGTCGATCAACTTCCGACCACCAAACAAAAAAGGCTAGAGTACAAATAGATTTGGAGGAACTTCCAAAACAATCTCAGTCAGGGCAAAATGAAGCCGAGGAAATTGATAACTCCTCCTCACCAATGAGGCGTGAAATAATATCAAAATTCCAGCACGATTCTGTCAAAACCATTAGTATTGACAAGTTTTGAGTTGCGATGCCGATGAATAGCCCTAAAGTAGTATTTGGTGATCTTGTACTTAAATATCATTTGGGGAAACCTTTTGATGAACTTAGGAGTATTATGAAGAAGGAAAACATAGATGGACTTTTTAAGAAGCTGTTTTGCATAATTTCTTGAGCTTTCTGGGCCCCGCCCTCTTCGTTTCCCAATGATCATGGTATATGGTCTTCTCAAGTGCAGGATCAAGTATGTGGGGGATGATGGAGGTTTGAAGGAGGGCGGAAAAAAGATGGATGAAGTCTGGATCAACTACTGTGGCATGCAGGTTTGTTTTGGATTGAAAGAGTTTGCCATTGTGACGGGCTTGAGATGCGATCGTCCAGAAGAATCTCCCATCAAGAAAACACCCCACAAAGGGTCCAACAAACGCAAGGTAAAAAAATATAGGTTGTTGGGCATTGTTGGACCTAGCTACAAAGTGAAGGATTTGATGGTGGATCTCAAGAATAAAGACATACCAAAGCACTACAGGGAGAAATTATGCTTAGTTTGGTTTGTCTATCCCATTTTATTGACAAGAGACGTCAGGAAAGTCATAGAACATGATTTGTTGGCTCTTGCTGATGATTTTGGGAAATTCAACGACTATCCCTAGGGATACGACAGCTACTACTTGACTGTCAAATATTTACTGAAAGAGCTAAAGTCAAAGACGACCACATTATACGGCTTTCCTTGGGCTTTCATGGTAAAATTGATCACTATTTTTACTCATTCATTAATTTATATTGAATATACTTGTGACTTTTTTTTTGCTTATTTTATGTTTATAATTTTTAGGCTTGGGTATGTGAAGCCATTCCTCCCCTCCGAAAGTATTTCATGGATTACTCGGATAAGGTTTCTTATCCAAGGATCCTTAGGTGGTTGGTTGCAGTAGAGAGCATTAAAAAAATATTAACGAGGCTGATCTCTTTAACCCTCCGGATGATGCAGTACGTCTTTTTTCAACTAAAGTAATTTGCCTCAAAGAAAGATATTAAAACAGATGTTCCATCTGTTGCGATAGATGGGTTGTCTGTTACAACAGATTACCTGTCAACTGCAACTGGTGCAACAAATGGGTAATCTATTGCGACAGACGATCCATATTTTGCAACAAATTAACCATATATTGCTCTGGTCTCTGAACCCTACTCAACAGATTACCCATCTACTGTAAATTATGCAATAGATGGGTAATCTGATGCAACATATTATCAATCTATTTCAACATACAGATCAGTTATTGCAGTAGCGAGATCATCTGTTGCATAAGTTGGCTGTGTTAACATAACCCAAGCCCCATGTAACCCAACTGACTGCAAATTATTATTATATAATTTAAATTCCTCCTATTTTTTATAGGTTGTGCATCCTTGCATCGTGCCTACCATTGGTAAGCTGGAGATGACTTCTTTTCTTACTTTGGGTTTTGTTGATACAAAAGAAGACCCAACGGTGGAGTTAATAAAGAAGGAATTAGATGGAGCAACATCCATAAGAAGAGCAGTTAGGCAAGGTCAGCCTAATGTTGAAGCTCTTCACGAACAACCTCAAACTACAACAGATCCGGGTGCTTCTTCTGGGGGTGTTGCTGGTGGAGTTTTTTGTGATGGTGGCAGCCATCCTGCTTCTGCTTCTGTTGCCAGTCGTGATTATGAGCATGTTGGTGCTCAGCAAAAAATAAATATGTTTGAAAACACCCCTTGCACAGGTCCTCCCTCTCACCCCTACAACGGTCCCTCCCACCCTTATAGTGGTCCCTCTCCCTCCTCCTCACCCTCATGTTCTTATTGCAAATGCAAAGTGTACAAGGATAGAGAGGATAAACTTCTTAAAAATCTAGAGACTATTGCGGAAGCGGCCGAGGAGTTAAAATCCAGGAGGGGTGTCATACTATCCAACGAGGTGAGGGAGCCATGCACTCCTACAGTGGAGGTTAGGAGAAAGAGAAGAAAAATTAGACAAATTCTTTCCGTTCTGAAATCAGCAAAAATTGCAACTCCCCCCGCTCCAATAGTTGTGGAAGTTCAGGGGCCACCAAAGAAGGTGGACATATTCGCAGAGCTTGGCAAGGAGAATAAGAAGAAACTGGAAGAATTCATCAAGATGAAGGTTCAAAAAGAATACACCATGCATTCATTTGCCGCCAAAGACTTCTCGAATATGAAAAATATGTGCGTGTGGTACGAGTACAAGGTAAGTTTACTTTTGCTAACCTACCCTTCCAATCTACTCCATGAAGAAGAATCTACGCAGCAGATATGTAATCTGTTGCAAAAACTTGGTATTTTGTTGCAACATAATACACATCTGTTGCATAAGTGGTGTTGGCTGGGTAATCTGTGAACTGATTCAGAGAATCCTCTGCATCGGATTCTTTCGAATGTGTTTTTATTCTCTACAATTACTAACCTATTTAAAAATTATCTTCTTATACCACAGTATGTTGATGAAATTCTCTGCCTCATGAGGGGAAGGCATTTAGCGTACCTGGATGCTTATGATGCTGCTGATAGGATAATGGACCTCAACTTCTACAACAATTTCAAGGATAGGTACTCTAAACTATGTAAGATAGCTAATTTTGGTGGCCCGGGATTTGATCTGTTAGTTTCTACGTTCCAATGGGATGAAGAAGCGATTAAATATGTTAGAGGGAAGAGGCCATATCTACACGGCAAGAGCTGGACCAAGGCAAAGAGAATCCTTGCAGTCATGAACGTAGATGTCACACATTTTCTCACTGTTGAGATACTACTATACGAGGGAAAGATTAAGGTTTATGACTGCAACTTACCTGTCTTCAGTGAGAAGACGTTTTTAACCCACATGCAGCCACTCTTGAAGTTGTTGCCCAAGTTGTTGATGCAGAGTAAGCTGATGGATCATTTGGCGGCTGAAGTATTGGCGAGGGAATCATGGTATTTTGAAGGTCAAAATAAGAACATCCATCTCCCAAGAAATACAATCGGTGCAGCGTGTGGGCCGTACTCGCTTGCATACATCGAGTGTTTGCTGACCGACACACAAATGACCGATGTGTGCGACACCATTGTGGAAAAAATGCAATGGGTCTAGACATATGGGGTACTAACTAAATGTTTGGAGCCCGTGTATAAAAAAGAACATGTACAAAGACAGAGACGAACACGAGAACAAATTTCCATTTCAAGCCAATTCACTTTACATGTAGTGGCAATAATTTTTATGTCTGGCCAAGTTGAATTTTTATAATGCAACAAATTTTATATCTGTCGTAACAGATATAATATCTATCATAACAGATTGATTATCTGTTGGAATAGGTTGGTCATCTATTGCGTTATACAGATGTTCCCAGTGTGTTTGCCGCAATAGATATACGATCTGTTGCAACATATAACTTATCTGTTGTAACTGAACGGTAATCTGTAGGAGCAAATAAAAAAGTAGGAATAACTGTTATATAATTTCCAGCAGATGACCTACGTGTTGCATCTCATGTTGCAACATATGTCTAAATCTTTCTGATAAGATATGTCGTCTGTTGCAGCAGATGTATTATCTGTTGCGATATTTGAATCTAGTACTCCATTTCAATTAACATGTTCAAAAATAAGTATTAATTATATTCATAGACAGAATAAAATAAATCGAAACCTTCGAAAACTACATGAAATAAATCAACAAATAAATGAAATGTAAAAAAATCATTATGGGTACAAACGATCTACTCTACTAATAAATCAACAAGTTAAACCAAGGAGGATAGGTTATTACATTGATGGACTCAATCTATAAAGATCAAATCAATATGGACAAGTTGTTCTTCATCCGATGCTACGGAATTCGGCTTTGGTCATCGTGGATCTTTAATGTCGGTTGCGTATGGTTTCTGAGCTTTCGCTTCTCCGTATTTCCATAAAAGAGCAGCATATCTTTTGCGGAGTAATCCGGCAGCAAGTCCATCATTTGGTACTTGTAATCCATCGCTTAAATACTCGGCATAGGCGGCAACAAAAGAACCGCAATCCCTGCGTTATAAAAAATAGATAATCCATATCTTGCAGTTCTTGCAAGCATTGTAAAATTTGTGAAATAAAACTAAATCATGACACTTAAACTTACAGGCTACCAATGGTTTGTTGAGCAATTCTGTCAACATATTGTATATCAAATGGATTAGCCATTTTATCCTGATATGCTTCAATCGTCGACCAATCAGTACGAACCTTTTGGTCCAAAAAGCCACTCATATCAAGTAGGCAATATTTTGGCTAGCTTTTGTATCTCAGACGACGGACCGGAACGTCTCCTTCGCGACATTGAGTCATAAACTCGGATGCGCCTCTCTTTAAGAATAACGACAACCAACACCCAATGGAATTCATCACCACAATTAATTGGGATGTACACTTCGTCGACCAAATACTAAGGTAAGCCAGCCGGAATGCTAGAACCTTTGATGATGTTGATTAAGCATTCCTCATTTCGGGAAACTTCCGGTTGTTGTTGACAATACCTATCGTAGGCATTATTGATGTAAACTTTGTACAAATAATTCCTTGTTGTGTATCTGTATTGTTCTTATGTTTGCAACTTGGCATTCTTTCGGAGGTAGTAAAAAATGACATCGATGTGCTGCACATATGATCATCAAATATTTTGGATTACGTGGCTAAAAAATCAATACGCAGATGCAATTAAATAAAGTATTAATTAATAGTAATATGTATGGCATTTAAACCTCATCATTCCAGCAAGTTTGGGGCTGCGACATCAAATAGAACCAATTCTTCATTTCGGGATGTGCAACAATAAAGTCGAACATAACAAAACCAAGACTCAATTCATTCACTTTGTAGCGCTCGTCATTTTATTTTCTACATGATGATTTATATGTGCTAATACCAGGTTCTTACAACAAGAATTGTATAAACCAATATCTATAAAATTAATTTATGTACCTGCCGGTATGATGCTTTAACAGCCCATCGTCAGTCCATTCTGAATAGTCGTTGATAAACTATGTTAGTTCTTTTGGAGCCTTTTCCGAGATGTTGAACCCTTCAAACGGGTAATTCTTTCGTTCTCCCAAACTGACAGGCTCCACTTTTTTTTCATCTTTGGAAGCAGTTGATGGATTATCAACTGTGATATTATGCTCTTCGGAAGTAGCTGTGATATCCACCTGGAAAGCTAGAATTATCAATGCTAAGTAGAGATATACAACAGATTTTTCATTTGTTGCAACATATGAGTCTTATGTTGCATCTGATGGATTATCTATCGGGGAAAATTCAAACAGGTAAATCAAAGAAGTATGATAATTTCGAACAGATGACCCATCTATTGCAACACAAGACTCATCTGTTGAAATAGATAACGAATCTGATGCAACAGATTAGACAACAGTTGCAACAGATGTATATATCTGTTTGATAATTTTAAGCAAATGTATCATCTGTTGAAACAGATATGTGCCTGTTTGTTTTTTGGAACAGATAATGTACAGTTACCTTCTTCAGCTCATGCTGCTCTTCTGTGGCCCTTGCACAATGAACATCGGTACAAGAAAAAGACAGAGGCATTGTAATCATGTTTTTTTTATGATTGATGGTGCCTTGGAAGTGTCTTTACTTCTCCTCTTATCTGCCTTGATCTGTAGTGGAGTGTCTGGATATGAAATCCTCTTTGATGGAATGACACCCTTCTTAGATGTCATTTTCTTTACCGAAGCAGTTAGTGCATTAATAGAATTAATCACTCCATCGTGTTTCACCTTGAAGTCTTGATATTTTCATGAAGAACATTCGCTAGATGCGGCAAAATTTGGAGAAAAATTTGTACAACTATTATGATCATAATCATAATGTCTTGTTGTTTAAAAAACTGTAAGAGGAGCATCATTAGCCCCACCCTCCAAAATTATTTTTCTTGTGATGGTTGTTGCTCCAAACAATTCTATTTTTATTCCATCAACGACCTTAGGGTCCGATAAAGTTTGCACAGACCATAAAGTAAGAAAAAATGGCATATTCAACTCTCGGTTGGTCAAAATAAGCCACGGATGGACAATCTAAAATAAATTGGTACATATATTAAGAATGATGATGAAATCATTTAATCATTAATTAAAACAAAAAATTGATTAGAATTGGACTTACTACTTCCTTGCGAGGATTGAAAAGATCAAGAAATTTTATATTTTTATCGGTTTTGGCCGACAACCATCTCAGAATTCTTGGACAGGAAACTTCTTCCTGGTAGTTCACTTGTTGTCTCAAATAAGGAATTGCTTCAAATGCCCAAGCCTATAACATAACGCCAAAAAATTAAAAGAATTATTGAATAAAAAATGATGAATCATATCATGATAAAAGAAATATTTACCATGAAGGCCCATGGAAAGCCATATAAGTTGACTGTTTTTGGCGTTAATGGAGTCAAAAAATATTCGACAGTCATTTAGAAGATTTCATAACCCCAAGTATAGCTGCTAAATGCCTCAAGATCCTCGGAGAGATTTATTAAATCGAGGCTTATGTTGTTGTTAACGTCTCTCACCCAAAGAATATTATGTACAAACCAAACCAAGAACAATGATTGCTTGTGCTTCTTTGAAAGTCCTTTACCTTTCAACGCTTCTATTAGATTTTTATTTTTGAAGCTTAGACCAACAATGGACACCAGGTCATCACGATCACTCGACTTGCCTTTTTCTTTTTGGGTGTGCGGGGTGATTTTTTTTGGGTCAGAGTAGGTATAACTTGAGAAGGAGAAGGATGATAACATTTTAGTCCGGTAACTATGGCAAACTCTTTCCAACCAAAACAAATAGGCATGCCACAGTAATTTATCCACACCTCATCCATCTTATCTTTGTTTTCATACATAAAACTGCGCTTGAGAAGATCATATATTATTTTCCTCTGGAAACCAGCATTGTTGTCCTCCGGCAAATCAAGCTATTGCCCAAAGCAGCTTTCCCTGAAATAAGAATCCAATTTTTGTTCTTGAAGTATTTTTTTGAAGGCGTCGAAAGATTTTTCCATGACTGACTTAACCACGAGATCACCCGTTAAATCTATGGCACCATCACACTGCATTCTCACACAATAATGATCAATGCTGAAGGTTTTGACCAACTCTTCGGTGGAAGGGCTATTAGCATTTGGATCATCTCTTTTGAAAGATTCCTCTTCCCCGTGTTCATTATATTCCGCTCTTGATTGAGATAATGCTTGTAAAGTAAGCTCATAGAGTGGTGAATATAGCTGAGTTGCTGCACTTCTTCCTTTACTTGGACTTGATTTGATTTCTTTTCTTTTGGGAGCCATGTTATCTTAAATTAACAGGAACATAACATAGATTATAATTGATTAAGGCATAACAGTAATATAATAGTTCCAACAGACAACTAATCTGTTGCACCAGGTATGTTATCAGTTACAACATATAACCGACCTGTTGCAATGGATAAGTAATCCTTAGGAACCATAAAAACAACACTAATCTGTTGCACCTGGTATTTTATCTGATGCAACATATAACTGACCCGTTGCAACAGATGAGTAATCCGTTGGAAACCATAAAAACAGATTACTAATCTGTTGTACTAGGTATTTTATCTATTGCAACATATAACCGACCTGTTGCAATAGATGAGTAAACCGTTGGAAAGAATAAAAATGGATCACTAATCTATTGCACCAGGTATGTTATCTATTGCAACATATAACCGACCTGTTGCAACAGATGAGTAAACCATTGGAAAGAATAAAACAGTCCTAATCTGTTGCAAAATGAAGAGTAAACCATTGTAAAGAATAAAAATAGATCACTAATCAGTTATCTGTTAGATCAATATTGTTTAGATTTCTTCCAAATAGAAGAATCTTCTGTCGCAACAGATGAATGATCTGTTAGATTGTTCACCTGTTGCATCAGATTTTTATCTGTTGCATCAGATTTTCATCTGTTGCATCAGATTTTCATCTGTTGCATCATATATTTCATCTGTTACATCAGATATTTTATCTGTTGCAATACCATTTTTACCAAGACAAACAACAAATCAACCCAGCAATACCAACACATCACACACACACACACATACACACTAAGAACATCAACTGTGACCAAAAATTACCAACAAATTCGAATCAACAGTACGATAACAAGAAGAAGAAATGTCAAAAATTAGGGTTTTATTCAGTCCACATGTCAATACTAGAAGAGTAGTTGGCTTAAGTTCCTCTGTTTCTTCATAATTTTTTACCTGTGAAAAAGGAAATGGGATGACGAAGAACTCGAAGTTGTTTTCGCCGAAGAAGTCATCACATCGATTGACGGTTGAAAGTCGAAAAGAAACTTGCCCGACTATTTTTCGTCGGAGGTTGAAGGAAGAAATTTTGCAGAACTATTGGTTGGGAGAGAGTAAAGAGAAGCTGGAGAGAAAGAGTGGTTGATTTGGATTGAAGAGGGGTGTGAGTTGGGTTGATTTGTATTTTTGAAAAGATTAGAAAGTTTTAAAAATATTAATCAAGTCCACAATTAACTTGATCAAGTTTCCTAATGATGTTTGACCCTTTAAGTTGGTCAATGTCACCAATCCTTCATTCGAGACTTAAAAGATACCTTTCCTTCAATTTTCTCAAGTATCAATCCAGTTAATTGATTCAACGAAACTTTAAGCATAACAGTGCAAATATTATTTCGTCTAAAACTTTAAAAAGGACGGGTGTGTTGAGAAAATTGAAGAAAAGATGTCATTTAAGTCTTGAATGAAGGATTTATGACATTGACCAACTTAAAAGGTTAAACATAATTAGGAAACTTGATTACATTAATTATGAACTTGATTAATATTTTCAAAACTTTCTAATCTTTTCAAAAATACAAATCAACCCATACCCCTCTCCTCTCCAAATGATCAACCATCTTTATCCTCTCTCTCGATAGTTTTTTTCAACTAACACTTCTGCAAATTTCTTCTTTCAATTCCCGGTGATTTCAACCTTCGGCGATAAATAGTTGGGCTTCGAGTTCCTTTTTGACTTTCAATCGTCAATCGACGTGACAACCTTACTCTCCGGCAACAACAGTTTTGAGTTCTTTATCGTCCCTTTTTTTCTTTCACAGATAAAAAATTATGGCCTTTTTAGTTTTAAAGAAAAAACGGAACTTGAACCAATTTCTCTTCTAGTATTGGTTAACAATTTCAATATTTGTTGCTTTAACTTGAAATGTGGTATGAATAAAATTCCAATTTCTGGTATTTCTTCTCTTCTCTTTTCGGAGTGAAATATGATTTTTTGTTGTTTGTTGCATTTATTGAATTTTGATTTTCGTTGTTTGTGTTTGTATAAATAAAATAATGATGTTGGTGTTTTTGGTGTTGCGCCCGTTGCTGGGTTGATTTGTTCTTGTTCTTAGTAACAATGGTGATATTGATGTTGTTCTATTGAACAAAATAATGCTACTATTTTTTTGCAACAGATTAACCATATGATGAAACAGATTAACCATCTGTTGTAACAGATTAACCTTCTAACGCAATAGATTAACCTTTTGACGCAATAAATGAATTATCTGACGCAACAAATTAACCATATGATGCAACAGATTAACCATCTGAAGCAACATATTAAACATCTGATGCAATAATTTTATAATCCGATGCAACAAATTTACCATCGGATGCAACAGAGAAACCAACCAATCTACAATCTGATGCAACAGATTAACCTTCCGATGCAACAGATCAACAAACTAAGGAAACATAGGGACCATTAGATTAAAAATCTAATGCAACAGATAAATCATCTAATGCAACAAATGAACCTTTTGATGGTTAAAATCCTAGCAACTATTCCAACAACATATGTCCAAGACTTAGTTTTTCCAACTGATCATTCATCTGTTGCGATAGACGACCCTTCCGTTGGAAGAAATCTAAATAATATTAACCGTTGATAATAGTTCCAATAGATCTCTCATATGTTGCAATAGATGTGTGATCTATTGCACAGACCAGTCATATGTTTCAATAGATGAGTGATCTATTTTTATTTTTGCAATAAATTACTCATCCATTTCAATAGGTTAGTTATATATTCTAATAGATTACCTACCTGGTGCAACAAATATGTGATTATTGGAATTGGTATTTTACTGTTGTATATGTTAGATATACTGTTATCCTTTTTTAAACGATGCATTATTCAATTATAATCTATTTTATGTTCCTGTTAATTTTAGATTATATGGCTCCCAAAAGTCTAAGTAAACGAACAAGTGAAGCAGCTAGGCTACATCCATCACTCTATGAGCTTGCTTTACAAGTGTTATCTCAATCAGGTGCAAAATATGATGAACATGGGGAGGAGGAATGTTTCAAAATAGATAATCCAAATGCTAATATCCCTTCCATTGAAGTGTTGGTCAAAACCTTTAGTATTGATCGTTATCCTGTTAGAATGCAGTGCGATGGTTCCACTGATTTAACGAGTGATTTCGTGGTTAAGTCAACCATGGAATAATCTTTCAACGCCTTAAGAAAAATACTTTGAGAACAAAAATTAGATGCTTATTTCCGGGATAACTGCTTTGGGAATATCTTGATTTTCCTGAGGACAACAGTGCTCGTTTCCAAATGAAAATGGTATATGATCTTCTCAAGCATAGGTTTATATATGAAAATAAAGATAAGATGGATGCGGTGTGGATAAATTATTATGGCATGCCTGTTTGTTTTTGTTGGAAAGAGTTTGCCATAGTTACGAGACTGAAATATTATCCTCCATCTCCTTCTCAAGTTATACCTATTCTAACCCCCAAAAGGCACCCTGTACACCCCAAAAAGGCAAAGGCAAGTCGAGTGATCATGATGACCTGGTGTTCATTGTTGGTCCAAGCTTTAAAAACAAAAATTTGATAGAAGCGTTGAAAGGTAAAAGAATTTCAAAGAAGCACACACAATCATTGTGCTTGGTTTGATTTGGTTTGGTTTGTACATAATATTCTTTGGGTAGGAGACGTTAACGACAACATAAGCATTGGTTTAATAAAGCTCTTCAAGGATCTTGAGGCATTTAACAACTATCCTTGGGGTTATGAAAGCTTCAAAATGACTGTCAAATATTTGTTGACTCCATTAACGCCAAAGACAGTCAACTTATAATGGCTTTCTATGGGCTTTCATGGTAAATGTTTCTTTTATTATGATGTGATTCATTATTTTTATTTAATAATGGTTTTGATTTATTAGTATTATTTTATAGGCTTGGGCATTTGAAGCCATTCCTTATTTGAGACAACAAGTGAACTACCAAGAAGAAGTTTCCTGTCCAAGAATCTTGAGATGGTTGTCGGCCAAAACTGATAAAAATGCAAAATTTCTTGATCTCTTCAACCCCTCGAAGGATGCAATAAATAAAATTACAATTAAGTTTTTATATTAATTAATGATTTTTTGAATGACCAAATCATCATTCTAATATATGTAGTGATTTATGTTAGATTGTGCATCCGTCGCTTGTTTCGACTAATCAAGATTTGAAGATATCATTTTTTCTTACTTTACAATTTGTGCAAAATTTATCGGACTCTAAGGTCATTGATAGAATAAAATTGGAATTGTTTGGAGCAACAACCATCACAATAAAAATAATTTTGGAGGGTGGGCTTGTTGTTGTTGTTGATGGTCTTAGTGGTAATGGAGCTGTTGGTGGTGGTAGTGGTGCTGCTATTGGTGATGATGATGCTCCTCTTACAGTTTTTAAAATAAACCATTATGAGTATGATCATATTGGTTATACAGATTTTGCCTCTCCTAGCGAATGTTCTGCATGAAAATGTCAAGACTACAAGGCGAAACATGATGTAATGATTAATGATATTAATGCATTAACTACTTCTGTAAAGGAATTGACATCTAAGAGGGGTGTCATTCCATCAAAGAGGATTTTATATATATCCACTCCATTAGAGATTAATGCTAAGAGGAGAAGGAAAGTAATTTCCAAGGCATTATCAAGCATCCAAAAAAGCAAAATTGCAACTCCTCTGTCCGTGTGTTGCACTATAGAGCAATGCACAAGGGCCACAGTAGAGCAACACAAAGTGAATAAGGTGAATAAATATCATCTATTCCAACTAAAAAACAGACACATATCTGTTTCAACAGATGACAGATCTGTTGAAAATTATCAAACAAATATATACATCTGTTGCAACGGTTGACTAACCTGTTGCATCAGATATAGTATCTGTTGCAACATATGTCTCGTGTATTTTAGAAAATCAAATAGCTCTGTGTACCATTTTATTTGTACCAATAGATGACTTATCTGCTACAATAGATGGGTCATCTATTGGGACAAATTAAATCTAGACTTTCTACCGTTTCAGTTTTTTCAAACATATGAGTCATATATTGCAACAGATGGTTCATCTATTGGAAATTATCATATAGGTCTTCCTCATGTTATAATTTATTCCAACAGTTGATCCATCTATTGCAACATAAATATAATCTGTTTGGGATAATTTAAAACAAGAGGAAGATCTGTTGATTTGATAAAACAGATGAGTTATCCTTTTTTTGTTTTTTTTTGTATCTGTGATTAGCATTGACCAATTCTGGATTTTCAGGTGGATGTCACAGTAGAAGATATTGATGAACAACATTGATAATACGCTACTCTTTTTATGGAAATACGGAGAAGCAAGAGCGCAGAAACCGTACGCAAGCGATATTAAAGATCCACGACCAAAGCCAAATTCTATAGCACCGGATGAAGAACAACTTGTCCATATTGAGTAGATTTTTATAGCTTGAGTCTATCAAAGTAATAATCTCACCCCTCCTTTGGAATTGTTGGCTTCAAAACTTAAATTATTGATTTATTTGTTGAGATCTGTACCCATAATAATTTTTATACATTTTATTTATTTGTTGATTTATTTCATGTAATTTTTGAAGGCTTTGATTTATTGTATTTTATCTATAAAGTTTATTTTATCCTTAGATTTGAACTTATTAGTTGAAATAGAATACTAGATTCAAATATTGCAACAAATAAGGTATTTATTGCAACTGACGACATATCTATTGGAAAATATCAAACAGATTTATAGATATGTTGCAACATGTAGGTAATCTGTTGGAAATAATCAAACAGGTCTTCCCACTGTTGCAACAGATAGACTTAGATAGAAACATCGACATAATGCAATAGATGACCAACCTATTGCAACAGATAAACAATCTATCAGAACAAGTAGAATGTCTGTTACAATAGATGGACAATCTATTGCATTATAAAAAATTCAACTTTCATTAGACATACAAAATTGCCACTACATGTAAAGTGAAGTGACTTGAAATAAAAAAGGCGGAACCCATCGACAGACACCTAAAGTTGCAACGATCTTTCACTTTGGCAGCTCACGTGTATTTCACGCGGCCAAGGCTTGTTGAACTCCCATTTTTGCTGACTTGGCGTCTGATTTGGCCCCCAACGGTTATCTCTCTCTCTAATATATTCATCTTCTTCCTAAAATTTAATCCTAAATTCTCAAATCTTCTTCTTCTTCATCTTTTTTTCTCTATCCATATTCTTTAAATTATTTGTATTTGGTTTTTCCGCATATTTTTTCATTTTTTCCAACTGAGCTTAACAATGTCGAGCTCTTCTTTCACTATTTTTTGTGATAAATTTTTTTGATATTGTAAGTGTGGTCATAAAGCTCTATTGAAGACTTCTTTGACTCAATAAAATCTAGGTCCTAGTTTTTTTACTTGTAAGATTTCAAAGTTAATATTTTTTTAATCTAATTAGTTGATTAATTATTAACTTGTAATTATGGTTTTATTTTTATAGAAGTTGGGTGAATGTGATTACTTTGATTGGTATGAAGAACGACACCCTTCACAAGAAAATCGTGTAATCTGGGATTTGTTGAAGAAAGTCAAGGCTTCTGAAGAGAAACAAAATTGAGTAGGAAGATACTACATTGTTGGCGTTATTGCCACTAGTTTGGTGTTGCTGGGCACATGGATATTCAACCCTAATTGTTGAAATTTGTATGATGGTGTATTTGTATTTGCTACTAGTTTGGTGTTGTTGAGCATATGGATATTCAAGCGTAATTGTATTAAAATATCAAAAAATTGCCACTACATGTAAAGTTACATATGTAAAGTGAAGTGACAAAATAAAAAAATGTTATTTCACAGGCTCTTCTTTATACATAGGCTCTAAGCATCCAGATAGTACCACATAATCCTAGACCTCTTGCATGTTTGACACAACGTTGTTGCACAGAAAGGTCGTTGGCTTGGCTATTTCTATACTGGTTAGTAAATATTCGATGTGTGCAAGCTCGTGCGACCAACACGCAACACCAATTTTATTTTTTTGAAGGTTCATTTCCTTATTTCAACCTTCAAAATCCCATGGTTGCTTTATCAACACTTTCGCTGGCAAATGATCCATCAGTTTACTCTGCCTCAACAAGATGGGGAACAACTCCAATAGTTGCTGCATGTGGGAACAACCTTCAAAACCTTGATCTTTCACTTCTTGAGTAGTATCTCAACAGCTTGATAACGTATGTCGTCCACATTAATGACTCCAAGAATCCTCTTTGCCCCGGTCCAGATCTTACCGTGTGGATTTTACCTCTCCTCTATTACATATTTTATCATTTCTTTATCCCATTGGAACCTAGAAACTAAAGAATAAAATCCCATGCCACCGGGAGTTGACGCTCACTTACTGAAATCATCGTACCTATATTTGAAAATCTTGTAGAAGTCGAGGTCCATTATCTTATCGGAAACATCATAAGCCTTCGGGTACGCTAACTGCCTGCCCCTAATGAGGCAGAGAATTTCTTCAACATACTGTGATATAAAAAGTTAACTTTTAAATAGGTTAGTAATTGTAAAGAAGGAAAACATAGTGGAAAGATTCAATGGATGGTCCATCTGTTGTAGAGGGTTCTCTGAATCTGTTCACAGATTACCCATCTAACTCAACTTATGCAAGAGATGGGTAATATGTTGCAATAGAACTACCATAAGTTGTACCAGAATACATAACTGTTGTAACAGATGACACATCTATTGCATAGTTTCTTCTTCATGGAGTAGATTAGAAGGCTAGGTTAGGAAAAGTAAACTTACCCTATCCATATACTACATACGCATATTTGTCATACTCTTAATGTCTTAGGTAGAAAAGGTATGGATGGGGTAATCCTGTGCATCTTGCTTGGCATTCTTAGTCCGTTGCAGATCCCTCTTCTCTTTGGAGCTATGTTTTATGTATATGTCCACCTTCTTGAATGGCTTCTGAACTTCAATGACTTTTGGAGAGGGAGGAGTTGCAATTTTTTTATTTTTGATTAAAGAGTACTTGGCTAATTCTCTTTCTTCCTCCCAATCGCCACTACAATCATCTCCCATATACTTGATCCTGCACTTGAGAAGACCATATACCATACTCATTTAGAAATAGGTAGTGTGTTCCTCAGGAAGCTCAAGAAAGTGTCCAAAGAAACTCTTCTTAAAAGGTCTATCTATGTTTTTAGTCTTCATAATTTTCCTAAATTCATCAAAAGGTTTCTCCAACTGACATTTAAGTACAAGATCACCAGTTAGTTCTGCAGGGTCATCTATCGGCATCACAACTTGAAACCTATCAATACTAATAGTTTTGACAGCCTCATGCTGGGATTTCGATCTTAATTCATGCTTCATTGGTGATGCGTTATCATTATGTTGATGATCATCCTCTTTCTTACTTTCTACTTCCTCCTCTTCTTGTTTTATTCTTTTTCTTCCTCCTCACTTTCATTTTCCTCATCACCATCTACAGACCCTTATCCATCTCCCTCAACGTCGTTTTTAAATTATTCTTCAGCTTCACTGTTCTCTCGCTGAGATTGTTCAGAAAGCTCCTCTGAATCCCTCTGTACAGTAGCCTTTATTTCTTAGGTGGTCAGAAATTGATCCATTTTTACTTTTTTTTTTGGGAGACATGTTTTACCTACAAACAACAGAAAAATAAAAATACATTACAATTGATGTATGCATAAATTTTAAAAAATACATTACAAACACCACCAATACCGACATCACCAACAACCACCACAAACACCACCAACAGCCACCACCAACACCACCATCAACAGAAACCACAAAAATGCCACTAGTGCCACCACCACGGCCACCAACAGCCACCACCACTAATGCCATGACAGTCAACGAAACACTGCGACAAAAGTAGTATTTTTTTAGGTTCTTCCAACGATTTTACCATCAAAACTCAAAATTATAAACTCATTCTCGAAGATAATACAACTAAAATTCTTCTCTTTCATCATTAACTTAAAATCCCTAATTTTTAGAAAAAAGAACAAATATAAAACTCTTCTCAAACTTTGTTACCTACAAAGATAGACAAAACGACAGATACAAGCAAGAATGAAGACAATTCGAGTCAAAAATGGGAAAAAAATCAATCTGTTGTGAAGGGTTGATCAATTTGGTGAGTAGTTGTTGTCTGTCTTGTTGAGAGAGAAAGAAAAAGTGAGAACTCGAGAGTTGAAATGATAAAACTTTTTTCCCGCAAATGGATGATTTGCGTGGGTTGATATGTATTTTGAAAAAGAATGACAAGTTTTGAAAATGTTAATTTGGTCCTAATTGATCTTAACTATTTTTTAAAATGTTAAAAGATATACGTAATTTTTAACTGTCTCACCATAATAAAGTGTATTAAATTCAACCCGAACACTGATAAATTTTAGGTATTAGCTTGATAATGAGGTTATAAGAATTGTTTCAACTTGGAGTGATAGATCGATGACTCAGGTCGGGAGAAACACAATACCAACATCATGCAATTGACAAAGGCTCAATTTTAGGTGTAGTTGACCCTGTGAACTCACCCCTAGTTCTAGCTAAATCAATTTAGGTATTAGATTGATAATTAATTTAATTAATAAGAATCATTTCAACTTAGAGTGATCGATCTATGACTCAGGTCGGGAGAAATAAAATAACAACATCATGCAATTTCCAAAGACTCAATTGGAGTTGTAGTTCACCCTATGAACTCACCCCTAGTTCTAGCTAAATCAATTTAGGTATTACCTTGATAATTAATTAAGTTAATAAGAATCGTTTTAACTTAGAGTGATCGATCGATGACTCAGGCCAGGAGGAATTCAATACCAATATCATGCAATTGCCAAAGACTCAATTGAAGTTGTAGTTGACCCCATGAACTCACCCTTAGTTATAGCTAAATCAATTTAGGTATTACCTTGATAATGAGTTAATAATAATCATTTCAACTCAGAGTGATCGATTGATGACCCAGGTCGGAAGGAACGCAATACCAATATCATGCAATTGCAAAAGCTCAATTGAAGTTGTAGTTGACTTTATCAACTCATCCTTAGATGTAGATAAATCAATTTAGGTATTATATTGATAATTAATTAAGTTAAAAAGAATTGTTTCAACTCGGAGTGATCGATCGATGACTCAAGTCGGGAGAAATGCAATACCAACATCATGCAATTGCCAAAGACTCAATTGAAGTTGTAGTTAACCCCATGAACTCCCCAGTTATAGCTAAACCAATTTAGGTATTATCTAGATATTTAATTAAGTTAATAGTAATCGTTTCAACTTAAAGTGATCGATCGATGACTAAGGTCGGGAGGAACGCAATATCAACATCGTGCAATTTCCAAAACCCAATTAAAGATGTAGTTGACCCCATGAACTCACCTCTAGTTCTATATAAATCAATTTAGGTATTAGCATGATAATTAATTAATTTAATAAGAATCATTTCAACTCAGAGTGATCGATCAACGATTCAGGTCTGGAGGAATGCAATACCAACATCATGCAATTTCCAAAGACTCAATTGAAGTTGTAGTTGACCCTATGTACTCACCCCTAGTTCTATATAAATAAATTTGGGTATTATCTTGATAATGAGTTAATAAGAATTATTTCAACTCGGAGTGATCGATCGACATCTAAGGTCGGGAGGAATGCAATTCCAACATAATGTAATTGCAAAGACTCAATTGAAGTTATAGTTGACCCCATGAATCACCCCTAGTTCTAACTAAATCAATTTAGGTAATAGCTTTATAGTTAATTAAGTTAATAAGAATCCTTTCAACTCGGAGTGATCGATCCATGACTCAGGCTGGGAGGAACACAATTCCAATATCATGCAATTGCCAAAGACTCAATTAAAGTTTTAGTTGACCCCATGAACTCACCCCTAGTTCTATCAAAATCAATTTAGGATTAATTTAATAAGAATCATTTCAACTCGTAGTGATGAATCGATGACTCAAGTCGGGTGAAACACAATACCAATATCATGCAATTGCCAAAGACTTAATTGAAGCTGTAGTTGACCCTATAAACTCACCCCTAGTTCTAGCTAAATCAATTTAGGTATTAGCTTGATAATTAATTAAGTTTATAAAAATTATTTCAACTCAGAGTAATCAATCGATGACTCAGGTCGGGAGAAACGCAATAGCAACATTATACAATTGCCAAAGACTCAATTGAAGCTGTAGTTGACCCTATGAACTCACCCCTAGTTCAAGCTAAATCAATTTAGGTATTACCATGATAATTAATTAAGTTAATAAGAATCATTTCAACTCAGAGTGATTGATCGACGACTCAGGTCGGGAGGAGCTCAATACCAACATCATGCAATTGCCAAAGACTCAATTGAAGTTTTAGTTGACCCCATGAACTCACCCCTCCTTCTAGATAAATCAATTTAGGTATTGCCTTGATAATGAGTTAATAATAATTGTTTTAACTTAGAGTGATCGATCGATGACTCAGGTCGGGAAGAGCTCAATACCAACATCATGCAATTGCCAAAGACTCAATTGAAGTTGTAGTTGACCCCATGAATTCACCCCTAGTTCTAACTAAATCAATTTAGGTATTACCTTGATAATGAGTTAATAAGAATCATTTTAACTCAGAGTGATTGATCGATGACTCAGGTCGGGAGGAACGCAATACCAACATCATGCAATTGCAAAGACTCAATTAAAGTTGTAGTTGACCGTATCAACTCATCCTTAGTTGTAGATAAATCAATTGAAGTTGTAGTTGAATGAACTCAATTGAAATTGTATAAAAATAAATGTTCAACCTGTTACAACAGATGACTTATCTATTGGAATTTATCCAATAGATTAAGTCATCTATTGTAACAGATTAACTATCTATTGTAAATTATCAAATAGGCGTTGCCATCTGTTGTAATAGATGAATTATCTATTGGAATTTATCAAATATATGAAGTCATCTGTTGCAACTGATTAACTATTTATTGTAAAGAATCAAATAGGCATTGCCATTTGTTACGACAGATGACTGAGCCATTGAAAATTTTCTAAGAGAAATTATCATCTGTTGCAATAGATGACTGAGCCGTTGGAAAATTTCAAACAGAAATTGTCATCTGTTGCAATAGATGAATTTTATGTTTTAAGATCTTTTTTTTATTTTAAAGTATTTTCCTAATTTCCTGTTCGAGATAAAAAAGATATTCTACTAAGGCGGTAGAAAATATTACTTGGATAACTCAATAATCTCCTCCTTGAGTAGTCTTGTCTTGTCTTTTCAATGTCACCGTCTCCTCGTGACCCTAAAAAATTATTAATGAATATTTAAAACCTATCTCTAGAATTCTCTTTCCTTCTACCATAAATTAACTCAACTCATCTCTCTTCTTTATTTAGATTCCTAATTCTCTTTCTCTCATAATTAGGGTAATCACAACCATCTCTTTTTTTCCTCTCTTTTATCTCCTCTTTCATATAAGGATCCTTTAGAATCTTAATCGATTACCCCAATATCTTTGATCGACTGAAATGGGTGTTCTGATCCTTTTGATGTTTTGACATTGCAGGTATGGTTCACTATTGCTCTTTTCTTCTCGTCTTCTTCTTTGTATGTTATTTAAATTAGATATTTACATCTGTTGTTATTATTGATTTACCTATTACCAAATTTTTATTTATTGAAAAATGATTGTTGGTGTTGTTGGAACATGTGGTATTTGTGTTGTTGATGGTGTTGGAAGATATGGTATTGTTTCTTTGTTGTTGATGTTGTTGTTGATATTGTTGTTAGTGTTGCAATAGTTTCCTCAACTGTTGAAACTGATGAATCAGCTGATTGAATAGACGGAGCAACTGTTGGAAGAAATCAAACCAATAGCAAGGCTGGTTTGATTTATTCCAACAGGTGACCCATCTGTTGCAACATGTCATCCATCTGTTGCCACAAATATGTTTCTTATTGCAATGGATGACTCATCGGTTGAACAGATGGAGAATCTGTTACATCAGATGGGTCGTCTGTTGATTCATTCAATTTTGTGTTACCATTTTTGTAATGTTCTTTTTGTTCTTTTATTGTTTTACATTAAACATTTTTCTCTTGTTTGAGGATAAAAGGAAGTGAAACTAGATCAACTTTTGCCCGACCAGTCTTAAAGTCTAGAGTAAAGATGGGTTTGAAGGAATAAGATACTTGTAGATGGAACCACTTCATATGAGGGAGGTATGTATTACTGATCAACCTATCGTGAAAACAGATATCCAGTACACTGATTTTGTGAATGCTGGTTCTTTACCTATTAGGCATTAATCTTTCAAACAAGATATGACATTTTACAGTTAAGATTGTTAGGTTTGAACTGGTAAGGCTGTGGGACCAAGTAGGTGGTGTCGATACCTTGTTACGATTTTATGAAAATTTTGCTAATGTTTATGTGTCAAGTTTGGATAAGGGTTCAAGTTTTTGGTAATAGTGTAAACATTCAAATAGTGATTGGACTGATTTTAAGGGTTCAATGGACTTTGGAAAGGCCTTCGAAGCCTCACACTGCTGCAAACAAGAATAGAAATGAATATAGTTATTGCTTTGGTTCAAATTTATATGGATGGGTTACTCGAGGAGACTATTATACAACAGAAGGTGATTGGAATAATACCTGTGCGGGAAGGAGGAGGTGGAGAAGACCATATATCAACTCAGACCTTATTAAAGAAGAAACATAAGGTAGGTAGGAAAGTGTAACAAAACATGATGATGAGATTGACATGAAAAATGAAAAAATTGAATAAGCTGCAAATGTGAAAGTTTATCCATAAATGAAAATCCATCAGTCTATTTTGAAAATAAAAATGCTAAAGAAGAATTGAGTTGCGAACTTTGTTAGGGGATTGCAACTAGCTATCGTGGCATGGATGAAGACCCAGAAAATACAGTACCCGAACTTTAAGGTTTCAGCTTCGCGAGCACTGATGGTGGTAAGATTATCGGTTAGGAACAAAACTTGAACTAACAACTCCTGAAGTAAAAATAAGGGATCAAGCTAAGGTGGCAATTTCTCAAGTTAAACTTGCATCCCATGCCTCCTGTTTATGGCTATGGTTTGGTCAAAGGTAGTGGAAACAACAAGGCATGTTTCTTCCCAACTTCAGACCTTTTTTTTTCTACTGCCATTGACCTAATAGGCATGGGATGCAAGTTAGACTTCAGAAATTGACACCTTGGCTTCCCTTATTTTTACTTCTTGATTTGTTGGTTCAGGTTTCATTCTTGACTGAATATCTTACCAATCCACTGTGCTCGCCAAGATGCTTTCTTAGAGTTCTAGTCCTGCACTTTGTGGATCTTCATTGAGGCCACGCTCGCTGGTCACAGTCCCTAGAAAAGTGTCCAGCTCTAGTTCTCTTGAGGATTTTTCTTTTTCAAGAACGACTGACGGATTTTAATATTTGGATACACTTCCACATTTGAAGCTCATTCAGTTTTTTCATCTCTCAAGTCAATTTCATTGGCCAGATTCGCTAGAAGTTCCTTACTTGCTTCCCTGTGTTTCCTCTTAAACAAGGTATGAGATCATATATGGTTTTCATCACCTCCGCCTTCCTGCACAAGTATTCTCCCAAGCACATTCTGTAGTATAATAGTCTCCTCGAGCAACCCATCCATAAAATTTGGACCAGGGGAATTTCTATTGGTTTTTCATTCTTTTTTGCTATAGTGTGAGGCTTTGGAGGCCTTTCAAAAGTCCATTGCACCATCAAAATTAGTCCAATCACCATTGGATATTTACACTACCTCCAAAAACTTAAACTCTTCTCCAAAATTGACATATAAACATGAGCAAAACCGTCATTAAATTCTAACAGGGTATTGACACCACCGTTTTAAAATTCTTCAGACTTATCAGTTCGCACCTATCAAAGTAAATTGCAAAATGCAGGATCTTGTTTGAAGGATCAATGTCTAATCGATAAAAAACTGCATTCACAAAATCATTGTACTTTATGTGTGTCTATGACGATAGCTTGATCAATAATACATAACTCCTACGCATTAAAGTGGACCCATTCATCTTCATGCACCTTATTCTTCCTACTCTATCAATGTCAGACAATGTTTATTCTTCACTTTCCATCGTTAAGTAGTGTACAAGACTACAGAGGCTCAAAGGGTAACCATTTTCAATGTCAGATGACTACTTGCCCATCAAGAAAAAACAAGTGCTACAAGTCGTGACTTTTTATCTTTTTTGTTTTCAAATATGTTTGTATAATAAGTCACCAATTTGTATTAATTAAGGTATGTAATGACTATTAAAAAAGAGGTGAACAGTCGTGACTTTTTGTCTAACACATTCAAAACAGCCGGTGAATTAAATCTCCCATCTGTTGCAACTAATGAATCAGCTATTAGAAGAAATCAAAATATCTCCTCCAACAGATGGTCCATCTGTCACAACAGATAATACATATGTTGCAACAGATGTCTCATCTGTTGCATATAGGGACCATCTGTTGCAACAGATGGTAAATCTATTACGCCAGTGGGGTATTTGTTGTGAAGATGGATGATCTGTTACAACAGCTCTGTAATAACTGTTGTTATTATGTCTCAAACCATTTTGAAAAGGTGAGAACTTTGAATGTAAAAGAAAAATTTGCAGATTTTCACAGAAAATAAAATGCCAGTAGTTTGAATGTAATTAATACAGTGGAGCTGAATAGTCGTGCCATTTTGCCTAACACATTCAGATTCAATACTCTATAAATAAGTCCCTCCTTAATCTTCATTCTACTCCACTTTTATTTATTTCTTGCATTTTATCTCTTCGTATTACATCTTCAACCACTTCTATTCAAAGAGCATATTCTTTTCTCGTTGAGGTAAGTTTTTTTTGTGTAAATCTACCAGATGGTAGTATATGTTGTATTATATTCAGACTCTTTTCTTTACTTTTTTGTTTACATTTTTTGTCAATTCATGCGTGTTCTAGATATGACTGATCCTGTTTGGGACATTGTTATTTTATGTGACACCGTGCGGAAACTTCAGAGGCAGGTTAATGACCTGCAGAGGGAGTTGATTATTGTGAGAGCAAGAATGTTCAGAGAGATGCAGAGGCTGATGAGGGCCCTGCTGTTGTCAGTTGAGACGATTGGCCGGCTGACAATAATAATGATTATAAAAATTATAATTAGAATATGTTTTTTATTTTAGCGTATGTATTTTAATTTTTCTATATCGTATCTATACCTAATGTATTTTATTTTTCGTTTAATGAAAAATTTATTTTTGGTCGACTTTGGCTTTTAATTGTTATTTAATTTTCATTCTATCTATTTCTTCTTCTAAATATGTTAACATGTCGACGGTTGGAGGTAAGGAGCAATTTTGAATCCAGTAGAAATAGAAATTTTGGCTTTTGAGTTCTTTCAACAGATAGACCATGTGTTGGAACATATTGGTTATCGGTTGGGTTTAAGTCAACAAATTATCCATTTGTTGCGACAGATTTGCCATCTGTTGAAGGAAAACATTCCAGTTTGATGAACTGTATTGTGTTCTTCCAGCTAATGTCCATCTATTGCAATAGATGGGTAATCTGTTGAAAATAATTTTATGGTCTGTTGTATTTAGTTCATATTTTGCCTCTTTTTAGTGATGCACAAGTTATTAAAAAAGATATTTTATATAATAAATTCTAACATTTATGTTCACAACAATGAGTTAAATATATAAAAGTCCACAACAAATAACAACACAAGTTTTTGCAATTACAACGATCATGGTAGATTACGATCCGGACATGTAGTTCTTTTGTGTCCAGCACTCTTACATACAGAGCACTTGTTTCTTCTTGATGGAAATGATTCTCCAACTCCATGCCTCCTCTTATATGGCCTTTTTCCCGGTTTGATAGTTCTTGGGTTAATATATGGAGGAGGTATTAATCTCCCCAAAAGCTTTGCAAGAACAACCCAAGATTCTTTGGGAGGCACCGGAGTAATATGCCCACTATATGACTTGTATATTTTTCCACTGAAAAATATGGAGAGGAGTACGCGTTAATTTTAGTTCCATATTTGCATCGTATTGAGCTCGAAGTGCTACCATAACATGTGGATAGGGTATTTTATCCAAATCAAAAACTCTGCACGTACAAGATCTTGTTTGAAGATCGACCATGGCAAAATCACCATGACTGTTGATACTGAATTTGTAATCTTCTATTTGATGAGATAATAACTTATTCCCCAGACTGGTGTCTGTTGATATTATTTTTTCCGCTTCTAGAAAAAATGGGGTTCCTGGGTCCTCGTACTCTACACGCCTTTCTTAAAAAAATTGGCCATACTTCTTGTTTATTATTTCAAACAGAGCCATTATGGGAAATTCTCTTTCATCACCAAACAATAAATTCACCGATTAAGCTATGTTTGACATCATAATATTGTACCTATACAAAAGAATCACTTAGTACGACATCATACTAAATTTGTAACTCAAACAAGACATTAAATTCATAAAAATGTACCTATTTGTCGGACAGAATGACCGGCTCCATCTATTAAAACCGACACGTATGAGATGTTCTGCTGCCTTGGGACAGAGGCGGATCTAGGATTTAAAGTTTGTGGGTTCCCCATTAGATAAAAATAAAAACAAATAGCTATTAAGGAGATTTGGACCCACAATCATGAGGTCAACAGAAATTTTACAAGTCTCTCTATTCCACTAGACCAACAATGTATTTTGTTTATGGGTTCCCAACCTATAATTAATATATATTTACTAGATTTCTCTATATAAATACTAGATCCGCATGAAAGTTACTGGATTCCTGGGAACCCCCACCCGGGCCTCTAGATCCGCCCTTCCTTGGGATGCATATCCGCTATTGGATTGAAATGGTTTAAAAACTCCTCTCTAATATATGCTTTAGATGCTCTATAAAAAAGGGTCACGACCCTTTCGTTGTTAAAGTTGGTTTGAATGTTCTCTTCAAGATGCCTGATGCAACAACTAAAGTGAGCTGAAGTGAAAAAAATTGAACCCATCTTTGGAATACTTGGATCCCTATTTGAAATAAAATACAACTCTTCGGTATCTTCGACGCAACTTCGTAGTTGTTCAAAAAAATATCCATAAGAGGGATTACATTCCTTGTCCTCTATACAAAAAGCGACAGGAAAGATGTGATTCTCATCCTGCGCCACCGCCGATAGCAGAACTTCATTATACTTGCTTCTCATGAAGGTACCGTTGACGGTTATGCCTTTTATAAAATATTAAAAACCTTGAATCTAAACACCATAGGATACAAAAAAAGTACGTGAACCTTTCATTTTCATCAACACGCAACGCCGTCTTACTTTCGAGATTTGTGGACTCAAGCATGTGACGATAGACATCGAGGACCGCATACCCATGCTCGTGTGTCCCCTAGCCAATTCCTTGATAATTTCCATGGCCGTATATATCTTCCAATAACTGACCAGGACACCCAATTCCGTAAGGAGTTGATTGGCCATAACCTTTGTAGAAGGGCCTTTGACACCGGGGAATCTATTCTTGAAATATTCACTGGGAACCTTTGCCGTGGCATGAGGATTTTGGCCCAAGATATGCTCCGAACCACATGTGTGATACTTTTCATGTTTATGAATGATGAATCCGTCAGAACTTAAGTACTTTACCGCTCTCAACCACCACTTGCAATTCAGATTAGCACCTTTGTAGCAAAAGGCTTTGCTCAAATTAATCACCTTTATTATTTCAAAAAAAAAATCAAGCAAGAAATAAACAAAGTAGTAGATAGTTCTTTCTTTTTCTTGAATGATATCCCCTTATAAAAGCCGATCTAGTCATCTTGTCGGTTTCCAGACTGTGTTGATCGAGAAGAAATGCCCACCATATTGGTCGCATCAATGGGCGTAGGTATTTGATCATCATCTGGAATGTTCATGTCTAGATCATCCAACCTATCATCAACGATGTCTTGTTGTTCTTCTTCTTCTTCAATATTTTGGTTCTCATTCTCTCTCGTCTTTTCAACCACGTACACCCTTAACACCTGCCTGGATGAATCATTAAGATAAGCACACAATCAAACCTGATCGGTTATCTTGAAAGGTAATACCCTCTGATTTTCAAAGGAGTTGTGCATGTAGCTAATGACGAGTTCTTTCGGTTGACAATTTAGTCTGCAATAGATAATGATTAAGTTAAAAAAATTATCATATGAAACATCACTTTGGACTGTGATAGCTATCGTCTCTAGCATTTCTCCCTTATTTTAATGACATACATATCGATTGCTCTTCTCGATCCATTGACCATGACAATCCACCCCTATTGTTATTGATCCCTCCATTAGTGGTACCTAAATAAAGTCATTTGTTAAAAAAGGTTAATGGTGATTTCATAGTGCCGTAACATGAATCCAAATAGATGTGTAATCTGTTGCAACTGTAAGTAATTAGTCGCAATAGATTAGTTACCTGTTGGGATTCATGTTACGCTCTTGAAGCTGATTTCAACAGATGAGTCATCTGTTGTAATAGGTGAATCATATGTTGCAACAGACTATACATCTATTACAACAGACGACACGTTTGTTGGAATCGAGTTCTGGTTCTGTTGCAACAGGTTATTAATCTGTTGCAATAGATATTTACCCTGTTGCAACAGACGACACGTCTATTGGAATCGACTTCAGATTCTGTTGCAACAGGTTAATAATCTATTATAACTGATATTTACCCTATTGCAACAGCCGACACGTTTATTGGAACCGAGTTCAGGTTTTGTTGTAATAGGTTAATAATTTGTTGGAACAGATATTTATCCTGTTGCAACAGATAACTAGTCTATTGCAACAGATAACCCATCTGTTCGATTCACGTTACGACACTATAGAACCATAAACATGAATCTAATATATGTCTTCCCTTGCAACAGATGGTTCATCTGTCGCAACAGATGATTGATCTGTTTAAGCAGAGGTCTCTTATGTTGCGTTCATGTTCGTGTGCTATCTATTGTTAAAAAATAGCACAATAACAGTTATCAGATGACAAATTCAACTAAAAATCATAATTTGATTTACCAAAGTCTCTTGTGAAGTAATGCCAAAGTGGAAAGTGATGTAAGAAACAAAATTTGACCTAAGAAATTGGTCAAATAGCAACAGTAGCGGTAACAACAACAACAACAATGGTCAACAAGAAGAAGATGAATATGATAATAAAGTAGAAGATGATGAATAAAGCAGCAGCAACAATAAACAACAAAAATTGCTAAGAGAGAGAAAACAACAATGGATGAAAAGAGAGAGAAACACGCCATTTTCCCTCCGTTTTCTATTATATTGGGTAAACATTTGGATCAAAATGTAAATTTAAAACTTGTGGGCTATTCTCAAACTTACCTAACTTTCTTAATTCATAATAAAGTAATTGTCACCTACACTCAATTATTAAGACTTAAGTCACCTACACCTCATTTTCAAACTCTTTTGTCACTTTTAGCTCAAAGCCTCGGGTGTGTTTGGTAAGAAGAAGAATATTTTTTAATTTTTTGATGTTTGATTGGCTTAAATGTTTTAGAAAATATTTTTCAAATCAACTCATTTTTCTCAAATTTAAGGAAAATGACTTCCCTTCAGAAAGTAAGGAAAACATTTTCCAAAACTCTCTTTCAATTTCACTCTCAAGTTGAAATGTTCATACAACTCTCAAAATCACACTCCTACTCCAACCCCAATTCCCTACCATCCCACCCCAACCCCCGCCCCATAAAAAATATTTAATTTTTTTAAGAAATATTTCAAATATTTTTCTCACCTCAACCCCTACTCGACCTCCACCCCTACCAGCCCTCCCATTCTGCAAAAAATATATTCCCTCCATTCCAAAATAAATGAATTATTGAGTTATTTTTCAATATCCAAAATAAATGAATTGTTCATTCTTCAAGAGACATGTTGAAAATTTCTTTCAATTTTAGCCTTTTGTTTAATGAGGTTCTTAAGTACTTCACATTTTCTAAGAGAGTAATTTAAGAATAATTAATAGGATAATAGTGGAAAGTAACTGCAATTTATGTCCTAAAAGATTTTTCTTAAGGGGTGTATCATACCCTAACAATTCAATTATTTTGAAATGGATGGATTATTTAATTTTCTTTTTTTCAAAAATCAAAATTTTTTCTTACCCTACCCCCTATTCGACCCTTACCCCTACCAACCCTCCCCCCTCCCAAAAGAAATTAAATTTTTTAATTTTATTTTTTATGAAAATTTATAAATTTTTTTCTTACCCCACCCTCACTCTCCTACCCCTACCCCCACCCCTACTTGCCCCCCCTTCCACGCCCCAAAAAAATATTTTTTTTATTTTTTTTTTCAAAAAAAACTCAAAACTTTTTCTTACCTCGTCCCTACCACCTATTCTGACCCCCCCCCCCTTCTCCAAAAAATAAATTAATTTTTTTTTTTTTTTAAAGTTTCAAAAAAAATTTCGTACTCTATTCGTTCTCAGTGTTCTTTGTTAAATATATACAAATACTTTTAGAAAATATTTTTTTACTTGCATAACGAACACAAGAATATAAGTAAGAAACAACTTTTTTTTTTTTTAAATGATTTACTCCTCCATATCAACACACCCTAAAAAGGGTATTTTCAAAAAGTATTTTTCTAAAAAGTATTTTCTACTCTTTATCTAAAAACTAAAATGTATTTTCTGAAAAAAAAAATTCATTCATCAACCAAACACTAGAAAATATTTTTCCAAAAATACTTTTCACTCACCAACCAAACATAAGAAAGCAACTTCATTTCCATGAAAACATTACCAAACACTCCCGACATCTTTAATCAAACGATTGAATGGTGGATTTTAGTTGTTATCTTTTCATTTAAAAAGAAGGAAAAAGGATCAAATTTACCCCCTCTACTTTGAAAAATAAACTAAATATACCCTTCGTTATACTTTGGGGCTAAATTTACCTTTGTTGTCATACTTTGAGACCAAATTTACCCCTTTACTTTAAAAAATTGATTAAATATACCCTTCGTTATACTTTGGGGTCAAATTTACCCTACCCTTGATGTCATACTTTGGGACCAAATTTACACTCATTGTTAAGATATTTTTATATGTACTTTTTCTTTGAAAAACTCAAATCATCGTTAGATGCTCTATTTTTTAAAAATAAAATACACTTAATCTAACCCGTTTGATCCAACTCAAGCCACAAAAAAGACACAAATAAATATACCCCCTTCAGTTCTGTTGGTTAAATTTTTCCAACGAGATTAAGCCACTAGATATTTATCAATGCATAACTCATGAAAAATGATCTGTATAAGTGCAAACACAAAGAAATATATCCCTCATCCGGTTCATCAATCTGCATCAGTACAAAACTCATGAAAAATGACATTTGATGGCCAAATGCAATAGCCTAGACCAATTAAATATTTATCTGGATGATTAAGTTAAGAGGTCTCCTTGTGTGTCAATCGTGACATCTCTTCATTCATATATTTTTATATGCAATTTAGATCTATACAAATTTTTTCATCATGTCATTTGCTCAGAAAATTTATTCACTAATTCGAAAATCTAGATGCACATAGAATTTGCATACCAAATTTTAAGATTTGAACATAATCGAACAAGAGCAGAGTTTGTAACAGACATTTTCTCTAGTTCCATCCTTCTATATTATCTCATTTCGTTTTATGTTTTATTCATTTGTAAACAACCTACCAACGTTGCACGTTGAAAGAGAAGTATTTTGTTCGTTGAGAAAATTCGACCTAAAAAACTGAGGGAGGAGTATATTTGTTTGTGTAATTTTTGTGTGTCAGATCGGACGAATTAGATTATTGTATGATTTATTTTTAAAAATTAGGTAATTTAACGTGATTTGGGTTTTTCTATTAAACAAAATGTACAAGTGAAAATTTTCTTAACAATGAGGATAAATGTGACCTCATAGTATGAAATCGAGGATAAATTTGGCTCCAAAATATGACGAAGGGTATATTTAACTAATTTTTTTTAGAGGAATAAACTAACATCAAAGTATAACAGCAAGAGTAAATTTAACCCCAAAATATGACAAAGGATATATTTAATCATTTTTCAAAGTAGAGTGGTAAATTTGATCCTTTTCCCTAAAAAGAAAGGACACAAAATGGTGAAAAGGATTAATTATTGATATTCTAAACAATGCAAAAGCTCTTGGCAACCTTAATGGGTAATGGACGTTATTAAATGGTAATGTACAATTTAATAAATATGGTGACATAAATGATAAAACTCCATTTCGGTACCAATCAATTATGCGGTGATAATGAAGTTGGTTCAACCAATAGAGAGAAACCTTCACTTGACTCCTTTTTAACTATAAATTTTAATGTTTTTTTTTTTTTAAAAAGATAAAATAGCTCGGTAGATCCTTGTACTATGTCTGATTTGTAAAGTGGATACTCCTACTTACATGTTTGTCATCTGAACCCTTGAATTCAATAAAAATGAATATTTTGAACCCTTTGATCGTTGACCGGACCTATGTGGCATTAAAATAGTTGAGTAGGATGAAACGCATGCAGGCACGCGCCTAAGGTGCAAGTGAGGGTCATTTTCTTGTCAATTTTATATTAAAATATTTTTTTAAAAAAAAGTCCCCCCCCCCCAATCCCACCCCTGCACCAATATTCCCCCTCCCTCTTCCCCCGTCCCCCACTCCCCAGCCCCTCTCCCTCAATCCTGCACCAACCCCTTTCCCGGTCCCTCCACCCTCTCCCCCATCTCTCCCACCCCCTTTGAATCATCCCCCCACCCCACCAGTTCCCTCACTTCAATGCCACCTCCTTCCTTGTTCCCCAACCACAATCTCAAAATCCACAACAATTTTTCAAAATCCATAACCCTCAAATTCCACCAAACCCAAGCTTCAAATCACAACAACAAATGTCAATTCTTTCACCCTTCTCAACCTTCCCATAACTTTCACTCCAAAAATGTCAATTCTTCTACCCCTAATAATTATAATAATAAGAGTAACACCAAGAAGACAAGCTCAAGCAATTGCGACAAAAATTATTTATGCAGCTATTGATGATATTCAAAATTTATCATCTTTAGTTGGAACTTGCCCTTTCTTGTGGAATATCAAAGGAAGGAAGAAGAAGAAGAAGAAGAAGAAGAAGAAGAAGAAGAAGAAGAAGAAGAAGTCGTCGAAGGACGAATAGGCAAAGGGAGAAATTAGTCATTTCTAATCATACTAATTACTACCTAACTAGAAATTAGCTAATTGCAGTGGGAGAATATGATTTTAGAAATCAAAGAAAAAAATTTGAAGAGATGAGAGTATAATTTTAGCAAATTGCAGTGGGAATGTTCAAAATGAAGGTGAGAGCATGGAAGGGGAAATGGGCGGGGCGGGGGAGGGGGAGGGGGGAGGGCGAGGTTCTTTTTCCTAAAAAAAATTGTTTTCTATTTTTAATTGAAAAATGACGTGAAATCTACGTGGAAGCCGATGTGGCAGCAACTGTGTTACACACACTGAAAAAGGGTTCAAAATATTCATTTTTATTGAATTCAAGGGTTCAGATGACAAACATGTAAGTAGGAGTATCCCCTTTAACAAATCGAACATAGTACAAGGGTCCACCGAACTATTTTGCCTTTAAAAAAAAGTAAAGAACATTGTTTTTGTTCATGAAATTTGATCAATTTTTTCATGAAAAAAAATCAAGTTCCAACAACTAATTTATGTTGGGAGTAAAATTTTCGTTTGTTCATAAAACAATAACTTTTTTTTCAAATACAAACTTTAATTTGTAAAAATTATTTCTAGATTTTCTTTTTCAAGTTTCAACTAATTTTAAGTCCATACGGCTGGCTTAATGTAACTCTTTTATCATGATTTGGCTTGAAGCCGTGGAAGCTCCCTACTTAGTGGGACCCATAAGCACGTAGTAGACGTGTGATGTAAACTAAACAAAACGGTACTTCTATAACGTTTAACGTGTCGTGATTAATTTGTAGTCTTGTTACTCTTTTGTAACCGTCGATCCCTTTTTCTTCTCTTTGTTATACTATAAGTAGTGGTGTTCATGGGTTTGGTTAAAAGCCAAATCGAATCGTGAATCGAATCAAATCAATTAAAAAAATTGATGTTTAGTTTGGTTTAGTTTGACTTGGTTTTAAATTTTTAAAAACTGATGCTATTTGGTTTGATTATGATTTTACTTAAAAAATCGTGAAAATAATCAAATCGAACCGATAAATTTTTATATATATATTATAATTATTTATATATAATTTATAATTAAATTTAATTTTAAACTAAATTTTAATCTATGTCTAGCCCAACCAATACTTTAAGCACAATTGCCCAAAGCCCCAAACCCAAGCCCAACTCTACCTACTGTTACTAACATAAGTTAATCCTACGGTCCCTACCTCATTTTTCCTACTTCAACTTTCACAATATGTAGTACATCAACTGTTGCTTCTTTTATTCTTCATTGAAAAGCAACACCACACCGCATTGAAAGGAGTCTCGGCTAGCTTTGATATTGCAATATTTTCTTGTTTAGTTTCTTAATCCCCTATATCTCGTTTACGCTCGCTTTCGTAGTGTAATCTTCTCTTCATTTTTTGTGGGATATTTTCGGCGATTAAATCTGATTATATTCTATAGTAAAATCTCAAAGTTTCATGGGATGTAACTTTAGCCCGACAATGGTGCAGAGGGGTTTTATTAAATGTTACTGAATTTTTATTGATGTATGGTTTGTGAATAACCCAAGAGAGATGATATGAATGATGACTGAAACTGTAATCCATATGCTGCTTCATCTTCGGTTACATAAACAAAGAATCTTTCAAACGAGTTACCATGGTCCCTGGTTCAAATGGTAGTTTTATGTCTCCTTGTTTATTCAATCTTTTTCCTATATGATTAGCTCACCTAGCTAGTCCATAAAGTAAACAGATTACTCAAATTTGCCCAACTCTATCTCTTCTTGCAGTACTCTGCAATAGAATACAAAACTCTATTTTACAATGTACATGTATGTGTTTGTATGTTATTGGATAATCTTAGTGCCTACAAGACAAAGCTAGTGCTTTTCATCTCAATGTTGGTTTTGTTTAATGTGTTTGTTCTGATTTTTAAGAGTTTACAGTGTCATTTGTGCATCACTAGATAAATATTTCATGAGAAATTGTTCAATGTGATACTCTTTTCTATAGGTTAAAAGAAGGAGTTTATTCTAGAGATGGTTGGAGTAGGCTAGTCAATAACCGAAAAAACCAAAAAATCGAACCAAACCGATAGTTATTTTATTTTTGTGGTTTGGTTTGGCTTTAGAAATTAAAAAACGACTAAATTGGTTTTGGTTATGGTTTTAACCACTAATCGATCCAAACCGACAGCATGATCACCCCTGACTATATTTTTTCAACTCACGATATTTTAACTTTTTATTTGTCTCATTTGATGTGATATATCTTTTGTTTTATTTACATAAAATAACTGTCTTTTATATTTTGAATTTTTTTTCTTTTTAAAATTTTTAAAAATAACTTTCAGTTTTCTATTTTATTCTTAGTGTTTTTTTTTTTTTCTTTTTGTAATCACAAAATATGTTCTGATATATTTAAGATTAAAAGTTTTAGAAATTTTATATCTATGCGAATATTAGGTCATGCTTAATACTATAAATTTCAATGTAAAATGAAAATGTGTACCTAGTCAAAATTGTGGATCAATGATAGGTGCTTAATAATTCAAAGTTATGAAGTATATTTTAGAGATTTAGTTAAGAGCCACTAAAATCAATTGAGATCAAGAGAAGTGAATTGATGTTGGGGTAATGAGCTTGTGGATAATTAAAGATTTTACCAGGTAGGCTTCGTGAAGCTAGATGAGAATGTTAGTAGGAATGGTCTTTCTGAGTGATACCCTCGTTCGAGTGTCCATAGGCGATGTTTTCCTACGAAAAACCATCACTTTGTTTTAGCGCTCCTGACTAGAACATTTTCGATAAATCCTAAGTTATTCCTTTCAGTCCTTTTACTCTATAGAGTCGTATCAATAGTTATAGTAGAAACATATTGGTTGTCCAGAATTAAATGTAATGCCGCTTTCCATTCTTCAAAATAGGTGAAACAATGTAATGGTTCTTCATGTTATTTTCTAGATTTTTGCGCGTATCCTGTATTTGAGCTTGTCCATAGCGGTTATAGGTCATTTGTGACTTGTCCTAATCATCGGTTCAATTATCGGGCAGTTTGTTGAGATTTTATGCCCATTTTTCTGTTTTGGAGCTTTCGTTGTTAAGAAATTAGTCTCAAACCAAAATACATAGTAAACAATCTCGGATGAGATTTTTGACAGCGCTATTAGCTTCGAAAATATTTATTTTAGGAAAGTGGGACCCTTGGTACAGGTCCCGAGACTGCTAGACTCATTTTGGAATATTGGATGGATTTAATAAAAAATGAAACTAGGTAAGGAGCCCATATTTAATCGAAACAATCTCGGACGAAGGTTTTGATGATTTCATTGAGTCCGAAATATCGAATTTGATATGGTAGCATAGGTCATTTGCGTGCACGGAGTTTTGAACGAGTCCCCAAACCCCGATTGAAGCCCGTGAGGACTTTTGTGAAATTGCTGATATACAGTATCTGGTGCAGCCAAGGTTAGACGTTCACATTCATGAGGCTATGACTGTGTTTGCGAAGGTCAAGGATGTTGGCCTCCGCATTTGTGACCCAACTGTCTCGTTCGTGAAATGTAAGTCGGCTCAGCTTTACTCTTCACATTCGCGATCGATCGGGCGTGTTCGTGAAAGGGTCTTTCCGGTTTGTTCCCGCATTCACAATTGTGGTTCCGCATTTGCGAAGAACCATGGACAACCCCTTTATATTTCTCTATCGTTCAATCCTAAGCCCCATTTTTAGGGTTTTTTTCTCCACTAATGGTCGCAAGAGCTCAAGAAATCTTAGGAAATCAAGAATTGGATTTGCAGTGAGTAGAGGACGTGGAGGTGATCATACTCCATTAATTTCTTCAAAAATTTTTGGCCTAAATCGTCTGTGTAATTCTTAGTTTTTCTCCCTTTTCATTATCTTTCGAGGCTAATTTTAGCCCCGATTTACAGATCATTTGTGAGCAACTTTTAAGCACATATTCCTAGTTCTTCGACGGACCTCGCGATAGATCCAATTTTGGAATTTTGTTAGCGGGTCCTATGAGCCCATATTGACCTAATTTTGGGCTTGAAGTTTTATATAGCAGTATGAGTATCATTTTACTCCTTTTTACGTGTAGATAATTATTTTGATAGTGCGATGTTAATTTTTTGAGATCGTGGAGCAAAGACAGATGATTTATAGATAATTCAAGAATGTGTTTCGGCATCGAGGTAGACTTGGGTTAATTTTTCCTTATGAGATTGTGTATAGTAGCTATGAATGATACGATATGTTTATGTCTAGTATAACATGACTTAACCTATTTAGAGAATTCGGGGCAGAATATGAGTCAAACCTTACCATAAGATGTTTGTTATGGACATAGGATCCTATTACCCTCGATTATAATAATGTTAACCATAGTTTGATGTTAAGGACCTTTAGTACAAGAGTTACTAAAAATTTTGTATAAAAATTTAAAAAGGACGGGTGTGTTGAGAAAATTCAAGGAAAGATGTCAATTAAGTCTTGAATGAAGGATTTGTGTCATTGACCAACTTAAAGGGTCAAACATCATTAGAAAACTTGATTACGTTAATTATTGACTTGATTAATATTTTCAAAACTTTTTAATCTTTTCAAAAATATAAATCAACGCACACCTCTCTCCTCTTCAAATGATCAACCGTCTCTCTCCTCTCTCTCTTGACAGTTTTTTTCAACTAACAGTTCTGTAATTTTTTTCTTTCAATCCCCAGCAATTTCAACTTCCGACGATAAATAGTTGGGCTGCGAGTTCCTTTTTGACTTTCAACCATCAATCGACGTGACAGCCTTGCTCTCCGGCAACAACAACTTCGAGTTCTTCATCGTCCCTTTTTTTCTTTCACAGGTAAAAGATTATGGCTTTTTTAGTTTTGAAGAAAAAGAGGAACTTGAGCCAACTTCTCTTCTAGTATTGGTTAACAATTTTAATATTTGTTTCTTTAATTTGAAATACGGTATGAATAAAACCTTAATTTCTGGTATTTCTTTTCTTCTCTTTTCGAATTGAAATATGATCTTTTGTTGTTTATTGCATTTTTTGAAGTTTGATTTTCATTATTTGTGTTTGTACAAACAAAATAACGATGTTGGTATTTTTGGTGTTGCGCCCGTTGCTGGGTTGATTTATTCTTGTTCTTGTTCTAGGTAATAATGGTGATATTGCTGTTGTTCTATTCAACAAAATCATGTTATTATTTTTTGCAACAGATTAACCATATGATGAAACAGATTAACCATCTGATGCAACAAATTAACCTTCTGCCGTAACAGGTTAACCTTCTGATGCAACAGATGAACCATCTGACATAACAGATTAACCATCTGACGCAACAGATTAACCATCTGATGCAATATATTAAATATATGATGCTACAGTTTTATAATCTGATGCAACAGATTAAATATTTGTTGCAACAGATTTACCATCGAATGCAAGAGAGAAACCAATCGATTTATAATTTGATACAACAGATTAACCTTCTGATGCAACAGATCAATCATCTGAGGTAACATAGGGACCATCAAATTAAAAATCTGATGCAACAGATAAATCATCTGATGCAACAAATGAACCTTCTGATGGTTAAAATCCTATCAACTATTTAAATAGGACATGTCCAAGACTTGATTTTTCCAACTGATCATTCATCTGTTGCGATAAATGACCCTTTTCTTGAAAGAAATCTAAACAATATTAACCGTTGAAAATAGTTCCAACAGATCTCTCATATATTACAACAGATGTGTGATCTGTTGCACAGAACAGTCATCTGTTTCAACAGATGAGTGATCTATTTTTATTGTTGCAACAAATTACTCATTCATTTCAGCAGGTTAGTTATATGTTCAAACAGATTACCTACCTAGTGCAACAGATATGTGATCACTGGAACTATTATTTTACTATTGTACATGTTAGATATACCGTTATCCCTTTTTAATGATGCATTATTCGATTATAATCTATTTTATGTTCCTGTTATTTTTAGATTATATGGTTCCCAAAAGTCCAAGTAAAGGAACAAGTGAAGTAGCTAGGCTACATCTACCACTCTATGAGCTTTCTTTACAAACATTATCTCAATTAGGAGCAGAATATGATGAACACGGGGAGGAGGAATATTTCAAAAGAGATGATTCAAATGCTAATATCCCTTTCACTGATGAGTTGGTTAAAACCTTCAGCATTTATCGTTATTCTATTAGAATGCAGCGCGATGGTGCCACAGATTTAACAGGTGATTTCGTGGTTATGTCATCCATGGGAAAATATTTTGACGCCTTCAGAAAAATACTTTGAGAACAAAAATTAGATGCTTATTTCAAGGATAACTTCTTTGGGAAGTATCTTGATTTGCCTGAGGACAACAGTGCTCGTTTCTAAATAAAAATGGTATATGATCTTCTCAAGCGTAAGTTTATGTATGAATATAAAGATAAGATGGATGAGGTGTGGATAAATTACTGTGGCATGCCTATTTGTTTTGGTTGGAAGGAGTTTGCCATAGTTACGGGACTAAAATGTTATCCTCCATCTCCTTCTCAAGTTATACCTATTTTAACTCCAAAAAAACACCCCACACACCCAAAAAAGGCAAAGGCAAGTCGAGTGATCGTGATGACCCGGTGTCCATTGCTAGTCCAAGCTTCAAATACAAAAATTTGACAGAAGCGTTGAAAGGTAAAAGAATTTCAAAGAAGCACAAACAATTATTGTGCTTGGTTTGGTTTGTACATAATATTCTTTGGGCGAGAGACGTTAACAACAACATAAGCGTTGGTTTAATAAAGCTCTCCGAGGATCTTGACGCATTTAACAACTATCCTTGGGGTTATAAAATCTTCAAAGTGACTGTCAAATATTTGTTGACTCCGTTAACGCCAAAAACAATCAACTTATAATGGCTTTCCATAGGATTTCATGGAAAATATTTCTTTTATTATGATATGATTCATTTTTTTTTTCAAAAATGGTTTTGATTTATTGGCATTATTTTATAGGCTTGGACATTTGAAGTCATTGCTTATTTGAGACAACAAGTAAACTACCAGGAAGAAGTTTCCTATCCACGAATCTTGAGATGGTTGTCGGCCAAAACTGATAAAAATGTAAAATTTCTTGATCTCTTCAACCCCCGGAAGGATGCAGTAAATATAATTACAATTAAGTTTTTGTTTTAATTAATGATTTTTTGAATGATCAAATCATCATTCTAATATATGTAATGATTTTCGTTAGATTGTGCATTCGTTACTAGTTTCGATTAATCGAGAGTTGAAGATGTCATTTTTTCTTACTTTACAGTCTGTGCAAACTTTATCAGACTCTAAGGTCATTGACAGAATAAAAATAGAATTGTTTGGAGCAACAACCATCATAATAAAAATAATTTTGGAGGTTGGTCTTGTTGTTGTTGTTGTTGGTCTTAGTGGTGATGGAGCTGTTGGTGGTGGTAGTGGTGCTGTTGTTGGTGCTGATGACACTCCTCTTAAAGTTTTTAAAACAAACCATTATGAGTATGATTATACTGGTTATACAGGTTTTGCCTCTCCTAGTGAATGCTCTGCATGTAAATATCAAGACTGCAAGGCGAAACATGATGTAGTGATTAATGCTATTAATGCATTAACTGCTTCTGTAAAGAAATTGACATATAAGAGAGGTTTCATTCCATCAAAGAGGATTTCATATCGATCCACTCCATTAGATATTAAGGCTAAGAGGAGAAGGAAAGTAATTTCTAAGGCATTATCAAGAATCCAAAAAAGCAAAATTATAACTCCTCTGTCTGTGTGTTGCACTATTGACCAATGTACAAGGTCCACAGGAGAGCAACAAAAGATGAAGAAGGTGAATATATATCATCTGTTCCAACTAACAAACAAACACATATCTGTTTCAACAGATGACACATCTAATGAAAATTATCAAACAAATATATACATCTGTTGCAACGGTTGACTAACCTGTTGCATCAAATATAGTATCTATTGCAATATATGTCTCATCTATTTTACCAAATTAAATATCTCTACACACCATGTTTATTTGTACAAATAGATAACCTATCTGCTACAATGGATGGGTCATCTATTGGGACAAATTAAATCAAGACTTCCTACCATTTCAGTTTTTCCAAATAGATGAGTCATATATTGCAATAGATGGTTCATCCGTTGGAAATTATCAACAGACCTGTTTGATTTGCTAAAACAGATGAGTTATCCTTTTTTTTGTATCTGTGATTAGAATTAACCAATTCTAGCTTTTCAGGTGGATGTCACTATAGAAGCTACTGCTGAACAACATTGATAATATGCTACTCTTTTTATGAAAATACGGAGAAGCAAAATCGTACGCAAGCGACATTAAAATCCACGACCAAAGCTGAATTCTATAGCACCGGATGAAAAATTACTTATCCATATTGAGTAGATCTTTATAGCTTGAGTCTGTCAAAGTAATAACCTCACCCTTCCTTAGAAATTTTTGGCATCAAAACTTAAATTATTGATTTATTTGTTGAGATCTGTACCCATAATATTTTTTTTACATTTTATTTATTTGTTGATTTATTTCATGTAATTTTTGAAGGCTTCGATTTATTTTATTTTGTCTATGAATTTTATTTTATCCTTAGATTTGAACTTATTAATTGAAATGGAATACTAGATTCAAATATTGCAACAGATAAGGTATTTGTTACAACGGACGGCATATCTGTTGGAAAATATCAAACGGATTTATACATACGTTGCAACATGTACATAATCTGTTGGAAATTATCAAACAGGTCTTTCCACTGTTGCAACAGATAGACATAGATAGAAACATCGACATAATGCAACATATGACCAACCTATTGCAACATATAAACTATCCATCAGAAGAAGTAGAATATCTATTACAACAGATGGGCAATCTGTTGCATTATAAAAAATTCAACTTTCATTAGACATAAAAAATTGCCACTATATGTAAAGTGAAGTGCTTGAAATAAAAAAGGCAAAACCCATCGACAGGAACCTAAAGTTGTAGCGATCTTTCACTTCGGCAGCTCACGTGTATTTCACGCGGCCAAGGCTCATTGAACCCCCATTTTTGCTGACTTGGCCTCTGATTTGGCCCTCAACGGTTATTTTTTCCTCTTATATATATTTATCTTCTTTCTAAAATTTAACCCTAAATTCCCAAATCTTCTTCTTCTTCATCTTTTTTTCTCTATCCAAATTATTCAAATTATTTGTATTTGTTTTATCCGCATATATTTTCATTTTTTTCAAATGAGCTTGACACTGTCGAGCTCATCTTACACTATTTTTTGTGATAAAGATTTTTGATATTGTAAGTATGGTCATGAAGCTCTATTGAAGACTTCTTGAACTCAATAAAATCTAGGTCGTAGGTTTTTTACTTGTAAGATTTCAAAGGTAATAATTTTTTTTATCTAATTAGTTGATTAATTATTAACTTGTAACTATTTTGTAATTGTGGTCTTGTTTTTATAGAAGTTGGGTGGATGCGATTACTTTGATTGGTATGAAGAACGACACCCTTCACAAGCTAATCGTGTAATCTGGGTTTTGTTGAAGAAAGTCAAGGCTTTTGAAGAGAAACAAAATCGAGCAAGAAGATACTACATTGTTGGTGTTATTGATACTGGTTTGGTGTTGTTGGACACATGGATATTCAAGCCTAATTATTGAAATTTTCATGGTGGTGTATTTGCTACTAGTTTGATTTTGTTGAGCACATGGATATTCAAGCGTAATTGTGGTAAAATATCAAAAAATTGCCACTACATGTAAAGTTACATATGTAAAGTGAAGTGACAAAATAAAACATTGTTATTTTACAGGCTCTTCTTTATACACAGGTTCCAAGCGTCCAGTTAGTACCACATAAGCCTAGACCTCTTGCATGTTTGCCATAGCGTTGTCACATAGAAAAGTCATTGGCTCGGCTATTTCTGTGCCGATCAGTAAACATTCAATGTGTGCAAGCGCGTGCGACCAGTATGCAACACCGATTTTATTTTTTGTAAGGTCCATATCCTTAGTAGAAAGATGCAACAGATGGTCCATCTATTGCAGAAGGTTCTCTAAATCTGTTAACAGATTACCCATCTAATGCAACTTATGCAAGAGATGGGTAATATGTTGCAACAGAACTACCATAAGTTACACCAGAATACACAACTGTTGCAATAGATGACACATCTGTTGTGTAGTTTCTTCTTCATGGAGTAAATTAGAAGGCTAGGTTAGGAAAAGTAAACTTACCCTATCCATGTACTATGTACACATATTTGTCATACTCTTGAAGTCTTAGGCGGAAAAGGTATGGATGGGGTAATCTTATGCGTCTTGTTTGGCATTCTTTGTCTATCGCAGATCCCTCTTCTCTTTGGCGCTAAGTTCTATGTATATGTCCACCTTCTTGAATGGCCCCTGAACTTCAACAACTTTTAGAGAGGGAGGAGTTGTAATTTTTTTTTATTTCCAATTGGAGAGTACTTGGCTAATTCTCTTTTCTTCCCTCTAACCGCCACTGCAAGAATATATGGCTCCCTCACCTCCTTGGATGGTATGACACCCCTCTTGGATTTCAATTCCTCAACAACTTTAGTGATAGCCTCTACTTTTTCAAAGAGTTTATCCTGGCTGTCCTTGCACTCTTTGCATTTGCAATGAGAACATGAGGGTAAAGAGGGGTGAGAGAACCCGGTGTAAGGGTGAGGGGACCTGTGTAAGGGTGAGAGGGACCTGTGAAAGTGGTGTTTTCAAACATATTTATTTTTTCTTGTGCTTCAACATGCTCATAATCATGACTGGAAGTAGCATTAGCATGCTTTCCACCAACATCAATAACTACTCCAGCAACACCCCCTGAAGAAACACCCGAATCTGTTACAGTAGGTTGGTAATGAAGAGCCTCATCATTAGGCAGACCTTTCCTAACTTCTCTTTGTATGGTTGTTGCTCCATCCAATTCATTCTTTATTAACTCCACCGTTGGGTTTGCTATTGTATCAACAAGACCTTGAGTAATAATAGAAGTCATCCCCAACTCCTGCTTAGTAGGCACGAACCATGGATGTACAACCTATAAAAAAGATAGATACATTTAAATCATATAATAATTTGCAGCCAGTTGGGTTACATATTAACACAGACAACTTATGCAACAGATGATCTTTCTGTAGCAATAGTTGATTTTTCTGTAGGAACAGATTAATAATATGTTATATCAGATTACCCATCTGTTGCATAATTTACAGTAGATGGGTAATCTATTGAGTTGGATTCAGAGAACCAAAGCAAAAGATGGGTAATATAATGCAAAATATG
The DNA here is from genome assembly GCA_030864215.1 of Capsicum pubescens. Lineage (NCBI taxonomy): Eukaryota > Viridiplantae > Streptophyta > Magnoliopsida > Solanales > Solanaceae > Capsicum > Capsicum pubescens. The sequence goes on from CM061548.1 coordinate 156,588,336, forward strand.
AATCGTCTATCGCAATAGATTACCCATATATTGTACCAATTGTATTAGATGGGTAATTTATTGTAATAAATAATCCACCAGTCGCAAAAGATGGCACATCTATTTCAATATCTTTCTTTGAGTCAAATTATTTTACTCGAAAGAAGACGTACTGCATCATCTGAAGGGTTAAAGAGATCAGGTTCCTTAATTCTTATGTTACTCTTTGTAGCGAACCACCTAAGGATCCTTGGACGATAAACCTCATCCGGGTAATCCTTGACCTGCTTTCGGAGGTGAGGAATGACTTCAAATTTCCAAGCCTAAAAAATGCAAACAGGAGAAGAGCAAATAATTATTTAGAATAAATTAATGGATGAGTAAGCAAATAGTGATTAAATTTACCATGAAAGCCCAAGGAAAGCCGTATAATATTGTTGTCTTTGGGGATAGCTTGGTTAGTAAATATTTGAAAGTCATGTAGTAGTTTTCATATTCCCAGGAATAATTGTTGAATTTCTCAAAATACTCAGCAAGCTTCAATAAATCATCTTTTATGACTTTGTAGTCGTCTCTTGCCAATAAAACGAGATGGGCAAACCAAACTAAGAATAATTGCTCCTTGGACTTCTTTGATATGATTTTATCCTTGAGATGTTCTATCAACTTATTGGCTTTGTACCCACGTCCAGCAATGTCCAACAACCCAGCTATTTTTTCCTTGCGTTTGTTGGTTTTGGTGGGTGGTCGTTAGGAAAATGCCTTCCTTGTATTTGATGGTGGTGGTTTGGATGCCCTGCTTGCCTTGGACCTTTTGTGTGGTGTTTCGTTGGTGAAAGGTTCTTCTGGATGATCACATCTCAAGCCCGTCACTATGGCAAACTCGTTCAAGCCAAAACAAACCGACATGCCACAGTAGTTGATCCAGATTTCATCCATCTTTTTTTTGCTCTCCTTTGAATCTTTATCATCCCCAACATACTTGATCCTGAGCTTGAGAAGACCATATACCATGCTCATTTGGAAATGGGTAGTGTGTTCCTCAGTCATCTCAAGAAAGTGTCCAAAGCAGCTCTTCTTAAAAAGTCTGTCTATGTTTTCATTATTTATAGTTTTCTTAAATTCATCAAAAGGTTTCTACAACTGGCATTTAAGTACAGGATCACCAGTTAGTTCTGCAGGGTCATCTATCGGCATCACAACTTGAAACTTGTCAATACTAATAGTTTTGATAGCCTCATGCTAAGATTTCGATCTTAATTCATTCCCCATTGGTGATGCATTATCATCATGTCGATGATCATCCTTTTTCTTACTTTCTACTTCCTCATCTTCTTGTTTATATTCTTCTTCTTCCTCCTCGCTTTCATTTTTCTCATCACCATCTACAGACCCTTGTCCATCTCTTTCAACGTCGTTTTTATATCTTTCCCCAGCTTCACTATTCCCTGGATGAGATTGTTCAGGAAGCTCCTCCGAATCCCTTTGTAATGTAGCTTTTTTTTGTTAGGTGGTCAGAAGTTGATCCACTTTCACCTTCTTTCCTTTTGGGAGACATGTTTTACCAAAAAACAATAGAAAAAAAAATTACATTACAATTAATGTATGCATAAATTTTAAAAAATTCATTACAAACACCACCAATACGGACACCACCAACAGCCACCACAAACACCACTAACCAATGCCACCAACACCACTACCAACAACCACCATAAAAACACCACCAGTGCCACCACCAGTGCCACCACCATTACCACCAACAACCACTACCACCAATGCCATAATAGTCAATGAAACTTTGCAATAAAAAGTAGGGTTTTCTCGGGTTCTTCCTACGATTTTACCATCAAAACTCAAAATTGTAAATCCACTCTCGAAGATTATACAACTAAAATTCTTTTCTTTCATCATTAACTTAAAAGCCCTAATTTAAAAAAAAAGAAAAAATATAGAACTCTTCTCAAACTCTGTTACCTACGAAGACAGACAAAACAACGGATACAAGAAAGAATGAAATAAAAAATAACACCTATGAGGTTGGAAATTGGAAGAAAATCAATCTGTTGTGAAGGGTTAGCAATTTGTTGAGTAGTTGTTGATTGTATTGTTGAGAGAGAAAGAAAAGAGTGAAAACTCGAGATTTGAAATGATAAAATATTTTTTCCGCAAATGGATGATTTGTGTGGATTGATTTGTATTTTGGAAAAGGATGACAATTTTTGAAAATATTAATTTGGTCCAAATTGATCTTAATTATTTTTTAAAATGTTGAAAGAAATGAGTAATTTTTAATTGTCTCATCATAATAAAGTGTATTAAGTTCAACTCGAAAACTGATGAATTTTAGGTATTAGCTAGATAATGAGGTAATAAGAATCATTTCAACTCGGAGTGATCGATCGACGACTCAGGTCGAGAGGAACGCAATACCAACATCATGCAATTGCCGAAGACTCGATTTAAGCTGTAGTTGACCCTGTGAAATCACCCCTAGTTTTAGATAAATCAATTTAGGTATTAGCTTGATAATTAATTAAGTTAATAAGAATCATTTCAACTCGGAGTGATCGATCGATGACTCAGGTTGGGAGGAACCCAATAGCAACATCATGCAATTGCCAAAGACTCAATTAAAGCTGTAGTTGACCCTATGAACTCACCCCTAGTTCTAGATAAATCAATTTAGGTATTACCTTGATAATTAATTAAGTTAATAAGAATCATTTTAACTTAGAGTGATCGATCGATGACTCAGGTCGGGAGGAACTCAATATCAATATCATGCAATTGCCAAAGACTCAATTGAAGTTGTAGTTGACCCCATGAACTCACCCCCAGTTTTATCTAAATCAATTTACGTATTACCTAGATAATGAGTTAATAAGAATTGTTTCAACTCGGAGTGATCGATCGACAACCCAGGTCGGAAGGAATTCAATACCAATATAATGCAATTGGAAAAACTCAATTGAAGTTGTAGTTGATCTTATCAACTCATCCTTAGTTGTATATAAATCAATTTAGGTATTATCTTGATAATTAATTAAGTTAATAAGAATTGTTTCAACTCAGAGTGATCGATCGATGGCTCGGGTCAGGAGAAACGCAATACCAACATCATGCAATTTCCAAAGACTCAATTGAAGTTGTAGTTGACCTCATGAACTCACCCCTAGTTATAGCTAAATCAATTTAGGTATTAGTTTGATAATTAATTTAGTTAATAAGAATCGTTTTAACTCGGAGTGATCAATCGACGACTCAGGCCGGGAAGAATGCAATACCAACATCATGCAATTACCAAATACCCAATTGAAGCTGTAGTTGACCCCATGAACTCACCCCTAGTTCTTGATAAATCAATTTAGTTATTAGATTGATAATTAGTTAAGTTAATAAGAATAATTTCAACTCAGAGTGATCGATCAACAACTCAGGTTAGGAGAAACGCAATACCAACATCATGCAATTGCCAAACACTCAATTAAAGTTGTAGTTGACCCCATGAACTCACCCCTAGTTCTAGATAATCAGTTTAGGTATTACCTTGATAATCAGTTAACAAGAATTGTTTCAACTCGGAGTGATCGATCGATGACTTAGGTCGGGAGGAATGCAATACCAACATAATACAATTGCAAAAACTCAATTGAAGTTGTAGTTGATCCCATGAACTCACCCCTAGTTCTACCTAAATCAATTTAGGTATTAGCTTGATAATTGAATAATTTAATAAGAATTCTTTCAATTCGGAGTGATCGATTGACGACTCAGGTCGGGAGGAATGCAATACCAATATCATGCAATTGCCAAAGACTCAATTGAAGTTGTAGTTAATCCCATGAAATTACCCTTAGTTCTAGCTAAATCAATTTAGGATTAAGTTAATAAGAATCATTTCAACTCGGAGTGATTGATCAACGACCCAGGTCGGAAGGAACACAATACCAATATCATGCAAATGCCAAAGACTCAATTGAAGTTGTAGTTGACCCTATGAACTCTCCCTTAGTTCTAGATAAATTAATTTAGGTATTAGCTTGATAATTACTTAAGTTAATAAGAATCATTTCAACTCATAGTGATCGATCAAAGATTCATGTCAGGAGGAACGCAATAGCAACATCATGCAATTGCCAAAGACTCCATTAAAGCCGTAGTTGTCCCTATGAACTCACCCCTAGGTCTAGCTAAATCTATTTAGGTATTTCCTTGATAATTAATTAAGTTAATAAGAATTATTTCAACTCAGAGAAATTGATTGATGACTCAGGTCGGGAGGAACTCGATACCAACATCATGCAATTGCCAAAGACTCAATTGAAGTTGTAGTTGACCCCATGAACTCACCCCTAGTTCAAGATAAATCAACTTAGGTATTACCTTGATAATGAGTTAATAAGAATTGTCTTAACTCTGAGTGATCGATCGATGACTCAGGTCGAGAGGAACATAATATCAACATCATGCAATTACAGAGACTCAATTAAAATTGTAGTTGACCGTATCATCTCATCCTTAGTTGTAGCTAAGTCAATTGAAGTTGTAGTTGAACGAACTCAATTGAAATTGTATAAAAACAAATATTCAATTTGTTGTAACAGATGACTTATCTGTTGGAATTTATCAAATAGATTGTCATCTGTTACAACAGATTAACTATATGTTGTAAATTATCAAATAAGCGTTGCCATTTGTTGCAACAAATGACTTATCTGTTTGAATTTATCAAACAGATCAAGTCATCTGTTGCAACAGATTAACTATCTATTGTAAATAATCAAATAGGTATTGCCATCTGTTACGATAGATGACTAAGCCATTGGAAATTTTCAAACAAAAATTGTCATCTGTTGCAACAGATGACTGAGCCGTTGGAAATTTTTAGACAGAAATTGTCATCTATTGTAATAGATGACTTATATGTTTTAAGATTTTTTATTTTAAAGCAATTTCTTAATTTCCTGTCCGAGATAAAAAAAGATAAAATACTAAGGCGGTAAAAAATATTACTTGAATAACTCAATAATCTCCTCCTTGAGTAGTCTTGTATTGTCTTTTCAATGTCACCATCTCCTCGTGCCCCTAAAAAAATATTAATGCATATTTAAAATCCATCTCTAGAATTCTCTCTCATTCAGCAATAAATTAACTCAACTCTTCTCTCTTCTTTATTCAGATTCATAATTCTTTTTCTCTCCTCTTTAGGGTAATCACAACCATCTCTTTTTTCCTCTCTTTTATAACCTCTTTTGTATGACAATCCTCTCGAATCTCAACTGATCCCCCCAATATCTTTGATTGACTGAAATGGGTGTTTTGATCCTTTTTATTTTTTGACATTGCAGGTATGGTTCATTATTGCTCTTTTCTTTTCGTCTTCTTCTTTGTAAGTTATTTAAATTAGATATTTACATTTGTTGTTATTATTGATTTACCCATTACTAGTTTCTTATTTATTGAGAAATGGGTATTGGTGTTGTTGGAACATGTGGTATTTGTGTTATTAATTGTGTTGGAATATATGGTGTTGTTTATGTATTATTGATGCTGTTGTTGATGTTGTTGGTGGTGTTGCAATAGTTTCATCAACTCTTGCAACTGATGCATCAGTTGTTGGAATAGACGGAGCAACTGTTGGAAGAAATCAAACCAGTAGCAAGGCTGGTTTGATTTATTCCAACAGATGACCTATCTATTGCAATATGTCATCCATGTATTGCCACAAATGCCTTTCCATTTACAATGAATGACTCATCCGTTGAACAGATGGGGAATCTGTTGGATCAGATGGGTAATTTGTTGATTACCCTTTTGTAATGTTCTTTTTGTTCTTCTCTTGTTTGACATCAAATGTATTTCTCTTGTTTAAAGATAAAAGGAAGTGAAACTAGATCAACTTTTGCCCGCCAATATTAAAGTCTAGAGTAAAGATGAGTTCAGAGAAATAAACTGCTGGTAGATTGAACCACTTCATATGTGGGAGGTATGTATCACTGATTAACCTATCGTGAAAACATACATCCAGTACATTAATTTTGTGAATATTGGTTCTTTACCTATTAGGCTTTAATCTTTCAAACAAGATATGACATTTTACAATTAAGATTGTTAGGTTTGAACTGGTAAGGCTAAGGGACCAAGTTGTTGGTGTTGATACCTTGTTACAGTTTTATAAAGATTTTGCTAATGTTTATGTGTCAAGTTTGGAGAAACGTTCAAGTTTTTGGTGACAGTGTAAACATTTAAATAGTGATTGGACTGATTTTAAGGGTTCAATGGACTTTGGAAAGGCCTCCAAAGCCTTGCATTGCTGCAAACAAGAATGGAAATGAATATAGTTATTTCTTTGGTCTAAATTTATATGGATGGGTTGCTCAAGGAGACTATTATATAGCAGAAGGTGATTGGAAGAATACTTGTGCGTGAAGGGGGAGGTGAAGAAGACCATATATCAACTCAGACCTTATTAAAGAAGAAACATAAGGTAGGTAGGAAAGTGTAGCGAAACTGGATGATGAGATTGACATTAAAAATGAAAAAATTGAATGAGCTGCAAATGTGAAAGTTTATCCAAAAATGAAAATCCATTAGTCCATTTTGAAAAGAAAAATACTGAAGTAAATTGGAGTTGTGCACTTTGTTAGGGGACTAAAACTATCTATCATGGCCTGAATTAAGACCCACAAAATATAGGACCAGAACTCTAAGGTTTCAGCTTTGCGAGCACTGATGGTGGTAAGATTGTCGGTTAGGAACAAAACCTGAACTAACAACTCCTAAAGTAAAAATAAGGGATCAAGCCAAGGTGGCAATTTCTCAAGTTAAACTTGCATCCTATGCCTCCTATTTATGGCCCTGGTTTGGTCAAAGGCAGTGGAAACAACAAGGCATGGGATTTCTTCCCAAATTCAAACCTTTTTGTTTACACTGCCATTGACCTAATAGACATGGGATGCAAGTTAGACTTCAGAAATTAATGCCTTGGCTTCCCTTATTTTTACTTTTGGATTTGTTGGTTCAGGTTTCATTCTTGACTAAAAGTCTTACCAATCCTCTGTGCTCGCCAAGCTGCTTTCTTAGAGTTCTAGTCCTGCACTTTGTGGGTCTTTATTGAGGCCACGCTCGCTAGTCGCAGTCCCTAGCAAAGTGTCCAGCTCTAGTACTCTTGAGGATTTTTCTTCTTCAAGAACGACTGACGGATTTTAATATTTGGATACACTTCCATATTTGAAACTCATTCATTTTTTTTCATCTCTCAAGTCAATTTCATTGGCCAGATTCGCTAAAAGTTCCTTACTTGCTTCCCTATGTTTCTTCTTAAACAAGGTCTGAGATGATATATGGTCTTCTCCACCTCCCCTTTCCCGCACAGGTATTCTCCTTAGCATCTTCTGTTGTATAATAGTCTCCTCGAATAACCCATTCATAAAATTTAGACCAGGGGAGTTTTTTCTGGTTTTTTATTCTTTTTTGCTGCAGTGCGAGGCTTTGGAGGCCTTTCAAAAGTTCATATCACCATTAAAATTGGTCCAATCACTATTGGATATTTACACTGCTGCCAAAAAATTAAACCTTCTCTAAAATTGACATATAAACATGAGCAAAATTGTCATTAAATTATAATAGGGTATTGACACCCCCATCTTGAAACCCTTCAAACTTATTAGTTCGCACCTATCAAGCTAAATTGTAAAATGCAGGATCTTGTTTGAAGGATCAATATTTAATCGGTAAAAACTGCATTTACAAAATCATTGTACTTTATGCGAGTCTATCACGATAGCCTGATCAATAATATATAACTCCCACGCATGAAAGTGGATCCATTCATATTCATGCACCTTATTCTTCCTACCCCGTCAATATCAGACAGTATTTATTCTTCACTTCCCACCGTTAAGTAGTGTACAAGACTACAGAGGCTCAAAGGGTAACCATCTTCAATCTCATATGACTACTTGCCCGTCAAGAAAAAATAAGTTCTACAAGTCGTGACTTTTTTTTTTTTCAAATATATTTATATAATAAGTCACCAATTTGGATTAATTAAGGTATGTGATGACTATTAAAAAGAGGTGAGCAGTCGTGACTTTTTGTCTAACACATTCAAAACAGCTGATGAATCAAATACCCCATCTGTTTGATACAACTGTGACTATAAAGCTCAATGTGTGTCCATGTTCTGCCAAGGATCGTCCAAGAATGTCAATGTTGAGACATGATATGGACTAAAGACACACCCAAATCCGCCCATTTGCCCATTTACTACACTAGAGAGGCGGCCTTTAAAGCATTTTCATTTAAGGGGCACCTTTGTCATTTTAAGTCTTATTTGTTATGTAATATAAATAGAACAAGATAGGTCTTTTAAGGTTTGGTTGATTATTATTGTAAGACTTGAACTTTTTAAATGCCAAGTCCTCTCATCTTGAAGCACAAAACCGAAACTTGTAACTAAGATAGCATTCAAGGGTGGAATCTCTTGTGATTGCTTGTTTGTGAGAAACGTTGGTGCTTGAGTGGTGGACTCCGCTATTGTGTCATCATAAGAGTTAGGTGATTATGTGTGGAGGTGTTAGTGATCTTACAGTTTAATATACTCTTTGGTTCTTAGGATTTACACCACCTTTGTCTAGCTATCTATCCTTTTGTTTATTGTCATCTTGTAGTAGTTTGTGTCTTATGTTGTAAGACGTGGGGTGTTGTTCTTATTAAAGAATTGTCATTTTTATTCATTGTTCATCTTATTGATGTTCACTTAGTTTGGGTTGTTGTCTGATTTGGTGTCCAAACACCTTGTTTTCTTCTCATTTTTGTGTTGTCATTCTTGGCCAAGACTTGGTTCCTTGAGCTCTCGGTTTGTAGTGTGTTTTTTAACATTTTTGGGGGCTGTTTTGTGTCATCTTTGGGTTGTAAGGTATCATTTGGTGTCATAGAAAAGTCCGGTTGTGTTCCTACATGACCAATCTTGGGTTCTCTTAGTCAAAAAATAAAAAAAAAGTGTTGAAGGGTTCTTGTTCTTGGCCGAGTGTTGTTGTTGTTGTGTTTAGCCGATATTTGTGTCTAGATTTGAGTGTTTTTTGTTGTCTTAGCTTGTTTATAGTGTTGGTTCTCTTTCTCCTCAACACTTATTGAGTCTACAACCCAAGTTATTGAGTAAGATTCGAGTTGTATTGTGGTGTTAAGTGGGCAGTTTCGTTTTGTTGTTGTTGGTGTTCATCTTGTGTTCTTGTGTTGAGTTGGAGAGGTTATTGTTTGATCTTTGAAGAGAATAGAAAGATAAGACTTTGAGTTTGTCTTGAAAATGTTTCCAAGACAAATATCAAAGTACAAAAAGAAAAAGAGCCCTCCAAAAAACAAGTTACCAAAAAAGAGTAAGGCACTTTTCAAACTTAGACAAAAGAGGAAAGATACAAGACTACCCCAAAAAGTTGTCTTGCGAAAAGAGTGCAAGTTGGTAGAAAGTTGGTGGAAAGATTTTTGACTCTTGAAAAAAGATTATCAAGTCTTGTAATCCTATACCATAGCCGAAATACCTTCCTTAAAGGTGTAGTATTGAACATCAAAGTCTTAGAACAAATTCTCTTCAACAACAACGTGTATTTTTGTCTTGTAAACTTGTTTAGTTTTCTTTTTGCCGTTTGTGTGGTGTTGTTCCTTGTGGTTCAAAGACTTAAACCTTTTTTGGTGTGTTTTGTGTGACAGCGTGGACTATTTTTGGTGCAATGGAACCCGAGACCTCACACTCTCAATCCACGGGGGAACACAATGCTACTAGTATCATATTGGCTCGCCTTGAAGCTATATCCTGAGACATGGCTAAGATGTATGTGGGTATTGAGAAACTAGACTTGGATATTTTATCTATGAAGTGTGAAGTGTCCGTTATAGGTGGGAGATTGGAGAGAGTGGAAACTCAAAGAAGCCGACCCTCTACCCCTAAGAACATTTCACCAACTAGTACTCCCGAGGCCATGTATCAAATGTTATATCCACCAATTTCCACAAACCAAACCAACCCCTACTCCCAACACCGAGATCATGATATACCAAGCCACCCTCCACTTAACCAAGTCTAACAAGAAAGACTTGGAACCCAAATGCCACCAAACCTGAGGCCTCCACTTAACCAAAGGCCTCACATTGCAATCCAAACTCCATTAGAACAAAGGCCTTACCTTCCACCCAACCCGAATCCACTTAACCTAAATTAACCAAACCATGTTGATGGATATGGTAGGGAGGAACCACGTGGGGGTTATAGAGCTTATGGTGATGTTTACTTGAGAGAAGAAGAGATGAGAGGTAGACAAGGTGATCTAAGGAAGGTTGATAAATAAGGTGAACTGAGGGAAGTTAATGGCCTAGAGGGGAGAGTTATTCATTAGAACCAACATGGGACCCAAAACCGTGAGTTAGACATCAATACCATCAAGGTGGGGCTTCCAACCTTAAAAGGTGATAGTAATCCGGAAGAGTTTCTAGATTGGGAGTCCACTTGTGAGAGAATCTTCAAAGTTAATGACCTTACTGAGGAGAAAAAAAGTTGTTATTTAATTACGCACTTTGAAGGTTATGCTACTACGTGGTGGGAATATGTAAAGCGGTTTGGCAATGTTTTGATTGAAGGGTAGCCCTCTCCTTGGTTTTGGTTAAGGTACCTCATGAGACAAAGGTACTTTCCCAAGAGCTACTATCAAGAGGTCCTTGCTAGGTTGTATAACTTGAGGCAAGGTAACAAGAGTTCCATGGATTACTATGATGAGTTCCAACAACTCATTTTGAAACTTGATCACCGAGGGAAACAAGTGAGTCACGACATTATTCGATTCAAGGTGGGACTGAATAGGGACATTGCTTCATGGTTGACCCTCCACAAGTTCGACACCATCGATGCCATCTTTCAAGATGCCTTGGAATTTGAGAGGGAATACGGGTGCTAAAGTTAAAGGGAAATTATCCTCGGGTTGGAATAAGGACAAAAATAATCCATCCATGGTGGGGAAACCCAAGGACAAGTCGGTCTAAGACAAGAACAAGGCTTATCAAAGGTACCCTCCGAGAACTCAAGGTAAACCACATTCTTCTTCTAATCCTAAGAGCTTCCAATGCTTTAAATGCCAAGGTTGGGGACACAATGCTAATGAGTGTCCAAATAGAAGAAATGTTATCCTAAGGGAGGGGAAATTATTCTTTCTTAGGGAGGAGGTAGGACTTGAACCAAAGGATATTGATGATCAATCTCAAGAAGGAGAGAGGGTAGAACCCGAGAAGCCTAATGATGGTGATGAGGTAGATATTTGTTGGCAATGTGAAGGTGAGATTGAAGTGCCATTGTATATGGTAAGTAAGGTCATGCTTAGTAATATTTTAGAAGAGGAAACTGATAGTGAGAAAGGTGAAAAAGAGGAGGAGCCGAGAGTCAAGGTTGTGGGATTTGCCCACAAAGGCCCTTTATTACTTACTAACCAAGATACTAGAACTTTGCCTAGCATCCATTCTTCGTATGTGCAGGTTGAAGAACATGTAAGTCCATGGAGCATGATTGATGGTCTCATGTTACCCTTGGTTGAAAGTCTTAACCTAGAGAAGAGCAATGAAGAGATGATGCCAAGAGTAGAGATTGCCGGTGATGATTATGTGAATTTGAGGGCGAATTCCTCTCAAGATGGAGCGGATGATACAAGTGTGACTATGAAGCTCAACGTGTGTGCAAGTTATGCCAAGTATCTCCCAAGGAATGTCAATGTTTAGACATGAGATGGACCAAAGACACACCCAAAGCTACCCATTTGCTACATTAGAGAGGCGACCTTTGAAGTCTTTTCATTAAAGGGGCACCTTTGTTATTTTAAGTTTTATTTGTAATATAAATAGAACAAGATAGGTATTTTGAGGGTTGGTTGATTATTATTGTTAGACTTTAACTTTTGAAACACCAAGTCCTCTCTTCTTGAGGCACAAAACTGAAACTTGTAACTAGGATAGCATTTAAGGGTGAAATCTCTTGTGATTGCTTGTTTGTGAGAAACATTGGTGCTTGAGTGGTGGAATCTACTCTTGTGTCATCGTAAGAGTTAGGTGATTATGTGTGGAGGTGTTAGGGGTCTTACAGTTTAATATACTCTTTGGTTCTTAGGATTTACACCACCTTTGTCTAGCTATCTATCCTTTTGTTTATCATCATTTTGTAGCAGTTTGTGTCTTGTGTTGTAAGTCGTGGGGTGTTGTTCTTATTAAAGCATTATCATTGTTCTTCATTGTTCATCTTATTATTGTTCACTTAGTTTTGGTTGTTGGCTGATTTGGAGTCCAAACACCTTGTTTTCTTCTCATTATTTTGTTGTCATTCTTGGCCAAGACTTGGTCCCTTGAGCTCTCGGTTTGTAGTGTGTTTTGTAACATTTTTGGGGGTTGTTTTGTGTCATCTTTGGGTTGTAAGGTATCACTTTTGCAACTAATAATTGAGCTATCAGAATTAATAAAAACATCTCCTCCAACAGAGGGTTCATCTGTCACAACAGATAATACATATATTGGAACAAATGTCTCATCTGTTGCACATACGGACCATCTGTTGCAACAGATGGTAAATCTGTTATGCCAGTGGTTATTTGTTATGACAGATGGACGATCTGTTGCAACAGCTCAATAATAACTGTAGTTATTAAGTCTCAAACCATTTTGAAAAGGTGAGAATTTTGAATGTAAGAGAAAAAGTCACGAATTTTCACAGAAAACAAAAAGCCAGTAGTTTGAATGTAATTAATACAGTGAAGCTGAATAGTCGTGCCTTTTTGCCTAACACATTCAGATTCAATCCTCTATAAATAGGTCGCTCTTTAATCTTCGTTCTACTCCACTTTTATTTATTTCTTGCATTTTATCTCTTCATATTACATCTTTAACCACTTTTATTCAAAAAACATATTCCTTTCTCATTGTGTTAAGTTTTTTTTGTATAAATCTACCAGTTGGTAGTATACATTGTATTATATTAAGACTCTTTTCTTTACTTTTGTGTTTACATTTTTTGTTAATTCATGTGTGTACTAAATATGGATGATCCTGTTTGGGACATTGCTATTTTACGCGACACCGTGCGGGAACTTTAGAGGCAGGTTAATGACCTACAAAGGGAGTTGATCTCTGTGAGAGCAAGGATGTTCAGAGAGATGCAGAGGCTGATGAGGGCCCTGCTGCTGTCGGTTGAGACGATTGGCTGGCTGACAATAATAATGATGATAATAATAATAATTAGAATGTGTTTTTTCTTTTAGCATATGTATTTTAATTTTTCTATATCGGAACTATACCTAATGTATTTTATTTTTTGTTTAATGAAAAAATTATTTTCGGTTGACTTTGACTTTTTAATTCTTATTTAATTTTTATTCTGTCTATTTCTCCTTCTAAACATGTTAACATATCGACGGTTGGAGGTAAGGAGCAATTTTGAATCCAGTAGCAATAGCAATTATGTCTTTTGAGTTCTTTCAACAGGTAGACCATGTGTTGGAATAGATTGGTTATCGGTTGCGTTTATGTCAATAGATTATCTATGTATTGCGACAGATTTATCATCTGTTGAAGGAAAACATTCCAGGTTGATGAACTGTCTTGTGTTCTTCCATCTAGTCTCCATCTGTTGCAATAGATGGGTAATCTGTTGAAAATAATTTTATGGTCTGTTGTATTTAGTTCATATTTTGCCTCTTTTTATTGATGCACAAGTTATTAAAAAAGATATTTTATATAATAAATGATAACATTTATGTTCACAACAATGAGTTAAATATATAAAAGTCCACAACAAATAATAACACAAGTTTTTGCAATTACAATGATCATGGTAGATTACGATCCGGACATGTAGTTCTTTTGTGGCCAGCGCTCTTACATACGGAGCACTTGTTTCTTCTTGATGGAAATGATTCTCCGACTCCACACCTCCTCTTATATGGCCTTTTTCCCAGTTTGATAGTTCTTGGGTTAATATATGGAGGAGGTATTAATCTCCCCAAAAGTTTTGCAAGAACAACCCAAGATTCTTTGGGAGGCACCGGAGTAATATGCTCACTATATGCCTTGTATATTTTTCCACTGAATAATATGGAGAGGAGTACTCGTTAATTTTAGTTCCATACTTTGCATCGTATTGAGCTCGAAGCGCTACCATAACATGTGGATAGGGTATTTTGTCCAAATCAAAAACTCTGCACGTACAAGATCTTGTTTGAAGATCGACCATGGCAAAATCACCATGACTGTTGATACTGAACTTGTAATCTTCTATTTGATGAGATAATAACCTATTCCCCAGACTGGTGTCTGTTGATATTATTTTTTCCGCTTCTAGAACAAATGGGGTTCCTGGGTCCTCGTACTTTACACTCCTTTTGTGAAAAAATTAGCCATACTTTTTTTTTATTATTTCAAAAAGAGCCTCGATGGGAAATTCTCTTTTATCACCAAACAAAAATTCACCAATTCAGTTATGTTTAATGTCATAATATTGTACCTATACAAAAAAATCACTTAGTACGACATCATACTAAACTTGTAACTCAAAAAAGACATTAAATTCATAAGAATGTACCTATTTGCTGGACAGAATGCCCTGCTCAATCTCTCAAAACCGACACATATGAGATGTCCTGCTGCTTTGGGATGCATATTCGCTATTTGATTGAAATGTTCTAAAAAATCCTCTCTACTATATGCTTTAGATGCTCTATAAAAAAGGATCACGACCCTTTCATTATGAAAGTTGGTTTGAATGTTCCCTCCAATATGCCTGACGCAACAACCAAAGTGAGCTGAAGTAAAAAAAATTGAACCCATCTTCTAAATACTTGGATGCCTATTTGAAATAAAACTCAACTCTTCGGTATATTCGACGCAGATTCGCAGTTGGTCAAAAAAATATCCATAAGAGGCATCACATTCCTTGTCTGCTACACAAAAAGTGACAGGAAAGATATGATTCTTCGCATCCTGCGCCACCGCCGATAGCAGAACTTCATTCTACTTGCTCCTCAAGAAGGTACCATCGACGGTTATGCCTTTTCTCAAATGTCGAAAACCTTGAATCCAAGCACCATATGATACAAAAAGTACTTGAATCTTTCATTTTCATCAACATACAACGTCGTCTTACTTTTGGGATTTGTGGACCCAAGCATATAATGGTAGGCATCGAGGACTGCATACCCTCGTGTGTCCCCTTAACCAAGTCCTTGGAAATCCTGATGGCCATATATATCTTCTAATAATTGACCAGGACACCCAATTCCGTAAGGAGTTGATTGTCCATAGCCCTTGTAGAAGGGTCTTTGCCATTGAGAATTTTTTTCTTGAAATAATCACCGAGGACGTTTGCTGTGGTGTTAGGATTTTGGCCTGAGATGTGCTCCGAACCACATGTGTGATACTTTTCATATTTATGAATGATGAATCTGTCAGAACTTATGTACTTTACCACTCTCAACCACCACTTATAGTTCAGATTAGCACATTTGTAGCAAAAGGCTTTGCTCGAATTAATCACCTTCATTATTCTGAAATCTTTTTTCAAGCAATAAATAAACAAAGTAGTAGATAGTTCTTTCTTATCCTTGAATAACATTCCCTTATAAAAGCCGATCTCGTCGTCTTATTAATTGCCAGACTGTGTCGATCGAGAAGAACTGCCCACCATATTGGTCGCATCAACGGGCTAGGTGTTTGATCATCATCTGAAATATTCATGTCTAGATCATCCAACCTATCATCAACAATGTCTTGTTGTTGTTGTTCTTATACATTTTGGTTCTCATTCTTTCTCGTCTTTTCAACCACGTACACCTTTAACACCTGCCTGGATGAATCACTAAGATAAGCATGCTACGGAACTTGATCGATTATCTTGAAAGATAGTACCCTCTGATTTTCAAAGGAACTGTGCATGTAGCTGATGGCGAGTTCTTCCGGTTGACAATTCAGTCCACAATAGCTAATGATTAAGTTCACAAAATCATCATACAAAACATCACTTTTGACTGTTATAGTTATCATCTCTAGCATTTCACCCTTCTTTCAATACCATACATATCAATTGCTCTTCTCGATCCATTGACCATGACAATACACCCCTATTGTTATTGATCCCTCCATTAGTGGTACCTAAATAAAGTCATTTGTCAAAAAAAGTTAATGGTGATTTTATAGTGCCGTAACATGAATCCAAACAGATGTGTAATCTGCTACAATATGTAAGTGATCAGTCGCAACAAATTACTTACCTGTTGGGATTCATGTTACGCTTCTGAAGTTGATTTCAACAGATGAGTCATCTGTTGTAACAGGTGAATCATATGTTGCAACAGACTATACATCTATTGCAACAGACGACACGTTTATTGAAATCAAGTTCAGGTTTTGTTGCAACAAGTCATTAATATATTGCAAAAGATATTTACCCTATTGCAACAGATGACATGTCTGTTGGAATCAACTTTAGGTTATGTTGCAATAGGTTACTAATCTGTTGGAACAAATATTTACCCTGTTGCAACAGCTAACACGTTTGTTGGAATCGAGTTCAGATTCTGTTGTAACAGGTTAATAATTTGTTGAAACAAATATTTACCTTGTTGCAATAAATAACTAGTCTGTTGCAACAGATGACCCATCTGTTCGATTCATGTTACGGAACTATAGAACCATAAACATGAATTTTATATATGTCTTCTGTTGCAACAGATGGTTCATTTGTCGCAACAGATGATTGATCTTTTTAAATAAATGTCTCTTATGTTGCATTTATGTTCACGTGTTATCTATTGTTAAAAAAATAACACAATAGCAGTTATCAGATGACAAATCAACTAAAAATCATAATTTGATTTACCAAAGTCTCCTGTGAAGTAATGCCAAAGTGGAAAGTGATGTATGAAACAAAATTTGATCTAAGAAATTGGTCAAATAGCAGCAGTAGCGGTAACAACAATAAAAACAATGGTCAACAAGAAGATGAAGATGATAATGAAGTAGAAGATGATGATAATAAAGCAGAAGATGATAAATAAAACAGCACCAACAATGAACAACAAAAATTATTATGAGAGAGAAAACAACAATGGATGAGAGGAGAGAGAAACACATCATTTTTTTCCTCCGTTTCCCGTTATATTAGGTAAATATTTGGATCAAAGTGTAAATTTTAAAACTTGTGGGCTATTCTCAAACTTACCCGACTTTCTTAATCTATAATAAAGTAATTGTCACCTACACTCAATTATTAAGACAGTCACCTACACCTCATTTTCAAACTCTTATGTCACTTTTAGCTCAAAGCTCCGGGTGTGTTTGGTAAGAAGAAAAATGTTTTTTAATTTTTTGATGTTTGATTGACTTTAATGTTTTAGAAAATAGTTTTCAAATCAACTCATTTTTCTCAAATTTAAGGAAAATGACTTCCCTTCAGAAAGTAAGGAAAACATTTTTCAAAACTCTCTTTCAATTTCACTCTCAAGTTGAAATGTCCATACAACTCTCAAAATCACACTCCTACTCCAACCCCAATTCCCTACCACCCCATCCTAACCCCCGCCCCCAAAAAAAAATATTTAATTTTTTTTAAGAAATATTTTAAATATTTTTCTCACCTCAACCCCTACTCGACCTTCATCCCTACCAGCCCTCTCCCTCTCCGAAAAACATACTCCCTCCATTCCAAAATAAATAAATTATTGAGTTATTTTTCAATGTCCAAAATAAATGAATTGTTGAGTTATTTTTCAATGTCCAAAATAAATGAATTGTTTATTCTTCAAGAGACATGTTGAAAATTTCTTCCAATTTTAGACCTTCATTTAATGAGGTTCTTAAGTACTTCACATTTTATAGGAGAGTAATTTAAGAATAATTAATAGGATAATAGTGGAAAGTAACCTGCAATTTATGTCCTAAATTTTCTTTCATATGGGGTGTGTCATACCCCAACAATTCAATTATTTTGGAATGGAGGGATTATTTAATTTTCTTTTAAAAAAAAAAACTTTTTTCTTACCCTACCCCCTATTCGACCCCACCCCTACCAACCCTCCCCAAAAAAATTTATTTATTTATTTTTATTTTTTAAGAAAATTTATATTTTTTTTTCTTACCCCACCCTCACTCTCCTACCCCGACCCCCACCCCTACTTGCCCTTCCCCCCACGCCCTAAAAAATATTATTTTTAATTTTTTTTCAAAAAAAAAATAAAAACATTTTTCTTACCTCACCCCTACCACCTATTCTGTCCCCCCCCCCTCCTCCAAATTTTTTTTTTTTTTTAATTTTTTTTTTTAAGTTTCAAAAAGTTTTTCGTACTCTATTCGTTCTCAGTGTTTTTTGTTAAATATATACAAATACTTTTAGAATATATTTTTTCACTTGCATAACGAACACAAAAATATAAGTAAGAAACAACTTATTTTTTTTTGAAAATGTTTTACTCCATATCAACACACCCTAAAAAAGGTATTTTCCGACGTCAAAAATTATTTTTCAAAAAAGTATTTCTAAAAAAAAAATTCATTCATCAACCAAACACTAAAAAATATTTTTTTGAAAAATATTTTTCACTCACCAACCAAACATAAAAAATAAGTAAAAAACCAACTTCTTTTCCATGAAAACATTGGCAAACACACCCGACATCTATAGTCAAACGATTGAGTGGTGGATTTTAGTTGTTATCTTTTCATTTAAAAAGAAGGGAAAAGGGTCAAATTTACCCCTCTACTTTGAAAAATTGACTAAACATACCCTTCGTCATACTTTGGGGCTAAATTTACCTTTGTTGTCATACTTTGAGACCAAATTTACCCCTTTACTTTAAAAAACTTACTAAATATACCCTTTGTCATACTTTGGGATCAAATTTACCCTTGATGTCATACTTTGAGATCAAATTCACCCTCGTTGTTAAGAAATTTTTTATATGTACTCTTTCTTTGAAAAACTCAAATCAGCGTTAGATGCTCTATTTTTTAAAAATAAAATACACTTAATCTAACCCGTCTGATCTGACTCGAGCCTTAAAAAAGACAAATAAATATACCCCCTTCAGTTCTGTTGGTCAAATTTTTCCAACGAGATTAAGTCATTGGATATTTATCAATGCATAACTCATGAAAAATGATTTGTATAAGTGCAAACACAAAGAAATATATCCCTCATTCAGTTCATGAATCTGCATTAGTGCAAAACTCATGAAAAATGACATTTGATGGTCAAATGCAATAGCCTAGACCAATTGAATATTTATCTGGATGATTAAGTTAAGAGGTCTCCTTGTGTGTCAATCGTGACATCTCTTCATTCATATATTTTTATATGCAATTTAGATCTATACAAATTTTTTCATCATGTCATTTGCTCAAAAAATTTATTCACTAATTCAAAAATCTAGTCGCACATAGAATTTTCATACCAAATTTTAAGGTTTGAACATAATCGAACAAGAGCAGAGTTTGTAACAGATATTTTCTCTAGTTCCATGCTTCTATGTTATCTCATTTCGTTTTGTGCTTTATTCATTTGTAAACAACCTACCAACGTTGCACGTTGAAAGAGAAGTATTTTGTTTGTTGAGAAAATTCAACCAAAAAAACTGAGGGAGGAGTATATTTGTTTGTGTGTCAGATTTGGCGAATTAGATTAGGGTATGATTTATTTTTAAAAATTAGGTAATTTAACGTTGATTTGGGTTTTTCTGTTAAACAAAAGGTACAAGTGAAAATTTTCTTAACAATGAGGATAAATGTGACCTCAAAGCATAAAATCGAGGATAAATTTGGCTCCAAAGTATGACGAAGGATATATTTAACTAATTTTTTTAGAGGGGTAAATTAACCCCAAAGTATAACAACAAGAGTAAATTTAACCCCAAAATATGACAAAGGATATATTTAACCATTTTGTCAAAGTAGAGTGGTAAATTTGATCTTTTTTCCTAAAAAGAAAGGACACAAAATGGTGAAAAGGATTAATTATTTATATTCTAAACATTGCAAAATCTCTTGGCAACCTTAATGGGTAATGGACGTTATTAAATGGTAATGCACAATTTAATAAATATGGTGGCATAAATGAAAAAAATCCATTTCAGTACCAATCAATTATTCGGATATTATTGAATGTGAACCTTGACGCATCTATCTTTTGAATGTTCGATAAGCATACAATTTATATAAGAGTATTTAGCAGTGTAGAAGAATAATTAATTATTGAGGAGAAATACTTAATTATTGAGGAGAAGAGTTAATTGAGCAAACTTCGAACAATATAATGTATTTTATCAATCAGTAAAGTTTTCAAATTAAATCATGTAAACAAACATGCAGAAACCTTGTTGAGGGAGTGAGGAGAGACTCATGCATAAGGGTGGGCATTCAATTTGTTCAATTTTTTTGTTTAATATCGATTTGATATTTTTATTTTTGAATTGACAAAAATGACAATCGTAATAAAACCGAAATAAATTCGATTCGGTTCAATTTCTACAAATTCGGATCAGTTATTTTGGATTTTGATTTTGATATTAAAGATTAAGGTAGTGGACTAAAACCCTAAGCATTAGGCATTCAACAACAATTCCATCTTCCCCAATTTTAGGTTTAGCTTTTTGTAGTTCATAGCCTCCATTTTTGGAGAAGAAAATATTGTATAAATTTTGGGTGAAGAATACATTGGAGACTTTCTAAGTGGAACATTTGCTCACTTCCATTGTTGCTATTGTTGGAGAGCCAAGTTTTAAGTTACATTCGCTTAATTCTTCAACAATTCATTTCAATGGAGATTATGGGTATGTCTATGCTTATTTATCTTATGTGTAGCTATATCTCCCTCTTGGGGTTATGCGTGAATAGGGGTTAAAGTGTGTGTAGGTTGTTAGTGTTAGCTTCTATTTGGTAATTGATGCTTATGGGTTTTATTATTGCTATACTACTTTGGTTGGGATTTGATGGGTGAAAGCTCCAAATACCCACATGGGTTTGATAAGTGAAAGCTCCAAGCTTTAGAAAGTTCAAGGCCATCTTCGAAAGAAGGATTTTGGGTGAACTTTAGGAATCCATGTCATCCTCGAAAGAGGAATGTGGAGAGACCAAGCAATGATAGACAATTAAGTGTGTAGTTTGCCAAATTTTCACAATCTTAGACATAAGGGTGAATGTGAGGTTATCTATGCCATGGGTATCATCCTAGAAATAGGGATGCCCAGATTGAGGTTGTGGTTACAAATTGTTGAACACACCTATTAGGTATTCGAAAGAATCAATTAGTGAAAGTTTGGTGTTTTTTCAAAAGACTAGTATCAAAATATATAACCAATCCTACCCATATTTGATTCACTAACTTGGTGTTGATTAATAACTCCCACATGTCACTCCCTTAGTAATGCATAATCCCAAGATCCGTGCATAATTGTTAAACTTTAATTATTTGTAGCCCCGAATTTATACTTGAAAAACCTAAAAAGAAACATTAGTGTAGGGACCCATCTCCCCATTTTATCTTTTTGTACCATTTGTTTGAATTTAACTTGTATCTATCATTTCGAATTAATTTGATTGCCACTCACATTGTTCCTCATGGATTCGACCCCGACTCCAAAGTTGGGTAAATATATTGACAATGACCGCCTCGCGCTTAAATTGATGTGTAAGTTGAGCGTTATCAAAAAGCAGCCCCACCCTCAACTTAAAATCATGCATTGTCCCCAATGCATCAAATCGCTACAAAACAAGAGAGGTAGAAACATACCTGTGGCACCATAGGTTTAGAGATCTAACGTTAATCACACAATATGAATACAAATAACAAAATACCTTGGGTTTCCCCCTAAGCAGCGCCAGATTTCACGTCGTGGTATGACTGGACTTGGCTGGGTACTCAGACTTCCCCAACAAGCCCATGGGTACTTTAATTACCCTGACTTCATCAAGGTAGCCCAATAGTTGGTCTCCAGTTTTCTCTTTCCACTTTGAAATTATGAACTACACCCCTAATTATTTTTCTAATTTCCCATTATACTCATTGAACGGAGGTATAAAAATAAAAGACCCAACAAATAGATGTGGAATGTTGTACTTCATGGATCTTACATGAGGAATGTAGTTCTTTGATTCTGGCTGAGCAAATTCAAGAATATAGACATATGATTCCTTCTCCTTTCACTATTCTACAAGCTCAGATGGATCAATCAAGATCTGAATATCCAAACACAATGTGTAAAAATGCTTTGAATGAGGTCCAATATGCCCCAACTCAGGAATCGTATCCTTCTTTACATCCCCACATAACTCCAATACATTCTCCTTAAGTGTGATACTATCCAAAAGAGTATGATCTATTTTTGACTCCTCCAATTTTAGCTCCTCAAGTTGGTTTAGAATACTTTCAGTCTCACACCACCAATAACTAGGTTGCAAGGCATTACACGCAACAAGATTTGTATTCAATTCTACTTTTAAGTGGTGAATATCCAAGTTAAACTTATCAACCTTTTGAACAAGTTTTTGTCTTCATTTTTCCAGAAGTGTCAACATGTCAAGCATGCTCTCGTTATATTCCAACAATATATTTATCACACTCCAGCAGTAATGCACCATATCAAAAGGATAAGGATCAATAAATAAGGAGTCATCATCACTTCATACTTTCTCTGGCCAGGTTTACATCTCAAGAAGAGTAGGTCAACAAAACAAAAAAAATAAAAGAAAATAAAACCTGACAACTCTAACAACTTCAATCAAGAACTCCAAAACCTTATTCCCCATCAACGATGCTAAAATTTGATAACTCCCAAACTACCCCTCCTTAGAAGGATAAAACGATCGCTATCAATATATAGTAACCCGACTAGGTTGGGGTCTATGCTATAGGGAATAGGCTGGAAATCTAGATCGAACTTGTTGAAATCATCAGGCAGTGTGGAAAAGTAAAAAAAGACGAAGGGGGATGATTGTAGTAACTAGCTAAAAGTAACAAGGCTTGGTTGCTTTTGGTTGTAAGCAATCTAAGACAAACACTAGGATTGTGTTCCCCGTGGCTTTTCAACTCAGTAAACTTATCGTGCACTGTTAAACTATTCCAATATCTTGCATTCAGAATCAGATAAGTTATGTACCACCAACGGTCTTTTGGACTCAGTGACAAATCTCACCCTTTACATTTGAGTCTCAGGACGTCGCCTTACTAACCCTTATCCTGGATACTAGTTAACTATTACCTTTTGAGTCTCTAGTTATTAGATGATAGTTAACCATCTTACTTAGATAATACCCATTAGCATAGATCGACCGTTAAACTTTAAATTACTGTTATGATTCTCTTTTCCTAATCACCACTCCTCTTTTGGAGTAAGTAGCAATAATCTAGGCAGGATCCTAACGTGTGCACCTGTTATGAAAGCAATAAAAGAAAATAAAACCCAATGCATGCAAGAATCTTTATCTAGAACGACTTAGCACTTGCTCTACTTCGTTAATCCACCAGGGTTCCCACAACCCTAGCTAAGGGAATTAACCGATCATAGTTATGAAATCAATCATGGAATCCACAGACAAAATTACAAAATCAATATCACAATAATGAAAGAAGAAATCCCAAAGTCATTAATTAATTAACAAACCAAAAATAAACCAAGAATAATAAGAGTATAGGATATCCCCTAAGTGTTTATCCCTTAATATGTGAATGTATGAATGAATAAATTAAGCAAGGCATAAAGGGTATTTATAGATTACATGAAACCCTAGAAATCAAATCCTAATTAAAATAGAAAAACTTGATTAACCATACATAATAGGACTTAAAAACATCATAGGAGTGTATTTGGGATACATGGAAACCTTAGGAAATGATTTCAGAATGATCCATAAACGTTGAGGTCGACGGCCACTTGTAGGTGTCCACATGCGGCCTGGCCTTGGGTGTATGTGCCACACGCAGCCTAAGGTTGTGCGCATCTAGACACCTACATGTGCAGGAAAAAAAGTCCTGCAGCTTCTGCTCTCGAGATTTTGGACTTTTGGCACTTACCTTACCCACATGCGGCCCACATGTGCTACATGTGGTCCACATGTTGACATAGGTAAGTGCCAGAAGTTCTTTTCAGCTCTTTGATCCTTGGATCTTCAATTCCGATACTTACCTTAGTCTTATACAGACCATATGTGCTACATGTGGTCCACATGTAGACATAGGTAAGTGTCAGGCCTTCCAATACTTCCAACCAAGCTTCAAATCTTCAACTTTTATCACATGCTTTGGTCACGTACAATTCAGAAAGTGTCATGAATACCCAAAATTGATCAATTAAGTAGCCAAAAACATCAGTTTTTATCTTTTTCTTGAATTTAGCATCCGAAACCTAATTTCCTACAAAACACTCCAAAACACATCAAATCTAACAAACTAACCTTAAGTACATACTTATTTTCTATGTTTAAGCATCGTAAATGCTATAGTTTTATAGCACATGAGTAATCTCGGTCAATTAAAATACACAAAATCCACCACTTTTCTACAAAATAACCATTGAAAAAGGCATATTTAGATCATACATCATATTTCAGCATGTCATGTAACTGAAATGCATTACACAAACCAATCAATCTCAGGCCTAAAATAACATGTATCTCCATTTTTATCTCAAAAGAAACATACCAATAAACATCTTTATGAAAGAATCACCAATGCATACTTTCATTAAACTCAATCATCAAGAAAAATCACCAATGAATACTTTGGATACTTTGTGATGTAAGATAGACACTTTACCAGTGTGGTTATAGTATTGCAAAACTGGTATCATTCAAATTCTCTTTATTGTATCTCTACTTCGAAATGTAGAAAGAATGTCCTTAATACAAACGTCAAAAGAAGGTATACCATCTCGAACCTCATTCTAAAAAATCTCTTCTCATGACTTCCCAAGATCACTATCCTTTTATCCAATTTGTTGGTCTTCCCCAACTATCATTTTTCTTGAAGATATTAGTATCTACACTGTTTCATTAGTGAATTATTTAATTCTCATCGATATACTTAACACATACAACAATAGTAACAAATTTGAACAATGTTGAAGTATTTTTTTGCATCCAATTTCATACGCAAGTGTGCGCGATCGTACAAGTAATAAAGTGGATCTTGCGAGCCAATATCGATCCCACAAGAACTTGGCTTTTAACATATAATTTGATTTGAGTGTTACTATTGAAATTAAATGAATGCAATTTGTAATCAATGAGAGTTTAAGTTTTATTATGCTAAAAGTAACAATGAACAATAACGGAAATTAAAAGTGTTGTAAACAATAATTTGGATAGTTTCAGGGTCAATACATCTTGAGCAATCATACAAAGCAATACAATCTCATTGGTTAAGTTATTTATCTTGGTTGTTTTATTCACAAGGTTAATATCAAGATTATGATCTTTCGAGACTCTAATCGTCTATTCAAATTAGCCTCAGAACTACATCATTGAGCGGGAATGTGGGGACTAATTCAAACGTATTTACATTTCATCTCATATTTGAGCTAAATAGGGCAAATTAGGTATATTTATATCCTAACGAAAAATCATATCTTTTATTCATCTAAAAGAATAGAATCCATTCCTTATGTTCCACGTTCTAATCTAATGTTACTACTTCAGGACTCGCAAAATAAATATAGATATATTCTAAAGGTTGCAAATCAATAGAATAGTGAGTACAAGAACATAAGAACAACCAAATATAATAATTAACTTAAAACAACCTTAAGTGAATGCTAAGGAATAATGTTCGTAGCCTAAACCATATAGGGAGTGAGTTTAGACACTCATATTCATATAAAGAATCTCTATTAATGAGTTCATAAGTAAAACTACAACAAAACTAAAAGTTAAAGGAAGAAAAATCTTAATGTAGAGTCTTTGATGCCTTTTTCTCTCTCCAATAGTATATTGTTCCAAAGATGTCTTATGGATATGTACTCTTATATAGCCCTTTAGGTCATCCATAATATTCCCCATATGAAATATAGGCCCTAGCTGCTATTCCCTCAACTTAAACCAAGTATAAACCATGTTTTAGATGTTTTGGGATGGTTACGCCACATGGCCAAGGAGGTGAGGCACATGCCTATAGCATGGCAAAGTTAGTGCACCCTCGACCTAAGGGGTGCGGTGAATGGCCCCCTCCCATGCTATGGAGGGTGTGGCGCATGGCTGCTTCCACAAGGTGAATTTTGCACATCTTTGATCTATACTTCTTTTCTATGTGTTCCTTATTTTCCCACTTCTCGTGGCTTGTATGTAGGCTTCATTTAGCTTATATAGCTGCTCCATGATCTCATAAAACAAATCATACAACCATTAGTCCATACAACAGAATAAAGATTATCAAATTACACTAGAACAAGCATAGGTTAGGCTTGCCTAACTTTTTTTTTTTTTCATCTAAACTCTATTTGATCTTTTGACTCTTTAATTGTCTTAAGTGCACCTTAAAACTCTGAACATGCAATTTATTTCACAAGTACAAGATCAAAATTACACAAACAACTATTTATACTTCATTAAGCACATAAAGTTATCCTCTAAACTAAGCTAAACACACATATATAATGACACTTTGGTGTACAAATACGCCTAAGATCATCACCCCACTCTTAAAGATTCGTTCCTATTAGAACAACTCTTTACAATAATAATAATCAAGAAAAACTCTACGTCACTACTTGAACTAATACACTCAAGATAGAACTACATCTACTGGATAAATAGCAATTTTTACAATAGGCATGTCATATTGCACTTGAAAATACATGAATACTATTTCAAGACTTCCGAGCCTCAAGAATTGACTCTACTAAGTAGGCAAACTCATGCATATTGTTAGACAAAAAGACTATATAAGTCACTTGTGTATCAGTAAATATGCCCCCTCACCACAAGAGAGTCACCCATATTCACTCACAAATTTGTAATTTATCACACGAATGAGTGTAACAATCAAATTTTGCTCACTCACACAAAGAATTCACATGTCACATAAGATGAACCATAATATTGCCCTTAGTTTCGTGCTCCATAAATATCAGAACATCAAAGCTTAAGATCAAGTAGGACTTAAGGGTTGTAATGTAGGAAAAGGGATGGGTAGAAACTATAAAATAGTGACTATATTTCCTAAGTTATTTAATACACCACAATCAACATTAAACACATCTCCAACCAACCTATTCTTTTTTACTATTTTTAATCTTCCCACCTCTCTTTTATTTTTCCCCATCTCCTTAAGCTAACTTACACATCTTTAGTAGGTAGTAGTTGTCATCAACATATGATTCACTTCTTTTGATTAATTTTTTTCTTTTCATTACATCATTACCCACCACCAACACATACATTTTTTAAACACACCCATAGTTATTATTTTGGGATTTCACTTTCACTTTTTCCTTCTTCTTCACTTTTCACTCCTTACCAACTTTAATTCTTTAACTAAAGTGCTTAAGAGTTTTGGATCAAATTACAGTAATTGAAAGTAAAGGAATAAAGCTACATAGAGGCTACCAGAGAATACGCTAAAGGCTCAATGGGCTAACCAAACTCATGCAGAAAGGTTAGATAAAACAGGTATAAAACATGGCTATCAAAGAAATGCCCATATCATCTCCTAAACTCAACATTCTTTATTTCACTTTGCAAACACACCGAGTAGGTTCTAGATATTAATATAAAAATATGGAAAACAACACAAACCTCAATACGCATGACATATGTTTAACTCATGAAGGATCTCTATAGTCTCTCAATTAAGAAAATGCCAGAATTCAAATTTTAGCCAATATTACACGAGAGTCAGACGAAAGAGCCTAAATCTCTCATAAAAGTCATTCAATTTTTCATATATTGCCTTAGAAAACACCACTTGTAACAAGTATTCATATGTAGCACCTGGGTAGAGAATCTCCATTTATTCCAAATGACAAAAAAATTTAAATTACTCCTAAAAATAAAAAAAGAACACTGGGTTCGCAAGGCTCTCCCTCAGAAAAGAACTGAAAAGAAAAATCGATGGGTGGGTGAAGTGTTCTTCTACTAAAAGGATAAAATAAAAAAATTAAAAATAAAATAAAGATAAAATCATTTTGTAATTTTTTAAATGTAGTCAAAAACTTACAAATACATAAAAATAGACATCCTATAGCACACATCACCCTAAATAAATTAGAAGATTCCCCACTCCACACTTAAAATCATACTTTTTTCCCAAAGTATAAATCAAATAAAGAATTAAGAATACTCCCTGGGGCCTCTAGGTCTAGCTATTAGCACGTCACTTTCTCAAATGTCCATCATGGAAGTTGGGGGACCTCACACTTAAGCATTCAGTATGTTCTTTATCTTAGATTTAGGGTACTCAGACTTCTTAGAATCTACAAAATAAACAAACAAAAACAATGGTGGTGCTATATAAAAATAATTAGCACTAGTACAATATCGGTTACCTTCCAAGCAACGCCTAATTTAATATCACATCACAACTCACATCACAACCATCATCCATAATCTCTTAATATATTCTTCCGTTTTGACTACAAGTTTGTTCTCTTTCTTACTCTACCAATAATACCATTAGAGTTTGCCTTTTTACTACCTTTTTCACCTCACATGGGTTCACATGTAAGATTTTCAAGCTCAGACTTAGTAATCACTTTTGCAACTCCATGAGAGAAGATGAAAAGGTATTGCAAAGTTTTTACTCCTCCACCCTGTACTTATCCGTTTTTACAGCTGTGATCATGCATAAATCTCTATAGTGTGAGGGTGTGCTAAGTGTTTTGTACACTCTAAAGACTACCTCTTTATCATTCAGTCTCATCTTGAGTGTGACCTCTCTCATATCTATCAAAGCACCACTTGTAGCCAAAAATGGATGTCCCAATATGATTAGTACACTATCATCTGCCTCATAATCAAGAACAATAAAATCAACAGGAATAATGATCTTACCAACATTAATGAAAACATCCTCATTAATTTTTTGGGGACCACTCTAGTTTTGTCTGCCATCAGTAACACCACTGAATAGGGCCTTGGATTTCCTAAACTCAATGTTTTAAACATATAAAGGGGCATCAAATTATGTTTTCCCTCAAATCACTCACAGCTTAAACAACATCACTTTCACCAATTTGTATAAGGGTGAAACTCCCAGGGTCCTTGAGCTTTTTGGGCATCTTGCTCAAAACCACATAACTGCACTCTTTCATATCACCAAGCCTCTTTTTGTTCGTCGCCACATCCTTCAGGTACTTAGCGTACTTGGAAATTCCCTGTAAAACATCTAACAAAGGAAGGTTAATGTAAAGTTCTCTAAACGTGTCAAATAATTTTTTAAAGCAAGCATTTTCTTTAGGTTTCTTAAGCATTTGAGGGAATAATAATGGCAGTTTATTTTGAGATTGCTCAATCGACTTCTCATTCGGGTACTCAGACTTTCCCTTTTTGTCAGCTTTATTGGATTCAACTTCCTTTTCTATCTACTTAGGTGTGATAAACTCTTCTTGTACCTCATGATTTTTTTTATAGGTGTGTTAGTCAAATCTCTACCACTCCTCAAGGTAATTGCCATAAATTTCTTTAGTTTCTGCTATATATCACTAGGTAAATCTCCTTGAGGTTTTATATTTTGTGCCTGAGCTAACTGACCTATCTGTATCTCTAAATTCTTTTGAGTTAATTGCTGATTTTTTATATTTGCAACCATTTGTTCTTGGTTAGGCAGAATCTATTTCAAAGTCCCTTCTATATGCTAGCCTGAGTAGTATTATGAATATATTATTGCTACTGAAACTGCAAAGGTTGAACATGATTATTGCCCCAACAGTAGTTGGGATGACTCTTTTCGTTATTATTTTAGGCATTGCCATAGTTCTGATTCACTTTTTATGCATAGCCCATAATTTACCGACTATAGATTTGCAACACATAAGTGTGCAGAGTGACTACTATTATCATAAATTTAACACCAAGTTTATACCTACTGAACTACATTAACCTGATTTTGAGGTTGAGCGGCACTCAACTTGTTGAACTAAGTCATCATCTGGTTCTGAAAAGAGGTCAACTGTGTAGCCAGTATTGTGATACTATCTACCTTGATCATAATTGTAGGCTTCCTCACCATATGTGTAGATACATCACCCTACCACTCTGGATTACCTTGTGTAATGTGATTGGGGATGGTGTACAACTCATCTTAGGTTTTCTCTAAAGCTTGATCACCTGCTGCTGAATCTAGTAAATTTTTTTTGTTATGGTCAAGACTTTCAACAAAAGTATGAGCTAATACCTCATTTGTCTGTTGGTGATGTAGGCAATCTCTAAGAAGAGACTTAAATCTCTATCATGCAAGATAGAGATTTTAATTTGTCTTCTTCTTGAAACTTAAGATCTCACTTCTCAACCTTGGAGTTTTCCTAGATGGAAAGAATCAAACGAGGAACTTCTTTGTCAGGTCACCCTAAGTAGTGACTGAATTTGAAGGTTTTGCCATCAACTATTTCTTTTCTTATCCCAAGAGTGAGAATGGAAAAAGAGTGAACCTCACATAATCTGTTGAGACTTCTGTGAGAATAAACTTGTCACTAATCTCAAGAAAATTCTAAAGATGAACCTGTGGATTCTCATGTGGTAGGCCTGTGAACTGTCCGCTTATGTGAAACAATTGCACCATGTTCTGTTTAATCTCAAATCTACCTCCTGTGTTTGGTCTATGGATATGATGTTGGGTGTATTTATACCCCTAAGAACCATAATTTACCCATATTTTAGCTAAGATTTGAGGATAAAATATATAATTCCTGCACTTTTAGTCCATTTTCCTTTAAGTGAGCTAACCTATGTGATTAGCATTTTTTCAGGTATTAATGATGAAGATTTCAGCACTTTGTGGACCTTTGGGTAGCAAAGGAAAACTTCATATAAGAGGGAAGGCAGCTTTTGGAAGCTTGTGGACTGAATGTGATGCATGGAGAACTTGTCCCGGGCAAAATCAGTATTTCTAAATACTTAGGGATGCAGCAGTAACTTAGTAGGACAAGGATGTTATAAAAACCTTATTTGCTGAATTTTTCAGCATTCATTCATTCGATCATTAGTCATTATTCAGTTTATAGATTCTGTAAGTTTTGGACAGAGAAACACGGCTCACACTTGGAAACGGCTAGAGAAAAAATGTTATTCTCTTTGTGACGCTAAGATCACTTCCATCGCCAAGATTGTTCTAGGTTGTGGTA
Source organism: Capsicum pubescens (assembly GCA_030864215.1). Lineage (NCBI taxonomy): Eukaryota > Viridiplantae > Streptophyta > Magnoliopsida > Solanales > Solanaceae > Capsicum > Capsicum pubescens. The sequence continues at coordinate 156,619,652 of CM061548.1, forward strand.
TGATGATTATGTCTATTTTGATTTCCGTCGTATCCATGAGTAGCTAAACTTCTCTGTTAGGGTTATGGAAACCTTGTAAGATACTATTTGTTGCTATAAGTTTGTGAATTCTTGATGTGTATGTTACTTATATCATTACTCTCTTCGTTTTAATTAAATTCTCATGGTTGCAAACATAGAGAACATGCCATTATAGCATTAACTTGTTCGGGAGAAAAGTTACATGTTTGGAAAAGAGAGTGTGACAAGGAAATAGGGCTTCTAACCTCTATTTACACGTTAATGCCTTAACCGGATTAACTTCTTGGAGAATTTGTACCATTTGTTATACACTTTAGGCTCGGGAGAGCTAAAGTGAAATAAATCTTTGATGGTTGGGAAACACTTGGATTTAGAATTAGAATACGATTCTCTATAAGTGCATGCATGTCTAAATTCCGCGTTACTCATAGTTAATAGAGAAGTAGAAACTACAAGGTGGACATAACCCTAACTTATTATTCTCTGTGATTAACCTTTACTAAACAAGTCATTCATTAGTTACTTTGATATTTTTGATTCACGCCTAAATCAAAACCCCCCTTTTGTTCTTGGAATTTTCGACCAACAGTCTACTAATAATTGCAACACTTGGTGACCAGAGTATTCCCTGTGGGATTCGACACCCAACCCAGTTGGGTTCTATATTTGACAGCGACCGCTTACACTTTCTAACGAGAACTATAGTTTAGGCGTTATCAAATTTTGGCACCGCTGCCGGGGAATACGGTTGTCAACTAAGTTTGTGATAGTTACTAGACCCTTTGGTCAAAGATTCTCGAATTTTACTTTTTGTTTGTTGTTTTTGTTTTGTTCAGGTTTGGTAGAGTGCATGCTAAATACACGAAGATCTGGTCAACCATTATTACCTATAAATCCTGAACCACAACTTATTGGCAGAATGGATGCACAACGTGACTTTGAAAGAAGGGCTGCGCAACAGGAGCAGGCTAGGTTAGCTGCGTTGGCAGCTTCTCAAATGCATCAACAGAATATTGATAACCCAGGTCGGGCAACAAATCCTGATGATGAGGACCTGGGTGATGATGAGTTACTTAATCCACGGCGTGCAGATGAGGTGGTAGCACCTGTGAACAGGAGAGATCGTCAAGCTAGAATGAGACCTAAACGCCGAGCTGTGCAGGCTCCTTTTGATGATGATGATGACGATCTGGATGGGGCTGGTGCCACAGGGGCTATTATTCCTCCGCCCTTGGCACCCGGAGCCAAATTCAATATCACTAGCACCATGATCTAGCTATTACAACTCAAAGGGTTATTTGGTGGACTTGCAGGCGATGATCCGAATATGCATCTGATCAACTTTATCTCAACATGCAAGTCGTTTGACAATCCAGGAGTTGGACAGAATGCAATTCGACTGCGCTTATTTCCGTTGTCTCTATCTGGAGGGGCAACTCTATGGTTGAACGGGCTAACTCCTGATTCTATTACTAATTGGAGGCAACTGAAAGACGCTTTCCTAGAAAGATTCTTTCCGCCATCCAAGAGAGCACAATTACGAGGAAGGGGGATGATTGTAGTAACTAGCTAAAAGTAACAAGGCTTGGTTGTTTTTGGTTGTAAACAATCTAAGACAATCACTAGGATTGTGTTCCCCCTGGCTTTTCAACTCAGTAAACTTATCGTGCACTGTTAAACTATTCCAATATCTTGCATTCAGAATCAGATAAGTTATGTACCACCAACGGTCTTTTGGACTCAGTGACAAATCTCACCCTTTACATTTGAGTCTCAGGACGTCGCCTTACTAACCCTTATCCTGGATCCTAGTTAACTATTACCTTTTGAGTCTCTAGTTATTAGATGATAGTTAACCATCTTACTTAGATAATACCCATTAGCGTAGATCGACCGTTAAACTTTAAATTACTGTTATGATTCTCTTTTCCTAATCACCACTCCTCTTTTGGAGTAAGTAGCAATAATCTAGGCAGGATCCTAACGTGTACACCTGTTATGAAAGCAATAAAAGAAAATAAAACCCAATGCATGCAAGAATCTTTATCTAGAACGACTTAGCACTTGCTCTACTTCGTTAATCCACCAGGGTTCCCACAACCCTAGCTAAGGGAATTAACCGATCATAGTTATGAAATCAATCATGGAATCCACAGACAAAATTACAAAATCAATCTCACAATAATGAAAGAAGAAATCCCAAAGTCATTAATTAATTAACAAACCAAAAATAAACCAAGAATAATAAGAGTATAGGATAGCCCCTAAGTGTCTATCCCTAAATATGTGAATGTATGAATGAATAAATTAAGCAAGGCATAAAGGGTATTTATAGAGTACATGAAACCCTAGAAATCAAATCCTAACTAAAATAGAAAAACTTGATTAACCATACATAATAGGACTTAAAAACATCATAGGAGTGTATTAGGGATACATGGAAACCTTAGGAAATGATTTCAGAATGATCCATAAAAGTTGAGGTCGACGGCCACTTGTAGGTGTCCACATGCGGCCTGGCCTTGGGTGTATGTGCCACACGCAGCCTAAGGTTGTGCGCATCTAGACACCTACATGTGCAGGAAAAAAAGTCCTGCAGCTTCTGCTCTCGGGATTTTGGACTTTTGGCACTTACCTTACCCACATGCGGCCCACATGTGCTACATGTGGTCCACATGTTGACATAGGTAAGTGCCAAAAGTTATTTTCAGCACTTTGATCCTTAGATCTTCAATTCCGATACTTACCTTAGTATTATACAGACCATATGTGCTACATGTGGTCCACATGTAGACATAGGTAAGTGTCAGGCCTTCCAATACTTCCAACCAAGCTTCAAATCTTCAACTTTTATCACATGCTTTGGTCACGTACAATTCAGAAAGTGTCATGAATACCCAAAATTGATCAATTAAGTAGCCAAAAACATCCGTTTTTATCTTTTTCTTGAATTTAGCATCCGAAACCTAATTTCCTACAAAACACTCCAAAACACATCAAATCTAACAAACTAACCTTAAGTACATACGTATTTTCCAAGTTTAAGCATCGTAAATGCTATAGTTTTATAGCACATGAGTAATCTCGGTCAATTAAAATACACAAAATCCACCACTTTTCTACAAAATAACCATTGAAAAAGGCATATTTAGATCATACATCATATTTCAGCATGTCATGTAACTGAAATGCATTACACAAACCAATCAATCTCAGGCCTAAAATAACATGTATCTCCATTTTTATCTCAAAAGAAACATACCAATAAACATCTTTATGAAAGAATCACCAATGCATACTTTCATTAAACTCAATCATCAAGAAAAATCACCAATGCATACTTTGGATACTTTGTGATGTAAGATAGACACTTTACCAGTGTGGTTGTAGTATTGCAAAACTGGTATCATTCAAATTCTCTTTATTGTATCTCTACTTCGAAATGTAGAAAGAATGTCCTTAATACAAACGTCAAAAGAAGGTATACCATCTCGAACCTCATTATAAAAAATCTCTTCTCATGACTTCCCAAGATCACTATCCTTTTATCCAATTTGTTGGTCTTCCCCAACTATCATTTTTCTTCAAGATATTAGTATCTACATTTCATTAGTGAATTATTTAATTCTCATCGATATACTTAACACATACAACAATAGTAACAAATTTGAACAATGTTGAAGTATTTTTTTGCATCCAATTTCATACGCAAGTGTGCGCGATCGTACAAGTAATAAAGTGGATCTTGCGAGCCAATATCGATCCCACAAGAACTTGGCTTTTAACATATAATTTGATTTGAGTGTTACTATTGAAATTAAATGAATGCAATTTGTAATCAATGAGAGTTTAAGTTTTATTATGCTAAAAGTAACAATGAACAATAACGGAAATTAAAAGTGTTGTAAACAATAATTTGGATAGTTTCAGGGTCAATACATCTTGAACAATCATACAAAGCAATACAATCTCATTGGTTAAGTTATTTATCTTGGTTGTTTGATTCACAAGGTTAATATCAAGATTATGATCTTTCGAGACTCTAATCGTCTATTCAAATTAGCCTCAGAACTACATCATTGAGCGGGAATGTGGGGACTAATTCAAACGTATTTACATTTCATCTCATATTTGAGCTAAATAGGGCAAATTAGGTATATTTATATCCTAACGACAAATCATATCTTTTATTCATCTAAAAGACTAGAATCCATTCCTTATGTTCCACGTTCTAATCTAATGTTACTACTTCAGGACTCACAAAATAAATATAGATATATTCTAAAGGTTGCAAATCAATAGAATAGTGAGTACAAGAACATAAGAACAACCAAATATAATAATTAACTTAAAACAACCTTAAATGAATGCTAAGGAATAATGTTCGTAGCCCCAACCATATAGGGAGTGAGTTTAGCCACTCATATTCATATAAAGAATCTCTATTAATGAGTTCATAAGTAAAACTACAACAAAACTAAAAGTTAAAGGAAGAAAAATCTTAATGTAGAGTCTTTGATGCCTTTTTCTCTCTCCAATAGTATATTGTTCCAAAGATGTCTTATGGATATGTACTCTTATATAGCCCTTTAGGTCATCCATAATATTCCCCATATGAAATATAGGCCCTAGCTGCTTTTCCCTCAACTCAAACCAAGTATAAACCATGTTTTAGATGTTTTGGGATGGTTACGCCACATGGCCATGGAGGTGAGGCACATGCCTATAGCATGGCAAAGTTAGTGCACCCTCGACCTAAGGGGTGCGGTGAATGGCCCCCTCCCATGCTATGGAGGGTGTGGCGCATGGCTGCTTCCACAAGGTGAATTTTGCACATCTTTGATCTATACTTCTTTTCTATGTGTTCCTTATTTTCCCACTTCTCGTGGCTTGTATGTAGGCTTCATTTAGCTTATATAGCTGCTCCATGATCTCATAAAACAAATCATACAACCATTAGTCCATACAACAGAATAAAGATTATCAAATTACACTAGAACAAGCATAGGTTAGGCTTGCCTAACTTTTTTTTTTTTTCATCTAAACTCTATTTGATCTTTTGACTCTTTAATTGTCTTAAGTGCACCTTAAAACTCTGAACATGCAATTTATTTCACAAGTACAAGATCAAAATTACACAAACAACTATTTATACTTCATTAAGCACATAAAGTTATCCTCTAAACTAAGCTAAACACACATATATAATGACACTTTGGTGTACAAATACGCCTAAGATCATCACCCCACTATTAAAGATTCGTTCCTATTAGAACAACTCTTTACACTAATCACAATCAAGAAAAACTCTACGTCACTACTTGAACTAATACACTCAAGATAGAACTACATCTACTGGATGAATAGCAATTTTTACAATAGGCATGTCATATTGCACTTGAAAATACATGAATACTATTTCAAGACTTCCGAGCCTCAAGAATTGATTCTACTAAGTAGGCAAACTCATGCATATTGTTAGACAAAAAGACTATATAAGTCACTTGTGTATCAGTAAATATGCCCCCTCACCACAAGAGAGTCACCCATATTCACTCACAAATTTGTAATTTATCACACGAATGAGTGTAACAATCAAATTTTGCTCACTCACACAAAGAATTCACATGTCACATAAGATGAACCATAATATTGCCCTTAGTTTCGTGCTCCATAAATATCAGAACATCAAAGCTTAAGATCAAGTAGGACTTAAGGGTTGTAATGTAGGAAAAGGGATGGGTAGAAACTATACAATAGTGACTATATTTCCTAAGTTATTTAATACACCACAATCAACATTAAACACATCTCCAACCAACCTATTCTTTTTTACTATTTTTAATCTTCCCACCTCTCTTTTATTTTTCCCCATCTCCTTAAGCTAACTTACACATCTTTAGTAGGTAGTAGTTGTCATCAACATATGATTCACTTCTTTTGATTAATTTTTTTCTTTTCATTACATCATTACCCACCACCAACACATACATTTTTTAAACACACCCATAGTTATTATTTTGGGATTTCACTTTCACTTTTTCCTTCTTCTTCACTTTTCACTCCTTACCAACTTTAATTCTTTAACTAAAGTGCTTAAGAGTTTTGGATCAAATTACAGTAATTGAAAGTAAAGGAATAAAGCTACATAGAGGCTACCAGAGAATACGCTAAAGGCTCAATGGGCTAACCAAACTCATGCAGAAAGGTTAGATAAAACAGGTATAAAACATGGCTATCAAAGAAATGCCCATATCATCTCCTAAACTCAACATTCTTTATTTCACTTTGCAAACACACCGAGTAGGTTCTAGATATTAATATAAAAATATGGAAAACAACACAAACCTCAATACGCATGACATATGTTTAACTCATGAAGGATCTCTATAGTCTCTCAATTAAGAAAATGCCAGAATTCAAATTTTAGCCAATATTACACGAGAGTCAGATGAAAGAGCCTAGATCTCTCATAAAAGTCATTCAATTTTTCATATATTGCCTTAGAAAACACCACTTGTAACAAGTATTCATATGTAGCACCTGGCTAGAGAATCTCCATTTATTCCAAATGACAAAAAAAATTTAAATTACTCCTAAAAATAAAAAAAGAACACTGGGTTCGCAGGGCTCTCCCTCAGAAAAGAACTGAAAAGAAAAATCGATGGGTGGGTGAAGTGTTCTTCTACTAAAAGGATAAAATAAAAAAATTAAAAATAAAATAAAGATAAAATCATTTTGTAATTTTTTAAATGTAGTCAAAAACTTACAAATACATAAAAATAGACATCCTATAGCACACATCACCCTAAATAAATTAGAAGATTCCCCACTCCACACTTAAAATCATACTTTTTTCCCAAAGTATAAATCAAATAAAGAATTAAGAATACTCCCTGGGGCCTCTAGGTCTAGCTATTAGCACGTCACTTTCTCAAATGTCCATCATGGAAGTTGGGGGACCTCACACTTAAGCATTCAGTATGTTCTTTATCTTAGATTTAGGGTACTCAGACTTCTTAGAATCTACAAAATAAACAAACAAAAACAATGGTGGTGCTATATAAAAATAATTAGCACTAGTACAATATCGGTTACCTTCCAAGCAACGCCTAATTTAATATCACATCACAACTCACATCACAACCATCATCCATAATCTCTTAATATATTCTTCCGTTTTGACTACAAGTTTGTTCTCTTTCTTACTCTACCAATAATACCATTAGAGTTTGCCTTTTTACTACCTTTTTCACCTCACATGGGTTCACATGTCAGATTTTCAAGCTCAGACTTAGTAATCACTTTTGCAACTCCATGAGAGAAGATGAAAAGGTATTGCAAAGTTTTTACTCCTCCACCCTGTACTTATCCATTTTTACAGCTGTGATCATGCATAAATCTCTATAGTGTGAGGGTGTGCTAAGTGCTTTGTACACTCTAAAGACTACCTCTTTATCATTCAGTCTCATCTTGAGTGTGACCTCTCTCATATCTATCAAAGCACCACTTGTAGCCAAAAATGGATGTCCCAATATGATTAGTACACTATCATCTGCCTCATAATCAAGAACAATAAAATCAACAGGAATAATGATCTTACCAACATTAATGAAAACATTCTCATTAATTTTTTGGGGACCACTCTAGTTTTGTCTGCCACCAGTAACACCACTGAATAGGGCCTTGGATTTCCTAAACTCAATGTTTTAAACATATAAAGGGGCATCAAATTATGTTTTCCCTCAAATCACTCACAGCTTAAACAACATCACTTTCACCAATTTGTATAGGGGTGAAACTCCCAGGGTCCTTGAGCTTTTTGGGCTTCTTGCTCAAAACCACATAACTGCACTCTTTCATAAATGTTATAGTCTCAATATCACCAAGCCTCTTTTTGTTCGTCGCCACATCCTTCAGGTACTTAGCGTACTTGGAAATTCCCTGTAAAACATCTAACAAAGGAAGGTTAATGTAAAGTTCTCTAAACGTGTCAAAGAATTTTTTAAAACAAGCATTTTCTTTAGGTTTCTTAAGCATTTGAGGGAATAATAATGGCAGTTTATCTTTAGAATGCTCAATCGACTTCTCATTCGGGTACTCAGACTTTCCCTTTTTGTCAGCTTTATTGGATTCAACTTGCTTTTCTATCTGCTTAGGTGTGATAAACTCTTCTTGTACCTCATGATTTTTTTTATAGGTGTGTTAGTCAAATCTCTACCACTCCTCAAGGTAATTGCCACAAATTTCTTTAGTTTTTGCTATATATCACTAGGTTAATCTCCTTGAGGTTTTATATTTTGTGCCTGAGCTAACTGACCTATATGTATCTCTAAATTCTTTTGAGTTAATTGCTGATTTTTGATATTTGCAACCATTTGTTCTTGGTTGGGCAGAATCTATTTCAAAGTCCCTTCTATATGCTAGCCTGAGTAGTATTATGAATATATTATTGCTACTGAAACTGCAAAGGTTGAACATGATTATTGCCCCAACAGTAGTTGGGATGACTCTTTTCGTTATAATTTTAGGCATTGCCATAGTTCTGATTCACTTTTTATGCATTGCCCATAATTTACCGACTATAGATTTGCAACACATAAGTGTGAAGAGTGACTACTATTATCTTAAATTTAACACCAAGTTTATACCTACTGAACTACATTAACCTGATTTTGAGGTTGAGCGACACTCAACTTGTTGAACTAGGTCATCATCTGGTTCTGAAAAGAGGTCAACTGTGTAGCCAGTATTGTGATACTATCTACCTTGATCATAATTGTAGGCTTCCTCACCATATGTGTGGATACATCACCCTACCACTCTGGATTACCTTGTGTAATGTGATTGGGGATGGTGTACAACTCATCTTAGGTTTTCTCTAAAGCTTGATCACCTGCTGCTGAATCTAGTAAATTTTTTTTGTTATGGTCTAGACTTTCAACAAAAGTATGAGCTAATACCTCATTTGTCTGTTGGTGATGTAGGCAATCTCTAAGAAGAGACTTAAATCTCTATCATGCATGATAGAGATTTTAATTTATCTTCTTCTTGAAACTTAAGATCTCACTTCTCAACCTTGGAGTTTTCCTAGATGGAAAGAATCAAATGAGGAACTTCTTTGCCAGGTCACCCTAAGTAGTGACTGAATTTGAAGGTTTTGCCTTCAACTATTTGTTTTCTTATCCCAAGAGTGAGAATGGAAAAAGAGTGAACCTCACATAATCTGTGGAGACTTCTGTGAGAATAAACTTGTCACTAATCTCTAGAAAATTCTAAAGATGAACCTGTGGATTCTCATGTTGTAGGCCTGTGAACTGTCCGCTTATGTGAAATAATTGCACCATGTTCTGTTTAATCTCAAATCTACCTCCTGTGTTTGGTCTATGGATATGATGTTGGGCATATTTATACCCCTAAGAACCATAATTTACCCATATTTTAGCTAAGTTTTGAGGATAAAATATATAATTCCTGCACTTTTAGTCCATTTTCCTTTAAGTGAGCTAACCTATGTGATTAGCATTTTTTCAGGTATTAATGATGAAGATTTCAGCACTTTGTGGACCTTTGGGCAGCAAAGGAAAACTTCATATAAGAGGGAAGACAACTTTTGGAAGCTTGTGGACTGAATGTGATGCATGGAGAACTTGTCCCGGGCAAAATCAGTATTTCTAAATACTTAGGGATGCAGCAGTAACTTAGTAGGACAAGGATGTTATAAAAACCTTATTTGCTGAATTTTTCAGCATTCATTCATTCGATCATTAGTCATTATTCAGTTTACAGATTCTGTAAGTTTTGGACAGAGAAACACGGCTCACACTTGGAAACGGCTAGAGAAAAAATGTTATTCTCTTTGTGACGCTAAGATCACTTCCATCGCCAAGATTGTTCTAGGTTGTGGTATGATGATTATGTCTATTTTGATTTCCGTCGTATCCATGAGTAGCTAAACTTCTCTGTTAGGGTTATGGAAACCTTGTAAGATACTATTTGTTGCTATAAGTTTGTGAATTCTGTATGTGTATGTTACTTATATCATTACTCTCTTCGTTTTAATTAAATTCTCATGGTTGCAAACATAGAGAACATGCCATTATAGCATTAACTTGTTCGGGAGAAAAGTTACATGTTTGGAAAAGAGAGTGTGACAAGGAAATAGGGCTTCTAACCTCTATTTATACGTTAATGCCTTAACCGGATTAACTTCTTGGAGAATTTGTACCATTTGTTATACACTTTAGGCTCGGGAGAGCTAAAGTGAAATAAATCTTTGATGGTTGGGAAACACTTGGATTTAGAATTAGAATACGATTCTTTATAAGTACATGCATGTCTAAATTCTGCGTTACTCATAGTTAATAGAGAAGTAGAAACTACAAGGTGGACATAACCCTAACTTATTATTCTCTGTGATTAACCTTTACTAAACAAGTCATTCATTCGTTACTTTGATATTATTGATTCACGCCTAAATCAAAACCCCCCTTTTGTTCTTGGAATTTTCGACCAACAGTCTACTAATAATTGCAACACTTGGTGACCAGAGTATTCCCTGTGGGATTCGACACCCAACCCAGTTGGGTTCTATATTTGACAGCGACCGCTTACACTTTCTAACGAGAACTGTAGTTTAGGCGTTATCAAATTTTGGCGCCGCTGCCGGGGAATACGGTTGTCAACAAAGTTTGTGATAGTTACTAGACCCTTTGGTCAAAGATTCTCGAATTTAACTTTTTGTTTGTTGTTTTTGTTTTGTTCAAATTTGGTAGAGTGCATGCCAAATACACGAAGATCTGGTCAACCATTATTACCTATAAATCCTGAACCACAACTTATTAGCAGAATAGATGCACAACGTGACTCTGAAAGAAGGGTTGCGCAACAGGAGCAGGCTAGGTTAGCTGCGTTGGCAGCTTCTCAAATGCATCAACAGAATATTGATAACCCAGGTCGGGCAACAAATCCTGATAATGAGGACCTGGGTGATGATGAGTTACTTAATCCACGGCGTGCAGATGAGGTGGTAGCACCTGTGAACAGGAGAGATCGTCAAGCTAGAATGAGACCTAAATGCCGATCTGTGCAGGCTCCTTTTGATGATTATGATGGCGATCTGGATGGGGCTGGTGCCACAGGGGCTATTATTCCTCCGCCCTTGGCACCCGGAGCCAAGTTCAATATCACTAGCACGATGATCTAGCTATTACAACTCAAAGGGTTATTTGGTGGACTTGCCGACGATGATCCGAATATACATCTGATCAACTTTATCTCAACATGCAAGTCGTTTGGCAATCCAGGAGTTGGACAGAATGCAATTCGACTGCGCTTATTTCCGTTGTCTCTATCTGGAGAGGCAACTCTATGGTTGAACGGGCTAACTCCTGATTCTATTACTAATTGGAGGCAACTGAAAGACGTTTTCCTAGAAAGATTCTTTCCGCCATCCAAGAGAGCACAATTACGAGGAAGGGGGATGATTGTAGTAACTAGCTAAAAGTAACAAGGCTTGGTTGCTTTTGGTTGTAAACAATATAAGACAAACACTAGGATTGTGTTCCCCCTGGCTTTTCAACTCAGTAAACTTATCGTGCACTGTTAAACTATTCCAATATCTTGCATTCAGAATCAGATAAGTTATGTACCACCAACGGTCTTTTGGACTCAATGACAAATCTCACCCTTTACATTTGAGTCTCAGGACGTCGCCTTACTAACCCTTATCCTGGATCCTAGTTAACTATTACCTTTTGAGTCTCTAGTTATTAGATGATAGTTAACCATCTTACTTAGATAATACCCATTAGCGTAGATCGACCGTTAAACTTTAAATTACTGTTATGATTCTCTTTTCCTAATCACCACTCCTCTTTTGGAGTAAGTAGCAATAATCTAGGCAGGATCCTAACGTGTGCACCTATTATGAAAGCAATAAAAGCAAATAAAATCCAATGCATGCAAGAATCTTTATCTAGAACGACTTAGCACTTGCTCTACTTCGTTAATCCACCAGGGTTCCCACAACCCTAGCTAAGGGAATTAACCGATCATAGTTATGAAATCAATCATGGAATCCACAGACAAAATTACAAAATCAATCTCACAATAATGAAAGAAGAAATCCCAAAGTCATTAATTAATTAACAAACCAAAAATAAACCAAGAATAATAAGAGTATAGGATAGCCCCTAAGTGTCTATCCCTAAATATGTGAATGTATGAATGAATAAATTAAGCAAGGCATAAAGGGTATTTATAGATTACATGAAACCCTAGAAATCAAATCCTAATTAAAATAGAAAAACTTGATTAACCATACATAATAGGACTTAAAAACATCATAGGAGTGTATTTGGGATACATAGAAACCTTAGGAAATGATTTCAGAATGATCCATAAAAGTTTAGGTCGACGGCCACTTGTAGGTGTCCACATGCGGCCTGGCCTTGGGTGTATGTGCCACACGCAGCCTAAGGTTGTGCGCATCTAGACACCTACATGTGCAGGAAAAAAAGTCCTGCAGCTTCTGCTCTCGGGATTTTGGACTTTTGGCACTTACCTTACCCACATGCGGCCCACATGTGCTACATGTGGTCCACATGTTGACATAGGTAAGTGCCAGAAGTTCTTTTCAGCTCTTTGATCCTTGGATCTTCAATTACGATACTTACCTTAGTCTTATACAGACCATATGTGCTACATGTGGTCCACATGTAGACATAGGTAAGTGTCAGGCCTTCCAATACTTCCAACCAAGCTTCAAATCTTCAACTTTTATCACATGCTTTGGTCACGTACAATTCAGAAAGTGTCATGAATACCCAAAATTGATCAATTAAGTAGCCAAAAACATCAGTTTTTATCCTTTTCTTGAATTTAGCATCCGAAACCTAATCTCCTACAAAACACTCCAAAACACATCAAATCTAACAAACTTACCTTAAGTACATACGTATTTTCCAAGTTTAAGCATCGTAAATGCTATAGTTTTATAGCACATGAGTAATCTCGGTCAATTAATATACACAAAATCCACCACTTTTCTACAAAATAACCATTGAAAAAGGCATATTTAGATCATACATCATATTTCAGCATGTCATGTAACTGAAATGCATTACACAAACCAATCAATCTCAGGCCTAAAATAACATGTATCTCCATTTTTATCTCAAAAGAAACATACCAATAAACATCTTTATGAAAGAATCACCAATGCATACTTTCATTAAACTCAATCATCAAGAAAAATCACCAATGCATACTTTGGATACTTTGTGATGTAAGATAGACACTTTACCAGTGTGGTTGTAGTATTGCAAAACTGGTATCATTCAAATTCTCTTTATTGTATCTCTACTTCGAAATGTAGAAAGAATTTCCTTAATACAAACGTCAAAAGAAGGTATACCATCTCGAACCTCATTATAAAAAATCTCTTCTCATGACTTCCCAAGATCACTATCCTTTTATCCAATTTGTTGGTCTTCCCCAACTATCATTTTTCTTCAAGATATTAGTATCTACACTGTTTCATTACTGAATTATTTAATTCTCATCGATATACTTAACACATACAATAATAGTAACAAATTTGAACAATGTTGAAGTATTTTTTTGCATCCAATTTCATACGCAAGTGTGCGCGATCGTACAAGTAATAAAGTGGATCTTGCGAGCCAATATCGATCCCACAAGAACTTGGCTTTTAACATAAAATTTGATTTGAGTGTTACTATTGAAATTAAATGAATGCAATTTGTAATCAATGAGAGTTTAAGTTTTATTATGCTAAAAGTAACAATGAACAATAACGGAAATTAAAAGTGTTGTAAACAATAATTTGGATAGTTTCAGGGTCAATACATCTTGAACAATCATACAAAGCAATACAATCTCATTGGTTAAGTTATTTATCTTGGTTGTTTGATTCACAAGGTTAATATCAAGATTATGATCTTTCGAGACTCTAATCGTCTATTCAAATTAGCCTCAGAACTACATCATTGAGCGGGAATGTGGGGACTAATTCAAACGTATTTACATTTCATCTCATATTTGAGCTAAATAGGGAAAATTAGGTATATTTATATCCTAACGACAAATCATATCTTTTATTCATCTAAAAGACTAGAATCCATTCCTTATGTTCCACGTTCTAATCTAATGTTACTACTTCAGGACTCACAAAATAAATATAGATATATTCTAAAGGTTGCAAATCAATAGAATAGTGAGTACAAGAACATAAGAACAACCAAATATAATAATTAACTTAAAACAACCTTAAATGAATGCTAAGGAATAATGTTCGTAGCCTCAACCATATAGGGAGTGAGTTTAGCCACTCATATTCATATAAAGAATCTCTATTAATGAGTTCATAAGTAAAACTACAACAAAACTAAAAGTTAAAGGATGAAAAATCTTAATGTAGAGTCTTTGATGCCTTTTTCTCTCTCCAATAGTATATTGTTCCAAAGATGTCTTATGGATATGTACTCTTATATAGCCCTTTAGGCCATCCATAATATTCCCCATATGAAATATAGGCCCTAGCTGCTTTTCCCTCAACTCAAACCAAGTATAAACCATGTTTTAGATGTTTTGGGATGGTTACACCACATGGCCAAGGAGGTGAGGCACATGCCTATAGCATGGCAAAGTTAGTGCACCCTCGACCTAAGGGGTGCGGTGAATGGCCCCCTCCCATGCTATGGAGGGTGTGGCGCATGGCTGCTTCCACAAGGTGAATTTTGCACATCTTTGATCTATACTTTTTTTCTATGTGTTCCTTATTTTCCCACTTCTCGTGGCTTGTATGTAGGCTTCATTTAGCTTATATAGCTGCTCCATGATCTCATAAAATAAATCATACAACCATTAGTCCATACAACAGAATAAAGATTATCAAATTACACTAGAACAAGCATAGGTTAGGCTTGCCTAACTTTTTTTTTTTTCATCTAAACTCTATTTGATCTTTTGACTCTTTAATTGTCTTAAGTGCACCTTAAAACTCTGAACATGCAATTTATTTCACAAGTACAAGATCAAAATTACACAAACAACTATTTATACTTCATTAAGCACATAAAGTTATCCTCTAAACTAAGCTAAACACACATATATAATGACACTTTGGTGTACAAATACGCCTAAGATCATCACCCCACTCTTAAAGATTCGTTCCTATTAGAACAACTCTTTACACTAATCACAATCAAGAAAAACTCTACGTCACTACTTGAACTAATACACTCAAGATAGAACTAAGGTCGGAACTATTATGATAAATATGGATACAAGAATAAGACTGACAAGAGTGGTTTGTATGTTCCTCCTGGAAATCGTGAGGCCGCGGCATCTGGCTCTGGGAAGATGTCCATGGAAGATATGATGGCTAAGCTGTTGAAAGGAGTGGAGGCAACCAACGCGGGAGTAACGGAGGTAAAAAATGATTTATCCTCAATAAATCAATTGGTTGATTCGCATTCCACTTCAATAAAACAGTTGGAACAGCAATTGAGTCAACTATCAGCGACACTCAATCAAAGAAAAGCTGGCACCCTACCTAGCGACACCGTGCAAAATCCAAGGAATGATGGATTATGTATGGCTATTACTACCAGGAGTGGTAAGGTGTTGGAAAATCCATCCAAAGGCAAGCAGGTGGTTGATAATACAGAAGAGAATGTGATTGAAGCAAATAGTGATGATTCTGTAGAAGCTGAAAGTCAGAACGTTCATGACACTACACTTAGACGTCACCAGCCTGAAAAGATTGATAATCTGAAGCAAGATAAAAAGGATGTGGTGGAGAAAACTATTCTTCTTCCACCACCACCTTTTCCTCAGAGACTGAAGAAGAAAGCTGATGACACCAGATTCAGTAAATTCATGACTATGTTGAAGCAGCTGACTATTAATGTTCCTTTGGTGGAGGCGCTGGAACAGATGCCTGGGTACGCTAAATTCATGAAGGACCTTTTGACAAAGAAGCGGGCAGCAAGCTATGAGCTAGCAGATAATGTTCATCATTGCAGTGCAATCGCTAAAAGATCGTTAGTTCAAAAGAAGGCAAATCCTGGTGCTTTCACTATTCCTTGCACGGTTAGATATTTGGATTTTGCTAAGGTATTATGCGATTTGGGAGCTAGCATCAATTTGATGCCGCTATCGATTTACAGAAAGCTAGGGTTGGGTGATCCTACACCAACCAATATGCGGCTCGTGATGGCAGATAGGTCGGTAAAACGACCTGTTGGTATATTATATGATGTATTGGTGAAGGTTTCCACCTTCATTTTTCCTGCAGACTTTGTTATTTTGGATTGTGAGGTAGATTCTGAAGTTCCCATAATCTTGGGGCGTCCTTTCCTTGCAACAGGAAGTGTGCTTATTGATTTAAGAGCTAATGAGCTTTTATTTTGGATGAATGACGAAGTGGTCCGTTTTGATGTAGGCAAATCAATGAAGCAACCCAAAGATATGAATGTGTTCTCTGTAGCTGATGTTTATTATGAAGATGAGAAAGAATTATCCGTAGAGAAGCAGCTTATTGTTGATCCATTGGCTGTTGTGCTTATAAATTTTGAGCGTGAGGATGTTGAAGAGTATGAAGAAACTATTTGTGCTCTAACAGGAATAGGGTCATATTCTCATGCTCCTAAGAAGCTGGACCTTGATCTTAAGAATCGACTTTCACCACCAGCAAAGCCATCCATTGAAGAACCACCAGTGCTAGAATTGAAAGAGCTGCCCAGCCACCTGAAGTATGCATTTTTGGGAAGTGGTGATACACTTTCGGTTATTGTTGCGGCTGATTTAGGTGAACAGCAAGTAGCCTCTCTCATCTCTGTTCTAAAAAAATACAAGAGAGCCATCGGTTGAACTATTGCTGATATAATTGGTATCCCTCCTGGGATATGTATGCACAAGATTCAGCTCGAAGAAGATTGCGTGCCCATAATTGAGCATCAACGTCGTTTGAATCCACCTATGCAAGAGGTGGTGAAGAAAGAAATTATTAAGTAGTTAGATGTTGGGGTGGTGTATCCAATCTTCGACAGTAAATGGGTGAGTCCGGTACAATGTGTGCCCAAGAAAGGGGGCATGACGGTAGTCGGAAACTAAAAGAATGAGCTAATTCCACTCAGACCTGTCACAGGGTGGAGAGTGTGCATGGACTACCAGAAGCTGAATTCGTGGACGCTAAAGGATCACTTCCCAATGCCATTCATGGACCAAATGCTTGATCGATTGGCAGGGAAGGGATGGTTTTATTTCTTAGATGGTTATTTCGGCTATAATCAGATCTGTATTGCTCATGAAGATCAAGAGAAGACAAATTTTACATGCCCGTATGGTACGTTTGCTTTCAAACGTATGCCATTTGGGCTATGTAACGCACCTGCCACTTTTCAGCGTTGTATGATGTCCATTTTTTTTATATGGTTGAAGACACCTTAGAGGTGTTCATGGATGATTTTTCAGTAGTAGGTGAGTCGTTTGAATCATGCTTGGCAAATCTGAGTATGGCGTTGCAGAGATGTGTTGAATTTAACTTGGTGCTAAACTGGGAGAAGTGTCATTTTATGGTGAAGGAAGGCATTGTTCTTGGGCATAAAGTCTCTGAAAGAGGAATTGAGGTTGATCGAGCCAAGATTGAAGTCATCGAGAAACTACCACCTCCAATTTCTATAAAGGGAGTTCGTAGTTTCCTCGGTCATGCAGGTTTTTATCGGAGGTTTATTAAAGACTTCTCCAAGATTGCTAGTCTATTATGCAAACTTTTGGAGAAGGATGCAAAGTTCTACTTCGGTGAAGATTGCTTGAAGGCATTTGAATGCCTCAAAGGGAAGCTAGTTGAAGCTCCTATTATTGTAGCACCCGATTGGTCTCTACCATTTGAAGTGATGTGTGATGCAAGTGGGGTAGCTTTGGGTGCTGTACTTGGTCAGAAAAGATAAAGGCTATTTCATCCAATATACTATGCGGGCAAGGCCTTGAATGGAGCCCAGAAGAACTATACCGTCACGGAACAAGAGCTTCTAGCAGTTGTTTATGCTTTTGAAAAGTTCCGTGCTTACTTGTTGGGAACCAAAGTGGTGGTTCATACAGATCATACGGCTCTGAGATATTTAATGGAAAAGAAGGATGCTAAGCCAAGGCTAATTCGGTGGGTGTTATTGCTTCAGGAATTTGATTTCGAGGTAAAGGATAGAAAAGGTTGCGAAAACCAAGTAGCTGATCATCTATCTAGACTTGAGAGTGCGCACATAGCGCAACCCGACCTTGAGATTGATGATGCATTTCTCGACGAAGAGATCCTAGCCTCTATGGTGGAAGACTTACCGTGGTATGCAGACTTTGCAAACTACGTGGTAAGTAAAGTGATGCCTGAGAATCTCTCCTTTCATCAAAAGAGAAAGTTCATGCATGATGTGAAACACTACTTTTGGGATGAACCGTATCTTTTTCGACGATGTGTTGATGGTGTTATTAGGCGATGCATCTCTGATGTGGAGGTGCCTAGCATCTTGGAAGCAAGTTATGCTTCCCAAGTTGGGGGTCACCATGCAGGTGATCAGACAGCCAGGAAGGTATTGCAAAGCGGCTATTATTGGCCTTCATTATTCAAGGATGCCTACGATTTTGTGAGAAGATGTGATCAGTGTCAGAGGCAAGGCGCGATTTCAAAGCACCATGAGATGCCCATGTCTAAAATTCTTGAAGTAGAGTTATTTGATGTATGGGGTATTGATTTCATGGGCCCATTTGTGAATTCGTTTGGGATGAAATATATCCTAGTTGTTGTGGATTATGTATCCAAATGGGTCGAAGCGGTAGCGCTGGTTGATAATGAAGGTAAACATGTTGTAGCATTCTTAAAGAGAAATATCTTCTCTCATTTTGGGGTACCACGTACCATCATAAGCGATGGAGGATCACACTTTTGCAACAAGCTGTTCAGAGCCGTGTTGGTGAAATATGGGGTCAAGCAACATAAGGTAGCTACACCTTACCACCCACAAACTAGTGGGCAGGTAGAGGTTTCTAATCGGGAGATCAAGCTGATCCTTGCTAAGACTGTAAATGCTAGTAGGAAGGATTGGTCCCGAAAGCTGGATGATGCCTTATGGGCTTATAGGACTGCGTTCAAGACACCAATTGGTATGTCACCTTACCAATTAGTTTATGGGAAGGCTGTTCACTTGCCAATCGAGCTCGAACATAAAGCGTTGTGGGCGTTGAAACGGCTTAACCTGAATTGGGATGATGCTATTAATCTGAGATTGGAATAGCTGAATAAGATGGATGAATTCCGTCTACACGCGTATGAAAGAGCAGACCTCTACAAGGAATGGATGAAAAAGTACCATGATCGGAGGATTATCCAACGAAACTTACAGAAGGGTGATTTGGTACTTCTTTTAAACTCCAGACTGAAGCTATTTCCAGGTAAGTTGAAGTCTAGATGGTCTGGTCCATTTAAAATTAGCCAAGTCTACTCGTCTGGAGTAGTAGAGTTAGAAAACAATGATGGTGGTGTCTTTAAGGTGAATGGCCAACGAGTGAAGCCATATATCGGTCCACTTGACTCGATAAAATGTATAGCCACCATCTATCTCGATGAAGTCTAAAGTAATCGAGATAACTATGTCATGTCGCGACAATAAATCAAGCGCTACATGGGAGGCAACCCATCATTTTTAATAGTTTTGTTTTACTAGGAGTTTGTTTTTGTTAAATTAAAATCCAAAAAGAGTAGTCGAGCCACGACCAAAACTAAGGCGCTTGGTGGGAGGCAACCCATCCTTCTAATTGTGTTTGTTGTTTTTGATTAAGTGTAGGTGCAAGACGTACAAAGGAGGGGATTAGTCCTAAAATTTTGATTTGAAAGTGAGCCATGCTAAGGGTGGTAAGCTAGGAATGATGGAGCAAATGCTATTGGTTAGGCATTGCTTATGCTAATCTAGGCAATGGACAAGGCAAGGCCTATGCTAATCTAGGCAATGGACAAGGCAAGGCCTATGCTAATCTAGGCAATGGACAAGGCAAGGCCTATGCTAATCTAGGCAATACCATAGGCGCCGCCAATGCAAATCTAGGCAATACCATAGGCGCCGCTTATGCCATTGCCTATGCTCACTGTTTCAACAAGGCATTGGCAAAGGCGCCGCCTATGCCCAACAAGGCATTGACAAAGGCGCCGCCTATGTCCAACTAGGCATTGACAAAGGCGACGCCTATGCTAAGCATAGGCAAAGCATTAGGCGCCGCCTAGTTATTCATTTTTGTCTCCTAACCCTATTTTACATGGATCAAACCCGACCCATGGCTTAGTCTATAAATAGATCTTCAACCTTAGAACAAAATGCACTTGTTTGCTCAACCTAGGCGCCGCCTAAGCTTCCCAAATCTCTCAAAAATTTTCTTTTTGCTCATCTAATCTTGCAAGATCATCTTCCCGAACCATCACCAAGTAAGTTATTCTTTTATATTCCGTAGTTGTTGAAATACTACGTTTATAATGGTATTTTAGATTTTGAAGTGGTGTTTGGTGATAAGAATATGATTGGTTTGTTATGATACATCTAGATTGAGTAAAAGAATACGTGTGGGTGTTCTTGACTTTGTTTCGACTTGTACTTGATTGTTATACACTATCATATTTTTATGGAGTCGAAATTGTGAATTTAATGCGTAATCGTGAAAGTTGAAAGCTTGAATGTTTGAATGACTCGTTCATCGAGATAACGATCATGATTGACCACGAGCATAAGATGTTGTGATTATTTCTCTGCAATAACTTGATACGATCTCTATGTGGTAGTCTTATTCAAGAAGTGCATTAATCCACACATGAAAGGATATTCAAAGCTTACATGAAAGTATGACTGTGCTAAACATGTTGTTGGAACATATCGCCTAAATGTATGTCGATGAAGTCTGAGTAATCGACATCACTCACTTAATTAGTCTGTGCTAACAAATTAAGTGTGGGGTGGTGCCATTACTGTTTGTTTTTCGATTGAATCTTCCGAGATGAAGCTAACATGACTCTATTTTAATCTCAGGTAGAATGGCCCCAAAAGGACGACAAGGAAAAGAAAAAGTGTTCACCTCGCAGAAAGGTCAGAATAGGGGAAGAAAAGATCAAGCTGAGTCCTCCTCTCTACAAATACTTCGATGCACTTTCGGGATAAAGTGGGTCCTAGAGGAGGAAGGAAAGTAGTGGTACAAGAACAACAAAGTGAAAAAATATGTTCACGTGGATTTGATGCAGAAGGAAAATCTAGCAAAGAGAGAGCCCCGCATTTTGGCGAAAATCATGGCACTAAATCTTGATTTTATTTTTCGAGATATGGGGGAATGCAATCTTGATCTAACGCGAGAGTTCTATGCCAATTGGTCCCCAAAGACTACCGGAAGTGAAGTGAAGATTCGGGGCCAAGTCTTGCAACTGAATGCGGAGTTTTTCAACTCTTTTTTGGGTCTTCCATCTGTGGATCCATCACCGCTCAAGGAGCTTTATCACAGACCTCCCTACAGGACAATCAGACACACATTGTGCGGAACAAGGTCCATGGCCTGGTGGATTCGTCACAAGGATAATGGTCGTCACAATACCTTCTCGTATGCTTTCTTGAACAGAGAAGCTCGTATATGATTGAGGATAGTCAACTCTTGCCTGATTCCTGGGACACAGTACACAAAGATCACACGTGATAGAGTATGCTTGATGTACGCTCTGATGAATAATATTCCCATCAACATTGGTGCGGTTATAGGATCGTCAATGCGTAAGGCTAGGCTGCACAAAAGGTCCTATTTCAGCTTTGGCAATTTGTTGACTGCGATCTTAAGGAAGGAGCACATTGAAGAGGAACCTGCAGATCATGAGCTTCCACACAAACCAAAGAAGGTTGATCTTACGAAAGTTAAAGAGCCTGAAACTGGTCATGGCATCAACCTTACCACTGCAGAAAGACATGCTCGGGATGAAAGTTTCTTTCGCCATCTATATGGCATGACTCGGTTTACCATGATGAGTGGGGGTCGTGTTCCGACTGATGCATAGCTTCAGCAGTTGGATTATGACTACCCGATGAATGAGCATGCGCGGGCTATGTGTGAAGTAGGGGTACATTTTGAGGAACCTCTCGATGATGACGTGCCGACTGACGATAATCGCCGACTGCCAGACTCAGACGTGGAGGACAACTCTGATGACGACGACTCTGATGATGATTCCGACGCAGGGGGTATGACCCCAGACATAGAGGAAGAGTCCGACTAATCAGGTTCTCCTTATTTATTTTCCACTGAGGGCAGTGTGTCCAGTCTAAGTGTGGGGTGCTGGTATTTGTATGTTGTATGGTACTTCTTTGCCTACATTTATTCTTGTTTTTGCTAATTAGTCGTAATTAGTTAGTTAAATTTTTGAAAATTTTTTTTCACATTTTGCATGAAATTGTTCTGATAGACGGCATGGTATTATAACAAGAGTTTGTGCTAATTCATTACTATTGAGACATTTAGGCTCTAAGTGTGACTCACTGTGTGATAATTGTGTGGTTTAATTCATTCATCTGTTGGGTCAAGAGTCTATACTGCTCCCAATAAAGTGACCATGTGCCTTGTGTGTGTGAGGTTATAGTATATTCTGTGTTGTGACTGATGTTAGAACTTGCCTGGTGTGTGTGTAAAGCGAAATAAAGAGTGTGAGTTTAGGAGATGATTTAGGCATTTCTTTGGCAGCCTATAATTGTTTACCTTCTTTTTACCTACCTTTGTACATTATCCTAGTTAACCCCCTTTGAGCCTTTAGCTACTTTCTTTGACAGCCTCATATGTAGCCTAATCCATTTTTTTTCAAGACCATAATTTGATCCAAATTCCTAAGCGCTTTAAATTGTAGAGTCATGTGATAAAATAAGAGGAAATTGGGTGAGAGTGATGCCTCAGAGTGTATTGGTACTTGAAATTGTTGTGAAAAAGAGTGGCTATCATAGAGGTGTTTTACAAAAAAAAAGAGAAAAGAAAAAAAAAGAAAAGAAATAGAACAATAAAAAGATAGTTGTGTTTATAATTGAATAACAAAATAGGTGAAAAGGGGTGGTAGATGAAAGAAAAGTAGAGGGGTTGTTTAAAAGAGAGTTTTAATAACATAACGTAGTGTATTAAAGCGCTTAGGGAACATAGTCACTATTTCTGGCCAAAATAGTCCTACCTGTCCCTTAGCCTACATTACAACCTGTAAAGACCTATTTGATCCTAAGCTTAGCATTCCGATATTAGTAGAGCATTACACTAAGGGCAAGCCTAGGTCATCAGTTGCAACATAAGAATTCTTTGTGAGAGTGAGAGCAAGGAGAACCTTATACCCATGTTTCGAATAATGCAAAACTTTTGAGTGATTATGGGTGATATCTTGTGTGAGACACACATGGTTGATGATATTTGGGTAGTGTTATATGATTCTTTGTGGCTTAACTTGTGGATACGAATTAACCATCCTCACGAGTCTATGTTGGAGGTTGAATTGCTTTCAGGGATGATCAAGAAACCTACTCTTTGTTAATGATTGTCGTGCATGTCTTGTTGAACATTTTGTGTTGCTACTGTGAAATTCTAGTTAGATGTTTGCATGGACGTAATATTTTGTTCGAGGACGAACAAAGCTTTAAGTGTGGGGTGGTGATGTTGGGCGTATTTATACCCCTAAGAACCATAATTTACCCATATTTTAGCTAAGTTTTGAGGATAAAATATATAATTCCTGCACTTTTAGTCCATTTTCCTTTAAGTGAGCTAACCTATGTGATTAGCATGTTTTCAGGTATTAATGATGAAGATTTCAGCACTTTGTGGACCTTTGGGCAGCAAAGGAAAACTTCATATAAGAGGGAAGGCAGCTTTTGGAAGCTTGTGGACTGAATGTGATGCATGGAGAACTTGTCCCGGGCAAAATCAGTATTTCTAAATACTTAGGGATGCAACAGTAACTTAGTAGGACAAGGATGTTATAAAAACCTTATTTGCTGAATTTTTCAGCATTCATTCATTCGATCATTAGTCATTATTCAGTTTACAGATTCTGTAAGTTTTGGACAGAGAAACACGGCTCACACTTGGAAACGGCTAGAGAATAAACGTTATTCTCTTTGTGACGCTAAGATCACTTCCATCGCCAAGATTGTTCTAGGTTGTGGTATGATGATTATGTCTATTTTGATTTCCGTCGTATCCATGAGTAGCTAAACTTCTCTGTTAGGGTTATGGAAACCTTGTAAGATACTATTTGTTGCTATGAGTTTGTGAATTCTTGATGTGTATGCTACTTATATCATTACTCTCTTCGTTTTAATTAAATTCTCATGGTTGCAAACATAGAGAACATGCCATTATAGCATTAACTTGTTCGGGAGAAAAGTTACATGTTTGGAAAAGAGAGTGTGACAAGGAAATAGGGCTTCTAACCTCTATTTACACGTTAATGCCTTAACCGGATTAACTTCTTGGAGAATTTGTACCATTTGTTATACACTTTAGGCTCGGGAGAGCTAAAGTGAAATAAATCCTTGATGGTTGGGAAACACTTGGATTTAGAATTAGAATACGATTCTCTATAAGTACATGCATGTCTAAATTCCGTGTTACTCATAGTTAATAGAGAAGTAGAAACTACAAGGTGGACATAACCCTAACTTATTATTCTCTGTGATTAACCTTTACTAAACAAGTCATTCATTCGTTACTTTGATATTATTGATTCACGCCTAAATCAAAACCCCCCTTTTGTTCCTGGATTTTTCGACCAACAGTCTACTAATAATTGCAACACTTAGTGACCAGAGTATTCCCTGTGGGATTCGACACCCAACCCAGTTGGGTTCTATATTTGACAGCGACCGCTTACACTTTCTAACGAGAGCTGTAGTTTGGGCATTATCAGGATACTAGAGGTTATATTAGTTATGAGTGAAATTTCCACTTCATGCACTATCGTGCGAGCTGGTTGTTCATTACCCATTGCTGCGGGAATGATATCACCTTGTTGAACTTGCTGGATTGGATAGAAAAGTGCTTCTTCTCTCCTTAATTGGTTCAAGTGTCACTCAGGTTTGGGATATTGTTCAACAACTTCCCTCTCTCTTGCCAAGCTGCTTAAAATTTAAACTTGTACTTGCAAATTCAATAGCTAAGACCAAGTTCTTAGAACTTATCAAATAGAACAATATAATTAAAAATTAGAAGGATACTAGTTATTCATGTATCCAGCAATGGCGCCAAAAGCTTGTTGCATCCAAATGCACACGCAAGTGTACATGGTCCTATGCTACTTGTCTACTTATTCCTTGTTTCCCCACTTCTTGTGGATTGTACGTAGGCTTCATTTAGCTTCCATATATGGTCCAACGGTCTCCTAAAACAACTCATATAATCATTAGTCTACATAACACAATAGAGCTTATCAAAGCATACTAGATCAAGTATTGCTTAGGCTACCCTAACTATTTTTCTCATCTAAACTCTATTTGATCTTTTTGATTCTTGAATTGTTTCAAATGCACTTTAATACTCTAGACATACAACTTATCTCACAATTAAACAAATAACACTTTATACCTCATTAAGCACATCAAGTTATCCTTAAAACTAAACTAAGCGCGCATAGATAATGACACTTAGGTATATAAATACGCCAAAAATCACATATACATTCACATCACACCTCGAGCAGACCATTCTTATTATGTTAACCTCTTCAATAGTAGTTTTCAAAGTCATAACTTTTAATGCAAGGTTCGCCAATCATACTACTTTTAGATCATTCATTCTTTTTCCAATAGTTATGTTATGAATGTACTTTCTCTATCACTTAGCAACTAATCATAAAAGATATGACAATCATAAAGATCATCACACCATCATTCACATTCCGTAGGAACATTACCAAACTAAATCCAAACCACAACCCCACTTAAATCCAAACCACAACCCCACTCAATCTGACTTTGAAACATAGTTGCAATCTCAGTCCAGTCATGTATTCCTTAGACTGGTTTACTCCTTCTCAATATAAAATTCTGCTCCATATAATGTCACATCTAACTATTGCTCCCTCCGTCCCAATTTACTTGACATACTTTTGTTTTTGGTCCGTCCCCAAAAAATGTCATATTTCCTTATTTAGCATCTTTTAATGGCATCATTCCTATTTTATTCTTATTGGAACCCACTTAATAAGAAAAGACAACTAAAAAGTAAATATTAAAATGACTTTAAGAGGGACAATTTCTTAAACTTTACAAAGTCATCATTTATTTTTTAAACTTCATCTATGGTAAAAAACGACATGTAAAATGGGATAGAAGGAGTAGCATGTAAATACAAGAGCACGTTTTCATAAACTTGAAAGAATAGAACGAAGAGAGTATAAGCGTTAGGTTGAACCAAGAACACATGATAAGGAAATGAAGAAAAGAATTTTTCTAATGTTTTGTAGTCTCTTATAGATAAGTAAGATACATTTCTAGGTTGATCCACAAGAATCTACTAGACACTACTCTTGTACTCATGGAACCTATAAATCATGCTCGGCTATCAAGTAGTCATGCCTTGAGGACTCCCATCATTCTGAGTAGGCAAACTACATTAATTTTCCAAATTATTTTTAAGCTGTGTAGAAAAAGAAAACTTCTTTAAGAACATCAATAGAATAGAATGTCACGATTCAAAAAAATTCAGGTCATGATAGCACCTACTGTAACTTATCTGTAGGTAAGTCAAAATTATAGCCCGAAATATTGAGTAATCAGCTAATAGGAAGAAACATAAGAACAAAGGTAAAACAGTAATTAAAGCATACATGCAAAACAAGGTGAAGGACAAAATATACAAATGAGCCCCCCCCCCCCCCCCCCCAACTTGGTAAAGTCAATAAAAGAGTCACTATACACGAGGAGTGCTAGACAAGTCTAAAATGTACAAAGTAGTCTCTGAAAGATCCAAAATAAACCTAAACCCAAAAATAGAAGAAGATGGATCATCTCTGAATGTTGAAAGGTCACCCTAATCTTCGATCTGCAGCTCCACTTGAGGACAACGTCAATGGTGATGACTAGTACTAGGATTTGCATCAAGGAAAAAGATGTAGAAGTATAGTATGAGTACCAACAAAATATGAGGTACTCAGTAGGTATCATAGATGTACCGAGCTCAAATAGAGTATAAGCATAATAAAGGGTGAATATGACCTAAAAATTGCAGAAGAAGGGTTTGAAATAAAATAACAAGAGCTGGGAAAATATGAAAATTATAAGTAACTCGAAACATGTAAATAGCTCCTAACTATAACCTAAATGGACCTCATAATCCCAGAAGGTACACATAGTAAAACAAATTCAATTGAACCCCTATATGCCTGGTGGATGCAAGTAATAGGTAATACTAACAGAAAGCAAGTATAACATTAAAGAATATGAAAGTAAGTCATGATGCTTAGTGAATGTGTCAAATACTCCTCCTAAGTGAATGTATCAAATACTCCTCCTTCAAATTTATCCATCTATCATACCGGGCCCAAACCAAGTTTCCAATCAAAATCAATAAAAATTCATACCAAACTTGAAAACTAAGCATAAAGTAAGAAGTAAAATCGGATGTCAGACCCAAAAACTAGATATACAGTAAGTCATAAAATCATGTGTCTGAACTTGAACTAGGACAAAACTATTCCTTTTTCCTCTTTAGGTAGTCAAAGTCCTTGAAAGTATTTATAAGTCCAAATTTGGCAAAGTGAAAATGGTGTTTTAAGTCCAAGATACTAAAATGCCATGTCAGACGAACACAACACAGTGAGCAACCCAATCCAATTTAGATAACCAGCCTACCTAAGTATTTGTAATCATTTACAACAGAAAAGGTTCATTATCCCAGGGTACTCTATCTTAAAAGGGACGATAATGCTAACTAGCAGCATCGAGAATCCCAAGTAAGGAAAGCAGTTACCCGAACCTAGGATAAGACATCTAACTCCTAGATTAAGGGCCCTATGTAGGTTAATCTTACTCTTAAAGGTGAAGCAACTGTCGAGCCTAAGGAATCCAAGGCCGAAATATACCCTAAAGCCTCTTAACCGGCAAAAATAATCATCAACTATCAAAAAGGCTATCTAAACCATAATATCCCATTAGAAATCCACCACGCTAATAAATAAATGAGCAATGTCTAAGGTTAGGGAAATTGCTTACTTGACACTGAAGAATGCTCCCAATCTACTAAACCAGGGATTTTCTTTTTTGAGAAGCCTCTGAATGCTGTCATGATATAAAAAAAAAAATCTAGGTATTAAGACAAGAACAATGATACCCATATTACGAATTTACGCCTTGGGTCAGAAATTGAGCTAAAAATAATTTGTGGGGCCCTTTCATGCAATCGAGAATTGAGTCTGCCATTAGGTCCCGTTCAGCTTAAGAATCATATGCTCCAAAATAGAGCACAATCCGAGCTTAACAAAATCTACAAAACTATCCAAAAAGTCCAAGAAAGAAAGAACTTTAAACTAGAAAATTAAGTCAGAAACCTACGGATTAGACGAAGATATATTCACGGGAACAAACTAACAATTTCTCCCAAGCTCAAAGTACAATTCTACATTGATTTTAAATCTCCCAGGGTGCTAATGGTAAATTCTATACTTAGAAAAGGTTTTGGGTCGATGGTGAAATATATGTATATAAGGCACAGTGGTGGTCACTTAAGAGGCCAAATGACCTCTTAGGCGGTCATTGCTTAAGTGCAAATGATCTCTTAAGTAACTCATGCCAAGATACTAGACTTTGCTAAAGTGGTGCTTAGCCACTAAAGTGGTTGTCGATTAAGCGATCCCCAAGTCTCTTAAGCGGCTACACCAACTACTTGGATACCAACAAATTTCGCTCAGTTTAAAAGAACTCAGATCGGATGATCGAGATTCGTTCAAAACCTCATGCATCAAATGAGATTTGCTACCCTACCAAAAATGACATTTTGACTTAACAAAACTATTAAAATTTCCAACAGAGGTTGTTTCGACAAAAGGTAGGCCATGTCTCATCTATTTTGTTTTTATCTAATTCCAAGCAATAGTCTAATGTGATCTCAGAAGCCTCAAAACCAAACTAAAGGTCCCCTAACCAAAAATTTATATTTGGGGAGAGCTACGAAAACTGTCAGAATTCTCATCCGAGGCCATTTACTTGATGTTTAAGTTAGAGACCTATGTCACAATTTCAAAGGCTCCAAAATAAGAAAATGGATATAAAAACCAAATGAACTGTACAGGGACCGAATTATCAGTGCAAATTACAAATGACTTGGGACAACTATAGAAAAACTCTCAACACAAAAAAAAAATAAAAAAGTAGAAAATAACCTAAAGGGTCATTACGTAGAAATTTGTATTTCAAGTCAAAACAAAGTGGAAATAAATGAAAATAGAAAGATTTGGTGAAATCAATAAAACAAAATTTAAGATTTCAGCATATAATTCAAAAGCTTGCAAGTTGTTTGAGATGAAAAGACTATTAGACAAAATAAGAGGATCTTGAATCAAGTGTTGTGAATCAAATGAGCAGCTCACCCTAAATTTTAGCCTGCGATTAAGGTACTATGATGAGTCAACTGCACTAGTCTCATGTATTGAACTTGAACGCAAAAAAGTGCAGAAAGCCAAGGATGAATAAGGAAAATACATATACTTACAAGAATCGTCGATTGATTACTACTTAGCAATTTCACTGCTCATAATCAATATGTAATGTATGATGATAAATTAAAATATAAATGCAAATGCACTAGCCAATAAGTTGCAGACAACTGCTTTCTTTGTCAAATATTCGATAACCATGAAGGATTCGTGAGGTCCATATACACACCATGTACTTGATTGCTCTTGATACACCAACATATACTGGATAATTATAGATTGAAAATACCCTAATAACCCTTTACTGAGATTTATCCTTTCACTTGCAAATCTGTATGGGATTTAAATCCAATGCAATAAATCTTAGATCAAATTCAACAATCAATGAAAAAAATTACCAATAACTCTAAATTATTTAATAATGAGCTTCAAAAGGGAAAGAATGATGAAGTAACCATTTCATATATAGAATTTGAGCCAAAATTAATTCATCAATATCAAGTGAGCAACATAAGCATCTAGCCAAGTTCATATGCAAAGACTCGAGCTGACATAGTAAAAAAAATCATCATATCAAGAAGATATCATCAATTTACTCATATCATGACATGGATAACCTCATAAATGTTGGTTAATTTATTTATACGAAATTCTTATTATCCATTACCCCTTAGTTTAATAATTAAATAATTTAATACACTAATATTTAATAAAGAGTCAAACAAAGTCTTAACTTGACTCAAATTCGATGCAAAAATGTCAAATTATAAACTTGACCTTTTGTAGAGCCTCCAAATAATTTTAATATGGTCATATTTAAAATCTACATATATATACAAATTCATAAACGCCTTGTTATACTTCTATCTCGACTTCAAAAAGTCAATTCAAAAGTCAATTTTGAGTCCCCAAGATTAAATAGCAGTTTTTTTTATAAATTAGTTTACTCATAATACAAGAGTCTCAAATCAAATATGAAATTTCATTTTAAAAAATTAAGTTAAATTAACATTCATAATTTCTTAACTCTGTATTCAAAACCCCTCAATTTAATACCAAACACGAATAAAAAGGTAAATATTTGATAAAGTGATGGAAAAATATCAAAATTAAGATTAGAATCTTACCCTTGACTCAGGACACAAAAATATCTTTAAAGTTTATCCAAATTTGGGATCAGTGCTAATTTATAATATTAGTTATAACGATCATTAATCGATGTGTTCGAATTTTGATAAAATATAGATTCTTATTAAGATCTTTTCATAAATATTTCAAATACATCATAAATTTTTATTATTGATGGAAGGTTGATAGAAAATTGACAAGTTTTTGTAATTTATAAATATCAAATTAAAAATAGATGCCTGCTTAATAGTGTTGAAAGTATACAAATCATACCTCAATGGAAATCTCTCATTGTAAGGATCAATTGTCTAAACTCACAATTAAAATTTAACTAAGAATCACTCACAAATCTGCCAAAAATTACACTTATATTTTTTTTAATAAAAAATCTTCTTAAAAATCACCGACTTTAGCCATAATTCTAGTATAGATTCATGTAAAACTCATAGATTTGATCTAGATATCATACCTTGATGATATCCCATGACTATATCCATTGATTCCTTTTTTCAAAAGTCATATTGTTGAGCTAAGTAGAGATTAAGATCCAAGCTGATCACTAGTCAAGTGGTTAGTGGTTAAGAAAGGTGGTTAAGAAGTTAGTTTGCTGGATTGTTACAACTGTACACTAAGTAATCCTTTACAAATATCTGTAATAACTAATCTAAGATTGAATTGAATGAATGAAAAACAATTCAGTTAGTTTCCCTCTTCTTCTTCTCTACTCAATTCTCTATGGTGATTTATTACATAACAACAAAGAAGAGTTACTCTGCTAAAAATACAGAGTTTAACATGGTATCAGATCCTACTCGCACTAATTGAAGGTTGTAATCATTGCAAGAGATCGTCGATTCAACACATTCAGGTGAGGAAAATAGGTTAGTAGTGCAGTAGTAGCAGTTCAAGAAGTGTACTGAATTCATGAAGCTCATCAATGGAAACTGAGAATGAGTTACATGCACCACCTACTCCTGCAAATTAAAGCTTCAACAGAGATGAGATTTATCACAATCAACCTCTGTATATCCAGCAAACCGATACTCTAGGTATCTCCCTAATTTAACTTAAATTTACTGGATCTGAGAACTATGCTTTGTGGAGTAGGTCAATGGCTCTAGAATTGATAGGAAAGAGAAAATTAGGCTTTTTTCATGGTAGACATACCAAAGATAAGTTTCTAAAATCTCTGCATGAATAATAGAAGAAAGTGAATGCAGTGGTATTATCGTGGATCATGAATGTAATAAGGAACGATCTATTGAGCAATATTATCTATACGTCTAATGCTCATAAGGTATGGATTGAGCAAAAAGAAATATTTGACAAAGTGAATGGCTCTAGAATTTTTTTCCTTCATAGGGAAATTACGACTTTAACTCAGGTCACCCTATTCATAACTAATTACTTTTCCAAAATGAGAAATCTCTGGGATAAGTTTGATGCACTTATGCTATGTCCAGGGTGCAGTTGCTCAGAATCTAGAAGTTACGCCTAACATTTTGGGTATCAGAGAGTTTTACAATGTTTAATAGGACTTAATGAAACCTACTCTTATTATAGAAATCACATACTTATGATGTCTCCAATTCCACCTTTAAGCAAAGTATACTCCATGATAGTAAAACATAAGATTCAGAGGTCTATTTCTTGTTTTTCTCAGGTTAATCAGAGGTCAGATTATCTAGAGGCTGCAATTTTTATTACTCATAGAGTAGGATCTAGATCTACCTATCGAGGAAACAAGGGAAAAAATATAGGTTGAAATTCTAGTACTGGTTATAATGGAGGAAATCTGCACTCTGGTTGTACCTCTATAGGCAATCATAATTACAATGCTAATGGGATCAACTTGAGGACAACACCATTAGAAAAAGCTCAATTACTTGTGACTTTTTTGGTTACAATGGCCACACTAAAGAGTAGTGTTACAAGTTAATTGTCTACCCTTTTGATTGGCCTAAGGCCAAGAAAAAAGTCTCAGGTTAATTTGCCAATCAAGTAGGAAGCAAGGTATCAACAAAATCATAAAATCAAGCTAGTACTTCTCAAGCTGATATGCCAAAAATACTACCACAGTTTACTCAGGATCAATACGAACATATCATGTTGCTGTTAAAAAAAGAAAATGATGAGAAACCTCTACCTCAGTCTGGTGCTGCAGATATCACTATTGTTCTTCTATAAATAGTGTACATAATGTTATTGTTGATAATGATACTGCAAATATCACTATTTTTTTCTAGCAATAGTGTACGTGATATTATTATTGATAATGTAAATAACATAGGTGATGCAAATGCTAATGATGTGTGTACTAGTTGGATAGTAGACATTGATGCTACCAATCACATGACTTTTTACTCACATATGTTATGTAGTCATCAGGAAATCTTAACACCAAAGACCAGTAAAGTACATCTTCCTATAGGTAGTGAAGAATCAGTTTCACACACAAAAAATACTGTGGATTTGGATGGTCATTCTATATCTAATATCTTTTATATACCTGACCTCAAATTCAATTTGTTGTCTGTCTCCATACTGACTAGGGAATTGCAGTGTTCAGTGAATTTTTTCCCTGACTTTTCTATATTACAAGATCTTTATATTGTCATGGTGAGAGGGATTGGTAGAGAAGATCAGAGATTGTATGTTCTGGATAGAAACCTATGAGAAATAATCATGTTCAGACATCTGTGAATAAGTTTTCAAGCCATGTGCAGCAGGTATTAGATTCCAGTATTCTCTGGCATAGAAGAATGGGACTTCCTCCAGTATCTATTATTAAAAGACATGCTGAGCAAAGTAGGTACTCATGTATGTACAGTGTGTCCTTTAGCAAAACACACAAAACTTCCTTTTCAACTCAGTACTACTGTGTCTAAGTGTGTTTTTGATCTTCTGCATTGTGATATTTGGGATCCATAAAGAGTACCTACTCAGAATAATAAGTGGTACTTTGTAACAGTGGTAGATGACTATTCTAAAATCACCTGGTTGTTCAAAGTTTAATTCAAGTCAGAGGTGATAGTTGTAATCAGATAATTTTTATTCAAAATAAAGAACTTGTTTGCTACATCAGTGAAAGTTATGATAACTGACAATGCTTGTGAATTTTTCAGTCATGAGTTTACAACTTTAATGTATGATCTTGGAATTCTACATCAAAGTTCATGTGTTTACACTCCTCAGTAGAATGGAGAGGCACCAAGAAAACATAGAACTATAAATCTCCTTATGAGTTGCTATGCCAACAATCCCCCTCTTTATCCCACTTGAAAGTTTTTGGATGTCTTATCTATGCTACAAATGGTCCTATCTCAACAAATTTTCTCCCAGAGCTATCACTAGTATGTTTATGGGATATGCACCTACTCAAAAAGGTTACAAGGTATTGCAATGAGCTGTATAGTATGAGCTAATTCAGGAAATAAAATGAGTGATTGATGGAATTAGAGCCTAAATTGTTATTATTCTATTTTCTTTAATGTTGATTATCTTCCATTTAGGTATCTGTATTGATTATTGTATATTATATTTCTATTTAGATCTCTTTTCTTTTTGTATGAAGTTGCAACCTTGTAATCATTGAAAGATACTGAAGTTAATACAAAAATAAACTTCTCAGTATGTTTGGTTTTTATCGTGGCATCAGAGCATGGTTTGAATCTGTGCGAAAGAGCAAGTAATACAGAGGGACACTAAAAAAGAGGAAACTGGATAAAAGTTAGATTATAGAGAAAACTACTCCAACAACTAGGAGATCAGGTGTTGGATCTGAGAGTCCCTGCTCTCTAAACTAACATCCAAATTATCACAATTGATGGGCAGTACAACAACTGCAGCAAGCCATGAAACTCTTGTTGTTCCACAAGATATCAAGCTAGATGGTACTAACCATGCGATTTGATCCTAGGTTGTAGAGATGTACATATTTGGAAAAAACAAACTGGATATATTAAGGGAGATCTTTAACCACCATAAGAAATAGATTCCACATTCAGGAAATGGAGAACAAAAAATGCACTGGTGAAGAGTTATGTAACGCCCCGAATTTGGTACCTGGAACGCTACACGGTGCTCATGACCCCGAAGGACCACAAGCTAACCTATGACTGATATCTGTAACTGGGCATTTCATAATATACTGTATAAATGTGAAAAAAGGCTGAAAGACCATAAGGTTCAAATATCTGATAAAATATAACATTTGAAAATACGATATATCAATACCAAAACAAAACTAAAATAACTGTTTGAATATTCTATAGTCTAGAAGCCTCTAAACTATCAAAAAACTGTGGAGTTGATGGGACATGTCCCCAACTAACTTTGTACTGCTAAAATAATAAAGTAATGAAATAATCATGCTATTATCGAATGATGAGGACTCACTCTTAGTCTTGTCTTTGAACGTCTGATCTACTAAGGATGCTTTGGAGCTCGTGCTTCTGAACCTATGGTATAAAACACCATAGCGCAAATGCGTCAGTACGATTGAATGTACTTCTATGCAAGGGAGGTAGGCTAAATGTAAGGGGTTTATATGCATGAACAATACTAACTAACTGAATAATATGAACGTGAGAATACATGCATGAATACGTAAACTATAACTGAGATCATAACATCACTGAATCTGAATACTGATAACATAAGTTTCATATGATTGATAAACTATTATTTGAATAATTGTGTCTGACAGACCTATTTTTGATGGAACTAGCTGAGTTCCGTACTGAACTGGGTGACTGTATCTAACAGTCCTTAATTCTATAGAACTATCTGAGTTCTATTACTAAGACTGAGACTGAGACTGTAACTGTGGGAAATAGTCATCTAACCAACATGTCTCAAATAAGATAATAAAATTGAGTTGGGGTCTAATCTGTAACCCCAATTGGAAGGGTGTCAATACTGTGCCACTGGTAAGGACAAGCGGTGAGTAATCCCTCATCTAACAGGTACCCTAAGGAGAATGGTGGGACCCTCATATAATAGGTTAAACCACCTTATCTACCCTCAACTAGCAGGTTTGATATCTCAACCTACGTTGGCTACGTAGTTCTGCAGTGCAAGGATTGCTTCTAAGAATCACACCCTCTAATAACAGGTGAGTTTCCATCCTTGGGCTCACTCGGTGCCGAATCCTACTCCCATCTAAATAGAAACTGAACATGATTAAATGAACTGACTAGACTGAGTTCACTGAGTTTCATTGACTGACGGATTATTACTGAGATCTGATAACTGACTGAGATTACTGAGATTTCTTGAGTCATGAGACTAACTGAATTCTACTGAACATGGCTTAACTGAGAGTATCTTGAAAACTGACACTGGCTCTAGGCACACAGCTAAATTGTCGGGTACAAGTACCCCCAGGACTCGATAACATGAAACTGACAAGACATGACACTTCTTGACACATAACCATAGTCAACAATTCATAGTACAATCATTGGGGATTTTCATGAAGTATTCGCATGCTATAAGCTTACACATGAATAGGAATGCATGTAAACATATCATAATTTCAAAAACCTAATCTCATGAGCATTACGTTAATCCACTACAAAGCATAACAATAACGTGGGAGTCATATCGAACATAAGGGAGAAACATGAATTCATCAATTTTGGTCACAAATGAGTCATAAGGCATAATTCCTATTCTCTTAGGTATTTTATCAAACACCTTGCATGCATATCTTTAGGCTTAGGCATGAATATTGAAATAATACATCATGGAAACATTTTACACTTCCAATGCAAGAACTTCAACCACATGCTAACATATTTTCATGATAGCCATTAAAGACTTCAACTTGGAAATCAAACAACAACATTAACATGGATATAATTCAATTCATACCATGGAATCCAAAGTTTATATTTTAAATAGGGTTTCTTGAGCTTCATGGGTAAAAGGAACCCATGAATCAACACTTGACATACCTGGATGGATGATTTCTTGAAGATTGATGGAGAAAATCTTGAATTATTGACTTGGAATTAAATGCCTAGGGTTTCTTGTTCTTAGGGATTGATCTCTGAGAGAAACCCTAATTTGGTGTTATAGATGAATAATGAAGTTATGAGCTCTGGTATGGTATAATTAGGGGTTAAAACGGATGGAAAAAGACCTAAATACCCTTTTAAAAATGACTTAAAATCATTGATCAGAAGTGGCGACGGTTTGGGCGATGGTCCATCGCTGGCTTGACGGTCCGTTGGTCCATCCCATCGTACTTGGCCAGAACCTGAACTTTTTGCCTCGCCTGCGATGGTTTGGGTGATGGTCCATCGCTAGCTCGACAGTCCATCGGTCCTGACAGTCGCACTTTGCCAGAAGATTGGTTCACTGCCTTAGCCGCGATGGTTTGGGTGATGGTTCGTGGCTACCTCGACGATCCGTCGGCCTAACCATCGCTTCTGGGCAGCTCCGACAGTTCTCTGTAAAATGTCTATAACTTTTTACTCCGATACCGGATTTGGACGAAATTGGTATTGTTGGAAAGCTAATTCAATTTCCCACATGATAAAAAGTTGAAATTGGGGAAATACTATCTGATTTAAACATCAATTATTTGAGAAGTCATCACTAACTCTTCTGGAGACTAGATTCGACTTAACGAAAGTTCAGGGTATTACAAGTTAGTTAATAAACTTGATGGATCCAAAGTTAATTGTAAATTACATTCAATTTTTTACTGCAAAAGCAGTTTGGGCTTTTTATATGACATATTTTGATAGAGGCAACACTTCTTAAGTTTATGATTTGAATAGAAAAGTAATGAAGTTGATGCAAGGAGGGGGATCCATTGAGATGTATTTCAATCATCTCCAAGGCTTATGGAGAGAAATCGATTTTCGTTGATCAAATCCAGTAAAATGTCAATTTGAAATTGAAAAGTATATTTCTATATTATGAGAAGATAAAGTATATACTTTTCTAGATGGATTGGATGTCAGACTTGATAAAATCAGAGGCGATGTGTTGCAACTCAAGCCATTTCCTACTGTAAAGAAAACATATACACTTGTTTGGAAAGAAGACTTGAGGAGATATGTAATGTTGAATAAAGAGGAGGACATGAGTAGTGCAACTATGATTTCAAAGGCAGGACAATAATTTCAACGATAATTCTCTCTTCAACCAATGATCAATGGCAATAATAGCATGCCAAAACAAAAGCAATAATAAGGATGAGGTGGTTGCACACAATGTGGAAACCCGAAACATACAATTGAAACCTTGTCCAATAGAATGGGACTCCAGACTAGTGGTATGAACTGAAAAAAAGCATGAGGTTGGTAGAGCATCATTGGAAAACACCGGGGATAACTCAAAAAGAGCTGAATCATTCACTAATACCACAACATGAGAATACTTCACTGGCAAGTGTCAACAACTTTATGGCTCATAATGATTTAGGTAATCATGGATGGATTATTGATTCAGGGGAAACCAACCATATGACCTTTGATTCTCGTGATTTAGTAGACTCAACTCAACTTAGACGAATATGCATAGTTAATGCAAATGGAGTGACATATATTGTTGAAGGGGATGGAAGAGTGACACTAGCACCAAATCTCTCTTTACAAAACACTTTACTTATCTTCTCCCTCTCTAATAAATTATTATCTGTGGGTCAAATGACGAAGGACTTGAACTGTTGTGCACTTATATATCCAAAGCTTTATCTATTTCAGGATATTCCCACAAAGGAGATTATTGGTTGTGGTACTAAGTGAAGAGGCCTATATTACATGGATGATTACGATTGTGGCTTGACAAATACAGATCAGGGAATAAGTAACATGGAGAAATAGATATGGTTATGGCATCACAGGCTAGGACACCCATCTTTTCCTGATTTAAGGTGCATATTGCCAAGTTTGTTCTTAAAGTAAGATGAAACAAAGTTCAAATGCGAAGTTTGTATTCTTTCAAAGAGTCTCGTGTTTCATATCCAATAAGTTTGAATATATGTGAAACAATATTTATGTTAATATTCACTCTGATGTTTGGGGTTTGGCACCCATCTTATCTTATTTATGTATTAGATGGTTTGTGACATTTGTAAATGATTGTACACATATGCCTTGGATTTATTTGAAGAAAGGTAAAGATGAGGTGTTTAGGATTTTTTGTTTATTTCATAACATGATAAGAGCTCAATTCTCTGCTATTGTAAATATATTATGATCAGATAATGGTGGATAATATGCAAGTAATCAGTTTGTTGATTACTTTCGAGAGATTGAAATACTTCATGAAACGTCTTTCATTCAAATACCTCAACAAAATGGTGTCGCAGAATAAAAATATAGGCATATTTTGGAAACTACTAGATATATTTTGATAGCATCTAAAACACCTCGGCATTATTGGATAGATGTACTTTGTATTAGGGTTTATTTGCTGAATAGGATGCCATCATGAGTATTGAACTTTCAAACTCCATTATAGACACTTGTTGATCATTCTTCATTATTGTCGATATTAATTCTTGAACCTAAAATATTTGGTTATGTAGCCTATGTCCATCTCTACAAATTAGCGATCTAAACTAGATCTATGTGTTGATCATTGTGTTTTTATTTGATATGGTGTTCACAAGAAAGGCTACCGCTGCTATGATCCCGAAAGTAGAAAGTTATATGTCAAATTGGATGTTACTTTCTTAGAACTAGAACTATTTTTGACTGAGAGCTATATAGACTCTTCTCTTCAGGTAGAGAAACTGAGTGAAGAGAAGAGTAAAAATGATTGGGAGAATTGGCCATTTTTTGAAGACAATCCAGCTTTGGATGACATAGTTAGCTTGACGAAAGACTCAGAAAAGCATGGTGTGAGTATACGAGAGGATGTGCAAGAAGGGACAGAATATACACATAAGTAGCTGATAGAACAAATTGTCACTCAAAGCCTAGTACCACACGAAAACCAATCTCCTGAGGAAATTCTTGAGGTACAATCTTTGAATTCTACTCCTGCTAATTAACTAGATAGTCCTTATATATATAAACTCCCTTACAGGCACAATCGGTTGTAGCCACCAAATAGATACTCTCTAAATCTTGAAGAAAAGAAAGTAAAATATCTAATAGCCGACTATGTGAGCACAAATAATTTGTCAAAATCACTCAAAGACTTCATCTACAACCCATCCTCTATAAATATTCCAAGCACTATATAGAAGGCCCTAAGTGACTCAAAGTGGACTCAAGCAATAAAGGGAGAAATAAAAGTGCTATATAATATGAATACATAGAGACGGGTACCACTACCTAATGGAAAAAAGTGGTCGAATACAGGTGGGTGTTCACTATCAAATACAGTGTTGATGGATCAATTGACCGCTACAAAGAGAGACCTGTGGAAAAAGGAAATCTTATGTTATAGATTATACAAAGACTTTTTCTCCTGTACCAAAATTAAATACCATGAGCATACTACTATCACTTGCTACTAATTTGAATTGTCCATTACATCAATATGATGTGAAAAATGCTTTCTTACATAGTAATCTTAAAGAGAAAGTATATATGAAAATCCCACAAGGCTTTGTTACTTCACAAGCAGGAACCGTATGCAAGTTAAAAAAGCATTATATGGATTAAAGAAGTCACCAAAAGTGTGGTTTGGATGCTTTAGCTTGGCCATGAAGAGATGAGGTTACAAGCAAAGTAATATTGATCATACCTTATTCTTAAATCACAGAATAGGTATGGTTACAACCTTATTTCTCTATATTGATGATATGATAATTATAGGGGATGATGAAGAAAAGATGACAAAGTTGCAAAGGTATTTAGATACATGTTTGAAATGAAAAACCTTGGAGGGCTTAAGTATTTTCTTGGGATAGACGTGACTCGATCTAGCAAATGAATTTCCCTTTCCAAAAGAAAATATGTTCTTAAATTATTGTCAGAAATAGGAATTCTCAGTTATAAACCAATTAACACTCCTATAGTACAAAATCATGGACTAAAGAAGCATCCGAATCAGGTGTCGACAAATAAAATGAGGTTTCAACAACTTGTTAGCAAGTTGATTTATTTATCCTAAAAAAGATCGAATATAGCATATGCAGTAAGTCTTGTTAGACAATTCATGCATAATCCAAGTGAAGAGGATATGGGGGCAGTTACTCGTATTTTGCAAAATCTTAAGTTGTCTCTTATAAGAGGACTTATGTTCAAGAAACATAATCATTTGAATATTAATGGCTATATAGATGCAGACTGGGATGGGAGTGTAATGGATAGAAGATCAACATCAGGTTATTTGACCTTTGTTGGAGGAAACTTAGTTAACTTAGAGAAGCAAAAAACAAAAAATGGTGGTTTATCTAGAATAGAGGCAGAATTCAAAAGTACGACGAAGGTAATTTGTGAATTCCTTTAGCTGAAGTGATTATCAAAAGAAATAGTCTTGACTCAAGTTAAATAATAAAGATGTTCTGTGATAACAAGTCAGCTATACAAATTTTTCAGAATCTTGTTCAATATGACAGGACAAAATATATTGAAGTAGATAGGCATTTCATTAAAGAGATCTCGAAGATAAAATAATATGTTTTCCATATACAAAATCAAAAGACTAGTTAGCAGACATGCTAACAAAAGCTGTTTCAAGTATACTATTTAATAGCTCATTGGACAAGTTGGGTATCAAGGACTTACCTACCAACTTGAGCTAGAGTTTTGCAATAAAATATATAGTGCGATCTAATTCAGGAAATAAAATGAGTGATTGGTGAGATTAGAGCCTAAGATTTTATTAATATATTTCCATTAATGTTGATTATCTTTCCATTAGGTGTCTCTATTGATTATTGTATATTATCTTTCCATTTATATCTCTTTTCTTTTTGTATAAAGTTACAGCTTTGTAATTATTGAAAGATACAAAAGTTGGTAGTAAAACAAACTTCTCACTATGTTCGAGTTTTATCATAAAGTGTATGATCTTCATGCTAAGTCTTTTTTCATCAGTAGAAATATAGTATTTACTGAGTCAGTTTTTCTTTTCTGCATGCTCACTCCACTGGTTCTCATCTATTTTTTGTCCTTGAGCTTTCTTTCCTTGAAACTTCATAATCTCATTCCCTAGTCACTCTTCTGCAAAAGAGGCATCTCCTAGTCTTACGTCTTTTTTTTGAAGAAGAGGTTGCTCCTACTATACCTACAGCTACACCTTTTGTTGTGTTTTCTCCTTCTGATTCTTCTCCTATAAACTCACTTGCACCCGTTGCACCTTAAAAAAAGTGTTCTAGAGTTACTAAACCTTTTGTGTGGCATACTAATTTTGTCACTTCTAAACTAGTTGTTTCTACTCCCTACTCTAATTAGTGTCCTCTTATCTTTCTTATTTATAATTTTCTCCATCTTATCAACGTGCCTTGTCTGTCAATTCTTCTATTCCTAAGGTAACCTCTTTCATTGAGGCTTCTAACGTTCCTGAATAGATATAGGCCATGAAATTTTAGATTCCTTCTCTAGAAGATAATCACACCTGGTCCATTGTGGACTTACCTTCTAGTAAAACACCTATTGGGTATAAGTGGGTGTATAAAGTAAAGTATAGAGTCTCTGGTGAAATGGAGAGCTACAAGACTAGACTTGTAGCCAAGGCTTATAGTCAAAAAGAAGGTGTGGATTACTCTTATACTTTTTCTCTGGTTGCTAAGATAGTTACTATGATATCTCTTATTGCAATTATTACCTCTAAGAACTGGTTCATTTATCAAATGAATATCCATAATGTTTTTTTGAATGGTGATATTTTAGAGAAGGTCGAAA
Source organism: Capsicum pubescens (assembly GCA_030864215.1). Taxonomy (NCBI): domain Eukaryota; kingdom Viridiplantae; phylum Streptophyta; class Magnoliopsida; order Solanales; family Solanaceae; genus Capsicum; species Capsicum pubescens. The sequence goes on from CM061548.1 coordinate 156,662,333, forward strand.
TGTGTATTCCTTAGGTGTTTACCAGATAGGGGGAGTGCCTCGAGGTATGTAAACTCCACAAGTCATTGCATGGCCTTAAACAAACTCCTAGACAATAGAATAAGAAGTTGACTGATGTTCTTATGCATATGGGGTTCACTAAGAATCATTATGATTACTCTTTGTTTACTAAGAAATCAGGCAGTTACTTAGTAGTAATCTTAGTGTATGTTGATAACTTATTGGTCATTAGTAGAATGTAACAGCCTTCAAATTTTGAGCATTTTATTTTTGGCCCTCTAGTGCCTATTTTGACTTGAATTGTGTTTAGATATATTGTTGGGATTTTTCAAGAGAGTTATAGAATTTTTGGATAGGATATTGGACCACGAAGGCAGTGAGCCTCAGTGATAGCCCCGTGTCATGGAGGATAATCTTTGCAATAGGGTGCGTTCCACGGAGGATAATCTCCATATTATGGTTCGTGGCATGAAGGTTAGCCTCCGCGATAAGGTCTGCCACACCCCTAAGTAAAATCTGTGTATTTTTGTTTTATTTATTTGGGATGAGGGGTATTGGGGTCCTTTCACCTATGTATGACCTTAAGCATTATATAGCCTATTCCTTTCAGTTTTAAGAGATTAAAAATCCCTATTCCCTTCTCAAACTCAAAAACCCAAGAGAGCTTAAGGAATTTATCATACGTTCATCTTTAGGGTTCCAAGTTTTGAATTACTTTCCAATTCTCTTGTATAAGTCATGAACCTCTTAAAAATCCCTATTCCACTCTCAAACTCAAAAACCCAAGAGAGCCTAAGGAATTTATCATACGTTCATCTGTCGGTTTTAAGTTCAAATTACTTTCCAATTCTCGTGTGTCTAAGGCATGTACCTCTTTCCCAATACCTGTATTTTATTAATGTCATGAAAAATAGTTTATAATTCATGGTTTTGATGTTGGGTTTGGAACTATGGGCTGAGGGTTTTGGATATAAATTGTTGAATGTTTTTCCATGGTTTCTATTGACTTATTATGCATGAATTGTTGGTTTGTACACTCATTGGGGTGAATGGGTAAGGTGAATGAATTTAGGGGTATAATGGATTCCGCAAATAATTTGTTTTGGGTATGGAAATTGATAATAACCTCGACTCACTTGCATAACTAGTTTTGGAATATGAATTATCATTTGGCTTGACTTTTTTCTTTAAAAGCTAATGCATTCCATAAATGGAAAAATGGTCAAGGATGGTTTTGAAAACCTTGTAGGGTGCAATGGGATCCCCCAAGTGAATCTTAATAATGGAGTCATGGGTACGAAGGAATCTCTAAAGGGTTGGCTAATGACATTGCTTGCAAGCTATAGTTCGATACGACGATACCACTTAATGATGTCTTAATAATTGACTCCTGGAATCAGTGGTTGGGTTATATGTTAAATATTTTAATATGGGCTTAAAAGGGGATTGTGTAGCAAAGCCGTGAAGGTGGATGTCCTAGGAGGATTGATAATGGAAACTCACGTTTGTCGATATAAGGGTTGGTCTTGATGACCTTATTCATAAGTCACACTTGATATATTTTGGGAAGGCTAGTTGCCTAGATGGCATTAGCCTTTCCTCGGGTTTTCTCTGGTTCATGCATCTAACACGTACTGGGGCCCTTTTAGTAGGGGGAGATGAACCCATATAGCCCGTGGGTGCCAGTTTAGGACGGTCAAGCTACACAGTCCAAGTTAAGGTTTTAAGTTTTATGTTAATCCCTGTTTTCTTTCCCGACATGTGATATATATATGTATTTCATATGATGTTGTGCACTGGTTTTAATGGTTTCTGTTTTATGATTCATGACATTATATTATCCTATATCCTAAAGTTACATGTTAGCGCTCCAACTACTAACCATCTTCAGACGTTGTATCCTTATGCGATGAAGGGCCTGGCCATACTTCGACTCCTCCTGCACAGTGACTAGGAAATTGGGGGAAAACTTATGAGTCAGACCAAAGTGGTAATCTTCCATCTATCGAAAAACCCATTTTCATTTTTTGGGTTTCTTTATGTATCAACTCTTTCTTTTAGATTTGTTTTTGGCTATGGTCGAGGGCATGTCCTGATCAGATTATCTTCGATTTTGTTAGAGGCTTTATTGTACATTACTTTGTACATGGGTATTATGGTTGGTTATCGGTATTGGTTATTGGTTGGTGGTTGTTGGATATTGATCTATCTTAGATTCTTTGAGTTTTCTTATCATATCATTTTTTATGTTAGAATTTATTCTGTTGTTAGGTGTACTTGATTTTGTTGGGTTAGGATAAGGGGGTGGTCTTAAGTTCTCGGTGGACATGATATGCCCGTTACGGCCAAGCCCTGGTTTGTGTTGTGACCTAGAATCTCAACAATGATAACTCAAGATAGAACTGACTTGCAGTAGCATTTCAAAATAAAGGATCTTGGAGAACTCAAGTTCTTTCTATGAATTGAAGTGGCAAGATCCAAGGATAGAATAGTGCTAATCCAAAGAAAATATGCTTTAGATCTTGTGTCAGAGGCTAGTTTAAATAGATCAAACCCTACTATCACTCCACTTGAGGTTACACAAGTTGACCTCTGTAGAATATGATAAACACCTCAGTGTAGAATATGCGAATGATGATGAAGTTCTCAAATACGTTACAATCTATCAGAGGCTAGTTGATAGGTTGCTCTACTTGACCATGACTAGACCTGATTTAGTTTTTATGGTACAAGTTCTAAGTTAGTACATGCATTGGCAAAAAAGGTCACATATGGAAACTGCCTTGAGAGTAGTGACGTATATCAAAGGCACTCTTGGGATAGGTTTTTTAATGCCAACAACAAGTACAAGTCAACTTGTGGCATATTGTGACTCTGACTGGGGTGTATGTTTGTAAACTAGAAGATCAGTTATAGGATACATGGTGAAATTTAGTGGAGTTTTAATATCATGAAAGTTAAAGAAACAAGAGACAATGTCCAGAAGCCCTACAGAAGTAGAATTTAGAAGTATGGCTACCTGTACAATAGAGATACATGGTTGATAGAATTATTTTAGGAGTTGGGTGTTCAAGTCGAACCACCTGTAAGGTTGTTAAATGATAGGAAGGCTGCAATTAAAATTGATGTAAATCCTATATTTCATGAAAGAACCAAGCATATTAAAACAGATTGTCACTTTGTAAAGAACCAAGTATATTAACACAGATTGTCACTTTGTAAGGGAAAGAATCAGTCAAGGAATGATCAAAACTAAACATGTATCTACTAAAGAGTAGTTGACAAACATCTTTACTAAAGCCTTGGGAAAGTTTCAACATGAGTATCTACCGAGCAATCTAGGCCTCAAGAATATTTTCATGTCATCAGCTTGAGGGGCAGTGTTGAGCTAAGTAGAGATTAAGGTCCAAGTTGATCACTAGTAAAATGGTTAGTGGTTGAAAAGGTGGTTAAGAAGTTAGTTACTAAGAGTGACAGCTGGATTGTTACAGTTGTACACTAACTAATCCTATATAAATATCTGCAATAGCTTAGCAAAGATTGAATTGAATGAATGAAAAACAATTCAGTTAGTTTCCCTCTCCCTCTTCTCTACTCAATTCTCTTGGGTGATCTACTGCATAACAACAAAGCAGAGTACCATTACTCTTCTAAAAATACAGAGTTTAACATCTTTTCCGATATAGGAAAATCACTTATCTTAAAGCTTTAGGGAGGTTCTCTTAACCGACATAAACCATGCGAGCTACATGGAGTCCAACATCTTGTCCTCCTAAGGAAGAAACCTCGTGTTGGGGAGAGGCGTCATACTCTTGCCAAGGAGTATAACCTCAATTTAGTGATCACTTATCTCGGCCTCGGGCCCATAAATCTCAATTCTATGGTGGCACGTAGTTCTGGGGTATGAAACCATAGCCACTTACCCAACTTGGTGCTAACTACTACTCCCTTTAGTTAGCTATGCTCATCTCAGGGAAATCCACTTTAAAACAATCTCATGGTTCATAAGAACCCAACTATAAAATATGTAATCTCATTTGGTAAAGTGGATTTCAAAGCTACTATGACCATTAAGGTCAAAACTTTCTCAATGATCTCAAAATACTCAAATCATGGGTGCTTATAGCACAAAAGTTTATAAAAAATGAAATCTCAAGTAGGGTTTAATGACCCATAATCAAATCTCAAGTTAAGACTCATCAAAATTCATACTAAATGTCATAAGGATACACAAATCATATAGAAATCTGGAATGTTCAGCAATTTGTCTTAAAATATCAACATACTCATGTACTTCAATTTCTAGAACATTGGCAAATCTTAAAATCTCATGCATAGTAATATTGGGTATGAACCCACACTTCAAATTCATAGGAGAACTCATAAAGTCATATATATTTGTAATTTAAAACAAGTTTTGGGTACAAAGATAAAAGAATTGTCCTTGTTCAAACCCCACACACCTTAGATTGTGAAACTAGATGAATAAGCTTGCTTGAAACTCTTCTTCTTACTCTTTGAGTGAGGGTTCTTGAAGCCTTGGACTTAGAGAACTCGAATCTCAACTCAATTTGTAGAATCTATGGTGAGTTCTTGAATTTCTTGGAGAAGGGTTTTGGGTTTGTTCTTGAGGAGAAACCCTAACCTTTGGATGTTTCGGGAGATAATGAAGTCATATGCTTCATTTTGCATATATCAAAGTGTTAAAAGGGAAAAAAGGCCAAAAAGCCCTTTTAAAATGACTTAAAAATAATGAACGAGATTTGTGACGGTCGTAGTGACGGTCCATCGCTAGTCTGACGGCCCGTCGGATCGTCCGTCGCATGTTGGTCAGAAAAAGGCCACACTGCCTCAGTTACGATAGTCTTAGCGATGGTCCATCGGTAGCTTGATGGTCCGTCATCTTGGCAGTTGCACTTGGACCAGAAGAGGGAGTTACTGCCTAGGTTGTAACAGTCTGAGCGACGGTCCATCGCAAGCTCGACGATCCATCAACCTGCCCGTCGCACCTGGGCGGTTCCGACAGCTCTTAATAAAACGGCCATAACTTCTCACCTCGATACCAGATTTGGATGAAATTGGTATCGTTAGAAAGATAATTCAATTTCCCACACGATAGAAAGTCATTTATAGGAAAATTCAATCATGGTTAAAACACTAATAACTTGAGAAGTCACTTCTCAATCTCTTAGGGCCACAATTACACTTCACTTGACTCGCTCTAAGGCTCAGACTACAATGGAACTTTTGCGGGGTCTTACATCAAATCACCAAATACAATTTCTTTTATGTAGATACTCCAATTTCTAACATTCAACTATGAATTAAATTATTATTAAATGATGGAAAAGAGTGAAAATACAAAAATCATAGAATCTTACCCTATATCCCGAGTCACGAAGGTTGCCTTCAAAATCGTACAAATGTTTACACTTTCAACACCTAAGGCTAAAATTAAAATTTCAACATTTATAATGAATTTAAGCATGAAAATGATAGGTATCACTATAAATCGATTGAAATTGAGCTATAATCACGTATCCCTTGTTCATATAATTATCTCTTATTAAAATATGCTACATATATACATACTCCATATGTCTTATTTTTATGTCATATGTGTTATTTAATTGAGCACATAGTTTAAAAAAAAAAAAAAAGCTCTTATAATCAAGTTGTAAATATTTGTGTAGTTAGTGTTAGGTTTGTAAGAGGTGTGAATGAAAAATGAATAGGTATTCTTTTTTGAAAAGAGACAAAGAGAAAAGATGCAATTTGAATAAGCACCTTTTTGGTTTGGATGGTTATGACCTTTCCAATGGGTTGTGACTTTTTCGAAGAGTTGTTTCTTTTTCGAAGAGTTGCACCTTTATGTAGGAGTGCATCTTTCTCAAACATTGCTTCTCTTAATGAAGAAACACCTTGATGGCTTTAAATACCTGATTTTTTTCTTAGGTAGAAACATGAAATTTTGAAGAAAAGTACTCCTTTTTCATGAAAAACTCTAGCGTGATTTGTTGTTGTTGAGTGCGTTCATAGTTCGACAGAGTTTGAGGTACCGCTATTCGCTATTCTGTCAAAGTGATTTATTTTATCCTAAGAGGATATATTCCATAACTTCGGATACTTGAAGGAAATAATTTTCTTAAGGACACACCGTGAATTCGGTAGACTTGACTCTTTCTATTTCATATTTTTTTTGTAGTTGGTTTTACTATTTTTTCAAAAAAATAGTTTGAACATCATATTTATAGCTCTTCAAATGTTTGAACTTGTATTTGAAGTTCTTGAAACCTCATTTTGATAGTTCAGACGTTGGTTGAACTTGTGTTGAAGTTCTTATCATTTGATTTTTCTATTTTCAAGAAAATAGTTCGTACTTTATTTTTTGGTTATTCATAAGTTTTGGTTGAATTTATTGTTAAAAGTTCAAAATTGTAAATACAGAGTTTAAACTTCATTTGATTGTTCATATGTAAATTTGAACATGTGTTTGAAGTTGTTGTTGGAAAAAATACAGATTTTACTAAACCCGAGAAGAACAACAATCTTAAGGAAATTATAAAAATATTTATTTTTTGTGCTTGTTTGGTGAAAGAAAAAAATATCACCATTTATAAATTGAGTACTTGGTTAATCTGTATTGGGTATTATTTTCTGAAGACTAAAATCTTTTGATTTTTTCACCCTCAATTAGAAGAATAAAAAAAATCATCGAGAAATCAGTGTGGAAATTCAGTTCAGAGAATATAAAAACTTCACCATTTTGTTAAAATTTCTGTATTGGTTTCTGGAATTTAAAACCTATGGGTTTTCGCTCTGTTAGAATTTGATTCTAATTTGAAATCATAAAAACTTTGTCAGGTTTTAAAGTTTATTCTGTTGATGATTTGAAGATATAAAAACTTCATCATTGGCTAAAAATAAGATAGTTAAAGACTAAAGTCTTTATTGTTCGTATTTTGAAATACTAAAGTGCATGTCAAAGATTGATAGGAAATGATGAATGAAACTGAACAGCAAATTGATTAAGTTATGAATGATGTTTTCCCAACGATAATCAATGTTGCGCTGTTAAGTCATTAAGTTATTGCTCTATCATTGAAAATGATAAAGAATTTGAAAAAATATTCTAGTGTAAACTTCAAAGAATGGCAGCAAATGATGTCATTTCGGCTGACTAAACTTGAAATGCAAATGTTCACAAGTATAGATCCTCATATTCTCGAAAAAGTAATAATTAAAAATCAATTGCCTAGTTTGAAAGATCTTGTAAATCATCCCAAGATAGAAGAGGATAATGAGTTGAATGAGAAATTAGTAATGATGGTTGCAAATCCTATTTTGGATGATGCTCCAACTAATAAGAAGATAAAAAAGTTTTCTGGACAAAAGATAGAGCAAACCAAGAAAGAATTCAAAGGCAAGTGCTACAATTGTAGTGAAGTTGGCCACAAAGCTCTACATAGTCAAGTTATGAATCAGAAAAAGAAAAAAAACAGATTAACATGTTGGAAGCAACTGAAAAGATTAAAAATTTGTGTACTATGATCACCGAACACAATCTAGTTGGAAATTTAAATGAATAGTGGTTTAATTCAGGAGCCACTAGACATGTTTGTGTGAACAAAGAATCTCTTGCTACTTATGATACCGTTGGTCCCCAAAAAAGTAATCTTTATGGGAAATAATGTAACTGCCAAGGTTGAAGAAAGTGGGAAGATATTCCTAAAAATGAATTCTGGTAAGATGTTGACTCTCAACAATGTTCTCTATGTTCATACTATTAGGAAGAACATAATTTCGACAACACTTCTCGTTAAAAATAGGTTTAAGTATGTGTTTGTTTCGGAGGAAGTTATAATAAGCAAGAATAAAATATATGTAGGAAAGGTCTACCTCAATGAGGGTCTTTTAAATCTTGATGTAATGATTGTTGAAATGAAGAAAGTTGAAACTTTGAGTGCAATAAATTAAAGCGTCAAATATGTGTAGAATATAATTATACTAAGCATTCATATAAGTCTATTGAAAGAAATTCCAATCCCTTAGATTTAATTCATATAGACATTTATGATATGAAGTCAACAATATTTCGTGGTGAGCAAAAGTATTTCATAACTTTTATTGACGGTTGCACTAGATATTATTATGTTTATTTTATATATGGTAAGGATAAAGCAATAGATGCATTTAGTCAATATAAAACTAAAGTTGAAAATCAATTGGATAACAAGATCCAAGAAAAAGTGATAGGGGCAGAGAGTATGAATCCCTTTTTTGAGATATGTTTCAAAAATGGAATTTTCCATTAAACTATTGCCCCATATTCACCTCAATTAAATGAGATTGTGGAAATAAAAAATTGAACATTAATGAAATAATAAATGCCTTACTCATAAGTTTGGGTTTACCGCAAAACTTGTAGGGGAAGCTATTCTTATAACAAACCAAATACTTAATAGAGTGACCCATAGTAAGACACATTCAATTCCATATGAAAAATAGAAAGAAAGGAAATCCAACTTGAAATATTTCAAAGTGTGGGGTGGTCTAGCAAAAGTCCAAGTTTCTATGCCTAAAAGGATAAAAATAGGACCTAAGACTGTGGTCTGTGTGTTCATTAGATATGTTAAAAGTAGTAAGGCATGTCAATTTTTGGTTCATAATCTGAACATCCGAATAATAATAAGAACATGATAATTGAATTAGATAATGCTAAGTTCTTTGAACACATTTATCCAAATAAAATTGGACATGAGTAGTCTAGTGGGGGGGGTCTAAATGACCTCGAGATGAACCAAATGAGAATGTACTTAATGATGAGAATACAAGGCATAGTACACGTCAAAGAACATCAATTTCCTTTGGATAATATTTTAGAACATTTCTTCTTGAAAATGAGCCTCAAACATTTAAAGAAGCGATGTCGTCTTCAGACTCATCCTTTTAAAAAGAGGTAGTCAATAGTGAGTGATTTCGCCCAAAAACTAACCTCCAAAGAAGTATGCCACAGTCGATGTCAAATATAGTAATGCAAACCAGCTTGATGTCGAACCCACAAGGAAAACCTTAAATAGTATCTCAAACTTGAATAAATCCACGAGCAGTGTAGAAAAGTAAATGGGGGGAATTTGAAGTGAACAGTAAGTAGTAACCAAACTTTAATGCTTGGGTTTGTAAACAGTAGAATACGAACACTAGGAGTGTGTTCCCCCTGGCTTCTTAACTCCGTAAACTTCTCATGTTCAACTCACCTATTTTATTGTTTTGCATGCAAAGTTGATAAGCTATGTATTATCAACCATCTTATGAATGTGATGATAAATCTCACCCTTTACCTTGTGAGTTTCAGGATGTTTCCTTATTGCTCCATGTATGTAACCTCAGTTCAACTTTTACCTTTTGGGTCTCAAGTTGATTATATGAGATAACGAAATTATACGATGAACATGAATCCCAAATTATTGTCTTAATCCCATTTTCCTAATCTCAAACTCCCTTGTGAGGAAGTTCTCAAATACAGGAAATCCTCAAGCTTCTGCAGTAGCTCTGAGGTTAATTAATATGGATAAGATTAAGATATATGCAATCACAATAGAATAGATGAATCTCCCACTTTCTCTACGTAGTTAATCCATGGTTTCCACAACCCTAGTCAAGGAAGTTAGCCTCTCATGTTCATGAAACCATCCATGATAATCAATAAAGAATACTAGTAATTAATTGCACAAGAATATGAGGAATAAAATCTGAAATCTTCAATTAAATAAAAACCCAAAATCTCAATAACACAATCTCAAAGAGCAAAGTATGTTAAAATTAGTAAAAGTATTGTAAAAGTGTGTAACCTAATAAAGGAATAACCCTAAGGTATTTATAGTATCTCCAAATAACCCAGAAATACTAATTATAACATAATAGGAAAAGTATGTCGGCACAAGATACGACTCACGCAGTCTACTTATAATCTCTTTTTATGAGTCATACAGTGCTTGACGTAATTACTCCAGTAACTAATCTTTCAGGATTCAGGTTTTTGTTTTCCTTACAACTCATCCCTACGAGTTGTAATCATATCTTACGATTCGTGGTCTTCACTCGTTACCACTTGGGCCTAGTTCTTTCAATGCTCTGGACATTGGTCTCTTCATGATTTATCTTTACGAGTCGTACTCAAGTCTTATGACTAATCTTTTTCTGTGAATTCAACTCTGAACTTTAACTTTAGTTTTTGTTCTCTCTACGACTGCTTCTCTTAACTCATAGCCACATCCTACGGTTCGTACTCTTCAGTCGTATCCACTCTTCACTTAGCTTTTCTGCTTGGCTTTTATCATCGTTCTTTTTATGAATACACCTATGAGTCATATAATATGTTGACAATTTTTATGCTGACCCATAGGATAAACAAACTTCCTCTTTCTCAGAGCTTTTTCTTCCAATTTCATTCCAAAACCATTATTCACCGGGTTCACCAGGAAAAATCACAAAACCATATCATAGCTACCAAAATATCCTAAGTCCAAGCATAAATTCTTTGTTTTAAGCATCGAAAATATCATGCTTTTGTGGTGCATCAACACCCTCAACTTAGAATGTTTGTGTGTCCTCAGGCAAAAAAAAACTCAAGATTACGACCCACAATGATGCTTAAGCAGGAAGATCCTAAGACACCTATGGTAGAGACTTTTCATTTCAGTTATCAATAGTTTGTTCCCCCTCCTAGTTTTAACTTTTCAAGAACCCAACTCTGTATATTGATTTGGTCCACGGAGTGACGAAATAGTATTCCATGATGGAATTACATTAGTAATAGACAACCAGGCATAGATACAAATTACATTAACCGAACAGTCTAGCAATCCAACAACATAACTCTTGTACGGTCACAATCAAAGAAATCCCATTCACTCAGTTTAGATTAATAATGTTATTTAGGTATATTTTCAAAAAGACGCCCTCGCTCACAAGGAAGTATCGGTCGGTGTATACAAAATACCATAGGCTCACTAAAGGAATTTATTTAGGATCACTAAAGGAATTTATTTAGCTTGTAACATAGGTTTTGGGGATGGTATGGTATCTTTTGGAGATTTTTTAGTGACTACGCCTCCTTAACACTACGCTTTACTTGGGGTCCACATATTTTCCAACTTTTTCTTCCTTTTATTTCTACCTTTATGCCTCTCTTTTTATTTTCACCACATCCAGCTTGGCCAAGTGCGGTTTTCTTTTGTTTTTCATTTCTCTTTTTTTTAATTATCTTTTTACTTTCACTGCACTTGTCCTTCTCCATTTTTCTTTCTACACTTCTTTCTTCATACTCATTTTTTCCTACACACCCCTATAATAGCTACCCTCAACATAGGCAATTTTTTTGAGTTGAGGTGCACAGTGTCCAAGAAGGACTAGGTCCAAAATAGGTTCATTATAGTTGAAACGGGAAGATAAAATTAGTGAAAATAATGAAAATGGGTCAATTAGGCTTAAATTTTTGGATCAAGGGATTCAACTATCATTTGGTAGGGCAATTTAGGCCTGAGTGGACTCAAAACAAAAATGGCCTATGATAATCTGCTAAACAACTATCCTAAACCCTAGGTAAGAGCAACAAGGCAAGTTCTGAATTGCAACACATCGGGAACTAAGTAACATCTCACACACATACCTCGTATAGGGTCATACTGCTACCACTTATCCAGTTATGCAATTATTTGCCATAGTTGTTTTATAGCTAATTCTAATGCCATTATAAGATTCATAATGGTCACTCATACATACACACATCACACAATCAACAAAATTTTTAGGAGAGGTATCAAGTTTTCAGTACAATTATTCAAAATCAAACAAGTTTAGCATAATTATTCAAAACCATGTCTACTGTCGCAAGTACAAATTTTCTTCATATTTTTAGCATCACTCAACACATAAATAACACAAAACAAAAACAACAAAAAAACATGTCAGTTCATAATTTTTTCAGATTGTGGCCTACGGGTTTCAAAACACGGCAAGTGTAATCCATGGCGACCTTTCTACACCCCCACCCCAACTAAATCCTATGCATTATACCTATTGTATCTAACAATACAAGGATCAAGTACATTCCTAGGCATTCAAGGCGCCATATTATGCTGCATTAAAATGCCCTCAGATCGGGTCCACTATCCTTAGCAGTAGTCCCATCAACTGTCGGGACTGCCTCCGCAATAGTGGTACCTATTGTGGCCGGTGATCTTAGTGGTACGTCAGATGTCGGGGCAATATCAGTTCCCCCTCAACATTATCACTTGCCAGTTTTGAGCTACTGGCACCAGATCTCTTGGACCCTTACCTGCTGTCCTGTTCACTCTGCACACTATCTTTCTTTACCTTTTTTAGATTTTCTTTTTTGATATTCTGACTTTTTCTCTTCTTTCTCTCCCTACTTTCTTCTTCCACCGAGATATTCCAGATGTTTTCAACTTCTGTCTCAGGATCAATCTCTGTTATCATAAATTTCGGGACAAATGGCCTATCATATAGCTCATTACTAAGTTTTTGTATCTAGACCACCTCAGCTTTCACCTCCGTAATGTCAGGGTTTGGACACTTCCCAATCGACGTATCATTTTCTGCTCAAAGGCATCCAATCTACCCTGGAATCATCTATTTTGTTCTTCTATCTTATTCTCAACCCAGGGTTTTAAACCACCTTCTATCTACTGTACCTTTGATTCGACAGTTCCCAACCTTTGCAAAATATCATTTAAATTGGATTGGGAAATAATTACATACCAAGGTGGTGTAGATCTGGTTGATGATGGTCAGGGGGATACCGTAGGAGGTGAAACTGAAGTGTTGGTTGGACCTAATCTGTCAAAATATTATGGTTCAAACTGGCCACCCTCAACTGGAATATCATCGACTCCCACAGTTTCTACACTCTGTCCCCTACTTTGCATTTCCTGAGCTAGCAATTCTGCACCTTGCTTAGCCAGCCCAGTCATGGGATTAGCTGCATCCCGAATCAACCCCAAATCAGTAGTATTTTTGGGCTCACTGAACTGGTCTATCTCAGGAATTTTCTGCACCCTTACTGCAGAGAAAATCTGGGTGATTATTCATGGGAATGCCAAAAGTAGCTTCTCTCCACCTACTGCTCGGTCTCGTACCTCTTTTGCTAAGAACTGGCCCACAACGAACTCATAACCCGCCATGAGTCCTGCTATTAATGTCGCTCAAATCGTACTAAGAATATTGTCCCCAGTAGTAGGACACAATCTCTGTTGGGCTAACATTTACCATGCCTTGGCCTCAAAACTCAAAGTTTGTTTGGCGATCTGCAATCCACCGAAAATGCCTCATTTTATCTTCCAACCCCATTTGTTTCTTTGTCACTTTCCATATTTCATCCATGCAGTACTCCATCTTGAAGGTGTTTACTGGCGGCTGAAAATCTAGTCCATTCAAGAACCTCAAAATAGTCAGCGGGGAGATGTTCACCCACACCCCCCGAACTGTCAAATATGTCACTGGATCACCACCCCTTCATAATTTTCCCTGTGGGTATTTTCTTTTCATCTCACCCTTGTATGCAACATAAAATTTACACACTAGTGCTGGACTAAACTTTCCCAGTGTGGTAGTCATCTATTGGATCTCGTACTGCTGAAAATCTGGCTGCAAATCCAGACAACTCAAACATACCTATTGTGGTTAACCTTTTCTCAAGGTAGATCCCTCTCTTCAGTAGTCCAGTAGCAGTGTTTATACTTATCCTATTGTGATAAGTCTCCTACATACCGGGGTAGCCTCACCATTCAATGGTGAGCATCGGATCAGGTTCAATAGCAAACTGAATTTGGGGTGGTGGTGGTTGTTGCACATCAATTGGGGTCGCATCCTCCTCCCCCACACTTTCATTCTCTGAGTTTATTTCATATGAGATCAAATCTGCTACCCCTATATGATACCCAGATTTTACATTGTCATCATCCTCAGAAGATGAAGCAGAGTGCGGTGGGGAAGTACTCGGATTCTTCATTCTGATTGTCTTCTTAGGAGCTTTGACCACCTTTGAAGGTGTTTTTGAGCCCCTAGGTAGTGTCTCTCTAGGCTGTGTTTTCTTTTTCATTGGGTATTCTATGAGGTCACCACTCGATTCACTTGTTTCCTTGTTTATCAGATGACATTCAGACTTGGAAGCCTTTTTTTTCTTAGTATTCTTCTTGGAGGGGTCACCTTTTGGAGCCATAGTACCTGTGTGCATACACTAATTAGTGACCACTAAGCAAAGAAAATAAAAACAAAGATATTTTATGTCAATTTGCATGTTCTGTTCATGTGACGACTTGGGGGTAAGTGTCGTATTCTCTGGTTATGACTCATATGACTGAGTTGTAAAATAGACAAAAAACAAATCAATGTTTACTGGTTAGGTTACGAGTACTCCTAACGATTCGTAATATTATCTTGCGACTCATCACCAATACTCGTAAGCTAATAGAAATAATTTCTTCTATGAATAATTCCCCAGTCTTTACAACTTCAAGTTATGAGTCGTAGGGATTTTTTATGACTCGCATAGTCAAGTCGTATCCATACCATAACCTATACCCCTCTAATCCTTTATGTTGTCAGTGGTTACGAGTCATGTAATGACTCATTATGTATGGGTACGAGCCGTTAGGAGTCCCGTATCCACTGCAACTTAAGGGTTTAGTTTTGAATTGGTTTCAATATACAATCCCAAGACTACCCTTGAATTTACTGCATTACCACCCTATATCCATCCAAAAACCTAAACTTACAGTGCAAAAATTCATGTTTACTACCAAATCCCATTTTAAACTCAAATTCTAAGCAATAGGGTTTAAATTTTCATAATCATATCTATATACAACTCAAAGAAACTCTAAAATCTCAACTCATTTTAGTATTTAACTCAAAACATAAAAATTTTAAGCTAAAAAACTTACTTGCTTTGTTGAGAGTTTAGATTTCTTGAGTTAATCACTTTCTTCAACCCAATGTTTGATGAATTCGATGGATTTGGGAGGTCCTAATCGATCGGTTGATGTTTTTGGTACGATTTTGTAGTGTTTAGATCTTAGAATTTGGTCAACAATTGAAGTAATTTGTTGTTCACAATATTGGGTACCCGATCTTTTATTTTAAACAAGTGAATTGGGTCGGGTCGGCCCACAACCCTGGACCTAGTAACTTTGTTTAAGAGTCATGTATATGACTCATTACCAACGCTTACTGTTTTTTTACTCCCTCCGTAAAGACCTTGAGCCTTACCTGGGTTTTGGAGTCATTACGACTCAAGATGACAAATCGTAACCAGAGGTTACGACTCGTTTTGAGAATTGTAAGGACTCTGGTGACCACAAACCTAGTTTTGAATCCACTCCCAGGTCGTTACAACTCTTGCTCACGAGTCGTCATGTGTGATTACGACTTGTGAAGAATCCATATGACCTTTTTTTTTGGAATTTCTAGCTCTCTTCTGCTATCTTTAACCCTGCACAATGAACACATATTATCCTATAAATTGTTTAGTACAAAACATAGGTTGCCTTCCATGCAACACTTGATTTAACATCACGGCAAGATGTGGCTAACTTGGATACTATATTTCACCAACTAACCTCATGGATTGCCTCCAATACAGTGCTTGATTTAACATCGCGGCACGACACAATTGCCTTTGTTACTTAGAATTCACCAAGGTCCATCTCAAAAATCATCTTTAGTTCCTTAGTGTTACCCCTATAGTGCTTTACCCTTTGCCCATTCACTTTAAATGGGTCTTCTCCATTACGCTTCAATTCTAACGCACCATATGGAAACACACTTGGTATAATTAATGAACTATACCATCTAGACTTCAACTTACCTAAAACCACGCTAAGTCTTGAGTTATAGAGCAAAACCTGGTCACCTTTCACAAATATCCTTTTCTCAATTTTGCAATCATGATTCATCTTTATCTTTTCTTTTGAAGTGAAGAACTTTCATAAGCCCAGAGTCGGAATTCATCCAACTCATTCATCTTTTTCATCCTTGACTTTGTTGCGTCTTGCCACTCAAAATTCAGTTTCTACAATGCCCATAGTGCTTTGTGCTCAAGATCAATAGGCAAGTGACATGCTTTGCCATACACCAGCTGATAAAGAGAAGCATCTATGGGAGTCTTGAAAGCTGTGTGGAAAGCCCATAATGCATTGTCTATCTTTCTTGACCTATTAGTCCTATTGGCATTAACTGTCTTTGCCAAAATGGACTTGATTTCTCTGTTGGACAGTTTAACCTTTCCATTAGTTTACGGATGATAAGGTGTCGCCACCTTGTGTTTCACTCCATACTTCTCAAGAAGACTCTTGCATAGACGATTGCAAAAATGTGACCCCCAGTCGCTAATGATTGCACGTGGTGTGCCAAATCGAGAAAAGATATATGTTTTCAAAAAAGCCATGACACTTTATCCTTCATTATTGGGGAGCGCAACTGCTTCCACCTATTTAGAAACATAATCCATCGCCACCAGAATATACTCCATACCATATGAGCTCACAAAAGGTCCCATGAAATCCACACCCCATGCATCAAATAATTCCAATTCTATAATAGGAGTCATAGGAAGTTCATGGCGCCTAGAGATGTTACCCATGCATTGACATTGATCATGACCTGCAGCATAATCATGAGCGTCCTTGTAAATTACTGGCCAGTAGTACCCACATTGCAACATCTTCTGGGTTGTGCGGGTGCCTCCATGATGACCCCCAATTGGTGAAGCATTACAAGCCTCAAGGATGCTCATCATCTCCACTTTAGGGATACATCTATGAATAACCCTAAACATGTAAATTCTGAATAAACAAGGTTCATACCAAAAAAAATTCCTTACCTTATGCATAAATTTCTTTCTTTGCTGAAAGAAAATATCTTGTGGGACTAGATCACTGGCTAGGTAATTTGCATAGTCAGAAAACCATGAAATTAGATCTTGAGAACTGGCCAATATCTGCTCTTCTAGAAAACTATCATCAATCTCGAGTCTATTTGTCACTTTCTGCATGGCTTCTTCCTCAAGTCTAGACAAATGATCTGCAACTTGATTTTTTAGTGTCTTTTCTATCCTTGACCTTGAAATCAAACTCTTAACATAAGATAATCCACCTAATCAGTCTAGTTTTTGCATATTTATTCTCTATTAAGTGCCTCAATACTGCATGATCAGTGTGTACAACTACCTTTGTCCCAATCAAATAAGACCAAACTTTCTAAAAGGCAAAAACCACTGCTAACAACTCTTGTTCAATAACTATGTAGTTCTTTTGAGCAATGTTTAGCGCCTTGCTATCATAGTATATGGGATGAAGGATATTTTTTTTCGTTGTCCTAGTACAATACCTAAGGGCACTCCACTTGCGTCACATATAATCTCAAATGGCAAGTACCAACCAAGGGACACAGTGATATGAGTTTCCATGAATTTCTCTTTCGGACACTCAAAAGCCTTCAAGCATTCTTTATTAAAATCAAACTTCACCTCTTTCTGAAGAAGCCTATAGAGAGGATTGGCTATCTTTGAGAACTCTTTGATGAATTGCCTGTAGAAACCTGCATGTCCTAAAAAGATCTGAATACCCTTCACAGAAATTGGAGGTAATTTTTTGATGACTTCAATCGTAGATCTATCTACCTCTATACCCCTTTTTAAAATCTTGTTCCCAAGCACAATACCTTCTTTAACCATGAAATGGCACTTTTCCCGATTAAGTACCAAGTTGCATTTCTCACATCTACGAAGAACCAAACAGTCATCAAAAGAATCACCAACTACCAAAAAATTATCCTTAAATACTTCAATGTTGTCTTCTATTATGTCAGAAAAGATTGATATCATACATCTCTGAAAAGTAGCTGGAGCATTACATAACCCAAATGGCATCCGTTAGCATGCAAAGGTCCCGTAAGGACAAGTGGAGGTTGTTTTCTCTTGGTCTTCAGGAGTAATAATGATTTGGTTATATCCCAAATACCCATCAAAAAATAGTACCACCCTCTTCCCGTAAGTCTATCAAGCATCTAATCCATAAAGGGCATAGAAAAGTGGTCTTTCTGAGTCCATGCATTCAGTTTTTTGTAATCCATGCATACTCTCCATCCTATGACAAGCCTCATTGCCACTGGCTTATTCTTCTTGTTAGGCATAATAGTAATACCGTCTTTCTATGGAACACATTGTACCAAACTGATCCACTTACTATCAGCAATGGGGTATACTACACCAGCATCTAACCACTTAATTATCTCTTTCTTTACTACCTCCTACATAGGAGGATTAAGACGACACTAATGTTCTATACTTGGAACACAATCCATTTCAAGTTGAATCTTACGAGTTCAAAGACCATACTGGTTACCCACAATGTTTTCCTTGGACCATCCAATGGCCCTCTTAAATTTTTGTATCATTTGATAACAAATCGTCCACTTTTGTCTGCATCAAGTCATCTATAATAATTACTGACAAGGTATTGTTGGCCCCTAAAAAAGCATATCGCAGATGAGAGAGGAGGGCCTTCAACTGTAAGATGGGTGGTTCCTCAATAGACAGGTGAGCAGGTGGGGTGGTTCTATTTTTCAGACCCAAATCAATTTTCTTTGGTCCATAAGTATAGGAACCACTCCTATAAAGTGCACATACTATCTCATCATAGTCATCAATACCATCGTTGTCGAAGTTCATAATCATTGTTGCTAAATCTTCAACACCTAGCCTTTCTTTAATAGGAATAACCTCAGAACTATCTTCCCAAATAGTCACTGCATCAATATCATGGAATGAATCCATCTCTTCTTCAAACACATCAATCACAGATATCACTCTTAGCTCATCCGACTGCTTCATAGACTTGCATACATTAAATATCACTTACTTATTATTGAGTCTTAACATCAGAAGTCCTAACTCCAAATCAATCAAAGTCCTTTTTGCAGCTAAGAACGATCTTCCTATAATAATTGGGACTTGAAAAATGTAACGCCCCAAAATCAAGTCCCGAGACGTCACACGGTGCTTAGGGTCACAAGTGACCCCAAGCTAACCCTTCTACTGGCATAACTCATAAGCAACTGAATAAAAATACAAATCCATACAAATCAGCAGAAATTAACTCTTTTCTGAATCTGATCGATACAAAAATGGAATTTTACAAGATTACAGTTCTGCCTTTACAACCAAAATTGAAACAAAATACATCAACTTCTACTGACTGTCTATGAAGCCTCTACTAGTACTGAATGTAGGTAGCCGGGTCATGACTCCCGACTACCCCAACTCAATACGACTGAATAAAGAAAATACAACACTATTAACTCTGCATAACAAACCCAAGCCCTTGAATCAAAAGGACTCATCACCTGCTGATTGGATACCATGAACTGAATGGATCCGAAGGTACAACTATACCTTGTACCTATATTCCGAGAAAATGCAGCCCACATCCGAAGATGTGGGTCAGTACCATGGAAAGGAACCAAGTATATAGGGGTGTATGCAGTTGTATAAACATCATCATCAAAAATATTTATAAGAAATATGCAGGATGTATGAAAGACTCACATAGCCCGAAGAAAATCATCATAATCATAAGAGGATGAAATAAGTATAATAACACATGTGAGTCATCATATAATTTTTCAATCACTTTCAGTTCATCAAGAATATTAATTCTCATAATGTAAATATCATTTAAATCTTTCGAAAGAATAACTTTCACAATTCCACTTTCAAATCACTTCACCATTCACCATAGACACAAGGAAACACACACACACTGGGAGATCCTATAACCGACATAAACCATGTGAGCTACATGGAGTCCAACGTACAACCCACGTTGGGGAGATCCATCCTATACTTGCCATTGGAGTAGGACTTCCAGTATCAATTCAAAAACACTAGTGATCACTATATAAATCAGCCTCAGGCTCACATCCTACGGGGGCACGTAGTTCTAGGGAAGTAAGGTCACTTTATACCTCCCACTCGGTACTAAAGATTACTCCCGGACTTAGCTCGGAAATTTAAATCAGCCTCAGGCTCACATTAAAGAAAATCCACAATAAACACTTCAACAATTTTCATCGGGAGCCAATTTGCTACACCTTTATCATAATCAATAAAAATGTGGATTTCTTTCACAGTCGAGTTCAAAATAACTCATTCGCGACCAAAAGGTCAAATCATTTAAAACATCTTAAATTATTTAAACTCAAGGTGTTTATAACATATGATTTTCTCAAAATAATAATCTCAAATAGGGTTTCAAAAACCCATACATCAATATCACCATAAAACCTTCCAAAGTTTCATACTTTATGACATAAGCACAAAAATAATCACTTAAAACTTAAAATTTCAGCTTTATAATCATACATCTTGGTAAAGAAAATTAGCTTTGGGATTCAAATCTCATTGTGCTTATAGCACATAATTTCTCAAAGTACAATTCCAATTAGGACTCAAGGTCTCATACATCAAAATCATATTAAATTTTCTCAAGATTCATACTTTTCACCATAAATATATATAACTTACTTTAAAATCTGAAAAATTCAGCTTTATGTACAAAAATGTCATCATTCTCATTCAATTCAACTTTCAAAATCATAAACATCAAGATTTCATAATAATCATCATAAGATATGGGTTCATGCTTCAAATTCATAAAAATCAAATAAAAATCATGCCTTTATAAAGAAAATTACTTTTGGGCACAAGAACGAAAGAGAGTTCTTGTTGAAAACCCCCACATACCTTGAATGATGAACTTTAGATCGATACTCGTTTTTGAGATGTTAATCGTGCCTTTGAATGATGGTTCTTGGAGTTCTTGAAATAGGAACTTGGAATCTTGAATAAATTTGCAGAAATAAATGGTGAACTTTGGAGGTTCTTGAACTAGGAACTTGGAATCTTGAATAAATTTGCAGAATTAATGGTGAAATTGGAGGTTCTTGAAGTTGGATGTAGGAGCTTAGGGTTTTCTTTTTGAGAGAATTTGATGAAATATAACATATAATGCTTCTAATAGGCTTTAATATAGGGTTTGGACGGATTTTGGGTGAGGGGGAATGACCAAAACGCCCCTAAAAATTAAATAATTCTCGAATTTGTCCTTTAGTGGACTGTTTTGATAGTCTGAAGTAGCTAAACCATAACGTTTTACTCCGATATCCAAATTAGATGAAATCAATTTCATTAGAAAGAAGACTCTTATATATTTCTGTTGATATATAGTATATCACTCATATCATTGTGTACGATGAGTTATGATCGTTTGAAGTTGATCCAAAAATTCACTTTTGATAGGCTGAAGTAGATCGACCATAACTTTTTGCTCCAATAGACAAATTGGATGAAACTAATTTCATCGGAAAGAGGACTCGCAGATCTTTCCGTTGATATATATTAGATCACACAGATCATTATGTACAAGGAGTTATAATCATTTTAAGTTGGAGTAAAAATACGCCAAACCTCAATACCAATTGGCTTTTTCACCGTCTAATCTATGATAACGCTCAATCTACAGCTCTCGTTTGAGGGTAAAGCGGTCGTTAGCAAATATAGAACCCAACCTGGGTTGGGTGTCGATCCCACAGGGAATAGCTTGGCCAACAAGTAAGTAAAATTACTAAACTTTTGGTGCAAGTCTCGTAAGAAGGGGGGATTCTTGTTTTGCAAGTAATGTAAACAAAAGCTGAAAATAATAAAGTAAAAAGAGAGAGATTGTTACGTTGGTTGTAAACAATGAGAATTGAAGCGTTGGGGTTATGTCCACCTTCTGAGGTATACGTCTCTATTGGCTATGAGTGTGTAGAATTCTGACATGCAATTGCTTATAGAGGATTGTAGTCGATGGTAAATCCAAGCGTCTCTCGACCTAAACAAGGACTATTTCACTTTAACTCTCTCGAGCTTAAAGTGTGTCTAACGGTATGAATTCTCCAAGAGGTTAGTCCAGTTACGGCACTAGCTTTTTAATAGGAAAGGGTGTCCTACTACCTTGACATTATCTCTTTTCCAGACAAATAACTTTTCTCTCGAACAAGTTAAATGTTAGACTGGCGTATTCTTGCGTTTGCAACCGCAAAGAATGTAGATTTAATATGAAGAGAATAATGATATAAGCAATATACGTGCCTCGAACTCACAAACTCACAGCAATAGATAGTAACTCATTCGGCTTCCATAACCCCAACAGAGAAGTTTAGTTACCCATGAATGCGAAGGAAATCACGATTGACATTGTTATTATATCACGATATTGAGTAATGGCGTGTAGATCAAGTGATAGGCGTGAGGCGTGAATTCCTAGGCAAAGTAACGATTCTCTTGTTGTGGAATTTAAGAATGGAAGAGTAGAAGAAGAAAAATAGAATTAATGGAAAGATTAGAAGAGTTGTAGAGTAATAGAATTGAATTGTAAGATGAGAAGTTAAGAAGATGTTAGAAGATGTAAAAAGATGATAGAAGATGTAAAAAGATGATAGAAGATGATTTAAAATCTCTAGCATGATAGGGTATTTATAATACCCATATCCTAATCCTACTAAGCTAATGAAATAAATAACCAAATCCTACTAGACTAATGAAATCCTTAACCCAAATGTACTAGGTTAAGGTAACATTATCATAATCCACATAAAATAATGAAATACATAACCTAATTGTACTAGGTTAATGTATCATTGTCAAAATCCAGCTTTGTGTCTGTAAGTCCCCAAAGTCTTCAGAATTGCTGTTTTAGCCCGGGACAGATTCTCCATGTATCACTTTTGGTCCTTTAGGCGTCCAAACTCCCTTTCCTTCCTTCGTGAGCTTTCTTTAGTGTCTAGTAAGCCATAAAATGCTGAATTATGCATCATTTATACCTGAAACTTTACTAATCATGTTCGTTAGCTCATTTACAGGAAAAAGGACTAAAAGTGCATGAAATATATAATTTGTTCTCAAAACTAGACTAAAATATGGGCAAAATATATTGATATAGGCGCGTAAATTCGCCTATCATCAACACCCCACACTTAGAGCTTTGTTCGTCCTCGAACAAACTATCATGTCCTTCTAAACATCGACTTAGGGTTTTACAGCAACAACACAAAATGTTCGTCAAGACAAGCACAACAATTATCAACAAAGAGTAGCTTTTCGATTATAGGTAGAAACAATTTAACCTCTAGCATAGACTCGTGATGGTGATCAACTCGCATGCAAACGTTAAGGTACAAGGAATCATATATAACTACCCAAACCTCATCAACCATGTGTGTCTCACACTATAGTACCCATAATCACTCACAGGTATAGCATATTTTTCAAACATGGGTATCAAAATATCCTTGCTCTCGCTCTCACAAAGAATTCATATGAAGCGACTGATGACCATAGGCTTGCCCTTAATGTAATACTCTACTAAATGTTGGAATGTTAAGATTAGGATCAAGTAGGTCTTTTGATGGTTGTAATGTAGGCTAAGGGACGGGTAAGACTATTTTGGCCAGGAATAGTGACTAAGTTCCTAAGCGCTTTAATACATCACTTTGTATTATTGACACTTTTTTCTTTCAACCTTTCTTTTTTCTTTTGTTATACCACCCTTGTTCTCCTATTTTATTTTTCAATTTTAAGCACAACTCGCTTTTCAGCTTTCTTTTCCTTTTTCTTTTCACAACATACCTTTTATGATAGCTCTTTCTTTTTCATAACACATTCAAGCACCATTACAATTTATAGCATCATACTCACCCAATTTCCTCTTATGTTGTCACATGACTTTTTCACTTTAAAGCACTTAGGAGTTTGGATCAAATTACGGTCTTGAAAGAAATGGATTAGGCTTACATACAAGGTTGTCAAAGAAATAGGCTAAAGGCTCAAAAGGGTTTAACTAGGATGATGTCCATGGGTAGGTAAAACTGAAGGTAAACAAATATAGGTTGCCAAAGAAATGCCTAAATCATATCCTAAACTTACACTCCTTATTTTCGCTTTGCATACATACCAGGCAAGTTCTAGCATCATCTACACACATAGAATATACGATTATCTCACATGCACAAGGCACATGGTCGACCTGCTTGGAAGTAATATAGACTCTCGACCCAACAAGTGAAGGAATTGAACCACACAATATCACATAATGAGTCACAGCTAGAGCCTAAACGTCTAAATAGTCAAAATTGTAGCACATACTCTTGTTATAATCTCATGCTGCCTATCAAAATAATTTCATGCGAAGCTAGAAAAAATTTACTACTAAAAAAAATGAAACAAAAAAAAATCAAGCAAACATAGATGCGATAGAGAAGTATAGCATACGATACCGCCACCCCACACTTAAACGGGACACTGCCCTCAGTGGAAAATAAATACGAGGAACCTGGTTAGTCGGACTCTTCCACATTGTCGGGGGTCATACCCCCTTTGTCGGAATCATCATAAGAGTCGTTGTCAGAGTTCTCCTCCTCGTCAGAGTCTGGCAAGCGTCGATCGTCATCAGTCGGCACATCATCATCTAGAGGTTCCTCAAAGTATACGCCCACTCCACACATCTCCCGTGCATGCATGTTCATGGGATAGTCGTGGTCCAGCTGTTGGAGCTCTGCAGCAGTTGGAACACGACCTCCGCTCCTCATTGTAAACCTCATCATGCCGTACATATGACGGGAGAAACTCTCATCCCGAGCATGTCTCTCTGCCGTAGTAAGGTTGATGCCATGTGTTGATTCAGCATCTTTGACCTTTGTGAGGTCAACCTTCTTCGGATTGTGTGGGAGTTTATGATCAGCTGGTTCCTCTTCGATATCCTCCTTCCGCAAGATTGCTGTCAACAAATTGCCAAATGTGAAATGGGACCTTTTGTGGAGTCTGGCCTTCCTCATGGTAGATCGAATGATTGCCCCAAAGTTGATAGGGACATTCGTCATCAAAGCATAGACCAAACACACTCTATCTCTCGATATCTTGGTGTATTGAGTCCCAGGAATAAGACATGAGTTGACAATGCGCATCCAGATTCTTGCTTCCCTATTTAGTGGAGCATAGGGGAAGGTGTTGTGTCGGCCGGTTTCTTTATGTCTGCCCCACCTTGCCATTGATCTGCTTCCACAAAGCGTGTGCCGTATTGCTCTATAAGGAGGCCTGCTGTACAGCTCTTTGAATGGTGCTGTGTCGATCGAAGGTAATCCAAGAAAAGAGTTGATCCAGTCCGCGGTGAGCTGTAACACCTGGCCCCGAATTTTGACTTCATTGCCTGTTGTGTTCGGCGACCAGTTGGCATAAAACTCTCTTGTTAGATCAAGATTACACTCTCCCATGTCGCGGAAGATGAAATCCAACTTCAAAGCCATTATTTTTGCCAACATACGCGGCTCCTTCTTTGCTAAGGTATCCTTGTTGATCAAGTCGACGTGCACATATTTTCATTCTTTGTTGTTGCTGTACCATGCTTTGGCTTCTTCCTCAAGAACCCATTTTATTCCGAACATTCTGCGTGGTAGTTGTGCTGAGGAAGATTCTCCTTGGTCTTTTCGACTTCTCTTCTTTCCCTTTTGGGAAGTGGTCGCCTTCTCCTTGCCTTGCCTCGCTTTAGGTGCCATTGTACCTGAGACTAGAAATAGTGTTAGTTGCAGCACAGTCTCACTTGATACAATCTATAAGCAAGCATTAGGGGTACCACCCCACACTTAGTTTTGTTAACACGAATCAGTGAGGTGAAAGTAGTTGATTTACTCAGATTTCATCGAGATGCGTTTTAGGATTGTATTCCGACAAGAAAATCAGCAATGCATCACTTACTTGCAGCCATTGGACTACTTTCATGGTAGATATAGCAACACTACTATATAGGGGTTACCACATTGAATCGTTATTCTTACAACAATCACAACCTCCTAAGTCGGTAGGCACTATAAGTCTTATCCCTATGACCGAGATAGTCTAACATGTAAGTATCCAAACAACAATCTTAAGCAATATTCATAGCCATAGCAATTCCTCAAATATCATAACAATGCTATTGAAACCAAATTCAAGTCGGAAACAAGTCAAGATTTTCCTACGTATATGTTCACTCACATGATTTTGCAACAACAATCCAAACACATGAACATCACCAACAATCTTATATAATTTAGCAATTAATAATAGCCATAGAAACGTAGTACTTACGAGAAATAAATGAAGAATAAGAGAGTACTTACTTGCTTGAAACTTGTGGAGATGGTTTTGTGAATTGGAAGAGCAAAAGAAGAAAATTTTTAGAAGATTTGGAAGAGTATGCGGCGCCTTTAGGGTATTTTCTATTGTGGTTGTGTTATAAAACTAAGTCCCCTTTATATAGGAAGAGTATGGGTCGGGTTATGACCCATTTACAATCGGTTTTGGAGACAAAAATCCTACATATGCGGCGCATTGTCTATGGCATAATGGGACATATGCGCCGCATAGTCTATGGCATTTGTAGACATATGCGGCGCATTGTCTATGGAATAATGGGACATATGCGCCGCATAGTCTATGGCATATGAGATACTGAGACTAAATGCCATAGCATAGGCGGCGCATAGTCAAAAGCATACCTAGGATTAGGCGGCGCATAGTGTATAGCACACTAGATTCCGAGACCTTAGGCTATAGGATAGGTTGTGCATCGTTCGTGGCCTAGTTTTACCAAGGCCTAGCCTTCCTCGAAGCCTATTTTGGCGTGAGAAAGGCTCAATCCATAGCCTTATGCATCACCCTTCCTAACTTACCAACTTTACCATACAATGCGTCCAAATCGTCAATTGAAATCAATCTCCTTGTTGACAACTTCTTGCACCTATATTCGCTCAAACAAATGAAAACGATTAGTACGATGGGTTGCCTCCCACCAAGCGCCTTAGTTTTGGTCGTGGCACGACTCTTATTTTTGGATTTTTATTTATCAAAAGCAAAACACATACTAGAACGAAATGAAAAATGAAAAACGATAAACGATAAATGATAGGTTGCCTCCCATCTAGCGCCTTATTTATTGTCGTGGCTCGACGTAGTAATCTCGAGTACTTAGACTTCGTCGAGATAAGTGATGGCTATGTCATTCATCGAGTCAAGAGGACCGATATAAGGCTTAACACGTTGGCCATTCACTTTGAAGACAACACCCTTATTGCCTTCCAATTCGACTACTCCAGACGAGTAGACTTGGATAACTTTAAATGGACCAGACCACTTAGATTTTAACTTACCTGGGAAGAGCTTAAATCTGGAGTTGAAGAGTAGTACCATATCACCCTTTTGGAAGTTTCATCGAATAATCCGCTGATCATGATACTTCTTCATCCGCTCCTTGTATAAATCCGATCTTTCATATGCATGGAGATGGAACTCATCTAATTCGTTCAGCTGCTCCAACCTCAGATTCTTCACATCATCCCAATTCAGATTCAAGTGCTTCAATGCCCACAATGCCTTGTATTCAAGCTCGATGGGTAGATGACAAGCCTTCCCATAAACTAGTTGATAAGGAGACATGCCAATGGGTGTCTTGAATGCAGTCCTATATGCCCATAGTGCATCATCTAGCTTTCGAGACCAATCCTTCCTATTTGCATTAACCGTCTTTGCAAGGATTTGCTTAATCTCGCGATTGGAAACCTCTACTTGTCCACTAGTTTGGGGATGATAAGGCGTAGCTACCTTGTGTTGCTTGACACCATACTTGGCCAATACAGATTTGAATAGCTTGTTGCAAAAGTGAGATCCTCCATCACTTATGATAGTACGAGGTACCCCAAAGCGAGAGAAGATATTCTTCTTTAAGAACGCTACAACACGCTTTCCTTCGTTGTCGGCCAATGCTACAGCTTCAACCCATTTCGAAACATAATCCACAGCAACCAAGATGTACTTCATTCCAAACGAATTCACGAATGGACCCATGAAATCAATACCCCACACATCAAAAAGTTCTACCTCCAGAATTTTGGACATGGGCATTTCATGGTGTTTTGAAATAGCACCTTGACGTTGGCATTGGTCACACCTTCTCACATAGTCGTATGCATCTCTGAATATCGAAGGCCAATAATAACCACTTTGCAATACTTTTCTTGCCGTTCGATTTCCTGCATGATGTCCTCCAACTTGCGAAGTGTGGCATGCTTCCAATATAGTAGGCACTTCTTCATGGGATATACATCGTCGAATGATCCCATCCGCGCATCTTCGAAACAAATAAGGTTCATCCCAATAGTAGTGCTGAACGTCATGCATAAACTTCCTCCTTTGGTGGTAAGATAAATTGACAGGTAGCACATTACTCTCTACGAAATTTGCAAAGTCGGCATACCATGGTACTTTCTCCATTTTTGTCGCTAATATCTCCTCGTCTGGGAATGCATCATCAATCTGAATTTCAGG
The DNA here is from genome assembly GCA_030864215.1 of Capsicum pubescens. NCBI lineage: Eukaryota > Viridiplantae > Streptophyta > Magnoliopsida > Solanales > Solanaceae > Capsicum > Capsicum pubescens. Next base: position 156,690,810 of record CM061548.1, read on the forward strand.
TTGCGCCACATGTTCATTCTCAAGTCTAGATAGGTGATCAGCCACTTGGTTCTCACAACCTCTTCTATCTTTGACTTCGAAATCAAACTCTTGCAGCAACAATACCCATCGAATCAAACTTGGTTTGGCATCCTTCTTCGTCATTAGATACCTAAGAGCTGCATGGTCTGTATGGACGATCACCTTAGTACCCAATAGATAGGCACGAAACTTCTCAAACGCATATACAACCTCTAGGAGCTCTTGTTCAGTAACAGTGTAGTTCCTTTGGGCTTCATTTAGGACCTTACTCGCATAGTAGATAGGATGAAATAATTTCTCCTTTATTTGTCCAAGAACAGCACCAACAGCTACACCACTAGCATCGCACATGACCTCAAACGGGAGCGTCCAATCTGGTGCTACCATGATAGGGGCTTCAATGAGTTTTCCTTTAAGGCATTCGAATGCCTTTAAGCAATTGTCATTAAAGTCAAACTTCACATCTTTCTCCAATAGTTTGCACAATGGACTAGAAATTTTGGAAAAGTCTTTGATGAATCTACGATAGAAACCAGCATGGCCAAGAAAACTACGAACTCCCTTCACCGAAATTGGAGGCGGTAGCTTCTCTATTACCTCTATTTTTGCTCGATCAACCTCTATTCCACTTTCAGAGATTTTGTGCCCAAGAACGATTCCTTCTTTTACCATGAAGTGGCACTTCTCCCAATTCAGCACAAGGTTGAACTCTACACATCTTTGCAATGCCATGCTCAAGTTTGCCAAACATGCTTCAAAAGACTCACCGACAACTGAAAAGTCGTCCGTAAATACCTCCAAAGTGTCTTCAACCATATCAGAGAAAATAGACATCATACAACGTTGAAAGGTGGCTGGTGCATTACACAACCCGAATGGCATGCGTTTGAAGGCAAACATACCATATGGGCATGTAAACGTTGTCTTCTCTTGGTCTTCGGGAGCAATACAAATCTGATTATAACCTGAATAACCATCCAGGAAGCAAAACCATCCTTTCCCCGCTAATCGATCTAGCATTTGGTCCATAAATGGCATGGGGAAGTGATCCTTGAGTGTCCAAGAATTCAGCTTGCGGTAGTCCATGCATACTCTCCATCCAGTAACGGGCCTGAGTGGAATAAGCTCATTCTTTGCATTCGCGACCACCGTCATTCCTCCTTTCTTGGGAACACATTGTACAGGACTTACCCATGTACTATCAGAGATAGGATATACAACTCCTGCGTCTAACCACTTGATAATCTCCTTCTTCACCACTTCTTGCATAGGTGGGTTTAAACGCCTTTGATGTTCAATGGTGGGTGTGCACTTTTCTTGAAGCTGAATTTTATGTGTGCAAATCCCATGTGGAATAACAATAATATCCGCAATGGTCCATCCAATGGCTCTAATATACTTGCGTAAGATCGCAATAAGAGCTGCAACTTGTTGCTCACCCAAATCGGCTGCCACTATGACTGGAAGTGTGTTTCCGCTTCCTAAGAATGCGTACTTCAAATGACTTGGCAGCTCCTTCAATTCTAGTGTGGGTGGTTCTTCAATAGATGGCTTGGCTGGTGGTGTGGGTCGATTCTTGAGATCAAGATCCAGCTTCTTGGGAGTATAGCGATATGTCCCTAATCCCGATAGAGCACAAATAGCTTCTTCAGAAATTTCAGCATCCTCATTCTCTCCTTTCATGAGCAAAACCTCCAAAGGATCATCAAGAATTTGCTCTTCTTCAAGTCGTTCTTTCTCATCATCAAATACAACATCAGCCACAGAAAATACACTCAGATCTTTGGGTTGCTTCATTGATTTGCAAACATCAAATCGAACCACTTCGTCATTTATTCGGAATGAAAGTTCATTAGCTCTCAAATCAATGAGCACACTTCCTGTAGCAAGGAAAGGGCATCCCAAGATTATGGGAACCTCTGAATCTGCTTCACAATCCAAGATGACAAAGTCTGCTGGAAAGATAAATGAAGAAACCTTTACCAAGACATCACATAGAATACCAACCGGTCGTTTTACCGACCTATCCGCCATAACAAGCCTCATGTTAGTTGGTGTAGGATCTCCTAACCCCAACTTCTTGTAGATCGATAATGGCATCAAGTTGATGCTGGCTCCTAGGTCACATAATGCTTTGGCAAAGTTCAAAGATTCGACGGTGCAAGGAATAGTGAAAGCTCCGGGGTCGGCCTTCTTCTGAACTATCGATCGGGTAGCAATTGCACTACAATGATGCACATCATCCTTCAGCTCATAACTTGCTGCCCTCTTCTTAGTCAAAAGATCTTTCATAAACTTCGCATACCCAGGCATTTGTTCAAGTGCCTCTACCAATGGAACATTAATGGTCAGCTGCTTCAACATAGTCATAAATTTGCTGAACTTAGTGTCATCTGCCACCTTCTTCAATCTTTGGGGAAAAGGTGGTGGTGGGTATGGAAGTGTTCTCTCCATGGCTTTCTTCTCCTCTTGCTTCCATTTTTCCATTTTTTCAGGCTGCACGTCACTGGGCGTGACATCCTTGACGTCAGGATTGGTTGTTGCGGCATCTTCTCCTTTTACATTATCATCCATGTCCGCAACTTCGTCAACCACTTGCTTGCCTTTTTTTGAAGGTTCCAGCACCTTACCACTTCTGGTAGTGATGGCCATGCATGACCCATCATTCCTTGGGTTTTGCACAGTATTGCTAGGTAAAGTGCCAGCCTTTCTTTGATTGAGTGCTGCTGAAAGTTGGCTCAGTTGCTGCTCTATTTGCTTGATTGAAGTGGAATGAGAATCAACTAGTTGTTTCATGGAGGACAAATCATTAATTACCTCAGTAACTCCCGCGCTCGTTGCTTCCACTCCTTTCAATAATTTAGCCATCATGTCTTCCATACTTCCAGAATTAGATGTGGTGGTATCACGTCTACCCGGGGGAACATATACACCACTCTTTTCATTGTTTTTTCTCCAACTACCTTGGTCCTTGTTTCCAGAATTATCATAATAGTTCCGACCTTGGTTTCCTTGGGTATTCCCACGGAAACCCCCCTGATTATTCAAGTAGTTGGCCGACTCTTCCGAATCAGATTCGTCTCTTTCTTTTAGCGCCACAGCTTTCACTTTTTTGGTCTTCCCTAATAATAAATGCTTTGTCAGAAGATCCACTTGCGTTTTCATGTGCGCTAAATCTTGATCACGTTCTTCTTGTCTTCTTCTTTGGTCTGCAGTCATGCCTATAGATAAAGTGGGGCTTGCTACCTCAGAATCCCTGGTATGCCAAGCTCTACTTTGTTTCGTCATGCGATCTAGCATATTGCTTGCTTGACCAAAGGTGAGGTCCATAAAAGATCCTCCAGCTGCGTTATCCACCACTGGCTTAGTTATTGAATTCAAGGCTCTATACAATATCTCCATGAGGTGAACATTAGTCATGTGATGGTTTGGGCATCTCGCTAGCTTTGTCATGAACTTCTCCCATGTTTCATGAAGAGCTTCAGTTGGAAGCTGACGAAAGTTGTTGATTTCATCTCTCAATTGTGCCCTTTTGGAAGGCGGAAAGAATCTTTCTAGGAAAGCGTCTCTCAATTGCCTCCAATTTGTAATTGAATCAGGAGTCAGCCCATTCAACCATAGTGTTGCCTCCCCAGACAGAGACAACGGAAATAGACGTAATCGAATTGCATTCTGACCAACACCAGGATTGTCAAAAGACTTGCATGTAGAAATAAAGTTGATGAGATGCATATTCGGATCATCGCCTGCTAGTCCACCAAACAATCCCTTGAGTTGCAATAACTGAATCATAGTGCTTGTGATGTTGAACTTGGCTCCGGGCGCTAATGGTGGTGGAATTATAGCTCCAGTGGCTCCGGCACCATCAAGATCATCATCATCGTCATCGAACAGTATTTCACGTTGTGCATCCATTGATGCACTGAACAAAAACCTGCAGTAAACAAAAACTAAAACTAAAAGTAAAAGTATGAGAGTCTTCGACCAAAGGGTCTAGTAATTATTACGAACTTGATTGACACTTGTATTCCCCGGCAACGGCGCCAATTTTTGATAACGCTCAATCTACAGCTCTCGTTTGAGTGTAAAGCGGTCGTTAGCAAATATAGAACCCAACCTGGGTTGGGTGTCGATCCCACAGGGAATAGCTTGGCCAACAAGTAAGTAAAATTACTAAACTTTTGGTGCAAGTCTCGTAAGAAGGGGGGATTCTTATTTTGCAAGTAATGTAAACAAAAGCTGAAAATAATAAAGTAAAAAGAGAGAGATTGTTACGTTGGTTGTAAACAATGAGAATTGAAGCGTTGGGGTTATGTCCACCTTCTGAGGTATACGTCTTTATTGGCTATGAGTGTGTAGAATTCTGACATGCAATTGCTTATAGAGGATTGTAGTCGATGGTAAATCCAAGCATCTCTCGATCTAAACAAGGACTATTTCACTTTAACTCTCTCGAGCTTAAAGTGTGTCTAACGGTATGAATTCTCCAAGAGGTTAGTCCAGTTACGGCACTAGCTTTTTAATAGGAAAGGGTGTCCTACTACCTTGACATTATCTCTTTTCCAGACAAATAACTTTTCTCTCGAACAAGTTAAATGTTAGACTGGCGTATTCTTGCGTTTGCAACCGCAAAGAATGTAGATTTAAGATGAAGAAAATAATGATATAAGCAATATACGTGTCTCGAACCCACAAACTCATAGCAATAGATAGTAACTCATTCGGCTTCCATAACCCCAACAGAGAAGTTTAGTTACCCATGAATGTGAAGGAAATCACGATTGACATTGTTATTATATCACGATATTGAGTAATGGCGTGTAGATCAAGTGATAGGCATGAGGCGTGAATTCCTAGGCAAAGTAACGATTCTCTTATTGTGGAATTTAAGAATGGAAGAGTAGAAGAAGAAAAATAGAATTAATGGAAAGATTAGAAGAGTTGTAGAGTAATAGAATTGAATTGTAAGATGAGAAGTTAAGAAGATGTTAGAAGATGTAAAAAGATGATAGAAGATGTAAAAAGATGATAGAAGATGATTTAAAATCTCTAGCATGATAGGGTATTTATAATACCCATATCCTAATCCTACTAAGCTAATGAAATAAATAACCAAATCCTACTAGACTAATGAAATCCTTAACCCAAATGTACTAGGTTAAGGTAACATTATCATAATCCACATAAAATAATGAAATACATAACCTAATTGTACTAGGTTAATGTATCATTGTCAAAATCCAGCTTTGTGTCTGTAAGTCCCCAAAGTCTTCAGAATTGCTGTTTTAGCCCGGGACAGATTCTCCATGCATCACTTTTGGTCCTTTAGGCGTCCAAACTCCCTTTCCTTCCTTCGTGAGCTTTCTTTAGCGTCAAGTAAGCCATAAAATGCTGAATTATGCATCATTTATACCTGAAACTTTACTAATCATGTTCGTTAGCTCATTTACAGGAAAAAGGACTAAAAGTGCATGAAATATATAATTTGTTCTCAAAACTAGGCTAAAATATGGGCAAAAAATATTGATATAGGCGCGTAAATTTGCCTATCATCAACCTACCATCACTAGTCTCATGGTTGTTGGTTTGGGAGCTCCCAACCCCAACTGCTTAAACACTGCTAATGGAATAAGGTTGATACTATATCCTAAATCACATAATACATAAGTGAAGTTGAATGATATAGTGGTACAAGGTATGGTGAAAGCACCAGGACCCCCTTTCTTCTTTACCAATGATCTAGTAGCTGCAGCACTACAGTGATGAATATTGTCTACTGGATCATAACTGGCTGATCATTTCTTAGTAATTAGATCCTTCATAAATTTGCCATATCCTGGCATCTGCTCTAATGCTTCTACAAGTGGTATTACCTTTGTTTTTCTTGCTACTATTATCAACCTAAACATGATCATATTCATTAGTTGGATCGATCAAGATAGGTGCAGGCGGATCCATGGTGGTTTTACTACTCTGAGTGGTAATAGCATGGCAATGATTGTCATTCTGCAAATTATGTACAGTGTTACTAGGAAGAGTGTTAGGTTGTCTTTGATTCAATATGGTTGACATATGGCCATACTGCTGCTCCAGTTGTTTGATTATGGTAGCATATGACCCAACTTTTTGATTCAGGTCTGACAGGTCCGCGTTAATCTCCTTAAGACAACTCTCTTGACTTTCTTTGCCTTTAACTAGTTTCAACAACATTGCCACCATTCTAGACTATGTACCTCGGTTAGCTGGTGGTACATATTTGTCACTCTTCTCTTTGTGGTCATTTTTGTGTCTTCAATCACTATCTCGGTCTCTATTTCTGTCTTGATATCTATCATTGTAATATTTTCGACCTTGATTCCCTTTCCCTTGGGCTTGGAAATCTGCCAACTGATGATCAAGATACTTTGTTTCCTCTTCAGACTCAGTCTCATAGGTTCTAGAAGTTAAACTCTTCGCCCCTACTACATTCACTTTCTCAGCATTTATGGTTGTAAATTATTTTGTAAGAAGCCCAACGTCAGTCCAAAGTTGTGAAACCTCTTATACTACTAAATCATGACCAGCTCCATAATTATTAGCTGCTCCAATCGCATATTTACCTGCACCATGCTCAGTATATCTAGTATGCCATCCTCGATTGGTAACCAAAATATCATCTAGCATCTCTTATGCAGCTTCCCATCAAAGACGCATAAATGCAGCTTCCCATCAAAGACGCATAAATGCACCTCCCAAAATCGTATTTGTCATTGCTCTGGAACTAACATTTAGTGATCTATAGAAGATTTCCAATTGATTTGATCCTATGATTAGGTACCATCCTTAGATTCTTTTTAACCTAAACCATGCCTCCTACATGGATTCTGTAGGTAGCTATTTAAAATTGTAGATTCATCTTTCAATTGTAACATCCTTGCAGGAGGAAGAATCTATTCAAAAATTGTCTATGCAACTCATGCCAAGTAGTGATTACACCTCTTGGAAGTTCCCCTAACCACAGTGATGCTTCTCCAGTCAGTGAAAACGGGAACAACCTCAACCTCAAAGCTTCCTGGTTCACCCCTGAAATGGTATATGACGTATAGATCCCAGTAACATTAGAAAGATACATGTTTGCATCATTTATTGCTAATCCCAAAAATACACTCTTCAAGTTTAGTAATTAGGATCATTGCACTAGTGATGTCATATTTAACATTGAGGGGTAGAGCAGGAGGAATGATGGCTCGTGTCCTTGTGGGTTCAACGTATCCCATGTCCTCATATTCATCATATGGTTGTAGATGATGATATACAAGAACTATTAGAGCTCTGCCTCTTTGAATTCTATCCCAAAACTCGGCCACTTGTCTTGTCCTAGCTAGTTCTGCTTGCTGAGCTAGCCTAGCCTCTTTAGCTAACCGTGCCTTCTCTGCCAATCTCCTCTCTTCAGCTACTTCTGCTAATAAATGCTTCATCAGTCTATCTAAAATATTCTATGGATATCCTGGAGCATGACAAAGTGCTACTTAGGATTACAGGTGGAGGGGGTACAATTAGAGGGTCTCGAACACCAGTGGGAACACCATCACAAACTTGCTATGACATTCTTTGCGGTGTATGAAAAATTCTTTTAGGCTCTGGATTAAAAGGGAGTAAGGGATTTCCTATTCTCCTAATGTTTTACATACACCGATGTATGCAAAATCATGAACATGATATAAAACTCGCGTACTTCACCAACTTCAATCAATAATTCATACCGTCCTCCCGGCAATAGTGCCAAAATTTGATATCTCCCAAAAACTAAACTCCAAAGAAGTATGCTGCAGTCGATGTCAAATATAGTAACCCAAAATAGGTTGGGGTTGAACCCACGAGGAAAATATTGAATAGTATCTCAAACTAGACAAAATCCACAAGCAGTACAGAAAAGTAAATGGGGGTAATTTGAAGTGAACAGTAAGTAGTAACCGAACTTGAATGCTTAGGTTCATAAAAAGTAGAAGATGAACACTAGGACTGTATTTCCCCTAGCTTCTCAACTCCATAAACTTATTGTGTTCAACTCACCTATTTTCTTTCTCTACATGCAAAGTCGACAAGCTATGTATTATCAACCGTCTTGTGAACATGATGATAAATCTCACCCTTTACCTTGTGAGTTTTAGGGTGTCTCCTTATTGCTCCTTGTCTGTAACCTCAGTTTAACTTTCACCTTTTGGTTCTCAAGTTGATTAGATAAGATAGAGGAATTTTATGATGGACGTGAATCCCAACTTACTGTCTTAATCCCCTTTTCCTACTCTCAAACTCCCTTGTGAGGATGTTCTGGAATACACGCAATCCTCAAGATTCTCCAGTAGCTTTGAGGTTAATTAATATGGAGAAGATTAAGATACATGCAATCGTAACAGAATAGATGAATCTCCTACTTCTTCTACATAGTTAATCCACCAGGGTTCCCACAACCCTAGTCAAGAAAGTTAGCCACTCATGTTCATGCAACCATCCATGATAATCAATAAAGAATACATGTAATTAATTGTACAAGAATAAGTGTAAGAAAATCTGAAGTCTTTAATTGAATAAGAACCCAAAATCTCGAGAACACAATCTCAAAGAGCAAAGTATGCTAAAAGTAATAAAAGTATTGTAAAAGTTCATAACTTAATAAAGGAATAACCCTAAGGTATTTATAGTATCTAAAAATAACCCAGATTTCCTAATTAAAATGGAATAGAAAAGTATGTCGGCATAAGGTATGACTCGCATAGTCCACTCGTAAGGTCTTCTTACGAGTCATACAGTGCTTTTTATAAGTACTCCAATAACTGATCTTTCAGGCTTCAGGATTTTGTTGTCCTTACGACTCATCCCAACGAGTCGTAACCATAGCTTACAATTTGTGGTCATCACTCGTTACTACTTGGGCCTTGTTCTTTCAATGCTATGGGCACTGGTCTCTTCACGACTTATCCTTATGAGTGGTACTTAAGTCTTACAAATCGCCTTCTTCTATGACTTCAACTTTGAACTTTAGCTTTGGTTTCTTCTCTCTCTACGACTGTTTCTCATGACTCATAGCCATATTTTATGGTCTGTACTCTTTATTCGTATCCACTCTTCACTTAGATTCCCTGTTTGACTTTTATTACTATTCTTCTTACGAATACACCTACTAGTCATATAATATGTTGACGATTTGTACACTGACTCGCAGGATAAATAGACTTCATCTTTTTCAGTGATTTTTCTTCTAATTTTATTCCAAAACTATTATTCACCTATTTCACCTGCAAAAATCAGAAAAACACATAATATCTACCAAATATCGTAAGTCTAACCATAAATTCTTTGTTTTAAGCATCAAAAGTGTCGTGTTTCCACGACACATCAGTGAGATTAATTCAATCTTGAGAAGCCATACTTGGAAATTGGTTGATCTTCCTCTAGGAAATAAAACTTTAGGTTCCAATTAGATCTTCAAAAGGAAAATCAAAGATGATGGTACTATTGATAAATACAAGGTAAGACTTGTTGTGAGAGGCCTTAGACAAACAGAAGGTCTTGATTATTTTGACACATACTCTCCTGTAATAAGGATAACATTCATTCAGATGTTGGTTTTCTTAAAGACGGTATATGGTCTTGAAATTCTTCAAATGGATGTGAAAACAACATTTTTAAATGGAGAATTGGAGGAAGAAATTTACATGGAACAACCTGAGGATTTTGTGGTTCCTGATAAAGAAAAGAAAGTGAGTAAACTTTTATTACTTTATGGACTAAAACAAGCACCCAAACAGTGGCATACAAGGTTATCCCAAACCATGTTGGCAAACGGTTTCTAAGATAAACGAATGTGATAAATGTGTTTACATTAAAGATACTTCAAATCACAAAGTCATTGTTTGTTTGTATGTGAATTATATGTTTATCATAAGTAGAGACATTTTTGACATAAATACTACGAAATGAATGCTTGAGAGAAAGTTTGATATGAAAGACCTTGGAGCTGCATATGTGATCTTAGTTATGAGAATTCATAGAACTCCACAAGGATTGGCATTGTCACAGTCTCATTAAATTAAAAAGTACTTGGCAAGTTCATGTATTTTGATATTAGTATTGCCATGACTCCATTAGATGTAATATTTGCACTTCAAAATAATGAAGGTGAAAGTGTCTCACAGTTGGACTGGTCAAGAGTGATTGAAAGTTTGATGTATATCATGAATTTTACGCAACTAGACATAGCATGCACTATTAGTAAACTGATTTGGTACATAAGTAATCCCAATCAAACTCATTGGATGACAATGAAGAGAGTTTTGAGTTATCTAAAGCATACTCAGGACTATGTTTTGCACTATAACAAATATCCAATGGTAATTGAAGGATATAGTGATGCAAATTTGATCACCAGATCAAATGAAGTAAAACCCATAAGTAGATATGTAATTACTTAAGGTGGAGGAGCAGACTCTTAGAAATCATCCAAATAGACATGTATTTCCTTCTCTACAATGAAATCTGAATTTATCACATTAGATAAAGTCGGTGAAGAAGCATAATAGTTTCAAAATTTATTGGAAGATATTCCATATTGGCATAAACCTTTGGCACAAGTAGGCAAATATTGTGATAGTCAAGTGGTAATATGTAGGATAGGAAGCATGATGTTGTAATGCCCCGTATTTCCCTAGCATAACTTAAGTCCCAATACATGAGTATTCATATATAAAATTTTTGAAACATTCATTATTTTTTAGTTTAGAGCATTTCATTGAGTAGGAAATCCAGTTATCTTTCCAATGATATAAAATTTACCTAAATCCGATAACCGGGTAAGAAGTTATGGCGATTTTAAGTTTTAGTCGTTAAACACCATCATTTTAACGTTTAGCACATTGCGGAGAAGGCCAATCTCCCATTTGGAAAATTCCAATGAGGTTTCGCGATCCTGGCACATCGCACCATAGGCCAACTTGACATTTGTCCATTTCCAATGTCGAAGCGCGATACCACCGCATCGCGATGAACTTCCATGTCCCAATCAGTGAAGGACCATGATTTCCCCACGTCGTGCCATGGACTAATTTTCTAGTTGTCCGATTCTAGTGACACATCGCAATAGTGCCGCGTCGCGCCAGCCCAGAAAATCGAGATTTTCAGTCATTTTTGAGTTTTAATTCCAAGGGATTTTAAGTACTTTTACCTTGTCCCAGTCAGCCCCAAACACGAAATCAAGTCCCTAATAACCTAATTGGGCATTATTCTAATCAAATTTTCTCCAAAATCAAGAACATTCTCTCAAGTAGCAAAATCCTAACCTTCAAGAATCAAGGTCAAATCTCAAGAACTCTTCATTAATCCTTCCAAATTCTTCATCCCAGGTATGTTAGATGTTCATTCATGGATCCCTTTCATCCATAGAGTCCAAGCAACCCCTTTTAAATTATAAAATTGTGATCTTTTCAAGTTATTATATTTTAAATTGTGATTTCACCCATGAATCTCCATGAACTTTGATTCTATACCATGTTACCATGAAATTATTGTTATTATTTAATCCTCCATGTTTTAATTTTGTTATTTAATGAACAAGACCACGATTTAACACTATTATGTCGATTCATGCTATTTTTATTTGTTCTAGGACATTTTTATGATTATTTTGAACCATGAACTACAAGTATTTGATAAAATGCCTACAAGAGCGATGGATTTAGTAAAAACCTTCATGCTTTGTCCCCTAAGCTTTAGTGTCTTTTCAATATTGTTGTTTTGAGTCCTGGGGGTATTGAATACTCGAAATCCATAGCTATTTATTTAAGTCTAGTCTCAGTACATTACATAATAACTTTAGATTATACTATGAGCATTTTTAGAATAGTCAAATATCAGTCAGTTAAACTCAGAACAATCTAGTATTTAAGTGTCTTTCAGTTAGGAGTAGGATTTAGCACAGAGCGAGTGTAGGGATGGCAGATTTCCCATCAGATAGGGAGAGTCGTTAGTAGCAGTCGCTATACTCCAGAACTACGTAGCCAACATAGGATATGAGTAGTCACCCGTCATATTAGGCTTGACTATATCACAGGGGTCACCCGTCAGTTTAGGCTTGACACCCTTAACACACTTCCAACTGGGGTTATAGGTTGAACCCCGATTAGCTCAAATTAGGGAATGTTGGTTAGATAATACCTCCTACAGTCTCAGATACAGACTCAGATATAGTCTCAGTTACAGTCCCAGCTAAGTTATTCAGTCTTAGGATTGTTTGACCAAAGCATACAACTATCAGTATTTCAGTTTACAGATTTTACTCAGTTTATGTTATATGCTTGGTCATGCATCCTCAGTATTTACAGATCTTCATGCATTTTTAGTTTCTACAGATTCCATGATCTTTATTCACTACTCCATGCTTTACATGCATATACAGTTAATTATTATGATTCCTATTCATGAGACCATGCATATCAGCCTACCTCATTTAGCATACTAGTACATTCAAAGTACTGATCGCATACCTTTCTTTTGCGCTATGATGTATCATATCATAGGTGTTGACGCTCAGTTTTTGGATCACACCTAGTCCCTCAGATCATCAGTGATTTCAGTAGAAGTGGTGAGTCCTCATCATCCGAGGGTGGATTATATTACTTCATGTCTTTATCTCAGTAGTTAGTAGTGTTAGTTAGGGCCTGTCCCATCAACTCACAGTATTCAGTTTAGATGTTTTTCAGACACTACAGTTAGCTATTCAAATTATTCATATTTCAGTATTATATCAAATTCATAGTTCAGTAGTTATTTTATTATTAAAATATTATGGAATTTCAGTATTCTTCCAAATTTATGATCATGTTATCCAGTGCTCACAACAGGTACTATCTCATGGGTTAGCTTGTGGTCTCTCGGGACTGTAAGCACCGTGTGATGACTAGGGGGTAGTCCTGGGTTGTTACAAACTCGGTATCATAGCCTAAGATTTTAAAGTGTCCTAGGAAGTCTGAAAGCCGCATCAAGTAGAGTCTTGTGCATGGGTATATAGCGCTCCACACTTATGAACGAGAGGCTACAAAGTGTTTAGGAAAAAGTTTCCGTTATTTCAGTATTCATGTCATGTGTGAGAGCATGAGCTCAAGTTAAAATATCAGTCTAATCTGTTTCTTTCTTTCGTTTACATAACATGACTCCCAAGAAGAATGGAAGAAGAACAGGAACTCAGCTAGCCCCTCTGCCCGTCCAGGCAGATCCTCTAGAAGGGCATGTCTCTCGCATAGAATTCAAAACTGCATTCACTACACTAGACAATTTAGTAGCAATACAAAATGAACGGCCAGCTGCTATTCCATCCAACCCAGTGTCCATTACTACTGCAACCAAAATTCAGTATTTCACCCAGATGAATCCTCTTTCTTTCATGGGATCCAAGTCTAAAGAGGTCCCCTAAGAATTCTTAGATATGGTTCAGAATATAACAGATGCTATGGAGGTGACGTCTAGTCAGAGTGCTGAGTTGGCTGCATATCAATTGCATGATGTAGCCCATACTTGGGTTAAGTAGTGGAAGGTTGATAGGAGTGTAGATGCAGGGCCTGTAGAATGGGAAGAGTTTTCCACAGCTTTCTTAGATAGATTCTTCCCGTTGGAGTTGAGAGAGGCCAAAGTGTTAGAGTTCATTAATTTGAGGCAAGGCAGTATGAGTGTGAAGGAGTATTCCCTCAAGTTTACACAGTTAGCTAGGTATGCTCCTCATGTGGTAGTTGATAACAGGTCCAAGATGAGTAAGTTTGTGTCTGGCATATCTGATAGTATGGTCAAGGAGTACAGGACCGCAATACTGATTAGTGAGATGGACTTGTCTAGGTTGATGGTTCATGCTCAACAGATAGAGGACCAGAAGACTAAGAAAATAGAGAGACAAAAGAAGAAGGCTAAGACGGGTAGTTTTAATTTCAATCATCCAAAGTCAGAAGGTGGTAACCGTCCTTAGTTTCATCAGAGGTCTTCATCCCCAGCACCCTCTTCATCCAGTGCCTCAGTACCTAAATTTAGAAATGATAATAGGGATAGGGCACCAGGCTCTAAGTCCTAGGTCTGTGTTAGCAGTGCTCGTACGAATTCTTTATATCAGAAATATGGTAGATACCATCAGGGTAAGTGTAGAGCGGGAAGTGATGTGTGCTTTAAGTGTCGCAAGCCAGGCAATCAAATTTTGGAGTGCCGGATAGTTACTCAAAAGAAAGAGATGTGCACCAACAGGGCCAGTCCCATCATTTGTTAGTTCTATCCGATCGCCCGACTCAGCAGGGTGTCACTTTCAGTGCTACCAGTGGTCAACATCCGAATAGATTATATGCTCTTCAATCCCGCCAAGATCAGGAAAATTCTCCAAACGTAGTTACTGGTACATTGTAGGTCTTTCATTTATATGTTTATGCTTTACTAGACCCTGGAGCTTCTCTTTCTTTTATAACTTCATATATAGCCGTCAATTTCGGAGTCATTCTCGAAACTCTAGTGGAGCCCATTTCAGTGTCTACCCCAGTATGTGTTTCTATTGTAGCCAGATAAGTATACAACAACTGTCCGATCATAATAATTTAGAAAGTTACCTCGGTTGATCTCGTAGATTAGAGATGACGAATTTTGATGTCATTCTCAGCATGGATTGGCTCCACTCATGCTATGCCTCAGTTGACTGTAGAAACAGAATAGTTTATTTTCAGTTCCCGAATAAACCAGTCCTTAAATGAAGGGGTAGTACTACAGCTCTTAGGGGTCAGTTGATCTCGTACCTTAGAGCCAGAAAGATGATATCAAAGGGGTGTATTTACCATCTTGTGTGAGTCAAAGACTCTAACTCAGAAACTTCAACTCTTGAGTCAGTTCCAGTAGTAAATGAATTCTCAGATGTATTCCCTGAAGATCTCCTCGGAGTTCCTCCCGAAAGGGAAATCGAATTCGGAATAGACCTTCTCCCAGATATTCAGCCTATATCTATTCTGCCATATAGAATGGCTCCATCTGAACTCAAAGAATTGAAAGAACGGTTGAAGGATCTCTTAGATAAGGTATTCATCAGACCCAGAGTCTCCCTGTGGAGCGCACCTATTCTATTCATGTGTAAGAAAGACGATTCTCTAAAAATATGTATTGACTACCGTCAGTTGAACAAGGTCACAATCAAGAATAAATATCTACTTCCTAGAATCGATGACTTGTTTAACCAACTTCAGGTTGCTGGCTACTTTTCCAAGATAGACCTCAGATCAGGCTATCATTAGCTTAGGGTCAGGGAATGTGACATTTTGAAAACTATTTTTTGAACTTGGTATGGTCACTTCGAATTCCTAGTCATGTCCTTTGGTCTTACAAATGTCCCAGCAGCCTTCATGGACTTGATGAACTGAGTGTTCAAGCAGTACTTGGACATGTTTGGCATAGTCTTCATTGATGATATTCTTGTTTATTCATGTAGCGAAAATGATCATGCAGACTCATAGGGCCTAATGTTGTGTTAATGGTTTTTGAGATGTGTATTCTTGTTCTTCCCAAAGTGTCGTGTATTTATGTTTGTGTGTTTGAAATATCTCGTTCTCTTCACAGGTGTTTCTAGGGTTTGCTTGATTTGGGACTGCCGAAGAGTTGATTAGGACGTGAAGGGACAATACAACCTCTCAATTAGCTTTTATTTATTTAATTTCTATCTAATTTATTCAATTTTGTAATGAACTACCGTATAAATGCTTATATAATAATAAATCATGGGGACTGCTTATGGGGTGCAAGATTATGTGTTTATGTGAATCACTTAGGCAAATCTTTAATCTAGGATCAATAATAAACTTAATTTGTCAACTAGAAATTCTATTTTTAGGAGTTTTAATTAACTTTCGTCATATTAAATTAAGTTCGACTGTTCACGACATGTTTAATTACCGGTAGCATGTTTTATAGATTTCGGCTTAATTTTCAGCCTTTAGTTTTTACAACATGCTCATATAATTTTCTCTGTTTTTTTATTAACTTTTCAGCCTCTAAACTAATTTTACAGAACTCCTAATGTAATTTTCAGCAACTAAATTTTAGTTTTCAGTCTATTTTTTTATTAATTTCCAGCAATAAAAAGACGCTTTTCAGCCTTTAAATAATAATTTTAGTATTTAAAAATATTTTTTAAGCATTTTATAATAAATCCCAGCAATATAAGAATCATTTTTCAATAGCTAAACAAATTTCCAGCATATTGTTTTTTTAATTAAAATTTTCGGTCAAAGCTTGTACCATTTTATTATTTAGGAAAAAATAAATAAAGTAGCATACTTAAGTATTAAATTATAAAAAATAGCAACACTTTTATCAAATTACATTTTGGAGCATATGTATTTGTATGTATTTATATTTTTGTAGCAGCAGTTTGCAAAAATACAAAATACATATCGATCATAAGGGTAATAAAAATCATATATATTTGTATTTTTGTAGCAACAGGTTGCAAAAATACAAAATACAACTTGTTATATTATGTAATTATGAAACTCATAATTAAGAAGATAAGTATGCTATTTCTGAATTTTGCCCTATTATTTATTAAAAAATCACCAAATAGGCCCAATATTTACAATGTTGACCCAAGATCCATAAAAAAGATTTGGTCCATAACATGGAAGATGAAACGTTTCCACTTTGGATATAAAAAGCCACTCTCTTTTAGACAAGAGTACATTGTACTCTTCTTCACTGTTAGCCGCCTCATCTGAGGAATGTTTCCCCCAACCCGGTGCTGCCGCTTCATCATCTTCCTTCTGTGGGTGATTCAGAAGATCCATCCTTTTGTTTTGATGCTCATTTCAGCTCTATCTATCGTCTTTACCTCAGGTGAGATGCTTCCCCTCCTTAATCTTTACCTCCCTTTATCTTCATCTAACATCAAGCACTCCTTAGGTGGTTGGGGTTTGACCCCACGGGACCGTAGTTTCACAATGCTGACTCATCGATTTGTACAATAAAGTAAGGCCTTCTCCTAATTTTTTATTGGACATATCAACTCACTGCCTATGTCACTGACCTCTACCCTTCTTTGTAGGTGTTGATTATGAATTGACATGCAACTGAAAGACCAAGGAAGATTCGATGTCATACGGCGGAAGGCTCCAACTATCCTTTTTTGCGGTGAAGTTTTTTAATAGCTAGTGCCTCTAGATAGGTTTAGCACATTTCCTTTGTCTCTGTACTGACAAACTACTTTATTAATGTGCTTGGAACTGTCTTGTACCCTCATGGGAATGTATTTATTGTATCCTGCTATTGTTGTTCATTGATGCTTGTTTATTTTGCATGCTTTTATTCTGAGATTTGGGACCTGATCTTTGTACATGTTTCTATGCCACATGCCTTCTTATAGTAGCTGGTAGATCTCTAAAATGACAAAATTCCTTAGTTAACTGTAGATCTACTACCTCATTAGCTAAGGCATCTGCCACTACATACCATATGTCTTCAATCACCTCAACAAGTCCCCATGGTATCTTTCATTGTTTGTTAATCATCTTCACCATAGTGAAACAATCTGACTCAATAGTGATTCCTATGTAGTTATGTAAATGAGATAAAGTAATGGCCTCTCTGATTGTCATTGCCTTAGCTTCTATTTTGGTTGATTCTCCCAAACTTTAGCCATAGCATATACCAAATCTCCATTCTCATCTCTAAAGCAATAAGCCAAAGCTCCTAGATCAGGATTGCCCCTACATGCCCCATCAGTGTTGTATTTCATCTTATTTCTTTCTGGAAAACTCCAAGTAACACTATGACAGTGCGACCTAGGTTCATAAAACCTTAAGATATTAACAATATTGGGCCAAACTTTCATCCAAGGATACAAAAACTTAGTTAGTTTTTGTAAGTCTTATACCTGCCACAAGAAATTCATTGTTTTCCCATGTTTGATTTCATTCCTTTTTTCCATAAGCACCACATAATAATTACTGGTATAACTCTGCATGCAGTATCCATTTTAGGAGCTACTTTCACAGTCCACCATGTTTGAAAAATATGTTGCAACTCAATTTCCTCAATGTCTATACATGAAAAATAGCAAACTGCCTTCATAGCCTTTCTGCTATGGATAACCTTCAGCTATGGAGGCAGTTAGAAAAAAAATGCTACATAGTTTCTTCCTTTTTTGTATCACAACACCAACACCCAAACACAACATTGATTCTCATCCTCTTCAAATTATCATCTATAGCAATTTTTCTCCAGAGGGCTCTCCACATAAAGGAAGAAACTTTAAATGGTAATCCTTTTGTCTAAACATTCTTATATTCCCTCTTTCTATACCTTTTCCTCCTTATAACCTCCCAAACTGATTTAACTGTAAAATTTTCTTGTTAATTCCCAGTCCACCAAGACCTGTCATTGATCTGATGTTGATTAGGCACCTTTAACTTCTCCACAATGTACTCTACCATTTGCTCTGACAATTTACTCCTCAATTTTTGCATAATCCAGCATCCATTTTTAACAAAATCCTTCACCTTTAATTCTTCCTCTTCAGCACTGTCAACTTCAACATAATACAAAGTACCTTATCCTGTCCAGTTGTTAAACCAGAAACTTGAATTACCAGCCTTCAACTGCCATCAAATATTATGTTCCACTTCATCCCTTACTTTCACTAGACTCGTCCATACATGAGATGTACTATATCCTCTTGCAACAATAGGGTGAAATTTCTTACAATACTTATTCCACATAAATTCACTCCATAAGGGAGCTATTAAGGTCCTAAAATTCCACCATAATTTAGCACTCATGGGTTTGGCCACTATATGGAATGATCTAAAACCAATACCCTCTCCTCTCTAGGATAGCACATATTGTCCCATAAAATTCAGTGTTTGTTTTTTGGTCCAGGGGAATTTCCCCAAAAAAAATTAGCAAAAATCCTATGAAACTAATTAATAACTCCCTTTGGAGGAATCATAGTAGAAAAAAGATACACAGGCATAGACTGTAATACATGAGCAATAAGAACATATCTTTATCCAAAAGATAATAACTTATGTTTCCACAGGCTTAACCTCTTTATAACTTTCTTAATCAAATCCTTAAAGTGTGATTTCCTTTTCTTCCCATAATAAACTGGACATCCAAGATAAGTAAAAGAAAAGGTGCCTTGATTTATGCTTGTGATTCTTCTAATGAGATTGTCTATCTAGATTGGGGTCTTCTCATACAAGTAAAACAAACTCTTGTCCAAATTAATCATCTGACCAAAAGCATTTTCATTATCTCTCAAGACCTTTATCATTTTTTGACAGACCCAGATTATCCTGAACAGAATAATATAGTGTCCTCTGCATATGACAAATAATTTATCTTTGAACCCCACTTAGGAATCCTATATCTCGGATCACCAAAAAGATTGTTCAAGCTTCTTGCTAACACCTCAACAACAATAATATACAAAGTAGGAAAGATTGGATCACCCTATTTCAATCCCCTTGATGATTGAAAAAAATCAAATGATTGTCCATTCATAAGAACAAAATATCAATTGCTACTAATCAACCTCCTAATCATATCTATTATCCTTCCAGAGAAACCAAAATCCCTCAACACATTAAGAAGGAATTTTCATGATACTCTATCATATGCCTTTGCCATATCCATCTTACCACTACATTATGATATTTTTCCTCATATTAATGTCCCTAACAATTTCTTGAGCCAACAAAACATTTTCTATAACGCTCATTCCTTTCACAAAGCTTGTTTGGTTTGTGGATATGATATTGAAGAGGAAATCTACAATTCTTTCATCCAATAGCCTAAAAATAATCTTGTTAACAAAATTAATAATACTTATAGGTCATAGATCACCAAAGCCTTGACAACCTTCTTATTTGTTAATAAAATCAGATTGGTGTGTGTAACATATCTAGAAAGTTTATGTCCACAAAAAAAATGCCCTAACCATATTAGTAAGGTCCTCCCCAACAATCTCCCAACTAGCTTGAAAAAATTGGCCAGAGAAACCATCAGGTCCACTAACACTGTCTCCATTCAAAGCAAACACCACCTGTTTCACTTTCTCTATTATAGGCATCTTCTCCATTTGTTCATTTTGGTCCTGGGTTATCAACCAAAGGATATTATTCACTAAAGTACTAGCCACATAATTTTGTGTCTCCATAAAAAAAAATTTAAACACATTCACAGCTTTTTCATCAATATTTTGAGTAGTAGTACACTACAACATAAGGCACGTATAGCTACAAAATACCTCATAGCTAAATATGAAAATTTTCATGGCTAAACACTTTAGCCACATTTTTTTCGTAGCTTTCGTAGCAAGAAGTGGCGTAATTAAAAGTTAGCTATAGACTTTACATGATCTGTGGCTAAGAATTACTACTTACAGCTACAAAAAAATTACAGTACCTGTGATGGTAAAATAAAATTCTTTCTATGGAACATATACTTGTAGCTAATAATTTACTCTTTTGCCGCGACAAATAACATTCATAGTAATTTTGATAATGTAGCCACAACGTATTCTATTATGACAAAAGACTTAATTTTTTTGCTAAAAAAATTTAAAATTTGTGTTTATTTTATATTTTAAATTAATTGTAATAATATTTCTATTTAGCTACGAGTTAGAAAGTCTATAGCTATAAGAAGAATTTTCCACAAATATTTTTATACATGGCTAAGAATTTATTTTTCTTGTTAGAAAATACATAAATTTTAGCTAATAATTTTCTATGAAAAATGAAAATGTATAGCCATATTTTTGATAACTACATATAGGTTTGGCCACAAATATAAAAATTCATTGCTTTTTTTTCCAACATATAAAAATTCATTACTACAAATTAAAAAATATTGTCATAAACATTATTAATCACAAAAATTTCTATAATGTAACTTTAAAAAATCCAAAAAATATTTCAACAATTCTATTACGATAAATTAAAGAATTCTCCACAATTTTCCTAAGTCACAAAAGTTACTTTTTTATTATTATTATTATTTTATTTTATTATTTTTTTTGGTCACAAAAGTTACATAATATAGCCAGGAATCTATTTTTGAGATTCCAAAACAACTATTAAGTTAAATGTAATTGCATTTACAATTTTAAAAATTGTAATTAGTTCAAAACAACAGTCTTTTCCTATCTCTCCTTCCATGATCTTCAATTACAAACACCTTGTTGTCCTTCATGTTTTGATTCCACCAATATATCTGTCAACAATACGAACTGATTACAACAACAACAACAACAAACCCAGTATATTCTCACATAGTGGGTCTGGGGAGGGTATAGTGTACACAGTCCATACCACTACCTTAAAAGTGGTAGAGAGGTTGTTTCTGATAGACCCCTGGCTCAAGATTAAAGGCAGTATACAGAAGCATCCAAAGCATAAAACATGATAAAATAACATAGGTACGACATCCACAAAAAAAATTTACATTTCCAAACAAAGGACATCGAAGTCCACCTAATTACTAACTACTACTCATCCACACCCTTAGCCTTCTATCCTAATGTTTTTTCTCCATATATTTCTATCCAAGGTCATGTCCTCAGCCAGCTGTAGCTGCTCCATGTCACGTTTAATCACTTCTCTCCAGTATTTCTTCGGTCTACCCCTACCCCGCTTGAAACCATCCAAGGCCAACCTCTCACACCTACGAACTAGGGCATACATGCCCCTTCTCATCATATGACCAAACCATCTCAACCTCACTTCCCACATTTTATCCTCCACTAACACCACTCTCACCTTCTCCCAAATAATTTCATTTCTAACCCTGTCAGCCCTTGTGAATCCACATATCCAATGTAACATTCTCATTTCTGCCACCTTTAATTTTTGGATATGAAAATTCTTAACCGGCCAATACTCCGCTCCATACAACATAGCAAGCCGTACTGGAACTCTATAGAATTTGTCTTTCATCTTAGGGGCACCTTCTTATCGTATAAAATTCCCGAAGCGAGCCTCTATTTCATCCAACCTGCCCCAATACGATGAGAGACATCTTCATCTATGTCCTCATTTCCCTGAATCATAGACCCGAGATACTTAAAACTCTCCCTCTTGGAAATCGCCTGAGAATCCAACTTCACTACTACCTCCTCCTCTTGTCTCGAGTCACTAAATTTGCACTCCAAGTACTCCGTCTTGGTCCTACTCAACCTGAAACCTTTAGCCTCCAGGGTTTGTCTCCAAACCTCCAGCTTATCATTAACCCCTTGTCGCGACTCATCAAGCAAAACTATATCATTCGTGAAAAGCATACACCAAGACACCTCGCCTTGTATATTCCGCGTCAGCACATCCATCACCATAGTGAATAAAAATGAACTAAGAGTTGATCCCTGATGCAACTCTATCAAGATCAGAAAATGCTCTGAATCTTCTCTCACTGTCCTTATCCGAGTCTTCGCTCTCTCATACATGTCTTTAATCTCTTTGATGTACGCTACCGGGACCCCCCTCACCTCCAAGTATGTACGTATAAAATTTCGAGGAGAAAAATACGTAATTTACCAAAATTTTCAATAGATAAAAATAAGAAAAAGTACAAATCAGCTAAGAAAGTACATAAATCTACAAATATATATAGATCTTAAATTATAATATTTATTCGTTCAACTATAAAAGATGATAAAACAGATGAAGCAAATTTTCCTCAGCACGCCTTTCTAATGTTTAAGTAATTACAATTTTTACAAAGCAAAACAGTATCAATTTGTAATATTCTTTTATATTATCCAATTTGGCTCTTAAATATGATAGTAACATTAGTGAGCACTTGATAGTATTGTATAAAGATGATCCTTGATTTTTACTTTTCCGATCAAAAAGAAAAATTACAATAGGAATTCTAAAATTCACACACACACACGCTATATATATATATATATACACGCACACGATTCAATGCAATGCTTAGATTGTAAAAAACTTATCTCATCTAGTTGAAGAATTCCATTGCAAAACCTTAAACAAAAAAAATCATTGCAAAACCTACCTAAAAAAAAGTCAATTAGCAAAACATCATATATAAAAGTTTCAAGAATGTGGGACGAAGGGGAAGAAAGGAGGGTGGGGACAGGGGTGGGGTGGGGTGGAGGGTTTCTGCAGTAGCCGGGGGGGGGGGGAGAGTCGGATCGAAAAGGAAGAAGAAAGGGGGAAGGAGAAAGAGATTTGAGGTTTTTCTTTTTTAAGAAGGAAGGAAAATAGATTATTTATTTGAGTTCAAAAATTTTGGAGGAAGTTTTGGTAAGTTGAAATTTTTAGTTTTGAAGGGAGATATTTTTGGGAGAAATTTTTGGCTAATTAGCCTTTGCGTTCCCACGTATTACTCCATTATATATTGTTTTAAAAAACTTTCTTTATATACAAATGCTTACTATGTAATTAACAAATGTGACACGCAAAAATATTTACTGAAAATAATAGTAATCATAAAAATAAGTACATAGTCTATTTTAAGATAATGGAAAAGTCAAATATTTATGAAATAAATAATATTCTAAAATGTATATTCCTTTTCAACTATTTTGATCCTCTATGATATTATTAATTTTGTTAATGATACATATATGTTCTACTTAAGTTAATGAAAAAATTTATCTGTTTATGTGAAATAAATATTATTCTAAATATTATGATTATTCTTAATGTTGAATTACTGTAATTTAAATTGAAATTAAAAATATAAAAATTATATGAATTTAAAATAATTTATATGGACCAGAATATCACGTTTAAAAGGCTTTAAAATAAAATATTCAATATCAAAATATATATCTAGTCTACCCATATAGAATCAGAGAAGCAAAATAATATTGTGATGACAAATGTTAATTATCATAAAATTGAAGTTTGAAAATGATTTAAATTAGATTTATTTTAGAAAAAAAAATATCAATTTAATTTTTCTTTTTAGTATCAACAACGTCAATTCAAATTCATATTATGGTGTCCTATTATGTTGGAACCATGCTTTCACAGCATTCGATTATTTCAATTTGAATTTCAAAATAAAAGATATGAATTTTGAATTATAATTTTTTTATTTTAATTAAAAATATAAAAATTATATAAATTCTATACGTTTATATCAATTAAAATTTCAAGTTTAAAAGAGATATCTAAAATAAATTGCCAATGTTAGAAATGATATCTAATTTGTCCAAATAGAATAGAAGAAGTGAAATTACATTATAATAGCAAGCGTCATCACCATAAAAGTTAGTTGGGTAATAATTTACTATAGAACTTTCAAAAGAATGTCAATTTAATTTTAATTTTTATTATCAAAAGTATGAATTCAACTTTAATTTTAAGGTGTCCTATTATGGTGGAACCATATTCCACAACATTCAATTATTTCAATTTGACTTTTTTAAAGAAAAAGATTAAAATTAGAATTATATTTTTTTCTATTTAAGATATAAAATTATATGAATTTAATAATTATATGAATTATATATCGAGTTTAAAATAGAAAAATAAAATGAAATAAAATTGTCAATGTTAGAAATTCTATCTTATATGTATATTTAGAATAGGCGAAGTAAAATAATATTATAATGACAAGTGTCAGCATCATAAATTTTAAGTTTGGACGTTATTTTACGATAGAACTTTCAAAAAATGTCAATGTATCTTTTTTATATCAATAACATGAATCCAGATTAAAGTATCCAATTATAGTAAAATCGTACTTCCTGACAAATGACTATTTGAATTTGAATTTAAACATAGATAGAAATTCATATTTAATAATATTTTTGCAACTCTTAATAAAGAATCAATAATACTTTTTTTTAGAAAAAAAATTAACGTCCAAAAAGTAATATGTTATAATAAGACATATGGGCTTGATAAGTTTTAACAGGTTACTCTTTTTTATTTTTATTTTTTTATTTGAAATTAAATTGACGCTATATATATAACATGTTAATTTTAAATTATATTGAAAATTTACAAGTAAAATTGTATATAAAATTAAATTAAGTCAAATGATGATCAACACCTTCAATTGACAGTGAATTAATAAAGACGTTGTCTTAATAAAAAATATTTATGTCAAATAATATTTTTGAAAATATTTGACTAGGATGAAGTTGAATAGAAGTGTCGCTAAAATTTGATATGATTTGTCAATTGAAATAGATATAATTAGATATTTACTTAAGTTATATTTAGCAGTTAAAAATTATAAAATTGAATTAAATCGAATGGTTAATTCCTCCAATCACATTAGATTAATCAATATATTCTTTTAATGAAATTAGTTTGAGCCAAATAATAATTCTGGAAGCACTTGATTAGGTTATGATCTCAGTAAAGCTATGTTTAAGCTCAATATAATTAACTAATTAAAATTAATTGGATATAATCACCTATTACTGAAATTATATTTGAAATTCACAAGTAAATATATGTATTATTAAATCGAATTGAATGGTTAATATATCTCTAATTACTCTAGATTAGTATTGCTAAAGCATCAGCTCGTGATAAAAATAATTACGATCTATAAAATTTAATCACAATAATATATTTGTGGCTAAATCATTTCGTCATGACAACTATTGTTACAATATTTTGTTCAACTAACCTTTTATAACAGTTAAAATGTCATTAATTTCTACAATAAATTTTAGCACGTGATCAAAATTAATAATTAGCTACAAGATTTTACTGAGCGAAAATTCTATGTCTACATAGTTTGATTCTAATAATATTTTTTTATAACTTGAAGTAATAATATTTTATTTTAAATACTTATTATAGCGGAAAGGTTACTATTTCTACAATAAGTTTTAATCTGTGACAAAAAATAATAATTAGCTATAAAAGTTTACTATAGCAAAAAATACGTGACTATATAATTTAACTATTGCCACAATTTTTTTGTCACTTGAAGCAAAAAAAAAAATATTTAGCTATAATATTTTATTTAAATAGTTTATTGTGACTAAAATATTACCACTGCCACAATTTTTACAACTTGAAGCAAAAAAAATTATTTAGCTACAATATTTTGCTTCAAATAATTTATCGTGGCTAAAAAATTATTATTGCTACAATAATTTTTATCACGTGGCAAAAACTTATGACCATCTATAAAATTTTACTATAGCAATAAAATTATAGCTATTTAGCTAATTATTGTCACGAATATTAGTAATTGTAGAAAAAATAAAAAAAATTCTTTGTCAATTTAATATTCGTAGCTAAGAAACTTTACAAATTTATAAATAGCTACGAAAATTAAATTTTTGTGGTCATTATTCATTTATAGCTACGACTTTTGAATTCATAGCTTAAGTTTCATAGCTATAGATATATTTATTTGTAGTGAGTAATTATACCCCCCTGTCTTGAACGTATCTCTATCACCACCAACTTTTTTCTTCTCCCCTGCACATATGCATGGAAAAATTTTATATTTCTCTCCTCATCTGTAAATCACTTCATTCTAGCTTTTTGTCTCAAAAATTCCTCCTCTAAATGCAAATACCTTTTTAGATCAGCTTTAGCCTTATTCAAAGATTCTCTATTTTCTTTTGAAGGAGAGATTTCTAGTTGAATCTCCTTTGCTTTGACAATATCTTCCGGAGTGGCAATTGTTTGAAAAATATTACCAAAAATCCTCTTACTCCATTGAGCTAATGCTTGCTTAACCCTCCTTATCGCTGCATGTACAATTGTAAAAGGTGACCCTTATACTGTCCCCAACCAAGCATTCTCCACAACCTTACTATATTCTGCATATTTTGTCCAAAAATTCAGGAATCTAAGAAGTTTAACAACCTATTCTTGAGATGCATCACAAACCACATGTAAGGGTGCATGATCTGACCTTTGTCTTATTAAGTGATGGGCTTCATGATTAGGCAACAACTATATAAACTCATTATTCCCAAATACTTATCTAGTCTTCTAAATATGCAATCAATTTTAATTCTGCCATTCCACCAAGTATAGTTGCTTCTTATAAATCTCAGTTTGTTTAATGCACAAACAGACACACGTCCTACAAAGTCTTCTGTCTCTTGTTGTGTAACTGTTAATCCTTCAAGCATCTCAAAGTCATCCAATATCATATTAAAATCTCCACCTACAAGCCAAGAAACATGAATTTTCTCAGACACATTCTCCAGATCATTCCATAATTCAATCCTTTCTACTGAAGAACATCTAGCATACAGTGTTATAACATAAAGCATTTATCTGTTTCTTTCAGTTGATTTTGCATTGTTAGTTATTGAAATGAGTCAGTAGAATATTTTTCTTCCCAATCATTCTCCCAAAAAATCTAGATTTTAGCTGAAGGATTAACTTTAGCATTTGGCATACCTAATTTCCTACTATATTCTTCTACTTCAGTTGGGCTTTGAAAAGGTTCAAATAAAATAATGTAAGAATATTTATGCCTCTTATGCAGTTCCGCTAATCTCTCAAAAGATTTTTGAGTTTTCACATGCCTAATATTCAAGAACATAACTTTATTAATCATTGATCATTAGTATGAGAGGACCCCTTCTTTCTCCTTGTATTTATCTGTGATTGGGGCAAATTATTTTTTGTCCCTTTTTTAGCTTTTCCTTTGAAATTTTCTGTCTGCTTGGATGACAAATCTCCTTCTCTGCTGATTTTTTCAATATTTAGATTAATACTTTCATCCTCCTTTGCATACTGTTTGTCTATTTTATCCTTGATTGACATTACCTTGAGTTTACAAATTGTTGTTGATGCTACTTCACCTTGACCATCCACATCTTCTCACTGACCTCTCTGCATATTTTGTACTTTCTTATTAGTGTCTTTATCAGTCTTTTTCGCCTGACTCTTATTTACATTGATATCCAACTCTCCATCATTTTTTATTGCTTTTGGTGGTGATTGTTGTGACTCACTCCCTAAAGGCTTCTCATTCTTTCTTCCCACCTCTGTTGACTCTTCCCGACCTTCTGCATTTTTAATTATACTATGTGCATCGTGCTTTCCCTTGATTACTTTATTCCCAAATATGCTCTATGAGGCCCCTTGTCATGATCCAAAATCCATAGGTCATGATGGAACTTGTCGCGGCGAACCTTGACAAGAAAGCAAATCACCTAAACCGATACACAAAGGGTAAAATAACATAAACAACCCCAAAGTAAGGCTTCTAGAATGAAGATGAACCATACTTGTATAATATAATGTGGAAAGAAACATAATAGTACAACCATAACTTTCAAAATCAGGTGTCAACAGTATAAGAACGTATCTAGTACAACTTGAATCCAAGAAAAAACATAAGATATCCAAATATAAGAGAAACACTATCTCTGAAGTAAAAATAAAGACATAGTCTATAAAGAAAGGTAAAAGAAGACATCCGGACACCAGAAATGTCAACCACTACCTCGAAAGCTCTAGATATCACCCAAATCAAGCAGCATGGGGCACACCCAAATCTAAATCTACACCAAAAGGGTACAATAGGAGTGAGTACGGTCCACTTGTACTCGGTAGGTATCATAGGCCGACTGAGCAAAGTAAAAAATAAAGTACACAAAATACACACTAAGGGCACGTCACCCGCAATTAGAAAATGCCCACAATGGTAGCCACACTACTTGCACTAACAGTTCTAATATATCACAAATACAACAACAACAATAATATAACATATAGAGAACAAGTCTACATTATATCACATGCAAGTAGAAAAAGAGAAGATCATGTATATACATGATATTCAAGTATAAATAACAGAATATAGAGCAAGTATACATATAATAAGTCAATATAGAAATCCTAACACAACATCTATCATAATAAAGCAAATGCAATGTATAAGATGATGATGGTGATGATGATGATGATGATGATGCAAGAGACTGTCGCACAATCTCCGTATACGTCTACAGAGCCAAAGCTTCCCCATGTAGGACCCATGGTGGTTCATCAACCCATATGCAATCCATATATCATATTTCCTACAGAGCTACAGCTTTTTGATGTAGGAACCATGGGGGGTTCATCAACCCGTATACAACCCATATATCCATATCTCAATGAGTATTTCCACAACCAACCACGTGATGTAATTTTTTTAACCAACCAAATGATATAATTTCCACAACCACGCGAACCAATATCCACTAATTATTTCCAATCATCCATGAGTTTCCACTTTTTCCCATAAAACAAAAGTATGAATACATCATATCACACAATTGATACACAACACACCTTTTAATCAACAAGATATAGTTATTCATATGATTGTAAGGCTATCAATAATCACAAAGGACCCCACACGGTCACACATATCACATAATATTTTAAACTCAACAATTATACCACATATAGGCCCACACGGGCACAACGCATAGATAGCCATTATTCATGATTAGTTTCAACCATTAACATGCATTTTGGTATAAAATTTAACTACCTATCCCAGTCTGAAGAGTTAAGTCATAGCCTACCTCGAATATCGAAATCGGTCCGCTACACTTTGGACCCACGATCTTACTTTCCACGAATGATACCAAAATCAACTAAAACTAAGAAATATTGAATCTACGTGTCAAAACAAAGCTAACAATGCCCATATTGACTACTTTTAGTTCTGGATCAAAACGGACCCCAAAAATAGGTTTTCAAAAAAAAGGTCAAATTGAGTCAAAATGAGGTTCAAATTGAATAAAATCTTTGAAATCCGTATTAAAATCAAGAATCAAAGTTTTTTTGAAGGTTAAATTGATGAAAAACTAGTAATTATAAGATTAAAACATTATTCAAGTGAAAAGGAGTAAAATTGGGGTCTATAATTCAGGGTAATGGTGAAATTGATGAGGATGTCACGCATCGTATTGGGGCAGGGTGGTTGAAGTAGAGGCTCGCTTCGGGATTTCTTTATGATAAGAAGGTTCCCCCGAATCTTAAAGGTAAGTTCTACAGAGTGGTAGTCCGGACGACTATGTTGTATGGAGCAGATTGTTGGCCAGTTAAGAACTCCCTCATCTAAAAGGTGAAGGTGGTGGAGATGTGAATATTGCGATGGATGTGTGGACATACCAGGAAAGATATGGTAAGGAATGAGATTATTCGAGAGAAGGTAGGAGTTGCCTCGGTAGAGGATAAGTTGCGAGAAGTGAGGCTACGTTGGTTCGGGCATGTGATGAGGAGGGGCCCTGATGCTCCAGTGCGGAGGTGTGAGACTCTGGCTAGGGATGGTTTTAGGCGGGCTAGAGATAGACCGAAGAAATATTGGAGAGAGGTGATTAGGCATGATATGGAGCAATTACAACTTACAGAGGACATGACCCTTGATATAAAGGTGTGGAAGACGCGGATTAGGGTAGAGGGTTAGGGGGTGGGAGCGCGGAGGTAGTAATAGGGGAGTTCTCCTTTGGGTCTGGAGTTTCTGGTTCGTAGTCTTGTGGTTGTATTTTGGGGCTAGTGGTGTTGGCTTTTTTGCATCCCGTACTAGTTTATTATACACTTAATTTTGTGTTTGTTATACTGTTAGTTTGTTTTGTATACCATACTAGTTTATATGCGCTTACTTTTATATTTGTCATACTGTTATTGATCCTAAGCCGGGGGTCTATCGAAAACAGCCTCTCTACTTCTCTTGAGGTAGTGGTATGGTCTGCGTACATTCTACCCTCCCCAGACCCCACTAGGTGGGAATACACTGGGTATGTTGTTGTTGTTGTTGTTGGAGAAATTAATCAAGAATTAGAGTAAGAAAGGATAAGCTCTCACCTTAAATCCATAACAGAATCAAGAAATATATGTTAATCTAGCTTCCCAAGCTCCCAAAAGCTTCATTTTTAAGCTCTCACACTATTTTAGGGTTTAACTCTCAAGAGACAAGGTGAAAGAATGGACAAAATAGACAAAAAAAAGAGTTGTTTTTACATTGCACCAGCTTTTGAAAAAATAGATTTTTTTAGTCCAACCCGAACTTCGATGGGATGCCCAGAATTCGTTCGGTGTTCGATATACGCAAACAAACTACATAACAACACTAAATTCGATGCTCCAGACTCAATGAAGATATCAGATTTTTTAAAAAATGTCATTTTCACAGAGTCGACCCCCAAAATCCAAAATTATAATTTTTCAAACCAAGGGATTGAAATGAGATTTAAAAGCCACAAAACCCAACCAAATATGTTACCATCCTAAAACCGACGTTCCGGACGTGTTGACGAAGTTGGATTTTCCATCCGAGGTCATTTAGACCAAAGTGGGTCCCACACTCATATTTTTAATTTTTCCAACTTTTCAACCAACAGGTCAAAATGAGCTCAGGTGCATCAAGACCCAAACCAAAGGTCTATTTAGCCTAAAATTGATATTTTAGAGCTGCTGGTGCAGTTCGTTCAACCATCCATTGCACAGGTCAAAAGATATCTACATAATTCTAAAATAAGGCTCTCGAAGCCACCAAAAATCAAAATATTGCTCAAAAGGCACCAAAATGCGTTGAAAACAATGCAAATCACCCACACACCTTAAAAATACCACAATGCAACTATGGAGAGGGGTAAAATAGGTCAAATCACACAAAATCACAAATTTCACATATTTCATCAAATTTATAGGTTGTTACGTCATCTACCACTAAAAATCTAGTTCATCCTCGAACTAAGGCAAGGAAATACCTGAATCGATGAAGAGCTGGGGATATGAACTGCGCATATCAAACTCGAGCTCCCAAGTAGCCTCATCTATAAGTCGATGTCACCACTGAACCTTATCCACAGGGATAACTCTAGAGCACAACCACCTAACATCCCTAGATAAAATGGAGATCGACTCCTCAATAAAGGACAGTCGTTTATCTAACTGAATTGATTCCCAATGAATGACATGAAACTCAACAAGAAAATAGTGGCGAAGCATAGAAAAATGAAAAATTTAATGAATAGCTGATAAATTTGAGGGCAAGGCTAACTCATAGACTACATCACCAATAGTACGAAGAATCTCAAATGGACCAATATACCTGGGGCTAAGCTTTCCCTTCTTCCCAAACCTTATCAAACCCTTCATGGGTGAAACTCGAAGGAAAACACTATCACCCAAACCATATCTCAAGGCACGAAAGTCTGCAATCTGCATAACACTTCTGTCTACTCTGAGTTGCTCGAAGTCTATCCTGAATGATCCAGATTCTGTCCAAAGACTCACAAAGCAAGTTCGTACCTCAAGGCCTCACCTTTGAAACATCAAACCAACCCACAAGCGAGCGACAACGTGTACCATACAATACCTCAAAAGGATCCATATCAATACTTAAATGATGGTTATTATTATAAGTAAACTCTGCTGAAGCCAAATGCTACTCCCATTGGCCACCAAAATCCATCACGCATATGCGGAGAATATCCTCCAAAACCTAGATAGTTCGCTCTGACTAACCATCAGTCTGGGGGTGAAACGTTGTACTAAGATCAACCCGAGTGCCCGACTTATCCTAAAATATCCTCCAAAAGTGAAATATGAATACTGAACCACAATCTGAGATGATAGACACGGGCATACCATGAAGTCTCATAATCTCACAAATGTAGATAAGGGTCAACCTCTCGGCATTGAATAAAACTTGAACTGGATAAATGGGCTGACTTGGTCAATCGATCCACGATGAACCACACACTATTATAACCACTAGATGTACGAGGCAAACCAGCCAAAGATTCCATGGTGATTCGTTCCCACTTCCACTCGAGAATGGGTAATCTTTGAAGCAAACCAACATGTCTCATATACTCGGCCTTCACCTGCTGGCAACATAGGCAATGAGCCATAAAATATGCTATTTCTCGCCTCATAGCACCCCACCAGTAGTGTTATCTCAAATTATGGTACATCATAGTCACTCTTGGATGGATGGATGGAATACTTAGAATAATGGACCTCCTCCAAGATCAACCTTATCCAGTCACCCACTCTCGACACATAAACTCGGCCCCCAATCCTCAAAACTCCATATGAATCAAGTGAGGCTCCTTAGCCTCGCAACTCAACACCTTATCCCAAATCAAACTCAATCCAATATCATCAAACTAATGAGTTTGAATTTGCACCATCAAAGAAGATCTAGCCTTCACAAATGCCAAAACGTGCCCAAATGTCAAAATACCAAGCCTAATCATATGGTTAGCTAAAGACTGAACCTCTAAGGCTAAAGGCCTCTCCTGGGTCAAAAGATGAGCCAAGCTACCCATGCTAGTGGACTTTCGGCTTAAGGCATCCACAACCACATTAGCCATGCCT
This sequence comes from Capsicum pubescens, assembly GCA_030864215.1. Lineage (NCBI taxonomy): Eukaryota > Viridiplantae > Streptophyta > Magnoliopsida > Solanales > Solanaceae > Capsicum > Capsicum pubescens. Next base: position 156,724,166 of record CM061548.1, read on the forward strand.
AGATGATAGAGTATAGTCAAGTCATAATCCTTAAGCAACTCAAGCCAATGACGCTGCCTCATATTAAGATCTCACTGGGTGAAGAAGTATTGAATGCTACGATGATCTGAGAACATCTCACAATGGACTCCATACAAGTAGTGCCTCTACAACTACAAAGCAAACACAACCTCGCACAACTCTAAATCATGGGTAGGATAATTCTACTCATGACGCTTCAACTGGCGAGATACATAAGCAATCACCTTGCCTTCCTGTATCAACACAACACCCAATCCAACACTTGAAGTATCACAAAATATGGTAAAACCTAGGGGTGGGCATGGTACGGTACGATATGATATTTTAAACTTCGGTACGGTAACTTCGATTTTTGATATTTAAAAAACAATACCATTACCATACCACATTAGTTTGGTATGGTTTGGTATTTTTAAATTCGATTTTGGTATTTTACGATATGGTAATTCGGTAACCATACTATATTTAATTTCAACTTACATATATTTATATTAAAAAAACTATAACCTTAAACATCAAAAACATCTCAGTCATATCAGGTGAACAACTATCTTTGTTAATCAATTATACATAAAGAACATTTCAATCACGATAAGTTCAAGATACAAATTCTGAATAACATTACCTAAACTTAAGCATAGTACTCTTAAAAAATAATCTTCCAAAAAAATTTATGTTTGAATAAAAGTTATTTTTATGTTCAATTGGCTAATGGATGATATATAAATATATTTAATAATCTTAAATATAATATATATGGATTTTATATATTATTAAAAAACTTTAGTGCGGTATATGGTATTTCGGTATTTATTGCATAAATACCAAATACCATACCAAATACCAAAATAATTTAAAACTCCTACCAAATACCATACCAAATGTCATAACATCTATACCGCGGTATAAATTTTTTTTATTTCGGTATGGTATTCGGTATATACCATACAATACCGACCCCTAGTGAAACCCACGCCCTGCTTGGGCAAAGTCAATATAGAAGCTGAAGTCAATAAATCCTTGAGCTTTTGAAAGCTCACAAGCATCAGACCACTAAAAGGAAATATTCTTCTGAGTCAACTTAGTCAAAGGAGCTACAATAGAAGAAAACCTCAACAAAATACTGATAATAACCTACCAAGCAAATAAAATACCGAATCTCGGTAGGCAAAGTAGGTCTAGCCCAATCACGAACCGCTACAACCTTGGTTGGATCAACAATGATACCTTCCTTAGTAACCACATGACCAAAGAAAGAAACAGACTCCAACCAAAATTTACACTTGGAGAACTTGGAATACAACTTCTCATCCCTTAATCTCTGAAGCACAATCCGCAAATGCTTTTTATGCTCAGTCTCACTCTTGGAATAAACCAATATATCATCAATAAATACAATAACAAAAGAGTTGAGATACAGTCTAAATACTCAGTTCATCAACTCTATTAACGCGGAAGGGGCATTGGCCAACCCAAAAGACATGACCAAGAACTCATAATGACCATATCGAGTTTGAAAATCTATCTTCAGAACATTAGAAGCATTAATCCTCAACTGGTGATAACTGGACCTCAAATCTTGAAAAAAACACAACTCCCTAAAGATGATCAAATAATCATCGATAAGATGAAGATGATACTTATTCTTAACTATCGCCTTGTTCAACTATTGATAATCAATACTTATCCGCATAGACCCATCCTTCTTATTCTTCACAAACAAGACAGGTGCACCCCAAAGCGATACACTAGGTCAGACAAATCCCTTATCCAACAACTCCTACAACTAATTCTTCAGTTCCTTCAACTCAGCTGGGGCCATCTTATACGGAGGAATAAAAATAGGCTTGGTGCCTGTCTTAACATTAATGGCAAAATCAATATCACAATTCAGAGGCGTACCAGGCAAATCCATAGGGAACATACCTATAAAATCATGGACAGCATGAACAAAATCCAAGAAAGAAGGTAAAATAATACTAGTATCACAAATATGAGCCAAATAAGCTAAACATCCCCTCTCAGCCAATCTATAATCCTGAACATAAGAGATAACCCTTTTAGGACCTAAATGAAGCACATATTTCCAAGTTATCCTCGACACACCAGGGGAAGCTAAAATCACAGTCTTAGCAAAATAATCTGGGACAGCATGATAAGAACCCAACCAATCCATACACAAAATAACATCAAAATCAACCATTTCTAACACAAACAGATCTACCAAAGTCTCACACCCTGCAAAAGTCACAACAAAAGATTGGTACACCCGATCCACCACTAAAGAATCACTTACTAGGGTAGATACACAAATAAGCATAGAAAGAGGCTCACTAACAAAATCAAAACCCGAAGCAAAATACATTAAAACATATAAGAAAGTCGATCCGAGCTCAAATAATATAGATGTAGGTCTGAAACAAACAGGGATGATACCTGTGATCACAACATATAAAGCCTCTACCTTAGGTATGGCTGGTATAGCATAGCACTGCCCACGACCACTAGCTGCATGAGTGGCCCCACGACCACCACTTGCCTGAATGGCCCCACGAACACCCCTACGAGATCCATTACCTCTACCCCTCATACCTCTGGTAGCACCCTACCCCTCACAGCTGAAATATGAGTATCCCTAATCACACGGTGGGGATAGTCCTTTGCCACATGCCAATCTCATCGCACATATAGCACCCTATATGACCCACATCAATAGGAGAAGATACAATTGGGCCTAAACAACCACCCTGAATTGCTGGTCCAAAAGATCCACCACTTGAACTCTGTAAGGCTTCCTGCACTGGCCTATCCTAATATCCATGAGAACCTCTAAAATCTCCACCATGGGGGGCCTGACCTCTAAACTTACAAAAATGGCGCACTCTCTTGGCGCTTACCTGATATGCTCTAAGAATACCCTTTGTTATCTTGGAGTAATCCACAATGCTCTGAAAGGACACTTCAAATACAACCATCTAAGAAGTAGCTAACTGAAGAAAAATATCTAAACCCTTCACAAACTTCCAAATCATCTCAGACTTGGTGGAAATACTGGCATAAGAATATCTGGACAAGGCATGAAAACACACCTCATACTATGTAGCGATCATGGAGCCCTCCTCTAGATGATCAAACTGACACGCATTCGATCCCTCAAACTGTAAGGCACAAATATCTCTAGAAAGTCATTAGCAAACTGATCCCACGATAACTTAGGAGCATCAATAGGCCTACAACCATCAAATGATCTTCACTAATCTCTCACAACATCTCTCAACTGATATATAGTATAAGCCACCCCGTGTGACTCCAATGAACCTTAATTATGCAACTTCTCTCAGTAATCAATCAAAAACTCATAGGTATCCTCATCCACAACACCGCTAAACCTAAGAGGACCCAAATGAGTAAATCTCTTAAACCCCTTCTAATCTTCAGAAAACATCATAGTACTCGCAGCAACAGAAGGCATAGTGAATCTAGTAGGTTAAGATCCCATCTGAGGAGGCAATATAAATGAAGGCTGAACTCCTGAACTTGGAAAATCATGCTCAAATATCGGTGTTAAAATAGGAATAGGACTCGAGGTCTGAGGAGTATCTTAAATAGAAGCATGTGCAATAGGAGGATCCACACTTTGAACTGAAGGAACACCCGGCATAACCTCAGAAGAACCCTCTAAACTGGTTAATAAATGCACCAACAACCCCTCCAAAATTGGGGTAGACAAACTCTGAAGAACTGAAGTAGAAACCTCTCCTCCAACCTACTCAACACGAGGCTTGAGGGAGAGTCCCCTAGCAATCCTCCTAGACGAGGATAAACCACAGTCCTGTCCCCTTCCTCGAGTCCATCCATAACTTGAGGCTTACCCTCTCGACTGAACTCACTCTCCAGAAGCAGGCTCCGCATCAATGACCTCGCAGGACCTAGTCGACACTATCTATGCAGAAAGAGTGAAACACAACTCAGAACATAAGATATGGAAGAACATCGTACAATAGGGAATAAAATAAAGAAAGTTTCATAAGGATATCCTATAGCCTCTTAAGAATAGATACAGACGTCTATGTACCAATCCGCAATACTCTATTAGACATCCCATTCTTACACCATTGAGACCAATGAAACCTGGCTGCTCTGATGCCAATTTGTCACAACCTAAAATCCATAGGTCATGAGGCACTTGTCGCGGTGAACCTTTTCAAGTAAGCCTATCACCCAAAATGATACACAAAGAGTAAAATGACAGAAACAACCCTAACATAAGGCTTCTAGAATAAAGCCAAACAATACCTGTATAATAAAATGTAGAAAAAAACATAATAGTGAGGTCATAACTTCCAAAATCAGGTGTCAACAGTATAAGAATGTATCTAGTACAACTCGAATCCAAGGAAATACATAAGATATCCAAATACAAGAGAAACTCTATCTCTGAAGTGAAAATAAAGACATAGTCTATAAAAAACATAATAAAAGACATTTGAATGCCAGAAACGTCAACCGCTACCTCAAAAGCTATAGATATCGCCTGAATCAAGCAGCATGAGGCACACCCAAACACTACTAAAAAGTTATAAAAAGAGACTTAAAAAGAGACCTCATGAGGTCTATTTTCCAGAAAAGAGACTTCAAAAGCGACCTCAATTGATGGTCTCTAAAATATAGGTTGATTTTTGTAAGAGAACTCATGAGGTCGCTTAAAAGCAACTTCACGAGGTCACTAGGTTATTTTTTGAATTTTTTAAAAAGAAACCTCCTGAGGTCTCTAAATTATTTTTTATAATTATTATTATTTTATTAAAAGAGACCTCATAAGGTCTCTATTTGATTTTATTTATTTTATTTTTTAATTAAAAGACACCTCATGAGGTGACTATTACTTCTTAATTTTTTTATTATAATCAATTTATTTGAAATATAAGCAACCTCTTGTAGTCTCTTATTTGAGCATGTGAAAAATAAAATTGTAAAAAAGAGACCTCATTATGTCACTTTTGTGCATCCGCGAAAAAATAAAAATGCGAAATAGCAATCTCACGAGGTCTCTTTTTGCAAAAAAAAAATAGCTTTTACAAATACTTGTCATTTTAATTCAATTCAACAATATATACAATTTAATCAATTAAATCGAGCTCCAAGAACTCCCACCAATCAATCAAACTGCAACAAACACAAGTAAATATAATCCAATAATCACTAAATAAAAATAAAATTTAAATATCTTCAAATTGAACGAACAAAACATAGAAGTCCATACTATTGTTCATACTACTCTAAACTTTTAATGCATTCAAAAACACTTAAGAATTCAAATAAACTACCATAAAGTATATAGTTTGGATTATATAGATAACATTCAACTTTAACAACGCAGCGGTGTATAGTCCACATAGTAATCCTCATCATCTTCATCACTACTGGGATCCTCATTCACATCTCTGTATTGACCAATACTCCATGTGAAATAGGTAGAGACTGTGGAGATCAAGAAGGACGTACTACATTATCGGGATAAAGAGGAATCCCCCCAAAGCAAGTAATGCATCGAATTAGACCTTCATTCCTGCATACTGTATATCTTTTTGCCTTTTCCTAGCCTGCGAGGCCTTAACTTTGCTAGATAGCTCAGCTATTTACTGCTTCAAAGCCAAAATCATCTCCATTGGCTCATCATCCTGGAAACTACTGAGGCCTTCTAGTTCCAAATGAAATTCACGAAAGGTTCATTGGGGAAAGCCATAAGCATATCCATACCTACTCGGGCCACCAACCGTATCTAACTATATTCTCTCATTCTGCTCTTGGCTAAGTGGTAGGTCTCGCCTATATTCTGGCAGAGTATGGAAAATATTCTCTATGAATTACAGATATCGATTCTAAATTTAATGATAATAACATTAGAATATAATTTTAGAAAATAAAGTAATAACTACTAGAAATAGAGGCTTACATAGGTCAACTGATCTCGTGGCTCAACCCAAACATCAGGATCTCTAGGGGTTTTCTTCTTTCTTGTTTGTGTAGTCTTGAATGCCTCAGCCTGAGTTATTGGCCTCCCAAGTTCCTTTTCCTGCAAACAAAATTAATTTTATTTTAATTGCTATGAAATAATGATTACGAAACACTGGCTGAAACATAAAAAATATTGCATATACATTGACTGATGTTGATCTCATTCCGAATAAATTATGTACCATAAAGGTTCTTTATATAAGAATTGGCAACTATCAGGTACAAATTTTTAGAAGACTAATACTAACCAGGTGTTTGAGAAGAACAAACAAAACTTTTTATCACTTCCTTTTATAAAACATCTAGTTTTTAATATGATAAAAACTAAAGACCTGGTTAAGGATAAAGTTGAAAGAGGGTGCGATAAACACAAATGAATCAAGGGGCATGCATTTATTGAATACAAATTAATAGGAAAATCAAAATAGGCTCCTAGGACGAACTTTTCCAATTATTGTGAATTGAACAAAAGGGAGGACACAAATTTAGCTTATCATCCATCTAACAAAACATAATATGCAGAAAGAAGCAATCTTTGAGATGTAAAGCAAAGAAACATATTCCTAGCCTATGTCATAGAATTAAACAAGCTAGTGTTTATCTATCAAATACTGTCCAATAGCAGACCATCAAAACTAGTGACTTAAGCAAGAAAACAGACTTGGTATACTTTAGCAACTTCAAAAAAAATAGGTAGCAGTTATGAAAGCTAGCAGAAAACAATATATACTCCTCTTCATATGCAGATACTTTAACACATGGGATTATTTTACCCCAGTTTCTATATGGAATAATCCCACCATAACGATGGGATAAAATAATCCCTGGATTAGCTTACACCTCAAACCAAACATGAGAGAAAGTTAATCCCAAATTTTTATCCCAGATTACTATCCCTATCCCACGTACCAAACGACCTTTAAGTAATCATGCCACAATTCCAAGCACGAATGAGATAAAGAACAAGAGTGTGCTTAGCATCGCATTCAAATAAATAAATAAACAAATTAAAATATGCAACTAAACAAGAACAATCATTTTGGATAAGAATTTCTAATTTCAATTGAATTGTCATTTGTCCAAAAATCTATAGCCTGCACTTCAACTATAGATTGAAAGATCAACTAAATATTTTTTATATCTATATTACTGTTAGTATCGGTTCATTATAGCATCTCATGTTAAATAGCCCAGAATAATTGGTTGGAGGCTAAGGTATCAGTAAGCAGTCACAATTCAATAAAAATTACCAAAATCACATGAAAGACGTACCAATTTTCTCCTTATATTTTCCTGACTCTGAGATCCACTCGTGTGTGAAGAGCCACCCTTAAGAGATGCTCTAGCTTTCTTGCCAATCTCACTCATCTGCTTGAACCTCAATCTGTCTCCCAATGGTCAACTAACTTTTGCCAATTTTCAGGTAGAATCCACCTAGGTCTCTTGTTATTTTCATGAGCTTTTGATAGCAAGCCAGTAAGTATGCACCCAACTTTTAACTTGAAGTTTGCTTTAATCTGGGCTTTATGTTCTGGACGCCAAAAACTCTTTTTCTGTAATGACAAGACAAGCTAAGAAGAATTAATTTGCTAATGAAACACTTTCTCTGTAATGACAAGATAAACTGAGATAAATTACCCCTACCTCATTGACATAGAGATATTGTTCCGATTAGACTCTCGACTTAAATAAAGCAAGTACAAATTGATTCAAACTTATGAAAAACAAAAAAAGATAAGATTTAAGTTATCATACTTAACAAAGATGACAAATAATTCCAAACCACACAATCAAATTTCTTATAGAAAACTTTTTAATACGTATGTATTTTTGTATTTATGTGTTAATGTCTTGATTTGATCAATTATTTTGTTCTTCTCTAGGTTGCTTTTTGTAGTCCAAATACTCATTGCCTACACAAACTGCTATAATTAATGATCTGAAGCTCATTGTATCTGAGGTAACGGGTTATTTTGCTTTATGCAATTTAATTTATCTGCTTGAGAACAATTACTGACTAAAGCTAATCTTTTCAGTTCTATTTATTCGGTTCTTTATCTAATGTAGGTGCTATGGTTGGGGCAATATCTAGTGGTCAAATTGCCGAGTACATTAGACGAAAAGGGGTAAGATCATGCCATCAATAGGGCTCTAGATGTTTTATCATCTTCCATATGAAGCACCAGTGGATACTCAAATACAAAGCTGTAAATGTCCCAAAAATCCTTAGTTTCTTCTCACACCATTGCACACTGCAGATTGTTAACACTATTGATAATTACAATGGCATTTAACCTCCCAGTAAAAGGGCCAAACTCATGGTTTTAGTACACAAGCAGACATTACACACCAGGACTAAGACAAGAACATCAATTGATAACCAAACAATCTTCTAGATAAGCGATAACAATAGTACAGGATTTAGGCCATCGATTATTGCTAACAGTCAATGCAAACTGGAAAGGGTATACTATATTAATAGACAGGTAAGCACACCCAAATAAAGATGTAATCCTGGCACACTGCATAACAATTTCTGAGTACGTGTCCAAACCAAAAACATGGCAAATCATGAAAATTCTTTCTTTTCTTTTTTTAGATAATCCTGATGCAAAGCCAGCTCAAGTGCAACTCAATTTTCCACTAGGTACCTTCTACTCCTACCAGCATAGATATCAATGTAGCTATATCCACCAAGTCTTATATAAACAGGAAGAAATCACTCTGTGTTTTTTCTCTATTGGGACTTGGACCCTTATCTTCAAGGTTGCCCAAATTTTATTAAATTACTAGGGACATACCCTTGGGTACAAATCATAAAGAATCATTTGATATGATCACCACTATGTATACAACTACCAAGAGGTTAAATTCTCACTAAATGGATAGCCAGTGTTCCTAAGAAAATATATAAACACACTGCGGTAGATTAAACTACTATGCTGAAAGCACTCTTGAATAATCATATTCATCATAAGCCATGTACATCTTATCTAAAAAGGGAATAAGTCAGACAATATGAACATATAAGCCACGTACATTTTATCTTAAAAAGGAACAAGTCAGACAATATGAACATATAAGCCACATACAGTTTATCTTAAAAAGAAACAAGTCAGACAATATGAATGTATAAGCCATGTACAGATAATCTAAAAAAGGAACAACTCATGCAACATGAACGTGTAAGCCATATACAGTTTCTCTAAAAAGGAACGAGTCAGACAACACGAATATGTAAGCAAAAGCACAACTATACTATCTTCTAATTAAGATGAGATAACATAGAAAGAAAGTAACAAGAAGGGGTTGAGATACTAGACACAGAATGGAAAAGGTAACAAGAAGCTGCACCGCCATAAATTTCTTTTGTTTTTGAACTTTTTTGATAAATCAGTAAGGAAAAGAAGAGAATGGAAAATAATATACCTTAAATTCCAAAAAAAATCTGGTTCCTGAGATTGCCTGGCATCTTGCCCGAACTCGTGACAGCACCCCTATAAAGATCTTCAATGATTTGAGAAAAGATCCTCACAGCAGTATTCGGATTAAAATTGTATTCCAAAATTTAAGCATTTATAGGTTAATGCTAAAAAAATTATGATATATTCATAAACTAAATACATTTTGTAAAAATCATACCCATAGCCGCCAGGATCTATGATGATTCTGTTGCGTATGTCCCTCTTGCCAGCTTGTGGATGGACCTGACCATGTATAATTGACTAGTCTATGGTAGGAATGTCAGGTTTAAAGATGTTACCTCAAAGAGGAAGACTTAATATCCCAATCTGTGAAGTAGATACTGATAAAGGTTGTAAGTTAGCAGGGTTAAGAGTAACTGTATGCGAGCCACTAGATGTCTGCTGCTGCATCATGGAAGGCAATTGATTGTATGTATGTGAGGTAGTATGACCTGATATGGGCCTCATCGTAGGCGTATGTGGAGGTTGTTGAGTATATGCTAGTGGTGGACCAATATAGGACGACGGAGGATGGATTTGTGCAAACAGTTGACTATAAGACTGATCAGTTGGTCTAGGAGGCCTATGTATTGGTGCGCCTCATGATGGATGAGATGGTGTGGAGTTTGATCTAATATGTATACCCGTAGATCGCCTGTTGATCATACTAGCCTTCTTTGATTTCTTTTTGGGAGCATTAGCAGTACCCTTATCCTTATTGCCGCCTGCCATCTACATAAATTTTCATATAAAATCTTTAAGTAAACCATAGTTTAGAGACACCATAAATGTACATATTTTTACCATATAACTATATGCGAGGAAAACCAAACCTATGACATATGTACGGTGTAGCACATATAACATCAATGAACAGGAATTTACTAAGAGAAAAACCAAACCTAAAAAACTATCAATGTTGCCTGACAGAGGTATCGCAATCGCGTACAAGGGTTGCAATCATGATAGTTCTCCTACTGGACCAATTGAGACCGTGGCCCTAGGATCGTGATCATGGGTGCACAAGAAAATGGGTGCACCAGCTGGGGACTTGGTCATTTTTCAAGTCTCCGCAAGCCTCTCGAAATTCATCCAGAATTCCGTGAATGCAAATGAACTATGCTACCCTATCAAATTTGATGCTCCAGACTCAATGGCGATATCATATTTTTAAAAGACGTTGTTTTCGCAAAGTTGACCCTCGAAATCCAAAATCACAATTTTCCAAATCGAGGATCGAAATGAGATTTAAAAGCTATGAAATCACACCAACTATGTTACCACTCTAAAATTGACGTTTTAGATCTGCTGCATAGTTCGTTCCGCCATCCGTCACACAAATCAAAAGATATAAACTGAAACCAATTATAAGGCTCTCAAAGCTGCCAAAAAATCACAAAATTACATAAATGACACCAAAATACATCGAGTACCGTGTCAATAACTCCCACATCCTTGAAATCACAATACAACTATGAAAAGGAATAAAATAGTCAAATCACACAAAATACATATTTCACCAAAAATTTAGGTCGTTATAATCATGCAGTGTATGTAGATTGTGTCCTATTCTATTTTGTTTAATAGGTACCCTAGTGATCCCTTTAATGCAAAGAAAGGTTTGAGGATGGGTGGCCCCCTGTCACCTTTCTTGTTTGCGTTGTCTATGGAGTATCTAACCAGGATTTTGATGCAACTAAAAAAGAATCCAGATTTTAACTTTCATCAAGGTGTGAGAGGATGAATGTGGTCCGACTAAGCTTTGTTGATGATTTGTTGTTGTTTAGCAGAGGAGATACTACCTCAGTGAAATTGTTATTTGAGTTATTTGTTATTTTTTCAAAAGTTTCAGGTTTGGAAGCTAATATGGATAATAGTTTAGTTCATTTTGGGGGAGTGCCACTAGATATCCAGGATGAAATACTGAGAGAATACGTCTTTGAGCAAGGAAAACTGCCTATAAGATATCTGGGGGTGCCATTGAGTTCTAAAATAACATCTATTGTCCAATTTTAGGGTCTAACAAAAAAGATTATGGGGAGAGTTCGGAGCTGGACTTCAAGATTTCTCTCATATGCAAGTAGGGTCCAATTAATTAAAAGTGTGCTCATTTCAATCCAAACTTTTTTGGGCTCAAATATTTGTTATGCTAAGAAAGATGATTAAATATATAGAATCTATTTGTAGAAGATCTCTTTGGTCAGGGGGTGTTGATACTTTCAGGAAAGCATTAATTTCTTGGGAATCTTTGTATTGGTCAAAAGTTGTGGGAGAGAGGGGTTGAATTTCCTAAATATTACAACATGGAACAGAGTTGTTGTATGTAAATTGTTATAATACTTGAGTAAGAAGTAAGACATAATGTGGATTCAGTAGGTGCATATGTATTATGGGAAGCATGGAACAGTATGATATATACATCCAAACCAGGCGTCTTGGGTGGTAAGAAAGATAATTAAAGCATAAAAGTACTATGAGGAGGTGGGATGGACTGAAGAGGATCTAATGAATGGGACAACTTTCTCTATAAAGAAAATGTATCTGAAAATGTGAGGGGAGTTCCAAAAGGTATAGTGTAGAAGATTAGTGTGCAATAACGTGTCACCACCTAAATGGACGTTCATATTATATCTAGAATTTCATGAAAGATTGCAAATCGAAGTCTGGCTAGCTACTTGGGGTATTGTTAATGATACTAGGTTTTTTTGTGCAACTCAGAGATGAATAGTAATGACCACCTGTTCTTCCAATGTGCACATTCTACCTCATGGGAAAAGATTTTGAACTAGCTGCACATAGATCGATAAGCTTTATGCTGAAAGGATGAAGTTGCATGGACATTGTTGCATTTTACTGGGAAGCAGGCTCTGCAGAAATTTTTCGAATAGCCCTTGCAGTAAATGTGTATGCAGTATGGCAGGAGAGGATACTCGAGTGTTTCAACAAATATCAAGATCAATTGGTGTTTTTATATGTAGCATCATCCAGGAGATCCATATCAGAGGGAGTATGCAGCCTAAACTAGCTAGGAGTTTAAGTAGTTTAGATTATTATCCATAGCTAGGATTGAATTGTGACCTTGTTGGTTGTTTTGTTTCTGGCTAGGTTGGGGCTGTCCAGACCTTGCCTTTTCTTGTACTTGCATGGCTCTTTGGCATGGGTGGCCAAATGGATAAATTATATGGTTATCCGTTCGTTTTATCCATGTTTAATAGTGGGTCAAAAATGGATCAATCCATATTATCCATTCTAAAGTATGGATAACTCATGGGTATCCACTAATTATACTCTCCTTAAAGTATGACATGTGTGAAGATGTAGCAATGTCTAAAGTATTCCTATTAAGGATGTGTTTGGAATCAATAAAAAAAATTTCAAATATATTTTTTTACAAAAAATAGAAAATATTTTTCATTTTTTCAATTTTTATTTTCATAACTTTTTTGTATTTTTTTTAAATTCTTTTTTTTTTAAATTAAAGTATGACATGTGTGGAGATGTAAGAATGTCTAACTATACTTATTAAGGGTGTGTTTGGAATGAAGAAATTTTTCAAAAATATTTTTTAAAAAAAATAAAATATTTTCCATTTTTAAAATTTTTGTTTTCATAACTTTTTTAAAAAAAATTTGAACTTCTTTTTTTAAAAAATTGACTTTTTTCATTTAAATTATTTGAATCATCCTTTTCTTTCTTTCTTTTTTTCTTTTTTCCATTTTCTTTTCTTTCTTTTCGTTTTTTTTCTCTCTTCTATCGTTAATTTCTATTTCTCTTTTTTCTTCTTTTTTTCCTTTTTAAATTTTTCTTTCTCATTTCCTTTTTATATTTTTTTCTTTTTCTCCCACCCTCCCCCCCCTTTTTTCTAATTTGATTTTTTTTTTTTTTTATTTTTGTTTCTTTCTTTCACTTTTTTTTCTCTCTCTTCTATCTCTGGCTTCTATTCCTCTTTATTCTTTTTCTTTTTTTGTATTTTTTCTTTCTTCTTTTTTCTTTTCTAATTTTTTTGTACTTTTTAAAAATATTACTACGTCGAGAATAAAAAATACCACAATCGCTTATTGTATTTTTATGTACACCATCATTTATATTTTTATATTCATTGATACAATTGTGTTTGTATTTTATAGCTTGCACTTGTATGAGTATTTTTATTTTATAGTTCACGCTATTATTTATATTTTTATATTTATTTATATAATTGCATTTGTATTTTTATTTTATAGTCATGCTATCATGTATATTTTTATTTTTATTGATATAATTGTATCAAATATAATACATATTTATACAACTTGAACTATACAAATACAAATGGTACTTTTTTATATACAAATACAAATGATAAATTTGACATTCAAATACTAACGATACATTTGTATAAATAATGCATGCATATTTATATATTTTAGACTTAAACAAATACAATAAATTGATACACTTGTTTGTGTAAAAATACAAATAATAAATTATAAATATTTACATTTAAACTATTCAAATACAAGTAATAAATTTATTTGAAGTATATAGTATGATACAAATAAATATAAAATACAACAATAAAAAAATAAAAGAAAAAATATAAAAAAATGACAAAAAAGAATAAACGAACAAAGCAAAATGAAAAAGAAAATACAAAAAAAGGGAAAAATGACAAAAAAAAAATGTAACAAAATGAAAAAAATAAAGAAAAAAAAATGAAAAAAATAGCTGAAAAGGAAAAAATGAGAATGAAAAAGAAAAAATGAAAAAGAAAAAAAAAGGAAAAGGAAAAAAGAAAAAAAGAAGAAGACAAAATGGTGGAAAAGAAAAAAAAAAAAAAAGAGAAAAAGAGAAAGTTAAGGGAGAAATAAAAGAGAGAGGTTATGGAGTGTATTTAATTAGCAAGAGAGCCTATAGATTGTAATTAATCAAAATTTAGGCTAAATAAAATAATTAAAAATTTATGTTTGCTAAGTCATGTAGTTTTTTCTACTCTTTTATTTTTACATAATAAGAAGTAACGGATAATATGAATATTCATATTATTCATTGGGTTTATCCATTTTATCCATAATCAAATATGAATTGGATTGAATATTTTATCTATTTTTATATAACTCACTTTTAAGCCGTTCATATCCGACTCAACCCGTTTGTTTGCCGCCCCTACTCTTTGCTAATAAATATAATTTATTTATCAAAAAGGAAAGAAGTACAAAGAAACGGAGGAAACAAGATTGGGAGACATATCGCATGTGGATCGCCGTAAGAGACAGCTTGCGTTCTAGTTGCCACGCCTGCATGTTGGCCATTGTTTGTTGACAAATGTTTGATAGCAGTTGAAAATTTGTTGGTTTTCTTTATTTAGTAATTCCAAAAATTAACCATTTCATTTCCTTTCTTTAATTTGTCCATGAATATGGACTATAATTATGTCATCTGTCAGGGCTTGGAGCCAGTGGTGGTGATGGATTCAAATTATTAGATTTTTGGTAAGTAGTGTCATTATTAGATTAGACATTTACTTTAAAGATTTTTGTAGAAATATTTTTTTTATTTCTGTAAAATAGTTGACAGGTGTAAAGAAAAATAGTGTACATTTTCATATCATAAATGAACGAGCACTTGCTCAGATGAAGGCAAGCCTTCATGTGTTGAAGCAAAAAACTCTCTCCTGTCCAGTGCAAATATTTTGCTTAGTTATTAAAAAACAGATTCTGAAAAATGAAGATACAAAAACTAATGCAATCACTTAGAAATTAGAATTACACCATGGATGTTGGGGTGTATTTTGAATGTGTTTAGAACTGTGAGCTAATCTTTTACACGTTTAAGGAATTCAAAATTTACATATGCCCTAAAGATAAAAAGGTTATCATATATATATAATACTTCCTTCGATTTATATTAATTGTTCCTTTTTTTAACATTTCTTAAGAAATTATAAAAGAGATAGGTGGTAAATGAGAAAGCTTTACTTAATTAATTTTTTCCTAATTTAGTGAATGAACAAATCGTTTGGAACAACTATTTATAATAAAATAGACAATTAATATAAAATGAAGGTAGTACCCCCTCTGTTATCAAAATAGTTTATCCTTGTTAACTTGACACTCCCCTTAAGAATATTTATTATGGATTTAATTTACTAAAGTAGCTTTATTAATTATACTTTAAAAAAATAAATTTGAATATATATAATTTGTTTAATTATTTAATAATAAAAATAGTATTAAAAGAATATAATAAAATCTTCTTGATTCCATAAAAATAATAATTAAATTAAAACACATATTTTTAAAAAAGAAGATCAAATATTTTAAAACGGAAACAGTATGATTTTATCCATTTGTCCACAATGACCACAATGACATTTGAATGTCTATTCACACTACAAATCAATTTTTCGGTTACATTTTTACCTTTTCTCAATTTAAATTTTTTTCAACAAGAGTACCGACACTTTCTAATTCACCTTCATGAACCTCAAAATGGTGTATCTTATCACTTATATTAGGGACTAGTTTTATCCAGGTTCGTACTAAGTCCGGACCCAAATTCAAGATATAAAAATAAAAATATTAATTTATATTATATTTTTATTTTATAATTAATATTAATTAATGAAATACTAAACATGTCTTTTTGATAAGTATTCATAATTATTTAATTTGATAATCATATAATTGAATAATTTAAATTAGAATATTGATTTCGAGGAATAAAGTATTGTTGGAGAATTAGATATATTATACATAGCATGATTTAAAGTATAAAAATAATTAGAACATTAATTTAAAGCCTTAACAAAATTAATTTAACAAAGATCAGTAAGGATTACAGTAATACATTACTTATTTACTTATCATATTTATTTTTTTCACGCCCCTTAAAGAATAAACTTTTCGTCCCATTTTAATTATTGATTTGATCTTTTTCATGTCCGCTAAGAAAAATAATAAATACAAGATATTATTTATTAAATTGTACTATTTAGTACTTATATTTTAAAAAAAAAACTTAAATAATATTCTAAAAAAATTATAATGGTGTAGTAAAAAATCATTGCAAACTTTAATTTTATATTAAAAGTTATTTTGACATAATTTTTTTTCAAACTAAAGTGATTGTTTTTAATAAATAAAAGAAATTTTAATTAAAAGATAATCCAATAAATAACAAGAAGAAATCAATTACAAAAGATCAAGTGGAGATGATCTTAACAAAAAAAGGAGGGGGCAAAAATGAAATTATATTAAATTGATAATACTACTATTTAATAAGGATAATTTTCTAAAATTATTTTTTACTTCCAAGGGTTCGGGATATTAAATTGATACTACTATTTATTGAGAAGAATTTAGTATAATTACATTTACTTTTAAAGATGTGTCTCGTATTAAGAATTACTTTCTCCATTTCAAAATAGTTAGCATTTTTATTAGAAAAATTTGTCTCAAAATAATTGACATGAATAAAAGATCAAGAGATAATTAATCATTTTTTTCAACTCTGCCCTTAGAAATAATGACTCTCAATATTTATTGAAGAAGATGCATGTAATCAATATTAAATAGATAATAGGATCATATTAGTCAATTTATATTCTTTATTAATTTTTTCTGAATTTTTTTTGTAAAATTTATATATGCTAACTATTTTAAAATGAATAGAATATATCAAAATTAGAAATACCATAGAATATGTAAGCACATGATTGACCGATCAGGCTGTAAGGACGACGAAATTTGGCTATTCTCATTTATATATAATAGATATGGGGATTGAACATTTTTCTTGTTCACTTTACTTGGACGATCTCTGTACCAAAATAATTGGATAAATACCTTTTTTTTTCCTTTTAGTCCGCAGTGAAGAAACTTCAAAATATGAAATAACTTATGACAATTTGTAAGATCGAATGAATTTTCTTAATATTAATTCAGATTTCTAATTATATTTAAAATTTTATTTAAACGTATGTAGTATAAGTCTACACATATTTTTGTTAATATGATTTCTAATTAAGTAATTTTATTAATTATTATGTCTAACTAAATTTAAATTAAATATTTAAGTATTTTCAAATATAATTTGAAAATATTTTAATAATGATAATCAAAATTCATAGCACTTTAGATATGATAAATATTGACATATTATAAAAATCATGAAACTTAAATAGTGCATACCTGTCAGCTATTGCTAACAACAACTCAAGAGAGTGATACGTTAATGTTGTAGTCTTGCTCTCTTATATTACATCGATTTTTGATAATTTTCTAATCATTACTTCTATTTGTTATTAATATGAA
Source organism: Capsicum pubescens (assembly GCA_030864215.1). NCBI lineage: Eukaryota > Viridiplantae > Streptophyta > Magnoliopsida > Solanales > Solanaceae > Capsicum > Capsicum pubescens. The sequence continues at coordinate 156,741,963 of CM061548.1, forward strand.
CTCTTATAAAATAATTTTATTAATTCTATGCTTAAATAAATTTAAACTACATACTTATATAATTTTCTAATGTAATTTAAAATATTTTAATAATAACAGTCTAAACTCAGAATATTTTCGACATGATAGACATTTACGAACAAATCATAAAAATCATATAATATTGATTATATTAAACAACGGCCTAATTGAGTCATGTATTAATGTTGTAGTGTCTTGTGCTATTATATTATGTCAATTTGATAACTTGTGATTGAATCATTACTTATATTTGATGCTAATATCTACTTAAGATTTTTAAATATTTTAATCACGACAGTCAAAATTCAAAAATACTTTCACATGATAAACATCAATACGTTATAGAAAACATAAAATCATTTAGTTCATGCGTGGCAATCCTAGATATATACTATTACTACTATCACACACATTAGACAAACACACAAAATTATTTTATAAAATAAATAAATTATACATTTGCTAACTTTTATTTTAAATTGATCCCAAATAAAGAAATAGAAAAAAAATAAAAATTTAGCATGTTTCATCAATTTCTCCTCAAATTAAAAGGTGCCACATGGATATTTCACTTTTTTTTTTCTCTAATTGTTTACAGGGGTGAGTACTGATCATTTCAATTTTTTATTTATTCGATTCAATTCATTCAATTTTTTATTATTTTTAATTTTTATTTTTATTTTTAATATTTTAGTTTACATTATTTATGTTCACTTTTTTTTTTATTTCTCAATCTTTACTTCTTGTAATTTTATGTTATTTCTCTTTTTTTTTTCTTATTTATTTATTTTCTTCATTTAGCATAATTGATTAACTGCACTACTATTTTAATTTTATAATTAAAGTAGAATGTTATTTGTTAACGTCGATTTTATAATTTGCAAATTATAACTTATATTTGTCATTAGTATGATCTTGAATTAAGTAATATATTTAAATAAAATTTAAACTATATATTTAAATAAGTTTTAAATATAATTTTATATATTTCAATAACGACAGTCAAAATTCAAACCATTATAGACATGATAGGTATTGACACGTTATAGAAATCATGAAAATCATAAAGTTCACATGCGTCGACCCTAATTAACGATAACTAAAGCTATCAAGAGGCGTTAATGTTGTAATCTAGTACCTCTTTGTTACGCTAATTTAGTAACTTGTGAATCATTACTTATATTCATTATTAATATGTCCTCTAATTTAATTAATTATTATATTTTAATAAATTTAAGTATATTTAAGTAATTTTTAAGTGTAATTTGAATAATCCAGTAACGATAATCAAAACTCAAAACATCTTAGACATGATAAATATTGATACTTTATAAAAATTATATTTTTCTTATTTGTTGACCTAGTCAATGCGTTTAAAAATAATACTTTTGTGATAAAATTTAGAATTAAATGACTTATATGTAAGAATAAATAAATAAGTTTTTATGATAAGTTCAAAATTAGTTAACCATCGACGAATTTTATTCAAAATATTTTTAAAAAATATAATCAATATATAATAAAATTAGTTTCAAAATTTGATGGAAACAAAAAGATTTAAGAGAAGATTGAGGGAGAATGACGAAAAGAAAATGGTTAGAATGAGTGAAAGGTGAAGATAGATGAGTTCCTTGATTAAAAATTAATTAACTAATTTCTTTTATATTTAATAATAGACATAATTTATCAATATAAATTTTTATGGTATTTGTGTTTTAAATTTAGAAAATAATAAAAAAATATTTTTCTTTAAGGAAAAAAGTTAATATTTAATCTTTATACATTTGTGATATTTTTGTGCCAAAAAAAATTGTTGGCAATTTAGCCGTTGTTAGGGGTGTGCATCGGTAGGTTCGATTTTATATATTATCGGTTCGGTTTATCAATTTTCGATTTTTAAATGTGTTAAACCAATAACCAAATCAATAAGATATTTTTTATCGTTTTTGATTTATTGTTTTTAGTCCTTAACGGTTCGGTTTTCGATTTAACCGATAAGAAAATACTCATCAAATAGAAATAGTTGTAACTAACATGAAAAAAAAAATCGAATCTTAGTTGCAACCAAAAATCCTACATAATGTGTTTTAATTTACAAGAATCTTCAAGTTTGAACTAAATGTTGTTAGGAGAAATTAAGAGTTTGTATAATTGAAATAATAAGTTTGTTAATTGGGAGAAATTAAAAGAAATATATAATAAGTCATATATATATACATATCTATAATCTATAATATATTAAAAGTGTGAAGGACCTTAGAAATGTTGTTTGAACTTTTTGTCCTTCATTAAAAAATTTCGTTTTAGACAAAATCGTCTTTTCACTATTTTTTTCTAATTTTTTAAAAGTTAATAATTAATTAATATATATTTATGGTAAAACCTTTTCTTATTAGAAGTCGTCAGAATTAATGACAACTAATACTTTTTTCATTAGTTTAAGAATTATAAAACAACTAAATTTGATTTTAATAAGATATGAAAAATCTAGAAACAAATATAAAAGCCTTAGAATAAGAAATTTTTAATAAGTATTAAATTTTAAAAAGTTTTAAATACACAATAAGAAATGTCTTTTTATTATTTTATCAAATTCTTATTTAACTATTTTTACTAAAAAAATACGTTCTATCTCAAAAAGAAAGAAAAAGTAGTGTTAGATTGTAGTTAGCATACGACCTAATTTCTTTCTTTTAAGTATGATTTTTGATTTAATTAGGAGTCCTTAATTTTCTTTTCTTTTAATTTCGTTTGTCTTGATTTTCTATAATAATTATTTTTTTATAAAAAAAAAAATCTCAAATTAGATTAGATTTCTTCCATGTTTCATCAACTCTTTCTTAAAAGGAAAAAAATCGCACATCTATATATTGAGCATTCATTTTTTCCAATAAATAATAGAATAACATTCACAATTTAATTGTTAGAGAGTATGTTCAAGAGAAGATTAGTTTTATGCTCTTTAATATTAGTTTTTAATTTGTAGGTCAACAATATTAAATATTATGCATCTTTTATTAACGTTTTTTATTGTATAATTTATTGTAATTTCAATTGTTGGCTTTCGCATGATGTACAAGTAAAGAAAAATTATGTGAGTGTGTGGTTGAGACTTCGTGCCGATTACGAGAGGATTTAAAAGTGTTTTTTTTTAAAAAAAGGAATTATTTCTCATTCATATTAGCACGATTTATGTTGTTAAGGCGTTGATTAGAAGTACACGTTCTGCTCTTTGATTCGATTTTATCAAATTTCAATTCTTTAATTTACAATTTTAAAAAGTAGATATTGAATATCGAATCGAACTATTTCAGTTTGGTTTGTTTTCTTTCAGCTTCGTTTTTATTTGATTCGGTATTCAGAAATACTTGAACTTTTTGTCCTTCGTTAAAAGTGTCAGCTTTAGACAAAATTATTTCTTCAATATTTAAGAATTGAAAATTTATTAAATATTTTAATAAAACATATGCTATGTTTGCGCTATTTTATTAAAGTGTGAAGGATCTTTGAGAAGTGATTTAAATTTTTTGTTCTTCATTAATTTTTTTTGCAATAGACAAAATCATCTAATTTTAAATAATCAAATGTTACACATGCGAGACACGTGAGGTTTAACTAGTATATATATATGTGTGTGTATATGTATATATATATATATATATATATATATATATATTCTTATTGGGTTATCGATTTATCCAATAATCCAATAAGAAAAAATCAAACTAAACCAATAATTCAATAATTTTTTTTTATAAAAATATTAACAAATTATTAATCCAATAATAATAAATCAATAATATTTTTATCAATTTAATTTTTACACACTCCTACCCGTTATCATAATTTTTTATCGAGGAAATTCGTATTGATACCCTGCCCCTTGTATATGTCCCTGCAGTTAGTCATATTAATCATGACGCACGTGGTTACAAGTTCCAATGCCTAAATTGCTTTTGCATACATCTTGGACTTATATCCAATATGAAAATATGGTAGGCTTTTTATTTGTTTAGAGTTTCGAGGGAGAATTCTGCAGTGAATCTCAAAATAAATTCAAATTAGGGTGATTTTTAAATTTTAACTTCAAATAATTTTTTTTTAAAATAATTTTTACCTATTAATTAATTTTTTTTGGATAAAATTATCTTTAATTAATGAAATAAATTATATAAATAATCCTCATAATAGATAACAATTTTATATTTATACTTTTCAATATTTATTTTTTTCTCTTTTTAATTTTACTTTGATTTTTATTTTTTATTTTCTCTTTTTCTTTTTTATTTTCTCAATCCTTACTTTTTTCCTCTCAATTTTTTTTTTGTCTTTTTTATTTTATATTATTTTATTTTTTATTTTTTCTTTCCTTTTTTTTTTTTTAACTTTTTCTCAACCCTTACTTTTTTTTCTTTACACCTTTCAACGTCTACATTTATAAAAAAAACTTTTTTTTTATTTTTATTCTTTCTTTTTTTCTTTCTAATTTTTTCTCGAGGTTTTTTTTATTTAATCTTTCTTTTATTCATCAACCTTTTTTTTTTCCTATTCTCTCTCAACTTCTACATTTTCTTTGATTTTTATTTTTTTAATATTTTTCTTCATTTTTTTTGCATTTTTTATTATTTTTGTTCTTTTCTTCGATTTCTTCCATTCAAGTTACATCTCCTGAGTAAGAGTTGACACTATCACATTACAAAGGTAAGATTTACAACTTTCGAATAATAAGCTACGTTTCATGGGTAAGAGTTGACACTACTACATTATAGAGGCAGGACTTATAACTTTCAAATAACAAGTTATGTTTCATGGAAAAGAGTAGACACTACCACATTGTATTTTGATTTATGAGATGTTCTACAATTATTGCCTTAGAGGCAAGACTTAGCTTAAGTACTTTCAAACAATAAATTATGCCCCACGGGTAAGAGTTGACTCTACCACGTTATGTTTTCATTTATGAGATATTCTGTAACTATTGTCTTAGAGGCAAAACTTAGCTCAAGGACTTTCAAACTACAAATTAGGCCCCACGGGCAAGAATTGACTCTACCACATTATGTTTTTATTTATGAGATATTCTACAATTATTGTCTTAGAGGCAAGACTTGACTCAAGGATTTTCAAACAATAAATTATGCCTCACGGGTAAGAGTTGACTCTACCACGTTATGTTTTCATTTATGAGATGTTCTACAACTATTTCCATAGAGGCAAGACTTAGCTCAAGGACTTTCAAACTACAAATTATGCTCCACGGGCAAGAGTTGACTCTACCACGTTATATTTTCATTTATGAGATGTTCTACAACTATTGCCTTAGAGGCAAGACTTAGCTCAAGGACTTTCAAACAATAAATTATGCCCCATGAATAAGAGTTGACTCTACCACGTTATATTTTCATTTATGAAATGTTCTACAACTATTGCCTTAGAGACAAGACTTAGCTTAAGGACTTTCAAATAACAAATTATGCCCCACGAGTAAGAGTTAACTCTACCACATTATATTTTTATTTATGAGATATTCTACAACTATAGCCTTAGAGGCAAGACTTGGCTCAAGGACTTTTAAACTACAAATTATGCTCCATGGGCAAGAGTTAACTCTACCACATTATATTTCCATTTATGAGATATTCTATAACTATTGCCTTAGAGACAAGACTTGGCTCAAAGACTTTCAAACTACAAATTATGCCCTACGGGCAAGAGTTGACTTTACCACGTTATGTTTTCATTTATGAGATGTTCTACAACTATTGCCTTAGAGGCAAGACTTAATTAGCTCAAGGACTTTCAAACTACAAATTATGCCCCACGGGCAAGAGTTAACTCTACCACATTATATTTTCATTTATGAGATGTTCTACAGCTATTACCTTAGCGGCAAGACTTGGCTCAAGGACTTTCAAACTACAAATTATGCTCCACGGGCAAGAGTTGACTTTACCACGTTATGTTTTCATTTATGAGATGTTCTACAACTATTGCCATAAAGGCAAGACTTAATTAGCTCAAGGACTTTCAAACTACAAATTATGCCCCATGGGCAAGAGTTGACTCTACCACATTATGTTTTCATTTATGAGATGTTCTACTACTATTGCCTTAGAGGCAAGACTTAGCTCAAGGACTTTCAAACTACAAATTATGTTCCACGGGCAAGAGTTGACACTACCATGTTATGTCTTTATTTACGCCTTAGAGACACGACTTATCTCAAGAATTTTCAAAGAATTTCATAACAACAATTCATTCCCTTAAATTTGCTTTGATGTCAAAAAAAGAAAATTCCTTTGTGGATTATCCAATTTTTTATTTATTAGCAAAATATAATAGAAGTTGAGAAAACAAAAAAAAGCGACCAAATAAAATAGAGAAATAAAAAAAGATTGAGGAAAAAAGAAAAGAAAAAACATAAATATCAAGAAAAAAGTGAAGAATTAAAAATATTGAGAAAAATAAAAATGAGAGGAAAAATAAAAATAAAGTTTGAAAAAAATGATGGAAAAAAAGAAAACTGAAAAAAAATCATCAAACAAAATAGAGAAATAAAAAAAAGAGTGAGAAGAAAAATGCAAGAAAAAAAATAAAGATTAGGAAAAAGTGAAGAATTAAAAAAAATTGAGAAAATTAAAAATGAGAGGAAAAAATAAAAATAAAGTTTGAGAAAAATGAGGGAAAAAAAGAGAACTGATAAAAACCAAAAATAAAAGAAAAATAAAGGTTAAAGACAAATGAATTTCAAAAAAAAAAAAAGAATAGATAATGCTTGAGAAAAAATAAAAAAGAAAAAAAATAAAGTTAGAGACAAATGAATTAAAACATGAAAATAAAATTAAAGGAAACAAATAAAAAATAAATATCATAAAATTAAAGATAAAATAAAAAAGTAAAAAAAAAAAAAAAATAGAATAATAAATTAAAGGAAAAAATAAAAAGTGAAAATAATAAAAAATAAAAATTGAGAGACAAATAAGTATGTAAAGTTTTAAAATATATTTGAGGTGTAGAGGGGTAAAATGATACTTGTGCTATATTTTAAAAAGTAAATTTCTTATTGGAGTCAAATATCTAAAGCCGCCCATATTTGGGTTTATGACATGCAATTTCCTGATTCTGCATTACTATTGGACTATGTTGCTCAAAAACCTGTTGTATCCAAGTGATTGATTTCACTTGTCTATGCGTGTACGAAATTGAGAACCTGCAATTAAAATGAGTCCTCCGTCAATATAAAATGTTAAAATATATGATGTATTTAAAATAATATTAAAATAAATTAAATTTACATATTTTGTGAATTTTACCTTCTTTTAACCAACGACAACTTTTACAGAAACATATAAAGCTCACAAAAATGTAAGTTCTCCTTTTTAATTTTATAAATCTCACATAATAGAGTTTTCTATTTTTATTTTATAAAGCTCACATAAGATATGAGTTATATTTTTATTTTTATAAAGCCCACATAATATGTGAGTTATCCATTTTTGTTCTATAAAGCTCACATAATATTTGAGTTTTCTTTTATTCTTTTGGAAACTTCACATAATACGTGAGTTATATATTTTTATTTTATAAAACTCACTAAATGTGTGAGTTATCCAGTTTTGTTACTCAAATATAAAATAAATAGCTCATATTTTAAGCAAGTTGTCCATTTTAGACATGCTACAAACTTTTATGACAATCTTCATTAGTGATGTGAAATATGAATAAAACATAAAAAATATATGAGTTATGTGTACAACTTTATTAATGATGTGAGTTATGTGCTCAACTTTATTAGTAATGTGAAATATGAATATGATGTCAAAAATATATGAGTTATGTATAAATATTTTTTCTATCAGATCTCGAAAATCTCTTATTTAAAGAGATAGACATATTCAGTAGATCGTCAGTCTTTGTTCATTCAATTCTTCTTTTCAAATTCAATTCTTTTTCTCTAAACTTATTCAAATTCAATTCTTCTTTTTCAAACTTATTCAAATTTAATTCTTCTTTTCAAAACTTGATCGAATCTTAAAAAATAAATACTGAACGTATTAAAGTTGCATTTTTTTTAGACGATGAAATTATTCATGAGGGCAATACAATCTATTATAGTATCTCCCCCAAGTCCAACATCAAGTATCCAGTTTCAATTGGTTATAGAGATTTTGTACATTCAATTTTTAGAAGAATGAAGAGTAAAAGTGATGATTATGATTTATTTATAATCGGACAATATTCAAACTCCTTCTCATCACAAGGATTGATAAACTATGAAAAATTAATTGTTAATGATTGATAAACTATGAAAAATGAATTATCAGTGATGATGATTCATTGATTGAATTTCTGAGGGCTTCTTATGATTATGCTAGTCACATAAAGCTGAATATTCTTCAAGTTTATGTCAAGGAGTGTGGAAATCATCATTCGCACTCTTCGCCACAGACGAATGTCTATACGCAGTTTGATAATCCAACTAGTATTGTTGATACTCGTTTAACTCAATATAATACTTTTTTCGACATGAATACTCCCTAATACATCATGTTGGGTAGCATTCCAACACAATCCCCAATACCTGATTTGAACGAAACTTTGAATGAAAGTGATCGATAATGTCTCTTTGTTGTATTATTAATAATAATGATTTGTGTCTATTTCTTATGTCATATATTATATTTTATTTAGGGACTTTACTCCGCGTGAGATGAATAATGATGAATATTATTAAAATGCATACAACTATAGTCAATCATCGCCACTTCAATGGGTGGACAATGCTAGAACATCTATAAATGTTCCTCTTTACTGAGTTTTGATACTACTGACTATTATTGATTGGTATAAAATATAATCTATATTAAGTTATGTTGGTTAATTTCATGTATTTATTATTTATTTATGTTTTTAAAATGTACTAAAATTATTCTATTATTTAAAACGTTGGAATAATGTCATTTGAGATGAGCATGTTGTCCTGGATAATAGTGAAAATGGTGATCAATCAAATTATGGTGAATTGTCATAGGTTAATGATAGTGAGTCTAATAATGCTGGAGGGTGAGGGGGAGAATGGTACTATCACGATCCGAGGCTACCCCCTAATCGCAACAACGGTGCTTACGGCCACAAGTGACCATAAGCTAACCCATGAGCTGATACCTGCTGCGGGCACTGAGTAAAAATAGTAATATAACACATGAGTGGAAGACAAATTATAAGGTACTGTAAATCTGAATACTGAAATACGTGTCAACAACATGTCTAAAATATCTGATGAAAGACTAAAAACCAAATTGTCTGCCTGAAGCAACTGATAATACTGAAACAAATAACTGTCTGTCTAACTAATTATCTGAAAGCCTCTAAACATCATGAGGAGTTGATGGGACAAACCCCAACTAACTCCGACTGACTGAACATAAGGAAATACTGAAATAACTGAGAAAAATATATTATGTCCTCGATGGATGAGGACTCACCACTACTGCTGCTGAGTAAAGTTGAGATTTCTAAGAATGGTCGAGAAACTGAACATCCGAACCTATGCTATAAGATGACATAGCGTAAAGAAAAGTATGCGGTCAGTACTTTGAATGTACTGGTATATGAGATAAGGACTAACTGAAATGCATGAGATAATTGAGCATGAATGCATGAACATGAAATATCTAAGAATGTAAGACCAAGTGATAACGCTCAACTTACACATCAATTTAGTGCAAGGTGGTCGTCGTCAATTACCCAACTTTAGAGTCGGGGTTGAATCCACAAGGAATAATGTGTGGCGATTAAACCAATTTGAAACTATAGCTATAAGTTGAATTCAAAAAAATGATACAAAAAGATAAAATGGGGGCTTGTAATGATTGAACAAAAGTTATTAACACTAAAGTTCGCTTTAGAAACTCCAAGCTAAAATTTTAATAGTTCAAATCAATGATAAAGAGAAACTAGGGTTGTGATCACTATGATTATTAATTCCCATTAAATAATAGATGTAGTGTTAGGTTCTCGAGACTTATGGAAAACACCAAACTATCAGTTTTGACAATTCATCTAAGTGTTTCTCAACCTACTTAGATGTTGAACTCCCTAATTCTCTCGAACTTAGGAAATCATTCTATTCATACTGATCTTATCTCAACTTGATCAATCTTGTTACAACATTAATCATTAGATAAGAGCTTAACCTTCCCAAATCCTTGTTGATAATTCACTACCTTTAGTTTATTTCTCAGTTCGAGCAAATCAACATAAGACTGGATCTATTGTTTGCAACCAATAAATAACAATCACAACAAAGGAATTATCAAGATGTCCCCACAATCACTCAAACCCTAATCAACTATTAAATCCATAGGGGAATAATCATAGATCCCACACCCTAGTTGTGGGTTTTAGTTCTACATGAAAAAGAAAGGGACAACAATAATTTTATTCATCATTCAAAGTAATTAAACATACAAAAGATGAAGTCTGAAGTTGATTCTCTTCCAAGTTCAAGAGAAAATTCCCACAACCAAATCAAAGAGTTGAAAATTGAATTCTAAGTTAAGAGCCCCCAAAGAGAGATACACTGGCCTTTGGAATGAGTTCCAGCCGTTTCAAGATGATAAAAATGCTGAATGAAAACCCTAGAACTTGTCCTTAAATACTTCAGCCTAATTATGGAAACAAAATCATAGATCACAGTTTTTTTCTTGGACAGATAACATTGTGGGTGACGGCTTATCAGGAGTCTGACGACTTATCAGGAATGTCGTCAGCTCCTCTTCACTTTTGACAATCTCTGCCTTAGGTTGAAGATGAGGCGTGATGGATTATCAGACCTTTGACGACTTATTACTGATGTTGTCACATCTTCACTTCAATTTCTCAAGCACTTCCCAAGCCTGACAACGAGCCTGGCGGCTTATCACAACTCTGACGGCCTATCACAGATGTCGTCATATATTCCAGCTGAAGTTCATTCTCTATCTAAGGCTGATGGTATTCTGATAACTTATCACAAGGCTGACGACTTATCAGACAAGTCGTCAGCCATACTTCCATCTCTACTTACTCAGAAATCAACTATTTTACCTCCATTGTTGCTGGTTCTCTTGCATCTTGACTGTTACTGCAATATCAAAGAGAAAATAATCAAAAACAATAAAAGTTGCTTAAGACTTTGCAATTATTCTCAGTTAAAATCCTCAAATGTATTAGCATCTGCTCACACATCACCAAGCATAAACATTTTTCTGAGATAATCTAAAATCTGAAAGACTGAATTTTGTGTAACTGAATATTTGAAAATCGTTATGCTTTGGTCAAACAAACCTGAGTTAAGTCATACTAAATACTGACTGAAACTGTGGGAGGTATCATGCAACCGACATGCCCCAATCTGAGCTAATCGGGGTCCAAACTGTACCCCTAGTTGGAATGGTGTCGATACTGTGCCATGGGTACTAACACTGGCTCTGTGGATCCACTAAACTAATGTATCGAAGGACTAAGGTGTTAAGCCTAAACTGATGGGTGACCCCTGAGAGGAAGTCAAGCCTAAACTGATGGGTGACCCCTCATATCCTATGTTGGCTACGTAGTTTTGAAACTTAGGGACTGTTGCTAATGACTCTGCCTAAACTGATGAGGGAGCCGCCATCCCTGCATTCACTCAGTGCTAAATTCTACTCCCAACTAAACTGACATTGGAACTGAACTAGACTAAGTTTAACTGAACATTATTTCTGATAGTGCTCATCATGATTATATCAACTGAGTATAATAATACTATCCATGGTTTAACTGAATCATTACTTAAAAATAAAAAATCTTGAAAAAGAGCTTGGGTTTTGTTCTTGGGAAGAGAGGAGGGTTTCTTGAGAGCAAGTTGAAGTGAAAGGGGAAAATAATGCACTTTTAGAAGTCCCAAATCGTGTTAAGGATGAGTTGGGTTGAGGGGAGATGACTCAAATGACCCTTGGGCACTTAAATCAAGAAGCTGGGCGAGATACTCTTGGCGCGCCACGACCCTTGCTTGAGTCAAGCAGCCATCGCGTCACGACCCTTGCTTGGGTCAAGCCCTCATCGCACCGCGAACCCCCTTACCTGTGGAGCCACCTTCGCGCCATGGGGCTATCACGAGGCTTCACTGTTTTAGCCATCCAAACACGTCCCAAACCTCATTTGAAAGTCACAAAACTCTTTCGAGACATACTTTTAACCTCCCTAAATATGAACCAACTCGAAAACCAATATTTCGGGGTCGGGAAGACCAAAATAAAAATCCATAAATTTAGGGGCCTTGAAAATGGCTAAGTGCTCAACACTTAGTGAAATTTTCAAGCATTGGACCCCTTAAGCATGCAACTAAGAGATAAATCGAGCTTAGAATATTATGGAGTATTACAATATCTCCCCCTTGGGAACATTCGTTCTCGAATGAGACTGGTTAGACTGAGAATACTAAGGCAACTGAGGTCATATACTGAACATGTATGACTTGGAACATGATTACATAACTTAGTCTGAAGCATGATACCTGAACTAAACTGATTTCGTGAATGCATGCAATGACATGAGAATGGTTACATAACTAAAACTGAGAATGTAAAAGAGTAAATCTAAGGAAAATTATTACCTCAAGCAGAATCTGAGTTTGCAGAGAAAAGATGAGGGTACTTGGTTTACATATCTGCTTCTGCTTCCCAAGTAGCTTCCTCAACGGATTGATTCTGCCAAAGAACTTTAACCAAGGGAATCTCTTTATACCTTGGCCTATGAATCTGACGATCAAAGATCTCAACTGGGACTTTTTCATAAGAAAGACTATTCTGAACATCCATACTTTCTAAAGGAACAACAACAGTTGAATAATCGATGCATTTCTTCAATAAGAACATGGAACACCGGATGTACTGATGTCAAGTCTGCAGGAAACTCAAGCTCTTAATCTTTCTTCCCAAAACGGTTCAAGATTCTATATGGGCGGATATAGCGGGGACTGAATTTCCCCCTTTTTGCCAAACCTCTTCACCTTTTTCATAGGCAAAATCTTCAAATAGACCATATCACCAACATTAAACTTAAGATCCCTTCTCCTCAAGTCTGCATAGGATTTCTGACGGCTTTGGGCTGTCTTTAGCCTTTCCCAAATCAACTGAACCTTCTCCATCTCCTCAAACACTGACTCTGGCCCTATAGAAGCAACCTCACCTGCTAAAAACCAACCAATAAGAGATCTATATCTCCTTCCATAGAGAGCCTCAAACGGAACCATCTGAATACTGGAGTGGTAACTATTGTTATAGGCAAACTCAATCAAAGGTAAGTGGTCATCCCAAATACCTTTAAATTCAATAAAAAAGGCTCTCAATATGTCCTCTAAAGTCTGAATGGTTCTCTCTACTTGACCATCTATCTGAGGATGAAAAGTTGTATTACAATGAACTTGGGTACCAAGACCCTTCTGAAAATCCTTCCAAAAGTGAGAGGTAAACTGAGTATCCTATCTGAAATGATAGGCAATGAAATCCTAAGCAACTTTACTAACTCCCTAAGATAGAGCCTGGCATATTCCTCAGCTAAGTACGAAGTATGAACTGGAAAGAAGTGAGTTGAATTGGTCATTCTATCCATAATGTACCATATTAAATCATGCTGACGACGCGTATGAGGCAAACCTATCACAAAATCTATGTTCACCACTTCCCACTTCCAAGTGAGGATGTTGAACTCCTACAATGTACCACTAGACCTTTGTTGCTCAACTTTAACCTGCTCATAATTTGAACACTTAGCCACAAACTCTGTAATATCCTTCTTTATACCATTCCACCAATAGGTTTCCCGCAAATCACGGTATATCTTAGTGACTCCTGGGTGGATAGAGTGTCGTGCACCATGCACTTCTGTAAGTATTTGTTGTCTCAAACAATAAACACACGAAACACTTAGCCTACCCTGATAACGAAATACACCATCTCCTTCTTGGGAGAAAACCTCCATCTTTTAATCTCCAACCGCCTTCTTTAACTTAACCAAACTAGGATCACTGTCTTTATTTTCTTTTACTTAGGCAACCAATGAAGATTTTGAACCATTCTAAACCCATATACTACCTTCAACTGAGTCAACCAACCGGATACCTAATCTAGCAAGCTGATGAAACTCACTGACTAACTTCTTCTTATCTCCCTCAACATAAGCAACACTATCCATGGACAACCTACTAAGAGCATCTGCCACTACATTGGCCTTGCCCCAATGATACAACACACTCATATCATAATTTTTTAACAACTCAAGCCACCTTCGCTGACAAAGATTCAAATATTTCAGAGTGAACACGTATTGTAAACTCTTGTAATCAGTGAACACATCAACATGAACCTCATAAAGATAATGCCTCCAAATTTTTAAGGCAAAAACAATAGTGGCCAACTCAAGATCATGGGTAGAATAATTTTTTAATGGGGTTTAAGCTGTCTAGAGGCGTAGGCTATGACCTTGCCTCTCTGCATCAAAACACAACCAAGACCTACTCTAGAAGCATCACAGTAAACTACAAATCCATCTGAACCATCTGGCAAAGTCAAGACTGGGGCAGAGGTGAGTCGAGTCTTCAACTCCTGAAAACTCTTCTCACAGGAATTTGATCACTGAAATTTGACCTTCTTTTGAGTCAATTGAGACATGGGGATGAAATAGAAGAAAACCCTTCAACAAAACATTTGGTATAGCCAGCCAAACCTAAAAAACTTTTGATATCTGATGGAGAAATGGGTCTAGGCTAATTTCTCATTGCTTTGGTCTTTTGAGGGTCAACTCGGATGCCATCACCGGAAATAATATGGCCAAGGAAAGCCACTGATCTTAGCCAAAATTCATAATTACTGAATTTGGTGAACAACTGATGATCTCTAAGGGTCTAAAATACTATTTTCAGATGGGTTGCATGATCATCCTCACTATGGGAATATACAAGGATATCATCAATGAAGACTATGATGAACATGTCCAAGTGCTGCTTGAACACCCTATTCATCAAGTCCATGTAAGTTGCAGGTGCATTCATTATTCCAAAGGACATAACTAGGAATTCAAAGTGACCATACCGAGTTCTGAAAGCTGTATTCGGAATGTCGCATTCTGACTTTAAGTTGATGATAGACGAATCTGAGGTCTATCTTAGAGAAATAACTGGCACCCTGAAGTTGGTCGAACAAGCCATTAATTATGGGGAGTGGATACTTATTCTTGATTGTGACTTTATTCAACTGACGATAATCGATGTATATTCTGAGAGAACCATCTTTTTTACACACGAACAAAACTAGAGCGCCCTATGGAGAAATACTAGGCCTGATGAAACCCTTATCTAAGAGATCTTTTAACTGTTCCTTTAATTCCTTAAGTTTAGTTGGAGCCATTCTGTAGGGTAGAATAGAGATAGGCTGGGTATCTAGAAGGAGATCTATTCTGAAGTCTATTTCCTCTCGGAAGGAACTCCAGGAAGATCTTCAGAGAACACATATGGAAATTCCCTTACTATTGAGACTGGCTCAAGAATCGGAGTCTCAAAATTTGAGTCTTTGACTCGGACAAGATGGTAAATACGCTTATTAGATATCATCTTTTTTGCTTTAAGATATGAAACAATCTAACCCCTAAGCACTGAAGTACTACCCCTTTATTCAATAACTGGTTCATTAGGAAACTAAAACTGAATGACTCTATTTCTACAATCGACTGAGGCATAACACGAGTGTAGCTAATCCATGCCGAGAATGATATCAAAATCTGCCATCTCTAACTCTACAAGATCAACTAAGGTAATTCTTTGAGATACTGTGATCGGTCAATTTCGATATACCCGTTTGGCTATAATAGATTTACCCACTAGGGTAGACACTAAGAAGGGCTCTGCTAATATTTTGGGACTGACACTGAAATTGACAGCTATATAAGGAGTCACAAAAGAGAGTGAAGCTCTAGGGTTTAATAACACATAAGCAAAAGAACTATAGTGTACCCAAAACCACATCAGAAGAACTTTTTTGATCATGCCTAGCCTGGAGAGCATACAACCTGTTCTTGCGCTACTGACTGGTGGCACTGAACGTGGCACCCCGTTGAGTCGAGTGACCTACTGGTGCTGATGAAGGATTAGTATGCCCTTGCTGGAGATCACTTCTGCCCCTCTGAGTAACCATAGGACACTCCCATATCCTGTGGCCTGGCTTGCCACATAAAAAACACATGTCACTACCCGCTCTAGACTCTCCCTGATGGTTCTTACCATATTTCTTGTAGAGTAGATTTATGCGACCACTATTTACACTATCCTTGGACTTAGAGCCTGGCGTTCTATCTCGACTGTCTTGCCTGAACATAGGAACTGGCGACTAGATGAAGATGGGGCTGGGGCTGAAAATTTCTGATGGAACTAAAAACACTTATCGCCTTCTGTTCTTGGATCAGAGAAGTTGAAACTACCTGTTTTGTCCCTCTTATGCTTTTCCTCCTCAATATGTTAGGCATGAACCATAAGTCTAGATAGGTCCATCTTCTTAATCAACATGGAAGTCCTACACTCTTTGACCACACTGCCAACTACACTAGATACAAACTTACTTATTCTAGACCTATTATCCGCCACCATAGTAGGAGTATACCTTGCCAACAGAGTGAACTTGAGCGAGTACTCCTTCACGCTCATATTACCCTGCTTCAAGTTGATGAACTCTTGAACCTTAGCTTCCCTCAACTCTAGGGGAAAGAACCTTTCAAAGAAAGTTATGGAAAATTCCTCCCACTCTATAGGCCCTGCACCAAAACCTCGATCCTTTTCCACTATTTAAACCAGGTGTGAGATACATCTTGCAACTGATATACAACCAGCTCTGCACTCTTACTTGAAGTGACACGCATGATATCTTTCACTTTCTGCACCATGTCCAAAAATTCATGTGGATTCTCCTCAAACTTAGATCCCAAAAACAGAGGGGGATTTATTCGAGTGAAATCCCAAATCCTAACTGCATCTATATTTTCCATTAATTGGCTGGAGCAACAACTTACTGGGTTTTTTAGCAGCTACAAAATGCGATAAGGTAGTGAAAGTTTCCCTGAATTCGGCGTTAGAGACATGTTCATTCAAGGGATCTTCCCGAATAGGTGGTGGTGCGAGCTGATCCCCATTTTTTCTTTCGTTGTTTCTTCTGGGAGGAATTATCTATAAACAGAATGAAAGATGAGTTAGAGAGAGAGGAATTATATTAATCTCATGCTCTTTTGCATGATATAAACAATGAAAGAAGGGAAACTTTCCTAAGAATATTTTGTAGCATCTCATCTATAAGTGTGGTGCGCTTCACACCTATGCACAAGAATCTACTCAACGCGGCTTTCAGACTCCCTAGGACACTTTAAAAACCTTAGGCTCTAATACCAAGTTTTGTCACAACCCGAGGCTACCGCCTAGTCGTGACAACGGTGCTTACGGCCATTAGTGACCACTAGCTAACCCATGAGCTGGTACCTGCTGCGGGCATTGAGTAAAAATAGTAATATAACACATGAGCGGGAGACAAACTGATAAGGTACTGTAAATTTGAATACTAAAATACATGTCAATGACATGTATAAAATATATGATAAAATACTAAAAACTAAATCGTCTGTTTGAAGCTACTGATAATACTGAAAGAAATGATTGACTTTCTAACAAATTGTCTAAAAGCCTCTAAACATCATGAGGATTTAATGGGACGAACCCCCAACTAACTCCGACTAACTGAACATAAGAAAATATTAAAATAACTGAGAAAAACATATCATGTCCCTGATGGATAAAGACTCACCACTACTTCTGCTGAGTAACATTGAGCTGTCTAAGAACGATTGGAAAATTGAGCACCTGAACCTATGTTATAAGACAACATAGCGCAAAGAAAAGTATGCGGTCAGTACTTTGAATGTACTAGTATATGATATGAGGACTGATTGAAATGCATGAGTTAACTGAGCATGAATGGATGAACATGTAATATCTGAGAATGTAAGACCAATCATAAACACATTTCTGAGATAATCTGAAATATGAAAGACTAAACTATGTGTAACTGAATATCTAAAAATTTGTATGCTTTGGTAAAACAAATCTGAGTTAAGACATGCTGATTACTGACTGAAACTATGGGATATATCATGTAACCGACATGCCCAAATCTGAGCTAATCGAGGTCCAACTTGTAACCCCAGTTGGAAGGGTGTCGGTACCGTGCCACGGGTAATAACACTGTCTTTGTGGATCCACTAAATAATGTCCCGAAGGACCAGGGTGTCAAGCCTAAACTGATGGGTGACACTTGAGAGAATGTCAAGCTTAAACCGATGGGTGACCCCTCATATCCTATGTTGGCTAAGTATTTCTGGAATTTAAGGGCTGCTGCTAATGACTCTACCTAAACTGATGGGGGAGCCGCCAGCCTTGCATTCACTCAGTGCTAAATCCTACTCCCAACTGAACTGACACTAGTACTGAACTAGACTAACTTTAACTAAACATTATTTCTGATAGTGCTCATCATGATTATACCAACTGAGTAAAATAATAATATCCATGGTTTAACTATATCATTACTTAAACATTTGAAATCATGTAAAACGCATAGGTATCGGGTGTTCATAACCCGCCAGCACTGAATGACTATAAAATATAATAACAAAGCTAAAAAACTATAGTATGGGATCATGGTTCAAGGACCCAAAACATAAACATTTCATCAAATATGTGTGAATCGTGAACTTGAACATGGGAGTTTCTTAAAACATGAGAAAACAGCATGATGTCATGGCTAAATTCACAGTTCGATACTATGACATGAAATTCGATTGAATACGACATGGGAAAATCAAAACATGAAACATGAGATAACTAACTTTCCATGGAATCGTACTAGGACATAAACTGAGTCAAACTATTGTAACACCCCGAGAGTACACCCTGGATGCCATATGGTGCTTACAACCCCGAAGGACCACAAGCTAACCTATGAGCTGGTACCTGCTAAGAGCACTGAATAAAATAACGAAGACATGTGCGGAACTTAGTTGAAAAATTCCATAGGGTTTTAACAACTAAAAATCAATATTGAATTATAGTTTTAAAATGTCTGAAACATATTGTCAATACTGATAAAACGACTGATAATAATGACTAAAAACTGACTATCTGTTTATACTAGTCTAAAAGCCTCTAAGTTGCCTGACTGTGGAGTTGATGGGACAAGTCCCCAACTAACTCTGACTGACTACTGAACTGAACTGAAATAAACATAAATGGTCCTCAGAATATGAAGACTCACCACTGCTGCTGTTGCTGGTGCACTGGGATATATAGGTGCGGTCGGGAACCTAAGCATTTGAACCTATGATATGAGACATCATAGGGCAAGAAATGAGTATGCGATCAATACTTTTAATGTACTGGTATGATAAATGAGGTTAGGCTATATGCATGGCTCATAAGTATGAATAATAAATGACTGAATAAAAAATATGAAATAACTAATGTGTAGTATGCGAGGAAGCTATAAAATCTGAGAATGCATGACCAAGCATATGACATGATACTGGGGTAGTATGTAAACTAAAATACTAATACTAAGCAACTAATAACTGTATACCAGGGTCAAGCAAAGCCTGAAGACTGAACTCTGAACTGAATACTAGATTGAGACTGTGGGAGCTATAATCTAATCGACATGCCCTAATATGAGCTAATTGAGGTCCAACCCGTGAACTCAGTTGGAAGGATGTCAGTACCGTGCCACGGGTACTAACACTGTCTATGTGGATCCACTAAAGTGTTGTCCCGAAGGACTAAGGGTTACCCTCAACTGGCAGGTACCCTTATGAGATAGGTGCCAACCCTCAACTGGCAGGTTAATGTCTTAACTTACGCTGGCTATGTAGTTATAGAACGCAGGGATGGATACTAAGGGTCACACCCTCTACTAGCAGGTGAGCCCCCATCCCTGGGTTTGCTTGATGTTAAATCCTTCTTCTAACTGAACGACACTAGGTACTAGACTGAACTATGTTTACTTCTTATGGTAACTGATTGAAATGATAGGGCTCGTAACTATTCTAAAATTATTCTGCAGATATTGAAAACTGGGTAAGCAGCTAAATTTTGGGTATTCAAACCCCCATAACTTGATAGAAATAATATCAAGACCATACTAAAACTGTAAAGACATGATACGTAAGCATTTATTCAAGACTCATTCATGTAGGCATTTCATTAAACACTTGCAATTTATGTTTTAAGCTAAGCATGAGAATAGTTTTAAGGCTTGTAGCAATGCATGATTTCACTACTAAAATCACCAATTAAGGTTTAACTCAGCGAACAACACCATTCAAACGTGTAGGGTTTAATAACAACAACAATTACATGCAAACATGGTATAAAATCAAAATTCATGGAGATTCATGGTTAAAATCACAATAACTTGTAAAAATTAAAACTTTGAATTTGAAATTGGATTCTTGGACTCCATGGGTGAAAACGGGCCCAGGGTGAACATCTAACATGCCTTAAAGCTTTGATCTTGAAAGAGAATTAAATTTTCTTGAAGGTTCTTGAATGGTGATGCTTGGATTTTTATTCTTGGGAATGGAGGAGGGTTTTTACGTGAGTTGATTTGAGTAAGATGGGCAAATAATGCCCTTTTGGGTGTTATAATTCGTGCTTTAGACGTTTGGGGTTGAGGGGAAAGGACCAAAGTAACCCTTGACCTTTAAGAAGCTAAAACTATGAAGAAATATCCCCCGCGGTGCGACCCATAGTTGGGTTAAGCATCTCTCATGATATGACCCCTAGTTGGGTTGAATATCCATCGCGACGCGGGGCTATCACAATCCCTTACTGCCTCTCACAGAAAATGCCATAACTTTTTCACTCGGGTATCGAATTAAGGCAAAATTGATATCGTTAGAAAGCTAATTCGATTATCTACAATTTATGGAGGGGGGGAGGGGTATTAAACTGAAAAATTTCACATATTCATAAATTTATACTCGTTCAAATCTTACCCTTGGAAAATCAAACACTAAAACTTAGCCGATTCAAAAGCTCTTAACTCGCCTTGCTCTAAGTGACTCTTATGAACATGTTTTATACATCACCATCTCTCCTATAAATAGGCTAATAAACATGAGACATGCATTAAAATATGAATTACGGAATTAGAGGTTACCCACGCTGGAATAAAAACATGCGAGGTTTTACAACTAATAAGAAAAAACATGAATTAAACTCATCTTGAACATATGCAACTTCATATAATTGCAACTGTTCTTGTGCCGTATATTGAAAATACATTTCGGTATTATTTTTTTTAGATTTATATGACTATACAAATCAATACCTTGTTTGTGGCCATCAAGGTATTACCTTGATATCTGACATGCATCATGAAATATTTGAAAGTATATCCATGGAGCATAATTAGCAAGCTCTATTTTCCTATCATTACTACTATTTAAGGTACTTGAAGGTAAATTATCAGAGGACATTCGAAAGTGTCCGATTGAACAACCTACTCTGGGAAGCTATAACTGCTACTCAGGAGAAAAAATTCTTGTTATGATGGAGTTAGTAAAGGAGAAACACCTTCTATCATATGAATTATTGATGAATATAGACTTGAAAAATTGAACCTTGCATAAGAATGACGGTAAGAGACGGGACATGCTTACAACTGATAGCTCCAAGTCATTCAATGACATGTTGAAGTCTATAGGGGGCTATCAGTGACTGCACTAATCAAAATTTCTTATAATATGATTTTAGATCATTTTTTTTGGATATCAAAGCATGCAAAATAACTATTGATTGGCAAACAACAATAAATATCAAATTCTTTCAAAAAGTTAAGAATTACAAAAAAAGACATCGATGCATACTATTCACTATTATCTTTTGG
Organism: Capsicum pubescens; assembly: GCA_030864215.1. Taxonomy (NCBI): domain Eukaryota; kingdom Viridiplantae; phylum Streptophyta; class Magnoliopsida; order Solanales; family Solanaceae; genus Capsicum; species Capsicum pubescens. Next base: position 156,763,976 of record CM061548.1, read on the forward strand.
CAGATAACATATTTAAAGTCAGGATATTCAACTCCTACCATAAAAAAGATGGTAATAAGCAAATTGTTAATAAGACGCTAAGAACATGTACGAGTGATAAATGACAATCAAATCGCTTTTCATATTCTCATGCAATTAGGGTATTTGAGTTTGTTGTCAATCTTGTGTGGAATTATATGGCATTAAAATTCTCTGTGGTACGCTATGAACGGACTTACTCTAGGCAGTTGAATCTATTTGGTGATGAGGACTATTGGCCAGAAAGTCTGTTCTCCGTAATTACAAATAAAAAAATTATGCAAAATAAAGATCATGTCAATCACACGTACTCCTAATGAAATGAATGTTTCACAAAATAGTATTTCTCAAAAATGTTCAACTTGCAAAAAACTAGGACATTATAAGCGCTTGTCCATCGAAAGAGTGTAATGCTAATGCATATGGAGTAAGAAATATCTCCTACTAGTACTTCTAGGAGATGATGACAATTGTATGTCTTATTATGATTTGCTTTACATGTTATTATATTACATAGTTTTATGTTAATAATGGCGTAACTATTTTATTAGGAGATGAAATAATTAATTTTTATAAAATCAGAGTACAACAAAAAAACAAAATAAAAAATTACATATCTTCTTCTTCAGTTTCAAGAACTACATTGATTGTCTCTTCGTCGCTATAATCTAGACCCCAATTGAAACCAGTTTGTTGTTTTGACCCAACTAAATTCAGTTGATTTATACAATAATAGGACACTCCAAAATTTATTGTTTGCAGTAAATATTTTTGAAGGGCCTATTCATTCGTTTACTATTGGATATATCGGATAGGTAGAATTTCTATTTAGTCTTTAATTTTTGAGTAGTTTCAGTGCTCCTCTTCATCTGTTCTTTCATAGTTCAAATCATCTAATGCATGAAAGAGCTTCAATGTTTTTTTCATTTCTAATATTTTCTTATGCAGGTGTTTAATAACTTGTGCTTCATTCCTTTACATACATGTCTAAAAAGTTGTAGAAACTATCTGTGGGGCGGTTTAATCACATCATAGACATAACACGTCATAATCACACCATTTAGATTACAACTTAGACCACTGAAGTGTTTCAACCCACATAATAACATCTTTAATTTTAGAGGAGTATACTTCTCCGACAATAATGTGTCCAACTATTTATAAATCATGATAAATAAAAATAAATTTTTTTCTTGCGGACGAATGCGATCATATCATTTTTCTCGATAAATTGATGTAGCACCCAAATACCTTTGTAGCATTCTTTGAAATCCCCTCATGTTTGTTTTTTCTAATATCAAACTAGATTTTTATTCAAGCTTTATGATTTATTGTTGTAAAATAAAATATTTTCTTCATATTTGCAATGTGTTATTTATAATGCAAAGAAAAAAGGTAAGAAGTTCACACAAGTTGTGTTAATGTTGTCATAATAGGCGTACAAATTAGAAAGTGCATCTATTATGTGCGTTATGTAGCTTGTGGATGCAGAAGGTACCATCTGAAAGAGTTGTCAATCAAAGACGTTAGTCAATTAAAACAAACGTACAAACTAGAAAGCGCATATATTATGTGCTCTGTGTAGCTTGTAGGTGTGTGTAATATTATTTTCATATTTTTTATATATGAAATACATTTGAATTTATATTTTTTCAAATTTTATGTATTAAATTCACAATATTTAATCAAGTCTATGTATTAAATTGATAATATTTAGCTAAGATTATGTTTTAACCTCTTGTTACGTCACGTGATTTCATACCGTTCTTATTTATAAAACTAAATTTAAAAGATTAGTGTATTTATAAAAATATATTTACAAAGATGATAGATTTACAAAGAAGTATTTTACAATAAATAATAAATTTTAAGATTAAACAGATTGCATAATTACGTGTCACAAGTCCTATGTCGTATCGGCGTATATGGCCTAAGCCTGCCACGATAAGCATCGTCTCCATCACTGTGGTGCTTCCTCGTAATATCAGCAATCGGATCATCACTAACGTTTTTTACAATTGTTCTTACATGGAGGATTCTATAAAAAATAATTAGACATAAGTACATAATGTTAAGATTATAATAAATCATTTGATAATATTAGTTAGTACATGAAATGACATAATAATAACATGTATCTCCTTCATAACATCAATTGGTGCATAAGATGCCTCCGGAATAACAGAAAGTGATAAATCAGGAATCTAAAAAAATACAAGAAGAACAACTGTTAATCAATTATAAATACGATAAGTAATTTTACCTTTAGTGTTGTAATTATTGATCTGCATGTAAACGAGATGATCATTGACCGAATGAGAAGTACAAGGAGCCTCCGACTCAGATGTGTATTCGGAGATGGAACAAAGACTCAAGTAGGATATCTAAATGGTAATAAAATAAGAACTTATATTTGTTCTTGCTTTTAATCATTCTCTATAATTTTTTTATTTCACACCCAATATTCGGTGGTCCACATGACACATTTGAAGGAAATAAAGATTTCTCACGAGACATAAGAAACATAAATATGATCCCACACGACACACAATACAATATAACATAAAAAAAATATACCTGCTCCTCCATCATGTGATCGAGTTGATCTCGCATTAAGACTAAAGCATGGTGTGCCTCTGAAACGCGTCGAACTCCCCGCATTCATTTTCTATCATATGGTAGCACCGGCTCATCCTTAATAATCAACCCAATTGGCTCTTGCCTGAAGGGATGAATCCTCTCCCAAATTCATACATACTAATTACATCAAAATTATTTTTAAGTAAATAAATAACTAATCGACTTAAATTTAGATAATAAGAAATGTTATCTGAAGAAGAGGAACAAATCCTTCTAGCTAATTCGTACATATGGATATCCAACAAAGACACCTAAACAAGTATGCTAGAACAACGCTGCCTCAGCTATAATTCGCTATCCTATCAAGGTCCCTAAGTAAATACAAGTACCGCAAATTAAAAAGACTGCAAGATATATTTGTGAATAGAATTCTTCCCAAAAGCAATAACGTGTATAGTTGAGCGATGCTCTAAACCTTATCCTCTAGAGTCTCGACGGTAATGGGATGAAGAAGAAGTTACTGTCGAAGATAATTCAAAACTGTTACAATATAAATACAATCATGTCCCTTAATAGGCGCCACTTCAACCTCCAAGCCAGTGTAATCTCGTAACATCGTATGCCAATCTAAATTACGATCTATTTCATCAACATATACAACTGCATTTTTGTTAGTGCGTATTTCAAACAACACCTCAATATCCTATAGTGAGATAGTCACCACTCCAAAGGATAGATGAAAAGTGTGAGTCTCTGGCCTCCACCTCTTGGTCATAGCAGTTGCTAGTTTGTGGTCAAACTGAATCTTATCTATTCTGATAATGCCATATAACCACACTCTCGATATATAATATATGATGCGGTCGTGGGTGGGGGTTATAAAAATATCCCATGTCGACTCATCCTTCTGCGGAAAAACTGACTTCATAGGATGAATATTGCTCTACCATAAGTTCTCTGACCTGTGAAACCATTGTAATGTAAATAATGAAGCATCAGAGGGGCCTAGATGCAAAATGTGTGGAATAATGATTTATACACATAATATAAAATATTGATCAGACTGTGGAAAATAATAGATATCCAATGAAATAATTAAGCTATGCACAAATTCTTTTGTTATAAGATGAATGAAACAAAAGGAAATGAATTAGAATTTATTTGTCCTATTCCAACTCATTGAAAAGGTGCATCATCTTACTTGTTTTTTAGGACGCGCGTTGCGCGTGAACCCCTTATGAATATGCACTATAATTTTAAAATTAACATAAATTATATATAAAAAAGTTATTTAGATTAAATAACAAGTAATTAAAAATTTTCTTAAAATAAAAAATATTGAAACATATAAGAACTTAATTTTAACAAGAACTAACCAAACATAGTAAGAACCAAAGTTATTGACAATCTCCTAAAGAGAACATAGTATAAAGATTGGATAGATAAAAAAAATAAAAATAAAAACTTGACTCAGTTGCTGACAATTACCAAACAAAATACACCATAAAATAATCAAAGTGACAAATTTAGCAAGTACTCTTCAAATGTCGGAAAAATTATAACACCGCAAAAAAATACTAAAGTAACTCAAATTTAGCAAGAATGCACCAAATAAAGGAAGAATCAAAAGTTCATAAAGAAAGACCGAAACAACTCAAATTTGACTAGATGGAAAGAACTAATCGAATTTTGCAAGAACCAAAACTTCACAAAGAAAGACCAAAACAACTTAAATTTGACAAGAACTAATCAAACATAGCAAGAATCAAACATAGTCATAATAGAATTATATGCCAATAAGATAAAATATAACATAACATTTTTAATTATATTAAATCGAACTTGCAAAGAAAAATCACTTTTCGTGATGTAGAAACGATGACAGAAGAGATAAAGATTCATTCAAGTATGTCTAATTAAATTAAATTTTGCTAAAGTAACTTTTCTATGCATATTCAAATTTGCTAAAGATTCAATCTAACATAACTTTTCTATACATTCTCAAATTTGCTAAAATAAATACTACAATAAATATAATTAAAAATTTTAAAATAAATAATTTATCACATATACACCAAGTTCAACTGATCAAATAAAAAAATAAAATTTACTTAATACGGCAAGGGATTTGGTTTAATTCGAATCTCCTACGCATTGATTCATAATCATTATTGTTGGACCTCTTCAGTTCATAAGTATTTTGTGAACCAACCTAGAACGTTAATGAAGGAGGAGAAAAGGAGCCTTTGAACTAATGTTATCCTTTTACTTTCTTATTATACAGATTTTAAAATAATCTTTCATTTGACGTATTAGTAATAATCACAATAAATAATTATAGGAGAATCAATGATAAAACTTCAATTTTATTTCACTTAAAATAGAAAATCAAAATCCTCTATTAAGTCGACATAATTGGTGTTGACATGAACTATCAAAAACATTATTTTTGACTTACAGTTTCTAATTTTGAAAAGGTGGAGATTCATAGAATTCAATCAAATAGGCATAATTTTAAAGAAATAAAGAAAATAAAGGTTAATAACATAGGTTAAAATAAAGAAAGAAGAATATTTATTGTTTGAAATTGAGGAGAAATTGAAAATTTTAAAAATCGAGGGGACATAAATCACTCAATTTTACTCTAACGAATTAGAGCATGATAATTGCGACTTAGTAATATTTCTCTGTTTCATTTTCATTATCGTGTAAACATCTTTATTGTCGTGAAATTTATAGCTAATCTTACTGTTTTTAAATCTTAATATTTGAAGAACATCATTTCCCTACAACCATAATGATAAATCAATCCTTACTAACTCAATATCATTTTTAAAATTCTACCGGGTTGAACCAGACATAATTACACTGTTTAAAGACTAACACTGATTGAGATGAATAATAAAAATATTAGAGTTGAACATTTCTTCTTGAACTTGGAAAATCATGAGTCGAAACATCTGTCTTCTGCTTTATTTTTTAAAAAAATAGGTGAAAATGATAGATACTTAGAAAAGCATATTATAACATACCAACAAAACATCCTAAAAAACATTTAGTCCTGGAGCTAAACCCACATAATAAATACAAATTTAACTGCTCCACCACCCCTTAACCCAAATCAAAAGAGATTTTTCTTCCTAAATTAAAGCAAAAACACAAAAATAAGTTGATCCTGAATAATAAGACCATAAGCTTGGCATGTAGGACCAATGAACCAATAATTTTTTAAAAAAATTTTAAAAACTACCTCAACTTGAACCGCAATAATTTCTCAATTTTCAAGCACCGAACTACAATCACGTAGGATCAATGATTGAAAATCGACTAAAATTTATGTTGAAGGGACCAAATGTGAAAAATCAAAGTACAAAATTTGTAAGATTTTGTTATTTTTTAAGGAAAATATGATAAAGCAAAATTGGGGGATAGGACCGCAATAGGAAAAGGCAAGAGGTTTTTATATTATATAGATAACTTATGAGCTTTATAAAAATAAAAATATAATTCACATCTTATGTGAGTTCTATAAAATAAAATAGATGATTCACATATTATGTGATTTTTGTAAAATTAAAAAAGGACAACTTACATTTTTTGTGAGCTTTATACTTTATGTAAAAGTTGACATCGTTGCCAATTTTTCGTTAAAAGAAATGAATAAAACTCACAAAATATGTGAATTTAACCTATTTTGATATCATTTTAAATATATGATATATGTTGGTATTTTAAATAGATGGAGGGTCCATTTTGATTGCGGGTTTCCAAATTGATAACTCCCAGCTGCTGTCAAATGTTTGTATATTTACTCCCCCAGCTCATCTTTATTTGTTCAATCTACTCTCTGTTTTCACTTTTATTTGTTATATTTTTGATATATTTTCTTCATTTTCTTTTACTTGTCACTTATTTCTTAATTAAATTATCATTTTTACTTGTTATTTTTGACATATAAAAAAAAAGATAATCTTTTTTTCTATTTTACCCTTAGCATTAATTGCTAATTCTCCAACAAAAATATTATGGTAAAATAACTATGTTAATAATTATTTCTTTAATGATTGTGTCAAGTCCAAACGTGACAAGTAAAAATGCATAAAGAGAGTATTTATTAAAAAAATAGTTATTGATATAATTATTTTATTATACTATTCCTATTAATTGATATTTAGAGTATTGTATCTTGAAAATAGTTTGGGAATAATTAATTAACGCTAAGGGTAAAAACAAGAAAAATCTTTTATCTTTCTTGATTTGTCAAAAGTGATAAGAAAAATAGAAATTCATTTTAGAAATAAGTGACAAGTAAAAGTAAATAGAAAAAGTATTAAATTATCTGTCAAATTTTACTTGTCAAATTTAAAAAACAAATTAAAAAAAATGTACCATTTCATGTCAATTTATTCTTACTATTAAATATTATTCCTTAATACAAGTGATATAATAAAATTACTCTTTTATTTATTATTTTTATGGAAAAAGATAAATAAAAAATAAACAAGTAAAAGTGGGATAGACGAAGAAATTCCATCATCACAAACTTGCAAATTACTCCCATAATTCTCCTTAATTTATCAAATTTGGACATCAGCAAAAGTTCACCGTCCAAGCTACTCCATCGCGCCAATCGAACAAGTTTCCGCAATGCCAGCAATAAACTAGGGCAAATGAACATCCTAAAAAATTCAAGGGCACCCAACTATTTTAAGGACTCGTTTGGTCACTGATTTTTCAAGTAATTTTTGAATAAAAACTTGGTAAATAATATTTGGTCATACAATTTATTATTATTTGGAAAATATTTTTGACAAATATTTCAAATTTCTAAATAGTAGAAAAATTAGTATTTGAGCCAATTTCTATTTTTTTTGTGAACTTTTGAAAGTGAAATATGCAAACAACATTAATCCTGACAGTTTGAAACTTAATTACAGAAAATTTCAACATTTTACATAATTATTAAAATTTTCAATTTTAGATCCGTCGAGATACTTGATGAAATCTTGGTACATCCAAGGAAGATACATGTTTTCCTTTGTAAAGATACATCATTAGCTCTCAATATATATTTTTGATTTTGGGTCTGTCTAGATACATAGTACATCCAAGGAAGATACATGTTTTTCTTTGTAAAGATACATAATTAGCTCTGGATACATTTTTTTGACTTTGGGTCTGTCAAGATACATAATTAGCTCCCGATACATCCAACGAAGATACATAATTAGTTGAGATTTTTGTAATCACTTTATAAGTGTGGGAATTTGTGTAAATATGGTAAATTAAAGTATATGTTTATGTTATTTTTCCAAATATGTTTCTCAAATAATATAATTAAACACACGGTGAAACTTCACCAAAAAATAACTTACCAAAAAAATTTGAAAATCTATGGCCAAATGCTTAGCTAAATTTGAATCTATTTGTAATAGATTTGAGTGTTGAATTATGTATTAACCTATTAAAATTCGAAGCATTGTTTTTGAGAAAAATTATTCAGTTGTACTTCAAACACACATGATTAAAATTTCAATTCACTATCTTTTTAATAAACTAGACATTTAATAAATAAAAAGAGAGTTTATAACCTTCCTGCTAAGTTAGTCGGGATTCAAAACAAAAGTATTGAGGACATCTCCATTAAGGTTTGGATTACAAAGTTTAATCCTCCTTTCAAGAAAAAAGTTTAATCCTCCTATACAAAAAAAGTTTTGTAATATCTGTCCAAACTGCACTAGTAGCACACATGGATGGAACTTCAAAAAGTCTTGTAGCTTCAAAATCTGTAGACTTCTCCCTCTTTTTTGTCATGGTATTTACGACCCCATTTTGATCCCAAAAGCAGTGTGTCACTCCTGGGCATCCTAGTTTTCTTAGTCTTGACCTGCAATAATCAATTAAGACATTATAGTGTAAGTTTCCATCATTTAATATAGTGATAACTTTTGAGAAGTCAATATTAATTTCGATAAGAAGGAGATTTTTTCTTTCACCAGTTTCAACCGATCATTGAGCACCGAGAGTTCCATGTGATTGTTAGTGGTTTGGTGGAAGCTCTTATAAGAAACCAACATCCAACCTCCACTTCGTTTTCTAATAACTCCTCCAATGCCTCATTTCCCAGGGTTCCCTATAGAGCCACCCGTATTAAGATTATAACCCTCTGTATTAGGAAGGTTCTATTTGATATTGATGGTTCTAAAGTTTGAATTGTGGTTATCTCTTTTTTATCAAGTGTTTAAATTCAACTGACTTAGCATAGGCTTGACTAAAGATGGGGTTGTCTTTCTTTTTATTAAAGATATTATTGTTTCTATTTTTACAGATGGTCCACAAAAAAAAGGGGATAATATCGTGCCATTACATGATATTGTCATAATCAGCGTTGTTGATACTTCTCTAGGTCATGGCTTAATTGGTAAGGTAGAAACTAGACAAGGCAGGGGCTGGAAAAGTAGAGCTTTTGTTCAGAAAGGTATTCCAGGAATCTTGGATGATATGACGTTCAAAGAAAATATGGGTTATGTCTTCAAAAATATGGTTACACACATAATAGTTTGAGTTTAAATTGATACCCATTCTTGAAAGAGTAAGGTTGGCAAAAAGCCTGCCATGTTGAGTGAGCCAAAGAAAGGTTTTGATTTTAAGAGGAATATTGGCTTTCCAAATTAAGAAGAAAGAGCCAGAGTGAGTGTTATGGTTCACTTTGAGTTTGTTGGCTATAAAGTTATAGGTGTTACTACTAGAAAAGAGACCATTTACACTAAGTCTCTAAATTAGATGGTCTTTAGAGTCTTTGGGATTGGGGGTAAAAGAGCATTTGATGATTTCAATGAGGTCCAAGGGGATTTCCAAGGGCAGGTCTCTAAGGTTCCATTCATCATTGTTACAAACTTTAGATAACTTTGTATTCTTATGAAATGGAGGAAGAGGACCTTAGATGAGGTTTTGAAGGGGTTACTAATGAGTAATCCATCTAACCGACCAAAAGTTGATACTCTCATCTTCGTGGGAAATCCATAATGATGCCTCTTTATAGATATCCCAACCCTGATAGATATTTTTTCAAGTTTTGGAGGAATTTCTATTGAAGGTCATAAACTGATGGATTTATTTATTTTTCAGCAGTCTAGCCCATAGATTATTAGGATTCTTGTATAATCTCCATGTTAGTCTAGTTAGCATGATGGTATTCCTAAGAGAAGATTTTTGGAAACCAAGATCCCCATATCTTGTAGGGGAAATTAGGGAATCCCAGTTAAGAAGGTTTATCTTTTTTTTTCCACAGTGAATCCCCAGATAAAGTTTCTTCGAGTTCTATAAATTAAATAATGAATTTAGTTGGGAGGGGAGTTGTACTACATTACATGAGTAGGAATGTTGTCGAGAGAAGATTTAGCCATGGTAGTTCTACCAGCCATATTGAGGAAATTTATTTTCCAACCTGCCAACTTAGAGTAAATGTTGTCCACAATGAATTAGAAGTCCATATCACAAGCTTTATTGGGAAAATAGGGAAACCCAAGGTATTTTCTGTAAGACTCCGCAAAATCTTAAGCTTAATTCAGTCTATTTATAATTGTTAAGGGGGGGTCCCATACTTAGAAGGTTCTAACTAAGTTCCCAGACTTAGCCTATTATTGTCCTTCGAAAATTGACAATCTCATTTCTCCACCTTAACGTCCTTTAATGGTCTGTATTTTTGTTAATTCATGATCAGAGAGGTCCATAGGTAGTCCCGAACAAGTTTTGGATTTTTCAAACCACGTTTAGACCATATTTGGAAGCCCAAAATAGTCGACCAACGCGATCTTGGCACACCGCGTCGCCAATTGCGTTGGTTGATAATTGTTACAGGTTACCAGGGTCAAAGTACTGAGACTCGATGTGATGATGGCATGACGCGTCGACTATCGCATCGATGCCATCGACGCGCCGCATCGATAATAGCATCGATGCACAATTTCAGTCATTAAATATCCTCATTTTTAAGGGAAAAAGGGTCAATTTCCCACCTCTATATAAGTCTAAAACATGGGATTTAGCCCCAATTCAACCAAAATATAGTGTCTCTCTCAATTTTCTCTCAAGAACAAGTTAAGGTTTTCAATTAAGGATTCAAATTCAATACTCAAATTCAAGAATCTCTCCGTCAATCTTCATATAATCAAGAACTAAGATATGCGTAGTATTCATTCATGGATTCCTTTCGTCTATGAAGCCCAAGAATCAAGTTTTAAACTATGAATTCAGATATTCATGTTATGGGTTGATTATGTTCATGTGGTTGTTGTTGTACGATTTCCCAAGTTGAAATCTTTATTTGTTTTATGAAACTATGTTAGTATGAATTTTGAAAACTATGAACTTAGTTGGTTATGGTGTGTTAATTTGATAATTTTTCCTATGACCTAAGTGGTGCATGTAAGGTGTTTGATAAAATGCCTAAGAGAATAGAAATTATGCATTATAGCTTAATAGTGACCCAAACGATAAATACAAGTTTTACCCTTATGTTTAAATGACTCCCATGCTATTGATGTGCATTGTAGATGGTTGTTGGAATGCTCATAATTTTAGAGTATGAAATTATGACAATGAGTATATGCAATACTACCATGAACAAGATTATGATAACCATGTTCTTCATGAAATCCCCAACTTATTGTTTGATGAATTGTTGATATTGGTCATGTGTTCAAGAAGTGTCAAGTCTTTTCAGTTTCATGCTATCGAGTCTTGGGGGTACTTGTACCCAAAAATTTAGCTGTGTGCCTAGAGCTAGTGTCATTTTCCCACGATACTCACAGTCAAGCCATGATCAGTAGAACTCAGTCAGTCATATGACTCAGGAAAATCCAGTAAATTCAGTATCAGTTCAGTAATCACAGTACTCTCAGTCAGTCATCAGATCTCAATAGTATTTCGTCAGTTAACGGAACTCAATGAACTTCGTACAGTTCAATTCAGTTAATCATGTTCAGTGTCTATTCAGATGGGAGTAGGATTCATCACCGAGTGAACCCAAGGATGGGGAACACACACTGCCAGATGAGGGTGTGATTCTTAGAAACAATCCTTCCATTCCAGAACTATGTAGCCATCATAGGCTGAGACCTCAACACTGTCAGTTGAGGATTGATGAGGTGGATTAACACTTTCAGATAAGGGTCCCACCGTTCTCTTTTAGGGATACTGCCAGATGAGGGTCACTCACAGCTTGTCCTTACCAGTGGCGCGGTATTGACACCGTTCTAATTTGGGTTATAGATTGGACCCCCACTCAGCTATAATAGTTTATTAGGGGCATATCGGTTAAATGACTACTTTACACAGTCTCAGTTTCGGATCCAGTCTCAGTAATAGAACTCATTTCAGTTCTACAGTTTCAGGACTGTCAGTACAGTCGCTCAGCTTAGTACGAAACTCAGCTAGTTCCATAAGAACCAGGACTATCAGATATAGTCACCTAGTAATAGTATATTAATTATACGAAAATCATGTTACCAGTATTCATATTTCAGGACTGTCAGAAACAGTCAATCAGACCAATGTTTCATAATTAGAACTGTCAAAAATAGTTAGTCTTTTATCTGTAATATAACAACAGTCCCTCTGTATTCAGTAGACTCAGTTATTCAACCTAGTAAACTCAGATGTTAGCAACTCAGTACTCAGACCTCAGTACCCAGTGACAGTATGATCTCAGTTACAATTTGCATATTCTTTCATGTATTCTCACATTCATGTTATTCGATCAGTTAGTATTTTTCATGCATATGAACCCCATGCATTCATCCTACCTCACTTGCATACCAGTCCATTCAATCGTACTGACGTATTTGCGCTATGGTGTTTTATATCATAGGTTTAGAAGCACGAGCTCTCGAGCATTCTTAGTAGATCAGACGTTCAACAGCCGGAATAACAGTGAGTCCTTATAATTCGAAGATAGAATGGTTATTTTATTACTTTATTATTTTAGTAGTTCAGAGTTAGTTGGGGACATGTCCCATCAACTTCATAATTTTCAGACAGTTTAGAGGCTTTTAGACTACAACATATTTCGGACAGTTTATTTTAGTTTTGGGTATTGTTATACCCCACTACAGACATTGTTTTATACTCAGTACTAGTTTAGTCTTGAACCTTGTGGCCTTACAGCTTATATTTTGCATATTTATAGTATATTATTCAGTGCTCAATTACAGATATCAGTCATGAGTTAACTTGTGGTCCTTTAGGGTCATGAGCACCGTGTAGCATTTTGGGTGTCAGATTCAAAGCGTTACAAACTTGGTATCAGAGCGTAAGGTTCAATAGTTTCCTCAAAGGTCTAAAAAGCCACATCTAGTCTAGTCTTGTGCATGGGTGAGTTGTGCACCACACTTATGGACAGGAGGCTATGAGATGTTTTAGAAATAATTTCCCCTCTTTTAGTATTCATGTCATCCCAGTGAGCATGAGCTCAAATTTAACTCCCAGTCTAATTCGATCTCTCTTTTATTACAGAACATGTCTCCCAAAAGTACTAACGAAAGGAAAATCGAGAATCAGTCGGCACCTCCACCTATTCAGGCAGATTCCCTGGGCGAGCATGTCTTTCATAGTGAATTCAGAATCGACTCTCTTACTTTATCTTATTCAGTATTAGCTCAGAGCAATCAACAGGTTGTTGTCCTACCCAGGCATATTATTCATGCCCAGCATCTTGAGGTAGGAATTCATAGAAAGAAAGAAAGAAAGAAAAAAAGAAAGAAAAAGAGAAAATAAGAGAGCGAGAACAGGTAATCTCAATTTCGCTCAGCCTAAGTCAGAAGGTGGTAACTGTTATCAGTTCCACCCAAAGTCTTTGATTCCAGTTCCTCTCTCAGCAGTGTTTTGGTCCCTAAATTCAGAGATAGAGTGCCAGGTCTTAAACCTCAGGGCGGTGTTAACAGTGCCTGAACCCATCCCTTTTGTTAGACTTGTGGCAAATATCATAAGGGTATATGTAGAGCCGACAGTAATGTGTGTTATGGGTGTGGTGAGTCAGGTTACATAGTTTGATACTATCCTAAGACTGGTCTACGAAGCCAGCATAACCATTTCTCAGCTTACTCCGGTCTCCTGAATCAGCAGGGTGCCACCTTCAGTGCCACTAGTGGGCAATTCCCAAATAGACTATATGATCTTCAGTCCCAACAAGATCAGGAAAATTCTCCTGATGTGGTTACTGGTACGTTACTGATCTTTCACTTGTATGTTTATGCTTTGCTAGATCCAGGAGCCTCTTTGTCTTTTGTTACTCCTTATATAGAAGTTGATTTCAGAGTCAGTCCCAAAAGTCTAGTCGAACCCTTCACAGTATCTACCCCAGTGGGTAAAACTATCATAGCCTGATGGGTATACAGGAACTGTCCAATTATGGTATCTCAGAAAGTCACTTAGAGATGACTGATTTTGATGTTATTTTCGGCATGGATTGGCTTCATTCCTGCTATGCCACAGACGACTGTAGAAACAGAATTGTCCAGTTTCAGTTTCTAAATGAACCTGTCCTAGAGTGGAGAGGTATTACTTCAGTTTTCAAAGGTTAGCTTATTTCGTACCTTCGGGCATGGAAAATAATATCTAATGGATATGTTTATCATCTTGTTTGAGTTAAGGACTCTAGTTTCGAAACTCACAGTTTCGAATTAATCCCAGTAGTGAATGAATATTCAGATGTTTTTTTTCGAAGGTCTTCCAGGAATTCCTCGCGAAAGGGAAATAGACTTCGGCATAGACCTTCTTCCAGATATTCAACCTATATCTATTCCATAATATAGAATGGAACCAGCAGAGCTTAGATAATTGAAAGAACAATTGAAGTATCTCCTAGTTAAGGGATTCATTAGACCTAGTATGTCCCTATAGGGTGCACCAGTCTTATTCGTGCGCAAGAAAAATGGTCCTCTTAAAATGTGTATAGACTACCGTCAGCTCAACAAGGTCACAGTCAATAAAAAGTATCCACTTCCCGAAGTTGATGACTTGTTAGATTAACTTTAGGGTGCCAGCTATTTCTCTAAGATTGACCTCAGATCAGGCTATCAGCAGCTCAGACTCAGAGAATGTGACATTCCAAAGAAGGCTGTCAGAACTCGGTATGACCACTTCAAATTCTTAGTCATGTCCTTTGGTCTTACCCACGCACCCGCAACCTTCATGGACTTGATGAACCGAGTGTTTAACCAGTACTTGGACACGTTCATCATAGTATTGATAGATGACATTCTTGTCTATTCCCGCAGTGAGTGTGATCCTGCAGACCATCTCAGAATATCAAAACCCATCAGCTGTCATGATATCTATTCTTGTCCTACATGTCAGCTCTATGACCATCGCTCATATTCATTCACATTAGTGAAAACTTATGTATGCTCCCAATTCCTAGGATAAGGAATTCTAGTTCACCCAGTGTTACGAATCATGTCCCATGAGTACAGAAACTTTAGACTCAGATCATGAGCTCATGACTCATACACTCATGTCATGGTTCACAGTATTCCCATCTCACATGACACATGCTCCACTCCTTGTGATCAGTCCAACTCAGATTTATGTCACGAATACCCTTAATTAAGATCCCTCGGTGAATCCATGGTGTCGATGTTCTATCCCTAAGCCTTAGTTACCGCGCAGTAATCTATATTTAGTAAAGGACTTAGGTAATCCTACAGGACCATGGCGTTCAGTTATCAGTTACTTAGCCATCAGAATTCAGTACTCCCGTACTGTTCTAAGCCTCAGATATAGAAAACCAGCATTCAGTCTTAGTTACAGTCTTAGTTACAGTTACAAACATTAGTCCTTCAGTTAATCAGATAAGTTAGTATATTTATGCATTCGTGCTCAGCACCCACGGGAATCTTTTCAGTAGTCTCAGTTGCAGTGCATAAGGCTTAGTCACTTTATCTTAGATGATGTTTCATAGGCCTTGTCTCCTAATACAAGAAACCTAGCCATGTAGCGATCTCCTATTCTGATGTCCTGCTCTGGCCAGACCAAGATTCGCTTTCTCCCTACCGTCACTAGAACTCTATAGAAAAAATGTCATAGAAATGCTTCAGTCAAGTATAAGTTTTCAGCATGAGTTAGTCTGTAAAGCTGGTAAGTTAGTTTAGTAGTCAGACGGACAAGTTCGGATGGTGTGATTTCCCTATCTTTCTATCTAATCGCACTATTCAGAATCTCATGAATGTGATCATTCTAAGATGGACCAACTAGGTAGTGCCGTGTTCAACTTGGTTCATGTATCATGCCTTAGTTTCAAATTCCAGGTATTCAGTCACGATTCAATTCATAGGTGCCTCGTGCATCGCCTCAGTTTTTCTCAATATCTCAACCAAGTCAGTTCAGTATTCTTCAAGGGATATAATGTCCCAAGGGGGAGATATACAATAATTCCCCGAACATCCATGACTTAAACATGTCACTCTCTCTTCTCGTAATGAGTCTAATTTCGGATAAGGAATACTCGTAAGTTGTCCCTCAAAACTTTCACCTCAGCCGTAAGCGACGTATTCAAGGTGCTCCGTTCAGATCACGATATCCAGCTCGAGTGTCACATTCTAGACTCAGTTACATTCTCATGTTTCTGCTCATGCATACTTAGTAATTAATCTCAGACTCACTAGCATTTTTTTCAGTTTAAGGTAACAGTCTTCCTTGAACTCATTCAGTTTCATGTTCAGGTTTCAGTTACAAACTTGGTATTCAGTTCTATGTTCAAATTCCCATCAAAAGCTTGGTATCAAATACCATTGCATATTCAGTCATGAATTCATGTGTCAGTTCAGTCATATAATCATGCATCATATGTGCATTCTCATTGTGAGAAGCTCAGCTTATCAGAAATCTCGATCAAGCATTCATAATCCAGTACTCATGCATCAAATATGCATGTTCAGTATGATACATTCAGTTTATCAGTCATGTCAGTTGTGTAATCATGTTTCAATTATTCATGTACTATATGTACTTTAATCTATCATTTTTCCTCTCTCAGTTTGTCGCATTCGAGGATGAATGTTCCCAAGGGGGAGATATTGTAGGACCATGCAAAATCCTAATCTTAATTCAGTCCATTTATGCTTGTTAGGGGGAGGGGTCCCATAATTAGAAGGTTCTAACTAAGTTCCCAAACTTAGCCTATTATTGGCCTTCAAAAGTTGGCAATTTCATTTTGCCGCCTTAACGTCCTTTAATGGTCTGTAATTTTGTTAATTCATGATCAGAAAGGTCCATAGGTGGTCACGAAAAAGTTTTAGATTTTTTGGACCACGTTTGGAAGCCCAAAACAGTGGACCAATGCGATCTTGGCACGCCGCATTGCCAATCGTGTTGGTTGATAATTATCGTATCTTTACGGGGTTAAAGTATTAAAACTCAATGCGATGATGGCATGATGCATCGACTATCGCGTTGATGGCAACGATGCACTGCGTCGATAATAGTGTCGATGCCCAGTTTCAGTCATTAAATATCTGTATTTTTACGGGCAAAAGGGTCAATTTACCACCCCTATATAAGTCTAAAACACGGTATTTAGCTCCAATTCAACCAAAATATAGTGTCACTCTCAAGTTTCTCTCAAGAACAAGTTAGGGTTTTCAATTAAGGATTCAAATTCAAGAATCTCTCCATCAATCTTCGTATAATTAAGAACTAAGATATGTGTAGTGTTCATTCATGGATTCCTTTCGTCCATGAAGCCCAAGAATCATGTTTTAAACTATGAATTCTAATATTCATGCTATGGGTTTATTATGTTCATGTGGTTGTTGTTGTACGATTTCCCAAGTTGGAATCTTTATTTGTTTTATGAAACTATGTTAGCATGCAAGTTGAAAACTATGAACTTAGTTGGTTATGGTGTGTTAATTTGATGATTTTTCCTATGCCCTAATTGGTGGATGTAAGGTGTTTGATAAAATGCCTAAGAGAATAGAAATTATGCATTATAGCTTAATTGTGATCCAAACGATAAATACATGTTTTACCCTTATGTTTAAATGAATCCCATGCTATTGATGTGCATTGTAGATGGTTGTTGGAATGCTCATGATTTTAGAGTATGAAATTATGACATTGAGTATATGCAATACTACCATGTACAAGATTATGATAGCCATGTGCTTCATGAAATCCCCAACTTATTATATGATGAATTGTTGATATTGGTCATGTGTTCAAGAAGTGTCAAGTCTTTTCAGTTTCATGCTATCGAGTCTTGGGGGTACTTGTACCCGATAATTTAGCTGTGTGCCTAGAGACAGTGTCAATTTCCCACGATACTCATAGTCAATCCATGATCAGTAAAACTCAATCAGTCATGTGACTCAGGAAAATCTAGTAAATTTAGTATCAGTCCAGTAATCTCAGTACTCTCAGTCAGTCATCAGATCTCAGTAGTATTTTGTCAGTCAACGAAATTCAATGAACTCAGTCCAGTTCATTTCAGTTAATCATGTTTAGTATCTATTCAGATGGGAGTAGGATTCAACACCGAGTGAATCCAAGGATGGGGAACACACACTGCCAGATGAGGGTGTGATTCTTAGAAGCAATCCTTACATTCTAGAACTATGTAGCTAGCATAGGTTGAGACATCAACACTGTAAGTTGAGGATTGATGAGGTGGATTAACACTTTCAGATGAGGGTCCCACCGTTCTCTTTTTGGTATACTCCCAGATGAGGGTCACTCACAGCTTGTTCTTACCAGTGGCGTGGTATTGACACCCTTCTAATTGGGGTTATAGTTTGGACCCCAACTCATCTATAATAGCTTATTAGGGGTATGTCGGATAAATGACTACTTTCCACAGTCTCAGTTTTAGATCTAGTCTCAGTAATAGAACTCAGTTCAGTTCTACAATTTTAGAACTGTCAGATACAGTCGCTCAACTCAGTACGAAACTCAGCTAGTTCTATCAGAACTAGGACTGTTAGATATAGTCACCCAGTAATAGTATATTAATTATGCGAAAATCATGTTACAAGTATTCAGATTTCAGGACTGTCAGATACAGTTAATCAGACTAGTTCTTCTTAATCATACCTATCAAAAACAGTTAGTCCTTTATCTGTATATAACATCAGTCCCTCTGTATTTAGTAGACTCAATTAACCGTACCAGTAAACTCAGATGTCAGCAATTCAATACTTAGAACTCAGTACCCAGTGGCAGTATGATCTCAGTTATAGTTTACATATTCTTGCATGTATTCTCACGTTCATATTATTTGGTCAGTTAATATTGTTCATGCATATGAACCCCATGTATTCAGCCTACCTCACTTGCATACCAGTACATTCAATCGTACTGATGCATATGCACTATGGTGTTTTATACCACAGGTTTAGAAGCACGATCTCCCGAGCATCCTTAGTAGATCAGACGTTCTGCAATCGGACTAACAGTAAGTCCTCATCATTCGAGGATATCATGTTTATTTTATTACTTTATTATTTCAGTAGTTTAGAGTTAGTTGGGGACATTTCCCATTAACTCCACAGTTTTTAGATAGTTTAAAGGCTTTCAGACTACAACATGTTTCAGACAGTTTATTTCAGTTTTGGGTATTGTTATACCCCACTACAGTTATTGTTTTATACTTAGTACTAGTTTAGTTTTGAACCTTATGGCCTTACAACTTATATTTTGCATATTTACAGTAAATTATTCAGTGCTCAGTTACAGATATCAATCATGGGTTAGCTTGTGGTCCTTTGGGGTCATGAGCACCGTGTAGTGTTTCAAGTGTCAGATTCGGGGCGTTACATTTTCCAAATGAGTATTGGCATGGATAATATTGACAAGAATATTTTTATCCTCCTGCTTACATTGATGAAATAAGATTACTTTGGATTTAAAGTTGTTTATTTTTTGACCAAAGTGAAAACTGAAGCTATTGAGGTTTTTCTTAATAGTATTGCATTTTTTCTTATTGGCCACTTCAAAAAGAGTTAAATCATCAACAATAAAGAGGTGGGAGATTTTTGTACCTTTGGTGATGATGGATGGAATTCCAATTTAGTATGTCCATCTCATGATCAATCTTTCTAGAGGAGCTTTATGCATATGATAAAAAAGGATCTCATTATCTGATTCCTCTTGAGGGTTTGAAGAAGATATTTTTTTCTATATTAACTAGAATGGATATAGAGGAGGAAGATATGCAAAATATTATAAGGATACTAATTCTAGAAGAGATGTTAAGGAAGTGTATGGCTTTCCCGATAGGGGATCATTAAATTCTATCAAAGTACTTCTCAAGATTAGTTTTGAGAATTATGTTAGCCTTTTACCCTTTTATTTTCTTGAAATGGGAGATGACTTCTTGCACAATAATGTTATTATCAAAAGTTCTTCTGTTGGGAAGAAAGCTAGCCTGACTTTGACTGATATTCTTGGCAAGGAAGGGTTTAAGTCTTCTAACAATTATCTTATTGACAATCTTGTATTGTGTATTGAAGAGACCAATGGGCCTAAAATTTCTGAGATTAATAGCATTCAAACATTTAGAAATAAAGAAGAGGTAGGTGGAGATGACCTTTTCTTTTAAGGTAGTGGAGGCAAAGGTATTAGTACGGAACTTAATGGTAATAGGCCCTATAATGTCCCAATATTTTTTGTACATTAAAGGGTGTATTCCATTAGGGACAAGGGCTTTATATGTATTAAAAGATAAGGTAACTCTTTTAAACTTTTTCAGGGTAGGAATACTGTCAAGAAGAGGGTGATATTTCACTTTAATAGGCCCCTGAGAAGAGGGGTTGCATTGATATTTAAGGGAGAAAATAAATGGTTAGAGGAAAAGATATTGGAGTAAAATTTTAAGATACTGATCTTAATTTCTTCAATGGTGTATCTCCAATTGCCATGTCATCTTTCAGGACATTGATTCTATTTCTCTTTTTTGTTGTTGAAAGTGGAGGTATGAAATAGTATAGTATTATAATCACCTTTGCTAGCCAGTTAATTCTTGATTTTGATTTCCAAAATTCTTATTCTTTCTTAAGGATTCCACTAATTCCTTTTGTAAGGATTTCTTCTAGGTCATGGAGGAAGAGACTATGGGGATAGTTGGGAGAAATCGAATGCCAGTAACTCTGTCTAAGATGTGCTTTTTTTTATGATGCAATTACCAAAGACCTCTTTGTTTCAAACCCTTATAAGGGTCTTAAACTGAGAAATGACCCTAGTCAAGAGAAGGTTATTCACAAAGGAACTTTTACAATATCAATGAATCTAAGATGGGAGAACCACATGGTCTCTATTTTGAAGGGTTTCTGGA
The DNA here is from genome assembly GCA_030864215.1 of Capsicum pubescens. Taxonomy (NCBI): domain Eukaryota; kingdom Viridiplantae; phylum Streptophyta; class Magnoliopsida; order Solanales; family Solanaceae; genus Capsicum; species Capsicum pubescens. The sequence goes on from CM061548.1 coordinate 156,784,902, forward strand.
GGAGAATGGGGATCTCTCCAAGTTAATCAAAAGAGAGATTGATCATAGTGGGTTCTAGAAATATGGGAGACAATGTCTTCAGGGAACAAGTTAATCCAAGAGTTATTTGCTAAAAACCTATCAAGTCTTTCTAGAATTAGGTCACTCATATTTCTATACCTTTTGTTGGTACAGGTGTACTTGCTACCTATAAATAATAAGTCCACTAGTACACAGAGGTTAATATAATCCCAAGAACAAGAGGCTCTATTATTATTAATACGGTTCCTGCCAAATTTTTCAGAGGCTTTAAGAATTTCAATAAAGTCTCCCCCTATGAGCCAAGGGTCATGGGGAGAATTTTTAATGTCGTTGGCAAAGATAATATGGTTATACCAAAGAATTTTTCTATCCTCAAAGATGTTTCTATCATAAATAGCACTAAAGAACTAATAAGAGAAATGGTTGTTCACCTTAACAGGATCATGAATTCATTGAGAGTAAATGACAATGTCATGGATGTCTAGGTTAGCATTATCCCATATGATAAAAATACCACCTGAGCTTTTAGTTGCATGGAATTGAATTTTGATTTGTACCCAAATTCCTCGACTAGAGCTTTGATATCATTTACTCTGGTTTAAAAAAAAGCAAGGAGAGAAGGCTTATGCATTTGAATATAATTGCAATGTCTTCTGAATTCAGCATTATTTGCACCCCTAATATTCCATATGATATATTTCTTTATCATTAGAGGCTATTGTTTGGGTGTTTCTATCATAACTTCCTTTCTCTTTTGTAGGTAAGAAGATATTTGGGCAGTTATGGGTTTTCCTCTCTTCTTGGACAGTGGCCTCATTTTGGTTTTAAAAAAGATATCCCTTCTTGAAATAAAAATTTCTAGGTTGAATTTGTTGAGGTCTACTGGTTGTAGTACTAGCAGTATTTTGCTGATAAGGTCATCGAACATATGAGTAAGAGAAGTGTCTAGAGTGACTATGTCTGCCTTTAGGGTCTTGAGGTTTGATAGAATCCTCTCTATTTTTCTATTATTCTCCTTTAAGGCATCTATAGTCTTTTCTCTCTCTTCAATCTCTAAAGATAGTTGATGTTGGCAATAAGATGGAGTTGCTGGTGGGATAGAGTGTTACTGGGGACCAGATCTTAGTACGAAAGTTGGTCCAACTTTTAATGGACCAGGAATATTTGGTAGAAAGAATGAGAGACTTTAAATCATGTTGTTCAACTCTTTCGTGATCATCTATATTGATAGGTTCCCCTGGATGTTTTTATAGATGATTTTCATTATCATTATCATCCATATATTGGGGCCAAAGTTTGCTAGGCTGTGGTTGAAGCCTTCAATCACTAATTAGGCCAAGTAGAGAGGGTTTTAGATCATAATACATGTTGGTTTTACTTTGACTACCAGTTGAAGTGGTACCAATATCTATGATAGACATATATCCAACCAAGAAGTTGATAGGTTGTCTATTAACAGAGGTTCCATTATAAGTATGAGATAGTTCATTTGAGTTTGCAATTATTATTGGGAGAATGAACAGGGGGAGAGAGAATTTAGAGAGTATTTTGAGAGTGAGATTGATCAAATAGAGGATGGTCAGGAGTAATTAGGACTCTTGGGTGACTTTCATCATACTTTTATAGGGGATAATTAAAAAGGGGATTTTGATAATGACTGCAGAGTCACAGTGATTAGTGTGCACAGATAGATCCTTGAGAAAAGTTGGAGGCTTTTAGGTACCAGAGAGAGAGGGAGAAAGTTGGAATCTCAATAAATGTCCACATCAACAGCTATAAGAGTAATTTTCTTTTCTTAGACATTTTGGAGTTCTTTAAAACTTGATCCTGGAGAACCCAAGGTTTTATCAGTAGAGGTGGATTCAACCATTTCTATCTCGTAGGCTTGGGAATCTGGGTTCTGAATTTCAAGCCCATATTTTATGGTACTTTTTTTATTATTTTTGGGTCGTTGTTATTAGATTATTGGTAGCCTTTTGTGGCTCAATAGTCATAGGCCCATTTTCCACATGCTTGGTTTGACCCAATTCACTAGGACTAGGGTTTGTTGTGTTGTACCTTTCCCTTTGGCACCGTTGGAGCTCAGTTTACTACTCTTTGACAATGAGTGTTTCAAAATTTGGGTTTTAAAAAACTTACCTGACACCACATTAAATAATTTTACCTTGATGTTCTGTGTAGATGTTGTGTTACCTTGATTATTTGAATTGGGTAAGCTGGTTTTTGTTGAGGTGTTTCTCTTCTTTCTTGAGAATTGAATTGTTTTCTATTCCTCTTCCTAGATTTGTTGATCCTAATTGGACTGTGGTGTTCGTCTCCTTGCATCCACCTTGGAAAATGGGCATGAGATCGTTGTATGACCCAGTATTCCATAACTCTTGCACAAAAATAACTCCCCTCTTCAAACAGGATGGGTTGCTTATGACCACCAACTTCCACTTAAAATTCAAGGGGGTTTCATGGGGAACTTGGACACAAATTATGGTATAATGACCCCCTAAGATAGGTAATATACATGCATCAATTTTCAGTAGTTATGAATATTTTTTCCCAACCTTTTCTAGTATTAGCTTGTCATAGATGTTAGCGGGCAGTTGCGTAATCTAATCCAGATCATAGTGGATTCAATTTGCAATTACTTTGGGACAAAATTTGGTTCCCACACCCTGACTGATAGAAAGAAGACGACAATGAACTAGGGTCCTTTTTGAGTGGCTTTCTTCTATGAGTTTTCCTCATTTAATTTCACTGTGAAGTAGTCAATTCCCAAGTCTATTAGGGTAAAGCTTTCCTCAAGATTTTGGAGATCTTTTAATTTGATTTTCAAGTATGAGTGGATAAATTTTCCCCATTACCATTATAATTACTAAAAAGCATCATAGGGCGTAGAGTCCTTGCTTTTCTTCAAGCGAGAGGTGAATGACTTCATTAGTCAATTCTTGGATTCCTGAGTCTTTCTTGTTTTCCTTACTTGGATAGTAATCAGTGGTTAAAGAGGTTTTGTCCCTCAAAATATCCCTGTATGATGGATTTTCAGATGGATCTACTGCCATATGGCTACAGTTTCCATCAGATGGTTCTGGTGGTTTTGATGGGGTCTTTGTGCTTATCATAGTAGGAGTATGGATCATTCTTTTGATCTTTGTATGGATATTTAGGATATTTTTAGAGATATTTTTGTCTTTGTCTCTCTAATTTAATGTTTACATAGACCTTATTCCTAAAATTTTCATTTACATTCACTTTGAACATGTATGATTGAAGTGCAAATGTAATAGTTTAGTTCTTTACATAAATGGTATTCATCTCTACAACCACAGTAATGCCAAAAGCTTGACCTTGTCAAGATCGTAATTTCACTTAAAAATTATCTGAAGTTAGTCTTGGCAGACCAAGTAAAATTTTAGTAAACAAATGTATGCAGTTTAGCTTTACAAGTTCGTAATTTCATGCAAATATGTGCGAAGTTGATCTTGATAAGTCATATCAAACTTTAGACAAAAATATTAGATGTTTAGCCTTTGCAAGAACACACTTTAGACAAAAATATATTAAGTCAGGGATGAATAGTCCATTTATATTACATGTGTGTAAAATTGTTCCAAAAACACCATTCTTTTTTGAAAAAAGGGCACATACTAAATGGTGGCCCCTATAGCGGGTATTTGTACAAATCCCATGAACCCACGAGCAAATATCTTGATTAATGGTGATAAAATTATCTCATGAAAATATAATTTTTCACTAGTTTAAGTTGTTGTATTGAATTTCGGTGATGAGTTTAATAATATCTCGGGACCAGGGCAGTCGCATGCTGAATTCATGAGTGATGGTATTGGATAGTTGTGCACTGCTGAACACTGTACTAGTTTGTTTGTTAGTATGATTGTTGTACAATTTTGCAGTGAACGATGCAAGGAAACCTGGTCTAATAAAAGTCACATTCATTTATTCCTTCATCATATATAAGCAAAGATGTGACAATTGGAAACCTAATTTTTGCACAAAAAGAAATATCTTAGAAAGGTAAGAGTTGCACTCTCAAGAAATATAAAGTTACTCTTCTCTAGGGACATGATAATTTTCATATTTATTTTTTGAGTCTTGTACTAAACAATGTAGTCCACTCTTCTAATTGTGGTATAGCAATCTTATTTCAATATGCTCAATATTGGCTTACGTAGAGTTACCTAGCTGCATTAACTACAGGTAGTTGATTGATAATGGCATGGTGGAGTTTCCATACTTATTTGTAATAGAAATATTATAAGAGACAAGATTTAGAGTTAAATCCTTTTAGTTTGAATTTTAGTGGAGTTGGTGAAATTTTGTGAGGATAGGTCATGGTTTTTCCTCCCTTGAGCAAGGAAGTTTCCACATAAAATTTTGTGAGTTATTTTGTTTTGCAATTTGTTATTACTCCTTTTATTTCCTTAGTCAAATATTTATAAGGGACTTGTTCCTTTGTTTCTGGTGGATTCGTATAATTCAACCATTGGTATCAGAGCGGTACGCGCTAATTGGTTAACACCTAGACTGGATCCTTAGTTATGGAAGCTCCACCAAATGTAGAAGAAGGGATCTCAACTACTAGACCGTATCATTTTAATGGATAATATTAATATTGGTGGAATATAAGGATACATGATTTCTTAATGGTTGAGGTGGATTTATGCACCTCGGTGTTGTTATCCAATCTTATTTAGCCTTGGTTTAAGGACATTTTGTGTACTTAATGTGTTGTAATGATATAAATGATCATATAAGTATTAAAGTACTCGATTACGGTGCTTAAGTTGTTTTTAAGATAAGTTTGTACTTAAATTGGTCACTTAGAGTTTAAATGAGAAAACTAGTGTTACTAGCTTGAGCTATGTATTGTTCTAGATGATCTCGATGGATTCTAGTGGTGTAATGAGTTCATAATGGTATGATAGTGTAATTATGTGTTTAAAAACTTGTTTATAGTGTTTAAGGTTTAATTGAATCAATCTAAGAGTCAAAACACCAAGTTAAAGATCAAAAGGGCAAACTAGTTCTTAGCTTGAGTTTTCAGTTAACCGTCTTGGATTGTGTGTTGTTTTGAGCTCTAATTCGTGGTGTTTGATGCTATAGTATTCTTTATGAGTAGATTATGATTATATATGGAATATAAAATATCTGTAAATCAAGGGAAAACCACACCACAAGTCTTGGAATTTATGGACAAAAGCACGGGACAAGACTTGACGTAAAAATGGATGAATTGGGGTAACTAACGCACCATGGAGCTTAGAAACTTATATAAGGCGTGATCCACGGACTTGTAGGATTCCTATGGGACGAAAAATAGTATGTATCTATGATGATAGGGAAACACGAGACCCTAGGAACTGCAATTGAGAGGGAGATGCAGACCCTAGTTCAAAATCGACAATTTTGTCCTCCTATAAATGAACACTTAAACATGATACTGAACACCTTGGACGACTTGGAAACTTTGAGAGAGGATGGATAACACTTAAAATAGTTTTTATCCTCCTTTACTTTAGTTTGTTTATGGATTTATTCATGTATTTAACTATCCTGATAATAGTTATGTCCATGAGCGACAAAATGCCCTTTTCCGGGGTTAAGGCCAAGAACATGAGTTTTATTGTTATGAATTGATTTTATTTTGATAATTTATCATATTTGATTGTTTATTTATCCTATTTATCACTATTTTAAGGATTTGTGAACCTTATAATACATTCATTATCATCTTGTGAGCCCAGAAGGAGGAAGAAGAGGATAGAACGTGAGGTAAATAGAATAGGATTGTAATCTTCTGCAGAATGAAATTATAACTTGCATTTAGGATAGTAATATACCTAAGTTACCTATTTGGTTCACTTAAGAGATGAAATATGAATGAATTTTACTTAGTTCTCACATCCCTACTCAATGATATAGTTGGGGGTCTGAGTTAGATAGGTGATTAGAGACTCGGAAGACCATAATCATAACATTAACCCCGTGAATCAAAAACCAAGATAAGTAACCTAACCAATAAAGTTCAATAGCATAGTGTGATTGTTTGCATAGCCTTAACCCTGGGTTTATCCCTCTTGATTGTCCAAGAACCTTTACTTTTCTGCATTTTTTACTTTACTTTTAATTATAACTCTCAAACTCTCGAGGTTATGTTTGCACTAGTTTAATCTCAATAGTGAAATATAATTTGATAGTTGTCAACACAAGTCTCTGAGAGATTGATATTGGCCTGTAAAAGGCCACTATATTACTTGGTGAGATCAAGTGCACTTGTGTGCAACATGAACTATGATGGTCCACATGTTCCAATGAGGGAGGTTAAAGAAGGTGATGTTACTAGACTGGTTCCCAAGACTCAAAGGGAATACAATAAAGATGATAAAAAAAAGATTGAAAAATGTTTCAAGGATAAGAAACTACTTGTATGTGGAATAGGTCCTAATGAGTAAAACCATATTTCAGGTTATAAAACAATAAAAAAAAATTAGGATTTCTTGAGAACAACTGATCTTAGGTGGATTTATGCACCTAAGTCTCATTATCTATATGCAATTAGCCTAGTTTGGAGGACTTCTTGTGTGCGTAATAAGTTGTATTCATATAATTGAGCATCCATTTGTTAAATTACTTGTTTATAATATTTCAGGTGTGTTCAAAACAAGTTTAGAATTAATTTGGTCACATAGAGTTTAGACAAGAAAACTAGTGTTACTAGATTGAGCTATGTGTTGTTCTAGTTTATCTCAATGAATTCTATTGTATGTTATGCATGAAATGTTCTAGTGATAATAGAAAGACACCCACAAAGTGAGGAATGCAAAGGCAAAAGAAAGGAGTAAACGAGGGCGAAATCTAAAAATTCTGAGGCCAAGGGCAAGCCACGCCCTCTAGACTTTGAGATAAGGGCGTGTCATTCCCTTAGTTAGACACAAAACAACGTGTCCCAAAATAGTGTTCAAGAGTGTGTCATGCATTTGGTTCCAAAATGGGCTATTGTCTTCCTATTATAAATTTAACACTTGGGTTTTATTGTACACACCTTGGAAGACTTTTGGAGCTGAGAATACACTTGAGGAGGCTTCTTTTAGGGTTCTTAACCTTTCATTTAGTTTACTTTTGTTTTTTATATATGAATTTCAATCTTGTGATTCGTTGCAAATCCATGAGTGGCTAAACACCCTCATTTAGGGGTAAGGCCAAGAACACGATTACTTATGCTTTCAATTGAGTTTATTTAAGTTTATAATCATGTTTGGTTGTTCATATATCCTTGTTATTACTATTATACAGATTTTGTGACCCTTAGGATAAATTTATATTTCATTGTGAGCTAAAAAGGAGGAATAATAGATTAAAACATGAGATATATAGACTAGGATCTTATACAAAGAGGGATTACAGTTAAGATTTGCATTTAAGAAATGATTATACCTAATTTTCCCCATTTGGTTCATATACAGGATGAAATATAAAAGAGTTTAACTTAGTTCTCTCATCCTCTCTTAATGATGTAGTTGTGGGGCTAAGTTAGATAGACGATTAGAAGATGAGCATTCCCTAATTATGTTATCAACATCATGACTCAACAACCAAGGTAATTAACTAAACTAACAAAATTGAATAATGTGGTAGGATTATTTGTAGTGCCTTGACCCTAGATTCTACCCCATTATTGTTTCAACACTTAATATTATCGAATTGTTTATGGTTACTTTAAGTTTTCAAATGACAAACGTTATTGGTTACTCTTGCACTTGTTTAATCTTTGTAGCAATACTAGAATTAGATTGTTGATGATAATAAGTACCTATAGGATTGATACTTGGATCTTAAGGCCACTTTACTTCTTGGGTGACCATGTACACTTGCATGTGCGCTAGGACGCAATAAGTTTTTGGCATCATTGCTGGGGATATAAAAATTGGCAAATGTCTTATTTTTAGTTTTGCTATGTTTGTTTCACAGGAGCTAATAACTTGATCTTAACTTTTGATTTTCAGGTACATATCTGAAACTTAAGTAACCTGGCAAGAAAAAGGGATTTGGTTGACCCATATCCTGAACCTGAGCAATTTTTACATCAGCTAAGAAGAGAAGAAGTATTTCTCTATCGGATACTTAAAATTCATCAGGAAGAAGCTATTCCTACTACAATGGATGAAGATTAACTAGCCCATAGGACTATTTATGAAGTGGCAATTCCACTCTCAACCAATGTTGTCCCTGTCATTCGCAAACCAGAACCTGGAGGTAGATTCGAGATCAAATAGAATATTGTAACAGTTGTATGAGGATCCTCAAGTCCATCTATAGAACTTCTTAGAGATCAGTGATTCTTTTATGTCGATTGGAGTCTTCACTGACTTCGTGAGCCTCACTCTCTTTCCCTTCTCACTTTTGGGAGAAGTAAAGAAATAATTGAATGCAGAACCTCTAAACTCCATCACTACATGAGATGATTTGGAAAAGAAGTTCCTTTTCTAATTTTTCCCCACTGGAAACACTGCAAGGTTACGTAGTAAGATTTTAAGTTTAAGCAGAAGCCAGACGCGAACGTATATCATGCTTGGGAGAGGTTTAAATCTCTTCTAAGACATTGTCCATGTCACTAATAGAACAATGAGGTATTAGATTATACTTTTATTAAGTTCTTAACCATAACACAAAAAATTTGTAAGATTTAGCTGCAGGTGGTCAAACTTTGGAGAATACTTATGATCATCTTTATACTCTCCTGAATTGAATTACACAAGATAATTTTGATTGCCATGGTGATATCTCTAGAAGTGCGGTCAAAAAGTCTGCAGGTATGATTGAGGTTGATAGTGTCATAGTTTTGGCTGCTCAATTGTCAGCTTTGTAAAATCAAATGATGATACAGTTCGGTAAGTTGGGTGTGAACCAACCTCAGCCCCAAGTAAATATAGTCTAGCAGACCCCGACTTGGTATTGGATTTGTGGTATTAATGGCCACTCTACAGACTCATCTATAGAAAATCCAGAGTCAGTAAACTCCATGGGCAATGCATAAAAAGTAAATTATGGTAATACCTACAACCACAAGTGGCAGAGTTATCCCAACTATTCATGGGGCAATAATTAGGCTTAGACTCAATAATTTCAGTAACAACAAAACATATAGGCCAATAATATTGAAGAGACCTTGAAAAAGATCCTGTCCAGTCAAGAACAAATGGTTGCAAAAATAAAAAATCAACAACTTGCCCAGAAAAACTTAGAGATACAATTGGGGAAATTATCTCAAGCGTAGAGTACCAAATCCAAGGTGGTTTTCCCAGATATATAGAGAATCTGATGTAGGTTATGGAAATCACCTTAAGAAGTGGTAAATATCTAATTGACAGACCTTCTAGGAAAACTTAGGAGGTATAGACAAAGTTAGTCCCAAAGTAGGTCGAGGAGATGCATGTTGTAGCTAAATATGCTGAGAATTCAGGGAAGTTTGAGTACCCAAAATCTAAGGCAGTTGAGCATGTACAAGAGATATCACCACCACCACCATTCCTTTAAATATTCAAAAGGGCTAAGGAGGATTCATATTTCAAGAAGCTTTTTGACATCTTCAGAGAACTTCACATTAACCTCTTATCCATTGTTAGATATTTTGCAAGATATGCCCAAGTATACCAAGTACTTGAAGGATGTAGTGAATAATAAGACGAAGTTGAATGACACTAAGACGGTGGAACTAATGGAGAAATATAGTTCAGTTGTGATGAGGAAGATGCCAAAGAAGTTGAAGGACCTAGGGAGTTTCACCCTACCTTTACAAATTGGTGATAATGAGATGGTCCATGACTTAAGTGACTTGGGGGTGAGCATAAATTTGATCCCCCTATCTATTTTTAATACTTTTTGATTGAGAAAGACGAATCCATGTTCAGTGGTGCTTCAAATAATGAATAAAACCAGAGTGCAGCCCAAAGTAATCATTAAAGACGTGCTAATTAATTTGGTAAGTTCATCATTCCTACTGACTTTATTATTCTTGATTATGATGTAGATGATAGGGTACCAATCATATTGGGATGTCCATTCTTGGTGATAGGAGGAGTATTGATTGATGTTAGAGAGAGCACTCTAAAAATGAGATTGGATGGTGAAGAGGTCGTCTTCAAAGTATACAAACTACTCAATCCACCTTCTCACTATAAGGATTTATGCATGATAATAGTTATGGAAGTGGATTAGTTTGGGGTGGAGTGCAAACCACCAATTACCTCTTGGACTATCTCATAGAGTTGCTCGAGCCACCACTTAAGCCCAAAGTTGAGAAGATAAAAGAAAATCCTAAAAAGGCTATTTTGAAAAACATCCAAATCTTCAGAGTAACCAATCAAGAGGTTAGAAAAGAGTGAAAAGATGGCCTCGAGTAGGAGGAAGAGGAAAAGGAATATGGATGAGAAGTAGTGATGTGACTTATGTCGTGACACTAAATCGAGCACTTCTTGGGAGGTAACCCAAGTTGAGGTAGGTATTTTATTTCAGTATTTTTGTTTTATTTCACTTTTTTTGTTTTTGTTGAGTCACATATTGATGGGAATTCTAAGTATCGAAACTCCAAGCTAAGAAGCATAACAAAGACTGGGTGTGGGTCCCTGAACCTCATTGATAATTAAGATGCTTCTAGCTAGTCCTAGAGGCCTCATGGAGTATTCCTATCCTTGTTTTTGAATTATACTTTGGGAACAATGTGTGTTTTTAAGTGTGGGGTAAAGAATCTTCCCGTGGTTTAGAGTGAAGTGCTGTTATAGGATTTTTATTCTTCGTTGTTTTCTAGTTTTTAGCCAAATTTGAAAAATTACAAAAAGAGTTTCTCTTTGTTTGTGTAGTTTTTGTTGATGTCCGTTTCGTAGAAGCACACTTCTTCAACCCCATGGTTATTCTTTGTGGTTATTTCTTGTAGGGGTGCCCTTCGGATCCAATATCACTTTTTCATTATTAGGATTAAATTTTAAATTTTTTGTGGTAGAAATAAGTGAGATGTTCTTAGTAGTCTCTATGTATGAGTACATAGTGCAAGTGGTTTTGAATGTAAAAAGTTTGTTGATTCTATTGAATGACTATTTTTGAGACACCTAGGTTCACTTTTATATCTCTTGTATGATGTTAGCTTAATTATGAATTTGTGTTGTTGCTTTGTTTAGAGTCTATATTTGAGCATGTGTCATGTATGATGTGATCTTTATTGTATATTTCTTGTTGTATTTTGATTTCTAAAACTTTCCTGGTGTGTGTGCAAATCAAAATAAAGAATGTTGGGCTTAGGAGATGATATAGGTATTTCTTTAATAGTCATGTTCATACCCCCTTTAATCTACCCCTATTGTATAATCTTAGTTAGCCCTATTAAGTATTTATCTATTCTTTAGTAGCCTCATATGTAGCCTATCCCCTTCTTTGATTGATCATAATTTAATCCAAAGCTCCTAAGTGCTTTAGTTGAAAATTAATGAGGTTATGTAGTGTGAAATTTAAGAAGAAAACAGGTGAAAGTGAAGACCCAAAAGAGTAGTTATTGGTGGGAAAAAGTTCGGGTGTAGGTTGGGAGTGATGGAATGAAAAGAAAGAAAATTATGCAAATTTGAATCATGTGTTGGTAGAGAATACTCCCTCCTCACTATGTGTGAACTAGCTTAAAGAGATGGTGCAATACAAAAGAGATATAGAAAGATAGAAGTGGTGGGAATTTGGTTGTTTCGAAAGGATGCTAATGTATAATGTGATGTATTAAAGCGCTTAGGAAAGATAGTCACTATTACTGGACAAAATAGATCCTACTCTTCCCTTAGCCTATATTACAACATGTAAAGTACTATTTGATCTTAACTTTGACATTCTGATATTAGTAGAGTACTACACTAAGGGAAAGCCTATGTTTGATCTTATGTGACATGTAAATTCCTAGTGAGAGTGAGAAAAATTTGATTCTTATACCTATTTTTTGTGATGTAACACTTATCTGTGAGTGAATATAGGTAACTCTCTTATGTGATGGCGCATGTTTGATGGTAGCTCGATGACCTATAATATTACTTTGAGTGAGTGATATGCATGAGTTTTCCAACTTGGTGGAGTCAATTCTTGAGTTTAGAATATTTCGAAGTAGTGTTTATTAGTTTTCCAAAGTATATGACATATTTGGTATGGAACTTTCTATTCGTGTAGTCATTGTAGTTCTAGATTGAAAGTCTTTCTTGATATAGTGTGATGTTGGAGTCCTCCTTATATTGCGCTTAATGTAAAGAGATGTTTGAGGACGAACAATGCTTTTAGTGTGGGGTGATGATCTTAGGTGGATTTATGCACTTAAGTCTCATTATATCTATGTAATTAGCCTACTGAGTTGTATTCATATGATTGAGAATCCATATGTTAAACTAATTGTCTATAATGTTTAAGGTGTGTTCAAATCAAGTTAAGAATCAATTTGGTCACATAGAGTTTAGACGAGAAAATTAGTGTTACTAGCTTGAGCTATGCGTTGTTCTCATTTATTTCAATGAATTTTATTCTATGTTATGAACTAATTCATGGTGTTTGATGATATAGGACACTGTGATTTATGTTTAGATTGATGTTAGAGAGCATAAAAATGTCTAATTATGTTGGAAAGACACCCACAAAGTGAGGAATGCAAAGGCAAAAGAGAGGAGTAAACAATGGCAAAATCTAGAAATTTTGAGGCCAAGGGAGTGGCACACCCTCTAGCCTCTGAGATAAGGGAGTGCCACGACCTTAGAAATAAACCAACATGAACCAAAATAGTGTGCATCTACAATTAGGGCGTGGCACTCCCCTAATCGTAGCAATACAAGAGCGTGCCACAACCTTGGTTCCCATATGGGCTATTGGGTTCCTATTATAAATAGAACACTTGGGTTTTATTATACACACCTTGGATGAATTTTTAGGGCTGGGAATACACTTGAGGAGGCTTCTTTTAGGGTTATTAACTTTTACTTTAGTTTACTTTTGATTTTTGTACATGAATTTCAATCTTGTGATTCATTGTAAATCCATGAGTGGATAAATACTATCATCTAGGGTTGAGGTCAAGAACATAATTACTTATGATTTCAATTGAGTTTGTTTAAGTTGATTATCATGTTTTGTTGTTCATATATTCTTGTTATTACTATTATAAGGTTCGCGACCCTTAGGATAAATCTATATTTCTTTTGTGAGCTCGGAAGGGGGAATAATAGATTAGAACATAGGATATATGGAGTAGGATCTTAACAGAGAGGGATTGAATTTATGATTTGCATTTAGGATAAGAATATACCTAATCTGCTCCATTTGGTTCATACATGGAATGAAATATAAAGGCATTTAACTTAGTTCCAACATCCACATTCAACAATGTAGTTATGGGTCTAAATTAGATAGATGATTAGAGAATGACAATTCCTTAATTATTTTATCAACCTTGTGAATCAACAACCAAGATAATTAACTAAACTAACAAAATTGAATAATGTGTAGGATTGTTCGTAGTGCCTTGACCCTGGATTCTACCCCATTAAATTCTCCAACACTTTATATTATCGCCTTGTCTACAGTTACTTTAAGTTTTCAAATCTCAAACATTATTGGTTACTCTTGTACTTTTTAAATTTTCATAATAATATTAGAATTAGATTGTTGCTGACTAGAAATTCCTGTGTGATTGATACTTGGATTTTAAAGGCCACTTTACTACTTGGGGACCACGTACACGTGTGTCTGCTCTAAGACTCAACAACAACTCATAAAGGGAATAGTTAGGTAAAAAAATCTAAAGTGAATACGCTTACCACCCAATATAAAGCCTTTACTATGTAAGAGAGTGAAACTATACAGGAGATGCAAACCAAGTTCACCTCTATAACTAATGAGTTACACTATCTTGGTGAAGTCATTCTTTCTAGTAAGCAAGTAAGGAAAATACTTGGTGTCTTGCCCAAGTAATTGCAAAGCAAATTCAATGCCATCTTTGAGGTAAGGGATCTTAAATCTCTCACTATGGATGAATTCTATGGAAATTTGAAGACATGTGAGTTGAAGAAGCAACAGGACCAACAGAAGAAAGAGCCTAAAAATAAAAAACCATTAACATTAAAGGCCCCAAAATCAAACTCAAGTGAGGATGATGAAGATGTTGCCTATTTAGAGAGAAAACTCATTAGAGCTATAAAGAGAAGTGGTAGATTTCAAAAGAAAGGAAACATTAGAAAACCTTCAGATGGAAATGATTACTGTCATAAATATGGTAAACCTGGTCAATTTATCAAGGATTGTCCTTACACAACATAGACTAGCAAGAATATATGAAGTCTAAATGAGATAAAGGGAAGAAGAAGGAGCGGGTCCCTGACAAGTCCAAAAGAAAAGTAGAAAATTTTGTAGTCAAGCAAGCCTTGGCTACTTGGAGAGACTCATCAAGTGAATTTGGTGAGTCAAGACAACATAAAGATACCTTTATGCTGGTTATGAAAGATGATAAAATAATTTACAACTCTCTTTTTGCTCTCATGGCAAAATCTGATAATGATAAAGATGATATGGTAACTCTTCTTGGTATTAAACAAAATTTGAATGACTATTGCCGAAGAAATTAAGAAAAACTATAAATGTTTTGATTGATTCTCTGTGTGACATCACCACTGAGAAAGATTTTCTTAAGGAGAAGGTATAAAATCTTGAAAGTGAGAAAATTCCCTAACTGTTCAAATCTCTAAGCAAGGAGAACACTCTCAAAAAAATTGAATTTTAAAAATGTAGAGATGCTAGAAAAGCTAGAGAAATTATTTGTTTCTAAAGGAATATGTGAAGCTAGAAGTCTTCAAATTGATCTTGAATAAAAGATAAATAAGTTTCAGGAGCTTCTTGCAACCTCCTTTGAGAAAAATGTTGAATTAGAAAGGGGCCTGATTCACATAAGAGAAGATCTCAACAAATATCTAAAATAGACTACTTCTTCACAAATCTTAGCTAATCCAACAAATCAAAGGCTAAATATTGTTAGAGGTATTGGTTGCCAACATAATAATTACCTCTTCCTTCAATCCTCATACCAAATATATATATTTATGGCTAACAATCTGTTATGTACTCATATTTATAAGAAATAGCCATAAAAGGAAAATTACCAAGAAAAAGTAAGAGATATTTAACTCAACAACATATGTCTAGTCAGAGCAGTCACTTAAGAAGGGACCTAGTTTCCTGATATAATCTAAGAAAGGTAGTCTGCCTAAATGGACCAAGAAAGTTTTGTTACTCCCTTGTCCCTCCTATTGTGAACTCATACTCAAATGGGTTCCCAAAGCTAACAAATAATCTCTATATAAAGGAGGGAGTAAGAGAAAGCAGTCAACGTTGGTTCAAGGATAGTGGATGCTCCAAGCATGTGATAAGTAGAACTGATTGTTTTCTCCCACTCAAGGCACTTCAAAGTGGAAGTGTATTTTTTAGAGATGGTAATAAATTAAAGTTTATATTCTTGGTGTTATAAATATTAGAAAATCCTTAAATCATGTTATTGAAGATGTGTATGTGAATGGATTGAAGTATAGCTTGCTGAGTGTGTCTCAAATTTAGCCATGTGAGCTCATTTATACTAAACAAGTTGGTCTCGAAAGACTTGGTTTGAGGTATTTCAAAGTTTTAGTTCATAGACACCAAGGTATGTGATGCCTATGCCAAGGAAAAACTAACTAGGTCCTCTTTCATACAAAAGAAACAAGTGGGTACTACCAGACCTCTAGAGTTGCTACACATGGACTTATGTGAATCTATCAAGGTTCAAAGTAGAGGAGGGAAGAAATATTTCTTTGTCATTGTGAATGACTTCTCAAGGTTCATGTGGACCATGTTTGTGAAAATAAAGGATGAGACATTTGAAGTACTAGTGATCTTTGCTAAGCAAATTCAAGTGAATCTGAACAACAGAATAGGAGGGATTAGGTATGATCATGGAACTGAATTTGAAAAATACAAGATTTGAGGAGTTTTGTGTGGAAAATAGAATTATTCATAATTTTTCAGGTCCAAGAACCCCTCAAGAAAATGGGGTAGTTGAACAAAAGAACAGAACTTTGATTGATATTACCAAAACCATGTTAATTAATAGTGGTCTTCTAAAGAACCTCCGGGTTCAAGCAGTAAACACTGACCATTATGTTACTAACAGGTACCTCATAAGGTCCATCGTCAACAAGACACCTTATCAAATGTTGTTCAACAAAAGGCCAAAACTTGACTACTTTAGACATTTTGGTTATGAGTGCTTTGAATTAAAAAATTGTAAGAATGATTTGGGCAAATTTAATTCCAAAAGTTATGATGCAGTATTTGTGGGTTGCTCATCAACCAACAAAGACTATCGAGTCTAAAACAAAAGAACATGTGTATTGAGAAAAGTATTTATGTAATTTTTGATGAGTCAAAAAATATGAAGACCCTGCTAGTGTTGATAAAACAAATATGGAGGAACTTATTCCCATTCAAAGAGATAGTACAGTTGAAGAAGTCACTGAAGTTCAAAATGCTCAAAATAAAGTGAATGATGAAGAAGGGGAAGGAGAACCAGGTCCTCCGCTGTAGACTTCTGAATCTAATGGGCCTCAACAAGTGAGTCGGGATCAATTCTCTAAGGACCTGGTACCAGACAACCTCAATCAACTTCAAGAAGGTCTAACTGAAAGCACAAGTCATCTCAACACTTGAGAATTTGACTTATCCTTTGGAGTTTGGAATGTAGATGTGGGCACAAGCCAAAAATTTTATGGCTTTTTCAGCATTCATATCCTCTTTTGAGCCTAGAAATATGAAGAAAGCACTTAAAGATGCTGACTGGGTGAATGCAAAACAAAAGAGCTTCATCAGTATAAAAGAAAAAAGGTATGGTACCTGGTCCCTAGACCTGCTGATATAACCATTATAGGGACAAAATAGATGTATAGATATAAGCATGATGAGTATGGCACTATCACCAGAAATAAGGTAAGGTTTGTGGTATAGGGATACAATCAGATTGAAGAAATTAACTATGATGAGACCTTTTCCCCTGTTGTAAGAATGGAGTTAGTAAGAATTCTCATTATCTTTATTTTATATATGAGGTTCAAATTATTCCAAATGGATGTAAAGAGTGCATTTCGAAATGAATATTTGAAGAAAGAACTCTATGTTAAAAAAACTACCTGGGTTTGAAGATATTGATCAATCAAATCATGTCCTAAAGTTGGATAAGGCTCTTTAAGGATTGAATTAGGCCCCTACAACATGGTATGAAAGATTGTTAAAGCTTTTTCTTGACAATGACTTCAAAAGAGAAAAAAATAACAATAATCTATTTCTGAAATTTAGAGGAAATAGCCTACTCAATGTGCAAGTCTATGATGATGATATCATCTTTAGTTTTACTTTAGACTCACCATGTGGAAAATTTTCGAAACTCATGGGAAGGGAGTTTGAAATGAGCATGATGGGTGACGTAAGATTCTTTCTTGGGCTGCTGATCAAGAAAACACCAAATGGTACCATGATTTGTCAAAAAAATATATCAAGAAACTGGTGAAGAAATTTATATGAATTATACCAAGACTATTGATACTCCTACTGGGACAAGCTAAAAAATGAATGTTGATGAACCTGGTCTATCAATAAATGAGACTATGTATAGAGAAATTATTGAATCCCTACTAAATTGACTACTAGAAGACCTGACATAGTATTCAATATAGGGATACGTGCCAGGTTCCAGGCTTGTCCAAAGGAATCTCACTTGAAGGTTTTTTAAAGAATTATCATATATTTAAAAAGAGCTGGGGACTTGGTCCCATCTATCCTTTTGGTGACAAATTTGATCTCATTAGGTATGTTGATGTTGACTATGCAGATTACCTAGTAGATAGGAAAAATACCTCAAAAATGGCTTATTTTCTTGGTTCCTCCTTGATCTCATGGGGATCTAAAAAGAAGAATTTAGTTGCCCTCTCTATAGCTGAAGTAGAATATATAGCAAATGCTTCATGCTATGCTCATTACTCTGGATTAAGAAGCAGCTGAAAGATTTTGGGATAGTTACATATACTATTCCACTGATATGTGACAACATAATGCTCTTAATATTTCAAAAACCTTATGCGACACAAGAGGACTAAACACATTAATGTGCCATATTATTTTCTCAAAGTCGGTATGGAGAAAGGGGAAATTTGCATAAAATTTTGCAAAACTGAAGACCAAGTTGTTGATATTTTCAGAAAATCTCTTCAAAGAGAGATGTTCGAGAAAAATAGGTTGTGATTGGGTCTAATAAAGATGAACTGAGATATCATAGTTGATTTATCTCCTTTGATATTGTCTTTGATCAGGGAACAAGTATTCTTGAATTAACTTCTTAAATTGGTCTAACTCAG
Source organism: Capsicum pubescens (assembly GCA_030864215.1). Taxonomy (NCBI): domain Eukaryota; kingdom Viridiplantae; phylum Streptophyta; class Magnoliopsida; order Solanales; family Solanaceae; genus Capsicum; species Capsicum pubescens. The sequence goes on from CM061548.1 coordinate 156,803,369, forward strand.
TACCATACCTTCTGCAGGTATACATGTATGGTGTGTAAGCTCATAAGGAGAGGTGATGGGACAGGCATTAAAGAATAAATTCCTTTTAAACAAGGAAGGGACCTGGTCCCTACCCAAAGGTTAGTATCATATGTGCCTCTTTTAAATCTGCACAGATTTATTGTTCATAATTATAATATTTCTCTTCTCGCCTCTCTAAACCACTATCGAATCATTTAATATTAATAAATATATTCCCAGTAGGGACCAGACACGTCACTCACCTTTAATTCCAAATATTACCTCCTTTCACTCTTTTTAAAACTCAAAACAAAACACTCTTCAACTCCATTTTTAAATTCTCATTCATTCTTTATTTTAGAATTCTTCTCAGAACTTTAAAAAAATCAAAGCCATTTTTTTCTTTCTCACACACAAAGTCATTTTTTATCTCGCACACACAAATAAAAATATCTCTAAATGTTTCTTCCTCCAACTCTCCTTCATTTGATGAATCTCCTCACACCCCAACACCTACTTCATCTGAAAAAAGCCCCTTATTCATAGAAAACCCTACACTTGTGACTAAAAGTAACCCCATTGGAGCATTACCTGTCAGTTTTGAAAAATCTTCAAAAATTGCTTCTATCACTGTCAAAACCCCGTAGTACTGGTTTTGTATAATACCCCAAAAGTTCAGAAATTTTAGGATCATGCTTCAAACTCATGAGTGATAAATTTTTAGTGATTTAGTAGTGTTATGATCAAGGTTGATTCATATTAAGTCCTAAGTCTTAGCTATTGACACCCTTCCAATCAGGGCACAAATTGGACCCCAGCTCAGCTATTATAGCACTTTTGGGGCATGTCGATTAAACAACTAAGTCTCACACTTTTAGTCTCAGTCTCAGTAAAAGAACTCAGATAGTTCTTCAAATTTCAGTATACCAGGACTGTCAAATATATTCAATTCAATTACAGTACGAAACTCAGGTAGTTCCATCAGATTCAGGACTATCAGACATGGTCATTCATGTTATCAGAAATCCCAGTATTAGTCATGTTAGATATCAATAAACCATGTATTAGTGTATAGATCTAGATATAACGTATTCACGATCTCAGTTACTATGTATGCATATTTGCACTCTCACGTTCATATTAGTCATTCAGTTAGCACTGCTTATGCATGTAAGACCTTTTGCATATAGCCCACCTCATTAGTATACTCATTACTTTCAGTTGTACTGACGCATTTGCTCTATGGTGCTTTCTTTTATATTACACCATAGGTTCAGAGCCACGAGTTCCAGATCAGCAGTAGCAGTCGCATTTCAGTATACGGAGTTGCAGTGAGTCCTCTTCATTCGAGGATGATATGATTTGAATTCATTTATTTTCTTTGGTTATCTTTCAGTTTACGAAGTTAGTTGGAGACATGTTTCTTCAACTCCTTACTCAGACAGTATTTAGAGGATTTCAGATTTAGCTCAGATTTGTTTCAGACTTCAGTTGTTTTGGGTATTTGTTACCCCATATGGATGTTATGATTTGTCAGATATTTTATTCAGTTGAACCTTATGGCCTATTGTTCATGTTTTCCATATTTTACATGTATATTATGCAGTGTACAGGTACAGATATCAGTTATGGGTTAGCTTGTGGTCCTTCGGGGTCATAAGCACCATGTAGCATTTCGATTCAGAAAATCGGGGTGTTACAAACTTGGTATCAGAGCCTAAGGTTCAATAGAGTCCTAGGAAGTCTGAAGGCCGCATCTAGTAGAGTCTTGTACATGGGTGTGTTGCGCACCACATTTATGTGCAGGAGGTTATAAGATGTTTTATGAATAGTTCCCATCTTTCAGTTATCAGGTCGTGCTAGTGATCATGATCTCATGTTAAACTCTCAGTCTAATCCGTTTTTCTTTTATTTCAGAACATGCCTCCAAAGAGAAGAAACCAGCCAGCTCCTCAGCCCAAAGATCCTTTGGGAGAACATGTTTCTTATGAGGAGTTTAGGGTCGCATTCACCACACTTGCTCAGTCTGTGGCTGCCCAAAATGAACGACCACCAGCTATTTCGGCTAATCTAGTGGCCAACTCAGCCGCATCTAGGATTTGGGACTTCACCCGAATGAACCCTCCATCTTTCTTCGATTCTAAGTCTGATGAAGACCCCCAGGAATTCATTGACCAAGTACAGAAGGTCATAGAAATCATGGGAGTTACTTCTTGTCAGAGTGTTGAGTTATCCATATACCAATTACAAGATGTTGCTCACACTTGGTACAAATAGTGAAAGTCTGAGAGGTTAGAGGATGCAGGTCCTATAGAGTGGGAGGAATTTGTCATGACTTTCTTAGATAGATTCTTTCCTTAAGAGCTGAGAGAGGCAAAAGTTCTAGAGTTCATCAACCTTAAGAAGGGAAATATGACGGTTAAAGAGTACTCTCTCAGATTTACTCAGTTAGCCAGATATACCCCTTATTTGGTTGCAGACAACAGGTCTAAGATGAGAAAGTTCGTGTCAGGGGTGAATGATAGCATGGCAAATGAGTGTAGGTCTGCGATACTGAACAATGATATGACTTTATCCAGGATCATGACCCATGCTCAGCAAATAGAGGAGCAGAAAATTAGGACTAAGGAGAGGCAGAACAAGAGACCAAGGTCAGGCAGTTTCAGTTTTGCTCAACCCAAATCAAAAGGAGGAAACCGTTCGTAGTTTCATCATAAGCCAGCAGTTCCAGCTCCTTCTTCCGCCAGTGCCCCAGTGCCTAAATTCAAAGACGGCAACCGAGATCAAGCACCAAGATCTAAGTTTCAGTGCAGTGTCAGTAGTGCCCGAACTAACCCCCTGTGTCAGACTTGTGGTAAGAACCACAAGGGTACCTATAGAGCTGGTAGCAATGTTTGTTTTAGTTGTGGCAAGGCAGGCCACAGGGTTAGAGAGTGTCCACAGTCAGGTCTGCAGGGTCAACAGAATCATTCCACAGCCCAGTCCGGTCGCCCAAATAAGGAGGGTGCCACTTCCAATGCTACTAGTGGGCAATGCCCAAACAGACTCTATGCTCTTCAGACCCGACAGGATCAGGAAAATTCTCCTAATATCGTTACTGGTACGTTGTATATTTTCCATGTCCATGTTTATGCTTTGCTAGATCCAGGTGCATCCTTGTCTTTTGTTACTCCTTATATAGCAGGCGATTTTGGAATCTGTCCCAAAATTTTAGCAGAGCCCTTTTCAGTCTCTACCCCAGTGGGTAAAACCATCATAGCTCGGTGGGTATACAGGAACTGCCTGGTTATGATATTTTAGAAAGCCACATTAGCAGATTTAGTTAAGCTAGAGATGACTAATTTTGATGTCATTCTCAGCATGGATTGGCTTCATTCCTTCTATGCCAGAGTCGACTGTAGAAACAGGATAGTTCAGTTTCAGTTTCCAAATAAGTCTGTCCTAGAGTGGAAGGGTAATACTTCATCTTTCAGAGATCAGCTTGTTTCCTACCTTCGGGTAAGGAAAATGATATCTAAGGGATGTGTTTATCATCGCATTCATGTTAAAGACTCTGGTTTCGAATCTCCCAGTCTCAAATCAATCCCAGTTGTAAATGAGTATTTATACGTGTTTCCCGAAGATCTTCCAGGCATTCCTCTCGAAAGGGAAATAGACTTTGGCATTGACCTTATTTCAAATACTCAGCCTATTTCTATTTCGCCATACAGAATGGCACCAGCAGAACTCAGAGAAATGAAAGAACAGTTGAATTATCTCTTAGATAAGGGATTCATTAGACCCAGCATTTCCCCGGGGGGCGCACCAGTCTTATTCGTGTGTAGGAATGACGGTTCTCTCAAGATGTGCATTGATTACCGTCAGCTCAATAAAGCCACGGTCAAGAATAAGTATCCTCTTTCTAGGATAGATGACTTGTTTGACCAACTTCAAGGTGTCAGTTATTTCTCCAAGATAGACCTCAGATCAGGCTATCATCAGCTCAGAGTTAGAGAATGTGACATCCCAAAGACAGTTTTTCGTACTCGGTATGGTCACTTCGAGTTTCTAGTCATGCCCTTTGGTCTTACCAATGCCCCAGCCACTTTCATGGACTTGATGAATCATGTGTTCAAGCAGTAGTTAGACATGTTCATCATAGTCTTCATAGATGATATCCTGGTTTATTTCTGCACAGAGCGCGATCATCCGGACCATCTCAGAATTGTTCTTCAGACCTTTAGAGATCACCAGCTATTTTCCAAATTCAATAAGTGCGAGTTTTAGCTAAGGTAATTAGTATTCCTTGGCTATATTTTTTCCAGCGATGGCATTAGAGTAGATCCTCAGAAGTCTGAAGTGGTAAGAAACTGGCCTCGCCCTGTCTCTCCATCAGATATTAGGATTTTCTTGGGTTTGGCTGGCTATTACAGATGGTTTGTTGAGGGATTTTCTTCTATTGCATCCCCTATGTCTAGATTGACTCAAAAGAAGGTCAAATTTCAGTGCTCAGATTCTTGCGAGAAGATTTTTCAGGAGTTGAAGACTCGACTCACTTCAGCTCCAGTTCTAGATCTTACAGATAGTTCAGATGGGTTCATAGTGTATTGTGATGCATCCAGAGTGGGTCTAGATTGTGTCCTCATGAAGCATGGTAAGGTCATAGCCTACGTCTCAGGACAGTTAAAGCCCCATGAGAAGAATTATCCTGCTCATGATCTTGAGTTAGCGGCCGTAGTATTTGCCCTAAAGATTTGGAGGCATTATATATATAGAGTTCATGTATATGTCTTCATAGATCATAAGAGTCTTTAGTATGTCCTTTCCCAGAAATCTCAATCTTCATCAGAGAAGGTGGTTAGAGCTCTTGAAGGATTATGATATGAGTGTCCTTTACCATCCGGGCAAGGCCAACATTGTGGTCGACGCTCTCAGTAGACTCTCCATGGGTAGTTTTTCTCATGTTTAGGATAGCAAAAAGAAGATAGCTCAGGAAATCCATCATCTTGCTAGACTAGGTGTTCGCTTAGTCGATTCTTCAGAGGGTGGTGTATGTGTTCAGAGTAGTTTAGAATCATCTCTAGTTTTTTAGGTGAAAGAAAAGTAAGATAGGGATCCTAGCTTTGTCAAGGTAAAAGAGTCAATCAGAGATCAGAAGGTTGAGGTTTTCTCCCAAGGGGGAGATAGTGTCCTTCATTGTCAGGGTCATCTCTGTGTTCCAGATGTGGATGACTTGAGGCAGCGGGTTCTTGAAGAGGCACATGGTGCATGATACTCTATTCATCCAGGGGACACTAAGATGTACGTGACTTGCGGAAGCTCTATTGGTGGAGTGGGATGAACGGAGATATTGCAGCTTTTGTGGCTAAGTGCTCTACATGTAAGCAGGTTAAGATAGAGCATCAGAAACCTAGTGGTTCCATGCAGGAGTTTACTATTCCTACTTGGAAGTAGGAAGAAGTGAACATAGACTTCATGAAGGGTTTGCCTCGAACTCGTCATTAGCACGATTCAGTTTGGGTCATTGTAGATAGGATGACCAAGTTAGCTTATTTTCTTCCAGTCCATACCTTTTATTCATCCAAGGATTATACCAAACTCTACATCAGGGAGTTGGTCAGATTACATGGTGTTCCACTATCTATTATCTCAGACAGAGATACCCCATTTACCTCTCACTTCTTGAAAGCATTCCAAAAGGATTTTGGTAGCCAAGTTCATCTTCGTACAGCTTTTCATCCTTAGATAGATGGTCAAGAAGAAAGGACCATTCATACTCTAGAATATATGCTCTGGGTGTGTGCAATTTATTTTAAGGAAAGTTGGGATGACCACTTAACTTTGATTGAGTTTGCATACAATAATAGCTATCATTCCAGTATTCAGATGGCTCCATTTAAAGCTCTCTATGGTAGGAGGTGCAGATATCCAATCGGTTGGTTCGAAGTTTGTGATGCCTCAGTCATAGGGCCTGACTTAGTGTTTGATGCCTTAGATAAATTTTAGTGAATCAGAGAAAGACTTTGGGCTACTCAGAGCCGACAGAAATCTTATGCAGACGTTCGTAGAAAGGATCTAGAATTTGAGGTTGATGATTTTGTCTATCTCAAGATCTCTCCTATGAAGGGGGTGAAGAGATTCGGCAAGAAGGGAAAGCTCAGTCCCCGATATGCTGGTCTTTTCAAAATTCTCAGTCGCTTGGGCAAGGTATCTTATGAGCTCGAATTGCCTCCAAATCTAGCTTCAGTTCATCCAGTCTTCCATGTCTCTTTGCTCAAGAAGTGCATAGGTGACCCTTCAGTTGTAGTCCCTACTCAGAGCATGGATATCCAAAACAACCTCTCTTATGAAGAGATTCTGGTCAAAATTCTAGACTATCAAACTCGTAGACAGAGGAACAAAGAAGTCCCTCTAGTCAAAGTTCTTTGGTGAAACCAGTCTGTTGAGGGAGCTACTTAGGAAGCAGAAACAGATATGCGTACCAAGTATCCTCACCTATTCTCCGCCAATTTAGATCAAGCTCAAGGTATTCTCCTTAAGCTTATTTAGTTTAATGTTCAGGATTCCATTTACGAATTTGGTACTAAATATCATTGCATTTAGTTATGCATACATGTAACAGTTCAGTCACGTAATCATGCATCAGATATGCATAAGTTCAGCTTGTCAGTTATGCATCAGATATGCATGTTCAGTATGTTCAGATATATTCAGCTTATCATTCAGGTCAATCATGTCGTCATATTTCAGATGTTCCATCCCTTAAGTAAGACCAGCACATTAGTAATCTCAGTTTAGTCAGTCCCATTCGAGGACAAATGTTCCCAAGGGGGAGATATTGTAATACCCTAAAAGTTCATACATTTTAGGATCATGCTTAGAACTCATGAGTAATAATTTTTTAGTGCTTTAGTAGTGTTATGATCAAGGTTGATTCATATTAAGGCCTCAAAAGTGTCCTAGTTAATAGGCGAATCAAAACATTTCCTTACCGATTGAATTCTTGAGAAGGATATTAGTATAGTTAAATTCAAACGAGCATATATCTTGTTATACTATGAATTTATGAGTTCAAAACACACTAATAGATAGATAATTGAATTATCTTTCCAACTATACTAATTTTGTCTAAATCCGATATCGGAGCAAGGACTTATGCCTATTTTACTCCAGTATATCAGGCTGGGAAACTGAGTGACGACATTCGTGATAAGTTGTCACAAATGTGATGACTTATCACCAATGACATCAGCCCTGGGTAGATTTTCACCCCCAGTGATGACATTTTGTGATAAGTCATCACGCCCATGACGGCTTATCACCAATGTCGTCAACCTTAATCAGAAAATTAAGATTTCACCCTTTTGTGATGACATTTCATGACGACTTATCACCAGCTTGACGACTAGTCACGAATGTCGTCAGCCTTAGATTTTCAGGAACTGGGAAGCAGTTGAGTAAGGGTATTTTGGTCTTTTTCCTTCACTTCCCACGACTTATAACCCTCAAGGAGCGTATTATCTTCCATTCTCTTTAGTTAAACATCTCAAAAAGATCTCTCATACACTCTCAACCAATAGATTAGAATTTTCTCTCATGATTATCTCCTCAAGAACAAGAACATTCTCTCCCAAAGGGGTTAAACCCTATTCAAGAAAAATCAAGAGCAAGCCTAAGGATTTCTTCAAGAACCTTCAAAAACATTAGATCTCTTTCAAGATTCAATCACTAAAGTATGCATAGTGTTCATCCATGGATCCCTTTCATCCATAGAGCTCAAGAATCATGTTTTAAATTATAAATTGTGATTTCCTTGTTGTGTTAGGATTATATTCATGTTGATGATTGTTGTTTGGATTCAAGGTTGTATTTTGATTTGTTCTTCATGAAGCATGTGAGTAGGTTAGTTGAAACCCATGAATTTTGGATGGATTAAGATTGTCAAATTGATAAGTACACCTATGACCAAAGTTGTGCATGTAAGGTGTTTGATAAAATGCCAAGAATGATAGAATCCATGTTTTTATGACTTAATAGTGCTTAAATGACAAGCCCATGTTCTATTCTTTATGACTCCACATGAACTCCATGTTATTGTGGTGTGTTATTATTGTGATATGGAATGAGCATGATATTGAAGCAACGCAGGTATATACATGTTGTGCGCATCCCCTTCCATGTATAAGATGTTGAGAACCAAGTGTAGTATGAAATCCCCTACTTATGATATTGTGAATTGTGGACTCTATTCTTATGATCAAGTCAGTCATGTGTGTCAGTTTTCTTCCATCGAGTCCTGGGGGTACTTGTACCCGAAAAATATAGTTGTGTGCCTAGAGCCATGTCATGTTATTATGATACTCTAAGTAAATCCATGATCTATAGAACTCAGACAGATATGTGACTCAGGAAATATCAAAAATCTCATGATCTCAGTTAATTCTCAGATAATAGTTCTATTCCGTCAGTCAACAGAAGTCAGTTACTCAGTCCATGTACAGTCAGTTAATCATGTTTAATCTCTTCAGATGGGAGTAGAATTTAGCACCGAGTGAACCCAAGGATGGGAACTCACCTGCCAGATAAGAGTGTGATTCTTAGCAGTCATCCTTGTAGTCCAGAACTACGTAACCATCATAGGTTTAGACATCTTAACCTGTCAGATTAGGGTTGATGAGGTGATTTGACCTATCAGACCAGGGTCCCACCGTTCTCATTAGAGTAACCTGTCAGATAAGGGTTACTCACAGCTTGTCCCTACCAGTGGCGCGGTATTGACACCCTTCTAATCAGGGCAAAGATTGGACCCCAGCTCTGCTATTATAGAGCTTTTGGGGCATGTCGGTTAAACAACTATCTCCCACACTTTCAGTCTCAGTCTCAATAAAAGAAATCATATAGTTCTTCAGATTTCAGTATACCAGGACTGTCAGATATAGTCAATTCAATTACAGTACGGAACTCAGGTAGTTCCATCAGATTCAGGACTGTCAGACACAGTCATCCATGTTATCAAAAATCCCTGTATTAGTCATGTTAGATATCAATAAACCATGTATTAGTGTACAGATCTAGATATCACGTATTCATGATCTCAGTTACTATGTATGCATGTTTACACTCTCACATTCATATTAGTCATTCAGTTAGCACTGCTCATGCCCTTTTGCATATACCCTACCTCACTCGTATACTCAGTACTTTCAGTTGTACTGATGCATTTGTGCTATGGTGATTTCTTTTATGTTACACCATAGGTTCAGAGCCACGAGTTCTAGATCAGTAGTAGCAATCGTATTTCAGTATACAGAGTTGCAGTGAGTCCTCTTCATTCGAGGACGATATGATTTGACTTCATTTATTTTCTTTGGTTATCTTTCAGTTTACAGTGTTAGTTGAAGACATGTTCCTTCAACTCCTTACTCAGACAGTATTTAGAGGATTTCAGATTTAGTTCAGATTTGTTTCAGACTTCAGTTGTTTTGGGTATTTGTTACCCCATATGGATGTTATGATTTGTCAGATATTTTATTCAGTTGAACTTTATGGACTATTGTTCATGTTTTCCATATTTTACATGTATATTATGTAGTGTACAGGTATAGATATCAGTCATGGGTTAGCTTGTGGTCTTTCGGGGTTATAATCACCGTGTAACATTTCGGTTCAGAAAATTGGGGTGTTATATTTTGGGTCACCCATAGAGTCTGAACCTCCAATGTCTTCCAATGAGATATAGTGAATGGAAATTTTTCCACTAATTTATATATAAATTCTTGCATACTATGATGAATTAATTATGTACATGAAGCTAATTCTTTATTTAGATGCATTAATTTCCAGTGTTTGTTATCCTACAGGTAAGCATAATGAAAAAGAGTTAGGCAAAGTTGGAAAGGGTTTGAAATGGTCAAAATATTAACAAAGGCTGAATATATGCTCTAGGAGATGACCCTCAGGTGTTGTGATCGCAACCTGAGGGTCGCGATCACAATCAGTCAAAAAGTCAGAACATGCCGATAGCACTAAGATGCCAAGCAATCATGGAATCGCAATTGCAGATAAGGAAGTGCGATCGTGATAGTTCAGGAAGATTTGATCAATAAAAGTGGAATTTAATAGAGTTGAATCCCAAGATATAAAAGATTTAACCCTCAAAGTGTTCCTCATCCAATTTTCCAGTTTTGAGAGAAAAAACACTTTATTTTGAGTGAGAAAACAATTGTCAATTTTATTCCAACAGAGATTTGGTTGTAAATTAAAATTAAAGTTTGGGTTTACACTTATTTGGCTTATGATGAATGAATTGCATGCCAAAATGAGTAGCTAAATTACTATCTTTGGGTTATGTTTGATTAGGTGATTAATATTGTGTGGGTGTTGATTGTTAGTCCAAATAATTAGTTAATGGTGTTGGATTTTTCTCTTACTCTATGTTTGAATTGAGAATTGTGGGTGAAAACGCCAATTTTCTTGGATCCCATATCATCCTTGATAGTGGGATGTGGGTGAAGAGTAATTATGAAAAACAACTTGAATTAGCTTGGTTCTTAGAATTATCTTAGAAATAAGGGTGTTATTTGAAGTATCTATTTTCATAAGCATCATTTTAGAAATAAGAATGATAGTTTGATGTAATGGATTGGTAAACTTGTCATGCTCATGAGGTGTTCGAAAAAATTTGTGAGTGAAACGTAATGTTTTACTGAAAAGTTAACACTAAGACCCTTTATCTAGCCTACCCAAAACCCTTAGGTAATACTTGGACTAACTTTTGATTACCCATGCATAAAAAATCACCTAGGAGAATAAAACCCCAAGGTTCCTATCAATTTGATTTATTTATCAATTGTCCAATCTAATATTAGTGTTATTTTGCGATTATGTTCAACAAAGTTCCAAATCAAACCCCCAACTTATTTTTATGTTTTATTTAAATATCGCATTACGGGTTAACTCTCAACACACTTAAGCATTGAAATCTAGTTTGAACTCCTCGAGGATTTGACCCCGACTCATTTTTGGTATATATTAATTACGTCCGCCTTGAACTTAGTTTGACGTGTAAGTTAAGTATTATAAATAACGGTGCCTTTGTCGGAGAGTGAAATATAGTTTTCAAGATTATGGTGTTTTTAGTGAGCTTGGGTTAGTCATAATGTTTGTGTTTACATTGTATATTGTTTTGTCTTATTAGGGGAAGACCATAGTCTACACGACATCATGAGACAATATGGGAGCAATGGCGTCTCATTTGATGGACACCTTGAGGATGAGGATCATATTAATGATAGGGGGAATGCAAATGCCATTCGCATTCCACTGATCAATGAAAGCGTGGTATTCTATATTACTAATATGATGCTCTATATGTTACAAATGAAAGGCCTATTTAGGGGCCAAGCACACAAAGATGCAAACCTACATTTGAAAAACTTTATTGAGGTGTGCACCCCATTTAATATTGCCTATATTACTCAAGAGTCTATTTGGTTGAGACTTTTCCCATTCTCTTTGATGGGTGAAGCATTTTTGTGGCTGAGATCCCTACTCGTCGGGTCTATTACATCTTGGTTCGAACTTACAAAAGCCTTTTTGGATATATATTTCTCTCCGTCTAGAATGCAATAACTAAGAGATGAAGTCACAATTTTTTGTTAACTTTGTGGTGAGACCTTATATAAAGTGTGGAAAAGGTTCAATGACAATATCATGAAACCCTCAAACCATGAATTACCATAGAAGATGCTTCTCTAAATATTTTATTGGGAAACCATTGTTGATAACACATCTGGAGGGTCTTTTGTAAAATTATCCTATGGGGTTGCATTGACTTTGCTCGTCAAAGTTCAAAAACAAAATAGAGGGTGGCACACCCGGGACTCTAAAGTTTCCATAGGGTCTCCCACTGCATCTTATGTTAACAAAGAGCAAAGAAAGAAGGAAGAAGAAAGGGATAAAAATATGGCCAAGGTGATGACCCAACTAGATCTCCTCACTAAACACATCATGGGATAACCTTCAAAAGTGGTCAATGTCATTGCCTCTCAAGGTACTAAAAATTATTATGAGGATGAAGATAAGGCATTCGATGAAGAATTAACGTTCTTGGCAAATCATCCAGGTGGTTCTCGCACAGCCTACCAAAGGCAAGGCAAGAATCAAGGTTAGAATGACCGAGATCAGAATCATGATTGGCGTGATAGAGAGAGGGATAGAGACCGAGATTGGAGGGAAAAAGAGAGAGTATATTATAGATATGTGCCCTCTCACAATAGTGTTAAGGACAAGGAATCAAGCTCTATGGATCTAAAAAAAATTAAAACCCATGATATGCTTGCCTGAATTTGATGCATGTGAAAGGTACCGATAATATGGTTCAGGAATTAAAAAGGGATTTCTCTCAACTTAACCAAACGGTCATATCACATTCATCCTTAATTAAGTAATTGGAAACGCAAGTAGGCCAAATTGTGACCCATCTCAATACTAGGACAAAAGAAGGCCTACCTAGTGATACTATGGTAAATCCTAAGAAAGATACCCATGTTATGTCCATAGTTACTAGAAGTGGTAGAAATCTTAGCAAAAGTGTGGTTGAGGTTGATGAGAAGCAAAATGAGAAGTCACATAATGAACAAGTAAGTGCTAAACGAAAGAGGTTAGAAGAAAAATATGTTGATTCTTCAAAATATAAGGAAACAACTATTAAGGACATGATGATTATTGAAGAAAAGGGTGATAATGGAGAGGGGGTTCTAAAATGATTGATGGTGATGAGCAAAAAGTGAATGAACCTCAAAGTGTTCCATTTCCCCCAATGAAAATTCCTCTACCTTTTCCATAAAGGCTTGCAACGAAAGATGATAATGTCAAGTTCAAAAAGTTTCTTGCAAAACTTAGCAACCTTCCGATCAATATTCCATTGCTAGAAGCCCTCCAAGAGATCTCGGGGTATGCTAAGTCCATGACAAATTTAATTACAAAGAAGTGGCTTATGGATTTTGAGACCATCAAGGTGACTCATAGTTGTAGTGCTATCATAGAAAACACAGTGGATGAGAAAAGGGAAGACCTGGGTGAATTCATCATCACTTGCAGCATCGGAATGCTCAAATTTGAAAAGGCATTATATTATCTTGGGCTAGTATCAACTTGATGCCATATGTAATGTATAAAAACCTAGGTTTGGCTGCTCCCATACCCACCACCATGAGACTCTTAATGGCGGATCATTCAATTAAGAAATCGATGGGCGTGTTGTATGATGTGTTGGTTAAGGTTGACTGATTCATCCTTCTGGTGGATTTTATCATCCTCAATTGTGAAATCAACCATGAGATACCAATCATACAAGGGAGGACATTATTAGTAACAAAAAGGGATCTCGTTGATATAGAGTGTGGAGAGATAAAGTTCTGGGTGCATAATGATGAAGTCTCTTTCTGTGTGTAGAAAACCAAAACGCAACCAGTAGAATTATAAGCAGTGTCTGTGATTGACATTGTGAATAAGGAAATAGATCTTCGATCAGTTCACCTCAAGTATCCAACTTGATGATAGATAGACACCATGCCGCGATGTTAAATTTGCCGCTAGATGGGAGATACCCTATTATTGACATGAATTTGGCCCGTATCCTTTGTAATTTAATTGTTAGAATAGTTTTTGTGCTTGTTTTTTTCATTAATCCATGAAAACTTAGCACTCTGAAGGTGTATTTGAGCAAGTGAAAGTTAATAGGTGAACTAGAATTGAGTTGCAGGAGAAATCAGTAAAAACATGAGGAATTGAACCTGGTCTCAGGTATCGCAATTGCGATCGTGATCCATAGGCTTAGGTTTTCCCAGCCATGCCTCAGGTAACGCGGTCACGAAAGCTGATAGAGATCAAGGTCCCCATGTGATTACGATTGCAGAGGCTGAATTTCGATTGCGACTATTGCAATTATAAATAAGAACTATCTCTAAAATGGTTCCTATGCTCAACTCCCTTCAAATACCCAAAAATCTTTGAATTTTCATCATTGTTATTGGTGTTAGAGTGAATATCATTATTATTTGCATCCAAGCATCTGGTATGTCATTTTAATCTCTTATTTTTATGCTTAAATTTGGGCCTTAGAAGCATGTTTAAGTCCATGGCCTAAATTTATAATCTTTGTATGTAATTAGTACCTAGATTAATATTGTTTGGTGTGGTGGTTATTGTTATTGGTGTGTGCATTGTTGGGGAAGTCTTGAGTACCCAAAATTGTTCAAAATAGTATGAAATATATGAGCACACCAAGTGTTTGGTAAAATGTCTAAATGAACTTCTTGGTAGCTTTCTATGAATTAAAGGGCATGATTGAGTGTTTCAAAATTGTGTTTCATGTTTTTAGTGTTATTTACTTGTTATGGCATAATTAAGTAGAGAAATTGGCCTTTTTGGTCTTCAGCAAGCCTAAGACTGTAACCCTCACGTACCACAATCATGGCAAAAGTGCAATTATAGTGTCGCAATCGCAATCTCACCAATGAGAATTCTATGCAAATCTCAACATAGTGAAAATCTCCAACCCAGTTATGAAGATTCAGGGCAAGGAAGTTCATTTTAGGGTCGAATAGATCAATGAAATGTATGGGCTTTTAGATACCAATATGGGAGAGTACGAGGCTAAGAACTGTGCTCCAAAAAGCTGGTTGGCTGCTCAATTATGCCCAGGAAGAAAAGTTTCATGGGACGAAACTAAAATAAGGATAATATTGAATGAGGTCACAGTCGAGGCTCAAATTTTATTGACCATCATCTATAGCTGTATTTCTTTGACCATTATTATAACACATGTCCCTATTATGCGAGCTTAGATGGTAGCATGCCTCATAGATAATATTTCTTTAAATATTGGTTGCTTTGTACTTTTAGAGATAAGACATTTAAAGAACAAAGATGGACCCATGCTCATGCTTTTATCCTTGATCATGGAGCTATGTAAAAGAGCTAAGATTAAGGAATATTTGGGGGATAACTAGATATTTTTTAAGACACATATTACCCACTGAAGATGCGTGGTTAGGGCATAGCTTCAAAGAGCAAAAAATAAAAGATTAAGTTGGGTTAATTAGTGAATTTTGATCTTGATACCTGCAGACCATCCTCAGCCAGTCCATTTGAGAAGCTTAAAAGTCAGATGTAGATAGTGAAGGAGCTGGTGTCCAAATTGCCTCAAGAGTCGGGACTAGTCCTCACTCTTATATCATCCAGAGTAATTATGAGAGGTTACTCGAGGATCAAAAGGCACAAGGGAGGAACTATATCCAGGCTTAAGTGGGTCAACTCTTCCTTGGCACGATCACATTCAGAGCTATGGGATTCTTATGATAAGATAAAGAGAAGGAAGAATAAGTGAGATAATTTTTCATTCACATATAAAAAAGGGTGAAGGGCTTATGGAAGGTCCTGAAGCCCCAAGATAGGCTTCCTTCTCCCAAAGCATATGTGGATGATGATATTTTGGCCAGGTGGTCTGACGACGAGGAGCCAGATTCTGAAGACACCGATGAGGAGACGACTAGTGATGACAACACTTGATGTGGTTTTAGGGAGCCCCTTAAAATCTTTTGATTCTTTTATGATATGCAGTAAGGACACTTCAACCTCTTTAGTTGGGGTTGCCCATCTTCCTATTTAGTTCATATTTGGGTCTGTATTAATTGGATGCTTATTCGAATGTTTTATGTTTCATTTGGATGATTTGATTTCTAGTTGTTTTGGATAATTTGATATTTGATTAGGGTTGTAATATTGGGTATCCTGATGATGCCTATGTTTTGTGGATTAATCATTTTTCTTTTCACTTTTCAGATTTTATTTCTTTTGATAATAATATTGGACGAGCCTTTCCCTATGATAGATTAAGTGACGACATTCTTAAGGGAAAATTGCCATGTGTAAGGGTTTGGAGTAGTAGATGCATGGGAAGTCTGAGTACCCATGGAATTATAGATTGGGATTTCTATTATTTCTATAGTTAAGTCTGAGTAGCCATATGGTTTGCCCTTGCGAACCCATTATTCTTTTGGTAAAGTCTGAGTAGACATATAGTTTTTCCTTGTGAGAGCCAAAATATGAGATGATAGTTTGATTTGGTGCTAATAATAGCTAATTGTGCATGGCAAAATGCAAAGCAAACATCCCCCTCCTTTCAAATTTTTTTATGAAAATCAAGGGCATGGACGTGAATGATTTTATAACAATGCTTTACCTCTTTTTGTGACTCCAAATGCTTTAGTTGGTGGTATATTATGAATAACTCCTTTAACTCTCAAATAGGAAATGCAATTGATCCTCCGAGAAAATTTTGTATTCCATGTGTGGTGATCTTAGTTGATTGATTCTCATGCTTACTTATGTTATCTAGAACTTTCTCTGTTGGTCTTTCAAAGCTAATCTTGATTATGCGTGGTTGGAGAAATAATTTTAGGCCTTTTTTGTGATCACGAAAAATCACTTTAGCCTAAAAAAACCTACCCGTGCATGAATGGTATCCCTAGTCACCCCTTTTTAGCCTTTGAGCCTTTCTTTGGCAACTAGATTACAAGCCTTGAACCTTTTGAATTTTAATCCTCTTTTGAACCCTACCCTCCTTGAACTTGAAAGTATAATTTGTGGCTAAAAGTCTAAGTTGGGGGTATTGGATCTTGTAAGAGGTGATCTTGGACCATGGTATTGTAAACGTGTGTCTAAAAGCTAAACAATAAGGACAAATGAATGAGAAAAAAATGAGAGGGGTCAACAAAAGAAACAAAGCATGAGATTGCACAAAAAAAACAATTGAGAAGAAAATGTTTTCAAAAGATAGGTGAACCATTGTAGTAAAAGTAGACATGTGTGAAGTAGAAAACAATGTAGTGGCCCACGACCCAAAGTTTTATCTAGTGTAGTTAAGACACTATTGATAGAGAGTCACCTCTTGAGAGTTAGATTTTGTTGCTTGATTGTTCTTAAAAGTCTTTTACATCCTTGTAAACGTGATTGATTTTGAGGGGAGTTGCACAAATAGTTCTTCCCATGCGTGTTGAGTAATTGTTGGTGCTAATTAATTTCGGAATCATGGTGATCATTTGGTTGCAAGATTGGGCTTATAAGTTGAATAGTCTCATTGAGTTTGGAGTGATGTTGCTTGAGGACAAGCAAAGTTTTAAGTTGGGGGTGTTGATGAGTGGCAATTTCACCACTCATTTATATCCAAATGCTTGCACAATAAGATGAATTAATTGTGTACATGAGGATAATTCTTCATTTAAATGCATTAATTTCTGGTGTTTGTGATCCTATAGGTAAGCATGATGAAAAAAAGTTAAGGTAAAGCTGGAAAGGGTTGGAAATGGTCAAAATATTAACAAAGGCTAAAGATATGCTCCAGGAGACAACCCTCAGGTGCTGCGATAACATCCTGAGGGTTGCAATCACAATCAGTCAAAATGTGGCAATCGTACCAAGATACCACATGATCGCAGAATCGCGACCGCAGCTAAGGAAGTGTGATCGCGAGAGGTCGAGCAGATTTGAGAGGCAAAAGGGGAATTTCACAGAGCTGAATCCCAAGATATACAAGATTGAACCCTCAACGTGTTCCTCGTCCAATTTTCCAGTTTTAAGAGAAAAAACACTTTATTTTGAGTGAGAAAACAATTGTTAATTTTATTTCAAGAGATATTTGGTTGTAAATTGAAAATGAAGTTTGGGTTTACACTTATTTGGCTTGTGATAAATGAATTCTATTCCAATTTAGGTATATTTTTTCTGTTTAATTTAATGAGTAGTTAAATTAATATTTTAGGGTTATGTTTGATTGGGTGATTAATATTGTGTAAGTGTTGATTATTAGTCCAAATAATTAGTTAATGGTATTGGATTTTGCTTTTACTCTATGTTTGAATTGAGAATTGTGGGTGAAAACTTCAATTGTCTGGAATCCCATACATCCTTGAAAGAGGGATGTGGATGAAGAGTAGTTGTGAAAAATAACTTGAATTAGCTTCCTTCTTATCATTATCTTAGAAATAAGAATGTTATTTGAAGTAGCTATTTTCATAAGCATCATGTTAGAAATAAGGATGCTAGTTTGAGGTGATGGATCGGTAAACTTATCACGCTCATGAGGTGTTCGAAAGAATCCATGAGTGAAATTTAGTGTTTTACCGAAAAGTTAACACTAAGACACTAAATCTAGCCTACCCAAAATCCTTAGCTAAAACTTGGACTAACTCTTGATTACCCATGCATGAATATCACCTAGGAGAACATAACCTCAAGGTTCCTCTCAACTTGATTTATTTATCAACTAGTGGATTTTGCCGCGCTTCGCGCGGTTATTAAAATATTAGGTGAATTTATTAAAAAGTGAAAACAATCTGTAGCAAAAATGCAAGATAAGCTTGCATGTGATTTGATTCTTTCTCAAATCGTGCACGAGAGTTTTAATACCCTCCTCTAGTGAATTTATAAAAAAGTATTATAAACTTATTACTCCAATATATGAGGAGTCAACCAATTTTTTAAGTATTTTTTTTATAGAATTCCTATAAAAGTACAAAAATAAATTTATTTTCCCCAAAAATAAAACTATTGTCTATAGTGCCATTATTTTCCTTTTTGAGTTCTTTTCCCTTTCTTTCTTTTCTCTTTTTTTAGTTTTCTTTGGTTCCCTGCATATATATGCATTATTATCGTGACCCATAATATTTTTCAATTCATACATACATAAAAAAAAAATCACAAATTAAGGAATAAGGACTATTTTCATACTTCACATTAGTTTTATATCTTTGCATTATGACTATTTCTTCATGTAATATCAACCTCATTTGTTTTTTTGCAAGTTTAAAAAAAACCTCTTCTTACTTTTTATCTTTACACGATATGTGGAGAAGTTTAGAAGGCAACAATATTTTTTACTACTATTTTAATATTAAAATTTGGCAAAATTTTACCAAATAATAATCAACTTTACGTCAAGAAACATTATAGATAGAAGATTGATTAATATAGAATTCTTCCATATTTTTCTGTGATTGACTATGTACCATCACACAAGAATATAAAAATACAATCAAAGGAGAAAACACCAAAACAAGGAAGATACAACAAAAAGTCAAAGGCTTTTGCATAATACACATAATACTCAAAACATTTGAGATCAAATTGCCAAATTCTTTCTTGAGTTGTTGCTTTCAACTCTAGTGATATCTTCCTCGACCATTTTAACAGTGATAATTAGCAGGGATGAGAATTTGATGTACTGTACACATCCTAAAAAGACATTTAAAATCAGGAATGATAATATTAAAATGAAGAATAAACAAAAAATACTAAAAAGAGCATGGAGGAATTGAAGGGTTTTCCTTTTAGAGTAAGACTTTCATGAAAAAAGGTTAAAAGTAGCTAACAATATCTTCAATAAGAATTTTCTTTTCAATTACATATTTAACGAATGCAACTATAAAAATTGTAGTTATGAGATCCTAACATAATGCAAAGAGCTCGGAAAGCCTCCAAATAAAAACTCTACAAACATGCATCAAATAAAGAAATTAAAAAATCAATTCCAAATTTGAAATTAAATTAAAACTCACAGTATGCAAAATTCACTTTTAGAATTTCAATTTCTCATGTTTTTACTCGAAACAAGTTACTCCTATTCGCTTTAATTTGTCACTTATTTCTAAAATGGATTTTCATTTTTATTTGTCACTTTTGACGTATCAAGAAAGACAAAAGAATTTTTTTTTGTTTTACCCTTAGCATTAATTGTTTATTTTTCAAACCATTTTCAATACATAATACACTAAATATCTATTAATAGAGATAGTATGGTAAAATAGTCATATCAGTAATTATTTTTTTTAATGAATATGACAAGTAAAATTGAAAGAGTAAATACAATCAAACTTTTGAATATTGAGATATGCTTGATACATCAAGAGTTGGCTTAAAAAGTGTTTATATGAGAGTTAAGAAAAACATATCAACAGAGTAATAGGAAATAGGAAATAAATGTAACATTAACATAAAATATTTAGGCAAATCAAGGTACTGAATTTTAAATAGAAAAATAATACCCTTCATGACTAAGAAGACAACAAAGATTGTGCAAATCAGATTGTGGCAGCTGCTAGAAGATATCACGAATGTTTGGGCTTCCATTGGCATCAGATGAAGGGATGGCAGAACCTACGGCGCTATCATCTTGATGGGACTTCGTCTCAAGCAATCCAGGATCTTTCTGTATATCACTCATAGTTTTATTGCCAACCGAATTATTAGAACTATATACTGTGTTATTATGAGAATCGTCTACTGGGTCATTATTAGGATGGTCTACTGTTTCTTCAAAATAAGACTGACACTCCATCTTGGAAGTTGTAGTGTAGACAACTACTTGAAGGAGGCCCATAAGCTACACAGTTATGCAAGGAAACAACAAATAAATTAGAGTTAACTATCTCCAAGACCTAACATTCCAGTAGTATCAAAGCATTTAACCATAACCAACCTGTTCAAGATGTGCTATGCTGCTTAAAAAAAGTGGTTCGTTCAAGAGCTTGAGAAACAAAACCAATGGAATATCCCTCTGGTTAGAGCTTCTAAAAGGAACTGAGGAACCTTCTCCAACAATTTTCTCCTTTCCTTTGTCCCTCTTGGTTTCCAAACACTTCACATCTGACCACTCTAGAATAGGCGAGAGATCAAAGAAGAAAAGAAGACCGACAACTGCAGAGTGGTTAGTAGCGAGGTAAGTTAAGATCTTAAGAATTCGACGTAATACCAGTGGAGGAAGTCTTGGGAAATGACTTAAATTGTTAGCAAAAGGCCATGTGCAAACAGAGATCCACAACATCACTTTAGAAAAGACAAATACCATCAAATAGTTGTGAGCGACCATAAACAATATTTGACTGACAGCCATAAAGTCTCTGTGAGTTAATGGTTGTTAAACCACCAACTGCACTGCTCTTATGCTGCTATGAGCAGAAAAATTCAACAAGGGTCTTTGCAACAGACCATTCCCAAGAGGCTGAAAATAACTATTGAACATCTCAGTTTAATAAGTTGAGCACAAATCGTAAAGTATAAATGACCAGAATATTACAACACCAAGTATAACTCTACAGAAGCAAGCCTATTGTCTAGTGATAGAAGTATTTTCATTTCAAAGTATTTGATTGATTTATGGAAGCTATTTACCTGCGCTAAACGCAAGAGGCAGATCAATGATTTCAAGCCATTAGCACCTAAAAGTGGCTCGCCTTCAAGTTCCTTTAACTTCAAACTCTCTGAAAAAGAGGATGCACCCCTCCGACTGATTCTAACACCCACACCCTTGTCCATAATTGACTGTTTTTCTGTTAAATCCCAGACTATTTCTACAACCATGAAGCCTGTGTCTTTCTCCAAACAAACTGCATGCTTGGTAATGACTCATAGATCTGTCCCTAAATATTTGTGCTTCAGCGAGTAATGGAGATGGCAATGTAGACAAAACGGCTTCTGATGATGTTAACAGAACCTAAAAAACACCCAAAAAAAACATAAATAGAATGTTAAAATATTCACAGGACGGGCGTAAAATACTCTAAATACAGAGCTTTTCACGCAGATCGATTGGAAATGTCGCTATGATTGAAGCATTATCCATTTCCACAGGCTAACCTTCAGCCTGCTGCACGACTCTTTGAGAACGTTGTTGGGCAAGAAAGTTTGCTTGAATATCTGAAGAGAGAGCAGCTAAGAACTCTGGATCGATATCTTCAGCTGTCGGTGCTGTATAAATTGGAGGTTGAGTCTGAGCCTAATGCGATGCAAGAACCTATGCCCGAAGATCTTCAGGAAGTGCCTCTAGAAAGGTTGGATAGATAGCGTTTGCAAAGTAAACACTGGTAAACGTCTTTTTGAATAAGGAAGTGCCTCTATTAGTATGAAATAAACTCTTCTAAAGCATTATACAAAACAACAAATGTAAAAGTATCTAATTTGGTTTTGATTTAAAACATATCTTTATTTACATGTGTGTTGGTTGATGTAACTCTAATCTGGGTTGACTGGTATATTTTCTAAATCTAAAGGAGAGGTAGAGAAAGAAAAGGCAGTGAAGGAGACATTACCAGCAATTTGTTGGAGCTAAAACTTTTATGCCTTTTATTATAGACTTCATAAAGCTCATAGAACATGTAGACATATCTACTTTTAAAGTACGGATTATAATTATTTCCTCTTTATCCAAAAAAAACAACTATATCAATTCTATAGAAGAATATAGTACCTCAAGAATGAAGAACCATTGAAAGTTTGAAGAGAGACATCTGTGTGTCTTCAGTCCACACTAATCTACATATCTCCTCCACATCTCTGGCTTATATGAAGCTATAAATAATTAGAACGCAAAAGAAAATTATGAATGATTCAACCTAAATCAAAAATAGTTTAACAAATATAAAAAGAATCACTTGAAATACAAATGCACATGAATGTGTAAGATTAGCTTTACTCACAACTTCTCCTTGTCATAGGAATAAAATGGGTTAGGAAGGATTTGTTTTCCTCTTTAGACACCACATCCAGACGCTATGAACAAAGCTAGAAAATCAGAACCAGTTCTTCTAATAGTTTCAGAAACGAAAGAAAAAAAGTTATAGGCATCTTTGACATACACTTTTAGAAAACTGTTTCACTGCTTCAGGTTGAGATGTACTCAAAGTATCAATCTGATAACAACAAATACCTAAAGCATTTCACCAAAATAAATTTTACAAAGTGGAAAAATTCAATCCGATAAAGTATTTCGCCAAAATAATTTTATAAATCTAAGAGATCAGTTGAAATCAGAAAGCATAAATGTGCAATATTAGCTTTGCTTACAGTTATTGATGGGAGAATGGGGACTTGATAGTAGAGAACAATTGGTAAAACCTGAAAAGAGGAGTGCACAAAAATTAGCCAGTTGAAATTTGCAAAAATTTGATGAAACAAAGAACAACAGAATTGCAATCAGAAAACCTACTCGTTCTTCTCCTCTTTTTCCCCTTTTCCCTCTTTTAACTGTTAGGCGTTTCTCATCCTTTTTCAAACAGCTCCTTTAATAAGCGATTGTTGGAGTTCATTGGCGTAACTAATTTATTTTTCTTCTGGCATTTTTTAAAAGTAAAATAGGACAAAATAGATAAATGCCAATGTTGGTCTTTGGAGGGTGCCACATCAGTAGATCTATAATCCTCTTCTATATATATATTGAATGTTCGATCTCATATTAGTGTTATTTTGCGATTATGTTCAACAAGTTCCAAATCAAACCCCAAATTTAATTTCATATGTTATTTAAATATCGCATTACGGGTTAACACGTAGTTAACTCTCAACACACATAAGCTTTGAAAGCTAGTTTGCACTCCTTGAGGATTTGACTTGACTCATGTTAGGTATATATTCACAACGTCCGTCTTTCACTTAGTTTGACGTGTAAGTTGAACGTTATCAAGACACTAGTCCTTGAGAAAAGTGATGAACCACCTCCGGAATCTGGTTCCTCTACACTTTATAATTGAACCTCTATTGATGAACAGTTATTTGAGAGGGGACTCTAAGTTGAGAAATCCAACCCCTTATAGTGTCATGGATAGGGAGGATTTGGGTGGCAGAAAGCTTGGCCTTATTAGCTAGAGTTCAAAGAGAAACCCAAAATAGTATTGAGGAATTATTTTTGCCTGTGTAACCTATCCCAGCATATGATGGAACCCCTATCACCGCTCAAACTGTAAAAAAAAAATCAGTGTTTCCTCTAATGGAAGATGAAATTGAGGAGGATGAATGTGTCAACTTAAAATATAAAAGGTTTGGTCAATATGGGTCCAAGGGAAAGAAGAAGCTAGATAATGCTACAAAGGTAGTAAAATTTCATACAACCAAGAGTACAAAAAAAGTTGTTGAGTGATGCTATGAAGGCCATTAATTCTTTTATTACTAAAAGAAGAAGAATGAAGAAAACCACAGTTATCGAAGATGATGAAATTCCAACCACAGAGGTGGTTGGTGTAGAGGAACATAAAGAAGAGGAGGATATTGATTCAGATATTGCTACTGCAATAACCAAGAAAAGAAATAAAGCACATGAGGCAGACAGACTAGGTCCTCCGGGATAAATCCCCAAGTGTCTGCTCCTAAGAATCATATCTCAGTAAAAAAAAGGTGTCTAAGGGACCTGTTCCTACACAAGCAAGTCAATTTGTAGGAGGACCAAGTAGCTCTTCAAAAAGGAAAAAGGTTTATAAGAAAAAAAAAATTGATGTCCAGTTAGGAAAGGATTGAGATTCTGAACACCCAGAAAGTGTTGAAGGAAAGGGTATTTGATCCCAATATTCCTGCTAAGCCTGGGAATGGTCGAGCTTGTGGAATATATCGTGTCAGGAATGGCTTCATCTATTTACTATACCTATTTTGGTTGTGTGTGAGGAAGAGGTAAGAGATTTCTATTATATATCGAAATTCTCTGATGATGGTTAGAAGTTGTCATCTATGGTGCAAGGTGTTGAGATACACCTTGATGAGAATATTCTTGGTGAAATTTTGGATGTCCCTAAGGAAGGGATCAGGCCTATAAAAGGTAAGGATCCTTCACTTGAATTTATTTCGAAGGTAAGCAAATTGACTGGAAAATTGAATGTTGGAATATTGAAGAAATATCTCAAAGTAGAGTTCCAACTAATGTTCGGATTCGAGAATAAGGTTTTGCTCCCAAGGTCTAAAAAATGGATTGTAGCCTTCAAAGTAGATCTATTTATTATGGAAACCTTGAGTAAATTTTAGATTATGAATCTCTCTACTGTGATGATGTAACACCCTCAAATTTCGAGCAATTTATTTTGGCCTTCCTATGTTTGAAATATTAATTTTTAACCCAAATTATGTTCGTAGATTTTAAAAGGGTAACCCGAAAGAGTTTTGAAATTTTAGGATGGGGTTTGGGGTGATTTTAAACCCTAGAGATAGCAAGCTTCCGCGAAAGGGGCGTGCCACAGAAGTTATTGTGGGGACTAACCTCAGTGACATGGAGGTTGTTGTCACGCCCCAAAATCCCATCGGGCCGGACTGGCACCCGAAGCCGAGAAGGCCCGAGAGAACCCGTTCAAATACCTGTACTTTCACTTACATGTCACCAAAAATTTGGACAGCACTTCGTTGCATATAGAAGAATCTAATTACCTGTATCAGCACAACACGCACAAATATATATATATATAACACTTGGCCGTCGGGGCCACCACATATACAAATATAACATGACTATATAAACTTCCATGACTTTACCCTTCCTTATGTCTACAAAGCCTCTAGGATATACATGACATAACTAGGGTCGGGACAAACTCCCGCCCACACACGACTCCTGTACAATGACAAAACATAAGGAACCGACTCGAAAAGCTCCGAAGCAAACTGAAGCTCACCAACAATAGCTGTATGACCTGGCTCCTATCTATGCTGTGAGTGAGCTGAAGCACCTGTGCCTGCAGCATGAAATGCAGGTCCCCCGTGAGGGACGTCAGTACGAAATATGTACTGAGTATGTAAAGCTGTAAATAATCATATGTGATATGGGGGATCAAGAAAATCAGACGCAAGTGAATAAATCATAATAGAAGTGAACCACACTTCATAAACACTTTTAGGATCATGTACATTATCATTAATCTGAATTTGGTTCTTGAATTCAAACACATTTGTGGAACGGTATGCATTCGTTCATTTTATTCTTTACAATTATCATTCGCCATTACCTCCTCCTCCCGAACCTCCAACCACCTAACAATAATCAATATTGTACCGTACTGTGACCATTAGGCTGCCTCCAGTACATATCAACTGGGATTGACCCATGCTAGGCTTATGCCCCTGGGATACCACCCACGCGTATATCAAGTAACATACATAAGAGATCTTTCCAATAACTTAGTTCAAAAGCTTTTGAGATTATTACATTAGTGTTCATGCCAATATAGTACCTTTGGAACAATGATACATCAATAGGAATCAAGTAATAGACCTTCTATACAATAACGATGTAATAAAGACTCATTGGTACATCAATAATGTGTTTCAGAATCATCAATATCACAACAATGAAATAGGAGCCTTTTGGTATATCAATGAAACATTTTTACACTTTATAGAATGGAAACAACTTCGTTGGTAATGTAGAACAATACATGTTTTTGGAGAACCTCGGAATCTTATTTGATGGAACATTGGTGTTTTCATGCCAAAGAACATTGTTAGAGTATGCTTTACATACCTCGTTGTAGATTCGGATACCAATTCAACACAACTTCCCGCCTTTACAAATCACTTATCTACAATGAAATGTTTGGCATCTAGTATTATCAACCCAACACCACAATTCTCTTCCATAATTCCATACAACCAATATTTGCAAAACATTCCAAAAACCAACTTGAACAATAGGTTTATGTGTATATATCTCTATATATATATAATCATCATTTCAATACCACATCATCAATACCAAATCCCTTCACAATTCAACATAATCCAACCATGCACAAGAATAATCCAACATCATTTCCCAATCATCTTTCAACAACAATCAAATAACATACTTTTTATGCTCACATGCATATATATATATATATATATATATATATATATATATATATATACATATCCATATAAATAACACCAACATAATTTACATCCTTACCATAAAATGGCCCTTTTGGTTTCGAAGTCCTGTTGGCACAAATAAGGGGTGCTTCTCGAAGCCCTCGAGACGGTGAACACAACTACGGAATCAATTTGGATTTTCTACGGTTGAATCACAAGATAATTGGAGTTGAAATTAGGCTAGGGTTTCTTATTTTCAATAATTTGAGGATAATTGATGGATATGAGACTAATTATATGTATATAATGACCAATTTTCGTCCATGAGGTGATGGAAAATGACCATATTGCCCTTAAAAATTTAAGTAAATCCGAATCTGTCCATGGTGGACTGTTTTGACAGGCTAAAGTAAATCGGCCATAACTATTTGCTCCGATATCGGATTTGGGTGAAATTGGTATTGTTGGAAAGATAATTCAAAGGTATTTCATTTCATATAAAGTAGGAAACCCAGTTCGTCCTGTACAAGGAGTTATGATTGTTTGAAGTTGACCCTAAAAATCTGTTTTGAGAGGCTGAAGTAAAACGAGTATAACTCCTTACTCAGATGTTGGATTTGGATGAAACCAATTGCATTGGAGAGAAAACTCAAAGATATTTCTTTTGATAGATGGTAGCTCTCCCAGTTCATTATATTAAGGGAGTTATGATCGTTCAAAGTCGACCCAAAAAACTGGCAGGCCTCAGTAGTTTGTGTGCAGGAAATTTTCCTGCACATTTACTATTCACCATATCCCGGCCACCGTTTTATAGTTTCGAACGTGCTCGATTATATCCGAAACTTATCCGTTTTTGGAAATCTTTATATCGTTGGAAAGCTTATTCAATAACCTTCGTATGGAACCATCGACGGGCAAATTCCGGTATAAATAAAATAAAAAATTAATTCCATATAAATAAGACCAATCACGTACTTGAATACGCCAATACATGTACTTGAATGCGGGGTGTTACATCCTTCCCCCCTTAAGGACATTCGTCCTTGAATGTGAAATGTAGTTATTTAGCCGAAACAAGTTCGAATTCATAATTGATATTCACGCCATCATATAGATATTATGCATATGTAAAAACTTACTTGTTAGTGTCCCAGTTCCACTCCTTGCACTTCTTTTTCACCTTTGAACAAATAAGGGTATTTTGATTTCATTGCTTCCTCCGCTTCCCATCTAATCTCTTCCCTTTGTTGATTTCTCCAAAGTACTTTCACCGATGCTACTTCTTTATTTCTCATCTTCTTAACTTGACGATCTAATATAGGAATAGGCATCTCCTCATAGGTAAGATCTTTTGTTACTTGCACATCTTCAGTAGAAGTAATAAGGGACGGATCTCCGATGCACTTTCGAAGCATCGATACATGAAATACTGGATGCACTGATGAGAGTTCCTGGGGTAGCTCTAATTTATAAGCAACTTGCCCACGTCTTCGAATAATCTTATACGGGCCTATATATCGTGGACTCAACTTTTCTTTCTTGCCAAATCTCATCACCCTTTTCATTGGCGATACCTTCAAAAATACCCAATCGCCTAACGAAAACTCTAGCTCTCTTCTTCTACTATCCGCATATGACTTGTGTCGACTTTGAGCTGTTTTCAACCGTTGCTGAATCACCTTGACTTTTTCTATGGCTTGATACACAAGATCCGGTCCGAACATAAGAGTTTCACCCGCTTCGAACCATCCTATTGGTGATCTACACTTCCTCTCATAGAAAGCTTCATATGGTGCCATTTTGATACTTGAATGATAGCTATTATTGTAGGCAAACTCAATAAGAGGTAAATGATCATCCCAGCTGCCTTTAAAATCTATAACACATGCTCGTAGCATATCTTCAAGTGTTTGAATGGTGCGCTCTGCTTGTCCATCCGTCTGAGGGTGAAAAGTTGTACTCAGATTCACTTGTGTTCCCAAACTCCGTTGGAAAGACTTCCAAAAGTTTGCGGTAAATTGAGTTCCCCGATCCGATATAATAGAAGTTGGCACTCCATGTAATCGGACTATTTCTTTAACATACAACTTCGAATATTCTTCAACTGTGTAAGTGGTCTTAACGGGTAAGAAATGTGCGGATTTAGTAAGCCTATCCACAATCACTCATATAGAATCAAATTTCCGAGTTGTACGAGGCAAACCTGTAACAAAATCCATGTTGATCATGTCCCACTTCCAAATTGGAAGATCTATGCATTGCATATAGCCTCCGGGTTTTTGGTGCTCAACTTTAACTCTTTGACAATTTGGACATTCAGCTACAAATTCTGCAATGCTCTTCTTCATGTCATTCCACCAATACATATCTTTCAAATCTTGATACATTTTGGTTGATCCTGGATGAATGGAATACCTTGAAAAATGTGCCTCTGTCATAATTTTCTTTCTTAGCCCGTCTACATCCGGCACACACAATCAGTTTTGGCACTGAAGTACTCCTTCTCACGTAAGCTCAAATGCCTTGGTCGCACCACTCTGAACGTTCTCCTTAAGCTATAATAAAATAGGATCTACATATTGCTTCTCTTTCACTTCAGCTACTAATGAAGATTCCGCAGCATTATGTACGATAAGCTCTTTATTCGGAGTTTCAAGAAGGCGAACTCCCAAACTAGCTAACTGGTGAAGATCTTTAACCATCCCTTGCCTTTCTATAGGCGCCATCATAGCCTTACGACTTAACGCATCAGCTACCACATTTGCTTTCCCTGGATGGTACAAGATATCAACATCGTAGTCTTTTAATAGTTCAAGCCATCTCCGCTGCCTTAAATTTAGATCCTTCTGATTAAAAATATATTGCAAGCTCTTATGGTCAGTATATATATCAACATGAACCCCATATAAGTAGTGGCGTCATATCTTTAAAGCAAAAATAACTGCTGCCAGCTCAAGATCGTGTGTAGGATAATTTTTCTCATGTGGCCACAATTGTCTAGAAGCATATGCTATTACCTTACCATGCTGCATCAATACACATCCTAAACCAATTCTAGAAGCATCACAATACACTGTATACCCTTCGGTGCCTTCTGGAAGTACCAACACGGGTGTAGAAATCAACTTGTTCTTTAAATCTTAAAAACTCTTCTCACATGCATCATTCCATTGGAATTTGGATGCTTTATGGGTTAGCTTGGTTAAGGGTGCTGAAATGGAAGAAAAGTCTTTAACAAACCTCCTATAATAACCGGCCAACCCGAGAAAACTACGAATCTCCGTCGGCGTTGTGGGCCTTGGCCAGTTCTTCACAGCTTCTATCTTTTGAGCATCAACCTTTATCCCTTCACTAGATACAATATGACCCAAAAATGCCACCGACTTTAACCAAAACTCACATTTAGAGAACTTTGCATAAAGCTTACAATCACGAAGAGTCTGCAATGTCTGTCGTAAGTGATTGGCATGGTCCTCTTCTGATCTAGAATAAACTAGAATATCATCTATAAAAACTATCACAAATACATCCAGGAATGGCTTAAACACCCTATTCATCAAATCCATAAAAGCTGCAGGTGCATTTGTTAGCCCAAATGACATAACTAGAAACTCATAATGACCATACCTTGTTCGGAAAGCTGTTTTGGGTATATCTTTTTCTTTGACCCTCACTTGGTGGTAACCTGACCTCAAATCAATCTTAGAAAAGCACTTTGCGCCCTGTAACTGATCAAATAAATCATCAATTCTTGGGAGAGGATATTTATTCTTAATAGTCACCTTATTCAATTGCCGATAATCAATACACATCCTCAGCGAGCCATCCTTTTTGCGCACAAATAACACTGGTGCTCCCCAGGGGGACATACTAGGCCTTATGAATCCCTTCTCTAGCAAATCTTTCAATTGCTCTTTCAATTCTCGTAATTCTGCTGGGGCCATTCTATACGGAGGAATGGACATTGATTGGGTGCCTGGTATTACATCAATACCAAACTCTACTTCTCGTTCAGGAGGCAAACCTGGAAGATCTTCAGGGAATACATCGGGATATTCATTTACCACTGGTACAGTGTGAAGATCTGGTGATTCCGATTCCGTATCCTTTACTCTAACTAAATGACATATGTAGCCCTTGGAAATCATTTTTCTTTCTTTGAAATAAGAAATAAATCCACCTCTTGGTGCGCCAATCTTACCTTGCCATTCAATAACTGCTTCATCAGGAAAATGTAAATACATCTTTTTCATACAACAGTCAATTTTGGCATAACAAGACGCCAACCAATCCATACCCATTATAACATCAAAATCTACCATTTCTAGTTCCACAAGATTGGCCATCGTGTCTCAACCACACACAGTTACTACACAATCTTTATAAACTCTTCTAGCAATAATAGATTCCCCAACCGGGGTAGACACTTCCAACGGCTTATCTAACAATTCGGGGGTTCTTTTGAACTTTCCAGCAACCAAAGGAGTAACATATGATAATGTAGAACCGAGATCAATTAGAGAATATACATCAAATGAAAATATGGACAACGTACCCGTAACCACATCTGGGGAAGCCTCTAGATTCTGTCGATTCACTAAAGCATAAGTGCGATTCTGAGTCCCGCTGGAACTGGCGACTCTTTTTCCATTTCTAGCGTGACCCGCAGGTTGTGCGCCCCTACCAGAATAAGATACCGGTGACGATGATGCAACAGCTGATCCCGAAGGTCGTGCTACGCCACCTGCACCTCTTCGTGGGCATTCTCTCATCATATGCCCTGTCATACCGCAGCAAAAACAAACATTTATTCTCATTCGACATACGCCCATATGATGCCTTCCACATTTATTGCATGGCTCTCGAGGAGGTCTCGATTGGCTCATATTCTCTTGCCCATGATAACCCACAGATCGCGAACTATGACCCTCACTTCTTTGCCCAAATTGACTGCCTCTGAACCCCTGATGTTGTGGTGGAGCACTAGCTGGAGAATAAGAAAATAATGGCCTAGGTGGTCTAGCAGAAAATTGAGGTCTAAAACCTCCCTGTGGCGCCATAAACTGCCCTGTAAATCTGGCCCTCTTAGAAGATCCGCTTTCAAATTCCTGTGTTCTTTTTGTTTGCCTCTGATCTTCCATTTTCTGTGCAAATGCTTGGATCCTAGCTATATCCATGTCTTTATTCAGTGCAGCAATAGTACAATCCCTAACCAAATACGGATCCAATCCATTCACATACCGATGAACTCTGTCATCCATAGTAGCTATAACATTAGGAGCATATCTGGACAAGGAATTAAATCGAAGACTATACTCCCTCACACTTGTATGACCCTGTCTAAGATTTAAGTACTGATCCGCACGGGCCTGATGAGTCTCATATGGAAGATAATGATCAATAAATGCCTCTTTGAACTCTTTCCAAGTAGCTGGGGGTGCATCAATGCCCCTTGACCGTTTCCAGTCTTCATACCAATATATAGCCTCACCTTTGAATCTATACGCGGCTAACTCTATTGTCTCTCTGCCCGATACATGCATCACCTCTAGGGCCCTTTGGATCTGATCAATAAAGTCCTGCGGATCTTCGTTAAGATCGGATCCGGTAAAAGTAGGCGGATCCATCTTAAGAAAATCCTGTGTTCGAAGACTAGCCGCCCTATCTATACCACTAGGACCTGCAGTAGGAATAGATTGCCCTTGAGCTTGCCCAGCAACTATACGAGTCAAAAGTTGCACTGCATTTCTAAGATCTTGATCAACAGCATTAATAGGTGGCTCTGGGGATATAGTTCTCCTCCCCCTTATTTCTTCCGGACTGGGGGAAGTTTCTGATGCATGCTCAGCTGGAGCCTCACTTTGATTAGCTGGTATAGTGGGTGACTTACTAGTCCCCTCTCCGGCAGCCACATCTACTTGTTTATCGGTATTTTTGCTTCTGGTAACTGGCATCATTACTATAATAAGAGAAACAAACTGATTCAGTGGTCAACTATGACTTCATATACAATATAAGCTCTATCGCACGATCTCAAGACATGAAGAAAAGAAACAATTCCTAAATGTCCATAGCCTCCTGTTTATAGATGTGGTGAACAACACACCGATAAACAAGACTCTACGTAGACACGGCTTTGTAGACTCACTAGGACGAACCGCTCTGATACCACTTTTGTCATGCCCCAAAATCCCATCGGGCCGGACTAGCACCCGAAGCCGAGAAGGTGCGGGAGAACCCGTTCAAATACCTGTACTTTCACTTACATGTCACCAAAAATTTGGACAGCACTTCGTTGCATATAGAAGAATCTAATTACCTGTATCAGCACAACACGCACAAATATATATATATATAACACTTGGCCGTCGGGGCCACCACATATACAAATATAACATGACTATATAAACTTCCATGACTTTACCCTTCCTTATGTCTACAAAGCCTCTAGGATATACATGACATAACTAGGGTCGGGACAAACCCCCGCCCACACACGACTCCTGTACAATGACAAAACATAAGGAACTGACTCGGAAAGCTCCGAAGCAAACTGAAGCTCACCAACAATAGTTGTATGACCTGGCTCCTATCTATGCTGTGAGTGAGCTGAAGCACCTGTGCCTGCAGCATGAAATGCAGGTCCCCCGTGAGGGACGTCAGTACGAAATATGTACTGAGTATGTAAAGCTGTAAATAATCATATGTGATATGGGGGATCAAGAAAATCAGACGCAAGTGATTAAATCATAATAGAAGTGAACCACACTTCATAAACACTTTTAGGATCATGTACATTATCATTAATCTGAATTGGGTTCTTGAATTCAAGCACATTTGTGGAACGGTATACATTCGTTCATTTCATTCTTTACAATTATCATTCGCCATTACCTCCTCCTCCCGAACCTCCAACCACCTAACAATAATCAATACTGTACCGTACTGTAACCATTAGGCTGCCTCCAGTACATATCAACTGGGATCGACCCATGCTAGGCTTATGCCCCTGGGATACCACCCATAAACACATAAATAGGGATCGACCCATGCTAGGCTTATGCCCCTGGGATACCACCCACACGTATATCAAGTAACACACATAAGAGATCTTTCCAATAACTTAGTTCAAAAGCTTTTGAGATTATTACATTAGTGTTCATGCCAATATAGTACCTTTGGAACAATGATACATCAATAGGAATCAAGTAATAGACCTTCTATAAAATAACGATGTAATAAAGACTCATTGATACATCAACAATGTGTTTCAGAATCATCAATATCACAACAATGAAATAGGAGCCTTTTGGTATATCAATGAAACATTTTTACACTTTATAGAATGGAAACAACTTCGTTGGTAATGTAGAACAATACATGTTTTTGGACAACCTCGGAATCTTATTTGATGGAACATTGGTGTTTTCATGCCAAAGAACATTGTTAGAGTATGCTTTACATACCTCGTTGTAGATTCGGATACCAATTCAACACAACTTCCCACCTTTACAAATCACTTATCTACAATGAAATGTTTGGCATCTAGTATTAGCAACCCAACACCACAATTCTCTTCCATAATTCCATACAACCAATATTTGCAAAACATTCCAAAAACCAACTTGAACAATAGGTTTATGTGTGTATATATATATAATCATCATTTCAATACCACATCATCAATACCAAATCCCTTCACAATTCAACATAATCCAACCATGCACAAGAATAATCCAACATCATTTCCCAATCATCTTTCAACAACAATCAAATAACATACTTCTTATGCTCACATGCATATATATATATATATATATATATATATATACATATCCATATAAATAACACCAACATAATTTACATCCTTACCATAAAATGACCCTTTTGGTTTCGAAGTCCTGTTGGCACAAATAAGGGGTGCTTCTCGAAGCCCTCGAGACAGTGAACACAACTACGGAATCAATTTGGATTTTCTACGGTTGAATCACAAGATAATTGGAGTTGAAATTAGGCTAGGGTTTCTTATTTTCAATAATTTGAGGATAATTGATGGATATGAGACTAATTATATGTATATAATGACCAATTTTCGTCCATGAGGTGAGGGAAAATGACCATATTGCCCTTAAAAATTTAAGTAAATCCGAATTTGTCCATGGTGGACTGTTTTGACAGGCTAAAGTAAATCGGCCATAACTCTTTGCTCCGATATCGGATTTCGGTGAAATTGGTATTTTTAGAAAGATAATTCAAAGGGATTTCATTTCATATAAAGTAGGACACCCAGTTCGTCCTGTACAATGAGTTATGATTGTTTGAAGTTTACCCTAAAAAGCTATTTTGAGAGGCTGAAGTAAAACGAGTATAACTCCTTACTCAGATATTGGATTTGGATGAAATAAATTGCATTGAAAACAAGACTCAAATATCTTTCTTTTGATAGGTGGTATCTCTCTCAGTTCATTATATTAAGGGAGTTATGATCGTTCAAAGTCGACCCAAAAAACTGGCAGGCCTCAGTAGTTTGTGTGCAGGAAATTTTCCTGCACATTTACTATTCACCATATCCCGGCCACCGTTTTATAGTTTCGAACGTGCTCGATTATATTCAAAAATTATCCATTTTTGGAAATCTTTATATCGTTGGAAATCTTATTCAATAACCTTCGTATGGAACCATTGACGGGCAAATTCTGGTATAAATAAAATAAAAAATTAATTCCATATAAATAAGACCAATCACGTACTTGAATACGCCAATACATGTACTTGAATACGCCAATACATGTACTTGAATACGGGGTGTTACAGTTGTGTTCCATGATAATTTTCGTGATATGGAGGTCAGACATCCGTGATAAGGTTCGTGCCATGGACCCGTGTATTTATCTACTGGTTTTTGTTGTTTTAAAAATAGATAAGGGGTCCTTTCACCCATGCACGATTTTTAATCACTATAAGGGTCTATTTTCATTAATTTTCATCCTATGAAGTTCATTCTTATTACCCTCAATCATTCTTTCTCAAAGTCCCCTTTTCAACTCAAGGCTAGGGCTTAAGGAGGTGATCATCTAGGGTCCTAAGGGAGTTATTTTCTCTAAATTTCATGGAAATAAAGGTATGTATCTCTCTCCTTTGAACTTATATTTTCTTATTGGCAGAAATTGATTATTAATGCATGGTTTTGATGTGGGTTTTAACGTAATTGAGGGATTTTGACATGATTGATATTTAAAGTGATTTTCCATGGTTTATTATGCAATATTCATGTTTTATTATGATTTTTAAAACATTATGGGATGCATGGGAATGATAATTAAATGGAGGGGTCATGGTTAATCCCTAATTTGATAATTTTACCTTGGTATATGGCTTGGAAATAATGTGCCCTCAACCTATTTTTGAAATGTCAATGAATGTGATTTTGTCACTGCATTTGGTTTGGCTTATTTCTTGGAACTAATGCATAGTATAAATGGTTAAATGGTTAAGGATGGTTTTGAAAACCTTGTGGGGTACAATGAAATCCCCTAAGTGAATGATTTATGAAAACCTTATGTGGTATGAAGGAATCCCCTAAGTGATTTTTATAATGAAGTATGCGGGGTACAAAGAAATACCCTAAGTGTTGGCTTATGACATTGCTTTCAAGCTATAGTCGGTATGACGATACCACTTAATAACGCTTTTATAACTGACTCCGAGAATTTGATAAATGGGTTATGTGTTAAATGTTTTAATTTGGCTTAAAGGGTATTGTGTAGCTAAACTATGAAGGTGTGAGTTTGAAAGACTGATACTGGAAACTCATGCTTACCGACGTGAGGTTTAGTCTTGATGACCATATGTTGGTGGGGTACGAAGAAATCCCCAAAGCATATACATATATAATTGTATCGTAGTTGACGAAGGGTACATCAAAATCCTCGGCCTTCTATGATATCTCCAATTCGTGTGGCTAACACACAGTGGGGCCCAACCAAGGGGTTACAACTGGACCCTTATAGCTTGTGGGTAGTTTATGACGGTCAAGCTACACAGTCTAGGTTAAGGTTTTAAAGTTTATGCTAAGCCATGTTCTCTTTCCCGACATGTGATATATATATGTATGTATTGTATATGATGTTGCGCATTGGTTTTTAATGGTTTTTGTATCATGGATCATGGAATTATTTGTTTCCTTATCTCTGAGTTATATGATAGCGCTCCAACTGCTAACCATTTTTAAACATTGTATCCCCACGTGATGCAAGAACTGGCCATACTTCTACTCCTTCTGCACAGTGACCAGGTGTTCGTGGTTAGTTCGCGAGTTGATTACAAGTGATGTGCTTCCATTATTTAGAAGACTTTATTTCATATTTTGGTTTCTTATCTCTTGGACTTTATTTTAGATTATTTTGGATATGGTCGGGGGCATATCCCGATACTTTATTAATACTTGGTTTTGCTAGAGGCTTTGTGGATACTGTGGACATGGACATTGTGGATGTTTTTGGATATTGGTCTAATGCAGATTTGTATTAAGGATGTTTTGGATAATGTTCCAATACAGATTCTTCTTGGATTTCTCATTATATATTATCTTTTATTGGTGTTCATCCATTGCTAGTTGTTCTTGTTTGAAATGGAATAGGCTTAGGGGCCGATCTCCAGTCCTCGGTGGACTTGGGATGCCCTTAACGACCAGGCCCTTGTTCGAGATGTGACAAAGTTGGTATCAGAGCCAAGGTTTTGGTGTCATAAAGTGTCCACAAAGTCGTGTCAAGTAGAGTCTCTTTTATGGGTGTGTAGTTCACCACACTTATAATGGAGAGGCTACGAGGCATTTAGAAATTTTTCCCTTTTCTTGTTTTCTTACATTGGGCTATGGAGTCTAAGGTATTGAATCTCTCTAATTCCCATTTGTTCGCCTTTCAGATCATTCCTGCCAAATGATCTGATGTCCGTGGAAACTCTTTTATCCCGACTAAGGAAAATATGGATAAAACTCATCCTACTCTTGTGGTACAGACCTAGTCTAGGGTCGCTGCTTCTGATTTTTCTCGTGGAGTTCCATCTGAATCCATAAGTCCTTCAGTTAGTGGCACTCATACTCAGTCGCCTCAGGGAGATATTACTAATGCTAAGTTTCACCAGTCCGTTCATCTGCTGACCCATATGGTGATATCTCAGTCATGTCAGATGGGTTCTGATGGTATTATGTGGGTTCTTTTGAGGCCACTAAAGTTGGCCAGTTTATGAGGTTGAGCCCTCTGACTTTTTATGGTACTAAGGTTGAGGAGGATCCTCAAAGTTTTATTGATGAGATAGAGAAGATCTTTTGGGTCATACATGTTACAGAGGTGGAGGGTGTGGAATTTTTTGCTAATCAGTTGAAGGATGTAGCGTACCAATGGTATAAAAAGTAGGAGTGGCTTAGGGGTGATGATGCTAATTTTTTTTTGTGGGATGATTTCTCTAGTACTTTTTTTGACTGTTTCTTTCCTAAGGAGTTGATGGAGGCAAAAGTGGAGGAGTTTGTCAATTTGAAGTAAGGCAGGATGTTAGTGAACGAGTATACCTTAAAATTCCACCAGTTGTCTCGATATGCTCCTGAGCTAGTGTCTAGCATGAGAGCTAGAATGGGGAAATTAGCTTCTGGATTGTCTTGTGAGTTGATTTTGGAGATCAAGGTTGCCTTGTTTAATAAGGATATGGACATATCTCAACTTATGGTGTGTATATAACAGGTTGAGGAGGAAAAATAAAGCAAGCAGATATGTGGGAAAGACAGAGTAAGAAATTTTGGTATTCAAATTAGGGTGGAGGTCAGCAATAGAGTGGTAGAGATGGTGGGAAGTAGTCCAAGAAGAAGTGGGGTAACTCGGGTTCCTATTCGACGGCTAGTGCACCTTATTCGAAGTTATTCGAGGATCTTTGTTTTTAGAGTAGTGGTGGTTATAAGGCATAGGAAGCCTAATCTCAGGCTAGTGGAGCCTAGTCAGCTCTATCATATCCTCCTTGCAGATTTTGTGGTCGGATGCATCATTGTTTTTGTGATGAGGGAAAGAATCAATGTTCTAGCTATGGTCTGATTAGTAGCGGAATTATACTTCAATGGTTGTTTCTGGGGCGAATAAGGTTCCTATTGCTACTTCATTAGCTCCTGCACCAAAGGGTGCCACTTTTGGCTTCGACACTGGTCGGAATCGCTTATATGCTCTTACTACCCATCAAAAGACTGAGGCATCACCTGATGTCATACTGGTATGTTGAAACTCTTTTTTTGTGATGTGTATTGTTTTCTTGATCTGGGGTCTACCCTTTTTTACGTAACCCCATTTGTAGCTGTGCAATTTGGTTTCAGTCCTGAGTGCATTTCGGATCCCTTTTCTGTTTCTACCCTGATGGGTGACTCTGTAGTTTCTAGGAGGGTCTATCAGGGTTGTGTGCTATCTATTGGTGGTAAGGAAACTTTGGTGGATCGATTGGAATTAGACATGCTAGATTTTGATATCATTTTGGGGATGGATTGGTTGAACTCGTGCTATGCCTCTTTAGATTGTTAAACCCATAAGGTCATCTTTAAATTCCCTAATGAGTCGA
Organism: Capsicum pubescens; assembly: GCA_030864215.1. Taxonomy (NCBI): domain Eukaryota; kingdom Viridiplantae; phylum Streptophyta; class Magnoliopsida; order Solanales; family Solanaceae; genus Capsicum; species Capsicum pubescens. Next base: position 156,842,597 of record CM061548.1, read on the forward strand.
TTATTATGTTGGAATGGAGTTCCTTAGTGTCTAAGGTGAGGTTTATATCATACCCTAGAGTCCAAAAATTTATTTCCAAGGGGTGTCTTTATCATTTGGTCCGGGTTAAAGATTCTAACTCAGAGGGTCCTTCTTTACAATCAGTTTCTGTGGTTAGGAGTTTCTTGAGGTTTTCCCTGATGTTCCTCCCGATAGGGAAATTGATTAAGGTATTGATCTTATTTTGTACACTCGTCCTATCTCTATTGATCCTTATAGAATGGCTCCAGTTTAGTTGAAGAAACTTAAGGAGTAGTTAAAAGATCTTCTGGGCAAGGGTTTTATCCACCCTAGGGTATCTTCGTGGGGTACTCCTATTCTCTTCGTGCGTAAGAAAAATGGTTCTCTTCAGATGTGTATTGATTATCATCATTTGAATAAGGTGACGGTGAAGAATAAGTAATCTTTTTCTAGGATTAATGATTTGTTTTACCAGCTTTGAGGTGCTAAGTAATTTTTTAAGATTGATCTTCGATCGTGTTACCATCAGTTGAAGATTAGGGAAATGGATATCCCTAAGATTGTCTTCCGAACTTGATATGGTCATTTGAGTTTTTAGTGATGTTCTTTGGTTTGACCAATGCCCCAGCGACATTTATGGATCTCTTGAACAAGGTATTTTGTTAGCTTTTGGATTTTTTTATGATTGTGTTTATAGATGATATTCTAGTATATTCGAAGAGTGAGGTGGATCATGCCAATCACCACCGTGTTGTGTTGTAGACCCTAAAGGATCAATAATTTTATCCTAAGTTTTCTAACTGTGAGTTTTGGTTGACTGCTGTTACTTTTGCGGGTCATGTTGTTTCGAGTGAAGAGATCGTGGTGGATCCACAGAAGGTTGTAGTGGTTAAGAAGTGGCCTAAGCCCACGACTCTAATCAATATTTGGATTTTCTTGGATTTAGCAGGTTATTATAGGAGGTTTGTAGAGAGCTTTTCGTCAATTGTTGCACCTTTGACTAAGTTGACTCAGAAAAAGGTGAAGTTTCTATGGTTCAATGCTTGTGAGGGGAGTTTTGAGAAGCTGAAAAATAAATTGACGTCTACTTTGATTTAGACCCTGCCCGAATGTAGTGATGGCATTGTGGTTTATTGTGATGTGTCCCATATGGGACTTGTTTGTGTTTTGATGTATCATGGCAAAGTGGTAGCATATGCCTAGGCTGTCGAAAGTTCATGAAAGGAATTATCCAACTCATGATTTGGAGTTGTTGGTTGTGGTGTTTGCATTGAAGATTTGGCGGCATTATCTATATAGGGTCCATGTCGATATCTTTTTAGATCATAAGATCTTGCAGTATGTATTTACCAAGAAGGATTTAAATCTCAGGAAAAGGAGATGGCTTGAGTTGCTCAAGTACTACGACATGTGTCTCTACTATTACCTAGGTAAAGCTATCATAGTTGTTGATGATCTTAGCAGGTTATCTATGGGGAGTCTATCCAATATGGATGAGAAGAAGTGGTACTTGGTGAAGGATATTCACCGTTTGGATAATCTTAGAGTTCATCTCTTAGATTTTGAGGATGGTAGTGTGTTTGTGCAAGAGGTGGAAAGGTCATCTCTTGGGGCTAAGGTAAAGGAAAAGCAGGTGTTGGATCCTATCTTGATGAAAATCAAGGATGATATAGGTACGCATAAGGTGATGGCTTTTGAGATTAGTGATGATGGTATCTTGAGGTACCAAGGGAGGTTGTGTGCTCCCGTATGGATGGGCTGTAAGGTCGAATTTTGGTCGAAGCTCATGAGTCGCGTTATTTGGCTTATCCTGGTTCAATGAAGATGTATCATAATCTTAAGGATATTTATTGGTAGAATAATATTAATAAGTATGCAACTAATTTTGTGGCTAAGTGTATGGTGTGTCAACAAGTGAAAGTGGAACACTTGAGGCCTAGTGGGTTGTCTAAAGAAATTGAGTTGCCTGTGTGGAAATGGAAAATGATAAATATGGATTTTTTTACCAGTCTTCCGTAGTCTCAAAACTAGTTTGATTTTATTTGGGTCATCATGGATAGGATGACTAAGTCTTCTCACTGCTTGCCGATGAGAACTAACTTTTCTACTGAGGATTATGCAAGGGTTGTTTATTCAAGAGGTCGTGAAGTTGCATGGGGCACCAGTTTCCATTATTTCTTATCGTGGTAGCCAGTTCTCATCTCAGTTTTTGAGGTTGTTTCAGTGAGGTTTGGGGACTAGGGTGACCCTTAGTACCGCTTTCCACCTACAGACGAATGGACAAGAGGAAAGAACCATTCAGACTTTAGAGGATATGCTTCGTGCTTGTGTAATTGACTTTGGTGGTAGTTCTGTTGACTATTTGTATAACGCCCCGAAATCGGGTCCCGAGACGTCACACGGTGCTTAGGGTCACAAGTGACCCCAAGCTAACCTTTCTATTGGCATAACTCATAAGCAACTGAATAAAAATACAAATCCATACAAATCAGCAGAAATTAACTCTTTTCTGAATCTGATCGATACAAAAAATGGAATTTTACAGGATTACAATTATGTTTTACAACCAAAATTGAAACAAAATACATCAACTTCTACTGACTGTCTATGAAGCCTCTACTAGTACTGACTGTAGGTATCCGGGTCATGACTCCCGACTACCCCAACTCAATACGACTGAATAAAGAAAATACAACACTATAAACTCTGTATAACTAACCCAAGCCCTTGAATCAAAAGGACTCATCACCTGCTGACTGGATACCACGAACTGACTGGATCCTAAGGTGCAACTATACTTTGTACCTATATTCTGAGAAAATGTAGCCCACATATTAATATGTGGGTCAGCATCGTGGAAAAATACCGAGCATATGGGGGTGCAATGCATATATAAAATAATATCTTAATATCATCACAGTTTATAAAATTATGCATGCTGATATAGATGACTCACTTAGCTCGAATTAAATCATCAAAACAATCAAATCTCATGTCAATTCTCATTAGAATATATTCCTTAAATATTTTAAGAATAATGACTTTCTCAAACTCAGCCTTTTAAGCAAATATGTTTTTATCTCAGATAGAAGAGTGCACACACACATTGGGAGATCATATAACCGACATAAACCATGTGAGCTACATGGAGTCCAACTTACAATCCACGTTGGGGAGAGCCGTCCTATCCTTGCCATCGGAGTAGGACTTCCAGTATCAATTCAAAAACACTAGTGATCACTATATAAATCAGCCTCAGGCTCACATCCTATGGGGGCACGTAGTTCTAGGGAAGTAAGGTCACTTTATACCTCCCACTCGGTGCTAAAGATTACTTCCGAACTTAGATCAGAAATTTAAATCAGCCTCAGGCTCACATTAAAGAAAATCCACAATAAACACTTCAACAATTTTCATCGGGAGCCAATTTGCTACCCCTTTATCATAATCAATAAAAATGTGGATTTCTTTCACAGTCGAGTTCAAAATAACTCATTCACGACCAAAAGGTCAAATCATTCAAAACATCTCAAATTTATTTAAACTCAAGGTGTTTATAACATATGATTTTCTCAAAATAATAATCTCAAATAGGGTTCCAAAAACCCATACATCAATATCACCATAAAACCTTCCAAAGTTTCATACTTTATGACATAAGCACAAAAATAATCACTTAAAACTTTAAATTTCAGCTTTATAATCATACATCTTGGTAAAGAAAATTAGCTTTGGGATTCAAACCTCATTGTGCTTATAGCACATGATTTCTCAAAGTACAATTCCAATTAGGACTCAAGGTCTCATACATCAAAATCATATTAAATTTTCTCAAGATTCATGTTTTTCATCATAAATATATATAACTTACTTTAAAATCTGGAAAATTCAGCTTTATGTACAAAAATGTCATCATTCTCATTCAATTCAACTTTCAAAACATAGAGAGTATCATAATCTCATGTAAAATCATATAGGGTATAAATTCATGCTTCAAATTCATATCAAAACATGTAAAATCATGTATATTCATAAAAGAAAAATCAATTTGGGCACAAGAACGAAAGAGAGTTCTTGTTGAAAAACCCCACATACCTTGAATGATGAACTTTAGATCGATACTCGTTTTTGAGATGTTAATCGTGCCTTTGAATGATGGTTCTTGGAGTTCTTGAACTAGGAACTTGGAATCTTGAATAAATTTGCAGAATTAATGGTGAACTTTGGAGGTTCTTGAAGTTGGATGTAGGAGCTTAGGGTTTTCTTTTTGAGAGAATTTGATGAAATATAACATATAATGCTTCTAATAGGCTTTAATATAGGGTTTGGACGGATTTTGGGTGAGGGGAAATGACCAAAACGCCCCTAAAAAATTAAATAATTCTCGAATTTGTCCTTTGGTGGACTGTTTTGATAGTCTGAAGTAGATCAACCATAACGTTTTACTCCGATATCCAAATTGGATGAAACCAATTTCATTAGAAAGAGGACTCTCATATCTTTTCGTTGATATATAGTATCTCGCCCAGATCATTGTGTACGAGGAGTTATGATCATTCGAAGTTGACCCAAAAATTTACTTTTGATAGGCTGAAGTAGATCAACTATAACTTTTTGCTCTGATAGACAAATTGGATGAAACCAATTTCATCGGAAAGAGGACTCACAGATATTTCCGTTGATATATAGTAGATCACCCAGATCATTATGTACAAGGATTTATGATCATTTAAAGTTGGAGCAAAAATATGCCAGGCCACAATACTTTTTTTTTCCTGCACGTTTTACTGTTCACTACTATTCACGGATCGATCGGAATGTTCATAACTCGTCGCTCGGGTGTCCTTTTTGGATGATCCACATATCGTTGGAAATCTTATTTGATACTCTACGCAATGGTGGGTCATAATCTAAGACATTCCACATGGAAAATTTATAATTCATTCTAGAAGATAGAACCCAACACATTTACGCACAAAATTTCAACGAAAAATTTCCCGGGGTATTACAATTTGCCTCTTATCGAGTTTGTGTACAGTATAGTTATCAGTCTAGCATTGGTATGGCTCCGTTTAAGGTGTTGTATGGTAAGAGGTGCAGATCTCCTATCGGATAGTTTAAAGTTAGTGAGGCGAGGTTATTCGGTCCTGATTTAGTTCATCAAGCAATGAAGAAGGTGGAGGTGATTTGAGAAAGGCTTAAGACTGCCCAAAGTTGCCAAAAGTCTTATGCGGGCGTAAGGCTAAGGGAGTTGGAGTTCGATGTTGTAACGCCCTGAATCTGGTACCCGAAATGTTACACGGTGCTCATGACCCTGAAGGACCACAAGCTAACCCTTGATTGATATTTGTAACTGGACACTGCATAATATACTGTATAAATACGGAAAAAGTATGAAAGTCCATAAGGTTCAAATATCTGATAAAACATAACATCTGGAAATACGGTATGTCAATACCAAAACAAAATTAAAATAACTGTCTAAACATGCTATAGTCTGAAAGCCTCTAAACTGTCTAAAAACTGTGGAGTTGAAGGGACATGTCCCTAACTAACTTTGGACTACTGAAATAATGAAGTAATAAAATAATCATGCTATCTTCGAATGATGAGGACTCACTGCTAGTCTATCTGTTGAACGTCTGATCTACTAAGGATGCTTCGGAGCTCGTGCTTCTGAACCTATGGTATAAAAATATCATAGCGCAAATGCGTCAGTACGATTGAATGTACTGGTATGCAAGTGAGGCAGGCTAAATTCAAGGGGTTTATATGCATGAACGATACTAACTGACTGAATAACATGAACGCGAGAATACATGCACGAATACGTGAACTGTAACTAAGATCATGACATCACTGAATCTGAATACTGATATCATAAGTTTTGTATAATTGGTATACTATTATCTGAATGACTATGTCTGACAGCCCTGTTTCTGATGGAACTAGCTGAGTTTCTTATTGAACTGGGTGACTGTATCTAACAGTCCTGAATTCTGTAGAACTATCTGAGTTTTATTACTGAGACTGAGACTGAGACTGTAACTATGGGAAGTAGTTATTTAACCGACATGCCCAAAGTTAGATAATATAATTGAGTTGGGGTCCAATCTGTAACCCCAATTGGAAGGGTGTCCATACCGCACCACTGGTAAAGACAAATTGCGAGTAATCCCTCATCTAAAAAGAGAACAGTGGGAACCTCATATAACAGGTTAATCCACCTCATCTACCCTCAACTAGTAGGTTTGATGTCTCAACCTACGCTGGCTACGTAGTTCTGGAGCACAAGGATTGCTTCTAAGAATCACACCCTCTAATAACAGGTGAGTTCTCCTCCTTGGGCTCACTTGGTGTTGAATCCTACTCCCATCTGATTAGACATTAAATTAATTGTACTAAACTGACTAGGCTAAGTTCACTGAGTTTCGTTGACTGACAGAATATTATTGAGATCTGATAACTAACTGAGATTACTAAGATTACTGAGTTTTCCTGAGTCACATGACTGACTGAGTTCTATGAATCATGGCTTAACTGAGAGTATCTGGAAAACACGGCACTGGCTTTAGGTATACAGCTAAATTGTTGGGTACAAGTACCCCCAGGATGCGATAGCATGAAACTGACAAAACATGACACTTCTTGACACATGACCATAGTCAACAATTCATAGTACAATCATTGGGGATTTTCATGAAGTATTTGCATGCTATAAGCTTACACATGAATAAGAATGAATGTAAACATATCATAATTTCATAAGCCTAATCTCATGAGCATTACATCAATCCATTACAAAGCATAAGAATAACGTGAGTGTCATATCGAACATAAGGAAGAAACATGGGTTCATCAATTTTGGTCACAAATGAGTCATAAGGCATAATTCCTATTTCTTAGGCATTTTATCAAACACCTTGCATGTATATCTTTAGTCTTAGGCATGAGTATTGAAATAATACATCATGGCAACATTTTACACTTCCAATGCAAGAACTTCAACCATATGCTAACATATTTGCATGATAGTCATTAAAGACTTCAACTTGGAAATCAAACAACAACATAAGCATGGATATAATTCAATTCATACCATGGAATACAAAGTTTATATTTCAAATAGGGTTTCTTGAGCTTCATAGGTGAAAGAAACCCATGAATCAACACTTGACATACCTGGGTGGATGATTTCTTAAAGATTGATGGAGGAAAGCTTGAATTCTTGACTTGGAATTAAACACCTAAGATTTTTTGTTCTTGGGGATTGATCTTTGAGAGAAACCCTAATTTGGTATTGTGGATGAATAAAGAATTTATGAGCTCTGTTCTAGTATAATTAGGGGTTAAAACGGGTGGAAAATGACTCAAATACCCTTTTAAAAATGGCTTAAAATCATTGATCGAAAGTGGCGATGGTTTGGGCGACGGTGTGTCGCTAGCTCGAAGGTCCGTCGGTTCTGACCGTCGTACATGGCCAGAAGATGGGTTCATTACCTTACTCGTGACGGCTTGGGCGACGGTCCGTCGCTAGCTCGATGGTCCGTCGGCCTGACCGTCGCTTCTGGGCAGTTCCGACAGTTCACTGTAAAACATCCATAACTTTTTACTCTGATACCGGATTCTGACGAAATTGGTATCATTGGAAAGATAATTCAATTTTCCACATGATGAAAAGTTTAAATTGGGTAAATTCTATCTTATTTAAACATTAATCATTTAGGAAGTCATCACTAACTCTTCTAGAGACTAGATTTAACTTAAAGAAAGTTTGGGGTATTACAGATGTGGGTGATTGGGTGTTCTTAAGGGTGTCTCCATGAAGGGAGTGATGCATTTTGGGAAGAAGGAGAAGCTCATTCCCTGTTACGTTGGTCCTCATTTGATTTTGAAAAGAGTAGGAAGTATTGCTTATGAGTTAGAGTTGCATGCGAGTTTGGGTTCTATTCACCCTATGTTTCATATGTCCATATTGAGAAAATGTATGGGTGCTACATCCTTTGTGGTTCCTATTGAGGAAGTTGGTGTCTCAGATTCCATGTCTTACAAAGAAGTCCCGGTAGAGATCTTGGATAGACAAGTTCGTAAGTTGCGGACTAAAGATGTGTCATTGGTAAAGGTCCTTTGGAGGAACCATAAAGTGAAAGAAGCCAATTAGGAAGCGGAAGAAGATATGAAGGCTAAGTATCCATTTTTATTCCATGTGACGGATGAAGAAGCTTGAGGTACAAATTTCGTTCTTTCTTGTTCCTATCGGAGTTTGTCCTTTGATTCTGATGTATTATGGTTATTCTCATATGAAATATGTCCTAGCTCATTATTCGAGGATGAATGATCCTAAATGGGGATAATGTAACACCCTCAAATTTTGAACAATTTATTTTTGGCCTTCTCGGGCTTCGAATATCGATTTTTTACCCAAATTGTGTTCTGGGATATTAAAAAGGTAACATAGAAGAGTTTTAAAATTTTTAGACAGGGTTTGGGGTGATTTCAAACCCCATAGGCATCAAGCCTCTACGATAGGGGCGTGCCATGGAGGTTATCGTAGGGACTAACCTCCGTGAAACGGAGTTGTGTTCTGCGATAGGGTCTATGATACGGAGGTCGGACCTCTGCGATAAGCTTCATGCCATGGACCCGTGTATTTTTCTGTTGTTGTTTTATTGTTTTAAAAAGGGATGAAGGGTAGAACGGTTCTTTCACCCATGCACGATTTTTAATCACTATAAGGGTCTATTTTCATCAATTTTTATTCTATGAAGTTCATTCTTATTACCCTCAATCATTCTCGCTCAAAGTCCCTTTTTCAACTCAAGACTAGGTCTTAAGGAGGTGATCATCTAGGGTCCTAAGGGAGTTATTTTCTTTAAAGTTCTTGTAAATTAAGTCATGTATCTCTCTCCCTTGAACTTATATTTTCTTAACAGCATAAATTGATTATTAATGCATGATTTTGATGTCGGTTTTGACATTGTTGAGGGCTTTTGACATGATTGATCTTTAAAGTGATTTTTCATGGTTTATTATGCAATATTCATGTTTTGTTATGATTTTTTGAACATTGTAGGATGAATGGTAATGGTAATTAAATGGAGGGGTCATGGTTAATCCCCAATTAGATGATTTTGCCTTGTTATATGTCTTGGAAATAATGTGCCCTTAACATGCTTGTGAAATTTTGAATGAATGGGTTTTGTCACCTGATTTGGTTTGGCTTATTTCTTGAAACTAATGCATGGTATAAATGGCTAAGGATGATTTTCAAAACCTTGTGGGATATGATGGAATCCCCCAAGTGATTTTTATAATGGAGTTTGCAGGGTACAAAAGAATCCCCTAAGTGTTGGCTAGTGACATTGCTTGTAAGCTATAGTCGGTATGAGGATCCACTTAATAACGCCTTTATAGTTGACTCCTGAAATGTGGTAAATGGGTTATGTGTTAAATGTTTTAATTGGTCTTAAAGAGGGTTGTGTAGCTAAACCGTGAAGGTGCTAGTTTGAAAGACTGATACCGAAAACTCATATTTGCCAACGTGAGGTTTGGTCTTGATGACCATGTGATGGTGGGGTACGAAGAAATCCCCCAAGTGTATACATATATAATTGTATCATAGTTGGCAAAGGATACATCATGAATCCCTACCCTTCAGTGATATCTCTAGTTCGTACATCTAACACGCACTGGGGCCTGACCAGAGGATTACAACTGGACCTATATAGCTCATGGGTAGTTTATGATGGTCAAGCTACACAGTCCAGGTTAAAGTTTTAAAGTTCATACTAAGCCTTGTTCCCTTTCTCGGCATGTGATATAATTTATATATATATATATATATTGCATATTGTGCATTGATTTTAAATGGTTTCTGTATCATGGATCATGGCATTATTTGTTCCCTTATCCCTGAGCTACATGCTAATGCTCCAACCGCTAACCATTTTCAGACGTTGTATCCTCATGCGATGCAGGAACTGGCTATACTTCTACTCTTCCTTCATAGCGACCAGGTATTCGTGGTTAGTTCGCGAGTTGACTTGAAGTGGTGAACTTCCATCATTCGGAAGACTTTATTTCATGTTTTGATTTTTTATGTCTTAGAATTTATTTCAGATTGTTTTGGTTATGATAGGGAGAATGTCCATACACTTTATTGATGCTCGATTTTGTTAGAGGCTTTGTGGATATTGTAGACATAGGTATTATTGATGTTTTTTATATTGGCCCAATGCAGATTCGTATTGAGGATGTTTTCTGATATTGTTCCAATACAGATTCTACTTGGATTTCTAATTATATTTTATCTTTTATTGGTATTCATCTGCTGCAAGGTGTTCTTGGTTGTAATAGAATAGGCTTAGGGGGGTGGTCATCGGTCCATGGTGGACTTGGGATGCCCGTCACATCCAGTCCCTGGTTCAGGGCGTGATAGATGATTACTGACACGACACGACCCTGGGCCTTATCGTAAGGGGCATCCCAAGTCCAACCAAGATCGGGGACCGCCCCCTATTACCCAACCCAACCACTTATATCCAGCCTTAGATGGACTGAATTTCGAACATATAATAAGATAGCGTTATTGTTCTCATTAAGACTCTGGGATAGGGTCACAACCATGAACGACCCAACCGAGTCCATTCGTACCGCACCAACCGCCCAACAATACCAAACTAAACCATAGACCATAAACCAAAGGGAATACCAAAACATAATATGAAAATCAATCCCAAAATGTAATATGATGGAACAGTGAGAAATCATGTTCGATGATGCCAGCCTCAATATCATTACCAATGCTAAGGCTGACACCTCTACCGATCTTGTCCATACCAACCCCAAGAAGTACCATAAAGCCTCTATCCAAAAGAATAAACAAATCCAGTTGGGACATGCCCCCAACAATGGCCAAAACCAATATCCAAAGTAAAAGAAAAGGGTTTAAATAAATCAATAACATGAAATTATGCCTTCCGAAAGAATTAAAGCCCACCACTTCAGTCTAAATGCTGATACCAAATTCGCATGCTAAATAGGAGTAGAAAGGTCGGTTCCTGCATAGCGTGGGTATACAGATGCTAATAGACGGGGTTAGCGAGTGACCGCTAGCATGAATATCAGGATAAGGATAAAATAATGCCATCCATAAAACCAAGTAAAACCATCCATAATGCAAATAATCATACATGTATAAGTACCGGGAAAGGGGACCGGGTTTACCATGCACTTAAAACCTTTACCTGGGTTATGTAGCTTTGCCTTCCTAACCACCCACGGGCCATATGGGTTCAGGTCCCCCTGCTAAAAGGGCCCCAGTGCATGTAGCCACAAGACCAGGGAATATCCTATGGGATGACTAGTACATCCCCCAATATAAAATGTGACATTTATAACCAAGGCCAATTAAAATCATGTCCAAACAATCCATTTACCATTTATTAACCAAGACCAATATTGGTGGTACCGTCATACCACCCCTTACTTGCAAGAAATATCCATAGCCAAACCATTTAGGTTAAGGGGACCTTAGGTGCCCTTCCATATACCATATTAAATCTACTTGGGAGACCATGTTCTCCACAAGCATAACCATTTAGACTTTAGCATTTTCAAACCATTTAAACCATGCATAAATCCTTTGTCCAGTTTAAAACATGTAAGAGTTCCATTAAAAGAAATCAATGCAATGAACATATCTTTATAAGCATTTTATCAAACACCTTGGGGGAATAATATAACCAATACCAATTCCAAAGACCATTAAGTCATTACCATGCAATCCAATTGTCCAAAACCACCATTACTGCATATAAAAGCATAATTAAAATCATAGAAAACCATAACCAGGCATTCAATATCAAAATCCGAATAATAGTTGAAAACCATAGTCATGAAATAGTAAAACAATGAAATCAATCATTTAAACCATGCCTTTAGTTGAAATTACAACAAGGAAAGAAAATCATGCCTTATACCAAAGAATTGACGGAAATAAATCACCAAGACAAGCCTCAAAGCAATCCATAAGATAAAACCCTAGCCTTCTTGCCCCAAAAGTTCTTGAGAAAATTATTGACTATTTTGGAATAGTTTATAAGTGTTAATAAATAGAATATTAGGGTAAATAACCTTCTAAGTGTATTAGAAGTCGTGGGTCCTAATTAAGGTAAGTAGAAAAATATCCAGAATACCCCTACTTAAATCCCTTAAAAACCCGTCACAAGGATACGACTGACCCATACGAGTCGTACCCTCCTATACGATCGGTATCCACCACTCGTATCCAAGACTCAACCCTTGGATCAAACACTGTCTAGTATACGACTCATTCAATCGAGTCATAACCACAGCATACGATCCATACCCATAACTCGTATCCTTGGCAAAATAAAATCCAGGAGAATCAAACACTACCTACCATATGAGTCATTGATACAACTCTTACCAAACCCTTACGACTCACTCCTATAAGTCGTACTCATTCCTAGGGCTATTAACCGAGCTGGTCTGGTTCAAACCGGCATCGGCCCACGAAAATTAATCGATTTTGGGTCGGGTCCGGTATCGGGACAGTGTTAACGGGTCGGGTAGGTCCGGGCCCAAACAGTGAATTTTGCTCAAATGCACCGGAACGGCCCACTTAAGAATTATCCGATTTTAACCGGTCAAAATTAAAAAAAAAAATCATATTTTCATATTTTTTTCAATATATACACACCTATTTACATTTTAAAAACGTTAAACAATATACACACAATGTATATACACTAAATATATACTACTTTAGAAAACATATACGCATGTATACTTTAAATAGATAGTAGTTTAGATTCGATAGGAAATATATGCACATATATACGTACAATACAATATATACTACGTTAAACAATATACATACAACATATATACACTAAATATATACTACTTTAGAAAACATATACACATGTATACTTGAAATAGATACTAATTTAGATTCTATAGGAAATATATGCACATATATACATACAACACAATATATACTACTTTAAAAAATATAAATACAACATATATAGACTAAATATTTACTACTTTAGAAAACATATACATATGTATACTTTAAATAGATACTAGTTTAGATTCTATAGGAAATATATGCACATATATACGTACAACACAATATATACTACTTTAAACAGTATACATACAACATATATACACTAAATATATACTACTTTAGAAAACTTATACACGTGTATTCTTTAAATAGATAGTAGTTTAGATTCTATAGGAAATATATGCACATATATACGTACAATATAATATATACTACTTTAAACAATATACATACAACATATATACACTAAATATATACTACTTTAGAAAACATATACAGATGTATACTTTAAATATGTACTAGTTTAGATTCTATAGGAAATATATGCACATATATACGTACAATACAATATATATACTACTTTAAATAATATACATACAACATATATACACTAAATATATACTACTTTAGAAAATAGATACACATGTATACTTTAAATAGATACTAGTTTAGATTCTATAGGAAATATATGCACATATATACGTACAATATATACATTACATATAATACTACTTTAGAAACATATACACATGTATACATTAAATATATACTATTTTAGTCTATAGAAAATACATACACATACATGTAGAATATATACTACTTTAAATACCACTTGAAATAATATACATACGACATATATACACTATATATATACTACTTTAGAAAATATATAGACATGTATACGTTAAATATATATTACTTTAGAGTCTATAGAAAATATATGCACATATATGTAGAATATATACTACTTTAAATACCACTTGAAAGTTGAAAGATATATACATTACATATTATAGTACTTTAGAAAACACATATATACATACAAGATTACAATGTATGCTACTTAATAAAATAATAGTTGAAGTTTTGAACATATATTCATTATATGTTTTTATTATATTTGAACTTAAAAGATATTTATTTTTTCATTATGTGTATATATGTTTGTTATGTTTATTACTTAGTGTAAAGTTTGATAGTAATATATTAAAAGTATTTAATTCAAACTAGAACTTCAATTTAGATGAAAAACGTATACACGTTAACATATATACATTACATATTATACTACTTTAGAAACTTATACACATTAAATATATACTATTTTAGTCTATAGAAAATATATAGACATATATATAGAATATATACTACTTAAAATACCACTTGAAACAATATACATACAACATATATAGTTATATACACTATATATATATATATATATATATATATACTACTTTAAATACCACTTGTGTATATATGTAGAATATATGTGTATATATGTTTGTTATGTTTATTACTTAGCGTAAAGTTTGATAGTAATATATTAAAAGTATTTACTTCAAACTAGAAATTCAATTTAAATAAAAAAATTATAAAGTAAGGAGTGAATGAATGTTGAATTTTATTGATTGCAAAATATCCAAAACTTATAATTTACATGAATGAAAAATCTATAAATTTTGAATCATTTTTTTCAACTCGTTCATGTTAATATTAACGGAAACTGTCATAGGATAGTCAAAATCAATAGGGGCAAAATCATGCATTGGACTTGATTGTGCCGAGTTCTCCCTTGAAGTCAGAATTTTTTCAAGATTTTATTCGTCTTTCGGCTCCACTTCCATTCCTTGATTTCGTCGTTCCTCTCTAATCCAATCTCTAAGGCAAACTAGAACATTCATCGCATTGCTACCCAATGAATGTTGGTTGTCTCCAAGTTGTTGTCATTCCTGACTAAAAGCGCTCGTCGATGCAACGGTTAACATTGGAATATTCAATATATCTCAAGCTTATCTAGAAAGCACAGGATATTGTCTTTCATTATTCTTCCACCAATCCAACGCCTTGATCCTTGCTCTACGATCCTCTATCGGCTGTCAAAGATAATACTTAAGCTCTACCCAAGAAGTTGTTGTGTGTGTTAAAGTCTCAACCCTGTCCCAAATATTTAAATCATAAAAGTAAATAGGAAAACTACTATGTGCCAGCCTTTTAGAAGATGATGGCTCCTCGGGAGCGACAGTTGGACAAATATTTGTCGAATAGCTACATCAAGTAAATCGGTATAATGGTTATATAATGCTTCTATGTAAATGTTTACATCACTCATAGCCGTAAACAAATCTAGTTTTTCTTCATGCTTTATCTCTAAGGAAGTATAAATAATTGAACTAAAGCACACATAGTATTATATTTCATACATGGATTTAGTATAGCACCAACCAAGTAAATTAGGGGAAGCAGATAAAAATAATTTTTAAAATTAGCAAACATAGCACTAACAGCTTCTTTGTAACCTTCTCTATTCTTATATTCTTTAAGAAAACAAGAAATGTCGGCTAAATAAGATAAAATATTGCAAACAGTAGGATAATAAGCACCGGAAAATTCAACCGTAGCTATATAAAAAATTTCCAAAAACTTAACAAGACCATCAAATACAGACCATCAGAATCATGTGGTATACACTCAGGAAAGTAACAAGAATATTGATTAAAATTCATTATAATAGGAACTTTATAAGCAAGACAAGTTTTTAAATAAGTATAAGTAGTCTTCCATCTAGTATCACATTCTTCCGGCATTAATATCGGTCTAAGACCATTTTATTCATATTTAACTTTAAATTCTCTCCCTTTTTTTCTTCGATTATTTTCTTGAATAAAGCCAACAGCAAGCCGGATCTTTTCAATATAAAGCTCAAAAATTCAAGACCACCTTTTACAATTAAGTTATATATATGACAAGCACACTTAACATGAAATATTTTAGGTAACGGCGGAGAAAGGTCAGCTTTTAACTTGTCAATAGCAGCCTTGTTGTTAGATGCATTATCAAAAGCAATACATAAAAAAATTCAATACCATAATATTCTGTAATTTTAGTAATAGATTCAGAAATAAATTTTTCAGTATGTCTACAATCTTCATCATACAAAAAAGCTAGAATACTTTTTTGTATAACAAAATTATTATCTATCTAGTGACAAGTAATGGTTAAATAATTATTTTTATTAACATCACGACCAAGATCGGAAGGTAGAGAAATTCTACATTGAATATTTTTTAATAATGTAGATAAATAATAAACATATTGTGCATGGAGACTAAAAATATCAACCTGACAAGTACTTCTAGAATACCATTAAACATAGAATTATAAATTACTTGAATATAATGAATAAAATCATTCGAAGAAGCAAAAGTGAAAGGCACACAACCCACAACTATCATTTTCGCTATTTCTTCCTGGTCCTTCATTTTATTATAATTCTTAGTTAATTGACCGATTGTTGGGTTCAATTTAGTTTGTGTTGGCCCACCAATAGTCTCACCACCTTGTGCAATAAGTAACTCTCTAGCATGATTATTTCTTATTAAATGTCTCATCAACGAACTTATACCCCCTTATTGCCTCTTCTTTTATGCGCATATATAATTTCAAAAATATTGCATTGCACCTTTGTAAGACCCCGTAAAAGTTCTAGTTCAATTCAATCCCAAATAGCTTGTAATAAGGGATCCCAGATTTAGAAAAAAAAATCAGCTAAGTGTTAAGGCTTAGAATTATTTTTAGCCTTCGTAATTGGATGATCTTATTTTCGATCCTTACGACCTTAGAATATCAATTTTTAAGTTGATTCATGATCAGGGATGTCAATAGGTCATCTTGGGTGAGTTTTGGATTTTTCAGACATCGTTTGAGTCACGTTTGGATGACCAAAATAGCAAGCCAACACAATCATGACGCGTCGCGTTGGCTATCGTGTTGACACCATTGATGTGACGTGTCGGTAATCGTATTGACACCATCGACATGGCACATCGATCATCGCGTCACTGGGCACAGATTGTGTATTAAGTTATGGGTTTGGGGGGGTAATTAAGTCATTTTTCTCCCATATTAAACCCCTATAACACGATATTCAACCCCTCAATAGGCAAACTACATTCACCCATTCACAAAATCCTCTCAAGAAATAAACCCTAGTTCATCAAGCTCAAGATTAAGTTCCAAGAAATCCCCAACAATATTTACGAATTTCGTCACTTAAGTATGTTAGGTGTTCATCCTTGGGTTTCCTTCCATCCTTAGAGTTCAAGAACCCTTTTCAAAACTTCAATTATGATTACCATGTTATGAATTAAATCATGCTCATGTTTGTGTTATTATTTGAGTTTCAAAGTTAAGAAAATATGAGTTTCATGTAAAATAGATCAATGGGTATGTTGGTTGATGTAGATCTTATGTCAAAGCCTTGAATTGTGCATTATGATCTTTTGGTGATCTTAGTATCGAAATCATGCTATTACTACATGTTTAAACTATTTCCATATTTAAGCTATGCCTTGCAAGTGTTTGATAAAATGTCCATATGAGTGAATCATGCATGGTAACCTATTGTTGTGTTGTTAAAGTTGTGATATGAGTTTATCAATTATGCTATAGAGTCCTGGGGTATTTATTACCTGAAATCTAGTTGTTTACTTAGTCGCAGTAGTTATAGACTAGTCCTAGTAAAGGTCAAGAACAGTAGTACTCAGTCAGTTAATAGAACTCAGTGAACTCAGTCCAGTTCAGTCAGTCAACACGATCAGTGTCAGTTCGGTCAAGCCTAGTACAGTAGTGATCAGTCCAGTATTGATTCAGTTGAGAGTAGGATTCAGCATCGAGCAAACTCAGGGATGGGGGAATTCCTGCCAGCAGATAGTTTGACCCTTAGTAACAGTCCCTACGTTACAAAACTACGTAGCCAGCGTAGGGTAAGTCGTCATCCTGCCAGACTAGGGTTGACGTAATCATATATATATATTTCATGAGTCTTTCTGCCAGATTAGGGTTGACACAGCTTTATTAATATCCTGTGGCAAGGTGATAACACCCTTCCAACTGGGGTCATAGGTTGTACCCCAAATCAGTCTATATCGGGGTATGTCGGTTAGATGAACACTCCCACAGTTACAATTTTAGTCTCAGTATTCAGTGAAGAAGTTAGTCAGTTTTATAGAACCATGGCTATCAATTATCAATTACTCAGTCATCAGAATTCAGTACTCAATTTCAGTATAATCTCATATATACGATGTATATCTATATGCGCAGCATGGCATGTTCAGTATGTTCAGTAGTTATAGTTTTGCATGTACTCCCATCCAGTTACTTCATGATGTTCATTCAGTCAGTTATCATCTCATGCATATGAATCCACGTATATCATCCTTACCTCACTTAGCATACCAGTACATTCCACGTACTAATCGCATACTCTCTTTTGCGTTATGATGTCTCATATCATAGGTTTGGACGCTTAGGTTCCTGACCATACTTAGCAGCTCAGTCTATCAGCAGCAGATATAGTGGTGAGTCCTTATATTATGAGGACAGAGTTTATCTATTTCAATATTTCAGCAGTTCAGTAGTTATTTCAGTCACAGTTAGTTAGGGTTTGTCCCATCAACTCTATATTCAGAAAGTTAGAGGCTTTCAGACTAGCATAGTCAGTTATTCATTTTTCAGATATTATTATCAGTTATTATTTCAGTAGTTTGAGAACCTTGTGGCATTTTCAGATTTCTTTCGCATAGATATTCAAGTATTATATTCAGTGCTCATAGCAGGTACCAGTCATGGGTTAGCTTGTGATCCTTCGGGGTCGTAAGAACCGTGTGACGCCCAAGGTGTACTCTGAGGGCGTTACAACCTTAGTTTGTCCGTCTATTTCCGTAAAAAAATTTCATGCAATACTAGTTCTTCAATGAGCTTTTGGGGCACGGGGAGGAAAATTAATCGATTCAGATCTAACACTAGCATTTTCTTTTGCGGGTGTCTCAGTAATATTTTCATCATCATCATCTAAATTAAACTCATCTACTTTATTTTCTTCTTCTATATCATAATTTTCCTGAGCTTCTGCATAATCTGTATCATGAGCACCTACACCTATTTCTTCCTCAAAAAGTTGACTAACCGATATTGGAGGAATACTGGTATATCTATTACTTGAACTACCTCTACCGGAACCGCCACCAATTCATTTTTTACAATCACAACCACTTTTGGGACTAAAATTTTTGACACTTTTACCGAGGTTCTTATTTTATACATATTATTAAATAAACTAAAAATATTAAAAATACACAATAATAACAAAAATAAATATTCAACAATTAATACACTAATTAAAAATTAAAGGTAAGAGATGGAACGACAATATCAAATTTTAAAAGTATCCGAAAGTTGCAACTTTGGAAAACTTCCACTTGTATTTGTAATTGTAAAATTAAAAAATAAAATTGAGCACATTAGGAGATAATTAGAATATTTGAGAAAGATTGAGATTTGAGAGAATGATATTTGTGTGAAAAATGAATTTGAATTGGGGGTATTTATAGAAAAAATTTTGAATTAAAAAAAACTGCCAATTGGTCGTTGGGGTCCAATCGGCTATAATGTTTTGCCCCAATAGTCCAATTTGGTTGTTTGGGGCCCAAAACGGCTTAATGCCATTTTTTAAAAAAAATGTTACCAGGCTGGCCACCCGGTGGGCCTTGTTCGGGTTTGTACCGGGTCGTGGTTACCAGGCCCATCAACATAAACGTCCTAGCCCGAGACTGGCAACCCTATAGCCCGTGGGCTCACGGGGCTGGGTCAAACTGGGTCGGGCCGAGTAAATGGGCTAGGTTAAATGGGCCAGAATGGGTCAACCCAGCCCATTTGACAGGTTTACCCATTCCAGTGACCAAAACCATCCCACCAACTAGCACCGGTCAGCATATGATAGGACCATAACACTAGTACCCCAGCATACGGCTCGTACCCATGAGTTGTATTGAGTCCGGAGAATAGATTTCTAGGAAATTTTCTAAGGGTCAAAACCCGGGATGTTTCAGTCTCCCCCACTAGGAACATTCATCCCCTAATGACAGACAAGGTAGGGGTAACCAAAGACAGAGTCATTTGCATTATCAAACATCCCTTTAACAAAGTTTGAAAATAATAAGGTAAAGATGTTAATCTTTCCTTTAACAAACTCAGAAAATAAAGATGTGTTCAAGGCACATACCTTCCGCACGAATTCCAGGAGCAGAAAACAAATGTGGATACTTGGACTTCATGTCCTCTTACGCTTCCCAAGTAGCTTCTTCCACCTTATGGTTCCGCCATAGAACCTTAACCAAAGCAATATTCTTGATCCGCAACCGATGAACTTGTCTATCTAATATCTCAATCGGGACCTCTTCATAAGACAGAGAATCCAAAATACTCAATCTTGGAACAATCGACGAAGGATCACCAAGACACTTCCTCAACATAGAAACATGAAAGACAGGATGAACCAAACTTAAGTTAGATGGAAACTCCAACTCATAAGCAACATTTCCAACTCTTCACAAAATCACATAAGGACCAATAAATCGAGAACTGAGTTTCCCCTTTTTGCCAAACTGCACCACTCCCTTCATGGGATACACCTTCAGGAACACCCTATCCCCGACCTCAAACTCCAAGTCTCTACGCCTAACATTTGTATAGGACTTTTGGCAACTTTGGGCATCTTTAAGCCTATCCCGAATCACCTTAACCTTCTCCATCGCTTGATAAACCAAATCCAAACCAAATATGTCCGTTTTTCCAAGATCAAACCACCCAATAGAAAATCTACACTTCCTACCATACAACGCCTTAAAAGGAGCCATACCAATACTCAAATGATAGTTATTGTTGTAAGAAAACTCCACTAAAGGTAGATGCTCAACCCAATTGCCACCATAGTCAATAACACAGGCTCGAAGCATATCTTCCAATGTTTGAATAGTTCGCTCCACTTGCCCATCCGAATGTGGATGAAAAGCAGTACTCAGGCTAACCTTAGTCTTCAACCCTTCCTAAAAAGACCACTAGAAATGAGACGTAAACTGCGTACCACGGTTAAAAGATAATCAAAACAGGTACCCCATGCAGCTTCACAATCTCATGAAGATACAACCGCGCATAATCCTCTACCAAAAATGTAGTCCGCACTGGTAAGAAATGCACAGACTTGGTCATCCTATCCACGATGACCCAAATCGAATCATACTGATTCCGAACTAAGAAAGATTGATAACGAAATCCATATCGATCACTTCCCACTTCCAGTCGGGCAAATCAATTTCTTGATACAATCTTCCTGGCCTTATGTGCTCAACCTTAACTTGTTGACACACCATGCACTTTGCTACATAATCAGCCACATCCCTCTTCATGCCATTCCACCAATAGATCTCATTAAGATCATGATACATCTTAGTCAATCCGGGATAAACAACATAGTGCGATTCATGTGCCTCAGCCAAAACCCTTGGTTGTAGTTCGTCAATATCAGGAACACACAACCTCCCATGGTACTGTAAAGTACCATCACCACTGATCTCAAACATCACTACCTTTTGCCTACCAATATCACCCTTGATTTTTATCAAGATTGAATCTAGCATTTTCTTCTCTTTAATCTCTACACCAAGAGACGACCGAACAACTTTTTGTACCATCACACTACTATTCTTAGAGTCCAAGAGATGAACTCCAAGATTAGCCAAGCAGTGAATATCCTTCACCAATTCCCGCTTGCTTTCCTCCACGTGAGCCAAACTCCCCATGGATAACCTGCTAAGAGCATCACCAACCATATTAGCCTTACCTGGGTGGTATGAAGACTCATATCATAATCCTTGAGAAGCTCAAGCCTCCTCATTTACCTTAGATTAAGCTCTTTCTGAGTGAATACGTACTGAAGACTCTTGTGATCGGAAAAGATATCCATGTGAACACCATACAAATAATGCCGCCATAATTTCAAAAAAAACACAACCACCAACAACTCCAAATCATGAGTAGGGTAATTCCTCTCATGTACCTTCAACTGCCTGGAAGCATAGGCAATCATCTTTCTATGCTATATCAAAACACAACCAAGCCCTACTCGAGATGCATCATAATAAACCACAACCCCATCATTGTCTTCCGACAAGGTCAGGATTGGAGCTGAAGTCATCTTATCCTTCAACTTCTCAAAAATCCCTTCACAAGCATCCGACCAAGAAAACTTAACCTTCTTCTGAGTCAACTTAGTCAAAGGAGAAGTTATCGAAGAAAAGTTTTTCATAAATCGCCATAATACCTGGCTAAACCCAAGAAGCTCCGAATATCGAATGGAGTTGTGGGCCTAGGCCACCTCTTCACCACAGCAACCTTCTACGAATCCATCATGGTCCATTCACTAGAAATAATATGGCCCAAGAAAGTCACAGCGTTCAATCAGAACTCACACTTAGAAAACTTGGCATACAACTATTCTTCCTTTAAGGTCTGCAACACCACATGGAGGTAATTAGCATAATCCACCTCACTCTTTGAATAAATAAGAATGTCACCAATAAATATAATGATAAGTATAAAAAACCATCTTAGGGATATCCACCTCTCTAATCTTAAGATGTTGGTACCCAGACCAAAGATCTATCTTAGAGAAGAACTTGGCACCCTGTAACTGGTCAAACAAATCATCTATCTAGGGAAGAGGATACTTGTTCTTGATCGTTATGTTGTTCAACTGCCTGTAGTCAATGCACATCTGAAGGGAACCATCCTTCTTGCACACAAACAACAGGTGCACCCCATGGAGAAACACTAGGATGAATAAACCTCTTATCCAAAAGATCCTTGAGTTTCCTCAACTCAGTCGGAGCCATTCTAGATGGAGGAATAGAAATTGGATGAGTGTCCAGAAGTAAATCAATACCAAACTCTATTTCCCTATCCGGGGGAACACCAGGAAGATCATCCGAAAAGACCTATGGAAACTCATTAACTACAAAGATCGAAGACAAAGAAGGACATTCCAAGTTAGAATCTTTAACCCAAAGCGAGTGATAAAGACAACCCTTAGAGATTAACCTTTAATCTCTAAGATAAGAAATAAACCTCTCCCTAGGAGTTAAGAAACTACCTTCCCATTCTATAACCAGTTCACCAGGAAACTTAAAGTTTACCCTACAGGTCCGACAATCCACATACTCATAATAAGAATGCAATCAATTCATAACTACAATAACTTCAAAATCTACCATATCCAACTCAAACAGATCCACCAAGGTCTACTTGTCACCAAAAGCTACCACACACCCCTATAGACTCTCTTAGCAACAATCGAGTCACATACCAGGGTAGAAATAGGAAAAAGGATTCGAGATAATTTCTGAATTGAAACCAAAAGACACAGCCACATATGGAGTCACATGAGAAAGAGTGGACCTCAGATCAAGCAAACAATATACGTCATGAGTAAAAAGTAGTAATGTACCAGTAACGACATCAGATGATGCCTCAGATTCTTGTTGGGACGCCAAAACATAAAACCTATCCCAACCAATACTAGAAACAGGAGTAGTAACAGAAGCAGATGCCCCCCACTGGGTGTAGGATCAGAAGATGAAGCCATAAGAATTTTATTCACCCCCGTAGCAACCTTGTTGACCAGACAATCTCAGAGCAGATGGCCTACCTGGACACACTTGAAGCACTTGTACCTTTCTTCCTCGCAATAACCCCTATTTGGACGACTACAAAATAGACAAGGAGGACACGAAAAAACTAACTGACCTCCGCTCGCCTGAGATTACGCAACCTGTGCTCGAGAATTATCACTACCTTAATGACATTTGTTTCCCAACTGATAAGGAGCACTAGCAGAAAAGAACCTGAACTACCCCACTTCTTTTTTTGCCACTTGCCACCATCTTTACCACCCTGAGATTGAGCACCTCCTTGATCTGAAAATATGTTCCTCTTTCTCTGCCTATCAATAATCTCCACCTGCATTCTCTTCTCATCCTCAACCTGTTGTATATGAATAGTCAACCTTGAGATGTCCATATCTTTAATTAGCAAGTCAATCTTGCTCTCCAGAATTAAATCTCTATTAAACCCAGAAGTGAACTTCCTCATTCTCGACCTCATATCAGTCACCAAATCAGGAGTATACCTTGATAGCTGATGGAACTTCAAAGAATATTACTTTACAAATATTCTCCCCTACCTGAGGTTCACAAACTCCTCCATCTTTGCTTGCCTCA
This sequence comes from Capsicum pubescens, assembly GCA_030864215.1. Classification (NCBI taxonomy): domain Eukaryota; kingdom Viridiplantae; phylum Streptophyta; class Magnoliopsida; order Solanales; family Solanaceae; genus Capsicum; species Capsicum pubescens. Next base: position 156,866,810 of record CM061548.1, read on the forward strand.
ACTCTTGAGGAAAGAACCAATCTAAGAAGGCATTAGAAAAGGCCTCCCACAACCCTTCCTCTTTTATATTACATTTATCCTTGTCCCACTCTTCATACCACTGATAAGAAATATCCTTGAACTGATAAGATGCAAAGTTAACCCCCTGCATCACAAGAAAGAGCTTTTCCATCTCAACCAAAAATCTTTGTGGATCCTTCTCCACCTTCACCCTAGTAAAAATTGGAGGACCCATCTGTATAAATTGACCAACCATTGTGGCCTTAGGAGATAAAGCACAAATTGTACTTCGCTCATCCTGAGCAGTAACTAATTGGGCAATGATATAAATAGACTGACGAAATTTTGCGTTCTTCATGTTGCCCTGATGGACATGAGAAGAACTAGCCAGAATAGAAGAAATTTTAGCTCCATCAGGAATAGGACCATGAAATCGAAGATATACTCCAGACGTATGATGTATCCCTTCAGCATTATCCCCAGATGGGATGGAAGGATTTTCTTATGTTCCATATCTAGGAGACATGATCTGATTAGACGAACAAACAAGGATTTGAGGAGATTACAATATTAAGAACTCAAGCTTGAAGATAGAATACCAAGAAAGTGAAACATTCCTAAATGTCTTGCAGCCTCTCTCTTACAAGTGAAGTGCGCTTCATTCCCCTAAAAGAGACTCTACTCGACACAGTTTTGTGAACTTTCCAGTTGACCAAGAACCTAAGCTTTGATACCAACTTGACACAACCCGACCCCAGGCCTTGTTGTAAGGGGAATCCCAAGTCCAACCAGGATCAAGGACCTCTCTCTTTTACCCAATCCAACCACCTATATCTAGCCTTAGATGGACTGAATTTCAAATATATAACAAGATAGCGCTATTGTTCTTATTAACACTCTGGGATAGGATCACAACTACGACCGAACCAACAGAGTTCAATCGTACCGCACCAACCGCCCAACCATACCAAACTAAACCATAGATAATAAACCAAAGAGAATACAAAAACAAAGTATAATATAATGGAACGGTGAGAAATCATGTCCGATGATGTCAGCCTCAATATCATTACCAATAATAAGGCTTACACCTCTACCGATCCAGTCCATACCAACCCTCAAAATTACCTCAAAGCCTCTATCAAAAAGAGTAAACAAATCTAGTTGTGACATGCCCTCAACCATGGCCAAAACCAATATCCAAAGTAAAAGAAAAGTGTCTAAATAAATTCATAATATGAAATGATGCCTTCCAAAGGATAGAAGCTCACCACTTCAGTTCAAATATTGATACTGAATCCGCATGCTAAACATGAGGAGTAGAATGGCCGGTTCCTGGATAGCGTGGGTATACAGCCGCTAGTAGACGAAATTAGTGAGTGACCACTAGCATGAATCTCAAGATAAGGATAACATAATTCTAGTCATAAAACCAAGTAAAACCATCCATAATGCATACAACCATACATATATAAGTGTCGGGAAAGGGGAAAGGGTTTAGCATGCACTTAAAACCTTTACCTGAACTGTGTAGATTTATCATCCTAACCATTCATGGTCCATATAGGTTCAGCTCCCCTTGCTGAAAGGGCCACAGTGCGTGTAGCCACACAACCAGGGAATATCCCATGGGATGACTAATACATACCCCAATATAAAATGTGACATGCACATGGTCATCAAGACCCCTCATATCGACAAATATGAGTTTCCAGTTTTGGTCCCCCCAGGATCGCCACCTTCCAGGGCTTAGCTACACACCCCACCATTAAAGCCCAATTAAAACCATGTCCATACAATCCATTTACCATTTATTGATCAAGGCCAATATTGGTGGTACCGTCATACCACCCCTTACTTGCACGTAATATCCATAGCCAAACCATTTAGGTTAAGGGGACCTTAGGTGCCCTTTCATATACCATATTAAATCCACTTGGGAGACTTCCATGTTCTCCAAAAGCATAACCATTTAGCCTTTAGCTTTTTCAAACCATTTAAATCATGCATAAATCCTTTGTCTAATTTAAAACATGCAAGAGTTTCATTAAAAGAAGTTAATGCAATGAACATATCTTTATAAGCATTTTATCAAACACCTTGGGAGCATAATATAACCAAAACCAATTTCAAAGACTATTAAGTCATTACCATGCAATTCAATTGTCCAAAACTGTTATTAATGCATATAAAGGCATAATTAAAATCATAGAAAATCATAACCAAGCATTCAATATCAAAAAACCCAATAATAGTTGAAAACCATAATCATGAAATAGTAAAACCATGAAATCAATCATATAAACCATGCCTTTAGTTGAAATTACAATAAGGGAAGAGAATAATGCCTTATACCGAAGAATTGATGGAGAAAAATCACCAAGACAAGTCCCAAAGCAATTCGTAAGATGAAACTCTAGCCTTCTTGCCCCCAAAAGCTCTTGAGAGAATTATAGAGTATTTTGGAATAGTTTATAAGTGTTAATAAATAGAATATTAAGGTAAATAACCTCCTAAGTGTATTAGAAGTCGTGGGTCCTAATTAAGGTAAGTAGGAAAATATCCAGAATACCCCTACTTAAATCCCTTAAAAACTCATCACGGGGATATGACTGACCCATACGAGTCGTACCCTTCTATAAGATTGGTATCCACCACTCCTATCCAAGCCTCAACCCTTAGATCAAACACTGTCCAGTATACGACTCATCCAACTAAGTTGTAACCACAGCATACAATCCGTACCCATAACCCGTATCCCTGGCAGAATAAAATACCAGGAGAATCAAATACTGTGCACCATACGAGTCCCTAATACGAATTGTACCAAACCCTTACGACTCACACCTCTAAGTCATACCCATTCCAGTGACCAAATCTATCCCACCAACTAATACTGGTTAGCATACAACAGGATCATACCACTCATACCCCAGAATATGGATCGTACCCATGAGTCGTATTGGGTCCAGAGAATGGATTTTTAGGAAATTTTCTGAGGGTCAAAACCCAGGATATTTTAATTACGCCCATACATAAGGTGATGCATGTCAAGGATAGTAGGCATGGGTTGGCTTATGGCTTTCTTATAAACAGTGTTTGAATACTTTAAGATTTAGCGAAGATGATGTGATAGGGACTATTAAGCAAACATTTTCAATGACTACTTTGATTGAAAATAAATACATTGAAGGAAAGGTTTGGGCCAGGTCTAAGTTCCATGTTTCAGAGTTGATTGAAGTTTAGGAATGCCTAACTGAAGAGGTGGAAATAATGTGGGTGTCCTTGGAAACTTAGGATGCAGAAATCAGGCATCTCAAGACAAAGATGTAGTAGTTTACTGAGGGACCTGGTGCCTTAGATGGGTTGAAGGAAAAAAATACAGATTTAAACCTGGCCAGGTTATTGCTCTTACTGAAGAGTTTAAGGGAGTTTAAGGGACTCACTGAATAAGTTAAGGACCTCACAAAGTATCTTTTCAATGCTCATGCTGCTGAGAGTGCTAGAATGAACATGTTCCTTAGATCCCTTATTCCCAAGCCCCCTTTCTCTTAAGCCCTCATATTATGATGATCCTATGTACTCTTAGAGTCAGTTTTCCTTCTTGTTTATATGGCTACTTTTTATCAGCACTTTATTTGCTTTCTTAAGATAGTTATGTATGCTACTTTTCCAACCTGATATGAATGGAACTCTTTCTTATTGCCTATCATCTTTCTATTTTTTATGGGATTTATTCATTTATGTTAGTGTTGCCACAATGACCCTATGTTAACCTGTTGCACATATTAATTATCTTGGTTTACTATTTTTTCTTTTTTATGATGCCAAAAAGGAAAAGATGTTGTCACTATGGTAGTCTTGTTTTCAAGGACCTAGTTCCTATGAAAAAAAAAGAACTTTATTAGAAAGGGGAGAGTTGATTGATAGGGGAAAGTGAAGTTGATTGATAGGGAGAATTGCCGGAAAGGAGGAAGCTGATTGATGGGGTGAATGAGAAGCTCTTAAAAGTATGGTTTGTCATCATCAAAAAGGAAGAAAATGTTGTATTGATTTTTGATGATTTTCATAATATCTAGGGATCAGGTCTGTTACATGTTGAATTCACGAGTGATGGAACTAGATAGTTATGCACTACTACACACTACTATTTTATTTGTTAGTATGACTGATGTACAGTTGTGCAGCGAACGATGTAAGGACACCTAGTCCAATAGAAGGCAAATTCATTTTGCCCCTCATCATATATAAGCAAAGATATGACAATTGGGAACCTAGTTTTTGCACAAAAAGGAATTTCTCATAAAGGCAAAAGTTGTGCTCTTAATAAATATAAAGTTACTCTTCTCTAGGGACGTGATAGCTTTTTCTTGAGTATTGTTCTAAATAGTGTAGTCTACTCCTTTAATTGTGGTGTAGCAATCTTATTTCAATATGCTCAATGTTGACTTAGGTAGAGTTACCTAACTGCATCAACTAGAGTTAGTTGATTGATAGTGGTGTAGTAGAGTTACCATACTTATTTGTAATAGATTACAAGAGATCGAATTTAGACTTAAATCCTTTGAGTTTGCTCAAGTCTGTAATCGTTTGGGTGGCTTGAAATTTAGTGTAGTTGGTGAAATCTTGTGAGGACATGTCGTGATTTTTCCGCCCTTGATCAAGAAGGTTCCCACGTAAAATCTTGTATGTTATTTCATTTTGCAATTTCCTGTTTACTCCGCTTATTTCCTTAGTCAACCATTCACAATGGTCCTAGTCCCTTGTTAGTGGTGGATTCGTATAATTCAACATAAGTTAAGCAGGTTATGGATCCGCCCATTTAATAGCTCAACCTATTTATTAATTTTGTTCATTTTGATTCGCCTAATTCAACCTATTTAAAATTTGGACTGATAAGTAGTCAAATTGATCCATGAAAAATATTGTCAAAATAATTTTAAAATTTTTTGTTTGATATGTGTCATATAGCCGTGATAAGAAAAAAAAAGTCTTGGACACATTAAGAAAAAACAAACAAAAAATTAATACTTAATAACAATGGGACAGGTAAAGTTATGATCTTTTCAATCAAGTAACTTTAGCCCGTATATTTATTTTCTTAAATAAATATCTTGTTATTTTCTTGTTTGTAATACACTATATTTCCTATGTATTAATAATACAAAGATATTAACTTATTAAATGACCTCAATACCCTTCAATTTTCCTCTCAAAATATTTCACCATTCTTTTTCCCGTCATACTTAATACACTCTTTTGGTACGCCTTTTTTCCTATGTATAACTTTAGCCCATATAATTATTTCCTATATAAAAAAGTGATACATTTGAAACTAACAAGATATTTATTTAAGGAAATAATAGATTCTCTTTTATTCATTGTATTCTTTTATTTAAGGAAAGATATCTAATTTATCTCTTTTTTTAGATTTAATTTAGGTGTTTTAATTATGTTTCTCTTTTTTCGTCTTTAATTATGAAAGATATATTTTTTAAATAATATGTTTTAAAAACGAAACATAATACCATATAATTAAATCATATCTTGATTTGCTAATAAAAAACTCAATCGTTATTTTAAATCACTAACTTAAGAATAAAAATATAGTAGTCAACTAATTTTTAATTATTAAATTAAATTATTTAGTTAGTACTTAATACAAAATATTAAGGGTAACTTACACATATGTTTTAATTTTAGACTGCTTTTTTTTAATTATCTTTATTTGCTAATAAAAAAAAAAGAGAAAAGGACACTCTATGATCTTTTTAAAAAATAATAGCCCAATTATAGCCCAAGTTTGGCATTTGGACAAATAATGTCCAGTCGGCTAAAAAAATGTCATTTTATGGCCATTTCCTAATCTTTCCCAATTTGGGTCATTTTGATCGACGTAGTCCATATACAATCCATATACGATACTATACAGTCTATATACAATATTCGGCAATTCGTCCCTTTTAAAAATATTTCAAATTTTTTTTTAATATAAATTTTTAAATTGATCAAATATTCTGCTTTTTTTTATTGTTTAGAAATAATAATTAAATTATATAAAAATGATATAATTATTAAATAGAATATGAATCTATATAAGATATATGTATAGAAATTGTATTGTTCTATCAAATATGTATATGTACAATATATAGAAAGTGTATACAAATTATATAATTGTTGTATAAACGTGTAAAAAAGTACAGTTATTATATAAATTATGTATCAAAACTGTATAATTTCCGTATAGAATATTTATGTATAAGATTTGTATAAAACCTGTATAAAATTTGTGTAAAAACAGTATAGAACCAGTGAGTAAATTAAAATGGCTAGTAAATTCCATGGCCATTTTCAAGGAAATAGTTTAATTTGAAGTGCAAATGTACAGTTATTATATAAATTATGTATCAAAACTGTATAATTTCCGTATAGAATATTTATATATAAGATTTGTATAAAACCTGTATAAAAGTTGTGTAAAAAGAGTATAGAACCAGTCAGTAAATTAAAATAGCTAGAAAGTGAAATTTAAATTCCATGGCCATTTTCAAGGAAATAGTTTAATTTGAAGTGTCGTTTCTGTCATTTTCCCAATAAAAAAACTCAATCGTTATTTCAAATCACTGACTTAAGGATAAAAATATAGTAGTCAACTAATTTTTAATTATTAAATCTTTAATTTTAGTCTGCTTTTTTAGATTTAATTTTAATTACGTTTCAATTCTACTTTTAGTCTTTTTTAAAAAAAATATTATTACTTTTGTTTCCTACGCTGACTACACCATTACCTTTCATTAATAACATATGAATCACCCAATAATTAAAATAAATAAGAGAAAAGACATATTTTCCCCCTTGAACTTGTCCTCCAAACTCACTTTAGCACTTAAACTTAACTTCTGTTTATTTACCCCCCTTAACATCTTTAAAGTGAATCATTTTCACCCCTCAAATCTGAATATCACTCTCACAACGGAGAGTGTGTTACACTCGCTTACACATCAATGCCACATTGGAGCCACGTCATTGCCACGTAAGAAATTACTATTTAAAAAAAAAAATCCCTCCCACATTATTTTTATATATTTTTTTGAAAAAAAAATAACAAATATATATACAATTTTATTTATATAAATATATATATATATATAAATATATATTTATTCATATATTTATATATATATATATATATATATATATTTATATATATATATATATATTAAATAAAAAGTGCACTCCCCACCCCCATTTTCTTTCTTCTTCACACCCCCACCCCGCCCCTCTTTAAGTTCTCCCCCCGCCTCTCCTCCCCCCTCCCCCGCCCCCCACCAGCTCTCCTCCTCCATCAAACTCACCCCACCTCCATTGTTTTTCAATTTTTCTCCATTAACAACCTCCCACCCCACCTTCAATTTTAATTTTCCTCCACCCCCACCCCTCATTTTTCTTCTTCTTCAAACCACCCGCCCTCGCCCCCTCTATTTCTTTCTCTTATTCCAGCCAACCCTCATCCCCACCTCCAATTTTTTTTTCACTTTCCTTAATTAACATCATTAGAGAAAAATCACAAAAATATCAAATTAAAAAAAAATTCTCCATTAAACACCATCTCAACCTTCAATCAAACTTTCTCAAGTTTTCAACCACCAAATTCACCCTTGAAGATGTAAACATAAATAAAGAATAGAGAAGGAACAATGAACTTTAAAAATAAAAGTTACGAAAATTTCTTTCAATTTTGTTATTCTTCGAACTGAATTAATGAAGCAATTTAATGTCTTCAATTTCTTCGTTGGAGAATGTATTAATAGAGAAAAATAAAAAAAAATGGAGGAAAGTGTTGTTGGAGGATGTGTTTGAGGTTGTTAATGGAAGAATTAATTGTTGTAGAAAATGGGTGTTGTTGTTTGTTGATGTATTGGAGAATAAAATGGTACGGGGAGTGGGGTGTAGGTGTGTGGGGTGGGGATGAGAGGTGAAGGGGGGTAGGGGGTATTGAAGAAGAAAGGAGTAGTTTCTTTTAAATAAATAAATAAATATATATATATATATATATATATATATATATATATATATATATATATATATATATATATATAATAAGTGGGAAAAGAAAAAGAAAAATCTGAAATGCGCCCTTTTTTTAAAAAAAAATATCACGTCAGCATTAGGGGGAAAATAATTTACTTTAAAGATGTTAAGGGAGGTAAATAAACGAAAGTTAAGTTTAAGTGCTAAAGTGAGTTTGGAGGACAAGTTCAGGGGAGAAAAGATGTCTTTTCTCAATAAATAATTGTATCTATCATATGAATACCATAGTACCATATATATCACCATTAATATCATATGAATCACCCAATAATTAAAATAAATAATTGTACCTACCATATGAATCACCATAATATCATATATCTGAATCACCCAATAATTGAAATAAAATAATTGTATCTATCATATGAATCACTCATTAATATCATATGAATCACCCAATAATTGAAATAAATAATTGTATCTACCATATGAATCACCATAATACAATATGTATCACCCATTAAAATCATACAAAATGTATCTATCGTATGAATCACCATAATACTCATAAATGATATCATATTTAGCATTCATATGAATCACCATTAAAAAAATAAACATATATGAATAACTAAATAAATTTATATATGTATCAATAGATTTTTTAAAAAAAATGGGAGAGATTTTAGGAGAGGGAAAAAAAGTTGCATGCATTAATGGAGGAGAAAAAATCAGGAAGGAAGATGATTTAATTGTTGATAATTAGAAAAATATTTTAGGGAAGAAAATCTTGAATGAATTAATGGTAGAGTAAAAATAGGATGTGGGATTTTCTTGATATGTATCAAGAGTAAAGTTGAAAAATGAGATTTTATGTTAATTTTAAAAAAATAAGAGATATTAGATAATATAATCTCTTAACTATGAAATTTGTGTAATTTATTCTACGCGTAATGTCTAGCTTTTATTCTCAATTGGACCACGAGAGTCCAGAATATATCATGCAGTAGGGGAAGATGCATTGAAAAATATGCAAGTTACCATGAATGTGATCCTTTAGAAAAGATAAAAGAATGTTTTGATGTGACAGAATCATCAAAAAAATAAAAATAGAAAAGTTCGTTTCACCACTTCCACAAATCTTTAGCAGCAACTTGAACTGAACCGGGTGTGTCCATTTGGTTTGGACACGGCTATAAATAATGTAACCAGAGGTATATCTATTCAATTTTAATTAGAAGGAATTTAAGGATGGAGATAGATTGACTTAGTTGACAATTTTTTTAGGATAAAAATAACACAGTTCTTCAATAATTGAATATGAATGAACTATTGAAATTTTTTATTAAAAAAAAATGCATTTTGTTTGAGAAAATATTTGGAAAATATAATAATTAAATTAAGCCCAAAGATATACTTCCTTTGTGAAGTTTCACGTATCATTTTCCAAAAAAGTCTTTCCTATCTTTTACTAAAAATTACATATATACACAAGATAACTTTACTTTATTACATAAAATCTCATATTGAAAAAAAAATTGCAAAAATCCCAAAATAATTACTTAAATTCATTTTTTCTCTCGCATCCCTCTCATACATATCAAAATACCATAGTTTACTCCTATTTTAGTGCACTGATTTTTGCTCCATATATGTGCTTCTTTATTTACGCCTACAATCAAGCTAATGTAATAATAATACTCTCTCATCCCCCTCCTATTTGCGTCACTTTTATAATTGGAATTGAAGATGTACACTTTCAATTCACATAATAAAGGAAATTGAATCATTCTTTTTTCTTATTATCGTGTAGTCAATGTAATGTTACAATAACACTAATTTTTCCTTGAAATTATTATAATCTTGTAGATAATTAATGTATAAGGTGAATATTTTATATGTATAGTGTGATATTATACATTTTGGAAGATTATATTTTAATGTATAAGTTAAAATATATCAGACATTATACATTAGTTATTTTTGGAAGACTAATGTATAATATAATTCTTCTACTATATATTTCATTATGTTATACATTAAGAAGTTCTTATTACATTTAAGAGGCATTTTATGTATTATTTGGTATTATACAATTAGAAAGTATTAATATTGTATAAGGTTACATTATACCTTCTGATAAGGATACAGAAGTATACATGTTTAATGTTAATACTTAAATGTATAGTATGACATTATACATTACTGCAGATTATTTTTTAAATGTATAATATGTCCACATACATGTGCAACTGTTGTATAATGTTATATTTTAAATACCAACTTAACTGTTATTTGCATTGATTCAATAATTACATCACATATTGAATAATAAAACTAAATATGTCAACTGTATTTGGATATATATTATTCTCATTTAACTATTTTGTTAACTGATGTTTATTTTTTTCATGAATTTTAAATTATTTATAATAAATTTATATAGTTCCGTGAATGAAAGATAATTTATTTCGTCAAAACATACTTTGAAAATTAATTTTCTAGGAGCTTAATGGATCATATCAGTGTGAACACAAATAATTCATACATATTAATATTACTCCTACTAAAGTAAAGGAAAGAGAAAGAAAAACAAATACTCCCACTAGATTTTATATTATTTTATGTTGTTGTTACATAATTTTTAAAAAGGTTTTAATTAAAATTATATTTTATTATTATTTATGTAATTTATTACTACTAAAAATAGTATAAGAAGGAAATAATAAGACTTTTTTATTTGTTAAAATGAATAAACAACATAAAATATTGTAAATGATAACAATTAATAGTGACGTTTAAGAATTTTTTTGAATTTAAATTTCAATTACTATATTTAATCATACACCACATAATGATAGATAATTAATTGTGTTAATTAAGGTAGAGAAAGATAGTATTTGATTTCTCTTTCCATAAATATAGACAAATTTGTTTTATGCAGCAATGTATAAGGGTCTACCTAAAGTATAAGTATATTTTACAAATTAGGGAAAGAGAAAGTCTAATGGAATTATATGTAAATACTTTCACTGTAAAAGGGATTTATGTTGTTTAGACTATCTTTTATCGGATTTGGAGATTTTGGATATTTAATGACTTCTATTCTTTTAAGTAGTGAAAACAATTAGGGATGGTTTGGTTGCAAGTAAATAAGTAAGCAAGCATTCATGCATCCAAAAATGGCTATTTGCCCATTTCTTCCTCTTTTCTTTGTACAAAAGCCCAAAAATAACTATCCAACTCCCCCAAATCCATCAGTCCCTATGCTTCTTCAAAGGGGAAAGGACAAAAATGACACCTAAAATTAAAATAATACCACAAAAATAGCACCCACAATTAAATACCCACTAAATAGCCACTCCCAGTATAAACAGTGTATCATTTCATCTTCTTCTCCACATTTTTCTCCATTCCAACCATACAATGGATTTCACATAGAGATTAGAAAAAAAAAAACAAAATTTAACCTACCAAAATTCAACCAATTTCACCTCAATTCCCAATCTCAGATACCAAAATTTAAATCTTCACCAAATTCAACAAAAAATTAACAGAAAAAAAAACAGAAAAAACCATCACCAAAATCTACAAATACACATATTTTTTAGCAAAAAATATGTGATAACATTGGAATGTTCCTTCAAGAGTTTACTACTATTGAAGATTACACACTCTCTGATTTTCCAATTTGGTCTACTTGGTTGATTTCCAATTCAACTGGTGCAGTTTTTCCACTCCACACCATTGAAGAAACTATTCAACTTTCTCTTCATCCTTTCTGGGATCACTGCAAATTCACTGGTAAAGCAAAATGAACACTCAATTTTTGTGGTACTTTTGTTTGTTTATTGTTATGGGGTATTTTATTTTTTTTGTTGTTGTTGTTGAAGGATGGGGGCACCATTATGTGTCGAAAAGAAGGTACCATTTGATAATACCGACAAATAAGAACTGGAAAAAGTCATTGGGAAGTGATTCATTTGAAATTGACAATCATGTTTTGCATGGTTTGATTCATTGTAATGGTTATGGTCATTTGCTTTCCATTAATAGCGTTAATGAGGATTCAAATTTTGTATATGCTTGCACAAATTTTTACAAAATTTTAAGTTGAGTTAACAAATTCACGAATAACGAATTACTGTATATGCTTGCACAAATTTTCTCTGTAAAAGGTATATTTATATGGTATATATATTGTATCAACGTGGTATAAAAGTGTATTAATCTAGTATAAAAGTGTATCAATGCAGTATCAAAGTTTATCAATGTAGTATAAAAGTGTATCAATGTAGTATAACAGTGTATTAATGTGGTATAAAAGAGTATCAATTGGGTATAGGGACTGCATGTGCTTGCATAGAATTTCCTTTCTCTTTTTTTAAAAGTGTATCAATATACTATAAAAGTGTATCAATTTGGTATAAAAGTGTATCAATTGAGTATAAAGACTGCATGTGCCCCATTGGGTTAAATGGATATAAAGGGGAATTAATTTAGCCGACTGGCTACAGCATGTCCACCTTTTCACATGTGGGTCATTTTTTTTAAAAATGGCCATGCCATGTCCTTTTCCCTTCTTATAATCCGATCAAGCTCAATCCGACATCGGACACTTCTTTTTATCAGGTTTTGGTCCGATTCGATCCGATCGTCACACATAATGGGCTGATTCGTTCCAGGCCCAATAGTAAAATAATTACTATCAGCCTAACACCTGCCCAATTAAGATTTCGACCGGTCTAATCGGTCCTAAACTCGGTCAATCCAGCCCGATTTATTTAATGGATCGGTTGCATTCAAATGTAAAAAAAGGTGTAATTTGAATTTTTATGATTTTCTTAATATATACATTCAATATATACTATTTAAAATGCCAGTTTAAGGATCATGCACACATACATTCAATAGATGGCTAGGAAATTAGTTAGGACAACTTAATTTATTGTTTTAATTTGTATTTATGTAATTTTATCAATTTAAGATTTTAAGTTCGTATATTTTTAAATTTCAATTATGTAACGTTATCGATTTAAGTTAAGTTTGTACGTTTATGAATATCTAAGCATGTAATGTTATTAAATTATCTAAATTTGTATGTTTTAATTTGAAAATACATTACATATTATACTACTTTTGAAAATATACACCCATATATACATATAATATTAATGTATACTACTTAAAATACTTCTTTAATCAATATACATACAACATATATATGTTACATATTATACTAATTTTAAAAATATACATACATATATGGATTACATATTTACTACTTTAAACAATATACATTCAACATACATACATTACATATTATACTACATTAGAAAATATACACACAACATATATACATTACAGATTATACTTTTTTGAAAATATACACACATATATACATACAATATATACTACTTTTATCAATATACATACATTATATAAACATACATATTATACTACTTTAGAAAATATACACACAACATATATACATCACATATTATACTACTTTTGAAATTATACACATATATATACATACAATATATACTACTTGAAACAATATCCATACAACATATATACATTACATATTATACTACTTTAGAAAACATACACACATATATACATTTAATATATACCACTTAAAATAGTACTTGAAACAATGTACATACAACATATATACATTACAAATTATACCACTTTAGAAAATATACACACATGTATACGTACAATATATACTACTTAAAATACTACTTGAAACAATATACATACAACATATATACATTACATGTTATACTACTTTAGAAAATACACACATATATACGTACAATATATACTACTTAAAATACTACTTCAAACAATAAACATACAACATATATACATTACATATTATACTACTTTAGAAAACATACACACATACATTCATTCAATAGATACTACTTTAGAAAATATATACACACATATATATACACAATATATAATACTTAAAATACTACTTTAAACAATATACAATACAACATATTCAAATTACATATTATACTACTTTAGAAAATATACACACAACATGTACACATTACATATTATACTACTTTAAAAAATATACACACATATATACATACAATAAATACTAATTAATGTAATAATACTTAAATAGATATTCAAATATTAACATACACTACTTAAAATATAAATTTATATAAAAAATTTATATGTCAATAGTATTAGTTTAAGTAATATTTACTAATATTATTTTTCATTGTATGTGTATATGTTTGTTATGTTTATGTAAAGTTTGATAGTAATACATTAAAAGTATTTAATTCAAATTAGTTGTTCAATTTAAATGAAAAAAAAATTATGTAAAGAGTGAATGAATCTTGTATTTGATTGATTGTAAAATGATTCAAAACTTATAAGTTACAAGATTCCAATTACATCTCACTTAAAATGAAATATAAAAAATTCAATAGATTAAATAATTAATTGACAATTCTACAAATTTTGCATTATTTTTTTCATCTCATTCATGTTAATATTAATTTAAATTGCATGACTGTCAAAATCAATGGGGCCAAAGCCATGCATTGGACTTGATTGTGCTGAGTTCTCCCTTCAAGTCATAATTTCTTCAAGAATTTGTTCGTCTGCCGGCTCAACCTCCATTTCTTGATTTTCTTCATTCCGCTCTAATCCAGTCTCTAAGGCAAAATAGAACATTCATGACATTTCTTTTCAATGAGTGTCGGTTGTCTCAAGTTGCTATCGTCCTTGACTAAAAGCGCTCTCTGATACAACAGTTAATATTGGAACAGTCAATATATCTCTAACTAATCTTGAAAGTACAAAATATTATCTTTCATTATCTTCCACCAATCCAGCATGTTGATCCTTGCTTTATGATCCTCTATAGGTTGTCTAAGATAATACTTGAAAAGTTTTAAACTTGATTATTATTCACAGAGGGGTTTTGCCTCAATATATAAAAGATATTATACAAAGTATAGTTGAACACCAACTCTCTGAAAGATAAACTATATAATTTTAATCAAATATAAATACATAATATGGGACTATTATGGTGTCCTAACATGACCCCGCAAGCTGAGCAGTGGCTGGACAACTGCAAGCTTGGAACGCAGGAGATGAAATCAACGGGAAGGAAGGCTCTTGGTGAAGATGTCTGCTAATTGATTCAAGGAACTGATGTAGCGAACGTTCAAGTCCTTTGAGGCCACTTTCTCTCGAACAAAATAAAAATCTAATTCAATATCTTTGGTTCCCACATGAAAATAGGATTGGCGGTGAGGTAGGTAGCAAAAAAATTATCACACCATAGTATGGAAGCTTGGGAAAAAGAGACACGCAGCTCTTGAAGAAGATGTTGCATCTAGGTAACTTCAGTAGTAGCCGCAGCTAAGGCCCTATATTCATCCTCGGTACTAGATCATGCAACCACTCGTTACGTTTTTTAGATCCATAACACTAAATTAGGTCCAAAAAATAGACAATAACCATTGGTAGACCGCTGATCATCTGGGCAACCAACCCAGTCCACATCTGTGAAGGCCTAAAATGGTAAGGAGTTAGAAGAATGCAAATGCAAGCCGAGGTTTATAGTTGCCTTTAAATAGCGCAACAAGCATTTTATAGAAGTGAAATGAGACTTCATAGGTTTATGCATGAATTGACATAACTTATTGATAGTGAATGACACATCTGGACGCGTAATGGTTATATATTGAAGAGCTCCTTTCAAGCTGCGATACAATGATGGATTCGAAAATGGTGAACTCCCATGTTGAGATAATTGAAGTCTTGTGGTCATAGGTGTACCAATTGGCTTCGCACCATCCATATTGGCACAAGCAAGGAGGTCTCTTATGTATTGTGATTGATTAAGGTTCAATCCAGTGAGCTAATAATGGACCTCAACACTGAGAAAATAGTGTACCTTATGAGATCTTTTACAACAAAGACATTAGACAATTGAAGAACAAGGCTTGAAATAAACTCATTAGAGCTTCCTGTAACAATAATATCATCTATATACACCAAGATAATAATAGTATATCCTTCACAATTGTGTATAAACAAAGACGTATCATATTTAGAAGGTACAAAATTGAGTTCAAGCAATTTCGAGCTGAGCTTCTCAAACCATGCCCGAGGTGTCTGTTTAAGGCCATAAAAGTCTTTGTGAAGCTTGCACACATGGTTGAGATATTTTAGATCAGTAAACTCAGGCTTTGTACCTGTTCCAGAGTGGACTGTATCTGATAGTCCTGAAATCTGAAGAACTATCTGAGTTCTTTTACTAAGACTGCTTGACTGTGTCTGACAGTCCTGATTCTGTAACATGAAACTGTGGGAAGTAGTTATTTAACCGACATGCCCCTGGTACGCCATTATGGCTGAGTTGGGGTCCAATCTGTAACCCCAATTGGAAGGGTGTTAATACCACGCCACTGGTAAGGATAATATGTGAGGTGGGAACCCTCATATAGCATGTTAGGCCACCTCATCTACCCTCATATAACAGGCTATGATGTTTCAACCTACGCTGGCTACGTAGTTCTGGAACGCAAGGATGACTTCTAAGAATCACACCCTCAAAATAACAGGTGAGTTTCCATCATTGGGCTCACTCGGTGTTAACTCCTACTCCCATCTGAAAGACACTGAACTGATTAACTGAACTTATACTGGTGGTATTGTCTAGCGGAGCTAAACTGAATTTACTGAGCTTCGTTGACTGACGGAATGTACTGCGTTCTAAGGACTGACTGAGAATACTAGAGTTACTGAGATTACTGAGCTACTGAAATTACTGAGATTTCTGAGATTTCTTGAGTCACATGATTGACTGAGTTCTATGGATCATAGCTTGACTGAAGAGATCGTGAAAACATGACATGGCTCTAGGCACACAACTAAATATTCGGGTACAAGTACCCCCAGGACTCGATGAGAAGAAACTGACATAGCATGGCTTACTTGAACACATGACCAACAACACAATTCATAATTCATATATTAAAGCACTTCATCAAACAGGTGATATGTATAAGCTTGTACATACATAGATATTTCATGATATCATACTAGTTGGGCATTGTTCCTTCATCTAGGCATTTTATCATACACATAGTAGGCATAACACATGTAGACAACCTTATACAAAAAATAATCATCATTATTCATCTCTAATTTCATCATCCTAGGGTTTATTTATAGGTTCACATGAATATACATCTATACAAATCAATTCCATATAAAATTGATCACTCAACATGGATTTGAATTCAATTAATCATTCTCAACATAAACAAAACAAACCCAACATGAAATTCATAAAGAAATCCATAAACTTAAACTTAGAAAAGAGATTCTCGGGCTTCATGGATGAAAAGAGTCCATGAATGAACACTACACATATCTTAGCTTGTGATTCTACGAAGATTGACAAAGATATTCTTGAAATTTGACGGTGAATTCCCTTGGAATTGAACCTTCTATGAAAATCCTAGGGCTTGTTCTTGAGAGTTTTTTTAGAGTAATTGAGTATAAGTTGTTGAATTATGGTCAAATCTCGTGTTATAAGGCTTATATAGGATGGAAAATTGACCCTTTTAACCCTAGGACACGTATTTAATTTCTGAGAAAATTTTTTCGATTTGCATCCTTGGCGCGACGCACCACTATCGCGCCAAGTCACTGGAAAGTGACAAATGAGAAATTGCACGGTGGCGCGACGCGGAGCTATCACGTTGCCACCTTGTCTACGACCTGAAAGTTTGGCGCGACGCGCCACTATCGCGGAGCAACACTGGAAATTGACAATTGCCATTTGAGCTATCTCCGCGATGCGCTGAAGGCTCAGGTGATACACTGTATCACTAAAAAGGCTCTAACTCTTCGTCCGGGTGTCGGATTTGGGCGAATTTGGTATCAATGGAAAGCTTATTGAATTTCCCACATGAAAAAAAGTGAAAATATTAAAAATACCACGTGTAAAAAAGTGGATTCATCTTTCAAAGAAAGCTTCTAACATTCTTGGGAAAAAAATTCAAGCTAGGAAAAGTACGGGTATTACATAAGACTCAGTCTAAGGACCATCAAACAATAAGTTATGCCCCATGAAAAAGAATTGACACCACCACATTGTGTATTGATTTATGAGATATTTTATAACTCTTCCCTTAGAGGCAAGACTTAGACTACAGACTTTCAAGTAACAAATGCTCCATGGGCAAGAGTTGACATTACCACATTTTATTTTGATTTATGAGATATTCTATAACTCTTGCCTTAGAGGTAAGACTTAATCCAAGGACTTTGAAATAACAAGTTATGTCCCATGGGTAAGAGTTGACACTATCACATTATGTTTTGATTTATGAGATGTCCTATAACTCTTGATTTAGAGACAAGACTTATCCTAAAGACTTTTAAACAACAAGTTACGCTTCGCAGATAAGATTTGACACTACTATATTGTGTCTTGATTTATGAGATATTTTATAAATCAAGGACTTTTAAACAACAAGTTATGCTCCATGGGTAAGAGTTGACACTACCACATTATGCCTTGATTTGTGAAATACTCTATAACTCTTGCATTAGAGGCTCGAATTAGTCCAATGACTTTCAAACAACAAGTTACGCCCTATGGGACATGGGCTAGAGTTGATACTACCACATTGTGTCTTGATTTATGAAATATTCTATAACTCTTGCCTTAGAGGCAAGACTTAGCCGACAAGTTACGCCCCGTGGACAAGAGTTGACACTATCATATTGTGTCTTGATTTATGTGATGCTCTATTAGTCTTACCTCTAAGACAAAATTTAGCCCAAAAACCTCCTAAAAGAACAAGTTACGCCCAATGAACAAGTGTTGACACTACCACATTTTTTTTTATTTATAAGATGTTCTATAACTCTTGTCTTAGAAGCAAGACTTAACTCAAGGATTTTCAAACAATAAGTTATGCTCCACAAGCAAGACTTGACACTACCACATTGTGCCTTAATTTATGAGTTGTTCTATAATTTTTGTCTTAGAGGCAAAACTTATCCCAGAGAACTTCCTAACACCAATTCATGCCCTTAAATTTGCTTTGATGTAAAAAAAAAAAGATTCCTTTGCGGATTATTCAATTTTTTATTTATTATAAAAATGTAATAGAAGTTGAGAAAACAGAAAAAAAAACGATCAAACAAAGGAGAGAAAAAAAAAAGAATGAGAAAAAAAAGGCAAGAAAAAAAATAAAGATTAAGAAAAAAGCGAAGAATTAAAAAAATTGAGAAAAATAAAATGAAAGGAAAAAATAAAAATAAAGTTTGAGAAAAATGAGGGAAAAAATAAAGAGAAATGATAAAAACCAAAAATAAAAGAAAAATAAAGGTTGAGACAAATGAATTAAAAATAATGAAAAAAAATAAAGAAATAGATAATGTTTGAGAAAAAAAGAAAAAAGAGGAAAAAATAAAGGTTGACACAAATGAATTAAAATATGAAAATAAAATTAAAGGAAAAAAAAAAGTGAAAATAATAAAAATAGAAATAGAATTTGAGAGACAAATGAGTATGAAAAGTTTAAAAATATTTGACGTGTAGAGGGCAAAATTGTACTTGTACTATACTAAAAAGGGAAGGAAGACTAGTCTTTATAGACTTTTCTTATTGGGGTCAAAAATCCAAAGGCACCCACTATTGAGGCTATAACATGTAATTTCCCGACTTTATACTCATTTTCTAATTTGGGTCATTTTGGTCATGTAGATCAGATACAGTCCATATACAATACTGATATAGTCCATATACAATACTGATACAGTCCATAGACAATACTAATACAATTTTCAACTCGAGTTATTCGATCCTTTTAAAAATATTTCAACTTTTTTTGCTATAAACTTTTTAACCGAAAAATATTCTGCTTTTTTTAATTGTTTAGAAATAATAATCAAATATAATTATATAAAAACGGTATAATTGTTATATAAAATATGTATCTATATAAGATATATGTATAGAAATTATATAGTTCTATCAAATATGTATATGTATAAAGTATATAGAAATTGTATAAAAATTCTATAATTGTTGTATAAAATGTGTATAAAAAAGTACAATTCTGTATAAATTATGTATCAAAACTGTATAATTTTTGTATAAAATATTTATATGTATAAGATATGTATACAAATTGTATAGAAGGTATGTAGAAACGGTATAGAACAAGCCAGCAAACTAAAATGGCTAGAAAGTGAAATTTAAATTTTATGGCCATTTTCGTGGAAATAGTTTAATTTGAAGTGTCATTTCTATCCTTTCTCCCTTTTTAAACGATGAGCGTGAGGTTTGAATATGTGTATATCACGTGTATATTTCACACATATATACATATATGCATTTATATCCACAAATGAATGCACAAATATACATAGGGCTGTTCACGGATCGATTTGGGTTGGTTATTGGTCAAAATCATAACCAAACCAACTTAGTCGGTTTTTAAATTTCTAAAACCAAACCAAACCAACACAAAAAAATAACCGTCGGTTTGGTTCTTGTTGGTTTAGTTCGGTTCGGTTTTTCGATTTATAACTTTAGTTAATGATAAAAGTTGAAATTTTTCTTAAAAAAATTCAATCCAACATATGAGATGTCAACTGAGTGTTGTTCCTCAACCTTGAAACTAAGATGTCAATTTAGTGTTATACTTAGGCAAAGCCATGAACAACACCATATGAACGCTTATACAAAAGTATTTAGAAACTACATATAAGAAAATGATATGATAAACCCCCCAAAAGGTAAACACATAAATATTTTGCTTAATAGGGACCAAAAAGAAAGTTCAAAACTAGTGATTATCTATCGTCTAATAAAACTCACCTATAAAATCTCATAGACGACAAGATAATTTTACAATTAGTATCATTTGTCATTCAAAGTGCGAAAATCATATAGAATCTCATAACGTACCATCAACTAGGTGGAGAC
Organism: Capsicum pubescens; assembly: GCA_030864215.1. Taxonomy (NCBI): domain Eukaryota; kingdom Viridiplantae; phylum Streptophyta; class Magnoliopsida; order Solanales; family Solanaceae; genus Capsicum; species Capsicum pubescens. Next base: position 156,887,853 of record CM061548.1, read on the forward strand.
ATATGACTAAAAGTGTTATGACTAAAGTTAAATTCATGATTAAAATTTAAAATATAAAAAATATTTATATTTTATTTATGAATATATAAATAATTTATATATGTATGTGTGTGTGTATACATATATATATACATGTATGTATATACGTGTGTGTATATATATATATATATAATTTTTATCGGTTCGATTTGATTATTTTGTCGGTTATTTTAGATTAAAACCAAAATCAAACCAAATAAGTATCGATTTTAAAAATTTAAAATCAAACCTAACAAAATGTCATTTTTTTTAATTGGTTTGGTTTGGTTCGTGGTTCGGACTAAAGTGAATAATAAGTTAAGAGTTGGTCCAAAATAATTAACTACCAAACTGCTAAATTTTCCTGGTTTGTTTAATGAAGATTTTATTTTCAGTAATTAAAAATGTTCGTCATTTTCAAAATCCTCACCAAATATTTTAGGAGGTTGAATATCCATTTGAGTTGGCATAAGTGTTAGGAGTTCGTTTGATTGGTTATGGGTGTCAAACGGGCCGGTATCGGCCCACATAATTAAACCGGCCCGGTTTGATCCGACCCGGTAAGCCTAAGGGCTTTAGGGGTCCCGGTCCGGTTGGATTTTTTATTTGGGCCCGAACCCAACCCGGTTTGGGCCCGCCGGTTAACCGGCCCAGCCCGTTTTTTTTTTTTTTTTTTGAAAATTCAGAATTTCACAAACTGAAATTAAAAACTTAGTTTTAATACATTATTAATTTACTATCAAGTATTATTAATTTATTATATTAAGTAGCATATGTTTTATACTTTTATTTAAAGTAGTGTATATATTGAATGGTATATATATATGTGTGTATATCTTCTAAATCTAAAGTAGTATATATTTAACGTATACATGTGTATATGTTTTATAAATTAGTATATAACTATATATAACTATATATATATATATATATATATATATATATATATATATATTGTAGTGTATGTTTTATTTAAAGTAGTGAATATATTGAATGGTATATATATGTGTGTATATATCTTCCATAGATGAGTATATTTAATGTATACGTTATGTATATGGTTTATAAATTAGTACATAACTATATATATATATATAAATATTGTAGTATATATATATATGTATTGTAGTATATATTTTATTTAAACTAGTACATATATATTGAATGGTGTGTATATATATCTTCTATAGACGTATATATTTAACGTATCCAAGTGTATCTGTTTTACAAATTAGTATATAACTATACAAATATATTATAGTATATTTCATTTAAAGTATTACATAGAAATAGAATAGAGTGTATATATGTGAATAGATCTTCTATAGACGTGTATATTTAACGTATACATGTGTATATATTTTATAAATTAGTATATAACTATACAAATATATATTGTAATGTATATATATTGTAGTATATTTCATTTAAAGTATTACATATACATAGAATAGAGTGTATATATGTGAATAAATCTTCTACAAACGTGTATATTTAACGTATACATGTCTATATGTTTTATAAATTAGTATATAACTATATAAATATATATTGTAATGTATATATATTATAGTATATTTCATTTAAAGTATTACATATACATAGATTAGAGTGTATATATGTGAATAGATCTTCTATAGACGTGTATATTTAACGTATACATGTGTATATATTTTATAAATTAGTATATAACTATACAAATATATATTGTAATGTATATATATTATAGTATATTTCATTTAAAGTATTACATATACATAGATTAGAGTGTATATATGTGAATAGATCTTCTATAGACATGTATATTTAACGTATACATGTGTATATACATTTCGATGGTGCGTATATATGTGTAATTGTGTATATATTTTTTAAATTCTAATGTAGTATATACTATATATATAGTGTATATATATTGTTTAACGTATTTATAATGTATATAGGTGGGTATATATAACGTATATTGAATTTTTTATATTTTTTTTATATTTTTGACCGATTTTTTAATCGAATTTGACCGGGTTTAGGTGGGTTTGACCGGGTTGGGTTAATTGAGCCGGGTTAGGGTGGTTTTTGATTTTTTTACTATTGGGCCCGGCCCGGCCCACTTAGACCCCAACCCAGACCTGGCCCGACCCTCAACCCGGTTAAATAACACAGGCTGGTTCCGGGTTGGCCCAGCCCGGCCCACTTGACAGCTCTAGTTCATATACAATATTAGTAGACAATTGTTAGATAATGGTAGTCAAAACGTTTTAACTTTAATTAGTTAAATGAATTTGATCCTCTGAAACCTCTCAAGTTGATTTAAATATTATACAATTATTTTAAAAAACAATCTAATATTTAAGGCATCAAAAAATTAAATAAAATGAACTATCACACAATTGGGGACAGATAAGTAATACTTTCTTCTATTTTTGATGATGATGACTGATTATTTTATTTGGTAGCGTCTTTCCATAAGTATCCTTAGAAAAGGACATTCAAATTCAAAACTAACTGATTAAGTGCGCCAAAAATACAAGCTAAAGTGATGGATAAAAGAACGATAATACTTCCTTCATCCAATAATATTTGTCCTCTATTAATTTGATATATATTTAAAAAATAATAAATAATAAAAATAATTTTATTATATTATTCTTTAAATATAATAAATTTAATATTTTTAAAAATATATTAAGTATGAATATTATTTAATATCATAAATATTATTTAATACCAAGAATAAAATGACACAAATAATTAAATTATTTATTAATTTTTTAAATTGAAGAAATATTTTTTGACATCTATTTTTCAATAACATGAATATATAAAGATGGACTGAGGAAGTTGTATTAGTCATAATAGTAGTTGGTAGTTACTCCAAGAAATAGAATCTTCAAGATACTACCACCTTGCCATTTGCACGATTCAATTGGTGTCATGCATCAATATGAAATAGAAATGGTGTCATAACCCCAATCAACGCTTCTTTCCCTCTCCCCCAACCCTTTCTTTCAATTTAATCATCCTATATTTGAAACTAGTGGTTCACTTAAATCAGAATTTACTCATAAGATTAATTTAAATTTATATTGAGTAAATTCATTAATAGGGAAGCTCAAACAGATTTATGGTCTAAGGTCAAAATTAAAGAGAGATCTACTATTTTTTAAAAAATTAACTTTTTAAATTAAGTCTATTTTTAAAATTATCTAATCATTTTTTTTTTCTAATAATACATTTTTAATTTATAATATAATCAATGCATAAAAATAATACTTTTTTCTACAAATAATACGTAATAATTTTTTTTTAAAAAAATTCTATAATCTATTATTGCTAAAAAATGAGACCCTTCAAATTTAGGGATTTAAAGCGATCGCCTATTTCTTATAATGGTAGAGTTGTCCCTGTTCATTAAGAAGAATAAAATGCTTGTTATAGATTGATTCTCCATTCTCTATGCTCAAATCTGAAATTTTTAATTAAGAATGAAAGGATTTCAATCAAAAAATATTCTTGCCGATTTTGATACACTATTGTACTAGGGTAGAGCTAGAGTTGAGGCTACGAATTCAGCCGAACTTAAGTGCGTTTGATTAAAATTTTATAGTTGTTGTGAAAATCCATTAAATATGTAAAGATTACTATTTAAACTTCAGTAATTTTTAAAATATTTAAAATCTCAAATACATAAACTTTAAATTCAGGAATATCAAAATTAGGGTTGTCTTTCCTTCTCCAACTTATCAAATGCCAAGTAATCCCAGGAATAGAAGATACTTTTGAAACACATAGGACGAAAACAATATAGTAGTAATTTGATGAGGAAATGAGTAAGAAGAAAAGGGCAGGGATCCCACAAATCAAAATCAATGATGTCCCACTTTCCATATACGTGCACAATTTCTCCTTGCCTTGTCACGTCTAGTTAACTTTGGTAAACGATAGCAAAAGTAGCTCACCAAAAGCACATAAACAAATTCCTAGAGTATCTAGTATATTAAACGTGTAAACTAATTTATATAATCCTAGGATTATTGTAATGATCAAGAACAACACAAGAAAGTGAGATTAAGATGCATAGTTGTACTCTTGTTTATCAATACGAAAGAGCACTACAAAAAAAGTGTTAAATTGCGGGAGTTTATTTGCAGGGGTTAATTTAACCTCCGTAAAATTATATGAAATGAGGGGATTAAAATTTTGCCGCTAAAATTTATAAATTTACTAAATTACGAGGTTTTTAAACCCCTGCTATCAATAAAAAAAAATAACACTTATACCATTAAACAAAAAATTCCCTCTTTTTTTTTAATTGGCCAAAATTTTCCCTCATTTTTTAATTCACAGCTTTCAATATTCCCCCCCAAATCTCCCTCTCTCCATCTCATTTCCCCCAAATCCTCCTCTCTCTCGTCCTCTCTCCCCACACAAATTGACTTCATCGACCGGCCGTCGCTACTCCGTCCGGTCGTTGCAATTGAGGTCATCATATCTAGCATTGTTGATCTTTTAGAGCTCAGGTCAAACTTCATATTTTGATCTTAATTTTCGATAGTGATCCATGATTAGGTAGGATTGGCAGTAGGGTTAGTTGGTATAGGCTCGATTGTTATCGTCTAAAGGTTGTGCTAGGGTATTAGGGTTCTTGCATTAGATTTCACTGAGGCAAAATTCACATAATTCTCGTGTAACAGGAGGTGTCTTATGCAGATCGATTCCAGTCTCCAGCAGAAGAAATTAAGACTACTATCATCATAAAGAAAGGACCTTAACTCTCTAATTGAAGTCTTGGAAAAACTTGTCATACCAAAGGTAATAACACTCTTTTAGGCTATCTCTTTATTTGTTCATCTTTAGTTCGATATAAGAAAAAATTAGCATCAACTCAAAATACTATGCTCTAAGATCATCCTACTCATTCCACTCTTTGTATGGGACCCTACAATTTAAATAAAGTGGGCAAAATATAAGAGACAACAATTTAATATTCTGGTTGGTTCCAATTTTTTGACTTGTTAAACTTGCAGATTTTGTTGTTGGGATCTTTTATGTTTCTAGTTAGATTCAAGTAATGGTTTGGAAAAAGTTTGTGGCATTTCAATTTGTTTAGTTAGTAGACGAAAGACGTTATAAAATAATGCTACTATAACAATGCCAGGACATAAAAAGGAAATAATGCTACTATAACAATGCCAAGATGTTAAGCAAACTGAAGAAGTAAATAGATACAAAAACAACTAACTGCTGATGTATTTCTAAAGCAAACAGAACAAGAAAACAGATACAACAACAACTAATCTGCTGCCGTAGACTAGGTAACTCAATTTTCTAGAATGAAAGCGATAAAAATAAAGTCTCAAGATTCATCAGGAGACGAATTGAACTTGGCGACTAAGAAGATTCAGTCTTGCCATTTGCTGATGGATTGAATTTTTTCCAGGCCTCAATCCAGGTAACCATAGCATCAACAAAATTGTGGAAATAGGGATCAATTGGACCAAGCTTTTCCTTGGTCAGCTTAGCGAGCTTGAGATAGCACTGTTGAGCATTGGGGCATTCTTTTGATAGTTTGACCAAAATAATCCCTTATGTTTTACCTCAACTCTCATTTCATCCTTATAATATCCCACTTAACCTAAAACATCCTTCAAATTCCACTAAATTGATAAAAAATGTCCCTCTATCAATATAGCTGTCTATATTGACGGAACTTTTCTCTTTATCACGTGACTTCTCTTTTCCTTCCATTTTCTCTTAAAATCTTCTGTAACAAAGGAATCAGATATGGCAAAACTCTTCAAAACTAACATTCTGCGTCCTCAAGCTAGTCAAATGTACTGAAAGATCCTAACATACAACAAGAAGGGACCAAATCTAAAGTTTCTCTGCCATATGATCTGCAAATACAACCATCTCAGCTCTTGTGCAGTGTATACAAGCACACAAGTTCACCAAAACCCTTCAATGATTCTAGATAATCATGTAGCCTTCAAACTTCTAGTCATAACAACTTTCTGGATCACCAAGGCCAGAAATAAGTCATAAGTTACTCGGAATAATCACCATCCTCTCCTTGGTCTGAGTCCTACAGGATAGCATGACACTTGAGTGACTAACAACATGAAACTTGATTAGGATTATCATGCATGGACTTAGTTGGTTGAATACTGAAGATAATAGCTTAATCGGATTGAAGATAAATATTTTTTGATAATAATGGTGTCCAAAAAACAAGTTCCATATCTGATTCCTTTGTTAAAGAAGATTTTGAGAGAAAATGGAAGGAAAAGAGAAGTCACGTGATAAGAGAAAATTTCCATCAATATAGACTACTATATTGACAGAGGGACATTTTTGATCAATTTAGTGGAATTTGAAGGATGTTTTAGGTTAAGTGGATATTATAAGGATGAAGTGAGAGTTAAGGTGAAACATAAGGGATGATTTTGATCAAAATCTCCATTCTTTTGGTAAGACAACAGATTGGAAGAAAGGAATCATCACATTTAAATAAGGTGGGCAAAATATAAGAGACATCAATAGCACACAGAAGAAGTTATTAGATCATGCCGCAACAGAAGTACACTATAAAATAGCTACTCACAAGGAAATTTTGTTGATCAGGGAAGGAAACTAAACACCGAGTTTGATACTTTAGGGGTGAGGGTATTCTCTTGAACTTAGTCTGTAATAATTTTAAGGAATATAAATGTTAGAGTATGATCCCTAATGATTGCCTATCTGTGGAATAAGTAAGTCTACGTGGTTCACAAAAGTAAAAACTGAACACAATAATTTTTACGTGGAAAACACCCGGCTAAAAAAGGTGGAAAAAATCACGACCTGTACCTCTACAGGATTTAACCCCAATCCTCACTATAACCTTGAGCCTCAACAATCAACACAATTATAAGACTTCTTGTAAACAAGGAATTAAAACTTTTAACTCTTATTACTACAAAAACACAAATCTTCCCAAGATAGGTGTTCCCAAGTCTTCGAGTTCCCTAACTTGAAGATGTGATTCCTAACTCAGTTTATAGAATACTGAGACTAGAACAATTTACTCATTACAACTCAAGAACCTTCCTATTACAAGCAGTCTAAAACATACTAAGTAAGAACTAGATTCTTCTTCAAGTTGGTGAACAATTTTGCTAGTTGTTGATTTTCTTATCTGTGCATTAGCGAGCTCTTTGAATGCAGCTTATCGTTTATATATATGCTCCCTCAGATGCATTCCTTTTTCTTCTTTACTTATATCTTCTGTAGGACTCTTTTAAGTAACCCACTCCTTGCTGTAACCATCTCACCTTCTTCTAAATTGAGTAGGACTCTTTTGCTTTATCCTTTTGCCTTGTAGACTTCTTGATCTACTCAAACTCTAACTGCTCCAATTATCTTCATATAGCCGTGTGAACACCCTTTGATTATCCATGTGTTGACAGTTTTATGTAATAATATGCACTCCATATGTCCGAAGCAGTTTCACTTGTATGGACCAGCTTTGCACAACATGTTTCATTCATCTGTATATCATCAAAACTTCTCATGCCCTAACAAATTCCCCATTTTTAATGATGACAAACTTATCAACACAGTATTTCAAAGAACCTAACATACTCAATAAGAAATTAAATAAAAGGATCACAGTAGAATGAAACAGGTTAGATCAGTTGAGTTATAAGCATTGTATAATCTTACTTCCCCCTTTTGACATCATCGAAAAGCTGAGCCAATAAGTAAAAAAACTGTGTAATAATCCATGGTCACTGGGGCAATCACTAAAACAAGCAAGAGTCAGAGCAAGAGATAGCTAAGCATCGAATTAAACAAAAGTAGATTAAGTAAGGTAAAAAAAAGTCCATTTCATGCACAAAAACAGATACAATTATCATTATCCAGTAAGACCAAAAAGAGAAACAAAATGGACTAAGAAGCAGGAAAGAAGAGAAAAAAAAACTAAGGAACGAAGGAGAAGTTTATTTTGAGGAGGTAGAAGGGATAAAAGAGGTCAACGATCGAATGATAGCAGCATTTTCAGTTCTTTCCTTCTCCAAGGTGGCTGTGAGGGAAGCAATTTGAGCTTTAAGAGCCCTATTTTCATCTTCATGAATTACCTTGGCAGCCTTCAATGCAGCCTGTGCAACCTCCAGCTCACCCTGCTTTGCCTCTAAGGCATTTCACAACTTCTGCATAGAGTTTTTTGAACGTCTCATAGCAGCAGGTAACAAAACATGGTTCACTTGTCCAATCACATCCTTAGTTTTCTGTAAGGACCACACCTTGACAGATATACGAAAATCATCAAACACAGGGGCAAGCCAGAACTGATAGGGTAGAGCATGGCTATTTTTATCTTTGACGAGTACCCTTTGCATATGCTTAATGATGAGGTGGGGAAGGTCTATTGGAATCTCAGAATCCAATAGTTCCATTAAGGTAAGATCAAGAAAGCTTGCAACTATGCGCCTCTCCTGCCTAGGTAAGATCATTTTGTGGACCACATCAAAATACAACTGATAGAGAGAAGACATCTCATTTTTCAGCACCCTACGAGGAGAAGGAAAGAGAGGATTTCCAGAAAATTTTCTGCAGATATCAAGGACGGATGGAAGATTATAAAGAGGAGGCCAAGATCCTTTGACATAGTGACCCCAACCTCTAGTAGGAACACTTAGAATTCTACCCAAATTAGCAGGATAAAGATTGATGAGTTCTCCATGAACAGAGATTGAGATCATGTCCCTAATCGCAACTCCATGTGTATAAAATTCATACACTTCATCTTTTCCAAACCTTCTTTGTTGATTACCTTGCAAAAATAAGGATGACCACCCCTGATCCACCAATTTGGATACCAAGGTTTCCATATCAGGACCCCCAAAACCAGTGATAACCCTACCTCTAACCATCTTTTGTTTATGAAAATGCAGAACATGGTCTAGCTGAGAAGCTTTATCAGCAGGAGTATCAACAGTAATATCAACATCAAAATTATCAGGAGACACAGAAAAAATGTCAGGAAGATAGTCTGAATTTGAGTCAGAGGAGACAGAAGGACCAGGTTTGGGGACCTGTTTCTTCGGAAGTGACACAGATTTTGGAGAATCTTTAGAAGGAGTAGAGGCTTTTCCAGTAGAGACTTTGGCAGTAGAGTCTTTGACAGTAGATTTTAAAGATGAGGAGGCTTTGGGAGTGGGAGAGAGGGATATTTTACGAGAGAGATATGGTTTTGATATTTTAGCTATGGTATGCTTCTGCTTCATCTTTCTCTTGGAGAGAATGAGAATGTCAGGAGAGAAATAACATGGGGGAGAAGAAGCATTAGGCACAACTCATTTCTTTTTACTTGCCCTAAGTGCCTCTTCCAAACAAGCATCTTCCTGTTGTTTTCTTCTCCGAGTATATGGAGTTCGAGATAAAGTGATGCCGGGAGAAGAGTGTTCAGGAGTATTATCATCAACATCAATGGTGATAAATAAGGGTTTTCATTTCAGAGTCGATCTTGACCGTCTAGGAATAAGGTTAGAAATTGGAATGTCATCTCGATCAAGGATTTGAAGAGGAGCTACTGATAGTGGTAAGGGTTCTGGAAAGAGTAAGGGTTTGAAGGAAGAGTGAGAAAAGGGGTGTGGTAAGGTCCTGAAAAATAGGAAATCAGATAGGTTGAGAAATATTTGGGGTTGGATAAATGAGGGCAGATTGATGTTTGGGTGGAGAATAAGTTGTGTAGAAGGATTAATGTCAGATTTTGTAGAAGAAGGAGGAAAGAAAGAAGATGCCATAGTATGGTGAATATTCAGAGGTTGAAGGAGAAGTGGAGATAAGAGAGAAAATAAGAGGCGTATTTAAGAAGAGTGAGAAGGAAGTTGAAGGATGAAATGTAATACCCCGTATGTTTCTAAGCTAGGAGACGAACCATTTTTCCTACGTATGAAACCTTCTATCCTGTGAGTAGTATTTTAGTTCATGACTTACAATGAGTATCCTAGATATAATATAGCTTATGATGCATTAAGCATGTTCATATGAGTCACTTAAGGTAATACAATCTAAGAGTTTTTGAATCCATCAAGTTTTAGTGTTCGATTTTTCAAGGGTCATCTTTGAACGAGTATAACTCGATGTTAATGTGGTATTTTGGCTGATTTATACCCACCAAATTTTATATAAATGAATTAGCTTTCCAACGATACCAATTTTGCCTTAATCTAATACCCGAGCGAAAAGTTATGCCCATTTTCGTGAGAGACAGTAAGGATAGGCAATTGGTTAGGCGCCGCCCAACCAAACTTAGGCGATTGGTTAGGCGCCGCCTAAGTCAGTTCCAATGCCAAAAACACTCCGTTTTGAGTTATTTTGAGGGTAATTAAGTCTTTAAACACTCCTTACATGCCCCTAAACTTAACCCTACAAAATATATAGCTTCTAAACACATTACAACCTTATTAAGATCTCAAAGCTCATCATCCAAGAGCACCGTAGGAGAAAAACAACTAGGGTTGCACAATCAAGCTTGAAGATCAAATTTCAAGGAAATTTCTCCGTCAATCATCAAGAACCTCCCTTCCAAGGTATGCGTAGTGTTCATCTATGGATTCAATTCGTTCATAGAGCTCAAGAATCATGCTTTTAAATGTTGTTTTGTAAACTTTTTGTGGTGATATGAGTATGTACATGTTGATGATGGATGTTTAAGTTTCAAGATGATATCTAAGGATATTTTCATGAAATATATGTGGTGGTTGGTTGAAAATCATGAACTTTGGGTGGTTTAATATAATGCAATTATAAAATCCACCTATGCCTTAAAGAATGCATGCAAGGTGTTTGATAAAATGCCTAGGATGCTAGAAATTCCTATTTACATGATTCCATGATATTCACATGACAAGTCCATGTTAGCTATACACTTCAATATGAATTTCCATGTTAATTATGTATTCTTATGGTAGTGGCATGAAATATGTATGATGATGAAGATATGAATTATGTATGCGAATTATATCCATGCTTTTCCTATCATGTTTGAGATGTTGAATAAATACATGAAGTATAATATCCCCAAATCATTACAATAAGAACTAAACGTTACATGTTGCCGTTCCCTTACGCTTGAATGGTTTCCATGCGATTGCTATGAATAGTATATGTTGTCGGAATGCCCATGATATTAGAATATGAGATTTATGACTTGATTATAAGCATTCCTATTCATGATGGATATTATGATGACCATGTACTTCATGAAATCCCCCGCTCATGTATTATGGATTTTTTATTGATGGTCGTGTACTCAAGAAATTCAAGTTGTGTCAGTTTCCTTCCATCGAGTCCTGGGGGTACTTGTACCCAAAAAATATAGTTGTGTGCCTAGATCCATGCCATGTTTTCAAGATACTCTCAGTCAAGCCATGATCTATAGAATTCAGTCAGTCATGTGACTCATGAAAACTCAAAAATCTTAGTAATCTCAGTAGTCCAGTAATCTCAGTAATCTCAGTAACCTCAACAACCTCAGTATTCACAGTCAATCTCAGTAACTTCAGTACTCTCAACCAATCCTCAGAACTCAGTACATTCCTTCAGTCATCAAAATCCAGTAAACTTAGTTTAGCTCTACCAAACAATACCACCAGTATCAGTCCAGTTAATCAGTATCAGTTCAGCTAATCAGTTCAGTTTAGTTATTCAGTTCAGCTTAGTTATTTAGTTCAGTGTCCTTCAGATGGGAGTAAAAGTTAGCACCGAGTGAACCCAAGGATGGGAACTCACCCGCCAGTTTAGGGTGTGATTCTTAGTAGTCATCCTTGTGTTTCAGAACTACGTAGCCAGCGTAGGTTGAGATATCTTAACCCATCAGACTAGGGTTGATGAGGTGGATTAACCCGTCAGTTTAGGGTTCCCACCGTTCTCATTTGAGTACCTACCAGTATAGGGTTCTCACAGCTGTCCTTACCAGTGGCACGGTATTAACACCCCTCCAGTCGGGGCAGAGATTGGACCCCAACTTAGCTATTATAGCGTATTTGGGGCATATCGGTTAGATAACTACTTCCCATAATTTCAGTTACAGATTTCAGGACTGTCAGCTATAGCTACCCAGTCTCAGTAAAGAACTTAGATAGTTCTTCAGATTTCAGTATTCAGTATATCAGGACTGTCAGATACAATCAACTCAGAAATAGAATGGAACTAAGATAGTTTCCTTCAGATTTATGGACTGCCAGATACAGTCACTTATGCTATCAATCACAACAGTTATCAGAACTCATTCTATCAGTACTCAGCTTCAGGACTGTCAGATACAATCAATCAGACCAGTTCTTCATAATTCGAACTGTCAGAAACAATCATTCATTTATCAGTAATGCAATATCAGTCTCTTAGTATTCAGTAATACTGTATTAGATCCATCACTTATTAATGATTTACATATCAATATCAGTAAACTCAGTCTTTCAGAATCTCATTATCAGTACACTCATGTTGTCAGTATTCATACTCAGTAGTCAGTATCTCCACTAGTTCAGTTACAGTTACGTATGCATGTATGTATTCTCACGTTTATATCAGTCAGTATTGTTTATGCATATAACCTTTTGCATTTAGCCTACCTCACTCGTATACTCAGTACATTCAGACTTACTGACGCATTTGCGCTATGGTGCTTTCTCTTATGTTACACCATAGGTTCAGAGGCATAAGCTCCAAATTAGCAGTAGATTCCAGGATCAGCAGTTAGAGTTAGACGTGAGTCCTCATCCTTCGAGGACATGATGATTTCATTTCTATTTTAGTTTTCAGTTTATTTTAGTAGTTGGAGTTAGTTGGGGACATGTCCCATCAACTCCTTATTCAGTTCAGTTAGAAGCTTTCAGACTAGATATCAGATTAGATGTTCAGACTTTAGTATTTATGTTTCTGTTTGGTATTGTTATACCATGTTTTTCAGATATGTATCAGTATTGAACCTTATGGCCTTACAGTTTATGTTTCCGCATATTTTATGAGATATTATGTAGTTTACAGGTACAGATATCATTCATGGGTTAGCTTGTGGTCCTTCGGGGTCATGAGCACCGTGTAGCGTTTCAGTTTAGAAAATCGAAGCGTTACATGAAAGGACTATAAATTTGGAGAAACATGCTGATGTAGAGGTTCAGTACGGATGGGAAAGGTCTGGCAGCCTTTTGAAGGAGATGACTGTTAGGTTTTGGCGGTTTTAATAATTGTAGATGACCTGTTTCTCTTAATGCTGCTATGGAAAACAATAAACATACCTGTGTTTGATTAGTCCATGACCACTCTTGCCTTGATGATCCATCTATCTAAAAATAACACATAGATATATCACATTGCTTTAAATCTTGGAATTACGACACAACTAAATGTGTAAGACTGAATTAATCAACAATCACTCAGGCATAGCATATTCTAGTCAATCATTGAAGGAGATTTATACAATTTTAATCATCCCCAATGCTAACCTATTTTTTTCAAAATGTTCCCTACTCAAAGTCTTAGTGAATATGTCAGCAATTTGTTCCTCAGTTGAACAAAACATAATTGATATATTTCTTTTTTCAACATTGTCTCGAAGGAAGTGATGACGATATCAATATGCTTAGTTCTTTTATGTTGGACAGGATTTTTGGCTATGTTTATAGCGCTTGTGTTATCACAATAAATGGGAACACAACCTACATCTACCCTAAAATCCAGAAGTTGTTATTTGATTCATAACAATTGAGCACAACATGACCCAGTAGCAACGTATTCAACCTCAGCAGTTGACAAAGCTACTGAATTTTGCTTCTTTGTGGACCAGGTAATCAAACATGATCCTAAGAAGTGTGCCATACCTGTAGTGCTTTTCCTATCCACCAAATACCCTGCATAATCAGCATCAGAGTATCCTACCAAATTAAAGTTACTACCTTTGGGATACCACAACCCAAGATCACTAGTTCTTTTCAAATATCTGAAGATTCTTTTTACAGACTTCAGATGGTATTCTTTTGGATTTGCTTGAAACCTTGCACACAGTCCTACACTAAACACAATGTCAAGTCTACTTGTTATGAGATACAATAAGGACCCTATCATACCTCTATACAGTTTTTGTTCTACATTAGAACCTGTTTCATCCAAATCAAGTTTTGTGGCAGTGGCAATGGGAGTACTTATTTCTTTAGTTTCCTCCATGGAGAATTTCTTGAGAATCTCTTTGACATACTTTTGTTGATGGATCATTGTTACTGATGCTGACTGTTTTATTTGAAGACCCAGGAAGTAATTCAACTCCCCCATCATGCTCATTTCAAACTCACAACTCATGAGTTTAGCAAATTCATGAGTCATATTCATGTTTGTTGAGCCAAAAATAATGTCATCCACATACACCTGCACAACTAACAAATCCTTTCCATCAGTTTTTAAGAAAAGAGTATTGTCAATTTTACCTCTGGTGTGTCCATGCTCCAGAAGAAACTTTGATAATCTCTCATACCAGGCCCTTGGTGCTTGTTTTAACCCATACAAGGCCTTATCCATCTTGTACACATGATCTGGAAACTCTCTGCTTTCAAATCCTGGAGGTTGCTTCACATAAACCTCTTCTTTGAGAATGCCATTTAGGAATGCACTCTTCACATCCATATGGTACAAAATAAACTCTATGTAAGAGGCACAAGCAACCAACAATTTTATGGCTTCAAGTCTTGCTACAGGAGCAAAAGTCTCATCAAAGTTAATTCCTTCTTCTTGGTTGTATCCTTGAACCACCATTCTTGCCTTGTTTCTTGTGACTGTTCCATGCTCATCAACTTTATTTCTGTTCACCCATTTAGTCCTAATGACTGATCTATCTTTTGGAAGAGGAACTAAATGTCATACTTTATTTCTCTCAAACTGAGTCAATTCATCCTGCATGGCTATGATCCAATCAACATCAAACAACGCTTTACTTACTTTCTTTGGCTGTATTTCTGACAGGAATGCCTTGAATTCACACATACTTATCAATCCAGATCTTGTGGTGATTCCAGAAGTGAGATCAGTAAGTACATTCTCAATGGGGTGCAAACCTTGATACTTGTATTCTTTTGGAATCAAGCCTAGTGAGCTGCTTGAATCACTGCTAATGTTCTGATGTGAAATAGTTGATGGCTCAGTTCCCCCTAACACTACGTCTTCAGCTTCAGTTTCCCCTGTGAAAGTGCCCCCAAGTGTGACTGTTTCAGTCGATGGAACATATTGTGTAACCTGTTCCTCAGTGTCGCTTTCTTCCTGCAGGTTAGTCTTAACACAAAATTCATCAAAAATCACATGCATGCTTTCTTCAACACAGTTAGTTCTGTTGTTTAAAACTCTGTAAGCCTTACTATGAAATGAATAACCTAAAAAGACTCCCTCATCACTTTTGGCATCGAATTTTCCCAAATTATCCTTACCATTATTATGTATGAAACATTTGCAACCAAAAGTTCTAAAGTGAGAAATGTTAGGCTTTCTACCTTTTAGTAATTCATAGAGAGTCTTTTCTAACAAGGGTCTGATTATGCATCTGTTTGTGATATATGCTGCAGTACTTATTGCCTCAGCCCATAGGTTTTTGGCAACATTTGCTACAAGCATCATTGTTCTAGCCATGTCTTCCAAGGTTCTATTTTTCCTTTCCACTACTCCATTTTGTTGTGGAGTTCTAGGAGCTGAGAAGTTATGATCTATTCCATTTGATGAACAAAAATTTAAGAATTTTGCATTCTCAAATTTTGTTCCATGGTCAGACCTTATCGAAACTAACGAAGTGCCTAGTTTTTTTTTCTATTTTCTTAATGAAGATTTCAAAGACATCAAATGCATCTTCTTTAGAGGCTAGAAATAAAGTCCAGGTGAACCTGGAATAATCATCAATAATTATAAAAATATACTTTTTTCCACCTCTGCTTTGTTGTCTCATTGGTCCACACAAGTCCATATGAACCAGGTCAAGACATTTGGTAGTGCTAACATGGTTCTTTGACTTAAAAGAGGATTTTACCTGCTTCCCCCTTACACATGCACTACATAACTTTTCTTTCTTAAACTTGGTCTTGGGTAGTCCCAATACCATGTATTTGGAGGAAAGTATGTTCAGTTATTTCAGACTTGCATGTCCAAGTCTTCTGTGCCAAAGGAGGAGATCAGTTTCTATTGCACTTAGACAAGTCAACTCAGGTCCTGGTATTTCCATTATGTCTGCTTTGTATACATTCCTGTATCTCCTTGCAGTAAGCATAATTTCTTTGGTATCCATCCTTTTGACTTTAACACCTGCAGCAGTGAAAATTACTTTATTACCTTTATCACACAATTGTGAAATGCTTAGCAGGTTATGCTTCAGTCCTTCCACAAGATAAACATCCTCCAAAGCTTTTGACTCAGATGAGCCAATTTTTCCAACTCCAGTTATGATTCCTCTTTTTTCATTTCCAAAAGAGACTCCCCCACCATCTATTTTGGAGAGTGAAAGGAACTTTTGCTTGTCACCAGTCATATATCTTGAGCAAGCACTATCTAGGTACCAGTGCCTTTTGTTTCCCTTCACCTTCTCCTGCACAAGAAATCAATGGTTAGATTTAGGAACCCAGACAAGCTTGGGTCATGTTTTGTTAGTAAAAGGATGAATTAAATTCCTTCTAGTCCAAGCAGGAAGCAAGTAGACTGACTTATTTCTCAGACTAATTTTAGTGCTTGTTTTCTTGGTCTGAGAAGGTTTGGTTGCCAGGTTCAGACTTCGATATCTGCTTTTAGCAGCCATATGACATTCAGTAGTAGGATGTCTAAGATTTCCACAAATATAGCATGTCTTGAAGATTATTAGCTTCTTTATAAAAACCCAAGCCTGTTTTTTCATTGTAATTTCTTTTACCAAGATGATGAATAATTCTTGAAGAATTTGTCCATCTGTTTGACTTTTCTAGATCCAATTTTAATCTTTTTATCTCTTGACTCATCTTATCCATCTTTTCAGTCAAGTCATAGCATTCTTGTTTGTACTTAGTTAACTCAAGTTCAACATTTTCTTGTTCTTTACTTATGGCCTTTTCCCCATGGTCAGTGAGAGTCAGTTTAAGGATTTCAGACTTAAGATCATTATTTGAGGACTCAAGCAGTGTAATTTGTTCCTTGAGAGTGCAATTTTCTTTGTCAACATTTTGCTTGCAAACTTTCAAGTCAATGAAATCAAATTTAAAACTTGCAAGACTGTTGAACAATTCATTCCTATCAGAAGTTAATTCTTGGAAATTTTCAATTAAATCACCTATCAAGGAAACAAGTTTAGTTTTAGAAAAAAGATGCAGTTTTTCTTTTAGTTCAAGTAAACTTACCTCAGAAGCATTATCTTCTTCCTCAATGTCTAAGTCTCCAAAAGCCATAAATGTTGTCTTATCAACTCCATCATCATCATTATCAGAGTCATATCCCCATGAAGTTATCATCGCATGTTCTTCCTTTTCCTTCCTCCTGGCCTTTTGTTCTTTTTTAACTTTTTCCTTCCTCCATTCTATTTCCCAAAGAGGACATTCTCTGATCTGATGATCAATCTTTTCACACTTGTAACATCCATTTGGGTTATCATTGGAACGCTTCTTGCTACCTGTTTCCTTCTTTTTCTTAAAAAACTTGCTGAAGTTTTTTGTTATGAAGGCAATTTGTTCCTTATCCAGTTCAATCTCTTCATCACTATCAGAAGCCTTCAAGGCCAGGATTTTTTTAGAAGTCTTCTGTTCCTTAATGCCATCAACTTTCATTTCATAGGTTCTTAAATTCCCTACTAGTTCATCCAAAGTCATACCTGTGAGATCCTTATTTGCTTCCCTGATTGCAGTGACTTTAACATTCCATTTTGACTTGGTAGCACCCTCAGAACCTTCTCTACTTGATCTTCTTCAGTGATGACTTTTTCCAAGGAGGTTAACTCATTTGTTAGAGTAGTAAGTCTTGTCATCATATCATGCAAGGATTCATTTTCCTTCATCTTAAACGCTTCATATTCAGTAAAAAAGAGAGAGATCCTGAATTTCCTTACCTGAGAGGTACCTTCATGGGCATTTACTAAGGTATCCCATATTTGCTTAGCAGTGGTACAAGTAGATATTCTATTGTATTCAGTAGGTCCTAGACCACAGACTAGGATATTCTTTGCCTTAGCATTTTTCTTTAAAGCCAAATGATCATCAGAAGTAAACTCACTCCTTATTTTCTTTACTTGCACACCATTTTCTGTCTTCATAGGAATAGTAGGACCTTCAGTAACCCTATCCCATAATTTATAGTCTTCTCTTTGAATAAACATCTCCATCCTGGCTTTCCACCAGATGAAATGAGTACCATCAAAGAGTAAGGGTCTAGTAGTGGATTGGCCTTCACTATGACCAGTAGGAGGTGTGGAATTCATCATAATGATCTGATCTTAGGTGAAAACCTTATTTAAGATAACCCGCCCTGATACCACTTGTTAGAGTATGATCCCTACTGATTTTCTATCTGTGGAACAAGTAAGTATACGTAGTTCACAGAAGTAAAAACTGAACACAGTAATTTTTACGTGGAAAACACCCGGCTCAAAAAGGTGAAAAAAACCATGACCTGTACCTCTACAGAATTTAACCCCAATCTTCACTATAACCTTGAGCCTCAACAATCAACACAATTATAAGACTTCTTGTAAACAAGGAATTAAAACTTCTAACTCCTATTACTACAAAAACATAAATCTTCCCAAGATAAGTGTTCCCAAGTCTTCGAGTTCCCTAACTTGAAGACGTGATTCCTAACTCAGTTTATAGAATACTGAGACTAGAACAATTTACTCATTACAACTCAAGAACCTTCCTATTACAAACAGTCTAAAACATACTAAGTAAGAACTAGGTTCTTCTTCAAGTTGGTGAACGATTTTGCTAATTGTTGATTTTCTTATCTGTGCATTAGCGAGCTCTTTGAATGCAGCTTGTTGTTTATATATATGCTCCCTCAGATGCAGTCCTTTTTTTCTTTACTTGTATCTTCTGTAGGACTCTTTCAAGTAACTCACTCCTTGTTGTAACCATCTCACCTTCTTCTAAATTGAGTAGGACTCTTTTGCTTTATCCTTCTGCCTTGTAGACTTCTTGATCTACTCAAACTCTAACTTCTCCAATTATCTTCATATAGCTGTGTGAACACCCTTTGCTTATCCATGTGTTGACAGCTTTATGTAATAATATGCACTCCATATGTCCGAAGCAGTTTCACTTGTATGGACCAGCTTTGCACAACATGTTTCATTCATCCGTCTATCATCAAAACTTCTCATGCCCTAACAATAAGTGTTTAGCAACTAGAAGGAAATGCTAGTAATGCTTGAATATTTGAATATCCAACAACAAAAATTCTTAAAGTATAAACTTGGCTTTACTACTTCCTAAAATCTAATAAGAAAAATATGTGGTAGTCTTAAGTTTTCTCTATCCTTCCTTTTTTTAATTAGTGAGTAGTGAGAATAAAAATAAAAACATGAACCAAAACCTATGAAATTGATGTTATTAACATTCTAAATGTATATTTTAGTTGACAACATAGTATTGATCATGAGCTGGCACAAAAGCAATTTTCGCGAATCTAAGCAATTGCTAGTTCTTTTTCTTTTCCTAGTTTAATTTTGCAGAAAAAAAACTGAAATAATCATCTTACTGTTCCAAGTTTCTCTACTCCATAGCTTGAAACATCACATTTTATTTCCTTTTTACCTTGGTGCAAAGAGCAAAATGAATAGATCATTCTAAAATATGCTTTACCTATTGGAGAGCCAATTCTGAAAATGGCCTATGTACCTCCACGTGGTAGAGGTAAGGTCTGCATACGCTCTATGATAACGCTCAATCTACAGCTCTCGTTTGAGTGTAAAGCGGTCGTTAGCAAATATAGAACCCAACCTGGGTTGGGTGTCGATCCCACAGGGAATAGCTTGGCCAACAAGTAAGTAAAATTACTAAACTTTTGGTGCAAGTCTCGTAAAAAGGGGGGATTCTTGTTTTGCAAGTAATGTAAACAAAAGCTGAAAATAATAAAGTAAAAAGAGAGAGATTGTTACGTTGGTTGTAAACAATGAGAATTGAAGCATTGGGGTTATGTCCACCTTCTGAGGTATACGTCTCTATTGGCTATGAGTGTGTAGAATTCTGTCATGCAATTGCTTATAGAGGATTGTAGTCGATGGTAAATCCAAGCGTCTCTCGACCTAAACAAGGACTATTTCACTTTAACTCTCTCGAGCTTAAAGCGTGTCTAACGGTACGAATTCTCCAAGAGGTTAGTCCAGTTACGGCACTAGTTTTTTAATAGGAAAGGGTGTCCTACTACCTTGACATTATCTCTTTTCCAGACAAATAACTTTTCTCTCGAACAAGTTAAATGTTAGACTGGCGTATTCTTGCGTTTGCAACCGCAAAGAATGTAGATTTAAGATGAAGAGAATAATGATATGAGCAATATACGTGCCTCGAACTCACAAACTCACAGCAATAGATAGTAACTCATTCGGCTTCCATAACCCCAACAGAGAAGTTTAGTTACCCATGAATGCAAAGGAAATCACGATTGACATTGTTATTATATCACGATATTGAGTAATGGCGTGTAGATCAAGTGATAGGCGTGAGGCGTGATTCCTTAGCAAGTAACGATTCTCTTGTTGTGGAATTTAAGAATAGAAGAGTAGAAGAAGAAAAATAGAATTAATGGAAAGATTAGAAGAGTTGTAGAGTAATAGAATTGAATTGTAAGATGAGAAGTTAAGAAGATGTTCTAAAATCTCTAGCATGATAGGGTATTTATAATACCCATATCCTAATCCTACTAAGCTAATGAAATAAATAACCAAATCCTATTAGACTAATGAAATCCTTAACCCAAATGTACTAGGTTAAGGTAACATTATCATAATCCACATAAAATAATGAAATACATAACCTAATTGTACTAGGTTAATGTATCATTGCCAAAATCCAGCTTTGTGTCTGTAAGTCCCCAAAGTCTTCAAAATTGTTGTTTTAGCCCGGGACAGATTTTCCATGCAGCAGTTTTGGTCCTTAGGCGTGTAAACTCCCTTCCCTTCCTTCGTGAACTTTCTTTTGCGTCAAGTAAGCCATACAATGCTGAATTCTGCATCATTTATACCTGAAACTTTACGAATCATGTTCGTTAGCTCATTTACAGGAAAAAAGACTAAAAGTGCATGAAATATATAATTTGTTCTCAAAACTAAGCTAAAATATGGGCAAAATATATTGATATAGGCATGTAAATCCGCCTATCATCAACACCCCACACTTAGAGCTTTGTTCGTCCTCGAACAACATATCATGTCCTTCTAAGCATCAACTTAAGGTTTTTACAGTAACAACACAAAACATTTATTAAGACAAGCACAACGATTATCAACCAAGAGTAGCTTTCCGATTATAAGTAGAAACAATTTAACCTCAAGTATAGACTCGTGATGGTGATCAACTCGCATGCAAACGTTAAAGTGCATAGAATCATATACAACTATCTAAAACTCATCAACCATGTGTGTCTCACCATATAGTACCCATAATCACTCACAAATATAACATATTTTTCAAACATGGGTATCAAAATGTCCTTGCTCTCACTCTCACAAAGAATTCATATGTAGCAACTGATGACCATAGGCTTGCCCTTAATGTAATACTCTACTAAATGTCAGAATGCTAAGCTTAGGATCAAGTAGGTCTTTTGATGGTTGTAATGTAGGCTAAGGGACGGGTAGGACTATTTTGGCCAGGAATAGTGACTAAGTTCCTAAGCGCTTTAATACATCACTTTGTATCATTAACACTTTTCTTTCAAACAACCTTTCTACTTTCTTTTATTCTACCACTCTTTTTCTCCTCTTTTGTTTTTTTTTCAATTTCAAACATAACTAACTTTTCAGTTTTCCTTTCCTTTTTCTTTTGATAACATACCTCTTATGATAGCACTTTCTTTTTCATAACTCATTCAAGCACCAATGCATTCTAAAGCATCATACTCACCCAATTTTCTCTTATTTTGTCACATGACTTTTTCACTTTAAAGCACTTAGGAATTTGGATCAAATTATGGTCTTGAAAAAAAATGGATTAGGCTTACATACAAAGTTGTCAAAGAAATAGGCTAAAGGCTCAAAAGGGTTTAACTAGGATGATGTCCATGGGTAGGTAAAACTGAAGGTAAACAAATATGGGTTGCCAAAGAAATGCCTAAATCATATCCTAAACTTACACTCCTTATTTTCGCTTTGCATACATACCAGGCAAGTTCTAGCATCAGCCACAATCATAGAATATACGATTATCTCACACACACAAGGCACATGATCGACTTGCTTGGAAGTAATATAGACTCTCGACCCAACAAGTGAAGGAATTGAACCACACAATATCACATAATGAGTCACAACTAGAGCCTAAACGTCTCAATAGTCACAATTGTAGCACATACTCTTGTTATAATCTCATGCTGCCTATCAAAATAATTTCATGCGAAGCTAGAAAAAATTTACTACTAAAAAAAACGAAACAAAAACAAAGCAAGCAAACATAGATACGATAGAGAAGTATAGCATACGATACCGCCACCCCACACTTAAACGGGACACTGCCCTCAGTGGAAAATAAATACGAGGAACCTGGTTAGTCAGACTCTTCCTCATTATCGGGGGTCATACCCCCTTCGTCGGAATCATCATAAGAGTCGTCGTCAGAGTTCTCCTCCTCGTCAGAGTCTGGCAAGCGTCGATCGTCATCAGTCGGCACATCATCATCTAGAGGTTCCTCAAAGTATACGCCCACTCCACACATCTCCCGTGCATGCATGTTCATGGGATAGTCGTGGTCCAGCTGTTGGAGCTCTGCAGCAGTTGGAACACGACCTCCGCTCATCATTGTAAACCTCATCATGCCGTACATATGGCGGGAGAAACTCTCATCCCAAGCATGTCTCTCTGCCGTAGTAAGGTTGATGCCATGTGTTGATTCAGCATCTTTGACCTTTGTGAGGTCAACCTTCTTCGGATTGTGTGGGAATTTATGATCAGCTGGTTCCTCTTCGATATCCTCCTTCCGCAAGATTGCTGTCAACAAATTGCCAAATGTGAAATGGGACCTTTTGTGGAGTCTGGCCTTCCTCATGGTAGATCGAATGATTGCCCCAAAGTTGATAGGGACATTCGTCATCAAAGCATAGACCAAACAAACTCTATCTCTCGATATCTTGGTGTATTGAGTCCCAGGAATAAGACATGAGTTGACAATGCGCATCCAGATTCTTGCTTCCCTATTCAGTGGAGCATAGGGGAAGGTGTTGTGTCGGCCGGTTTCTTTATGTCTGCCCCACCTTGCCATTGATCTGCTTCCACAAAGCGTGTGTCGTATTGCTCTATAAGGAGGCCTTCTGTACAGCTCTTTGAATGGTGTTGTGTCGATCGAAGGTAAGCCAAGAAAAGAGTTGATCCAGTCCGCGGTGAGCTGTAACACCTGGCCCCGAATTTTGACTTCATTGCCTATTGTGTTCGGCGACCAGTTGACATAAAGCTCTCTTGTTAGATCAATATTACACTCTCCCATGTCGTGGAAGATGAAATCCAACTTCAAAGCCATTATTTTTGCCAACATACGCGGCTCCTTCTTTGCTAAGGTATCCTTGTTGATCAAGTCGACGTGCACATATTTTCTTTCTTTGTTGCTACTGTACCATGCTTTGGCTTCTTCCTCAAGAACCCATTTTATTCCGAACATTCTGTGTGGTAGTTGTGCTGAGGATGATTCTCCTTGGTCTTTTCGACTTCTCTTCTTGCCCTTTTGGGAAGTGGTCGCCTTCTCCTTGCCTTGCCTCGCTTTAGGTGCCATTGTACCTGAGACTAGAAATAGTGTTAGTTGCAGCACAGTCTCACTTGATACAATCTATAAGCAAGTATTAGGGGTACCACCCCACACTTAGTTTTGTTAACACAAATCAGTGAGGTGAAAGTAGTCGATTTACTCAGATTTCGTCGAGATACGTTTTAGGATTGTATTCCGACAAGAAAATCAGCAATGCATCACTTACTTGCAACCATTGGACTACTTTCGTGGTAGATATAGCAACACTCCTACATAGGGGTTACTACATGGAATCGTTATTCTTACAACAATCACAACCTCCTAAGTCGGTAGGCACTATAAGTCTTATCCCGATGGCCGGAATAGTCTAACATGTAAGTATCCAAACAACAATCTTAAGCAATATTCATAGCCATAGCAATTCCGCAAATATCATAACAATGCTATTGAAACCAAATTCAAGTCGGAAACAAGTCAAGATTTTCCTACGTATATGTTCACTCACATGATTTTGCAACAACAATCCAAACACATGAACAACACCAACAATCTTATATAATTTAGAAATTAATAATAGCCATAGCAACGTAGTACTTACGAGAAATAAATGAAGAATAAGAGAGTACTTACTTGCTTGAAACTTGTGGAGATGGTTTTGTGAATTGGAAGAGCAAAAGAAGAAAATTTTGAGAAGATTTGGAAGAGTATGCGGCGCCTTTTAGGGTATTTTCTATTGTGGTTGTGTTATAAAACTAAGTCCCCTTTATATAGGAAGAGTATGGGTCAGGTTATGACCCATTTACAATCGGTTTTGGAGACAAAAATCCTACATATGCGGCGCATTGTCTATGGCATAATGGGACATATGCGCCGCATAGTCTATGGCATTTGTAGACATATGCGGCGCATTGTCTATGGCATAATGGGACATATGCGCCGCATAGTCTATGGCATTTGTAGACATATGCGCCGCATAGTCTATGGCATATGAGATACTGAGACCAAATGCCATAGCATAGGCGGCGCATAGTCAAAAGCATACCTAGGAATAGGCGGCGCATAGTGTATAGCACACTAGATTCCGAGACCTTAGGCTATAGGATAGGTTGTGCATCATTCGTGGCCTAGTTTTACCAAGGCCTAGCCTTCCTCGAAGCCTATTTTGGCGTGAGAAAGGCTCAATCCATAGCCTTATGCATCACCCTTCCTAACTTACCAACTTTACCATACAATGCGTCCAAATCGTCAATTGAAATCAATCTCCTCGTTGAATACCTCTTGCACCTACATTTGCTCAAAAACACTAAAAATGATTAGAACGATGGGTTGCCTCCCATCAAGCGCCTTAGTTTTGGTCGTGGCACGACTCTTATTTTTGGATTTTTATTTATCAAAAGCAAAACACATACTAGAACGAAATGAAAAATGAAAAACGATAAACGATAAACGATGGGTTGCCTCCCATCTAGCACTTGATTTATTGTCGCGGCACGACATAGTTACCTCGAGTACTTAGACTTCGTCGAGATAGATGGTGGATCGTTTTCTGAATGGATTCAGACGACAATGAGGCTTACTTGTAGGAGGGATACCAATTATATCATCAATAGTCCAACCCATAGCTCTCATGTATCTCTTCAGAGCAGAGATGAGAGCCTCTACGTGCTGTTTACTTAAATCATCCGCACTCACCGGAAGTATCTTTATACTTTCCAAGAACACATACCTTAGATAATCGGGGAGCTCTTTCGATTCTAGCATTGGTGGCTCTTCAAGGAAAGTCTTCGCTGTAGGTGAAGGTTGATTCTTAAGATCAAGATCCAGCTTCTTGGGAGTATAGCGATATGTTCCTAATCCCGATAGAGCACAAATGGCTTCTTCAGAATTTTCAGCATCTTCACTCTCTCCATTCATGAGCACAACCTCCAAGGGATCGTCAATAATTTGCTCTTCTTCAAGTAGTTCATTCTCATCATCAAAGAAAACATCAGCCACCGAAAATACACTAAGATCTTTGGGTTGCTTCATTGATTTGCAAACATCAAAACGAACCACTTCGTCATTTATTCGGAATGAAAGTTCATTAGCTCTCAAATCAATGAGCACACTTCCTGTAGCAAGGAAAGGGCGCCTCAAGATTATGGGGACCTCAGAATCTGCTTCGCAATCCAAAATCACAAAGTCTGCAGGAAAAATGAAGGTAGACACCTTCACCAACACATCATTCAAGATACCCACAGGTCGTTTTACCGACCTATCAGCCATCACGAGCCTTATATTGGTTGGTGTCGGATCCCCTAACCCCAACTTCTTGTAGACGGATAGTGGCATCAAATTGATGCTAGCACCCAGATCGCACAATTCCTTAGCAAAATTCATAGATCCAACCGTGCAAGGAATAGTGAAAGCTCCAGGATCTGCCTTCTTTTGAACTAGCGACCTTGTAGCGATTGCACTACAATGATGAACATTATCCGCTAACTCATAACTTGCTGCCCGCTTCTTTGTCAACAGGTCTTTCATAAATTTCGCATACCCAGGCATTTTTTCAAGTGCCTCCACTAATGGAACATTAATGGTCAGCTCCTTTAACATATTCATAAATTTGCTGAACTTTGTATCATCCGCCACCTTCTTCAATCTCTGGGGAAAAGGTGGTGGTGGGTATGGAATTGTTCTCTCCACATTTTTCTTCTCCTCTTGCTTCCGTTTTTCAGCTTTTTCAGGTTGCACGTCGTTAAGAACGTTAGGTGAGGCTACTGCGGCATCCTCCTCTTTCGCCTTGTCATCAATTTCCACTTCTTCGTCAACCACTTGCTTGCCTTTTTCTGAAGTTTCCAGCACCTTACCACTTCGGGTAGTGATGGCCATGCATGACCCATCATTCCTTGGGTTTTGCATAGTATCGCTAGGTAAAGTGCCAGTCTTTCTTTGATTGAGTGTTGTTGAAAGTTGGCTCAATTGCTGCTCTATTTGCTTGATTGAAGTGGAATGAAAATCAACTAGTTGTTTCATGGAGGACAAATCATTAATTACCTCAGTAACTCCCGCGCTCGTTGCTTTCACTCCTTTCAATAATTTAGCCATCATGTCTTCCATACTTCCAGAATTAGATGTGGTGGTGTCACGTCTTCCAGGGGGAACGTACAAACCACTCTTTTCATTGTTTTTCTTCCAACTACCTTGGTCTTTGCTTCCATATTTATCATAATAGTTCCGACCTTGGTTTCCTTGGGTATTCCCACGGAAACCCCCCTGATTGTTCAAGTAGTTGGCCTCCTCTTCCGAATCAGATTCGTCTCTTCCTTTTAGCGCCACAGCTTTCACTTTTTCGGTCTTCCCTGATAATAAATGCTTTGTAAGAAGATCCATTTGTGTTTTCATGTGCGCCATATCTTGATCACGTTCTTCTTCTCTTCTCCTTTGGTCTGCAGTCATGCCAATAAATAAAGTGGGACTTGCTACCTCAGAATCCCTGGTATGCCAAGCTCTACTTTGTTTCGTCATACGATCTAACATATTGCTTGCTTGACCAAAGGTGAGGTCCATAAAAGATCCTCCAGCTGCGTTATCCATCACTGGCTTAGTTATTGAATTCAAGGCTCTATACAATATCTCCATGAGGTGAACATTAGTCATGTGATGGTTTGGGCATCTCGCTAGCTTTATCTTGAACCTCTCTCATGTTTTATGAAGAGCTTCAGTGGGAAGCTGACAAAATTTGTTGATTTCATCTCTCAATTGTGCCCTTTTGGAAGGCGGAAAGAATCTTTCTAGGAAAGCGTCTCTCAATTGCCTCTAATTTGTAATTGAATCAGGAGTCAGCCCATTCAACCATAGTGTTGCCTCCCCAGACAGAGACAATGGAAATAGACGTAATCGAATTGCATTCTGACCAACACCAGGATTGTCAAAAGACTTGCATGTAGAAATAAAGTTGATGAGATGCATATTCGGATCATCGTCTGCTAGTCCACCAAATAATCCCTTGAGTTGCAATAACTGCATCATGGTGCTTGTGATGTTGAACTTGGTTCCGGGCGCTAATGGTGGAAGAATAATGGCTCCTGTGGCTCCGGCTCCATCAAGATCATCATCATCATCATCGAACGGTATCTCACGTTGTGCATCCATTGATGCACTGAACAAAAACCTGCAGTAAACAAAAACAAAAACTAAAAGTAAAAGTACGAGAGTCTTCGACCAAAGGGTCTAGTAATTATTACGAACTTAATTGACACTTGTATTCCCCGGCAACGGCGCCAATTTTTGATAACGCTCAATCTACAGCTCTCGTTTGAGTGTAAAGCGGTCGTTAGCAAATATAGAACCCAACCTGGGTTGGGTGTCGATCCCACAGGGAATAGCTTGGCCAACAAGTAAGTAAAATTACTAAACTTTTGGTGCAAGTCTCGTAAAAAGGGGGGATTCTTGTTTTGCAAGTAATGTAAACAAAAGCTGAAAATAATAAAGTAAAAAGAGAGAGATTGTTACGTTGGTTGTAAACAATGAGAATTGAAGCGTTGGGGTTATGTCCACCTTCTGAGGTATACGTCTCTATTGGCTATGAGTGTGTAGAATTCTGTCATGCAATTGCTTATAGAGGATTGTAGTCGATGGTAAATCCAAGCGTCTCTCGACCTAAACAAGGACTATTTCACTTTAACTCTCTCAAGCTTAAAGCGTGTCTAACGGTACGAATTCTCCAAGAGGTTAGTCCAGTTACGGCACTAGCTTTTTAATAGGAAAGGGTGTCCTACTACCTTGACATTATCTCTTTTCCAGACAAATAACTTTTCTCTCGAACAAGTTAAATGTTAGACTGGCGTATTCTTGCGTTTGCAACCGCAAAGAATGTAGATTTAAGATGAAGAGAATAATGATATGAGCAATATACGTGCCTCGAACTCACAAACTCACAGCAATAGATAGTAACTCATTCGGCTTCCATAACCCCAACAGAGAAGTTTAGTTACCCATGAATGCGAAGGAAATCACGATTGACATTGTTATTATATCACGATATTGAGTAATGGCGTGTAGATCAAGTGATAGGCGTGAGGCGTGATTCCTTAGCAAGTAACGATTCTCTTGTTGTGGAATTTAAGAATAGAAGAGTAGAAGAAGAAAAATAGAATTAATGGAAAGATTAGAAGAGTTGTAGAGTAATAGAATTGAATTGTAAGATGAGAAGTTAAGAAGATGTTCTAAAATCTCTAGCATGATAGGGTATTTATAATACCCATATCCTAATCCTACTAAGCTAATGAAATAAATAACCAAATCCTATTAGACTAATGAAATCCTTAACCCAAATGTACTAGGTTAAGGTAACATTATCATAATCCACATAAAATAATGAAATACATAACCTAATTGTACAAGGTTAATGTATCATTGTCAAAATCCAGCTTTGTGTCTGTAAGTCCCCAAAGTCTTCAGAATTGTTGTTTTAGCCCGGGACAGATTTTCCATGCAGCAGTTTTGGTCCTTAGGCGTGTAAACTCCCTTCCCTTCCTTCGTGAGCTTTCTTTTGCGTCAAGTAAGCCATAAAATGCTGAATTTTGCATCATTTATACCTGAAACTTTACTAATCATGTTCGTTAGCTCATTTACAGGAAAAAGGACTAAAAGTGCATGAAATATATAGTTTGTTCTCAAAACTAGGCTAAAATATGGGCAAAATATATTGATATAGGCGTGTAAATCCGCCTATCATCACTCTACCCTCCCCATACTACACTTTGGTACATTTGACATAACTTTAATTTAAGGTCACAAGATTCAAAAGTCTTCTTTATTTTCTTAAACTTTGTGTCAAATTAAAGTAGGTCATTCTTTTTCAAACGGAGGGAGTACTTTGTGGACCCATTATGTTTCTCTCTCCAATTTCCTCATATTTCCTTCCATTTCTTATTTATTTATTTATTTATTTATTTATTTTTCTAACATTATTTCTTTATTTTATATTTCAATCTTTCTCTCTTACTTGTATTTTTAGCTCTTATTTTAAGGGGTGTTTAGCAATGAAAAGTGTAAATATTTAAAAAAAAATTATTTCAGAGTAAAAAGTAATATTTAAGAATTAAAGTTGTATTTGATTATAAATATAAATTGAAGGTGCTTTTGAATTTTCAGGAATAACTTAGATTAAAAATAATTTTTGATATTTTCAGACTATCAATACACATTAAATAGATCTTTCTAAGCCAATGTAATGTCTCTCATAGCTTCACCAATCTTTTTTCTTATAACAAATTCAAGAAATAATGTCAAGAAAATCAAAGTGAAAGCTAAGGAAGCACTGAATTTAACAGGTGAAGAACGTATCGTGGTTAAGTTTGATGTTTATAATGAACCATTCGGGGAAACACGCAGCTTACTTTCACGCTTTTGTGGAATATTAGCGTGTGATTGCTCTTTATTTCCAATCAACTTTGAGAAATGGTCGAGTTTACGTATGACATACTTCAACCGCGTCTTCAAACATATTATAAAGATATACGCTCTAAATTTTGATGACTATACCACTGATTAATTTTTTCTGATGACTATACCACTGATTAATTTTATCTTTGAATTTTATATTTACATGTAGTAGAAAAGCTAACCAATATTTTCATTTTGAAGCCCAAATTCTTCTTTGACATAGCCGAATCAATTGCTCGACGACATGTTTCTTTATCTATTGAAAAAAAGTGGGCTACAAATAAGATTAACATGTGGAATGAAGTTGATGATCCACTTAAAAATAAAGCTCAGATTATGGATAACGTGACGGATGGGATCCCACCGGATCAATGGATTTCTTTTATTGAATACAATTTTAAAGAATCAACAAAGGTATTTATGTATATGAATTTCTTTATAGTTGTATAATTATTTTTTTCTAATTGAGGTATAAATATATTTTTGTAAGAAAATGCGCCAAAGAAATTGTGAAAATCGAAAGAAACAGACAATTTCACACACCGGTGGATTCAAAGCCAATGCTACAAGAATGGCTGAAATGGTGAGTGAATTAACCTCGAATGTAATTATTCCTAACTGGTAAATTATTTTGATTATGTTTTTTAATTTATAGATAGTCGAGACTGGACAATGGCCTAGACGAGCATAAATGTACATTGCTACTCATAAGAATCAAGATGGAGTATATGTTAATGAAGTGGCAAAAAAAACATGTGTGAGTTATACTTATGTTCCATAGACTCTTGTCGAGTATTCAACCACGGTATGCCAAATAAATTTCTATTTTCAATTTATTTTGACAATAAATTTTCTATATGTAGGAAAAAATTGAGTCAGCTTTGAGCCGAAGCGTCATAGATGAGTCTCAAGTTTCGCCAAATGATGCCGTTGGTAAGGTGCTAGGGCCAGAGCACTCTGGAAGGGTGAGATGCTTGGGATTAGGAGTTGTTCCTAATAGATTTCAAACAAGATAAACCTCATTTTGATGGTACAAGTGCTTCAAGTAGTGGAGGTTCTTGTTCGTTCCAATGTCGAGAAAACTTTACTCAGATGATGAATTCTCACAATCAGATAATGAGTGCTTTGAAGGCATATATGATAATGAAAGAAGGAACGATACCGGAACAATTTGTGGAGTTCTTTGATTCTACTTCAATAGTTTCTCCCACTACGGTAAGTAAAGTTTTCTTTACTTTTTTTTTCAATTGAATCGGTTGTGAATATTTTCTCTAATTTTTCCATCTCCACAATTTTTTCATTCTCCCATGGCTACAACTTAAGGGTTAACTTACAAAAAGTTGTGTCAGTGTCAAAATAAAAATGTAAGAGTTAACTAGTTTCGTAATATATAAAAGTGACAACCTATTTCTGAAAATAGAAGAGTGTCTTAACAAATTAGAAAAGTTGGGGTAACTTGGAGATTATTTTGAGCGAACAGACCCTTCAAATCTTGAATTAAAATATAACGGGACCTAAATTATCATTTTCTCCTTTCTTTTCTTTTTCTTGTGTGGTCAATATTGTTCTGATCAATGGCATTAACTCCTGTCAACCCCAACGACTTGCTGCAAGGCATCATCACAGTTATTTTTTCCTATTTCTTATTTTGAACAGTTGGGTCAGGATTTACGGTTTGAGGTAGAATTGATGAGTATGGATAGAGAAGAAGAATAGAAATTTCAAACAAGTTGTTATTGTGGGACTCCAAAGAAAGATTAATGTGGGAATAGTAATTTAGAGTTATCTCTGTTGTTGTGGAATTGTTATGTCCCGCTTGAGTAGTAATTTTTAACAACTTCAATAGTCGTTTAATTGTTTAAACTTTTCTGCCGTGTATATGAAGACAAATGACCCATACACTGAAAAAAAAAACTAGGACATCTAGCTGCTTCTATCAAAAGAGCTAGGACATTACTGGAGGAGCTAGGAATACATTTCCGTCTGCAACAACCTCTTTTAGCTGTGAAAATAGAACTTGAACAGCTTATCATTTCTATCTTAGATGATCCTAGTGTTAGTAGAGTCATGAGGGAAGCTGGTTTTGATAGTACAAGTTAAAAATAATGTTGAACAAGTTGTTTCTTTAGAACTTTGCTCTCAAAATTCTAAAGAAATTGACCATAACAAAGGACCCCACAAAAAAGTTAGTCCTGATTGTGTTAAAAATGAGGATGTTATGAGTGTAGTGGAAAGTTTGATGAACAAAAATAGGAAAAATATTGTTTTGGTTAGTGAAAGTATTGATAATTTAGAAGGTTTGATTAAAGGGGTGATGAATAAAGTTGAGAATAAAGATGTGTCTGATGATTTGAAGGAAATTAAGTTCATAAGTTTACCACTTTTGAGTTTTGGTAATATTCAAAGAGAAGAAGTTGACCAAAGAATAGGAGAGTTGACTTCTCTTATTAAGAGTTTAGTGAAAAATGGAGGTGTTTTATACTTAGGTGATCTTAAATGAGTTGATGATTATAGAGCTAATTATGGTGAAAGAAGAATTATTAGCTATTATTGTTCTGTGGAGCATATGATTATGGAAATTGGGAGATTGGTATGTAGTTTTTGTGAAAATGAGAAATTTTTGCTCGTGGGAATTATAACTTTTCAGAGTTATATGAGATGCAAAAGTAGTAACAATTCGTTGGAATCTATTTGGGGTTTGCATCCTGTTACTGTGCCTGGTGGAAGTTTGGGCCTCAGTCTCAACCATGATAGGTAAAAACGTTTAATTCAGTAATGTTGGAGTTACCTTATTGTAAGGATAATCTAATTAGACATGATGTTATAATATCATGCATATTGGAAAGAATTGTTTTGACATGATTTTTCAATTTGAGTCTTGATTGGACTAGGTGTTTGGATGATATTTTGGTTGAAGTTGAAAAAAAAAATAGTATTTGGTTGAAGTTGTGATAATGATCCTAATGACATTCCTTGATTTCGTTGCATTTGTCTTGGATATTCAATTATGATAATGTAATTGTGTGGTTGGAGTGAATCTTAGAATATTGAAGATTTTGTTTTTAAAATTGATTTTGTACTTTGAAGACACTAGTTAATGTTGAAAATTTGGCATTTGAAGAAGTTAATGTTGAAAATTTAATTTTGAAGTTTAATGTTCAATGTATTTTTGATATGCTTGTCAATTACAATGTTTAATTACTTTGTTGTATTAATATATGAATTGAACAAATATTGGATTGTATGTTATGCCTAAAGAACAATTAAATTTGAGCTAAAATTATAATCTATAATTAGTTATTGAAAATTGATGGACCCTACTAAATTAAAAAAAAATAAAAAAAATTGCGGAGGTTTTAACCCCTGCAATTTTTAAATAAAAATTTATTATAAAAAAAATTAAATTTAGAATAACGGGGGTCAATAACCGCCGCAAATTAATTACGGGGGTCGCAACCGCCGCAACTTAATTATGGGAGTCGGAAAAAACCCGCCGCAAATTGTTTGTGACGGCTCGTATTGTGGGGTTTTGAGAACTGCCGGAATTATATTTTGCAGAGGTTTTAAACCCCCACAAACCGTAAAATTAACCCTCACAATTTGACCCCTTTTTTATAGTGCTAGTGTTCCAAATATATGGAATATTTAGTTAAATTTTCCTCTAATTGCTCTTCCTATGGTGGGCAGTCGAGTGAGACGATTTTCCTTATCCAATAATCACGTACAATCACAATAATCACACCACAACCCATATCGATAGCGTTTTCAATTTTTTTATATCTATCTTAAGGGCCACTGCATTTTCATTATAAGTACAACCGCATCCTCATATTGCACAACATTTGTCTCGAAACAAAACAAAAAACATTAAGTCTTGACCCGTTATACATTTGCTACAATCATACACTAAGAAATTATCAGATGTGATCATGTGAAATTTGTTTAAGAGTTTAGTTTCTGCCAAGACTTAAATGCAATTATAATTAACCGGATAATTAACAATAATCCAAAAATTTGAAAGCACATTATAAGATTTAAGGTTGAATTAAAATGTGACACACAATAGGATTTTAGAAGTTGTTCTGAGTGTATTACGTGAGGAAGAATGCAACTACATCTTGATTGTGTGAGTAGTATTTTCACAAGTGCACGCTCATTTTGTTCCCCATTTGTCTCAAAAGAATACATTTTATCTTCTTGCTAAAGTAAATAAATAGAAAAACATAAAAACGAACAGTTTGGTGTATTAAAGCTTTTGCTATGTATTGAGTTCGAAAATAGCCGAACCACAAAGGTTCATAGTACGCAGTGGCCAGTGGCAGACCCAAAATTTAGAGGTCTTGGGTGTCCATAAGGTTAGAACACACATATTACGCAAAGTTTTAAAGTTCCGCCTAAAAATCAAAAGTACTCAACTATTTTCTTGGTTTCAAGGTGTTTTATTTTTACATTCTATTATAATTTTTATACATTTTTTTATATATTTATACATAATCTATGTCGGGTTTAATAGGTGCTAGATCACCACAAATTGCATATAGGTTAGCTCCCGTTTGTACGCAGCCTTACCTTGCATTTCTTCAAGAAATTGTTTCTACATATATAGTATACATGAATGTAAAGATAACGATGTACCCTACCTGTTCACACTGCAAGATTCAGGTCTTACAGTGGCGATAATTAGCGGCGAGCAAATTTATCGTCGTAGAAGCTTTATATTCCGTGGCGACAAATATTATCGCTGCAATACATATTATTTTAGCATTGAGTTATTTCACATCGCCACTAATAGGCGTCACTATTCTAAAATTATTAATTCCTGTTAATAATAAAATTTTGACTTCATTTTTATAGTGGCAACAAATTAGAAGTCGCCTTCCTTGAATGCTCGAAGGATTTTCCCGTCCAATGCTTCCGTTGGTTTTCAGATAGAAACTTCAATTTCTCTTTCTGCTCGTTGGGAGAACTCTCAATGGATTGGTTTCCGAGAGTTGAGGTGGAAGTAGATGGAGACTGGGGAGAATAAAAAACCTCCTTATCGAAATTGGTCTCGTCCATTTCCCACAATAGCTAAAAGCTGCCGTCAGCGCTGTTGCACGAGTACTACGATAAACTCGTACCACGAGTACACTAACAAAAGAGAAATTACGAGCACAAAGACTCACACTGCTATTAAAATTTAAGAAATTGCGTTTAAATACAGAGAAATAGAGAGTCGGTCTCAGCGACCGATCAAGAAATGCAAAGATAAGGGGAATGGTTTCCTCTAAATGTAATTGTGCGGTGACCCTATCACCTCTAATATTAATTTAATTTTAAAAAGAATAATATAACAAAGGGAACCTTCTGGATATTATAACAAAAGCTACCCTTTGCTCAAAGCTCATCTCCGTTTAGCTCATACCAAAAGTTGAAATCCTCTTTGCTCAAATCCGTTGAAGAAAAATGGGTTAAAGATTTGCTCATCAAATCTGTTAAATCTGGTGGCTAAATGAAATTTGTTGGTTAAATCTTAAAGTTTTTTTTCTTTGCTGAAATTTGTTCCTCTTTGCTGAAAATTCTTCAAATTCTCTCAAATAGAGTTATCTAAAGTTTGTGCCTATCAGGTATGTGCTCAAATCTATTTCTGAAAATATGCAATTTTCTCATTTTGACATGCAATTTCTTTCATTTAACTCAAATATTTATCATAATACGATTTCTCTTTGCTGGAAAATCTTTAGTTTTTCTCAAATAGAGTTCTCCAAAATTTGTGTTCCATAAGTTATGTGTTCAAAACTCTCTTGGGTGTATGTATTTTTTAGATTTTATATGTGATTTCTCTAACTAACTTGAAAATTCTCACGGATAGAATTCTTCGAGATTAAAGGAGAAAGGAATAGAGTTCATAATTTGAAAATTGGTATGAATAAGCCGTTCGAAGTTTAGAAGGTCTTAAATCTTAAGGTACAATTCATAGTTTGTATTCCATCGGTTTTAAATTATTTGATATCTATTGTGAAAATTGTTGGCTCAATTTATTTTATTCAAATCAGTCATAGCCATGGAAAGAAGAAAATTTTGTGTGTCATTTGGACAGTAAGTGCTTCATCGAAATTCTTGCATTTTGTAATATGAAAGAGGCTTTAGGAGAAGCTTCTTACAGTTAAGCTTCTTAATTAACGATTGAAAAGAAATGATTGGTTTGTTAAACAATACCCAACATTTGGACAATATACTTCATCATGTACATTAACTTTTGCATCAGATGAAGAAGTAACAAGAGGTTAATTAGGGTTATGGCTTCTCTGTTAGAGAGACTGACTAGGGGTTTTCACAAGGATTATAATGTTATTTTGGCATTGGATTCTCTGTATGTATTGGTTTTTGAATTACTCACTTTCTTGCATTATATTATTATGAGAAATAAAAAAAGAATGAGTTAGTGATTCAACAGTAGTAGTTGCCTTCTGGAAAATCACTCATTCACCCGAGGTATTTTTGGATCTATTTTTATATGCTTGCTTTGTATTTGTCTGATTTTGATTAATGTCCATGAGATAGTGATGCTTTTATTTAAAAGCTACTCACTTCGATCTGCCACTTTGTACTTTGTCTTTGATTCATCCTCGTAGCCTGAGGAAGCAACAATTAACTACTCTACTACAACAACAACATATCCATTGTATTCCCGCCTAGTGGGGTCTGGGGAGGCTAAAGTGTACGCAGTCCATACCACTACCTCAGATAAAGTAGAGAGACTATTTTCGATAGAACCCCGACTTAGAATCAATAACAATATAACAAACACAATGCATAAATGCAATATAAACTTGTACAGTATGCGAAATATACTAACAACGCTAGCCACAAGATAATACTAAAACTATACATCTGAAACCATAGCAACACTCAACACCTACTACCAAGAAACTTCAGACGCACATACAGAACACCCGACACCCCTCCACCCCTATCCCTCTACCCTAATCCACATCCTCCACCCCTTCCTATTCATGTCCTCAGTAAGCTGTAACTGCTCCATATCATGTCTAATCACCTCCCTCTAATATTTCTTCGGGCTACCTCTCCCCCGCCTAAAATCATCCATAGCTAGTGTCCCACACTTCCGCACTGATGCATCAACACCCCTCCTCATCACGTGTACGAACCAACGTATCCTCACTTCTTGCATCTTGTCCTCCACCGAAGCCACTCCCACCTTTTCTCGAATAATCTCATTCCTCACCCTATCCTTCCTAGTCTGACCACACATCCACCGCAACATCCTCATCTCCGTCACCTTTAACTTTTAGACGTGGGATTTCTTAACTGGCCAACACTTCGCTCCATACAACATAATCGGTCGGACTGCCACTCTGTAA
The DNA here is from genome assembly GCA_030864215.1 of Capsicum pubescens. Lineage (NCBI taxonomy): Eukaryota > Viridiplantae > Streptophyta > Magnoliopsida > Solanales > Solanaceae > Capsicum > Capsicum pubescens. The sequence continues at coordinate 156,925,579 of CM061548.1, forward strand.
AACTTACCTTTAAGCTTTGGGGGCACCTTCTTATCACACAAAATCCCGAAGCAAGCCTCCATTTCAATCACCCTGCCCCAATACAATGCATGACATCCTCGTCAATCTCACCATCGCCCTGAATTATAGATCCCAGATACTTGAAACTTTCCCTCTTCAGAATGGCCTGAGAATCCAGCTTCACAACCACATCAGTCTCCTGCGACACAACACTAAACTTAAACTCGAAGTACTCCATCTTGGTCCTGTTCAACCGAAAACCTTTAGACTCAAGGGTCTGTCTTCAAGTCTCCAACTTATCATTAACTCCTCTCCAATTCTCGTCAATCAAAACCACATCATCTGCAAATAACATACACCAAGGCACCCCTCCCTGAATATGTCGCGTCAACACATCCATCAACAAGGCAAATAAAAAAGGGCTAAGTGTCAATCTCTAATGCAAACCTATCAAAACTGGAAAGGGCTCCGAATCTCTACCTACCGTCCTCACACGAGTCTTTGCGCCATCATACATGTCTAATCGACCTAATGTACTCCACAGGCACCCTACTAGCCTCCAAGCACCTCCATAGAATCTCCCCGGGCACTTTGTCATATGCCTTCTCAAGATCAATAAACACCATATGCAAGTCTTTCTTCCTCTCCCGAAATTGCTCCACTAATCTCCTCACAAGGTGAATGACCTTAGTAGTGGAGCGACCTGGCATGAAACCGAACTGATTCTACGAGATAGTCACAATCCTCCGCAGTCTCAACTCTACCACCCGTTCCCAAGTATGCTCAACAACTTAATACCTCTATAGTTGTTTCAACTCTGAATGTCTCCCTTGTTCTTATACAAAGGAATCATCGTACTCCACCTCCACGCTTTCGACATCTTCGTCGCCCTAAAAATGATGTTAAAAAACCTTGTCAACCACTCCAAACCAACCCCACCAGTGCTCTTCCAAAAATCCACTGGAATCTCGTGTTGCCCCGTCGCCCTACCCTGACGCATCCTGCGAATAGCCCCCTTGACCTCCTCAACCTCAATATGCCTACAATGACCATAATCACGACACTCCTCAGAAATTAAGACTAAAAAGGGAAGGGAAGAGGCGTTGGATCGGGTAAAGAAGAGACGTCGGATCGAGGACATAAGGATCAGAAAGCTAGAGGCATATATAAGTTTGGGTTTGAAGATGGGCATACCTCACTTTGTCACCGTGTCTCTAAATTTGACTTTAAAAATCCATTTAGTCTCACATTTTAGGTATTTTATGTTCGAACTTACTGGTATTACTTTAATTTCAGCAGTTGTGTTAATTTTATGCTTATATCCGGGATCATATCAAAGTTAAAATTTTGAAAAGAGGAAATATTCATTGAGTAAATATGAGATATCACATTGTAGTTTTTGATTATTTTCTGATAGAATAAGCCATAATTTGGGATATGTAAAATCGGAGTGGTTGTTTGAAAAGTTTGGTAGTTTTTGAGTGTTTTATGTGAAGGTTATACTAAAATTGTTGTTTGGTGTCTATTTTAAGAGAATTTGATTTGGATGCTTGTGGAATTAGTTACAGGATGAGTATAGCTGATGTTATGAACACAGATTTTAGCACCCTTTTGAAGCTTTGATCAGACTATAACTTATAAGCTAAGTGATATGCATATTTCATCACTATGTAGTTTCAGGGGCAACTTGATATAATTGTAATCTTAACTCAAGTTTAATACTCCCTCCGTTTCATAATAAATGAATTGTTGGATTTTGACACACATATTAAGGAAAAAGCATTAAAGACATAAATTTAACTCAATTTTTCATTTTTATCCCCAAAAAAAAAAATTGACCTTGTAATACTTTTTCAAAAGTTAATTGGTTGTCAAATCATAAGGGCAAATTTGGAAAAAAAATCAATGATTCACTTATTTTGAAACACCAATAAATACCCCAACAATTCACTTATTTCGAAACGGAGGGAGTATTACTGAATTATATAAGTCAAATAACTAGTAAAATAAAAATATTAACACATGAAAGGTCTAAAAGTTGTAATGTTGATGTTCAAATACCTATATTCTAAAATAATTAGTAAAGAAACACAAATAACTCTAACTTGATCATGTTTACATGTGTGTGGCTAAGTAATCATTCTAGGTGGACATTTTTCTCTCTGAATTGAATATGTATTAGATATTAACATTTAAAATCACATTATATACTTGATTTTTTAGTTTGTCCAATTCATTTTATTTTGTGACTAGTTTCTCTTTGTTTGACAATGGGTGATAATGATCCTAGTTGAAAACTAGAATAAAAAAATGCAAAAAATTAAAATAAAGAAAACGATATGTGGAATTATGAAGATTCGGATAGATTTACGAGCAACAAAGGGCTTGATACATTCACCTCTCAATTGAACGCAATCAAAGAATAATATCCCGACTCAATCAAAGACGAGACAACCAAATTAAATTCATAGAAAGGGAGTCATAAAAAGGGAGACTCGATGATTGATTAAGCGAAAGAAGTTAACAAAAATAATATAAAAAGTTCATCCTAATTACTCAACTACAATTAATAACTACTTAAATAATCTAATGTTAGGCTTTACCTAAAAACTAAAAGCTTAAAATCTCACAATTCATCATAAATATCATCAACCCCTTCAAAATGAGAAAAAACCACTATTTATACCAAGGGGATAAAGAAGACAGCTAGCTTTTATAAAAAAAATTTCTTAACAAGAAAAGGCCTTGTTTGGTTGCCTCTTTTTGTGAATCTTAAATTTATGAGATGGTCACTTGCACACATAGCCTCTTTTCTCCCTCTTCAATTTGATTGACCTACCATACATTGTATATTTTTTTTTTGGCATACTTCAAGCTCCAAGATATCAACCATATGTGGAAGTTCGTCCTAATTTGCTCCAAGCTACCCATGCTCGTATCATCCTCCTTTCTTCAAAAGGATCCGTCCTTAAATCTGAACCAAGCTACCCATGCTCGTATCATCCTCCTTTCTTCAAAAGGATCCGTCCTTAAATCTGAACCTTGCAAAAACATGAGTAAGACAAACAACAAACATATCCTCGTAGCATGAGGATTAGCACAAAGGGTTATCAACCATACCAAATTGCTAAGAAGGCACATGTGTGAAATACAATCAACTATCCTTTGTGTTGAATAAGAGTCATTCATCATATAAGGTACAAAGAATTTGGCTATAAGCATTATCATGAGACAAGGAATCTACAAGGGTCTTATTAACTTCAAAACCTCCAATAGGCAATGTTACCTCAATACATATCTCATCACAAAACCTCCAATAGGCAATGTTACCTCAATACATATCTCATCATAAAGAGGGTTTTAATAATAGAATCTCGGTAGCATGTGTGGGTAGTGTTGTGGGGTTGGAACATAGGGAACATGCAAGGATGCATGTGATACATTTTATGGAGGTGCTTGGCTAACATTGCGTAGGTTTATTTGGAATGTAGTTTGAGGGTAGGTTTGGTTCCAATTTTGTTGGGGTAGTATAGGTTGGATTTTTGACCTGAGGTCCTTCTTGTTTCTTCACTTGAACTTTTCATTGAGGAACCTCCTTTCACTTATACCATTCATCCTTCTTACTCTTTCCTTCATGCCTCCAAACTTTTCATTTATTTCAACTACCCTTTCATTCACTTTAGTCACTCTCCTTGACACGTCGCTAGTTGTTTATCGAGCTTCTTCCTACATGCTTATAAGAAAAGTAATTAGAAATTTTACCTACAAAACTCAATATATGAGGTTAGTAATAAAATCCTCACATCACTAGCATGTAGCTCTCAACTCACCTCTCCGTCTTCTTTCGAAAATTGCTTGTGAACTAGCTTTGCTCAATCAATTCAAGGTTGCCTATATTTGTGATGGAGTGAATTTTTGTGACTCTTGAAAGAAGAATGAGTCAAATAAAGATAAAAGGACTTGAATCAAGAATGTATCTACGAATTAAGATGTGAAAAGTAAAAGAAAAGACGCACATAAAAATCGAACTAAAAAAATTAAGTAATAAAAGTAGAAGAAATTTACTCATTATTACTTAATTTAAAAAAAAGAAAAAAATAATTTGATATTCAGAAACCAGTTAACAATTAATTAAAGTTGTTGTTTAGTTATTAAATAGTAGAGAAATAAAAAAAAAGTGTGAAAAAAAGACTTAGGAAGTTCCGACACTTAAAAAAATTTTGAAACAAGTTTGAACACTAAGAATTTTTTTTGAGTCCCCTAAACTTAGAAGACTCCCCCCCTCCCCCCCCTAAGTGTTGAAGTACATACGCCACGTAGCATGAGTGAGATGGTGGGGTGCTGACAACTGTTGTGTTATTCCAGAGGTGGCTGTGGCGTGGCAGTCAGCGATTGACTTTGATCGTTGATAATTGACGTGGCATATCTATGTAAAAAAATTTTGTAATTTATTTTTCAAATTTTCAAGTCAATTTTAACTTGAGCATTTTTAGATTAAAGTGTACTTTTTTCTATTTTATTCTCCAAGAACAATATGAAGGAGCTTAAGAACATTAAGAAAACCCTCGGTCTTCAAAAATTAATAACACTTTTATTTTAACTTCAAATTCAATCAAATTTTAATCCACGCGCTCCTTTAAATATCATGAACAATCTCCAATAATTTTTAACCCGCAATTTCAAGTCAAAAATAAATAAATTTTATCCATTTGCAATCGTTGAAGAACACCATAAAATTTAAAAATTCAACCTCAATCAGACGAGCTCTGATTGACACAGAATTTAAGTAAGAGCTCCTTTAAATACTACAAATAAAATTCAATAATTTTTATGCTCCAATTTCAAATCAATTGTTCACAGAGATTAAATTCACTTAGAATTTCTTCTAACCATGAAGAACACCAGAAACTTCAAAATTGATCCTAGTGAAATTTAACTCTGTTTGTCTCTAAATTTTAATTTCGAGCTCCAAATGACTAGAAAACTAAACCTAAAAAACCTTCAAATTTTTTTTCAAGCAATAAATCCACTTCATCTTCTTCAAGCTTAACAATGGTGAAATTTTCAAACAACTCCAAATCGAATCAAATTTAGAATCCAAACTTCAAAAACATTAGAGAATAGTAACCTAGTGCTAGAAACACAAACAAGGTACGGATAACACAATTTTTTTTATTTTCAATTTTTTTGACCCAATTTTTTGACACGATTTTTAGACTTATGAACCTAGGATTAAAACTTATTGGAACAAATATTTGGCCTAAGCTCTAATAGCAAAATAATAATGATCACAGTAAAAAACTAAAACAAAAAGCCTAAAAAAATTGAAATAAAAAAATATGTGAAATTATCGAAATTTGAATAGATCTACGGGCAACAAAAGGCTTGATACGATCAAACAATAATAACATTGACTCAATCAAAATGAGATAATTAAATTAAATACACAAAAAGGGAGACCCAATAATTGTTAAGCGAAAGAGGTTAACACGAGTAATATCGGAAATTCATCCTAATCACTCAACTACAATTAACAACTATTTGATTAATTTAATGCTAGATTTCACCTTGAAAACTATAAGCTTAAAGGCTCCAATTCATCATAAACATCATTAAGCCCTTCAAAATGAGCAAAATCATTATTTGTACTAAGAAAATAAAGAAGCCTAGCTTTTATAATTTTGCCCTTAATGAGACATATGTGAAATCCCCTCTTAATGTGTCCCAAGATATTTATGTTCGATCAATGGGTCTAGTGTTAGTTGTATTATTTACAATACACTTATGATCTTATATTTATTTTGATTATTGTAGTCATTGTATCTTCAATTAATTTATGATTGTTTTTTATTATTGAAAAATAGAAATGGATAAAAGTTGGTTGAATATTAGAAATAGATTTGATAAAAAATATAGAGATGGAGTAGATAGCTTCCTTAAGTGGGCGTTCAATCAACTCGGGGTGACCACTATTATTTGATGTCCTTTTAAAAGGTATATGACAATATGTTTAAGCTAAAAATTAATGTAAGAGTAGACTTTCTGAAAAAGGGTTTCTAGTATTTTTATAAAGTGTGGGACTTTCATGTAGAAGTGTTGGTTAGAGTTGAAAATTCTGATGTCCCAGGTAGTGCTAAAGTAAAAGATAATAAGATTGAAGAGGAAGATATTATTGAAATAATTCACGATACTTGTGAATATACAAATGTGGAGGATACTACTAATTCTTCAAAGGAAAATGAAGAGCCAAATGAGCATGAAATAAAGTTTTACAAACTCTTAGAAGATGCACAGATGAAACTTTATTCTGATTGCACAAAATTCTCAAAACTATTTTATTGTTATATTTACTTCACTTTAAGTGACTTAATCATTGGAACACCAAATCAACGGATGAGTTGTTCAGTTTCTTTAAGGAAATTCTTTCTGAGGGGTCATCTGCACCCAAGTCTTTCTATGCAGCAAAGAAAGTTCTTTCTAATCTAGGATTGATGTGCACTAAAATAGATGCTTGTAAGAATGTATTTCATATTGGCGCAATTATGAGAATGCTCAATCATGTCTCAAATTTAGTGAATCTAGATGGAATTCAAAAGAACATAAAGGTAAAAATGTAGCTCATAAAGTATTGCAGCATTTTCTAATCAAACTAAGACTTCAAAGATTGTATATGACAATAGAGACAGAAAAAAAGATGAGTTGCATAAGGAGAGAAATATTGATGATGATATCTTGCGATATCCTTCTGACTCACTAGAATGAAGATCTTTTAATGAGCGCTATCCTACCTTTTTAGCTGAGTAAAGAAATATTTGATTAGGTTAACAAGTGACATTAAAAAGCAAATATGATTTGGTAGTCCTTGAAATTAGGCAAACTTGCATTCAATTGAGGATGGAGACAATATTTGCGGTAGTCCCCCTGAAGAGAAGTAGAAGTTATGTAATTTCTTAGCTTATTTGAAGGTTCTAAATGTTTTTTCATCAAATGTTTCATGATACGTTGACGTGCTTGAGAAAAAGATACACGAATTGAAGTGTCATGATCATCATGTATTATTGCAAGATATTTTATCAGTATCTATATATGATTTGTTGTCTAAGAAAGTTTGTCAACCAATTATATCCCTAGGCAATTTTTTTAAGAATCTATACTCTAAATGTCTGACAATTGAAGAGCTTGATATTTTAGAGATTGGAATTCTTATCATAATGTGCAAATTTCAAATGATTTTTCTTCCGACATTCTTTAATGTCATAATTTATTTGTCAATTTACTTGAGAAGAGAGGCAAAACTTAATGAATCAGTTCAACATCGGGATATGTACCCTTTTGAGAGGTAGCATATGATTCTATAATTCAAATGTCAATGTATTTAGAATGTCATATTCTATAATTATATAAATAATTTTTTTTTATAGAGATATTTTCAAGAACTTAAAGCATATAATGGCAACATTCGTCCTGAAGGTTCAATTGCTAAAGATTATTTGACAGAGAAAAGCCTTACTTTCTGTTCATGATATTTAAAAAATATCTCAACCAAGTTATTTAAATAAACTATAAATGATGATGAATTTGTGTCAAATGACGAGATGTCTTTCATTAAATATAGTGGACAAAAATAGAGCTTCAAATAGAGGAAAGAGACTAGCTCATGATGAATTCAATCAAGCATATAATTATGTTCTTGAAATTTGAAGAGATTTTATAATATAAGGAGCAAGTCTCTTATTAATTAAACTATAATTTGACAATGATATAATTTAATTAATCTTAAATAACACAAAAATATAGAAAATACAAGAGACAAATTGAAATAGAAGGTTCAACGAGTGTTCATGAGGTGCATAATAATAAATTTAGTGATGATTTATTGCACGTGTAGGTGTATAATTAAATGAAACAATCAATAATTATTTTTATCCCATGATCTTATACTAGTCATAAAAGTGTTTTTTTATTTTTGTAGATATTTATATTATCTTCACAAGGACGCACAATTGATGAGCTTATAAGCTCAACTATCAGTTCAGAACCATTGATACATCGATATTCAACATATATGATAAAAGAATTTTTATTTCAAAAAAAAAGCTTGTGAGAAAAATGCAGAACAGCGGAGTTCTTGTGAGAGGAGATGATTCAGACCCTAATAAAGAGTATTATGGTGTATTGAAGGATATTTATGAGTTGTGTTATTGAAAAAATAGAAAAGTTCATATATTCAAGTGTAATTGGTGGGATGTGTCTCGCTCGGGAATAGTATATAAGACTGAAAAATATAATTTATAAGTGTAAATACTCATTGTGGCTTGAATACAAATGAGCCATCATTTGTATTGGCATCTCATCCTGAACAGGTTTTCTACTTGAATGATATGATCGATAAAGATTAACTTATTGTTTTAAAGACTAATTTTGGTGATCTATTTAAATTGTCTGAAGTTGAAGGAATAAAATTAATGAAAGATGAAGCTTATTGACAAGAGGAAGTGAAAGTTATTTTGTGTACCAATAATCAAGAAACTAATATTGAGATGCCTTTACATAGAGATGATGTTAAACCACAAAAAATTTTGTATATCAACGATCAAGAAAATGAGGAAGATGATTTCATTAATGACAATCATACAATTGTATCAGATAATAAAGAAAGTGAAAAAGAATCACTTGATGATAATAGTGGAGGAGGGACAATGATAAACCATCTTGAAGATTAAGAAGCAAAGACTGATGAGGAGTTCTCTTTATTTTGTGTTTTTATTAGGCTGGCATATTGTTTTAAGAAGTTATTATTAAGTTGACATCTTGCATTTTGTGTTTGTACTGTCGATATCTTATATTTTGTGTTCTTATTATGCTATCTTAGCTTGTGTGGCACTCCTATTAGGATAGTATGAAATTAATTTTATAAATAAAAGTAGTATTTAACAAGAATCAATGATTTCAAACAATTGTCAGCAAACTATTCACACTTACTTTTTAATTGTTTGATTTAATATTGCACTTTATAAATTGATATTTTTCTCGACATAAGATATATATTTTGTCATATTTAATTTTTAGTTCTGAAACACTTCTCCTTCTTAACCTCATGTTGTAGGAAATGAGAGAAAGTTGATGAGGTAAAAGTGAGAGAAATAGGTGCAGAATGTGGATGTGGCAATTTTTCAAAATGTGTAAGTTCTGAATCAGCGTCTCAACACAAAAACAACTAATAAAAAATTATCAAGACTTTATAGGGACCGGATAATCATCTAAACCAAGCCAACGACCTTTGCATACAAAATTAATATCAAGTGACCATGTCTAAGGATATCTCTAGAGACCTAATTATCAAGAAATTCAGATGAAAGCTACATCCTAACCTAGAGGTTGAAACTTGTGCAGGTTAGTTCCCTTGTTTAGAATCAAAATCTGTTGGTCCTTTGTTTTATAAGAATTACCATTTTGGATTAAAATTATCAATCTAGAATTATTGTTCCTTGTTTTATTAGAATCATTGGTGATTTTTTGTCCTAGATGATTCCTTCATCATCCAATTGCATTCATCTCAATTGGTGATCTTGTTATGATACCTTGTTTCATACTTTATTACGAATCTGTTTACTTTTCTCTGTTTACTATTACTTGTGGGTGTCGTATTTATGTTATGTCATCTTGTTCCATGCTTTACTATGAATTTATTTATTATTCCGTGTCTCGAGTCGGGGGTCTATCGGAAACAACCTTTCTACTTCTTTAGAGGTAGAGGTATGGATTGCGTACATCTTACCCTCCTCAGACCTCACTATGTGGGAATACACTGGGTTTGTTGTTGTTGTAGTTTTTAATATTACTATAAAGAGGGAAATATAAATTTAAAATTTTTAATATTCAAATTAAATATGGAGGAAAAATTAAAGTAATAATTCTAGATGACATTGATAGAGCTGTGGGTTCTGGAGCTAGAGATATTGTCAGTTACTCTCACTATTGTGTTGCCGTTAAATAATATGATTTATCTATATGGTTAAAATATTAAATATAATACTATAATATATACGGAATAAAATTAAAATTCGTATTGGGATAGCAGAGCATAGGTTATAAGACTTTGTCATAGCCACTGTGCAAAGACTTTTTATGACATGAAGAGCTCAATTACGTGTTATCTACTCTAGCTATTATACTAATAAAGATAGATAATCTCACCGACCTAAAGATGTTCTGTTAGAGTACTGAAAGTACCTAATAAAATATTTTGACAGTGATAAATTCAAGATAACTTAATAAATAATTAAAAAATTTCAGATAACACTCGTTAATTCATTGACTAGAGATTTTTTCATCTCTCGAATTGAAATGCAGGTTGTCAATAAAAAAAATAGAGAAAATAAATAACTAAACATTCTTGTGGTGCAAGATCATTTGCAGAAGTAGAGGAATCTACAGTGAAACTACATTATATTTATTCCATTATTATTACATATCCTTTTTTTTATTTATATAACTCTTTACTTATATATATTTTTACTTTTGATATTGTAGAAAAATCCTCTAATAAGAGAAAAAGTGATGTTAGATTAAATCTGGGAGCTCTGTTACTCTGTTACTCAAGTAAGAATGTTACTGGAGAACGTGTGTAGTTGGATCAATAATCTCAGCATATTTATGTAATTTTTTAAAATTACTTTCTTACTATCTTTCAGGCGTACTATAAGTTGCGTTTAATATGTTATGTTTTGATGTAAATGGTTATATATTATTGTAGGAATAACTCCAACAACTTATTCTTGAACAACAATCTGAAGAGATCGAGCATCCCATGACTAGAGATGTGATTTTATCTTTGATTTTTGGCGAAAGATCGAAATATGATTGGAAAAAAATAGGAAGAAGCCTTCTAAAAGGACTTAAATACAGCAAGCAGACATAAAGGCCAGCGTGTCATCAGTGATTGAAAGTAAGCATCAGGAGATGCAAGAAAGTATCATCAATGAATGTATTTTGACATGAAAAAAAAGTTACAAGAAGAACGGGAACAAATGAATATCGATTTAAAAAAAGATATGGAACAAGATTTGCAAAAAAAAATTGAGAGAGGAGCGTGAGCACATGAAAGAAGAAGTAGCCAAAATATTTCAAGAAAAAATAGCTGCTACCATGACTAAATTGCAACGGATACTCTCTTGATTAAAATTAATTTTTTGTATTTTATCATAAGAACAACTGTAAGTTGCAGAGCTGAAATTATCTTTTTAGCACATAAATTAAATAGAGGTTGTGCTTAGTTAATACACCTGCCTAAAATGCTATGTAGTAACATATACTAAATGGAATTCACTATCCTAAAATAAACAAGAAGAAAAATAGAAAAAAAATTACTTTCAATAAGTATACATGTACAGTTAATTCACTAGAATTATATGATTGCAATCTATAGATACATTTCGACTTGCATTATTATCAATAAATTTGCTGAATTTTACTTATAAGCTACAGTATAGATTTAGCTTTTCTTTGTCCCCTAACAATCTCATTCTCTGAAATCTCTTCTAAATGCTCATACACAATATACTAAAGTGTTGCAAGTATAAGGTTTGAATTTTGCATGCGTAACCTATGAAGCACCGCCACTGAACATTCCTTGTTCTTTGGAGTACCATCTCTGATCAGATAAATAAGTGTTTCAATGAAAGAAATATTTTTCATTTCTTAATTTCATCTGAATATGTTACAAGAAATAACAATATAGACAAGGCCTCATCAACCATCTCTAAGATTTTCTTCTCAAGTAACTGCAATCATGGTGCTATGATCCCAACTTTAAAATTACTGTGTTATTTTTATAGGTTTTATATATTAGAATTTAAATTTTGTGCACCGTCAGTGTGCAAAATATTTTACACTATCAGGTAAACTTGACTTGCTATTGCAGGTTACCTAACTTTTTTTATTTTAATTTTTTATGTAAATAATTGGGCAACCTGCAATAACAGGTCAAGTTAACCTAAAAGTCACCATCTGCGAATAAAAGAACAAAGAAGATTAGATACCAATTTGAATCGCCAGATACTAATTAGTATTAAGTTATAGCACGAAACAAGCAAGAATGATAGTTTTTCTAAAGTCCTACAGCCTCCTAAAGAAAAGTACAAACGTCTCTATACAATTTCGTGGAACTCTACTGTATCTATTTTGGAATAATGAGATCAACGAATCAGGATTTGGTACCAACTTTGTCACAATCAAAACGTGCGTGAGTGACACCCACCCCATTCCCTGGTAGGATAATCAACTACCCTGAAAGCATTAACCAAGACTTAGAGAAAAATAAAGGAACTATCCTACTAATAGTTTCAAATGAAATTCAAGATCTAACATCAACTAAAAATAGAAATGCGGAATATAGTACTAAATAAAACAACATCTCTAGGATCCAAAAGTCGATGAACCAAAACTACTAAGAATTATCAATAAGGAGATGCAACCCCAAAAAACCAAGGAAATGTGCATTAGTCCAAACAAAGGACTCTAATATCAATAAGGATTCATGGTAGTCCAAAATATGTTGCTCACCCTTGAATTGGAGTCCAATGCTAGAATCATAAGTGAGTTCTTGTAGGATCTGCTAGAATATATGCTATATTAAAAAAAAAGCAAGGGCAGATATAGTATCAGTACACAGAAAAATAATGGTGTACTGGTAGGGCTATTTGGACAATTCAAGATGAAAAATATAAACACTTAACCATAACATATTACAAGAAGTTAATACATGCTCACCCTAACTACACCTTAGTATAACAAGTAACATTTAAACCAATTTAGAATAAATAATAATAATTCAAATATGGGTACAAATATGCCAATCAAGTAAAGTCAGGCCAAGTAAGTACCACAATAATATATATATATATACTTTCCTAATTCACTCATGGAACCATTAACTCACCTTATCTTGTAAATACACTCTAAGGGTATGATAACCATCCTTTAGTCATGACCTATCGAGGACAAGTTTCGTCTATGTACTAAATCCTAGACACAAGTGCTTGCCAATCTTATTCCACCAATATTTCGTGTGAATGTCTAAATACCTGAACACTCCATAATTAATAGTGGACTATAATAAAATCACATAACATAAGGATAATAACAAACAGTTGTAACATTTATAAGCTTTACATATAATTCAGCGAAATGTGATCACACCTAATAACAAGCATCAACAAGCAATACTAAGAGACAGTTAATACGCACATATAATACAAATTAGATTAAACTATGTAACCATCACCTACCTCATTCCAAACTTGCACAACTCCATTAAGGTGGAGCCTTTTTTTTTCATGTAATTTTCATTTTCTTTTGGTCTAGAAATATATACAAAAGTCATAATCAATACAATGTCCTATCATGTTAGGAAAAATAATTCAATTCCAACCTCTAAGGCTAAGTTCATGATCATTTCCTTCCTATTCTAGGGCATTTTCTACATTTATCCACCTAAAACTACCAATTTCATGGATCATTTAGTGAATTAACAACGCAAAAGGGTAATTTAACGATCATTAACTACAACTCCATAATTTTTCACCTAAATTACTCCCTTGCACCATAAAATCAACTAAAACAAACCCTTAACCTTATTCAAAGTACGTAAACTAGTAATTCTAGGGTTAGATTACCAATTTAGCAGTTAATGGGGATAGAATCCTTACCTTAACGAAGAAAAATGACGGAAAACATATATTTTTGCCCAAATCTCTACTGCTAAAGCCCCAAAACATATTCTAGAAGAATGAATCCTTTTTGGGACTTTTCTAAATAGAAAACAATTCATGTTGTTATAGCGACATGGTTGCTATCGCAACATTTCTATAGTGACACATATCGCTATAGTGGACCTTGACTACATTGACTAGTCGCTATAGCGAGAATTATTCCACTTTTGATCATGGCACTATTGCAACATGCATGCTGCTATAGCAACATAGGCAAGATAAATTATCTGACTTTACCTAGAAATATCCTTTTTTACAACACTACTTAAATCCAACACATCACAAACAATACCCTTAACACTAAGATCAGTTTCGAAAGCTCTACCTACCCGAATTTATTTTTGTAAAGACCTATGGGTTTCTTATCATCGCTAACTAAAAATCAAGGTAAACACTACCATATTTTCCTCATACGTTCTCAGATTATCCTGGATCATACCTCACTCAGATTTTATTCAAAACTAACCTAGCCTACAAATTATAACTTCAAATTCAAAAAAAATCTTAACCTAAATTTATAAATAAGAGATTTACCCATAATAGCGAAAAGGTCGTTATAGTTAAAAGTGCTTGGAATATTTTGAAATAGAGAGGAGAAGTTAATGATGATTTGAGTCAGGTTTGGTGTTTAGGTTTACCTTTTAAACACTCCTTCCTTCATGGAGAGTTTGGCAAAGTTATCAACAGCGGAACCTAACACTTCAGAAGACTGTGTGTTGCTCTTCCCCTACTAGAGAGACTGTTGAGCACTTTTTTCTAAAGGGTGAATTTTCTAATAATGTTTGGTAACATTATTCTATGGCTTCTAAATATGTACCACTGAATACCTTGAAACAAACTATTAAAAAATGGTGGAGTAGCTATGGTAACTGTAGAACAAAAGTTTTGTTTCAAATGGTTTCTATGATCAGTTTATGGTACTTGTGGAAAATGAGGAACACATTAGTTCATAGGGGAACCTACAATGTAAGAAAGATTTTTGTGGAGATTAATGACACCATTCTAAAATTCTTAAAATTTAGATTTAAGATTACTGGTGGTGGTATGAGATGGCCAAAGATAGTCCTTATGTTGGAAGGTTTTAGACCAATTATCTCTATCAAGATAGTAAAATGGACACCCCCTTAGATAGGTTGGCTGAAGCGGAGCATCAAAAGAAAATCCAGGCCCGAGTACAGTTGCTTTTTATATTATAAATCATGCTGGTGATTTAATTATTGCAAAGGGTTTTAAGATGGTAAAAACAACTAGCTTGAAAGCAGAAACAAGGACAATAAAGAAGTGCTTAATGTATTGCAAAGCCCAAGGACTTAATAATCTGATTATTGAATCAGACTCATAGACTATGGTATAGATGCTAGAAAGGAATTGAAAAATCCTTTGGTGTATTTATGTGGAAGTTGGTTGTATTCTAAGGATCATGGGTTGTATTCTAAGGATCATGGATCACTTGTTAGTAAGAGTATGGGAAGAGAATGCTCTTGCTGATTATTTTGGTAATTTAATTTTGTTTTTGCAGGAAATTACCTACTAAGTCAATTTCTAGACATACCCAGTGAAGGTTGAAAAATTTTAAATCTAGAAAAATAGGGTGTTCCATGCATCAGAAGAACAATAACATGGTGAAATGGTTACATGTAACACCCCAGATTTTTGGTCCTTGAAAATTTCTGAAATTCTATCTTCATTGTCTTGACTATGACTTACCCTACGAGTCGTAGGGAGTCTTGACGAGTCGTTCGACTCAAATCATAGCCTAACTAGTGTGGCTGACTAAGTATTCTGATCTGAGTACGAGTGGCTCACTACGAGTCATGAGGACTAATTATGGGTCATTGTGTACAAATCGTAGAATGTCCAGTGTATGCCCAAGTAGGGTTTGTGTTGACTACGACTAGACACTCTAAGTCGTAGGGTCCCATTATGAGTCATGGTATACGAGTCATAAAGTCAATAGTGTGTGTGCCTGGTGACACTGTCTTGACAACGACTCATGGAGATGAGTCGTGACGAGTCGTTATGAGATCGTAACGACTGATAATTTTTTCAGATTTTTAAATAGTGGTATTTTGGACATTTCACTCTAATCTCAATAATAACCCACAGGGCATAAACATACTTGGGGCCCTATTTTCTTTGATAACACACTCCAAACACTCTTTATTTTCTCTCAAGTCTCTTAAGCATCCACACTTAAGGTTTCCAAGAAGTGGGTCAAGTAGAGCTTCAAGGGTTGAATTCTCTCCATAATCTTGGGTATTTCAGTCATGTTACTCTTTTCAAATTATGACTTTCTAAAATATGTGTTTTAAAGTATTATTCATATGATTTTGAACATGGGTTGAGGATTTTGAATGATTGTTGTTTACGTGATATTTTATGTTTGTATATGCATTGGTTATGTTTAAATAGTGGTTTGAAACTAATTTGATGCATAGGTAAGGTGAATAAACTAGGGGATTATGAATTCCCCAAATTGTGCAAATAATGACAGTTGAATTGGTAATGACCTAAATCTCTATTATGAAATTTATTTTGAATATGAAAAGTATGAACGTTAAATTACTCTTAAGCTTTTGCATAATGTGAAGAGTTAATGAAGTATAATGATTTTGAATTGAACTTATGGGGTTGTGCAATTCCCCAGGCTAATGTATAATTGAACCGATAAGTTTGTGAATTTTCCCAAGTGATGATAATTATTTTGGCATGTTGATGTTACCTTACAAGAGTTGTTGGCATGACGAATCAAACAGTGTATGCCTAAATGTGTTCATGGTTCAATGAAAGGAAATGTGTGTTAAATATTTTAATTGGACTTTAATGAGGGTTGTTTAGCTTAATCGGGAAAGTGGAGGTCTTGAGGGACCAACACCAAAAATTATGGTTTTCGATGTGGGGGTCTACATGATGGGGTGGTTCGAGTCTCTCTTATTATTATCACATGATTGAGAGGTTTGATTCCCCTATATTACATTACATGATTGGGTGCTCCAGTTGCCTTGGTATACTAGAAGGTTCGAATCCCCCATGGTGCATACGTACATCCTCTGGTTTGTGCGACGACATGCATTGGGGCCCTTCTAGCTGGGGGAGACCTGGGCCCATACTGCCCGTGGGTGCCTTCTTATGTTATGACGATTGAGTTGCACGACCCAGTATAAGATTTTAAAGGTTCATGCTAAGCCTTGTTTCCTACCCCGACATATGATATTATGTATATATGTATTTGCATATGATTATGTGAATTGGATTTTAACTGATTTTGAAGTATTGTTCATGGCTTTATTTTGCTCCCTTACCACTGAGTTACATGCTAGTTCTTAACCCATTAACCGTCTCCGGATGTTGTATCCCCACGCAATGTAGGCACCGAAGATACTTCTACTTTTCTATGCCGATTTAGGTGGATCGGCTCCGTTCATCGGTTTGTGTGGTGAAGTGGTGAGCTTCCATTCTCCGAAGACTTAGACATTTCATTAGTTCCTTTCATAGAGTATAATTGAGAGTTTACATTATCATCAACATAGTCATTGTCATTGTTAGGGTTGGGGGCATATCCTGACGCTTTATTAATTTTAATTTTATTTAAAAGGCTTTGTTGGATTACTGTGGACTTGGGTGGTGATGTTGGTTGGTTGTGTTTGATCGGTTATCGGTTATAGACATATTTTAAATTTCTTGAGCTCATAACTATCTTGTAATATATTTGGAATTCATCCGATGTTGGGGTATTATGTTCCATATGGTTAGGTGTAGGGGGTGGTCTCCGATCCTCATTGTACTTGAGATACCACCCATCATGGCCAGGCCCTGATTCGGGTTGTGATGTTACTATTATTGTAAGGATCTAAAGCAGAAGATGTTATAGGACTCAATCGAGGGATTAATAGCAAATAATACAAGTTACAATGCACACATACTTGAAGATATTTTTATGATTAAGTATTTGTATCTGGTGAGAGTATTTGAGGTATTATCCGATACAAAATCAAGAAATGTGGCTTAAATCTGTCCCTATTGCAATTGACCCCTCCTTGGACTATAACTGATATCTGAATACATCCCAACATAAAGTAATATCAAAGATAATATTGTGCAGATCGGAACTATTGAATAGGTAGTGATATTAGTCTCATAAATATTCAATCAACCAGTCGGTAGAAACAAGAAACATATTATAATAATCAATGAAAGGTTTGTATACTTAGCTTAATCGAAGCATTATCGAAGATTTCAAATTCTGCACCTAGGTGGGTTATACCAGTTAGAGTTGAATCACATTAATGAGAGTTGTACTGTTTTGAGATTTGAGGATGAAAAAAATAAAAAATGACAGTAAACTTGTGGAGCTCGATTGAGGAGATGAAAATGAAGATTTGGCGGTGCTAGAAGCCTCATGCCTGTTCCATTTCCTGATGACTTATTTTGATATATCCTAATTTGCTTGGTATTTTTATTTTTATCTATTTCTTTTAGAACAAATATTATGGGGCTGGAATGACTTCGAAATTTCTTGAAAGATATTTTTTAGTGGCTCAAGCCTTTGGCACAAGTATGCATGCACTATGAATGTCAAGCAACAATAGGTAGAATAGGGAGCATGATGTATAATTGTAAATCTCATCATATGAGATGGAGACATAAAATCGATAGAGAACTACTCTCTAGTGAAATAGGGAGTATGATGTATAACAGTAAATCTCATCATATAAGATGAAGAATATCGTTAGAAAACTTCTCTCTAGTGAAATTATCACAATTGACTATGTGAGGTTTTGTCGGATCCAGTTACAACTGACCTATCTAGAAAGAGAGCTGAGAGATCATCAAAGAGAATAAGTTTAAAGCTTAGAACAAGTCATCGTGGTGGTAACTCTATCTAACGGGATGGAGATCACAAGATTTAGGTTCAAGGAGATCAAACAAAGTTGTGACTGATGGTTCAATATTGTCAATTAGCCCAACCCATTCTTATGATAAAGACAATGTTTATTAAACAAAGATAAGGCTTATGGTTTGAAACTTTTTAATGGTTTCTAAGTTTGGCAGATTTGACCAAATAGTTTGATCTATAGGATTAAAAGTCTAGGAATCACCTATGTGAAGGTGAAGTGAAAGCCGCCTCAAAGAGAATCATAGTAAAGGCATATTCTCTAAGCTCTCATGAAATGAGGCCGTGTTCATGTCTGAAAAGAATAAAATCATGAGAATCATAAATGGTAAAAGGCTAGTTGTGTGACTTCTGTTATCTGGGTGTATATTAAAGTTCGGCGATTTAAAGATATCATATCTATCGATTGGTCGAGTACATCCGATGCAAGTTCACTACAAAAAGCTCAAAGGAAAACCTACTTATCCAGATGCAATTAGTCTTTTCTTGTAGATCATACACTTGTCTGTAAATGTTTTGATGAAATAGTCATTCTCCATTCATGTAGAGGATTGTTGGATTCTAAATGATCAAAGTGAATGAAAAATGAAGGAAAAAGTGTAAATGTGAGTTCATTTTAAGAAAGAAGTGTTCTCCCACATTGGTGGGAGAAAAGAACTAATTTATGCTTAAATTAAGAAGCATTTCTTCATGTGGATAGGGAGGTAAGAAGAAAACAAGTCTTGCGTTGTCTCGTCGCCGCTTGCTCTGCTCGGCTTCGGCGTCGACTTCAAATTTGAATTTGAATTCGTTAAATGATCGAGATATTATCATTTTGAATAAAATTCATTTAAAACTTAAGAATTAGTGATATTGTAATAAAAAATCTGATTAAAAAAATTTCATTTGCGGACTCACCCGAGCATGTGCGGACGCCTATACCTCGAAAGGACGCAACCCTTCAAGGAACTGTTTGAAACTGGAAAGGCAGCCTGCGAATGCAGGTCCTCATCTGCTATGAGGTTCGCAGGTAAGCCAAAGGTTTTGGGTTTGTGCCAAAAGGCAGCCTACGGGCGCCGATGGGCCATCTGTGGGCGTAGATGGACCTGACGGTCCGAAACAATACAATTTTTTATGAATCATTGCTTCATTTTTGAAGCACTACCTTTTGGCTATAAATACAGATTTTTTTTCCTCAGGTAAAGACATAAAATTTTAAAGTTAAAAACTCTGCTTCTTCCTAAAAACTCAAGTGTGATTTACGAATCGTTGAGAGTGTTCGAAAATCAGCAAATTTGAGGTAGCACTATTTGCTCAAGTGAATCATTTTATCCTGTAAGGATATATTCCATTAACGTCGGGTACTTGAGGAAAATAAATTCCTTAAGGGCACGCCATGAATTCAATGGACTTGATTCTTTCTTTCTTCGTCTCTTTCTCAATATTGGTTTTACTATTTTCCAGAAAATAGTTTGAACTTCTTTGTTGTTCTTAAACTTGGTGTTGAGATTCATTAAATAAATATAAATGTTGTACCCGGAAACAACAATAGGTACTTTAAAAAATTATAAAAGAATAAATTAAAAAAATTAAACATAAAAAGAATTTGGGTGTCGAATTATGATTTAACCTAATTCTTTTTTTTTTTAAATTACACAAATACACAACTTATGTTTTCAATATTACAAAAAATCCCAACTCCCTAAACATATTACAAAAATTCCACATATAAGCAAAATGTTATGTATACGTCGGCTATGTTATGTATATTAATAGGGAGAGAAAATAAAGTAATTAAAAAAATAGGAGAGAGTGTAATTACTTTTAAAAAGACTGATATATATGTTATTTATACTTCTTTTTCAGCCCAAATTTTTTAATTCAACCCATTTTAATTTGTCCAAATTCATTTCAACAATACTTCTCTAATTTAAGCTGCATATATATTTTGAAAATTGAATATTATTACTGGTAAAGATTTCTGATTACTTCCAAGTGGCAAGTCATAAACGGCCCGCATGACGCTCCATCGAGAAATACTCTTAAGAAATTCACAAATTTTTACTTTTTGACTTTTTTTTTTTTCTACAAATCCAAAGAAGACTTCTTTTTGTGGAGACAGGGAGATTTAAAATGAATTTGCATGTTAATAAAAAGTATATTAGTTAAGCTTCTTTAATTTTTATTTTATTTTACTTGGTCCATATTATCTTGATGCTTTCTTAAAAAAAAAATTAATGGGTGTTATATTTTAGGAAATTAATTAATGATGTTTTGAAACTCTTAATTAACAATGAGTACTTAATGAAGTTACTATTTAATACAGAGGGTAGAAAGAGAAAACATATAGTAATAAAATTATTGGCTTCATAAATTGAATAAATAAATTAAAATAATTAATTTTAGTAATATGTGAAATAATTTGAACCGCAAGGGTACCAAAAAAAATCATACTAAAGTGTATCATAAATTAGTCCATGTTTTTTTTTTTCTTTTTTGAAAGTGTCCTCATTTAACCTTTCACGCATCTCAATTCTCTGCTTTCCACATTTTCTTTGTGTTTTCGTTTGTTAAGTCAGTAGGCAAGCTTTTACTAACATATGTTTTCGATATATTTAAGGAATTAGGAATGAAATCCTTGCTTTTTTCATGCCTTGTCTGTTTTTTTCCCAAGATAATCAGACAAAATATGGAGTACTTTAATTACTTTTTGGTTTTCTTTCGCTTTATTTGTTTTTAGAAGTTAACAAGTTTTTAATTCTATTAAATTACTTTTTCTCCCTTTTCTGGTTTTCCTTTGTCGAGGGGAGATGGGGACAATTCGTATATTAGTCAGAAAGAGGGGGTGGGGTGGGGTGGGGTGGGGGTGGAGAAGTTGGAGATCATAATTTAACTCAAAGTTTTTGTAACCTTTTAATTGTTAATAGCCCAAGATTATGTTTTAAACCTTTCTAACCTTTTAATTAGAAATAGTATTTTTACTTTCACAAGGTAGGGAACAACCGTCTCGATTCTACCAAAGTTAATCTTCATTAAACAACAGTTTATTTGAGTTGCATACGGACTTTTATTTAGTCCAATTACATTCTCTTGCGTACTCATTAACCTTAATCAAATGAATATAACGCGTTTAGTTAATTTTAATACTTGCAGGTTTGTTAGATACACATATTTCAAACAGAAGGTTGAATATTTAATGAATATTTACCTCTAGTAATAGTGTGACACGTTTAATAATAACAATATTTTTTTAAAAAAGAATAGTCAGGTACACTAAACTCTAACTACGCACAGGAGTTTGGAGAAAGTTAGACCACAGGGATTTATGTAGCAGTCTGCATTTCTATTGGAAGCTGACTTTCTAATCACTTGACAATAATTTTATCAGTTGCATCAAAACTCTTTTCCACATTTAATAGTTGGCATAAAATAATTTAAATAAGGTGGTGCTGAACAAAGCATGTTGAGTGGGAAAAGACATCGTTTTCACCCTAAACTATACGCGAAAAGTCGAAGACATATTTAAATTATTAATGTGACCTATTACACACCTATACTATACAAAAGTGAATTTATTTACTCCTTGCGATACCCATGTCCAGGCGTGTTTCTTACACTCATAAGAAGCGCGTTCAGCCTTTTAAAACTCAAAAATAAACGGGCAAGTAAATTAATAATTTAATAAATTAAAAATTCAACGGATATATTTATCAAAAACCTCCATTTAAGTCAATTTGGGGTTTCGAAATTCAAGAACCCTAATTCCCAAATTGGCCATCCAAAATCAAAATTCAAGCTCCTTTATTTGAAGAATTGATAACTAAATCTTTTTAATCGTTTGATTTCTTACTATATTATGAGAAAATACAATTTTTTTTCTCTTGACGTTTTAAAATTGTTTCTTCTCTCAAGTGTTTCTTCAAATCCGAATTAATTTTTTCGTGATTGAGCAGTTGTGTTATTTTTCTTAATCAAGGTAATTTAATGACTAAGATAAGCTTGAGTAGACATTGTAAGCAAGAAGAAGATCATGAGTTGGAAGATGTTTGATGCTAACATGGACATCTTTTGTCTTTGATGACTTCATGGACCTCAAAAAATTCGGTATGAGATATTGGAGTACTTGTCCTTACTATGGGGTAAGTGAATTTTTATTCAAATATTGATCTTGAATAGTGTATTCGAATTTAATTGCTTTCAATTTAGAATGCTAGATCGTGTATTTTTGACTTTGAAAGGATGATGATATTGATACAAGATTCAAATTTTTTATTCCTAAACTGTTGGGAAGAATTGCGAAGCTTGAGAAAAGAGTTGAATCTTCTACAAAATGTGCAATTTGTGAACAAAAAATAATTGATGACAAGACTACTAGGATAATTAAATCTGTGAAGAGCGAAATAGACATGAACAAAATAGAGTTCTAGTTGGATAATTTTCAGGATGATGAATACAGATGAGAAGAAATGAAAGATCAATTTGGCTATGTCCAAAAAAAAGAGAAATAACTTTGGACTACTCTCATTTGTGTATGTATTTTTTATGTTAGTGTTCTATTTCAGTTCATGTACTTGAAAGTAGATCCAAGAAGGATGCCATAAAATGTTAATGACTTGTTTTTGCTATGTTGTAAGGGGTTGGAATTGTTAGCTTTGAACCTTGACAATTTTGTGTAATGAAATAGGTAAGGTTGACTTAGCTTGATTAGTGTGAATTTTTATTGTACGTACACTACACATTTTGTATACAACATCACAAAGCTAAAGCACAAACAACCAATCAAACATTAATAAATGCAGTCACAGCTGCATAAGCACAACCATATATTTCAGCACCAATAAAAGGGATAACCACAACTGCTTAATCATTAACCAAAAAAGAGTACATTTACATCTTGCTGTCAAATACATTTACAAAAAATAAAAAATGTTAAAAATATTACAGTGATAAAATGCAGTCAAAGTTATCAAAATCATAACCTTAAAAAGCAGACACAACAATCAAAATCATAACCAATTAATAGTTTTAAAGTAGTTACAGCTTCCAACATTATTGAACTATCAAAAAATTATCTTAAATATAGTCAAATTTCCAACATTTATACCAAACTAACATGATATACCAACAACTTATAGAGATTGAACATTAGAGCTCTCTTGACTCAAGGGTACAGCCTTGAACCTTGCCTGCCTTTATTTTTCTCTCTTATTTCTTGTAGTTGCCTAGAGGTCATATATTCTTTTCTACTCCATTTCACATCAATTTTAATGTATATCCAAGATTTTCAGTCACAATTATTAAAGACTTAGCACTTTTGAATCTCTATCCAAGATTTTCAATCATATCTGTTGAAGACTTAGCACTTTTGAATCTCTCACTAGGCATTTCAGACTGCTCAAATGATAAAAGTGTTAACATTTATAGAAATTGTAGTGAATGAAATTTAAATAGTAAATGAAATTTAAGTAGTAAACTTACATTAAGAATTGTGCATCCATTTTGTGTACGAAGTGCTCCCATTCCAACCATTATTGGTTTGCTATTGCCAGCACCCTAAAAAAAGATATTAGGAAAATTAGAAGGTATGCATAACTAGTTTACAACACACAAATTAAAAAAAATATTTTTTTTGTATAAATCTTTGATCTATCCCTTTCTCTCCTAGTTGCACCCCCGCCTTTTTCAATAGTAGGTACTGCAGCAGATGAAGAACTTAGACCTGTACTTGGTCCTGCACGAGTTGAAAAACTTGGGCCAGGATTTTCATTAGTGCCAGCAGCAGGTGCACCCTTGGATATTTTCTTTCATTGTAATCCTTGTTATGGCAAGTGCTGGATGACATCCCAATCCTTCTCTTGGATAGCTTTTCAGTTTTCTTATTCACCTTCTTCTTTCTTTCTATTCTTTCCAGACCTACCTTGCATCTTTCTAACAGGAGGTAGTGTAACAGAAATGTTTTGTGATTCTGGCCACATCTTCGTGTTAAAAAATGATTAAATAAAATAGTTATATGTGTTCATGTAAGTTTCTCTATTATATCAGTGAGAGATATAGTTAACTGGTTTTAATTTTTTTGTGGCGAAGAGCAGCCACTACATGAGGACAGGGTATATCATTCAACATCCATGCTCTATAACTACAATATTGTTTAGAAAGATCCACAATATGCCCATATCATCTTTCAAGCACCTAAATCATGTATCAGATATCATTCTATGTTGCATTTCATAGACCATATTGTATTATCATTTTGTACTTTCATAGTCAATGTCACTGATTTCAAGTTTCACAAAAAATCCTCATTTGTCCCACTCTTTTCATCATTTTTATCTTTATCTCTTCCAACATTTTAATTATTGTCTTGTGCCTTGCTCCTAATACCAAGCATTGAAACGTTCTGCCATATTGTTGTCTAGAATGTAACATTTTGTGTTAAAGCTAAAGTAAACCTTGCTCTATCTCTCTGAAATGAAATACAATGACTTATTCAATATTTTTTTTGTACCCAACATCTTCATATAGCTAACGTCCTCCCTAAGCTCAGCTTCAAAGACAGACGTTGCGCACTTTAAAAATATTTTTTTCTTCGCAATACCTCTACATATAAAAAAAATGAACCAGTTTGCAAGAACATGTCTTGTACACATTCTATGTTCAGCATTTGATAGATATTCAATTACAACAACTATCAATTTCTAAAAAAAATACAGAAACAATTAGGAAACATAATATATTTTTTGACAAAATATATAGTTGTATAAAGTGCATAAAAAATAAACAATTTCTTACCTTTTGCATATCTATTATCACTGTCAAATTTGTCTCATCTTCCAGCTGCAGATCTTCTTTTACAATCATGATAAACCAACTTTAAGTGGACTTATTTTCAATCTCAATCACTTCTCATGTTAGAGGTAACATTTAATTGTTTTCATCTTTACACACGGTAATTAGTAACTGCCCTTTTGATGCCCCTTTTAAAAAACAACAATCCAAAATCAATGCACTTTCTACATCTAGCTAGGAAGGACTTCTTCATTGCATCAAAACATATGTAGAAGCCTTGAAATATTTTTCTATCATTCTCATATGTTTCATCATGAAGCTTCACTACACATGTACTACCTGAATTTAATCTTAACAACTTATCTCTATAATCTAAGATTCTCTTAAATTCTAGATTATAATTATCCATCAGTTCTTCAATCACCTTATTTTTGGGCTCTCCTACATACTATTATTCTAGCATATAAATTCAGTTTTTTCTTAATAAGAAGCTGAAACTCAAAAAATCTAATATAGGATTGTTATTTTATCCTCTTATTAAAGTGGATGGCTAAGAACTTGGTATTGAAAAGTTTGTTCCTATTGATAGGATCATACTTGTGAATTGGATTGTAGGTCTTCACAACAAGGCTCATGAACCTAAAATAAATGCTAGCATAAAGAATTCATGGACAATCAGTTGTACACCTATCCCTTACCCTTGTAGGTTCATTAGCACATTTTTCAATTGTGACATGTTCAGCAACGACATATTTAGTAACAACAGCTCTAAATTCATTAACACTTTCAAGAACAAATCCTAGTCCCACACAACTTTCTGATAGTCTGAATTATATACAACTTTATTAATTTTTTTCTTTTTCTAGCCTTATCTCTCTGTTCAACCTATTCAACTTCATCTTCTTCATTAGTTACATCACCAGTATTTGGCCCCTTTCATTTAACTCCTAACTTAATATATTCAGGAATTACTGGTCTCTCTCCCCTCTTTCTTCTCTTTTTTTTACTCTTTTCTTCCTTAAGACCTTTTAACTCTTTATTCATAAATTTATTCACATCACTCTCAATCTATACATCTATATCAATTGATTCTACATCTAAATCTACAACAAATTCAGCTCTACCAGTCTTTTGCCTAACTTTTGAAAATTCATCAGTAATAGGAGGGACAGTAGCATTAGTAGTAGATTTAGTATGAGAAATAATAGGAGAACATACATGAGCTGCAGGAGAAGGGACATGGGCATTAAGAGGATGGGCAAAAGAATGAGGAAACTATGAGCAGTAAGTGGGAAAAAGGAGGGGTAGCTAGATCTGTGGAAGAATGGACAATAGAAGGGGCATCTTCACTCTTTTTAGATGCCCTGTCAACACTCCCAATGTCTTTATCAAAACACACACTATTTCATCCCTCCATATGCACCTCCCCATCACTTAAATATTCTAATAAATATTGGGTCAACAGAAGGTCAACAACCATGTGATACGCAAAAGCTTTTAAAATATTTCCATTCCACAATGTCTGTGAAATCTCAATTGTATCCTGATCTGGCCTAATTTCTATTAAGCTAGAACTCTTAGGCAATCTCATATATAGTAAGCATTGTCCAAGATAATACCCTAAATATTTCACATAGTTTCTAAATTCAAAAATGATAGCCTATCTACATCAAAATTTAAAAATTCAGTAATTTGTCCACCAACATATTTTTTTCTTTTTCTCCTTCACTTTACCCTTATTGAGAGACCCACCATGGTAAATTCTAAAAGTGATTAGATTAAAACTCATTTTAAAACCTAAAAGCATTAACCACGAAAAAACAATAAAGTAAGATTTTGTAACACCCCAAAATTTTTGGTCTTCGAAAATTTTTAAAATTTTATCCTGACTACGACTCACCCTACGAGTCGTAGGGTGTCTTGACGGGTTACATGACCCTAGTCATAAGATGTTCAGTGAATGGTTCTTGAGTTGCTGTCTTGAGTACGACTTGGGGACACGAGCCATAAATACCCATGACGAGTCGTTGGACTCAAATTATAGCCTAAACAGTGTGTATGAGGCTAAGTTCTACTCTGAGTATGAGTGGCTCACTATGAGTCGTGAGGACTAGTTAGGGGTCGTTTGGCGCAAATCATAGGGTGACCAGTGTAAGGCCCTAGTGGTTCTGTCTTGAATACGACTTAGACCCTACGAGGCGTAGGGTCACAATACGACTTGTATGATATAAGTCGTAGGCTTAATAGTATGGGTTCCCCTGATACTGTCTTGGTTATGAATCATGGTGATGAGTCGTAAGGTGTTGTTACGAGTCGTTGTGTGACCCATTGTCACATGTGACACTTTTCCAGCATTTAAATTAAGGGCACTTTGGACATTTTCCACTTTAACCACTTAGACACCACATCCATAAAACACATTTGGGGCATTTTTTTCGCACTTTAACACATCAAAGACTCTCTTTATTCTCTCTAAATACTCTCAAGCAAGATACTTAGGGTTTCAAGAAGTTGGTCATCCTAGGGCTCAAGGATTGAATTCTCTCCATAAAACTTGTTATCTCAGGCATGTTACTCTTTTTTAATTGCTAATTTGTTGAAAGTATATATTTCAAAGTGTTGTTCATATGGTATTGATGATGGTTTTAAAACATGGGTTGAGAGTTTTGAATGTTTGTTGTTGAACAATGTTTTCCATGGTTTACCTATGACTAGTCATGTTTTAATTATGGTTTTGAACTTGTGGGATGCATGGGTATGGTGAATAAATGAGGAAATTATGATTTCCCCCAACTTGCGAATTTTGAAGTGGTAATGGCCTCAACCCCATATTGTGAAATTGGTTTTGAATATGAAAAGTATGATTTTCCTAAGCACAATGATTTTCAATTGAACCTTATAGCGTTGTGTAATTTCATAAGCTAATACATAATTGAACCAAGAGGGCTATGGTTTTTCCCAAATAATGAAAGTGTTTTGGTGTGTTGAGGTTACCTTGCAAGTGTAGTTGGTATGACAATACCAACAATGTATGCCTAAATGTGTATCATGGTTCAATAAATGAGAATGTGTAATGAATGATTTAATTGGGCATTAATGAGGGTTGTGTAGCTGAGTCATGAAAGTGGAGGTCCCGAGAGATCAATACTAGAAACCGCGGTTGCCGATACGGGGTCTAAATAACCGGGTGGTTTGAGTCCCACTTATTATTATCACATGATTGAGAGGTTCGAGTCCCTCATATTATATTACATGATTGGGTGCTAGCATCACCTTAATATGACAGGAGGTTTGAGTCTCCCATAGTGCATATGTATACCTTCTGGTTCGTGCGGCCACACGCACTGGGGCCATTCCAACTGGGGGAGAGCTGGGCCCATATAGCCTGTGTGCCTTCTTATGTTATGACGGTTGAGCTACACAATCTACGCTAAATTTTTAAAGTACATGTTAAACCTTGTTTCCTATCCCAACAAGTGATATATATATGTATGTATATGCATTTGATTGTGTACATTAGATTTGAATGATTTTGAACTGTTGATCACGACATTATGTTACCCTTATTCCTATTAAATACTAATGCTTAACCCACTAACCGTCTTCGGATACTTTATTCCCATGCAATGTAGGAATCGGAGATACCTCTATTTTTTTGCGCAGAGTTAGGTGGATCAACTCGGTTCGTTGGTTCGTTGTGGTGAAGAGGTGAGCTTTCATTCTTCGATAAACTTAGACATTTCTCAATTCTTATCATAGATTAGGATTGAGATTTTTTATTATCATTAACATTATCATTGTCATTGTTAGAGTCGGGGACATGTTTCGATCAAGACTAGTTTTTGGTTCTTTTTACATAGAGGCTTTGTTGGATTAATATAGACTTGGGTAATGTTGGTTGGATGTGTTTGGTCATTTGCCGGTTATTGGTTAATGACATATCTTTCATTCTTTGAACTTATCTTGTGCTATTTTGTAATACGTTCAGAATTCAGTCATTGTTGGGCGGTGTATGGTGTTTAGTTAGGTTCAGGAGATGGTCTCTGGTCCATGGTGAATTGGAGATGTCCGTCAAGGCTAGACCCTGGTTCGGGTTATGACAGATTCTTAACATCAACCCAAACAACATCACAGACTACATGAATAAGAAAATATAAAATTTATTGCAAAAATTACAAGTGTCACAACTTATTTAATTACATATTGAACCGTATACACAATTTTTAACATATTAATTTTGAAAATAAAATAAAGACGATGAAAAATCCTAGTTTAAATCACAACAAAAAGTCATATTATGAAATAATTATAAGTGTCACGGGTTATTTTATTACATATTGAAGCATCTAAATGAACTAAAACACATTAATTTTGAAGATAAATCAAGACAGCAAAAAACCTAGATAAAAAACCCTAGCTCGATTTAAGAATAAAAACAGAGATGGGGTTAACCTTTTAACTGAAAATCAGTAGACCCTAGCATGTAAGCCCTTAGTTTATAACCCTTACCTTGAAATCAACCGAACTCAAGTCGTAACAGTTGAACTCAAATTAAAACAAAAAGAGAGATATGAATTTTGAGAAATTGACAGTGAAAAACATAGAAAATTAGTTCTTCATCTCTTCTATCGGGTTCAAATTTGCAAGAAAACTGAGAAATGAATTCGTCGAACTTTGATGGTCTTCAAAATTATTTTTTCGATGCATTTTCTACCCGAATGAATCGGGTAGGGTGTAATAAATTGGGTTGGATCGGGTTAGGTGTAGTAATTTGAGTTGGGTCGGGTTAGGTCTAATATTTGGATTGAGTCAGGTTATTTAACATATATTATGGGTTTGGGTCGGGTTAGGATTAAATTTAATAGAAAATATCGAATTAAATACGTGGAATCACCACAGGGCGAGTGTACTCCACTCCACTCATTAAACTTGGACATGGGTATCGCGGAGAGTAAATAAATTCACTTTTATATAATATGTGTGTAATAGGTCACATCAATAGTTTAAGTGTGTCTTTGAATTTTCGTGTATAGTCATCTTTTATAATTAACATGTCTTCCAAACTGACATGAAAAAAGGTAATTAGGATCCACAAATTTCCCTCTCATATGACTAACAAAAATGAATAAACAGATTATGAGGTGTTTTAGAGAAAGATATTTTTGAATGATAATAGAAGTTGGAACTTTTTTTTTCATTTGAAGCACTTTCAAAATTATAATCAAGCACAAATTGTTATATAGTATTTCAAAAGTAATTTTCAGATTAATTAATTAGTCTATAATAAATCACTACACTTCAAAAGCTCTTTTAAAAAAAAAAAATATTTCTCATGAAAAGTTTTTCAAAAATAAAATAAATTAAGTTTGATCAACCAATGCTATTGATAACTAATTACATCCTCACATTGTGATTTTCAGATTTATCTTGTTCCCTTTTCTTTCCAGTTTATGAAAGTTTTAACTCTAATTTTTAGTCAAAAAAAAAAAGAAAAAGGCAATGAAGAAAGTAAAAATGTAATTCCTCCGTTTTATATTATTTGAGCCTTGTTGATCTAACACACAATTTAAGAAAATTTTAATTACTGATATATTTTACTAATTTAATCTTATTAATTATTGTAGTTTTGATTTTGATGATTTGACAAATACAACAAAGGAACCTGGTCCATCAACTGTTGGATTTTTTTGTTGTCATATATTTACAGTTGTAAATTGTACTTTTTTTTTACTGGTATTGTTGCACCAGTGCTGCGATTGGCATGCTGACACCTGACCCAATAGAATGTTGTTAAGGTTTTGTTCGCTATTATAAAAGCAAGATATGACAAGAGCAAAATCTAATTTTTGCATAGCTCAAAAAGATTCATATCTCAAGCGAAAAGTCATTCTCATAAAAAGGACACTGCTCATTTCAACAGAGGAATCTGATCGAGTTGCTACTTTAATCATGTTGTTTAATTGGGTATTGTGTTTTTTGTTCTTGAAATTGTAAATTTATTCCTATGTTATAAAGGATAGTAGATCTTTGGTCTTGTCTATGTCTTAGATTGAGTCGTATGAACTAGAACTAGTTGCCGTTTCATCCTTAGTTTAGTCAAGTTCTATTAATCATAACTTTATATTAATCTGGATGGAGTTATCTAAGAGCGTCGACTAGAGTTAGTTGATGTATGGGTGTGGTAGAGTTGTTGCTTCAATCTTGTAATAGAGTTATTACGAGGTGGTAGGATTAAGAGTTTAATCCTAGTGATTATTGGAATCTGTAATCAAGTCGTTGTTGCTTGGAGTTGGTAGAGAGTTGAAAAATCCTGTGAGACAGGTCATGGTTTTTCCTCCCTTGGCCAAGGAGATTTCCACATAAATATTGAGTGTTTTTTACTTTCAGGACTTTACATTTATCTTACTTATTTTACTATTTTGTGCATAAGGAACTTGGTCTCTTTACTGATGGTGGAATCATATTAGCTAACATTTATGATGTTTAAGAGTTTGAAATTTGACTACTATTATTTTATTTAGTTATTTAATATTAAAGAAGATATGAAAAAATAATAAATCTATCTAGATTTTTTTAATTAACAAGTACTCGCTTCATTCTATTTTACTTGGTCATTGTTGACTTGGCACATTCTTTAAAAAAATATTTATTAGGGATGTATTTTACTAAACTAATATTATTAATTATGTTTTGAAAATATAAATTTGAGTATTATATACTTTATATAATTATAATGATAGCGATAATACTGAAAGAACTGGATAAACTTCTCGTGATTTTATAAATTGGACAAGTAAATTAAAATAACTATTTTTAGTAAGAGATTGTCACGACCTAATTTACCAGTGATGTTGACAGCTACCCTGTCCTGCCAGTTAGTAAGCTGAACCATGGCCCGAAGCTGGGTGCAATGGGCTAACGTGGTGGAAAACTGGCCTAAAAGTCGAAAATCTACAATTAAAAATTCAAATAGCAATAATACAGTCTTAAAGGTCTAATAGATAAATAAAAATCAACAAACATCCTAAGACTTAGTAATGCCGATACAAGAGCTACTACAATATACTATGAGTACTGAATAGTCAAATGCAATTCATCTCGAAGATGAAAGACTAGATATAGATACATAGAAGGAAAAAGGATAACTCAGACTCCAAGAGCTCACCCAATCTCCGAAAGCAACTCTACACGAACGTCAACTCAGCGGCGACAACTATCACTCGAATCTGCATAAAAAAGGTATAGAAGTGTAGTGTGAGTACTAAAACCATGGGTACTCAGCAGGCATCATCAACCGACTGAGCTAAATCATGATATAAATACGATAAGATATAAGATAACATAAGCTAAGTCAAGATAAAAAGGGGCGAACCTGGAAATAAGCTCTGACACTATTGTACATGAATAAATAAATGTATGCGAGAACAATAACATAAAGATCATACCATTAACTACAAGGTTGAGCCCCATAAACCAATAGTTCATAAAAGTAAATAACCCAATGCAGGCCACCATAAGCCTGGAGGATACAATCGAGAAAATCAACGACCAAATAACCGCAATTTATCAACTGTCATGCCATAATCAAGAGTCCATCCACCCCATATCATATCATAAATAACCCTCAATGTCGGACTCGAACCGAAACTCAATATCATCATTATCATCATCATCATCAATTTTGTCGGACTTGAATCAGAACTCATGTCATCAATACCATTAGCAAACTGCCAGACTTGAATCGAAACTCATAATTATAAATCATACTAACGAATCATTTTAGTGAGCCATTTCAATAAGCTAAACTCCATAAATTGTACCAATAATCATATCTATAACTCATCCCTTTACTCATTTTGTACACCAGATCAAGAAGCTAAACTCTATAGATTGTACCAATAATCATATCTATAACTCATCCCTTTACTCATTTTGTACACCAGATCAAGAATCATAACCACGTCTCATTCCTAATCACATCTATAAGCCATATTATAAACCATGTCTTGAATTTAATACAATACTAATATTCATACACAATATTATGAAGCATATTTGAAATTCATAGCAATATCATAATTAAAGGTCACCCATCATATTTATAAGTCGTATCATATTCATAAGTGATATAACATCTATGAACCATATATATATATATATATATAACCCATAAGCCATATCATATATATACATAAACCATATCATCCTTATAAGTTATAACCTTTAATCATGCTGATATCTATAGCATTAAGCATATCAATGGTCCATGTTATTAATCATATCCGAAAGCCATGCCAATAGTCGCATGTATATGCCATAATTCATATTCATAAATTATATTCTTAGTCATAAATGTAAGCAATATCATTACCGATACTTAAAATTTGTATCAATCCTTCAATATCCAACTAACATACTCAATAATTATATCCAACCGCCTTAACTGTCAAAACTATCATTAGTAAAAGTATATCATTCATAAATGAGTCTATAAGGTTATCACATGTCTTAGCCTAAGGTGGGCCAGAGGGCCCCACTTCTAATTCTCAAAAAATCACTTAGGCAACTTCTATTCTGAACTAGGCTAAGGTATCTAGGTTCATTCCTAGATATCGAATATGCACTCATTAGCCCTAAGATGGTAATCCTTTACAAACATAAATAACAAAGGCAGTCCTACCTACAAAATAATAGCAACTAAGGCAATTTCCTTAACTTGAGTAACTAAGGACAATCCTACTCTAACATGAATAACTAGGGTAATTTTGCCTACCTTGAGTACTTAAGGCATTTCCATTCTAAACATATACCACGAAGCTCAATCCACATATACCATGAATTACTAGGCTAACTTCTCCAACTCGACGATTTCAAGATAGCCTAATCATAATTCCAACACCTAAATCACACTCTATATATAGCAAATCATAATCATTCTACAAGATAACTCAATCTATGAAGAAGGTAAATCTAGCCAACCTATGCATCGAAAAATTCTCTAAATTATCGATTTCTCCTTCCGAGAAGCTTTCGCGAGGTGCCACGCTATTTAAATCATAATCTACTTATCAATATAAAAATAATGTTACC
Organism: Capsicum pubescens; assembly: GCA_030864215.1. Classification (NCBI taxonomy): domain Eukaryota; kingdom Viridiplantae; phylum Streptophyta; class Magnoliopsida; order Solanales; family Solanaceae; genus Capsicum; species Capsicum pubescens. Next base: position 156,960,100 of record CM061548.1, read on the forward strand.
CATATTACACTATTGTGCTCTGGATCCAAAATTATAAAAAAAATTCATGTGGGGTCCATTTACGAAAATCGTGTTTTTGAAACTAGCTCAACGTCCCTATGCTCAAGGAATATTTATACTCAAAATTGGGTGAATTTCGAGCTATAATGGTGCAAAAAATAAGTCACCAAGCTTCTAAGGATTTTAGAACAAGAAAGAGAATTATAGCAAGAAATTAATGAAAACTCACCAAACTTTAAAGGAGAAATGCGTAAATAATCTTTATCCATGCCCAAAATCACCCATAAATGTTATCCCTAAGTTTTCCCACTTTTTAGGGTTTAAATATCTTGAAAATGAATGAGATATGATAAAAAAGGAGTTAGGTGGGGTATTTATACCATTCTCAGGTACCGAATGCCGCTTAAGCGGACACTGAACCGCTTAAGCGACTTAGTATCGCTTTAGCGATAACCTGATGACTTCATAGGTACCGCTTAAGTAGTCCCGTGTCACTTTAGCGGTTATTGCATAAGCGGTAGTTGTTTCTCTTTAGCGGCATTCGACCAGGCCGCTTAAGCGGTCAGCTGGGTGGTTAGTGAACCTCCACTTAAGCGACCCAAATGGCCGCTAAAGCGGGTGCACCAGCTGAAGCATCAAGTTCAATTTGGGTTCCCGCCAACCCCTTGGGATTCATTCAGAATCCCGTACACGCAAATGGACTATGCCACCCAATCAAATTCGATATTTTGAGCTCAATGAAGCAGTCAAAATTTTCATTCGAGGTCATTTCAATAAAAAAAGTGGGTCCTACATCCACTTGTCATTTTCTCCTAACTTTCGATCAATAGCTCAAAATGAGTCTGGGTGCCTCGGGACCCAAACCACGGGTCCACCTAGCCTAAAATCGATATTTTGGAGCTGTTGGAATAGTCAAAATTGGCATACGAGATTATTTAACTGAATTTTTCTTCTGGTAGTCAATTTGAACCAGCGAAGATTTCAAATTAGGAAATTGGCTCTAAAAAATAAATAAATTATCCGATAATCGAACTATCAATTCCAGCAAGTCATAAATGACTTGAGAAAGCTATAGGAAAGCTCTAAACGATGAAAATAAGCGGAAATATAGAAAATAACCTGAAGGGTCATTACAATAGCTAAATAATATAATAAAAGAATAAAATGAAATATCTATTTTTAGTATAAAGAAAAAGTAAAATAAACAAAGGGGAGTACATAAAAGGTGCGTAAAACATTGAAATAACAATTTTTTGAAAAGTGAGGGGACTAGCATTAAAGATTGAAGAAATTCGTGTATAAATTTGGGTAATTTACATAAATCCCAAAACAAGTTTACCTCTAATTACTCTCTATCCTTTCTTTTAATAAAATTACATAAAATTTATTATTTTAATTTTTCAGATACATAATTTGATAATGAATATATCCTAACAAGAAATCAATGTGCGTTAAAAAAGAAAATTTGTTCAACTAATTGAAAAATTTGAAATTTAAAAAAAAAATCACGATTCTTCAAGCAACAACGACCGATCATATCTCCGGTACTTCTGTTGATAGAGCAACCACAACTGATTCAAAACATCCAAAAACTGTTGCGACCTCTAACCCATTAAACCCTAAATTGCTGATCATTATTTCGGCTAAATTTCATACCCAAAAATTAAAATCCTCTTCTCCATCAAAAAATACATAACTGCCGCCATCGTTGCTTCAATCAGCCAACTCGTGGAATACCACCTTCCATACATCCACACTGATACATATCGATACAAATCAATACATAAAACTGATGTATTCATACTGATATATATTGATACAAAACAATACATAAATCTGATATATCACATTATTAATTTAGTAAAATAGATACATACCAATACATAAATCTAATGTACCAGTAGTTCAATTTAGTATCTCGATACATAATTTTGAGATATTTTTTATCAGATACATCATTCTTATGTATTAGTAACATAAAAAAAGTATGTATATAATTTTTAGATCTCTTTTAGAGGATTCTATGATGTATCTTTATGTCCTTCACCATCTCACTATTAATGATGAATACCTCATGAAATCCGCAAACAAAATTTAAGGTGAAAAAGATTGAATCTTGGACCGAAAATATTGAATCTTGAAGAGGAAAGTTGACAGATAATGACGGTGAAAATGGAGGAGGAATGTGATAGGACGTGGTGGAAGGAGAGACTGGAGAAGGAAGTGGTGGCAGTTGTGACAACAGCGGTGGCGACAAAGGTCGCAAAATATGGAGAGCAAAGAGAGAGAATTGGGTATTATACTTTTTAAAGGTATTATTAAATTGGTACAAAAAAGATTTTCAGTCAAATTTTTAGGGGGCAATTAATATATTTTATTTTTTCGAGTGACAACAATATATCTAAAAATTTAAAGAAAGAAAACGCAAATCAAAAGTTTTAATAATTAATATAAAGAATGAAATTTTTAAATAATTTAGATAAATTAAATTGTGGTGTTAGATAATTTTTTCTATAAATTTTGCTGGAGGAAAAAATAAAAGAAATTAATAAATGGGCCATAGAAAAGGCCTACTTCATTGATTAACAGGCATATGAGAGGCTTCAACTCAAGTAACACTTTTTTTTTGGTTTCCCAAGGTATCCCCCAGCCTGACAGGCTAAAGACTAATCCTTCGCGGATCTGAGTTCCATTTAAGGATTTGTCGTTGGTCAATTGGTTGTTGCATGCACAAGGCGGGAATCGAACCCCCGACACTTGCTTAAGCGACCTAGTGATCTAACCACTAGGCTAACCAAGCTTGGTTACAAGTAGCACTTTAAAATTGCAGAAATTGACTTTAAAATGGATTATTCTTTAATTTATGTATTAGAATATATCTTAAGTATAATTATTTTAGAAATTGAAGTCATGCGGAAGGGGATACATACCGTGCATTTCCAAAGTGTATATATTTGAAACAAAAATTAAATTAGTAGCTTAACTAAGTTGATTATCTGAATTTTCACCTTGTTAGTGAGAATTTAATTTCTCCTATATTAACCCTTTTTTTTATTCTTAATTTATAAGGAAAAAAAGTCATGTGTTAACATCTTAAAGGATATTCAGTGGCGGAGCCACAGCCAACGAAGGGTGGTCAGATGAACACCCTTCGTCGAAATTTTTTTTGAGTATATAGATTAAATATAGATATTTATGGTTATATACATATTGTTGCACACCCTTGACAAGCTAGAGAAGCATAGTCCAGTGGTCAAGATTGTGCATTTTCGCATAAACAACCCGGGTTTGAACTTTGGCAGGTGCAACAGTGCTTTATTTTCTTTATTTTTTAAACAGTTCTTTGCCCAAGGAAAAATATGAACACCCTTAACCAAAAGTCTGGCTCCGCCACTGAGGATATTGTAATACAAAAATAAAAATTTATATTTTGCCAAAAAAATTATTAAAAGGGGCATAAATCAAATATCAAACACAAAATATGAGCATAAGGGTCAGTGACCCTTTCAAGACATGCGCCATACCTTGTCCAAAAACTCAGATTCCTCTGTTGCTTGGGGCTTTGAGCTAAAAGTGACAAAAGAGTTAATATAACGGTAAACGGAGCGAAAAAAGATGTGTTTCTCTCTCTTCTCATCTGTTGTTATTTTCTCTCTCTTTGCAATTTTTATTGTTCATTGTTGTTGTTGCTTTATTCATCATCTTCTGCTTCATTATCATCATCTTCTACTTCATTATCATTTTCATCTTCTTCTTGTCGACCATTGTTGTTGTTTTTACCGCTACTGCTGCTACTTTACTTGACTAATTTTTTAGGTAAAAGTTTGTTTCGTACATCACTTTCCACTTTTGCATTACTTCATAGCTGACTTTGGTAAGTAAAATTATAAGTTTTAGTTGAATTTGTCATCTGGGTACACTGCTACTGCTGTTTTTTCAACACTGGATAGAACCCGTTCATGAATACAGCATAAGAGCCTACAATTTAAAGAGATCACTCAGTCTGTTGCGTCAGATAAATATTCTATTGCAATTCATTTTTATGGTTCTATAGTGCCCACAACATGAATCGAATAGATGGATAATCTGTTGCAACAAACAAGTTATCTGTTGCAACAAAATATTTATCTATTGTAACAGACTATTTATCTATTGCAACAGATAATTATTCTATTGTAACAGATGAGTAATCTATTTGGAATATCACAATACAACTCCTTCCACAAACCCAACAGATAACCCATATGTTTCAACTCTTGCTATTGCTACTGGATTTAAATTATTCATTAATCGTCGACATGTTTGTTGAGAAGAAGAAATAGACAGAATAAAAATTAAATAAAAATTAAAACATCAAAGTCGATCAAAAATAAATTTTTTATTAAACAAAAATAAATAAAAATACATAGGCTAAAAGAAAAATAATAATCTGCCTTTACGAGGTAGGGGGTTAAGGTCTGGGGATACACCACCCTCCCCAGATTCCACATGTGAGATTATACTCGGTATGTTGTAGTTTTTATTTTCGTATTTTTATTTGATCAACTTTAATAATTGACTTAATGATTAGATAATATGATCTAATAGTGGTCTCTACTTGAGTATTAATGTATAAATTGGGTCAAGTTTTAAGTTTCAACTCTTGCTATTGCTACTGAATTCAAATTATTCCTTAATTATCGACATGTTTGTTGAGAAAAAGAAATAGACAGAATGAAAATTAAATAAAAATGAAAACATCAAAGTCGATCAAACATAATTTTTTTATTAAACAAAAAATAAATAAAAAATACATAGACTAAAAGGAAAAAAAAATCTAATTATTATTATCATTATTGCTTCCAGTCAATCAATCTTCAACCGGCAGCAGCAGTACCCTCCTCAGCCTCCGGATCTCCCGAAACATCCTTACTCTCATGGCAGACAATTCCCATTGCAGGTCATGAACCTGCCTTTGAAGTTCTCCACGGTGTCTTGTAAAACAGGAACGTTCCACACTAGATCAGTCATATCTAGAACATGAATAAATTGACAAAAAGCGTAAAAATAAAAGTAAGCAAAAAAATTCCAATGTAATACAATGTATACTACCAATTAGGTATATTTACACAAAGTAAGAAAAAAACTTACCTGAGTCAGGGAAGAGAAAGTGGTTGAAGGTGTACTATGAAAGACAAGATGCAAGAAATAAATAGAGTGTAGTTGAATGAACGAGTAAGGAGGGACCTATTTATAGAGGATTGAATTTGAATAAGTTATGTAAAAAGGCGCGATTGTTCACCTCCATTTATTAATTACATACAAACTGGTGACGTTTTGATTACTGTGAAAAGTTATGACTTAATTAAATCAAGCTATTGACTGACTTTTTGATTATTGTAATAAGTCATGACTTTTCAACTTATTATTATTAATTGTTTCTTTTCAATAACTGTTTTTATTGAGTTGTGGCAACAGGTTCTATATCTGTTACATCAGATATACCATCTGTCGCAACAAATCGACAACCTGTTGCATCAGATAATCTTTCGGTTGCAACATATAATCTATCTTTTTTAATAATCATCATATCATTAATCCAAATTTGATGACTTTTTTATTATATAAATTAAAAAAAACAGATTTAAAAATAAAAATGACGAAAAGTCACTACTTGTCGCCTATTTAATATTAACATCAATTATTCAAATTAAATAACTATTTTTTTACTGTTATAAATTGTGTTTATCATTTATTTTCTTATTATTTTCTGTGAAAAGAAATGACTTAATTAAATCAAGCTGGTGAGTTTTTTTATTATTGTGACAAGTCATGACTTTTCAGCTTATTATTATTAATTAGTTCTTAAATTTAAATAACCTTTTTCTCAATTAAAAATCGAAGACTTCTCACCTTTTCAATAACTGTTTCTTTAACAAAATAATAACCATTTTTATTGAGTTGTGGCAACAGATTGCATCAGATAACCCATCTGTGACAACAAATATACCATCTGATGCAACAAATCGACCATCTATTTTAAAGTTTTTTTTATTTCTTCTAACAGTTGATTCATCAGCTGCAACAGATGAGGAATTTGATTCATCAGTTGTTTTGAATGTGTTAGACTAAAAGTCACGATTGTTCACTTTTTTTAACAATCATCATATACCTTAATTAATCCAATGTTGTGACTTTTTTATTATATAATAAATAAATTAAAAATAGATTTAAAAACAAAAATGGTGAAAAGTCATGATCAGTTATTAAAATTAAATAACCGTTCTTTTATGGTTATAAATTGTGTTTATCATTTATTTTCTTATTATTTATTTACAAACTATTTTTCATATTAAATAATCGAAAAGTCATGACTTTTCACCCTCTCAATAACAATAACCCTTTTTTTTTATTAATAACCGCCTGTTGCAACATATGATCCATCTGTCGCAACAAATTAACTATTTGTTGCAACATATGGTTCACCCGTTGCCACAAACGTTCAATCCCTACCTCCAACCGTTGACACATTGAGAATAAGAAATAAACAGAATGAAAATTAAATATTAAATAAGAATTAAAAATCAAAAGTCGACCAAACATAGATTTTTGAATCCATTATATACAAATATATACAATAAAAAAAAATCCTTAGGTAGATCCGATATAAAAAAAGAAAATACATACGCTAAAAGAAAAAACATAACCTAATTATTATTACTACTATTATTATTATCATTATTATTATTAGTAGTAGTAGTATTGTCAACCGACCAATCGTTATCCGACAGCAGCCGGGCCCTCCTCAGCCTTGCTCTGAAGTCGTCCAACTTTCTTCGGAATTCATGAATCTGCCTTTCAAGTTACCGCAAGGACTCGAGATGAATCACCTTGTACAAATCTGGATCAACCATATCTACAAGTGGAGGTAGAATGAACGAGTAAGGAGGGACCTATTTATAAGGGATTGAATTCGAATAGGTTAGTCAAAAAGCCACGACTGTTCACCTCTTTTTTAATAATTACATCCCTTAATTAAAAAAAATTGGTGACTTTTCGAATATGTAAATTAAAAATATGATCTAAATACAACATTTTATCTTTATTGTATTTTGGAAAGAAAAGAAAATTGCTTTAAAATAAATCTAACAGATGGATAATTTGTTGCAAAATATATTCTATCAGTTTGATAATTTACAACATATTGACAATCTGTTGCAACAGATGAATATATTTGTTTGATTTTTTCAACAGATAAGTCATAAGTTGTAATAGATTGATCATCTATCGTAACAGATGTCTATAATTATTTGATAATTTTAACAGATGTGCCATTTGTTGTAATAGATTAGTCACCTATTTATTCAAATTAAGCCATAGATGGGCTAGGAAGAATAAAGTGTATGCAGATGGATGGATCCACTTTCACGTGTGGGAATAATGTATTACGGATAAGGTCATCAAGACAACACACATAAAGTACAATGATTTTGTGAATGTAGTTTTTAATCGATTAGGCATTGATCATTCAAACAAGATCCTGCATTGTACAGTTAAGTTTGATAGGTTCGAAATAATGAGGCCGAGGGGCCCATGAAGATGGTGTTGATACCCTGTTACAAATTAATGATGGTTGTTGCTCATGTTTATGCATGTCAAGTTTTGAGAAGGGATCAATATTTTGGTGTCATTGCGGAGATCCAATAGCGATTGGACTTACTTTAAGTGTGCATTGAACTCTGAGCCTCATACTGCATCAAACAAGAACGGAATACCAATAGAAATTCCCCTCGCCCAAATTTATGTGGAGGATTGTTCGAGAAGATGATTATACGCTAGAAGAAGCCGTAGGAGAATATATGCGAGGGAAAGGGGAGTTGATGAAAGACTATATCATCTAAGAGCTAATTGAAGAGGAAAACATAGGGTAGCAAGGAACTTCTAGCGAATATGGCCGATAAAACTGAATTAAAACACGAGAAATCTGAATCTAATGCAAATATAAAAGTGTACCAAAAATAACAATCCGTCTGTCGTCTCTCTCAAAGAAAAACAGTGCAGTTGGGCACTTTGCTAGGGAGCTGCGACTAGGTAACGTGGTCGGAATGATCACCTACATAGAAAATAACAGAAACCAAGAAAGCAACTTTGTGGGCACCGAGGGCTGAAATAATGTACAGTAAGTCAAGAAGACTTGTGCCAAGAACAGTTGAGGTTAAACTAAGGAATCAAGCGAAGGCGGCAATTTCTGAATTTTAAATTGCATCACATGTCTTCTTGTTTGTGTTTCCGATTAGGTCTACTGCCTTTGACCTGATCGGAAGCACGAACAAGATTGAAAGACAGATTGAGTATCATTATTCCTTAGCAATATGAATATAATTAATTGTGTTTTCTTTCCTTAGGATGCTTTCAACATATTTTGGAGAAGATCAGAGGCTTGGCGTAGGCTTGTTGTAGTATGTGAATCCCGATAATTTTCAAGCTTTCCTCCAATTTGATGATTTGGTCTTCAAATTTGTTATTGTCGTCTTTGAGGTTACACTACAAAAAATAAATCTAATTGCGGGGGTTAGTTTAACCTCCATAAAATTATATGAAATGTGGAGATTAAAAATATGCCGCTAAAAATTGTAAATTTTCGAGGTTTTTAACCCCCGCTATCCATTCAAAAAAATAACGCCAAATCAAAAAAAAATTTCCCCTCTTTTTTTCCAATATTCATTGAAAATAGCCCCCAAAACATTTCTCTCATTTTCCCCCCAAAATAGCTCCGTCGTCCATTGATAGGGTCCGGTTGAACTCTACTCCGGCCATTGCTACTCCTGTTCAGCTTTTTCATCGGTGAATTCAAACTCCTACAGCTCCCAGATGATTATTTTTAAATCTGTTTTCATGAGAAACGGTGTAGGAAAGCTTAGTGTTTGTTTCACTAGCGCCGCCGTCGTGGAAAGTCATCGCTGGAAGGATTTCCAGTGATGATATCCAACCTACTTGAAGATTTGGGTCCCTATCTATCAACCTTCTTTCAAGCGGTTGATAGAGCTTTCCCTGCACTTTGCTAAAGCGCAAAATTTTGTTAGTTTACGGTGCTCCTTCTATCTTTTTCCAATCTTCCATCGGTGTATTTCGGTCTAAGTTGTTGCAGTTCCATGTTTCATAGTGGAAAATATGAGCAGTCAGTACAAAAACAATAAATTGTTCGAAAGAGATACCTTTTTACAGTTGATAGACAGAAAAATAAGATTGTTATTTAGATTAAGATTTTAGGGATTTGTGGAGCAGACCAGCAAAATGAAAGAGAAAAATTAGGTCACTCTCACTCATAAAGGTTGTAGGTTGTAGGAAAAAGATATTAAAAAATATTCTTGAAGTTTTCGAGGAATATAACGAGAGGTTTCTTAGAAGACTCAGAGACAGGACTGATCGGTGAGTATGAAAATGAAAAAATATTGTAAGAAATTTATTGATCTTAATACAATTATGTGTTAATCATGTATATATATTGTATGTATAGAACAGGGTTGGAATTGAGATTCCGAGAGTTGAAGTTTGATTTGAGCATCTTTGTATTGATGGAGATGCATATGTTGGATCTAGAGCATTGCCTACTCTCTAGAATGCTTCCGTCAATTTTGTAGAGGTACTATCTGATTGTTTCTTTTGCTTGTTTATCTTATGATCTTGTTGTTGCTACTGTCTGATATTGCTGATTCTTTTTCATCTCTCCTTGAGTCGAGGGTCCATCGAAACAACCTCTCTACCATCACTTCTTGCATGTTGAACATGTTTTTGGAATCTGTTGTTCCAAACCACTTGTTTGTTTCAACTTTCTCTAAATTGTTGTATTCATGTAAAGATTGTTGTTTTGTTTTAGCACATGATTTGTGCATGATTCTATTTTCAGAAATGCTAGATGGTTGCAATAAATCTCATTGTTTCCCTTTAATATTATTGTCGCAATAGCGGGAACTGAATAATAACTAAAACCATATTGTTCCTCTTGAAAATGAATTTTTCTAAAAACAGATAGAGGAATTAACTGTACGAATACAGATAGGCAAGTAATATAAATGGTTAGTATAATAAAATATCCTGATTAGAGCAGAATGTATTTTGTTTGTTCCTATACTTCAGCAAGGATCTGTTACTTCAATGGATTCCCCATTAAATCGAGTCCTTTTTGTGGCCATACCGAGCCCGTCAATTTAACAATGGACAGTTAGTTAAATTAGCTCCAGGTGTGCCTCCTGTTAATCTTCTACCTTTTGTTTGAGTAATGTCTCACAACCGGCTTTTGGTACAATCCCAAAAAAATGCATTCTTTGCTTTTCGGGGACCTTCGCCACTTTATGGGAAGGTCGCCAACTACTACGTCAGATTCTGGATATAAAAATCCTTGAAACGATGACGTTGATGATTTGGAAGATTAGTCTCTTGAAGAAATTGAGATGGAGAAAATGTAGAGTTTGAGTGTGAAGAAATATATCTCTTAAACTGCTAACCTTTTTAACACTAGTGCTAAATGGTCCAATATGACTATTGCGGAAGGATTGTGGGTTAACTAGAACACAATCACACACAAAGCAAATAGAAAAGAAAAAAAATAACACAATGAGCATAAATATTTTCAGTTGAGTGAAGGAGAGACATTCTAGTCCAAGAGATGATTTCACTATCTTTTGTAAAATTTCAGTCTTAGTCCGACAGTCTTGGATCATTATTATACTCACGAGCAGGATTCTAGCTTACGCATCTCTTTGCATGCCTCTATTACTCTTTAGGAAGCATCTTCCGCCAGATATCATCATGATACCATATTCAGTGTCTTGAGCGGAGGGTTTTCCGGAAGCAACCTCTCTACCTTCACGAGGTAGGGGTAAGGTTTGCTTACATACTACCTCACCCGACCCCACCTGCGGGATTATACCAGGTTTCTTGATGTTGTTGTTGTAGTTGAAGTTTATTGACAACGATTCCTTTGTTCCTTTAGTTCTGTTTTACTTGTTTAAGTTTTGTTTTTCTCAAACTTTTTTTCTTCGTTGTACTTGCTAAAGATTAGCTGATATAATTTGGTACTTGTACTGGTGAATTCATTTCTTTTTCTTATTTGAATTTCATAGGGGTTACTTGGAACTCCTGTATTGATTCTGTGGTTCTTGCATTTTGTAGGATGACGTTACTTCTGGGGCCTCCTGGTTCTGGAAAAACAACATTGCTAAAGGCACTTGCTGGGGTGCTAGACAAGGACCTAAGAGTGAGTGACTTTTGAACTTTCAATATGTGGCCTGGAAGTTTTAACTAAGTTATGTGACAATATGTTCTTTTAGGTGAACGGAAGAATCAGTTACTGTGGTCGTGAACTGTCAGATTTCATCCCACAAAGGACATGTGCTTATATTAGTCAGCATGGCATTCATCATGGAGATATGACTGTCAGAGAGACGTTGGATTTTGCAGGACGTTGTTGAGAAGTTGGAACAAGGTATGATCTCCTTACTGAATTGTCAAGGCGGTAAAAAGATGCAGGAATCAAACGCGATCCTGAAATCGATGCCTTTATGAAAGCTACAGCTGTTGCGGGCCAAGAATCTAGTCTTGTCACAAACTATGTTCTTAAGGTTAGACTCTTGGTTGAACTCGTAATCATATTTGGGTTACTGTGACATAGTTAGGGCTCGACGGTGATGTTTAAATCTTGGCAAGTGGTGGTGAATACTTACCTACTCACTTCCCGGCTAGCTAGGTGAACTCTGAAATGATTTCTACAGGACGAGTTTCTGTTCCTGTGCAGGAGAAGTCGTACTATGCATTGGCCGCATTTTGTGAGAACATGGGCGAAGAAATTCTTCCTTTCCTGAATCCTTTGATGGGAAAATTACTTGGTGCTGTCCAAAGTAGCCCTCGTAAATTGCAGGAAACTTGCATGGTAAATGTCTTTTCAGATTCTTAAAAATAGTTTCTTTCTAGTCTGAAATTGGTTGGGATAGTTGCTATATCTGTTGGCAGGTCAAGGATAGAACCAATTTTGCCGCCTTTCATTGAAGCTGGAATTTCAGTGAGAAACTTTACAAGCTTCTCATTGGCATGTCAAGAAACTATTTGTCTCATTGAAATTTTAGATTACAATTATGGATTGAAAATATTGAATCTTCCTCAGTTGATGTACTTGTTGAAGTCTATCTTTATCCTTTTGAAATTCTTATTGAAATTTGTGGTTCTAAACTAGTCTTTTTTTACCATGAACAGTAGTTCAATATCATTTCTTGCAATTCTTATTCTTCCATTGGTGATGGGCATCGTCTTGAACTATATGATGTTCTTGTGCACCATTGTTAACTCGGCTTTAACTACCACAATTGTCAGAGTCCTCAAGGGAGTCGGATCTACGGTATGCATACATCTTCAAGTTTTCTTTAATTTCTTTGACTACCATGATCATTGGAGTCCTATAGATGTTTCACATCAAAATTGTCCCATGTTTCACTTCAGGCACTTGGATTTGTCATGTTGGGAGGAGTAGAAGTACATGCTTTGAATGTCACTGGTTTGGTGATAAACACAACTGGTGATGTGTGGTATTCAGTAGCCAAATATCAACAGAAGAAGAGCAAATTGCCCAAGATAATGTCTGATATCGAAGATTCCATAGAGTTCAATATTTATACTTTAAATATGCTAGTACCTTGAACATGTACTTGTGAATCAATTTGATAATACCTTGATCAATTTGGGCAATTTGATAGTACCTTGAACATGTACTTGTGATGTTATATGTAAACATTAAAGATGTTGTATTACTATCTTTTGTCTTGTCCATCTGTTCTGTTTTTGCCATCTGTGTTTCTTGTGCTTCGATTATCTACTGTGTTATCTTTTTCGAATGCTATGTAATGATAGGGTAAGGTATGCGTACATTCTATCCTCCTTAGGATCCACTTGTGAGCTTATACTGGATGTATTATCTGTTTTGTTTGAGAACATATAAAAATAATCCTAGATAAGATATATGAATTGAATAAATATTGTATTGTAGGTTATGCCTAAAGGAACAATTAAATTTGAGCTAAAATTAGAATTTATAATTTGTTATTAAAAATTAATGGGCCCCACTAAATTAAAAAAATAATAAAAAATTTTAAAAGTCGAGGTTTTAAACTATCGCAAATTAATTATGGGGGTCGGAAAAAAACTGTCGTAAATTGTTTGTGATGGCTCGTATTGTGGGGGTTTTGGGAACCGCCGGAATCGCAATTTAAACCCCCGCAAAACTTAAAATTAACCCCCGCAATTTGACCCATTTTTTGTAGTGTTAGTATAGAGTTCTTGGTCTTTTGTGAGCTTGTCAATGAGGAACACTTTCTTCGGAGTTGTGGCATTGTAAAAGGTCTTCAGAAGGCTTCCAAAACACTTTCTTTAGAAGGCTTAAATGATACACAAAGGGTTGCTATGTTTGTAAGGTCAACGTCTTGATGAATGCTCAAGCAGTGGTCCCAACAGTTGAACAACTCACTTTCTAGAGTGTTGTTCAATGCAGCTTATTCAACCATAGAGTGCTCGAGAAAGTGAGTTGTTCAATTGTTGGGACCACTGCTTGAGTGTGCATCAAGACGTTAACCTAAAACAAACATAGTGACCCTTTATGTATCATTTAATCCTTCTAAAGAAAGTGTTCTGGAAACCTTCTAAAGGCCTTTTACAATGCCACAACTCCGAAGAAAGTATTCCTCATTGACAAGCTAACAAAAGATCAAATTAGCAAGCTAGAGGCAAGCTTGAAAATTATCGGGATTCACATACTAAAGCAAGTCTCTGATCTTCTCCAAGATATGTTGAAAGCATGCTAAGGCAAGAAAACACAATCAATTAATCCATATTTCTAAGGAAGTAATGATACTTAATCTGTCTTTCAATCTTGTTTGTGGTTCCGATCAGGTAAATAGTAGTAGACCCAATTGGAAACACAAACAAGAAGGCACGGGATGCAATTTAAAATTCAGAATTTGCCGTCTTCGCTTGATTCCTTATTTTAACCTCAACTGTTCTTGGCGCAAGATTTCTTGACTTACTGTACATCATTTCAGCCCTCAGCGTCCGCAAAATATGCTTTTTTAGTGTTCTGCTATTTTCTATGTAGGTGATCATTCCGACCACGCTACCTAGTCGCAGCTCCTAATCAAAGTGCCCAGCTGCACTATTTTTCTTTGAAAGAGACGATAGACGAATTTTCATTTTTGGATACACTTTAATATTTGCACTTGATTCATATTTCTCGTGTTTTAATTCAGTTTCATCGGCCAGATTCGCTAGAAGTTCCTTGCTACCCTATGTTTTCAATTAACTCTTAGTTGATATAGTCTTTCATCAACTCCCCTTTTCCTCATAGGTATTCTCCTACGGCTCCTTCTAGCGTATAATCATCTTCTTGAACAGCCCTTCCATATAAATTTGGGTGAGGGGAATTTCTATTAGTATTTCATTCTTGTTTGATGCAGTGTGAGGCTTCGAAGGCCTTCTCAGAGTCACGTGCACCCTAAAAGTTAATCCAATCACTATTGAATCTATTTACAATGCCACCAAAACTTGATCCTTTCACAAAGCTTGACACATAAACATGGGCAACAACCGTCATTAAATCTTAATAGGGTATCAAAACCATACTCATGGCCCCTCAGCCTTATCAGTTCGGACCTATAAAACTTAACTATAAAATTGCAGATATCTTGTTTGAATGATCAATGCCTAATCGGTAAAAACAACATTCACAAAATTAGTGCACTCTATGTGTGTTTTCACGATAACATTATCAGTAATGCATACTTCCCACATATGAAGTGGTTTCATCTGGAAGCAGCTTATTCCTCCGAATCCATATTTACTATAGCCTTTTATGTTGGTCGGGCAAAAGTTGATCAACTTTCATTTCCTTACATCTACAAACAAGAGAAAAATAGGAAAAATATTACCCATCTATTGCAACAGATTACCCATTTGTTGCAATAGATATGGAGTCTGTTACAACAGATGTGGAGTCTGTTTGAATACATCAAACCAACCTTGCTAGTGGTTTGATTTGTTCCAACAGTTGCACTGCCTATTGCAACATCAACAACAACATCAACAACAAAAAACAACACCATTTTTCCAACACCATCAACAACACCACACCACACGTTCCAACAACACCAACCCTACCAACAACATCAATAACAACATCAACAATAAAGAATCAAACAAAATACATACAAAAAATGATACTGCCAACAAGGCTTTTACCCTTCTCTCAACAGATGACTTTTTCACATATTTTTAATAAAAACAACGGTTCGTTCATTCAAGACTTAAAAGTAACCTTTTCTTTAAATTTTTTAAATAAATATGATATGAGTAAAGGGTAATTAAATAAAAAACAGATGTAAATAACTAATTTAAATAACTTGCAAAGAAGAAGACGAGAATGAAAGGGCAATAGTGAACCATACCTGCAATGTCAAAAGCAAGGGGATCAAACAACAATTTCGATTGGGAAAAGATATAGATCGGTTAAGATCCGAAAGGATCCTTATGAGAAAGAGGAGAGAAAAAAGAGAGAAAAAAAGGAGAAGGTTGTGATAACCCTAAAGAGGAGAGAAAGAAAAAGAAGAGAGATGAATAAATTTAGGAATGAAAGAGAGATAATTCTAGCGATGGGTTTAAATATTAATTAATATTCATCCAAGAAATATTTTTTACCGAGAAAGATGGGTGACATTGAAAAGATAAGATAAGACCATTCAAGGAGGAGATTTTTTATTTATCCAAGAAATATTTTTTACCGCCTAAGTATATTATCTTTCTTCTTTCAGACAAAAAATTGCTTTAAATTTTTTTTCCAGACAGATATGTCATCTATTGCAACATATATCAATATCTGTTTGAAAATTTCCAACAGTTCAGTCATCAGTCACAACAGATGCAAATGCCTATTTGATAATTAAATCAGATAGGTAATATGTTACAACAGATCTCAATATCTATTTAAAAAATTCCAACAACTCAGTCATCTGTTGCAACAGATTTCTTTTCAATTGATTGAGCTAGAATTAGGGATGGGTTAATAGAGTCAACTATAACTTTAATTGAGTCTTAGCAATTGCATGACGATGTTGGTATTGAGTTCCTCCCTACCTGAGTCACCCATCAATTACTCTGAGTTGAAACGATTCATATTAACTTATTATTAAGCTAATACCTAAATTGATTTAGCTATAACTAGGGATGGGTTGATAGGGTCAACTATAACTTCAATTGAGTCTTTGCAATTGCATGATGATGTTGGTATTGCATTTCTCCGACTTGAGTCGTCCATTGATCACTCTGAGTTGAAACGATTCATATTAACTTATTATTAAGCTAATACCTAATTTGATTTAGCTAGAACTAGGGATGGGTTGATAGGGTTAACAACAACTTTAATTAAGTCTTTGCAATTGCATGACCATGTTGTTATTGCATTTATCCCGACTTGAGTCGTCCATCGATCACTCTGAGTTGTGTTTTGCAGAAATTTTGACTTTTGAAAAGTCGTCACTTAATTTTGAAAAGGAATTAAGAAACCTTTATAAGATACTTTAAACAATCTAAAACAGAAAAATCGTTTAAGTTTTGAAGATTCTGAGTAAGCGGTTCCTATTAACATTTTAGGAAGGTTTTAGGCACCTAAAACGTCTGCTAACTTGCGGTTATCCGGACTGTTTGAAAATATTTTTGACTAACTTTGAAAAAGAGAAGTTGGTTTTTTGAAAAGAAAGTGATTTTAGAAAAATATTTGTAAAATAAATTTTGACGACTTAGCAGGGGATTTAACCAAGTCTAAGAAAATGAAAAGCAATAAGCACAGAAAAGGAGATAGGGGAGAAAGTAAAAAACTTAGGCCAATGGACCCAAATCAACGAAACTTGTCCTAATATAATTGGGCTTTCAACCCATTTTTCACATGTCTTAATCTATGTTTTCGAGCCTTTTTGGCCCAAAATCTACTTCACCTGTACTAAATTTACAACCTTGTCTTCGAGGCCCAAAATGAATAAATAAATAAAGGCAACAATAAAATGAATGAATGAATGAATGAATAAATAAATAAAATGAAACATTCAAGTCTCTTAGCCGCCTCAAAGATGGATTTTAACCCATTCTTCTTCTTTCGACTCCTTGTATTCACGCTTTATGTAATTGATTTCAGAATTATTCTAAATCTTGACTCGAAAGGATTGGCCTCATTGGCCACGAAGAAAATGCAAGGCCAAATTTGAGTCTATTTGGACTTCAAGGCAAGTTCATGCGAAGAGAAAGTATAAAAGAATTAATACTCATTTTGAAATGCCGGTTTAACATGATAGAGGACTTATGATACTGTAAAGGATATACAAGCAACAAATACAGGAAGAAATATACTTCACGAACTGGGGAAAGCATATGACCACAAAAATTCAAGTTCGTAGAAGATACAAGATGGCTATGAAGAAAGCCTCATAATTTCGAGCAAGTGCAATCAATAATCACATTTTAACACTACGAAAATATTAAGCTAAGCGAGGACATTTACTGTAAGCCTTAAAGAATTAACAAAGGAGAAGGAAGGTTAATAAACCATAATACAAAGAGATTAAAGAATAAATAAGTCATGATAACATCCTATGTTTTGAGAATTATTATTCGTATCTAATTTCAAACCACTATACAGTAAACTAAAGGAAAGAAAAATGATTGATTATATTAAGAAAATTTTAATAAATTATAAACAAATAAGGGGAAACAAATAAGAGGGATTGGGAACATGTGTCCTTAGTATTCATCTAAGGCAAAAACAAACATAACATGATTTTAAAAGATCATTCCTTTCTTAGCCATAGGATTGCACATGTAGAAAGCTACTTTACCTTCAAGTCTTCAATATATTTAATTAGACCAAATGAGAACGAGTAGAGAAAGTTATCCAATTTGTTGTATGTCTCATGGTTACAAACTTCACGAATATCTTCAGATTATCACATAGAGAGAAAAGAGAAGGGCGAGAGCATGCTTAAATAAACAGATTTTTCTTAAGCAAACGCTTTGAACATGGTAACAAAGTCACCCTATCTAAGTTACTGTTACCACCTAAATCACAGAAATACACTACTTGCCAAAATTTGGAATCGGGAAAGACTAAAGAAATCCAACAAACAGGTCAACGTTTCATAAGAAAGTTTTATGATAAAACACCTATCTTTCTTCGAGAATGTTTAGCCATTTTACCAAAGATCAGCCCCCCTCCCCCCCAAAAAAGGGAAATTCTCCGTATCCGAATCAAAACTAGACTATAACTTCATTTTGGTAAACGAAAAATAAAAACAAAGCATGTACTTAGAACTGAATATGATTGGAGAAATCGTCAAGAATCAAACATGAAAAAATAGGTGAAAAAGGAACAAACTCATGATAATAACGGAATAACATTTTGAAAAAAAATCTATTCTTTCTTATAGTGATTGCTAATGAAATTAATCAGGAGAAAGATAATACGAACTAAAGGAAATATATCCTAACATAACATCTATAAAAAAATTTTAATAGACAAAACAGGCGTCCAAAATTTATTTACAATCAACCAGCAAGGTACAACCAGCAAGGCAGAACAACGATTTCATACTATTTGACACCTTTAAACATGAACCGACAGTAAAAGAAAGAAAGCTCGACACAAAGATCAAACAATAAATCAAATAGAGTGCAACCATTACACATTTTTCATGGCACATGGATCCTATGGCCTTTGAAGACTTCTACAGCAAAAATTCAGCATACAAGGGAGAATTAAACTGTTACTACTCCGAAAAATAATAATACAGAATCACAAGAAGAAAAATACAAGGTCAAGAAGTTTACCTCTTTCAGGGCAGCAAAATGGGACTCGGGCTTTTGTCGGGATCGACCGCCACTCAAAAATGATGTCGGCGTTAACTCGAAAAACTGCAACTAGCCGACGATCCTCACAATTTTTTTTTTCATTTAAGAAAAGACTGTGGTTTGCTCAAAAGATATTTTCAATCCTTCAAGGCTTTCCCCTTTATCTCACAAAAGGGGGATTTATATGAAAAAATTGGAGGCTCAAATTTAAACTCCCACCGATGTGGGAACATCAATTCGGGGGGTAATTTTGGAATTTCCAAGGTGGGATATTTTTGAATTTTAGCTGAGGATGAGATTTTTCAGCTCATAATTTGTACAAAATTTGGATTTTTTTGAGAATTTTGGATGAATCCAACCAATCGAAAATAGGGAAAAAGAATAATCTCCTAAGAGCCAATCGAATTCACCCACATATGTACGGATTAGTACGAAGCTAACCGTTTGAAAGGACAACTCGTCCTTATTCCACAAGCTTCGGCCGTTTCTTGGTACACCAACGCGTGGTGTCACGTGACACGTACCAATTGGAGAGGAGGAAAAGAAATTTGAGCTAGAATAGGAAGATCGGGGTCGTGCCTGGTCGAAATTAGGTCAAAGCCTGGGTTATCATTGATCTCTTGTTTGCTATTTGCTTCGTATTTTGATGCTGTTGTTATGTTGTTTTGGTGTCATTGATATGCTGTGAGATTGTTAAAGAAGAAAACCAAAAGGGGCGGGTCAAGATTGTACTTTGGGCCGATTAGTTAGGTTGTTGTTGTGTTTTATTGAAATTGGGCTGGGTATTGGCTAATTTGGGATGATGGGGGCTGGTTTGGTATGGGTTAATTTGGGAATTTGGTAGATTAGGTAATTTTGGGAGTTATTTAGAAAATAACCCCAATTAGATTTGGGGTTATTCAAGAAAATAATTTCAATTCTAATTTAGCCTATTCTATTTAAATTTTGACCAAATTAAAAGTTAATTGACCAATTGCATTGCAATTGTCGTCAATTTAGTTTCAATTATGATTGAATTTAATAGATTGGTTAAATTAAATTGAAGTTCAATATGAATTAATACCTCGTTTAATTCTGAGCTTCTTGATTTAATAAAATCAAACACATATTTATTCAAATAAATTACTTTTGAGAATAATTATATTTAAATCAAGATTTTAATCATTTGAATTTATTTTCAAGATAAGCCTTGATTAAAATATGATTTTCTATAAAATAAATATTTAAGTAACAAAATTATAAAATTTCGTATAATTGAATACGATAATATATAATCGCTACTTAAAATGACAAATTTACCTAAATAAATACTTTGAAAAGCTTTTTATTCAGATAAAATAAATGTTATAATTTTATTCATAAATTGAAGAAACTCAAAAATAAACTTAGTCCTGGAGGACAAAAATTAGGTGTCAACAACTGCTCCCTCCCTTTGGGCAGGGTGGATGCAAGTAACCCTGGGCAAAGGGAGTTTCACATTCCTAATTTTTGTCCGACCACAAATTTATTTTTGAAAAAGGTTGATTTTCGCACGAGTTTTGTAGAGTTATTGCCGGACCTCAGTATTAGATTTCCTACATATCTCAGGTTACATGAGAATTTAGGCCACTTGTAGTTCATAAAGCTTGATCCAAAGCACGACTTTTAAAAAATTCACTAGCTATCTTGGTTTTAGAGTTTTGATGAAACCAAAAAGCTGGAGAATAAAGGTATTTGGGGGGAGGTTGGAATGCAGTCGAGTTTTCTACATAGAGCCTAGCCTACATAACCACTAGACTTAAGGAATCAGATTTCTTATAGTTCGACTCAATAGATAGAAAATATAGTCTTTTATTTCAGACGATCTTTGACTCTGGATGAGTGACAAGTTGTTCGAGTTATTAAAAAGAGGCTTGTAACCTCTTAACCATGAACGTGGAGCTCTTCAAATTCATAGGTAAGAATTTACCTGGACATAATTTCCAAAATTCTAGGTATGTTATCTCCCAGATTTGAAAGAATGAGAAGGTTACCCTCGGTATGAGTTTAGAAATATCCCGAAGGTGAAGCTGAAACCAGAATATCCCAGAATACCCATGTCTTCTAATAGGGGTGTGGTTGGATGGTGGTGGCGATCATCTTTTAGCTCGCGTTCAAAGAGTTTGACGTCCCTCTCTAGACTATGTCCCACTTTTCTGAAAAGAAAGAGTTCCACGTTGTGTTGCATCCTATCTGAAGTCGTCCGCACTTGTGGTTCATATCTCCACGTGAGTTGTCGCTTGAAAAGCAAAGTCATCCTTTCATGTACCTGTCTGGAAAGAAATAACTTGTAACGACAGAGACAACAACCCTCTTGGTTGTTATATAGTTATCTCATTTGTCAGTTGAATATGTCTTCAAAGTGGGGTGGCCCTTTTGGGGCACCGACGACACTTTATGCAGAACGGTCCCTGCAACCATGTAATCTTGTGTTGATGCGGAAACCCTTTTCAGTTACCTATAATGTTTGTTGTATGTGGAATGATAACCTCTCCGGTTATTGACAATGGTTCTTTGCATATAATTTTGGGTAAGTCTTGCGCATCTTTTGTATCAATACGACTTATAGATTTCCCTTGAATTGTCAATCTTTGGATAATCTCACGCATTATTTGATATTGGATATGAGGTGACTTACATATGTCCTTTGAATTACTATTTTTTAGGTTATCCTGCACATTATCCGACCTTGGCTAAGAGATGACTTACAGATATCCCTCTAATCGCTAGCTCTCAGGTATTCCTACACATTATCCGACCTTGGATACAACATGACTTACAAATATGTCTCAAATTGCTAGTCTTTGGGTAATCCTACACATAATCGATCTTGGATATAACACGGCTTATAGATAAACCTTTGACTTATCAATTTGAAAATCTCGTATATTCTCCAGTAAGGATTTTGTTGTGACTTATGGATAACCTTTGGACTACCAATTTTTAGGTAACCTTGCACATTATTCGGTTAGGATGTCGTTATGGCTTACGGATGACCTATGGGCTATCAACTCATAGGTAATCTTGCACACTATCCTATTTCAAATAATATAACGTATAGATGACCCTCAAATTGTCAATTTCTAGGAAATCTCATATATCACTCATCTTCATATAGCGACTTAAATGTGTCCCTTTAAATTGCGTGCTCTTAATGCATTCAGATGCTGATTGATAAAATAACGAGATATCCTCGACGCCAGCATTTGTGTCTCGTTTGTCAATAGATATTGACTACTGATGATATCCTCGATGCCAACATTTGTGTCTTGCATGCCAACAGATATAAAATGCTGATGATAACCTCAATGCCAACATTTGTGTCTCGCGTGTCAACAGATACTAATTGCTGATGATATCCTCGACGTCAGGATTTTTTTCTTACATGTCAAAAAATAATAATTATGATGATATCCTCGACGCTAGAGTTTGTGTCTTTTGTGTCAACAGATATTGATGATGATAATATCCTTGACGCCGGCGTATTCCATCTCGCGTGTCAACAGATATTAAATGCTGATGATATCCTCGACACAAATGTTTATGTCTCGTGTGTCAATAGATATTGATTGCTGATGATATCCTCGATGCTAGTGTTTGTGTCTCATTTGTCAACTGATATTAGATGACCCTCTTGGCGATGGTATGAAATGGCCCTCTTGGCGATGGTATGAAATGGCCCTCTCGGCAATGGAATGAAATGACCCTCTTGGCAATGATATGAAATGTCCCTCTTGGCAATGATATGAAATGACCCTCTTGGCAATGGCATGAAATGACCCTCTTGGCAATGATATGAAATAACTGATGATAGGCGAATTTACACGCCTATAGTGCTATATTTTACCCATATTTTAGCCATGTTTTGAGGACAAATTATATAATTCATGCACTTTTAGTCCTTTTTCCCTTAAGTGAGCTAACGAACATGATTAGCAAAGTTTCAGGTATAAATGATGCAGAATTCAGCATTTTATGGATAACTTGACGCCAAAGAAAGCTTCACGAAAGGAGAAAAGCCAATCTTGGACGCCAAGGAATAAAAATGGCGCATGGAAAATCTATCCCGGGCTAAAACAACATTTCTGAAGACTTTGGGAACTAGCAGTAATTTAGTAGGATTAGGATAATGATACATTAACCTAGTACAATTGGGTTAAGTATTTCATTAGCTTATTAGGATTAGGATAATGAAACATTAACCTAGTACAATTGGGTTAAGTATTTCATTAGCTTAGTAGAATAGGATAGGAGTATTATAAATACCCTATTCTGCTTGAGATTTTAATCATTCTTCCATTACTTTTAACTTCGAATTACAATTCTCATTCTACTTTTAATTCATTCTTCTATTATTGATTCCTCTACTCTTCCAACCATTCTAATAATTCTAATTTTTATTCTTCTTCTATTCATCTATTCAATTCTTAATTTCCGCAACTAGAGAAACGTTACTTTGCAAAGAAGTCACGCCTAACGCCTACCACACCTTACTACATGAGATCTTTATTGTGGTATAATAATAATGTTTATTGTGATTTCCTTCGCACTCATGGGTAACTAAACATCTCTGTTGGGGTTATGGAAGCCTTATGAGATACTATCTATTGCTATGAGTTTGTGAATTAGTGACACGTGTGTTGCTTATATCATTATTTTCTTCATCTTAATGCAAATTCTTGTGGCTGCAGACGCATAGAATACGCCAATATAGCATTAAATTGTTCGAAAGAAAGGTTATATGTCTGGAAAAGAGATAATGTCAAGGTAATAGGGTCCCATCCCCTATTTAAAAGTTAGTGCCGTAACTGGATTAACCTCTTGGAGAATTTGTACCGCTAGATACGCTTTAAGCTCGAAAGAGTTAAAGTGAAATAGTCCTTGTTTAGGTCGAAAGACGCTTGGATTTACCATCGAATACAATTCTCTATAAGCACACGCATGTCTGAATTCCGCACAACTCATAGCCAATAGAGACGTACAACTCATAAGGTGGACATAACCCCAACTTCTCAATTCTCATTGTTTTACATCCTACTAAACATTCTTTCTTTTTGCTTTGCTATTTTCCGTTTTTACTTTAATAGTTTGGTTACATTACTTGCACAACAAAACTTCCCCCTTTTTACGAGACTTGCACTAAAAGTCTAGTAATCTTTGCTTACTTGTTGACCAAGCTATTCCCTGTGGGATCGATACCCAACCCAGTTGGGTTCTATATTTGACAAACGACCGCTTTACACTCCGACGAGAGCTGTAGATTGAGCGTTATAAAAAATTGGCGCCGTTGCCGGGGAATACAGTTGTCAACTAAGTTTGTGATAGTTACTAGACCCTTTGGTCAAAGATTCTCGTACTTTTACTTTTAGTTGTTGTTTTTGTTTTATTCAGGTTTGTTCAGTGTATCAATGGATGCACAACGTGAAATTAAAAGGATGGATGCTCAAGCGCATCAGCAAAATATTGATAACCCAGGGCGTGCAACAAATCCTGATGATGAGGACCTGGGCGATGAAGAGCTACTAAACCCACGGCATACTGCTGAGATGGCGGCACCCATGCAGAGGAGAGATCGTCAAGCGCGATTTAGGCCCGAACGCTGAGCTGTGCAAATACTGTTCGACGATGATGATGATGATCTTAATGAAGTCGGAGCCACAGGAGCCATTATTCCTCCACCATTGGCACGCGGAGCCAAGTTCAACATCACAAGCACCATGATTCAGTTATTGCAACTCAAGGGATTATTTGGTGGACTAGCAGGCGATGATCCGAATATGCATCTCATTAACTTTATTTCTACATGCAAGTCGTTTGATAATCCTGGTGTTGGTCAGAATGCAATTCGATTACACTTATTTCCATTGTCTCTGTCTGGGGAGGCAACTCTATGGTTGAATGGGCTGACTCCTGATTCTATTACAAATTGGAGGCAATTGAGAGACGCTTTCCTAGAAAGATTCTTTCCGCCATCCAAAAGAGCACAATTGAGAGATAAAATCAGCAACTTTCGTCAGCTTCCAACTGAAGCCCTTCATGAAACATGGGAGAGGTTCAAGACGAAGCTAATGAGGTGCCCAAACCATCACATGACTAATGTTCACCTAATGGAGATACTATATAGAGCCTTGAATTCAATAACTAAACCAGTGGTGGATAATGCGGCCGGAGGATCTTTTATGGATCTCACCTTTGGTCAGGCAAGCAATATGCTAGATCGTATGACGAAGCAAAGTAGAGCTTGGCATACCAGGGATTCTGTGGTAGCAAGCCCCACTTTTTCTATTGGCATTACTGTAGACCAAAGGAGACGAGAAAAAGAACATGATCAAGATATGGCGCACATGAAAACACAAGTGGATCTTCTTACAAAGCATCTATTATCAGGGAAGACCGAAAAAGTCAAAGCTGTTGCATCAAAAGGAAGAAACGAATCTGATTCGGAAGAAGAAGCCAACTACTTGAACAATCAGGGGGGTTTCCGAGGCAATGCCCAAGGAAACCAAGGTCGGAACTATCATGGTAAATCTGGAAACATGGACCAAGGTAGTTGGAAGAACAAGAATGACAGTAGTGGTTTGTATGTTCCCCCTGGAAGACGTGACGCCACCACATCTAGTTCTGGAAGTATGGAAGACATAATGGCTAAACTACTGAAAGGAGTGGAAGCAACTAGCGCGGGAGTAACGGAGGTAATAAATGATTTGTCCTCTATGAAGCAATTAGTTGATTCACATTCCACTTCAATCAAGCAAATAGAGCAGCAATTGAGCCAACTTTCAGCAGCACTCAATCAAAGAAAGGCTGGCACTCTACCTAGCGACACTGTGCAAAATCCAAGGAACGACGGATCATGCATGGCTATTACCACCAGGAGTGGTAAGGTGCTGGAAAATTCATCCCAAAGCAAGAAAGTGGCCGAACATAAGGAAGATAATGACGCCATAGAAGCTGACCATGACGTCCATGACGTCACCCCTAGTACTTTGAAGCTTGAAAAGACCGAAATACGGAAGCAAGAGGAGAAGAAAGCTGTGGAGAGAACACTTCCCTATCCACCACCACCTTTTCCTTAAAGATTGAAGAAGTAGGCGGATGATACAAGGTTCAGTAAATTCATGGCAATGTTAAAATAGCTGACTATTAATGTTCCGTTGGTGGAGGCACTAGAACAAATGCCCGGATACGCTAAATTCATGAAGGACCTTTTAACAAAGAAGCAGGCAGTAAGCTATGAGCCGACAGATAATATTCATTATTGCAGTGCAATTGCCACAAGGTCCTTAGTACAGAAGAAGGCAGACCCTGGTGCTTTCACTATTCCTTGCACGGTTGGATCTATGAATTTTGCTAAGGCATTGTGCGATTTGGGAGCTAGCATCAATTTGATGCCACTATCCGTCTACAGGAAGTTGGGGTTGGGCGACCCTACACCAACCAATATGCGGCTCGTGATGGCAGATAGGTCGGTAAAACGACCTGTGGGTATCTTGAATAATGTGTTGGTGAAGGTGTCTACCTTCATTTTTCCTGCAGACTTTGTGATTTTGGATTGCGAGGTGGATTCTGAAGTTCCCATAATTTTGGGACGTACGTCCTTTCCTTGCAACAGGAAGTGTGCTTATTGATATGAGAGCTAATGAGCTTTTATTTTGGTTGAATAACGAAGTGGTCCGCTTTGATATATGCAAAGAAATGAAGCAGCCCAACGATATGAATGTGTTCTCTGTAGCTAATGTTCATTATGAGGAGAAGAAAGCATTGTCAATAGAGAAACAACTTACTGTTGAGCCACTATCTGATGTGCTGTTGAATGTTGAGCATAAGGATGATGAAGATTATGAAGAAACTATATGTGCTCTAACAGAAATAGGGTCCTATTCTCATACTCCTAATCAGCCGGACCGTGATCTTAAGAATCAACCGTCACCAACAGCGAAGACTTCCCTTGAAGAGCCACCAATGCTAGAATCAAAAGAGCTCCCCGATTATCTAAGGTATGTGTTCTTGGAAAGTATAAATATACTTCCGGTGAGTGCGGATGATTTAAGTAAACAGCACGTAGAGGCTCTCATCTCTGCTCTGAAGAGATACATGAGAGCTATGGATTAGACTATTGATGATATAATTGGTATCCCTCCTGGGATAGGCATGCACAAGGGTCATCTCGAAGAAGATTGCATGCCTACAAGTAAGCCTCATTATCGTCTGAATCCATTCAGAAAATGATCCACCATCTATCTCGACGAAGTCTAAGTACTCGAGGTAACTATGTCGTGCCGCGACAATAAATCAAGCGCTAGATGGGAGGCAACCCATCGTTTATCGTTTTTCATTTTTCTTTCGTTCTATTACGTGTTTGCTTTTGATAAATAAAAATCCAAAAATAAGAGTCGTGCCACGACCAAAACTAAGGCGCTTGATGGGAGGCAACCCATCGTTCTAATCGTTTTTATTATTTTTGAGCAAATGTAGGTGCAAGAGGTGTAAAATGAGGAGATTGGTTTCAAATTTCGATTTGGACGTATTGCATGTTAAAGGTGGTAAGTTAGGAATGAAGAAGCAAAAGGCTATGGATTGAGCATTGCTCATGAAAATATAGGCATCGAACAAGGCTAGGCCTAGGTAAAACTAGGCCACGAACAAGGCAAGGCCTATACTATGGCCTAAGGTCTCGGAATCTAGTGTGCCATAGCATAGGCGCCGCCCATGCCCAAGTATGCCATAGCATAGGCGCCGCCTATGCTAATGCCTTTTGTCTCTGAATCTCATATGCTAAGTGAAAGGCGCCGCCTATGCCTAGGAATGCCATGGCATAGGCGCCGCCTATGCTAAACAATGCTTTGCAAAAGGCGCCGCCTATGCCAAGCATAGGCAAAGCAAAAGGCGTCGCCTATGGTCACTTATTGTCTCCAAATCCGATTTTAAATGGGTCAAAACCCGACCCAACCTTCTCCTATAAATATGGGACTTAGTCTTGAACCAAAAACACATTGGAAACCTAGCTTAAGCGCCGCCTATAGTCCCCAAATCCTCTCAAAATTTTTCCTTTTGCTCTCTTACTTCACAAAAACAGCATCCAAAGTCATCAATCAAGTAAGTGTTTCTTTGTTCTTCATTTATATTCCGTAAGTACTACATTACTACGCCTATTATGAATTGCTAAATCTTGAAGTAGTATTGATGATTTGAAAGTGATTGAATTGTTATGATACAACCAAGTGAGTGAATGAATACGTAAGGATGATCGTAACTTATTTCCAACTTGAATTTGATGCACTGTCTTACTTTTGTGGAATTGATATAGTCACAAAAATTGCATAATCTTGTCACTTGAATACTTACATGTTGGAATGACTTGTTCATCGGGATAAGAATTATAGATGCCTACCGACATAGGAGGTTGTGATTATTTCTAGATGCTATACCTTGATTCAATCTCTATGTAGTAGTCTTGATATATCACACATGCAAGTATTGCCAAGATTACAAGAAGTATGACTGCACTAATTTTATTGTTTGAATAGAGCACCTAAAACGTATATCGATGAAGTCTGAGTAATCGACCACTTTCACTTCACTAGTCTGTACCAACAAACTAAGTGTGGGGTGGTGCCACTACTGCTTGTTTATAGATTGTATCCATCGAGATGATGCTAACATGAACATTGTTTTAAGTCTCAGGTACAATGGCACCCAAAGCAAGACAAGGCAAAGATAAGGCTACCACTTCACAAAAAGGAAAGAAAAGAGGCCGAAAAGAGCAAGGAGAACCCTCCTCGCTGCAAATACCTCGACTCACTCTTGGAATTAAGTGGGATACTTATGAGGAACTTCTGAGGATGACGACTCTGATGATGATTCCGACGAAAGGGGTATGACCCAGACATAGAGGATGAGTCCGACTAACCAGGTTCTTCTTATTTATTTTCCATTGAGGACAGTGTGTCCCGTCTAAGTGTGGGGTGCTGGTATTTGCATGCTATACTTCTCTATCCACATTTGCATTTATTTATGTTTGTTTGTTTTTTTAGTAGTTAATTGTTTTTTTCAGTAGTTAAATTTTTTTTTTTAACTTAGCTTCGCATGAAATTATTCTAATAGGCAGCATGAGATTATGACAAGAGTTTGTGCTAAAATCATGACTATTGAGACGTTTAGGCTCTAATTGTGACTCACTATGTGATATTGTTTGGTTTAATTCTTTCATCTGTTGGGTCAAGAGTCTATACTACTCCCAATAAAGTCGACCATGTGCCTTGTGTGTGTGAGATAATAGTATATTCTGTGTTTGTGGCTGATGCTAGAACTTGCCTGGTATGTATGTAAAGCGAAAATAAAGAGTGCAAGTCTAGGAGATGATTTAGGCATTTCTTTGGCAACCTATGATTATTTACCTTCTTTTTACCTACCCATGGACATTATCCTAGTCAACCCCTTTTGAGCCTTTAGCCTATTTTCTTTGACAACCTCATATGAAAGCCTAATCCATTTTTTTTCAAGACCATAATTTGATCCAAATTCCTAAGTGCTTTAAAGTGTAAAGTCATGTGACAAAATAAGAGGAGATTGGGTGAATATGATGCTTTAGAATGTATGGGTGCTTGAATTCATTATGAAAAAGAATTGCTATCATAAGAGGTATGTTATGAAAAGAAAAAGGAAAGGAAAATTAAAAAGTTGGTTATGTTTAAAATTGAAAAACAAAAGAGGAGAAAAAGGGTGGTAGATTAAAAGAAAGTAGAGAGGTTGTTTGAAAGAAAAGTGTTAATGATATAATGTGATGTATTAAAGCGCTTAGGAACATAGTCACTATTTCTGGCCAAAATAGTCCTACCCGTCCCTTAGCCTACATTACAACCAGAAAAAGACCTATTTGATCCTAAGCTTAGCATTCTGACATTTAGTGGAGCATTACACTAAGGGCAAGCCTATGGACATCAGTTACAACATATGAATTCTTTGTGAGAGTGAGAGCAAAGATATTTTTATACCCATGTTTGAAAAATATGCTATACTTGTGAGTGATTATGGGTAATACATTGTGAGACACACATGGTTGATGAGTTTTGGGTGGTCGTGTATGATTCTTTGTGCCTTGACTTTTGAATATGAGTTGATCACCATCACGAGTCTATGTTGGAGGCTGAATTATTTCTACTAATGATCAGAAAACTACTCTTTGTTGATAATTATTATGCTTGTCTTGACGAATATTTTGTGTTGTTGCTGTGAAACCCTAAGTAAATGTTAAGAGGGACATGATATTTTGTTCGAGGACGAACAAAGCTTCAAGTGTGGGGTGTTGATGATAGGCGAATTTACACGCCTATAGTGCTATATTTTACCCATATTTTAGCCATGTTTTGAGGATAAATTATATAATTCATGCACTTTTAGTCCTTTTTCCTGTAAGTGAGCTAACGAACATGATTAGCAAAATTTCAGGTATAAATGATGCAGAATTCAGCATTTTATGGATAACTTGACGCCAAAGAAAGCTTCACGAAAGGAGAAAAGCCAATCTTGGACGCCAAGGACTAAAAATGGCGCATGGAAAATCTGTCCCGGGCTAAAACAATATTTCTGAAGACTTTGGGGACTAGCAGTAATTTAGTAGGATTAGGATAATGATACATTAACCTAGTACAATTGGGTTAAATATTTCATTAGCTTATTAGGATTAGGATAATGAAACATTAACCTAGTACAATTGGGTTAAGTATTTCATTAGCTTAGTAGAATAGGATAGGAGTATTATAAATACCCAATTCTGCTAGAGATTTTAATCATTCTTCCATTACTTTTAACTTCGAATTACAATTCTCATTCTACTTTTAATTCATTCTTCTATTATTGATTCCTCTACTCTTCCAACCATTCTAATAATTCTACTTTTTATTCTTCTTCTATTCATCTATTCAATTCTTAATTTCCGCAACAAGAGAAACGTTACTTTGCAAAGAAGTCATGCCTAACGCCTACCACACCTTACTACACGAGATCTTTATTGTAGTATAATAATAATGTTTATTGTGATTTCCTTCGCACTCATGGGTAACTAAACTTCTCTGTTGGGGTTATGGAAGCCTTATGAGATACTATCTATTGCTATGAGTTTGTGAATTCGTGACACGTGTGTTGCTTATATCATTATTCTCTTCATCTTAATGCAAATTCTTGTGGCTGCAGACGCATAGAATACGCCAATATAGCATTAACTTGTTCGAAAGAAAGGTTATATGTCTGGAAAAGAGATAATGTCAATGTAATAGGGTCCCATCCCCTATTAAAAAGTTAGTGCCGTAACTGGATTAACCTCTTGGAGAATTTGTACCGCTAGATACGCTTTAAGCTCGAAAGAGTTAAAGTGAAATAGTCCTTGTTTAAGTCGAAAGACGCTTGGATTTACCATCGAATACAATTCTCTATAAGCACACGCATGTCTGAATTCCGCACAACTCATAGCCAATAGAGACGTACAACTCATAAGGTGGACATAACCCCAACTTCTCAATTCTCATTGTTTTACATCCTACTAAACATTCTTTCTTTTTGCTTTGCTATTTTCCATTTTTACTTTAATAGTTTGGTTACATTACTTGCACAACAAAACTCCCCCCTTTTTACGAGACTTGCACTAAAAGTCTAGTAATCTTTGCTTACTTGTTGACCAAGCTATTCCCTGTGGGATCGATACCCAACCCAGTTGGGTTCTATATTTGACAAACGACCACTTTACACACCAACGAGAGCTGTAGATTGAGAGTTATCAATAACCCACTTGGCAATGGAATGAAATGACCCTCTTGGCAATGATATGAAATATCCCTCTTGGTAATGGCATGAAATGGCTCTCTTGGCAATGATATGAAATGTCCCTCTTGGTAATGATATGAAATGGCCCTCTTGGCAATGGCATGAAATGGCCCTTTCGATAATGAGATGATATGAGATGGCCCTCTCGACAATGGCATGAAATGGCCCTCTTGGCAAATGAGATGATATGAAATGGTTCTTCCGGTGATTTGATAATAGTTTCACCTGAATTCATTTGTCTATGTTTTTCTTTCTACATGTACCTGTACTCAAGGTAGAAAATTAGTTGACATAATGGCGCTCTTACTGGCGACCACAGTCAAGCTTTATGATGGTTTAATGACAAATACTAAGCATCATAATTTGAATGACTTATTCTGCTATTAATCTTCTCTTTTTGAAGAATTAATTAAATGGCAGATCCACCGAATGCAAGAAAATAGGGTAAAACCCTTGTTTGGGGACTACTCAAATACCGTTTATTTCGATTCAAGGTGAATTTTGAGGATAACTTTCGGCGCTTCCTCCTATTGAGTAATCCTTTGATTGTTGTATTTATTGTGCCAACTTCCTTGGATGCACCGTTCTTAAGCATTATATGCTTTGGTGTGGCTCACAACTCGCTTGGGATTTTGTTTTAAAAAATTTCATCTTTATGTATTGATCCCTGCATCCACAGAAAAACAGTTAGTTTTGAATGAAACTACTCTGTGGTGGCGTCCTTCGATCCTTGATTTACTCCTCGCCATCTTTCGGGTGCTCCATCATGTTGGGACCTCCACTCGGACTCCCCATTCCAATAGATGTCTTGACAATCACTAAATAAAAAGATTTGTGTAGATTTTTTAAAGCAGTACTAGTTTCAAAAAATTCTTGTAAGAGCTTTGAAAAATCTCTGTCAGTCATGTCATGTACAAGCCCGACAAACATCTTTCTCTTGGTTCTGACTATATTTTGACGTTTGATGGAGGAATTCTAGAGATTCATCATCGTTGATGCTTTCTATCAAAATTTTTGTCAAAGCCAAAGATTTAGTCTATCTAGACTTTATCGCAATTAGTGATTTTCAAAAATTTAACCATGACCTCTGATGCTGGGGAATTTGAAATATATTTTAGTGTTTGGTGAAAATTTTGAGGCCTTCCTCAAAATTTTCTACCCCAGTTTAAAGTTGTTTGAGATGATCTTAGCTTGAGGGGATCTGAAGTCTTTGTTAATCTTCGTTCTCTTTGTTTTTAGAAGATGATCTTCTTCTTGTGAATTTTTGAGATTTCATTTCCTGGGGTTATATGACCGAGCTGTTGGGGCACCTACATATCCCATTGAAGCAGGAATTAGGTCAAACGTAGTTCAGGCCTACACTAAGGATATATAGAAAAATCTAATGGGTTGACCGAAGCTGACATAGGCCGCCTACGTATCCCTTTTTGAGAATTCAGGTCATCACGTAGTTCATACATGAAAGGAAAGGATAAATTTTCCTATGGGGTTGACCGAAGCCGACATAGGCCGCCCATGTATCTCTTTCTTGGGAATTCAGGTCAAAAGTAGTTCGTACATAAAAAGAAGGGATAAATTCTCCTAAGGGGTTGACCGAAGCTGACAAAGGCCTCTTACGTATCCCTTTCTTGGGAATTCAGGTCAAACGTAGTTCGTACATAAAAAAAAATTCAGGGTTAAATGGCTCTGAATACTATTATCAATCTTACTAGGATAGAAATAAGCACTTCTACGGATGACATGGCATTTTCATTGCCTTTGTCTTGATAGAATGAAGGATCAATTGTCCAATTTCCTTAGTCATTGCCCTCCAAGTTAACCACCTCAGTTTCCTCTAGATTTGGCTTCTTTGATTCTCAAACTCTTTGACTCTTCTGTTGACTGTTCTGAGGATATTGTCTCTCATTAGTCATTATTTTGATTCTTGACATGACAAGACAATGGCAGGTTTTAAGTTATTATTGTACAACGGGCGATGAGTCATGGGTGGAGTGGAGGTCCAATTCGTCAATGTTTCCTCCAATTAATCTTTCATGATCCCAGTTGTCTTGGAAAATTATTCCCTCATATTTTCCTTATCCCATCCTCGACACCATTGTTTACAAGTTTGAAAAATGATTGGTAGAGTCCAGTTTTACTAATAGTCATTTTTCTTTTCCTGTAACAAAGCTATAGTCAAGAAGGGGATCTCTTATTCGTTTTGATCTAGTGAAGTAGGGCCATTTTGTGCCAACACAGAGTAGTTTCTATTACCTACAAAGTAAAAACTACTCAAAGGCTGACGTGTTAGATTCCGTTAGTAATAAGAAAAGCAAGATGATAAGGTAGGAAGTAACACATAGAGTTGTTTCTCATCTCACGCGAATTGGTCCATGAAGTAATAATGACTCAAGAATTTCAATGAACAGGATTTTGCTCAATGATTTGGATAGGTAGAATTCATCAGGAAGGCTCACCTTTTCTAATTTTAGGCCTTATTACTTCTTTCAAGAAAGTGAAGGACAACAGAGCTTTTGGAGATATGGGCCGAGCCGAAAGTCTGCCTACGTATCTCACAGAGGAGAAATCCTACTTAGTTTAAGACTATAATGGCTTTTCTGATTCTAAAGTCAACTTTCCTAAAGTGGTAGCGATCATTTTGAAAGTTTTAAGAAGGGCTGCGGACTTTTTTGAGAAACTTAGGAGACTTGGAGTAAGTTTGGTCGGTTTTTTTTATAGTGGGGTATATTTCTGCCTAGAGATGCTTTATGGAAAATTGCATCAATTCGCCTTTGATTCGAATCAACATAGCACGTATAAGAACATAAACAGTTATATGACACAAGAATATTTTAATAAACGTGTATCCTAATTGGGTGACCCTTTTGAGCCAAGGGTTGGCCTAACGTATTTGAAGGAAGTATATGTTTTTTAAAACCAATCCATTATCCCCCCAAAACCTTCATAGGTGTACATAAATAGCATAAATGCCTACAAAAGTTGCACAAAAGGGATACAATCTTTAGGAAAAGGGAAAATAACATAAGAAAAAGGACAATGTCCCGCGCAGTGGATAGGAAATACTAATTCCTGAATGCTCTTCTATAGGCCTTCTCCCTCTTAGTTTTGTCTAATTCTTGTCATTGGAGATCCGTTAATGATCAAGCGATTCCCATATAACAGTGCTCTAGATGCAACCGTCCAAATCGATCAATATTTTATTTGGCTTTCTTCAATTCCTTCCTCAATTGGTATATGATTGAGGCATCCTTACACGAAAGTAAGCAAAACAAGCCTTCTCCCGACCTCCAAGTATATTGGATTGGATTAAAAAAATATATATTTCTTCAACACATAAATATGATTCATCTGTAATTGACTCGAGGTCAATAAAGGTAGGGCAAATTTTCTAATGGGCCCAATAACCCCTTGGGTATTGGGTTATCCTAGGCTCATACCTAAAATAGGGCTTTGGTTTCGCTCTATACTAGGTGTGTAGTGTGGGTTTGAACCAGGTTCCCAAGCAGACGACTTGAGTTTGGAAATATGAATAGCTATCAGATGACTCACGTACTAATAAACCATCGTATTTCTAACACTTTATTTGGAGTTGAACAACGCGGGCCGAGACATCCACGAAATCCCAAAATAATTTAATAAATCAATACAGGATTATGCTATGAAATGCAATAATTAAATATCACAAAATCGAAATATGTAAACACGTAAACAGCTAATCAAAAGACGAAATCAAACATTTGGTTAGAACCTAGTTAAATATTCCCCAGCAGAGTCGCCATTTCTGTTTTGTGGAAATTTTGACTTTTGAAGAGTCGCCACTTAATTTTGGAAAAGGAATTAAGAAACCTTTATAAGATACTTTAACCGATATAAAACAGAAAAATCATTTAAGTTTCAAAAATTCTAAGTAAGCGGTTCCTATTAATGTTTTAGGAAGGTTTTAGGCACCTAAAATGTCCGCAAATTTGCGGTTATCTGGACTGTTTGAAAATATTTTTGACTAATTTTGTAAAAGAGAAGTTGATATTTTGAAAAGAAAGTGATTTTAGGAAAAGATTTGTAAAATAAATTTTATCGACTTAGCAGGGGATTTAACCAAGTCTAAGCAAATGTAAAGCAAATGAGCACATAAAAGAAGATAGGGGAGAAAGTAAAAGACATAGGCCATTGGACCTAAATCAACGAAACCTGTCCTAATCTAATTGGGCTTTCGACCCAATTTTCACCTGTCCTAATCTATGTTTTTGAGGCTTTTTGGCCCAAAATTCGCTTCACCTGTATTAAATTTACAACTTTTTCTTTGAGGCCCAAATGAATAAATAAATAAACTAAATGAATAAATAAATAAAGGCAACAATGAAATGAATAAATAAATAAACAAAATGAAACATTCAAGTCTCTTAGCCGCTCAAAGGTGGATTTTAACCCATTCTTCTTCTTTCGACTCCTTACATTCACGCACTATGTAATTGATTTCGGACTTATTTAAAGTCTTGACTCGAGAGGATGGGCCTCATTGGCCACGAAGAAAATGCAAGGCCAAATTTGAGTCCATTTGGACTCCAAGGCAAGTTTATGCGAAGAGAAAATATAAAAGAATTAATACTCATTTCGAATTACCGGCTTAACATGATAGAGGACTTATGATACTGTAAAGGATATACAACCACAAATACAGGAAGAAATATACTTCACAAACTGGGGAAAGCATATGACCATAGAAATTCATGTTCGTAGAAGAGACAAGATGACTATGAAGAAAGCCTCATAATTTCGAGCAAGTGCAATCAACAATCACATTTTAACACTATGAAAATATTAAGCTAAGTGAGGACATTTACTGGACGCTTTAAAGATTTAACAAAGGAAAAGGAAAGTTGATAAACAATAATACAATGAGATTAAAGAATAAATAAGTCATGATAACATCCTATGTTCTGAGAATTATTATTCGTATCTAATTTCAAGCCACTATACAGTAAACTAAAGGAAAGAAAGATGATTGATTATATTAAGCAAATTTTAATCAATTATAAACAAAAAAGGGGAAACAAATAAGAGGGATTGGGAACATGTGTCCTTAGTATTCATCTGAGGCAAAAAAAAACATAACATATTTTAAAAGATCATTCTTTTCTTAGCCATAGGACTGCATATGTAGAAAACTACTTTACCTTTAAGTCATCAATATATTTAATTAGACCAAGTGAGAACGAGCAGGGAAAGTTATCTGATTTGTTGTATGTCTCATGGTTACAGACTTCACGAATATCTTCAGATTATCACATAGAGAGAAAAGAGAAGGGCGAGAGCATTCTTAAACAAACAGATTTTTCTTAAACAAACACTTTGAACCTGGTAACAAAGTCACCCTATCTAAGTTACTGTTACCACCCTAGATCATAGGAATACACCACTTTCCAAAATTTAGAATCGGGAAAGACTAAAGAAATCCAACCAACTGGTCAACGTGTCATAAGAAAGTTTTATGATAAAAAACCTATCTTGCTTTGAGAACATTTAACCATTTTATCAAAGATCAACCCCACCCCCCCAAAAAGGGATTCTCCGTATTCGAATCAAAACTAGACTATAACTTTATTTGGGTAAACTAAAAATAAAAAGAAAGCATGTACTTCAAACCGAACATGATTGGAGCAATCTTCAAGAATCAAACATGAAAAAATAGGTGAAAAAAGAACAAACTCATGATAGTAACAAAATACCATTTAAAAAAAACTACTCTTTCTTATAGCGATTGCTAATTAAATTAATCAGGAGAAAGATAATACGAACTAAAGGACATATCCTAACATAACAGCTACAAAAAACTTTCAATAGATAAAACAGGCGGTTAGAATCTATTAACAATCAACCAACAAGGCACAACCAGCAAGGCAGAACAGGGATTTCATACTTTTTGACACCTTTAAACATGAACCGACAGTAAAAGAAAGAAAGCTAGACACAGAGATCAAACAATAAATTGACTAGAGCACAACCATTACACATTTTTCATGGCACATGGATCCTATGGACTTTGAGGCCTTCTACAACGAACATCCAGCATCAAGGGAGAATTAAACTGTTACTACTCCGAAAAAAGAAATGATACAGAATCACGAGAAGAAAAATACAAAGTCAAGAAATTTACCTTTTTCAGGGCAGCAAAACGAGACTCAGGCTTTCGTCAGGATCGGCCACCACTCAAAAATGATGTCGTCGTTAACTCGAAAAACTGCAACTAGCCGACGATCCTCACAATTTTTTTTTTCATTTAAGAAAAGACTGTGGTTTGCTCAAAAGATATTTTCAATCCTTCAAGGCTTTCCCCTTTAGCTTACCAAGGGGGATTTATATAGAAAAAATTGGAGGCTCAAATTTGAACTCTCGCCGATGTGGGAACATCAATTCGGGGGGTAATTTTGGAATTTCCAAGGTGGGATATTTTTAAATTTTAGCTGAGGATGAGATTTTTCAGCTCATAATTTGTACAAAATTTAGATTTTTTGAGAATTTTGGATGAATCCAACCAATAGCAAATAGGGAAAAAGAATAATCTCCCAAGAACCAATCGAATTCACCCAGATATGTACAGATTTGTACGAATCTAACCGTTTAAAAGGAAAACTCGACCTTATTCCACAAGATTTGTCCGTTTCTTAATACACCAACGCGTGATGTCACGTGACATGTACGAATTGGAGATGGGGAAAAGAAATTTAAGCTGGAATAGGAAGATCGGGGTCGTGTCGGGTCGGAATTGCATCCAAGCTTGGGTTATCACTGATCGCTTGTTTGCTATTTTATTCGTATTTTGTTGCTATTGTTATGTTATTTTGGTGTCGTTGATTTGTTGTGAGATTGTTAAAAAAGAAAGCAAAAAGGGGCGGGCCAAGATTGTACTTTGGGCCGATTGGTTAGGCTGATGTTGTGTTTTATTGAAATTGGGTCAGGTATTGGCTAAATTGGGTTGATGGGGTCTAGTTTGGTATGGGTTAATTTGACAATTGGGTAGATTAGGTAATTTTGGGTGTTATTTAGAAAATAACCCCAATTAGATTTGGGGTTACTCAAGAAAATAATTTCAATTATAATTTAGCCTATTCTATTTAAATTTTGACCCCATTGAAAGTTAATTGGCCAATTGCATGGCAATTGTACTCAATTTAGTTTCAATTATGATCGAATTTAATAGATTGGTTAAATTAAATTGAAGTTCGATACGAATTAATACCTCATTTAATTCCGAGCTTCTTGATTTAATAAAATCAAACACATATTTATTCAAATAAATTACTTTTGAGAATAATTACATTTAAATCAAGATTTTAATCATTTGAATTTATTTTCAAGATAATCCTTGATTAAAATTCATTTTTTGTAAAATAAATATTTAATTAACGAAATTATAAAATTTCGTATAATTGAATACGATAATATATAATCGCTACTTAAAATGACAAATTTGCCTAAAAAAATACTTTAAAAAGATTTTTATTCAGATAAAATAAATGTTGTAATTTTATTCAAAAATCAAAGAAACTAAAAAATAAACTTAGTCGTGGAGGGAAAAAATTAGGTCTCAACAAGTTGAAACGATTTATATTAACTTATTATTAAGCTAATACCGAAATTGATTTATCTAGAACTAGGGATGGTTTGATAGGGTCAACTATAACTTTAATTGAGTCTTTATAATTACAAGACGATATTGGTATTGCGTTCCTCCTGACCTTAGTCGTTCATCGATCACTCTTAGTTGAAACGATTCATATTAACTTATTATTAATCTAATACCTAAATTTATTTAGCTAGAACTAGGGATGGGTTGATAGGGTCAACTACAACTTCAATTGAGTCCTTGCAATTGCATGAATTGTATTGTGTTCCTTCTGACCTGAGTTATCCATCAATCACTCTGATTTGAAATGATTCATATTAACTTATTATTAATCTAATACCTAAATTGATTTTGCTTCAACTAGGTATGCATTGATAGGGTCAACTACAACTTCAATTGAGTCTTTGCAATTGCATGACGATGTTGGTATTGCGTTCCTCCCGATCTGAGTCGTCCATCGATCACTCTGAGTTTAAATGATTCATATTAACTTATTATTAAGATAATACCTAAATTGATTTTGCTTCAACTAGGGATGGGTTGATAGGGTCAACTGCAACTTTAATTGTGTCTTTGCAATTGCATGACGATGTTGGTATTGTGTTCCTCCCGATCTGAGTCGTCCATCGATCACTCTGAGTTGAAATGATTCATATTAACTTATTATTAAGCTAATACCTAAATTTATTTAGCTAGAATTAGGGATAGGTTGATAGGGTCAACTATAACTTCACTTGAGTCTTTGCAATTGCATGACGATGTTGGTATTGCGTTCTTCCTGACCTGAGTCGTCCATCGATCACTCTGAGTTGAAACGATTCGTATTAACTCATTATTTTAAAAATTATAGCTTTTAAAACTTTAAAAAATAATTAAGATCAATTCTGACCAAATTTACAATTTCAAAACTTGTCATTTTTTTCCAAAATACAAATCTACCCTTACAAATCATCCATTTGCGGGAAAAACTTTTCATCATTTCAAATCTCAAGTTCTCGCTTTTCTCTCTCTCTCTCTCTCTCTCTCTCTTAATAATACAGAAAACAACTACTCAACATATTGCTCACCCCTTCAAAACAGATCAATTTTCTTCCTATTTCTGACCGCATAATTGTTATTTTTGACTTTATTCTCGCTTATATCCATCATTTTCTCTGTGTTCACTGTTAACAGAGTTCGAGAAGAGTTCTACATTTGTTCTTTATTCTAAAAAATAGGGCTTTTTAATTAATAATTAAAAAGAAGACTTTTAGTTGTATTATCTTCGAGAATGGGTTAACAATTTTGAGTTTTGATGCTAAAAATGTAGGAAGAACCTGAGAAAACCCTAGTTTTTGTCATACTATTTTGTTGACTGTCGTGGTATTGTTTGATGGTGTTTGTGGTGTTGTTGGTGGTGTTGGTATTGGTGGTTTTGGTGGTGATATTGATGGTCTTAGTGTTGGTATTGGTGGCATTGGTGGTGGTGGTAGTGGTCTTGGTGGTGGTATTGGTGGTCTAGGTGGTGGTATTGGTTGTCTTGATGGCATTGATGGTGGTCTTGGTGGTCCATCTATTGCAACAGGTGGAACATCTATTGGGAGATATTAAATAGGTCTTCAAACAGATTCCCCATCTTTTCAAATTGATGGGTTATCCGTTGGAATATTTTTATGTAATGTGGCGAATAATAATTTATTGAAATTTGTGTTACCTTTTTTTTAAATTATGCGGACATCAAATGTAATGTATTTTTTATTTTTATGTTGTTTGTAGTTAAAAGATGTCTCCCAAAGGAAATGAAACTGAAAGTGAATCAACTTTTGACCACCCAGCCAAAAAAGCTAGAGTACGGATGGACTCAAAGGAACTTCCTGGACAATCTCAGTTACGAAAAAATAAAGAAAATGAGAGTTATGAAAAGGGAGGTGGAGAAGGGTATATAGAGGCTGGTAAGGAACTAAAAGTGAGAAGAAAGAAGAAGATAAACAAGAAAAGGAAGAAGTGGAAAGTAACAAAGAGGATGATGGTCAACATTATGATAATATATCACCAATGGGGCGTGAATTAAGAACGAAATCCCAGCATGATCTTGTCAAAACTATTAGTATTGACAGGTTTCAAGTTGCGATGCCGATAGATGACCCTGCAAAACTAACTAGTGATCTTGTACTTAAATATCAATTAGAAAAACCATTTGATGACTTTAGGAATATTATGAAAAATGAAAATATAGAAGAACTTTTTAAGAAGAGCTGCTTTGGACGTTTTTTTGAGCTTTCTGAGAACCACACTGCTCGTTTCCAAATGAGCATGATATATGGTCTTCTCAAACAGGATCAAGTATGTGGGGTATGATAAAGATTCAATAGAGGGGGGCAAAAATATGGATGAAATCTGGATCTACGACTGTGTCATGTCGGTTTATTTTGGCATGAAAGAGTTTGACATAGTGATACGCTTGAGATGCGATCATTTAGAAGAACCTCTTATCAAGGAATCACCCTGAAAAAGGTACAAGGCAAGAAGGATAGCTAAACCACCGCCATCAAATAAAGGGAAGGCATTGTCCAAGCAATAACCCACCAAAACCAAAAAACGCAAGGAGAAAATAGTTGGGTTGTTCGACATTAAGGGGTGTAGCTACAAAGCAACAGATTTTATAGAAGATCTAAAAGATAAAATCATACCAAAGCAATACAGGGAGCAATTGGGCTTAATTTGGTTTGCCCATTCCATTATATTAGCAAGAGACATCAACAAAGTCATAGAAGTTAATTTATTGGCGCTTGCCGATGATTTTGAGAAATTCAACAATTATCTCTGGGGATATGGCATCTACTACTTGACCGTCAAATATTTACTGACAAAGCTATCCCCAAAGATGATCACATTATATGGCTTTTCTTGGGCTTTCATGGTAAATTTAATCACTGTTTGTTTACTCATTCATTAATTTATATTGAATACTTATTATGACTTTTTTTTGCTTGCTTCATGTTTACATATTTTATACTTGAGCATTTGAAGCCATTCTTACCCTCCAAAAGCAGGTTAAGGATTTTCCGGATGAGGTTTCTCATCCGAGGATCCTTAGGTGGTTGGCTGCAAAGCGCAACAGAAGAATTAAGGAGGATAATCTCTTTAACCCTCTGAATGATGCATTACGTCTTTTTTTAAGTAAAATAATTTGACTCAAAGAAAGATATTGAAATAGATGTGCCATCTGTTGTGACAGATGGGTCGTCTGTTGCAACAGATTACCCATCTACCATAACTAGTGCAACAGATGGGTAATCTGTTATGAAAAACGATCCATATTTCATAATAGATTAACCATTTATTTCTCTGGTTCTCTGAACCCGACTCAACAGATTACCCATCAATTTCAAATTATGCAACATATGGGTAGTCAGATGTAATATATTGTTAATCTGTTGCGATAGACAGATCAGCAGTTGCGACAGATAGATCATTTGTTGCATAAGTTGTCTGTGATAACATGTAATCCAACTAACTGCAAATTATTATTATATGATTTAAATGTATCTGTCTTTTTTATAGGTTGTGCATCCTTGGATCGTGCCTACTGAGCAGGAGTTGGGGATGACTTTTTTTATTACTCTAGGTCTTCTTGATACAATAGCATACCCAATGGTGAAGTTAATAAAGAAGGAATTGGCTGTAGCAACAACCATAAGAAGAGCAGTCAGACAAGGTCAGCCTAATGTTGAAGATCTTCATGACCAACCTACTGCAATAGATCCAGGTACTTCTTCTGGGGGAGTTGTTGATGTCGGTAGAAACCATCCTGATACTGATATTGCTTCCAGTCATGATGATGAGCATGTTGATGCTCAAGAAAAAATAAATACATTTGAAATCACCACTTACATAGATCCCTCTCACCCTTACATCGGTCTCTCCCATCCTTACAGTGGTCCCTCTTACCCCTCTTCACCCTCATGTTATCATTGCAAATGTAAAGTATGCAAGGACAGACAGGATAAACTCCTTGAGAAAGTAGAGGCTATCACTGAAGCTTCTGAGGAATTAAAATCCAAGAGGGGTGTTATACCATCCAAGAAGGTGAGGGAGTCATACACTTCTATAGTGACAGTTAGGGCGAAGAATAGAAAAATTAGTCAAATACTCTCCAGTCTGAAAACAAAAAAATTGCAAATCCTCCCTCTCCAAAGGTTGTTGAAGAAGTTTGGGGCCATTGAAGAAGGTGGACATATATGTGGAACTTGGCGCTGAAGAGAAAAAGGAATTGTAAAGGACAACGAATGCCAAGAAGAAACCTGCACAAGAATACACCATGCATATCTTTGATGCCCAAGACTTCAAGAATATGACAAATATGCATAAGTGGTACATGGATTGGGTAAGTTTACTTTTCCTAACCTATCCATTTAATCTACTCCTTGAAGAAGAAGCTACGCAACAAATGTGTCATTTGTTGCAAAATCTAGGTATTCTGGTGTAATTGGTGGTCGTTCTGTTACAACAGATTACACATTTGTTGCATAATCTGCGTTAGTTGGATAATCTATGAACAGATTTAGAGAACCCTCTACAACAGATGGATCATCTGTTGCATCTTTCCACTATATTTTTCTTCTTTACAATTACAAACCTATTTAAAAATTGTAACTCAAAATTTCTCCTCAACAAACATTCAGGACAACTACTGGATCAACCATGCAATGTAATGAAATAGTCTAAAGCTCACCACACAATGCACTTAAAACGATGATGTTGGCTTCGTTCTTGTCTTAGATGTAGGCAAGAGAATTTTTTAGTGTTACTTAGGTTTGATTAAAAGGTACCAAAGGAATCTATAATTTACCATGAAGTTGGTCCTCTCCATCTTACCAATTTATTCTTTCTTATGCACACTCCTAACTGTGTTGGTACCAACCAAGTCAAAATTCTAAATTTTTATTCATTTAAAAAAAATAATGGGACCAAACCCAAATGAGGGTTTCCTATGTATCTAGTAAAAACAAGAATCAGATCTGCATGGTTCAGGCAAATTTATGTATTTGTATATGACGTATGATTGTAAACATGGTGGTCTTCCTTAAAAATA
This sequence comes from Capsicum pubescens, assembly GCA_030864215.1. Lineage (NCBI taxonomy): Eukaryota > Viridiplantae > Streptophyta > Magnoliopsida > Solanales > Solanaceae > Capsicum > Capsicum pubescens. The sequence continues at coordinate 157,004,541 of CM061548.1, forward strand.
ATGTGAAAAATAATCAGGAAGGAACTACTTGTAGCATCAAAATTATTTTGATCAGATGATTGAGAGTACGGATGCCAAGCATAAGAAGAGTTTTGAAACTACTTCAATACGTTGACAAGATTGGGAAGGTCAGACATTGAAGAAGTTATGATTTTATTTCTCTGTAGTTGGCAGGATTGTTATGACTAAAAGAGAGTTCAACCCTTGCTTTTGAAACTGAGGATCGATACACCATAAATTTAATGGTTTACAACGTTCAAAAGAAGAAGCTAGGTATTTTTGAACCAAAAACGGGAGAGGATTTGGAGGTAGGCCGGCTAGACACTAATGTTATTGAGATTTGGATTTGAGGAGTTATTTATTTGTGCTCTTTGAAGATCTTTGGAGATCGTCTTTGAACTGTTACAGAAAAATTGCCCCAAATTGGATACTGGAGGAATTGTTCTGAAATAGTTAAGAGACTGAACCCTAATACAGATCTGCCTACGTATCTTGTCGCGGTAAGAATCAGGTCAAAACATAGTTCAAACTCTTTTTTATTATGAGTTTGTATATGGTGTGATTTATTTCTAGAATAGAAATTTTTCTAAATGGTTGAGAGTAGGACTGAATAATTGTGAAAAGGCACACTAACCTAAATGCACCAATTCTAAATCTAAGGAATCCAAAGAAGGTTCAGAGTAGTGAAGTACACCCCTCGTGTATTCAGTGTGTGAATTGTGTATGACCAAAGACTCGATGAAATTGTAATTTATGATTAAATAAAGTAAAGAATAATGTATAACAGTTTTTACAATATACAGATACAGTGTATTAAACAAGTAATGAATAAAAGAATTGATAAGTCAGTAAAATTAATTTGTGCAAATAATGTAAAGAATTCATGAACCAATCTACACAATTTGCAATGTGGAACAGATAAAGAATCAAAGAATTAATATATGAAAAAAATGTAAAAATAGCTCCCTCAATTGAAAAATTGAGTCTATCATGGTTAGAACCTGTTGTTAGTCCCCAGCGGAGTCGTCATTCTGTCATGCTCTCTGTTTGTCAAGGTTAAACAAGCATGACTTATGAACTCTAAAAGAATTAAAATTTTATACAGAGTCGTCACCTAATTTTAAGGAAAATAAGGAAACCTTTTATTTATTAACACGTGTGACTTGTGTTTTAGTCTGTGAAAACCAATTGAGATTATAGGTAAGGGTTCAAATTATCCCGAAGGGAAGGGGTTAGGCACCCTTCATGATCCACAAATGTGGTACCCGGCTAGACTAAATTCATCAAAAAGGGAGGAGGTATAAATATTAAAAATAATATTAAGGTGTATACGTATTAATTATATAAATAAACTTATTGTTACAAAATATGTAAAAGTATGTATAAAAATATACAGATTACATGTGAAAAGAAAAAGTATTTTGTTGCACATAAAAAGAAAAGTATTTTACAAATATTACCTACTTGATCGAAATTGTGGAGAGAGAAAAAAAATTTATTTAAAGAGAAAATACTATACAATGTTTATGACGTAATTGTGTGAATTAATTAATTATTTTAATTTGTTAGATATTAACGACCTAAGTTTTGCCTAGACGCATGTTATGTAAGTAAAGAATATTTTCACCCGACACCCCAAAAAGTAAAGTTTCACTATGTTTGATATGTACAATTACAAAGGAAAAATACAAATATAAATTCTCTTTTTTGAAAGTCATTTTCGACATGCATTCCCGAGAACTTGTACAAACACGTTAGTAACAAAGCAATATAAACTAGGAACTATGTGTGTGTATATGTATACAAATATTCATAAAAAATAGATTTTTGAAAAAGCATGGGCTCGGTTTACGATTTTTAAAAAAAATTATAAAGATTTCGTCATCGCCCATATTTATTTATTTATTATTATGTATTTGTATATGTAATGTTTGACTTTTATTTGGGGGAGGGGGCTCAAAAAGCGACGGAAAATTCCTTCATCGGCCAAGTGTCGTCCCTTGATATAAAATAATAAATTTGAGAAAGTAAAGTCCATCTTTTGTAATGGCGTAGCCTTAAAAATCTGACGGAGAGATATTGTCATCAGCCAAAGTAGTGTAATATTTATTCGTTATCATTCTAAAAAGTATGAAGGAGCAAAAGATTCAAAAATCAGTCCAGAAAGAGCAAGACAGTAGCAAATCAATCGAAATATAGCACCATGAACCAAGTGGACGGAGTAAGATTTTCCATCAAACACCATCATGCAATTAACAATAATATGGCAGCCCAAGCAGTATCAAAACAGTCACCTAAACTAAAGTCAAAAATTTTATCGGAGAAGATAAAGATCTCATTGCTAAACTTAAACCCATAAAAATATCAAATTATTATAAAAGAAATCGGGAAGGTGGATTTCACGGCGAGGATGACGGAAACACTTAAGAAATGAGTTTTTCGGCCAGATTTGGCCCGTTTTCTGGCAGGCAATGGCTATGACGTTGTTTGTTGTTCTTCCGGCAGCAGGAAGAGGGAAAGGGGAAAGAGGTAGAGGCGTGGCACAGTGGTGGTGGCTCGCGGGTTCTCGTCGATCATCACTTCCGACGAGGCGGCCATGAAGAGGAAAGAAGAGGAGAGGAGTAGTTGGTGGCTAGTGGTATTGGCTCCGTGACTAGCAGTGGTTTTCACCAGCCAAAATACAACAGCGGCATGTGGTGATGGTGGAGGTGTCGTCGGACTCCAGCGAGGTAGTGATCGACGATAGTGGAGGAAAGAGAGAGAGGAGGGATTCGATATTTGTGTGTGTTAGTGAATTTTTGTTAAGGTGTGTGTGTACGTATATTTGAGGAGAAAAGAATTATGTTTTGTGTGTATTTTTTTTATTTTTGAGAAAAGAAAGAATAAAATATGTGTGGTGGGGGGGGGGGGGTTGTGTGTTTGTGTTGGAAAAAAGAAAGATGATCAAAATTTTATTTATTTATTTTGTGTGTATATGTGTATTTTTGGGAGAGAAAATATTAAGAGAGGAGAATTATTGTATTTATTTTTCTGTATCTAAAATATTCATCCTTCCACCCCTATTTATACTAAAATTGGGCATTCTTTATTATCCAAAGGATAAAAGGGTGTGCCTCCTTTTTAGTACAGGACACCCTTTGGTCCTTAAGGTATTGACCAAAGGATTTTCATCTTTTTGACCAACGGATTAAGTCATTGTCCAAAGGATATTGTCATTAAGTTGTTATTGCCAGATGTGACAAGACATTATGTGTAGTCATTGTCGGATGTGATAAGACATTATTGTGTTGTCATTGTTAGATTTGACAAGACATCAAATTATTATTATACTATGTATTGAAATAATTGATCTGACTCAGCTTTTGCGGACTATAAAAATGTACAAAATATAGAAATCGATATGTAAAAAAAAATGTAAAGAAAATTAAAAATGTAATTAACTTGAAAAAATGTAATTGATTTGAAAATATTGTAAAAATTGCGACATCATGTCGTGCACGTGTGCAGATGATTGTGAAAAAAAATTAAAGACGATAATGAATTGATAAAAATCCCAATGTACAGAGAATTACTAATAAATTATGAAAAGCAAAATATGATAATAAATTTATAAAATTCTAAAGTAAAGATGATTATCAATAATTTGTCAATAATTATAAAAAAAATATGTGAAAAATGTGTTCCACGTCCTTTAATGATCAGAAAGTCTGAAGACGTTAAGTTTAAATACGGAGAGCAAAAATTGGGTGTCAACAGTTGCCCCTTTTCGTTTGAGGATGATGTAGAAGTATTCAAACAAAAATGTTGACGTGTAGTCAATTTTGCTCGACAAAAAATAATTTTTGATGACAATTCGATCGAACTCTACTTTCGAGTTGTCTACATACATCAAGTTGTATGAGGATCAGGTCGGATATAGTTCAAAAGAATAGGCAGATTGCCTCTTGCGTTGTTATTAGGGGCGAGTGATCATGTGGAATGATTATTAAGAAGAGGATTATTTGGGAATGGAAATGCTCACATATTCCCGATGCTTCTTTTGGAAATCACCCAGTATCAGACTGTGAGATGCTGTGGATATAAGATTGTGTACCTGCTGGGGAGAAAGAATAATTATGTGATTGTGATGATCGAACTCTATAGAGAGCTTCCTACATATCTCCGAGTGTCACGAGAATCAGGTTAATGTAGTTCGAATGAGAAAATGGGGAGATTTTTTAGGCGGTCCTCAAAATTTGCCCCAGTGTAAAAAAAGATGTCTTGTTGTTTTGGAATTGTATTTTTGATTGAAAAGATGCATGCTGTCTCCAATTGTTTATGAGTACTTGAGGATGAATGACGTCTCTGATTGTTTACAGGGACTTGGGGATGAATGTCGCCTCCGATTGTCGATGGAGACTAATGTGATTAATGAAAGATGTCTTCGATTGTCTGCGATGACTATGTGATGAATGGAAGATGTCTTCGATTGTCTATGAAGTATGTTGTTGATAAATGAAAGATGTCTCCGATTGTCTACAAAGACTGATGTTGATTATGAAAGATGTCTTCGATTGTCTAAGAAGACTTAAAGCATGACATCTCTAATTGTCTATGGATACTAATGTTGAATGATGATATCTTCGATTGTATACAAAGACTTGATGATATCTCCAATTATTTATGGAGATGGATGTTGATTGTCGTCTCTGATTATCTACGGCGACTGTGATGAATGATCGATTGTCTACGAAGACTTGAAGCATGACATCTCTAATTATCTATGGAGACATATGTTGATTGTCGTCTTCGATTGTCTATGAAGACTGTGATGAATAATGATGTCTTCGATTGTCTACGAAGACTTGATGTATGACGTCTCTAATTGACTATAAAGATAGATGTTGATTGTCGTCTTCGATTGCCTATGGACACTGAGATAAATGATAATGTCTTCAATTGTCTATGAATACTTGACGCCTGACGTCTCCAATTGTCTATGGAGATGGATGTTGATTGTCGTCTCTAATTGTCTACTGAGACTGATATTGAATAATGTCTTCGATTGTATACGGAGACTCAATGCATGACACCTCCAATTATCTATGGAGGCTGATGTTGAATGTCATCTCCAATTGTCTACGAAGACTGTGATGAATGATGATGTCTTCGATTATCTACGAAGACTTGATGACTTCTCCAATTGTCTATGGAGATTGAATATCGATTGTTGTCTCTAATTGTCTATGGAGACTGATGTTGAATGATGATGTCTTCGATTGTTTATGAAGACGGAGGTCATTAATAGGTGAGGTAATTGAATTCTAATGGCCTCTCGATTGGTGGAACACTGAATGTTAATAACCTCTCGACTGGCGGGGCTATGAAAATAAAAGAGCTCTTAAATTATGGAGCGGTTGAAATGTAGTAGCCTCTCGACTGGTAGAGCAACTGAAAGGTAATAGCCTCTCGACTGGCGGGGCTATGAAAATGTAAATAGCCTCTTGACTGGAGAGGTTGTTTGAAAGGTAATAGCCTCTCGACTAGCGGGTCTAAGAAATGTAAGAGCTCTCGATAGGTAGAGAACATGAAAGGTGATAGTCTCTCGATTGGCGGGGCTATGGAAATATAAAAGCCTCTCAACTGGCGGGGATGTTGAAGGGTGATAGCCACTCGTCTGGCGGGGCTATGGAAATGTAAAAGCCTCTCGACTGGCGGGACTTTAAAAAGTAATAGCCTCTCGACTGGCGAGGCTATGAAAATGTAAAAGCCTCTCGAATGGTGGGGCTATTAAAAGGTGATAGACACTCGACTGACGGGGTTATGGAAATGTAAAATCCTCTCTACTGGCGGGGCTATTGAAAGGTGATAGCCACTCGAGTGGCGGGGCTATGGAAATGTAAAAACCTCTCAACTGGCGGGGTTTTGAATGGTAATAGCCTCTCGACTGGTGAGGCTATGAAAATGCAAAAGCCTCTCGATTGGAGACCTTTGAAAAGTAATAACCTCTCGACTGGCGGGGCTATAAAAATGTAAAAACCTCTCGACTGGCGAGGCTTTGAAAGGTAATAGCCTCTCGACTGGCGGGGATATGAAAAATGTAAAAGTCTCTCGACTGGAAAGGTTTTGAAAGGTAATAGCCTCTCGAATGGTGGGGATATGAAAAGGTAGCAGCCTCTTGACTGGCAGGGCTACTTGAAAGGTGATATCCACTCGACTGGCGGGGCTATGAAAAGGTAGCAGCCTCTCGACTGGCGAGGCTACTTTAAAGGTGATAGCCTCTCGACAGACGGGGCTATAAAAAGGTAGCAGCCTCTTAACTGGTGGGGCTACTTGAAAGGTAATAGCCTCTCGACTGGTGGAGCTATGAAAAGGTAGCAGCCTCTAGACTGACGAGGCTACTTGAAAGGTGATAGCCACTTGACTGGCGGGACTATGAAAAAGTAGCAGCCTCTCGATTGGCGAGGCTACTTGAAAGGTGATAGCCTCTCGACAAGTGGGGATATGAAAAGGTAGCAGCCTCTCGATTGGTGGTGCTACTTGAAAGGTGATAGCCTCTCAAATGGAGGGGCTATGAAAATGTAAAAACTATGAGAAAACCTGATAGAAAAGCACAATATTTGTGTTTCAATGTGAGAACTCAAAAAGAAGAATCAATTGCCTGTATTTGGAGGTGAGCGTATTGCATGTAAAGTGTAATGCATATATGTGAAGGCATGTGTTTGAAAGGAAAGAAAATTATTTTGTATTTTCGTTGTAAAAATGTGTTGAAAGATGAAAAATATGGAAGATTGCTTTGTGTTTTATTTGTAAGAAACACTGAAAGGTAAAAATGCAGAACATTGTTTGTGTTTTCTTTGTAAGAAACATTGAACAGTGAAAATGTATACGATTGTTTTGTATTTTCTTTGTAAGAAATATTGAACAATGAAAAGATATAATTGTGTCTTGACTACAGTTGGCACCAATAATTAGTAGTGTGTATAAGAATCCCCCTATCTCTTTTCCAGCAAACCGAGATTGACTTCAGGGTAACTCCTATAGCTTCAAGTAGTACCTCAGACATACCTAAGTATCGACAAGATTTGTTCATCTTACTTCAAATAAAGATTTTAAATTGTGACCGTTCTCATGTTTCAAGTGCCCTCTCCAGAAAGAATGTCTCTTTTTCACACCTATTTGAGTATTATCTTTCTTTTGAATTTGGAGACGTCTAAAGATATACGCTTACACTCAGAAAGAAATCAATGAATGCAATTCTGATACCATAGGCTTTACCTTCATGTAGGTATCCACTAATATGAGAACACTTAGAGTAGGATCTTTTTGGATTTGTTATCGGCTTATAATGTAGGCTTGGGTACGGGTAGGATGACATTTGGGATGAAAGTGACTAATTCCTCGATGAGCATGGCACTGTATCTGTGCTTTTGACATTTCTTTTGACACCTGATCTTATTTTTTGTGCTTCTTTTCCCCTTGTTTTGTATTTGCTTCGACTTCTCTTGAATTTTGTGTTGGAGTTTTTCCCCTTTCTTTTCAATAAATGTATTTTTTTCTTCTTTTTATTTGATGATGATTCTTTATCTTTACCAGAGTTGTCTTTTTTTTCTTTGTGCGGGGTTTTTGCTTTTTTTTTTTGAAGTCAGCTTTTGTTTTTGTTCTTCTGGGGTTATACGTCATTTGGCTTTGACAGCTTTGATCTTGAATCATTGTCTGCAATTTACACTATTTAGTATGCTCAATGAGCTGAGTGTTACGTAGGTTTGATTAAAAGGTACCAAAGAACTTTATGGTCTACCATGAAATCGGTCCTCTCTATCATACAAATTTATTCTTTCTCATGGACACTCCTAACTGTGTTGGTACCAACCACGTCAAAATTCTAAATTTTTATTTATCTGGAAAAATAATGGGACCGAACCCAAATGAGAGTTGCCTACATACCTTGTAAAAACAAGAATCAGGTTTGCGTAGTTCAAGCAAATTTATGAATTTGTATATGACATGTATGATTGTAAACATGGTGTTCATCCTTAAAAATGATGTGAAAAATTATCAGGAAGGAACTACTTGTAGCATCAAAATTATTTTGATTAGATGATCGAAAGTACGGATGCCAAGCGTGAGGAGAGTTTTGAAACTACTTCAATATATTGACAAGATTGGAAAGGTCAGACATTGAAGAAGTTATGATCTTATTTCGCCGTAGTTGGTAGGATTGTTATGACTAAAAGAGAGTTCAACCCTTGCTTTTGAAATTGAGGATCGATACGCCATAAATTTAATGGTTTATGACGTTTGAAAGAAGAAGCTAGGTGTTTTCGAACCAAAAGTGGGTGAAGATTTGGAGGTAGGACGACTAGGCACTAATGTTATTGAGATTTGAATTTGAGGAGTTATTTATTTGCGCTCTTTGAAGATCTTTGGAGAGCGTTTTTGAACTATTACAGAAAAATTGCCCTAGTTTAAATACCGAAGGAATTGTTCTGAAATAGTGAAGAGACTAAACCCTAATACAGGGCTGCCTACGTATCTTGTCGTGATAAGAATCAGGTCAAAATGTAGTTCAAACTCTTTTTTATTATGAGTTTGTATATGGCCTAATTTATTTCTAGAATAGAAATTTTCCTAAATGGTTGAGAGTAGGACTGAATAATTGTGAAAAGGCACACAAACCTAAATGCACCAATTCTTAAACTAAGGAATCCAAAGAAGGTTCGGAGGAGTGCAGTACACCCCTCGCGTGTTCAGTGTGTGAATTGTGTATGATTAAAGACTCGATGAAATTGTGATTTATGATTAAATAAAGTAAAGAATAATGTATAACCGTCTTTACAATATACAGATACAGTGTATTAAACAAGTAGTAAATAAAAAAATTGATAAGGCAATAAAATTAATTTGTGCAAATAATGTTAAAAACTCATGAACCAATCTACACAATTTGCAATATGTAACAGATGAAGAATCAAAGAATTAATATATGCAAGAAATGTAAAAACACCTCCCTCAATTGAAAAATTGACTCTATCGTAGTTAGAACCTGTTGTTAGTCCCCAGCGGAGTCGTCGTTCTGTCATGCCCTGCTTTTACTAAGGTTAAACAAGCACAACTTATGATCTCTAAAAGAATTGAAATTTTATACAGAGTCGCCACCTAATTTTAAGGAAAATAAGGAAACCTTTTGTTTATTAACACGTGTGACTTATGTTTTAGTCTGCGAAAACCAATTGAGATTCTAGGTAAGGGTTCAAGTTGTCCCGAAGGGAAGGGGTTAGGCACCCTTCAGGATCCACAAATGTGGTACCCGGCTAGACTAAATTCATCAAAGAGGGAGGAAGTATAAATGTTAAAAATAATATTTAATGTGTATATGTATTAATTATATAAATAAACTTATTGTTAAGAATATGTAATAGTATGTATAAAAATGTACAGATTACATGTGAAAAGAAAAAGTGTTTTGTGGCGTATAAAAAGAAAAGTATTTTACAAATATTACCTACTTGACCGAAATTGCGGAGAGAAATATAAAAAAATTATTTAAAGAGAAAATACTATACAATGTTTATGACGTAATTGTGTGAATTAATTAATTATTTTAATTTTTTAGATATTAACGACCTAAGTTTTGCCTAGACACATGTTATGTAAGTAAAGAATATTCTAACCCGACACCCAAAAAAGTAAAGTTTTCACTATGTTTTATATGTACAATTACAAAAAAAAAATATAAATATAAATTCTCTTTTTTGAATGTCATTTTCGACAAGCATTCCCGAGAACCTGTACAAACACGTTAGTAACAAAGAAATATAAACTTGGAACTATGTGTGCGTATATGTATACAAATATTCATAAAAAATAAATTTTTGTAAAAGCATGGACTCGGTTTAAGTTTTTTTTAAAAAAAATATAAAGACTTCGTCATCGCCCATATTTATTTATTTTTGTTACGTATTTGTATACGTAATGTTCGTCTTTTATTTGGGAAGGCCTCAAAAATCGACGGAGGATTTCTTCATCGGCCAAGTGTCATCTCTTGATATAAAATAATAAATAAAGTCCGTCTTTTGTAATGGGGTGGCCTTGAAAATCCGACGGAGAGATATTGTCATCGGTCAAAGTAGTGTAGTATTTATTCGTTATCATTGTAAAAAGTGTGAAGGAGCAAAAATTTCAAAAATCAGTCCAGAAAGTGCAAGACACTAGCAAATCAATCGAAATATAGCACCATGAACCAAGTGGACGGAGTAAGATTTTCTACCAAACACCAACATGCAATTAACAATAAAATGGCAGCCCAAGCAGTATCAAAACAATAACCAAAATAAAAGTCAAAAATTTTATCGGAGAAGATAAAGATTACGTTGCTAAACTTAAACCTATCAAATTATCGAATAATTATAAAAGAAATCGGGAAGGAGACTTTCACGGAGAGGATGCCGTCAACACTTAAGACATGAGTTTTTCGGCCAGATTTTGCCCGTTTTTCGGCGGGCAGTGGCTGTGATGTTGTTTGTCGGTCGTTCGGTAGTCAAATCCGGTGATGGAAACGGGGAGGGAAAGGGGGAAAAGGTAGAGGGGTGGCGCAGTGGTGGTGGCTCACGGGTGCTCGCCGGTCAACACTTTCGGTGAGGCAGCCATGAGAGAAAAATAAGAGGAAAGAGGAGGAGAGAAGTAGTTGGTGGCTGGTGGTGTTGGTGTCGTGACAAACAGCGGGTTTCGTGGGCCAAAATGGAGCAGTTGCGTGTGGTGATGGTTGAGGTGTCGCCAGACTCCGGCGAGGCAACAATCGACGGTAGTGAAGGGAAGAAAGAGGGGACGGATCCGATATTTATGCGTGTTTGTGAATTTTTGTTAAGGGGTGTGTGTGTACGTATATTTGAGGAGAAAAGAATTATGTTTTGTGTGTATTTTTGTGTTTTTTAGAAAAGAAAAATTAAAATCTAGTGTGTGTGTGTGTGTGTGTGTTGGAAAAAGGAAAGATGAGAAAAAAATATTTATTTTATGTGTGTATGTGTATTTTTGGGAGAGAAAATAGAAAGAGAGGAGAATTTTTGTATTTATTTTTTTGTATCTAAAATATTCTCCCTTCCACCCCTATTTATACTAAAATTGGGCATTCCTTATTATCCAAAGGATAAAAAGGGTGTGCCCTTTTTTTATTATAGGACACCCTTTGGTCCCTAAGGTATTGACCAAACGATTTTCATCCTTTTGATCAACGGATCAAGTCATTGTTCAAAAGATAGTGTCATTGAGTTGTCATTGTCAAATGTGATAAAACATTATGTGTATTCATTGTCGGATGTGACAAGACATTATTATGTAGTCATTATCGGATGTAACAAGACATCGAATTATTATTATACTGTGCATTGAAATAACTGACCTGACTCAGCTTTTGTGGACTATAAAAATGTATAAAATATAAAAATTGATATGTAAAAAAAAATGTAAAGGAAATTGAAAATGTAATTAACTTTAAAAAATGTAATCAATTTGAAAATATTGTAAAAATTGTGACGTCATGTCGTGCACATGTGCAGATGATTGTGAAAAAAATATTAAAGACGATAATGAATTGATAAAAATTTCAATGTATAGAGAATTATTAATAAATAATGAAAAGCAAAATATGACAATAAATTAATAAAATCCTAAAATAAGGATGATTATCAATAATTTTAAAAAATATGTATTAAATGTGTTCTGCATCCTTTAATGATCAGGAAGTCTGAAGATGTTAATTTTAAACACGGAGAGAAAAAATTGGGTGTCAATAGTTTGTTGTTTCAAAAACGGTAAGAGGAGCATCATTAGCTCCAACAGCAGCACCACTACCACTACCATCATCAACAATTCTTGTGATGGTTGTTGCTCCAAACAATTTCTTTTTTATTCTATCATTGACCTTAGGGTCCGATGAAGTTTGGACAGACCGTAAAGTAAGAATAAATGGCAACTTCAACTCTCGATTGATCGGAACAAGCCACGGATAGACAATTTAAAATAAATCAGTACATATATTAGAATTATGATGAAATCATTTAAAAAAATTATTAATTAAAATATAAAACTTAATTAGAATTAGACTTACTGCTTCCTTCGGGGGTTTTAAGATATAATTTTTTTTTGTATTTTTATCAGTTTTGGCTGACAACCATCGTAGGATTCTTAGACAGGAAACTTCTTCCTGGTAGTTTTCTTGTTGTCTCAAATAAGGAATAGCTTCAAATGCCCGAGCCTATAAAATAACGCCAATAAATGAAAAGCATTATTGAATAAAAAAATGATGTCATGTCATAATAAAAGAAATATTTACCATGAAAGATCATGGAAAGCTATATATGTTGATTGTCTTTGGCGTTAACGGAATCAACAAATATTTGATGGTCATTTTGAAGCTTTCATAACTCCAAGGATAGTTGTTAAATGCCTCAAGATCCTCGAAGAGCTTTATTAAATCAAGTGGTATAGTGTTGTTAACGTCTCTCGCCCAAAGAATATTATGTACAAACCAAACCGAGCATAATGATTGCTTGTGCTTCTTTGAAAGTCTTTTACCTTTCAACGCTTCTAGCAAATTTATGATTTTAAAGCTTGGATCAACAAGGGACACCAGGTCATCACGATCACTCGACTTGCCTTTGTCTTTTATGGGTGTGTGGGGTGTTTTTTTGGGTTAGAATAGGTATAACTTGAGAAGGGGAAGGAGGATAACATTTTAATCCAATAACTATGACAATCTCTTTCCAACCAAAACAAACAGGCATGCCTTAATAATTTATTTGTACCTCATCCATCTTATATTTATTTTCTTACATAAACCTACACTTGAGAAGATCATATACCATTTTTATTTAAAAACGAGCATTGTTGTCCTCCAACAAATCAAGATATTGCCCAAAGTAGCTATCCATGAAATAAGCTTTCAAATTTGTTCTCGAAGTATTTTTGTAAAGGCGTCAAAAGATTTTTCCATGGCTGACTTAACCACGAAATCACCCGTTCAATCTGTGGCACCATCACACTGCATTCTCATAGGATAACTATCAATGCTGAAGGTTTCGACCAACTCTTCGGTGGAATGGCTATTAGCATTTGGATCATCTATTTTGAAACATTCCTCCTCCCCATGGTCATTATCTTCTGCTCCTGATTGAGATAACACTTGTAAAACAAGCTCATAGAGTGGTGGATGTAGCCTAGTTGCTTGACTTGTTCCTTGACTTGATTCGGTTTCTTTTCTTTTGGGAGTTATATAATCTAAAAATAACAAGAACATAAAATATATTATAATGATTAATGCATCGTTAAAAAGGGATAACCGTATATCTGACATGTACAACAGTAAAATAACAGTTACAACAGATCACAAATCTGTTGCACCAAGTAGGTTATCTATTGCAACATATAACTAACCTGTTACATTGGATGAGTAATTCGTAGCAATAATAACAATAGATTACTCATCTGTTGAAACAGGTGACTGATCTGTTACACCAGGTATGTTATCTGTTGCAATACATAACCAACTTGTTGCAACGAATGAGTAATCCGTTGGAAATAAAAAAAAAATCACTCATCTGTTGAAACAGATCACTCATCTGTTGCACCAATTAGGTTATCTATTGCAACATATAACTAACTTGTTGTAATGGATGAGCAATCTGTTGGAAATAATAAAAATAGATCACTCATCTGTTGCACCATGTAGGTCATCTGTTGCAACATATAACCAACCTGTTGCAACGGATTAGTAATTCGTTGGAAATAATAAAAATAGATCACTTATCTATTGAAACAGATAATACATCTGTTGAAACAAATAACACATCTGTTGCCAAATGAGTTATCTGTTGGAACTATTATCAACTGTAAATATTGTTTAGATTTCTTCCAAACAGAAAAGTCGCCTGTCGTAACAGATGAATGATTTGTTAGATTATTCATTTGTTGCATCAGATAGTTCATTTACTGTAGAAAAAAATAGTACCAGGATTTTGTTCAATAGAACAACAACACTATTGTCGTTTAATATCAAATACACCATTTTTACCAAGAAAAATAATAAATCAATCCAGCAACACCAACAGAACACACACACTAAGAACATCAACGGTGACAAAAAATTACCAACATTGTTGTTTTGCATTTGTACAAACACAAACAACAAAAATTAAACCTCAAAAAACTCAACAGAGACCAATAAATCGAATCAACAGTTCGACAATAAGAACTATAATAACAACAAAAAATTATATTTCGCACATGAAAGAGTAGAGAAGAAATGCCACAAATGAGGGTTTTTTCGGTCCACATTTCAAATTTAAGCAAGAAATATTTAAATTGTTAACCAATACTAGAAGAGAAGTTGGTTCAAGTTCCTATTTTTCTTCATAACTAAAAAGACATAATTTTTTACCTGTGAAAAAAGAAATAGGACGACGAAGAACTCGAAGTTGTTGTCGCCGGAGAACACTATTGTCACATCGATTGACGGTTGAAAGTCGAAGAGGAACTCACCCAACTATTTATCACCGTAGGTTGAAGTCGTCGGGGATTGAAAGGAGATTTTGCAAAACTGTTGGTTGGGAGAGAGTTGAGAGAAACTGTCGAGATAGAGAGATGAGAGAGGTGGTACATTTGGAGAGGAGAAGGGTGTGGGTTGATTTATATTTTTGAAAAGATTAGAAAGTTTTAAAAATATTAATCAAGTCCACAATTAACTTAATCAAGTTTCCTAATTATGTTTGGTGCTAAGTAGTCCATATTCGTAACAGGTTTTAACTAAACCTGGTTTGGTTTTGGGCAAAGCAATTAGCTGGTATTTATTTTTATAATGAATATTATTGATTGGAATAATTTTCATTTTTATCTTCTTGACTTAAGATGTTTTATTAATTCATGTTCATCTGCATATATTCTATATTTTCTATTTTTATTTCTGATATTTGTTTATTTTTTGGGTTTTTAGGTAATTTACAATCTCTAGCTAAATGTCCTATTTTTCCGCAATTATAACAGGTACATTCCTTTATAGATTTCTTTTTCCTATATGGTCTTTTATGTTTATAATTTTTAATGTCATCAATCCTTCATTTAAGACTTAAATGACACCTTTCCTTCAATTTTTTCTGTTACTTCCTTATTCCTTTTTATTTGTTCCTTCTAGGGTGTTGTTTATATATTTTTTAAATATTCTTTTAATCTTTTAAAAATAGTTTGATCAATATCTCTTTATTATATCTTTGTTCAAATTATAAAGATCATAATTAAGAATTTTTTTAATATATTTAATTATTAATTTAAAAGAAGGAACAAAATTAGTTAAGAATATATTGATAAAATGATTTTTAATTGTCTAGAAGTGAGGATTTTATTAAGGGGTGCTACTAAAAGGAGCAAATAAAAGGAAGAAGTATTATTTAATTATTGCACTTACATGGATTTTTAATTTATTTTCTTTTCTAATCTTTAATTGATTTCCACAAGTACCGACGCGTTGTTATACTAGTTAAACAAAATGCAAAGCATTCGTTATTGTAATAATACTGAGATTTCTACCCAAATAGAAGTTCTCCCCAACTTCTTTTATTTTAATCATTGGGTTTGTCGTTTAGTATATAATACTTTTTTATATGGAGATTTCTACGCAAATTGAAGTTCTCCCTGACTTCTCCATGAACTTCCTCCGTTTAAAAAAGAATGACTTACTTTTCTTTTTAATTCGTTTTAAAAAGAATAATTTCTTTTCTTTTTTGGCAATACTTTAATTTCAACTTTTCACATGGCATGTTAGGACCACAAGATTAAGGGCATTTTGGTATATTTGACACAACTTTAATTTAAGGCTACAAGATTCAAAAGTCTTTTATTTTCTTAAACTTTGTGTCAAGTCAAAGTAGGTCATTCTTTTTTAAACAGAAAGAGTACTAATTTCCATATAATGCTTTTTTATATGGAGACTTTTTTATTCATCTTTCTTTTTATCTAACTACACCATATGAAGGATGGAATAAAAAAGTCTCACGGAATATATTTACTTATCTCATCCAATGTACCAAACGACCCCGATCTCAACAAAGAATTTATCATGAAACAAATCTAAGCAATTGAACAATAACGCACTATATTATATATCTATAATCTATAGCTATAATCTATCTATATCTATATCTATATCTATAATCTATAATCTATATCTATATCTATAATCTATATATCTATATAATATATTAAAAGTGTAAAGACCCTTAGAAAAGTGATTTGAACTTTTTACCCTTCATTAAAAAACTCTTCTTTAGATAAAACTATCTTTTCACTATTTTTTAATTTACTATTTAATTATTTTTTATTATATTAACTAGACTTCCTAAAATATATGAGACTCCTAAAATATATAGTAGGAGAATTAATTAATATTTTCCCTTTTACTAGAGTTCCTAAAATATATGGACTTCTAAAATATATGGTAGGAGAATTAATTAATATTTTTCTTTCTACTGTTCAATTAGAAAAATACTCCTAAAATAGGACTATATTAAGGAAATACTTCTATAAATATTGAGATGTATGTTAAACTAGAGAACAAACCAGTTTGCTTATTAGGAGAATATGATTGATGCTCATCTAACTTGATTCGATTGCAAGTCTAGATTGGTGGATGTTTGATTTTCTAACCTTCAACTTATTCACTGTTTTTGTCAGCATAATAGAATTCAACATGTGTGTGTATATATATATCTTCTTTGTTTTCATTCAAAATCATTCTTTAGGGTCAAAATTTTCGCCCAGACAAGAATTAGTTGGATCAAAATCGAAGTTTTGTGATCACTATTATATATTTTTTATATAGTTTACAGGTCGTAGATGAAAGTCGGTTGACTTTGAAAAATTTCTTGTGTAAAGGTTAGGTTTAATTGTATTGTTTTGATATCTTTATTATCTTATTATTTTATTTTAATTTACAGATGCTAGATGAATGTGGGTCGGCTTTGAATTTTTTTTTAGGTAAAGGTTAGGTTTAATTGTATTATCGTAATATCTCTATTAGTTTGTTATTTTATGGTAGTTTACAGTTCGTAGATGAATCTCGATCGGCTTTGAGAAATTTGTGTGTAAAATTTAAGTTTAATTGTATTGTTTTGATATCACTGTTATCGTATTATTTTGTTGCAATTTACAAGTAATAGATAAATGTTGGTCGGCTTTGAGGATTTTTTTTATGTAAAGGTTAGGTTTAGTTGTATTATTTTGTTATTGTTTACATGTGGTAGATGAGTGTCGGACGACTTTGAGAAAAAATTTGTGTGTAAAGATTAGATTTAATTGTATTATTTTGATATCTCTATCATTGTATTATTTTGTTACAATTTACAGATGGTAGATGAATGTTGATCGGCTTTTAAAAATATTTTTAGTAAAGATTAGGTTTAATAAATAAATTCTCCATCTCTACATACTCAAAAGATGTTAAATTTAATTATTATATTTATCTTTATTGTTTAAACAAATATCCTATTCAATGTAATGTTTTAACTCATTAAAGTAAGGTACACGCGCAAGGCGCGTATCCCTAAACTAGTTTTCTGAAATTTGTATCTTAAATTATCAAAATCTTATGCATATGTATACGATAACGGAGCTAAGAATTCAAAAAGAGATTAAAAAAATTATGCCAAAAGAAATCAATAACTTATATATAAATAAACAAAATTTCTTTTTATTAAATTTACAAAATATAATTTTTCGACGAAGGATTCCAATGGAATCTCTTTCACCCTTTGCCTCCGTCCATGTATATACGTTACACCCATACATTGAGAGGTAAACAAAAACAAAAGAAGAACGAATTTCGATGAGCTTTAATGTTCAAATAATTTGTTCAGAATCGGGAGTCTATTAAAAATAACTTTTATGGAACTGAGCTTAAATGTTAAAATTAATTTGTTCTGAATTGGGAGTCTATCAAAAATAGCCTTTGTGGGGCTATATTGGATATATTATTGTTGTAAATGTTCAAATAGAGTCCTTATGCATTATGAGTATGAATAGATAAACATACACTCCTTTTGGATTTGGAAATGTATGTGTGTGTATACATACATATATATATACATATAAATATGTGTGTGTGTGTATGTATATATATATGTATGTATGTATGTATGTATGTATGTATGTATGTATATTGATTATGAAGGTTGGTGTCAATGCACCAAGTCTACAATAATATATGTAGGTGGACTGTCTTCTTTACATAAAAGGGCCTAAAATGTCCTTCAATTATGTGAAATGGTCCAAAATGTCTCTCGTCTACCCATTGGGCCTAAAATGTCTTTCTTGTCTACCTATTAGGCCTAAAATGTCCTTTTCCTCTATCTATTGGTTCTATTTTGCCCTTTTACTTAAATATTTTTTTTTATATAATACCACAACTTATCTTTATTAAACTATATAAAATCTTTATTATCTTTATTAATATTAACCAAATAAATAGTGCACAATATCAATTTTTCGTTACTCTAAATTGATCTGATAAATAAAAAGAAAAACTACATAAATCGCCATTTTAAAAAAATTATTATATATACATAGCTGTATTTGTTGGTTGTCAGTTATAGCATATAAAATATTTACTTTTATAACAGATTCTAAGATATAGAAAAATAATTATATATTAAATTTTAATATTTTTTATTTATTGTCTATCTTTATGGAAGCCTTTGTTCATTCATTTTTTATATGCTATATCGAAATTTTATGTTTTTTATTTTTATTGCCTCCATAAAAATATATGGTATATTTCTACCATAAAAATTCATGGTATATTTATATATAATACAAATTATATTATATCATAAAAATAGATAATATATTTACACTATACAAATTACATTTATACCATATAAATTATATTTATACCATAAACATATATGGTATATTTTAGATATAAAAAATTTATATCATGTAATATTGGAAATATATATTTATATTATAATTTTTTAACAAGAAAAGTACTTCCAACGTAATGAGATATACCATGAATATTTATCCCATAAATTATATCAAAAATCTATAATAGTTTGACTTTGACATAAATTATATTTATACAACAAAAATACATGCTATAATTGTACTTCCAACATAATGATTTTTATTCCATAAATATTTATCCATATGAAATTATGGTTAACCCAATACATTAGAATTCAAAATACACGATAATGAAATAATACTAGATGATTAACATGCATGAAAACAAAATGAAACATATACACGAGCAAATAATGGAATACTTAATTATTTAAAAATATTTGAATTTTGAATATAAGAGAGAGGAAGATTTGAAAGCAGAGATTATCTTTTTCACTTTTAATTTGAAGATTGAAAATATATCTCTTAAATTAAGGTGAATTGATAATTAGTTATAGCATTAAATTAGAAATTATAATTATCTTTTCTGATTTTTTTTTTAAATGGCTATATATGTAAATAAAACTTTTATTTTTGTAATACTGAAAAAATATTATTATTTATGTAATTAAGTTTTAAGGATGGTCTTTCCATATAATTTGCCTAAATAAAAGGGCAAAACAGGCGCAACAGATAGACAAAAAGGGCATTTTAGGCCTAATAGGTAGGTGAGAAGGGCATTTTAGGTCAAATGGGTAGAAGGAGAGCGTTTTTGCATCATCTTACATAATTGAAGGGTATTTTAGGCGCTTTTTCGTTTGCACCAAGTGCGATGATGTTTCCTTCTAAACTTGTTTCCCCCATACGGCCATGCTGCACTAGTTTTCTGTTGTTGTTTTTTAATTATTTATTTCATAATAATAATTATGTCGCAAAGATTGTCTTTATCATAATTACAGGCAGAAAGGACGTTGTGTATATTTATAATTATAACGTTAAAAAACATTAAGAAATGTAAACATGCATGCATGCTTACACAATCTTTGTCCAAAGATACATAGAACACTTGGTAGTCAGTTTTCACCGAGTTATTAATTTTTCTACTTATATATTTGTAGTTAATGTTGACAAATTTCAGAAAAAAAGACTCTTGCTCCAATTGATTTTGAATTTTTTTTAATTATAATCGGTGTATTTGTAAACTTTAGAAGCACTACACAAGAAGTTAGTGAGGAAATAAATTAATCCAATTACAAGACGTATAAATTTTCTTAGAATCACAACCAAGAATTTCAATTTAAAAAAACGTTTCAGATTGTTAAGCTAAACTTCAGACAAATGTTTGTAACTATTGAGGTGGATTTTGTTGGGTTCAATTGATGTGAATGGAAAATAAAAAGTTGCTTGAAAGGGACACAACTCTTCGAGTAAAAGACACACTATTTCGGGAAAAGGTATGACTGTTTGGATGGTTGTGATTGTTCGAAAAAGACACACTCTTTCGAATGGACAGACATGACTGTTCAAAAAGGATACACCTTTCCGGTGAACCATTGCCACCTTTCTGGTGAACCATTGCCACTTTTCAGAAGGGGTACTTAATGGCTATATAAACCTGCATTTTTTCACAGGTTTAGTATGAACGTTTCTGCACTTGAAAACATTTCTTGTCTTCTAACATACTCCGTGTGATCATGTAACTGTTGAGTGAATTCGAAGAGAATCCGATCGTTTGATATACCACAACAGTCGGATTGTTAAGCAGATTTATCCTGGAAGAAAAATTCCGCAACCTCGGGTACTTGAGGAAAATTATTTCCTTAAGGACACTCCATGAAGTCGGGGGACTTGGCCTTTTTCTGTTTCATCTAATTTTCTGAAAAAACTTACTTCTTTGAAATGTCTTTTTGATCTTGTGTTGAGTGTGTTACATAACTTCATAAGTGTTCGTGTTTCATACTTGAACTTGTGTTGAAGTTGTTGTTGTCATATACAGATTCTTGTGTACCCGTAAAACAACAAATTTTTACATCAGTAACTACATACGTCTGAAATTGATCTCATACTTAGTTCCAAAGTTTTGAAAAAAAAAAATTGTGAATTCAAACGATTTTTTTTTTTTTTATAATTTCAATCATGTATGTCTGAAGTTGATTTTAGAGTGGTTAAAGTTTTATCCCCAACCCCATCCCCACCTCAACAAACAAAACAATGGCATAATATAAGGCCAATTTATTAAAATCTGTTTTTTTAAGAGGATCGAATCAAAAACTTTTGGAAAGAACAATTAAAGTATATTTCTTTTTCCAAAATCACATTGGATTAATCCTTAAACACTCTAATTTTTATTCATTACTCTATCATAAAGTCTGTGCAATGCTATAGTTATATTCTTAATTATATGCTTTATAAACATTCCTATGGTCCATCTATAAGAAAGTAGGTAGAGATCTAGTTATATGTATAAAGCAATAGTAATTTTTCTCTAGGGAAAAATGTTAAGGTGTTTCATTATTGGCAAGTAATGTAACAAGAATCAAATGTGTGGTACAAGCACAAGAATATATATTGACCTTGTTAGGTACGCATATAATATTACGACTATTAGTCTGTGAAACAAATCAGCTCTGGAGAGGATGGTTTGTATGCATAGGGACCGAGCTAGGTAGGGGCAAGGCTTCATTCGAACCCTCTTTCGATGAAAAATTTACTGTACATGCAAGGTTAAAATTATCTTTTATGTATATAAATAAATGTTGAATCTCATTGGCTTCTTAGTATTTTATTTTTTCATATTTTTGAACGCTCTTAATGAAAATTCTGACTCTGCTACTCGTCTTATCCCTATCTTGTGAAGATAGATAAACCAATTTCAATAGATTTTTAGGTACGTACGCATGTATATTATTTATGCCAAATGAAAAGGGAAATAGCAATTGCTGCTGATAGTACTAACTTTGCCAAAAAAAACACAGTACATCAAGCAAAAAGATTTGCTTAAATTTTCAGCAATACCTTGAAGAAGTTTATAATAATGTTCTTTTTCATTCCCTTCAATGATAATAATGGAATGTTTATGGATTAATTTCCCACATTTTTGCAAGTTAATTTCCATACTTCATATATTCCCCCACTTCTGGAGTGAAACTTACTACGCATTAAGTTATAGCAATTGATAGCGTAAAGATTTCTTATACTACCAGATAGTTTAACGTGTGATAGATAACAAGTTAGTTATCATTTAGCAAATTAATTAGCACAAAACTTGAATTTAAACTCGTATATTACTCTCTCATAACAAATTCTATGATTTAAGTCTTAGCTTATATAGGTTAATCAAATCATATAAGTTGAAAAATCTCGAGAGTCCTTTAATTTCTCAATTCCTTGGGTCAATTACTACTTACTGCATAAATTGTGAAATACAAATAAAAATCGGGCAAGTTACACATTTCGCCGGCCAGTCAAAAATAACTATATTGGCTAGCCACATATATATAAACTAGTCCAATATACGTGCGTTGCACGTATGTTTAATGTCAAAGAAGAAAGTTATATGTACTTGTTTGTATAACGTTTAAACATTTAGTTTAAAAAATGTGTCATGAGGTAATTGATATTTTAACTTATTTAATATGGAAGAGTTCAAATATGAAAATGATTTATATAAGGTAAAATTTTACTCGAATTTAAATTCCTAAATTTATTAGTACTTCTTACGTAACTAAGATTCGATTAACATATTTTTAATGATTTGAAATTACTAACTATTAAAAAATAATTAAATGATAATATTTTTCTATGTGAAATTTGTTTTTTTAATTACATCCTTAAGTTCTCCCAAAAAATCAATTTTACTGTCAAATTAATCATGCAACCTAGTAACCCTACACATGCCACAAATTAAAGATTTTTTTAGAAAAACTATTAGTTAAGAATGAAAACATGAAAATTAATTTATATAATTCCATATTGATACTAAAATTGAAGACAAATAAAAATACAAACACAAAATTGATCTTTAAATTTTATTGAAAACGTAATTTCTCCTTTAACCCAAACATTAATCATCAATTTTTTTAATTTCGAAACAAATAAACAAAAAGAGAATTGGAAGGTCAATAAAAAAGAATAGACTTAAATGAAAATAATCATTCAAAACATATTAAAAAAATTGAAACAAAAGTAAAAGTTATTAAAAGCTATAAAATAGCATAAATAAAGTAGAAGAACTCACATTTAAAAGAATGCAAAAAAAAAAAAAAAAAATAATAACAAAAAATAAAAAGTGATGTTTTTCTTTTCCTTCTCCGTTGGGTTCCAAGTTTTTTGGCGACTAAAAATAAACTTTCATTATTATTCGCCAACCTAAAGCCCAACAAATAATATCATCTTTGATCTCCATTATCAAGTTTATTCCGCTATCGATTTCAATAGTTGCTCCCATCGACGTTTCGAGCATAAAAAATTGCATAAAAAATAAATAGAATAAATTCTCAATAACAAATATTTAACATCGAATTATTCACTTTAATCTTCTCTCAAGCCACCACAATTAGACAAGAAATATAATATTAGAATTAAAAAAAGAGAAAAACAACAATTTAATTAATCACAAAAAAAAATCATAAACATATTGAATTCAACAAATGTCTCTTTAAAATTATAATCAGTAAATATCTTAGAAAAAATGTTCTGTTTCCACCCTGAACTATATACGAAATTGCTGAGACACACCTGAACTTTAAGAGGGTCCTATTACCCCCTGGAATAATTAAAACCGTATTTTTGGCAACCTTAGTGCATACGTGGCACATCAGTAAATCAACACACTGAAGGTCCACGTATTGCCACGTATGTGCCACGTAGGCACTAAAGTTGCCAAAAATAAGGTTTTAATTAGTTCAGAGGTAATAGGACCCTCCTAAAGTTCGGGTGAGTCTCAGTAATTTCGTGTATTGTTTAGGATAGAAACAGTTGATTTTCTCAATATTTTAGTTTGCATGTATAGTATACTTTTTTCTTAACTTGCATGTATTTTACAATTGGGCACTACCGACATGTTCAAACACAAATTTTTTCAAACACAGGCTGCAATTAAACACAGCCTCAATTAAATTGAACCTCTTTTCTTGATTTAGAACCAAATTGACCTTGAAGGTAAAATAGACCAGCAAATCAAAAGGGGAAAACATTCTGGTTCATTTTTGCTTGGTAAAGATTCGGAACTTCTTCTCTTGGATTTATGGCCACCCAACTGCAGCATATT
Source organism: Capsicum pubescens (assembly GCA_030864215.1). NCBI lineage: Eukaryota > Viridiplantae > Streptophyta > Magnoliopsida > Solanales > Solanaceae > Capsicum > Capsicum pubescens. The sequence continues at coordinate 157,028,716 of CM061548.1, forward strand.
AGACAATAATAAAATTTTATGTTAATTGGCTAAGATTTTAAAATAAATATTTTATGTTATAAAATAAAAGTAAGCTCCAACATGGCTTCAAATCAGATCTTAAACGACATAAAGTCTTAATCACACGCTCGCATGAATCTTCTTTCACCTGCATAAAAATATTGAAGAATCAATCAATAATGAATTATAAAAATTTACTCACAGTATTTGAAGAAGATTTTAAAGTGTTGGCTTTCAAGGATCTAAACGATGAGTAAAAAAAGGAAAAAAAAAAAAGCAAAAGAATATTTTATACAAATTAAGTTAGATGTATAATGCTCCTATACATTCCGATTGAAACTGTAACTCTTTAAATCAAGTTGAAAACAATAGGCGTAACTAATATCTAATGATTTTCCAGATAAAACTTAACAAAAAATAGGATTCACCCTATAAATATTATGGTACTTCCTATATAGTTCAACTAAGAAAGTATCTTTAAAATAAAATATAATTTGTTTTAAATTAATAATAAAAAATTTAGAACTAAATACTAAGTAGGGGTGTTCATGGGTCGGTTTGGGTCGGTTATTGGTCAAAATCATAACTAAACCAACTTAGTCGGTTTTTAAATTTCTAAAACCAAACCAAATAAAAAAATAACCGTCGGTTTGGTTCTTGTCGGTTTAGTTCGGTTTGGTTCGGTTTTTTCAGTTTCTAACTTTAGCTAATGATAAAAGTTGAAAATTAAAAAAAAAAATCCAATCTAACATATGAGAAGTTAACCGAGTGTTGTATCTCAACCTTGAAACTAAGATGTCAACTGAGTGCAGAGGCGGAGCGGGCCCTCTTTAGGGGGTTCGTCCGAACCCCCTTCGACCGAAAAATATACTATTTATACATGATTAAAATTATTTTTTATGTGGTTATAGTAGATGTTGAACCCCCTTCGACTTAGTTTTCTTTGAATATTGAACCCCCTTACTTGAAATTCTGGCTCCGCTTCTGACTGAGTGTTATACTTCAGCAAAGCTAACAACACCATATGAATGCTTCTAAAAAGTTATTTTAAAACTACATTTAACAGAATGATATAATAAACACCCCAAAATGTGAGCACATAAACTTCTTGCTCAACAAGGTTCAAAAAGAAAGTTAAAATTAATGATTGTATATAGTCAAATGAATCTCAGCTATAAATTTTAATAGACAACAAGATATTATTTTCACAATTAACATCATTTGTCATTCAAAGTGTGAAATTCACTTAGAATCTCATAAGGTACTATCAACTAGATGAAGAAATGACTTAATGTGTTACGATTAAAGTTAAATCATGATTGAAATATAAAATGTAATAAATATGTATATTGTATTTATGAATAATACATAAATAATTATAATATATATATATATATGTCGGTTCAGTTTGGTTATTTTGTCGGTTATTTTAGAGTAAAACCAAACCAAACCAAATTAGTATCGATTTTTTAAAATTCAAAACCAAACCTAACCAAATATCGGTTTTTTTAATCGATTTAGTTTGAATCGCGGTTCGATTTGATTAATAACCAAACCATGAACACGCCTAATACTAAGAGTCTTTCAACACATAAATTCACACCTTCACTTAACCAACACACAATTTCACACTCATGAAGAACAACAATCACCATCTTTGCCGCCACAACATTAGACTCTATTTTTTCAAAACACAAAAGAACGCACAATAAACTAAAGCAACTCGATTAGTATACAGAATTCTATTATAAGACTTTTTACAGAAGTAGAGAATTCATAAATCAAAAAGGACATTAATTAATATTATAGTCTTTTCCATATATATGTCACGTAAAAAAGATAAAAAATTAATCATTTATTATTTAATTTATTTTTTGATATAATAATTGAAGGAAAAAATAATTTTGTCTAAAGAAGAGACTTTTAATGAAGGCAAAAAGTTCGAATCACTTTTACACTTTTAATATATTATAGATTATAGATATAGATATAGATTATAGATATAAATATAGATCATATATATAGATAATATATATTGTTTTATATATTAATGTATAAAAAATTACATTTGCTAGTTATTATTTCAATGAGCGCCTATTTATAACAATTTATCATAAAACTATTATTGGCTCCGCAACAATAAATTTCAAGAGACAGGGGGTCTATAAATCAGAATAATACTTCTCATCTCGGGTGTCTTAGGTATGAATAAGATTGAAAATGTTTTTTGGGAAGAAAATACATCTTATTTCAGTATAAAAAATTATTTAAAATTCTAACAAGGTGTTTGTTCATGAGAATTGTAGTGTTTGCCCATAAGAATTCCAAATACAATTTGAAATTGTATTTGAAAAACTGAAAACAAGTTAAACTTGTTTTCACTTTTACTTCTCTCACAAAAGATCAAAAACAACTCCAATTTATATTCATGGCCAAATATAACTCCAAACTCGAACTTCAACTCCAACTCCAATTTTAACTCCAAAAAAAATTTAATTTTCATGACCAAAGAGCTACTAAAACTAATTCAATGATGTTAGAGTAAGAGACCTACTGAGTTACTTAGTTTAGCCTAATAGTTGTCTATTGGTGAAACAGGTTGTCTAACGTGTTTCAACAGTGCTAAAACAGTAAGTAAATGAGACAGTGATTTTTCACGTGAAAAACACCTGGCTAAAAAGATGTGAAAAATCATGACCTGTACCTCTACAGAATTTCACCCAAACTCCACTAAAATACTTTGAGCCTCACAACAATAAATCACAAGACTCTTGTAATCTAGAAATTATAAACTCTAATTTCTATGTCTACAAATAACACAACCTCCAAAGTATGTGTTCCCGAGTCTTCGAGTTCCCCAAATTGAAGACAATAACTCTAACTCAGTTTATATCTCAGTGCGACTAGAATTACATAAACATTACACCTCAAAAAACTATCCTAATACATAGAATCTAAGACACCTTATCTTCTAAGTAATAGAAGAAGGTTCAACTACTAGTTTCTTCAAGCTTTGAAACTGCCAAGTCAATTTGCCAATTATTTTTATGTTTGTAAGTGTGTGAGTGACTATGTGAGTCATTCCCTCTATTTAATAACAACTCTTCAAAGAGTCGTTCAACAGATAAGTCCTCTATTTTGAGTAGAACTCCCAACTCTTCAAAGTTTGTTGTCAAGTGAAAGTCCTTGTTCAAGCTAATCTCCTTGTCTGAGTAGAACTCCTTCTTCAACTCATTTTCTCTTATCTGTAAGTGTTGTAATCCCACTCAATTTTTTCTGCATCCCACGCGATCAGCACTTTGAGTTTATCATTTGCAACAACTTGTCCATTTTTAAGTCCAAATATTTTTGTCTTCATATATCAATGGACTTATATCGCCTTGACTCTGCATATTAGTGGACCATTTTAACTGACATGTTTCAGCTATTAAGTCAATTACCAAAACTTCATACATTCCAACAAATTCCTCCTTTTTGGTGATGACAAACCTTCTGCCATTATGCAACTTCTGACGTCTACTGTAGGCACTAAGTCAAGAGATTTTTAGTAAGAAACAGGTTAGTTATGAGTTATAAATATTGCACACTTCAAGTCTTCCCCCTTTTGGCATCATCAAAAAGTAACATAATTAAATTAAAAAGTGCAATGCTAAGCAAATCATGACCATTGGGGCTATCATCAAGACAATCAGAATAAAACTAGATTATTAAGTAACACAGTAGTCAAGACAGTTAAAGATCAAAATAGGTAAGGAAGGTTCCATTGATATAGCAAAATATAAATTACAAGAAAGCATAAAAAAGCAGCATAAGAAACCACCTAGGTATTGGTTAAAATAAGATATAAAAGGACAGAATCCTATGAAATTAGGAGAATAAGACTAAAGAGAATGATGGAACGGGTTAAATCAGTTGGGTCAACTTGCGAATGACCTCAGCACTTTTAACCCTTTCCCTAATAAGATCAGTTTCCAATGCTAGGATTTTAGCTTGACACATTTTTTTTCTTGAGCATGGGTAGCTTGAATCTCATCTAATTCAGCAAAAGCATCAGCTAGTTTATTTCTCAGCCGCTGTATAGGGATATCAACATGTCTCATTGAAATATGTAGAACGGCATGGGTCAAGTGGCCAAGACTATCATTTATAGTCTAAAGACACCAGACCTGAACAGGAACAACATATTCCTTAAAGATGTTTAAGGGATGCTAACCAAAATTCATATGCAAGGGCATGGGCCTTTTTGTCATCCTTTAAGAGTATCCTCTGCATGTTCTTGGTAATGAGGCTTGGGAGATTGATTTTAATGTTAGTATCAAGAAATTTCATGAGAGTAAGAACAAGATAGTTTCCTCAATTCTTCTCTCCTTTCTTGGTATAATTATTTTGTGGACCACATCAAAGTAAAGCTGGTGGAGAGGATACCTTTCCTATTTAAGAACTTGTCTATGCTAAACCAGATTAGGATTTCCAGAGAATTTCCTAGTGATGGCTAAAGCAGAGGCCATGTTATCTAGGGGGGCCAGTCAAATTTCACATAGTGATCCCAACCCTTAAGAGGAATATCAAAGATACGAGCAATATCTTTTGCAGTTAACTACATAGAGACACCACACACATATATATATGGTGAAGATATTTCCTTTAACAGCACCACTGGTGTAAAATTCATAAACTTTAAGACATCCAAACTTGCGATAAGTCTCACCTTAAAGAAATAAGGTGGACCAACCTTGGAATTAAATTTTATTCAAGAGAATGGCCATCTTAGGGCCCCCATACCCAGTAATAATACGACCATGAATGAATTATTGCTTTTGGAAGTGTAGAACATGCTCCAGATGAGCATCAACAGACATAGAGATGTTGATATAAGTATGGGAAGGAATATCATCTTTAGTCTCAGTATGGGAAAGAACATTATCCTCAGTAGCTTCAGAATCAGAGGATGAAACAGGTTTAAGAACCTATTTCTTTGATTTGATTTTGGATGTTGTTTTTGGATTTTAAAGTTTATTTGGATTTGGGGAATGATGGAGTAGACTTCTTTAGTGTGGATTTGGAGAATGGGGGACATACTTAGAAGGTTTGGAAGTAGGCTTCATAGGGATAGGATACTTATTGACTTTTTCTTTACAATTAAATCTTACCAAGAGATCAAAATCAGGTGGGGAAGATCGTGAAGAGGAGAGTTTCTTCTTCCTACTAACTTAAAGGGAAGCTTCCAAACTTGCCTCTTCTTGCCTCTTATGATTTCTTGTATGAGGGGTTCGTATAGGATTGGATAAAGGAGAGGAGACCGATATAAGTTTATCCTTAAGAATAGGAACTTGATGCCCTGATGTCTTGATCAAATGGGAAAGAAATTATTTAGGGACAAATTTAGGAACAGTTGATGAGGAGGGTTCAGGTTCAGCAAGAAGTATTCAAAGCGGGATAACATCTTGCACTAGATCTGAGGAATACGACTGATTACACGAGGGTTTTTGAGAAAACGAATCAAGCATTACGTTAAACTCATTCCAAGACCTGAAATCTAACATTTTGAATGGAATTGAGGGGGAATTTTAGGAATTTTAGCGAAGTCAGAAGGAATGATGAGTTCAATCGTGGGGTATGTGGAATGGATAAAAGTACAGGGGATTCATCTGGAGTAGGGGAGGAAGGATTTTGAGAAAGATGGAACAGGTGAGGTTAGTTTGAGAGAAAAAAAGAGAGATAATGATGGAGAATGGAAGAATGGGAATTTAAGTAGAGAAATTGGTTAAATGGACTTGTAATGGGAAAAGGAAGAGAAGACGTGTAGGATTATATGAGTGTGTCAGAAGTGATTGAGTGGGAAAATGAGAGGTGTTATTCGCTGAAGGCGGCAACAACTTTTTGCAGAGAAAGAGACTCTTGAGTTTTTGGCAGTTACAAGTCCTTTTTAAAACTTATGAAACACAAGTATCTAGATGGTCCAAAATACATACTTAATTAATGACTTGAAGTAAATCATACCATCCATGATCCATGATCTCCCATTCTTTAGCTATCTCAGGTTCTGTATAAATAACTACATCACTCAATTAACTTATCATTATATTGGAATTGAGACACACAACTAAATGTGCAAGACAGAAATGAGTAGTTAAAATTATATATGTATGATAATTCTTTTCTAGCCAATAATTGAGGGTAGGTTATGCAATCTTAATCATCTCCAATTCTAACCTATTCTTTTTAAAATATTTTCTACTTAATATCTTAGTGAAAATATCAGTAATTTGATCTTCAGCAGAACAAAACATGAGTGAGATAAGACCTTTTTCATTATTGTCCCTAAGAAAGTGACGTCTTATATTGATATATTTGTTCTTTTATATTGCATTGGATTTTTTGCAATATTAGGGGCACTAGTATTGTCACAAAAAGATTAGAACACAACAAACATCTACACTAAAGTCTTTTAGTTATTGATTAATCCATAACAATTGAGCACAACAAGATCCAACAACAATATATTCAACCTCAGCAGTGGACAAGGCCACTGAATTTTGATTTTTAACGGATCAGGAGATCAAACATAATCCAAGAAAGTGAGACATACCTGTGCTGCTTTTCCTGTCCACTAGATAATTCGTATAATTAACATCAACATATCCTACTAACTTAAAAATACTTCCCTTTGTATACCACTGACTAAGATCAGTGATTCCTTTGAGATATCTCAAGATTCTTTTTACAGACTTGAGATGTGATTCCGTAGGATTAGCTTGAAATCTTACATATAATCCAACACTGAAATAAATATCAGGTTTACTTATTGTGACATAGAGTAGTGACCCAATCATCCCTCTATACAACTTTTGCTCTACTGATGGACCTGTTTCATCTATATCTAGTTTAGTAGTAGTGGAAATAGGAGTGCTTATCTCTTTTGCTTCCTCCATGAAGAATTTTTTGAGGAGTTCTTTCATATACTTTTGTTGGTGTATCATTGTACCAGTAGTTGTTTGTTTGATTTGCAAACCCAAAAAGAAGTTAAGCTCGCCCATTATGCTCATTTCAAATTCACTACTCAGGATATCAGCAAAATCATGAGTCATGTTATTATTTGTTGAGCCAACTATGATGTCATCCATATAGACTTGCACAAGAAACAAATCCTTCCCACTAGTCTTTAACAAGAGTGTGCTGTCAATTTTACTTCTGGCATGTCCATGCTCCAAAAGGAATTTTTAAAATCTATCATACCAAGATCTTGGGGCTTGTTTCAGTCCATATAGAGCTTTATCAAGCTTTTATACATGATCAAAAAATTCCTCACTCTCAAACTCAGGAGGTTGTTTTACATACACCTCCACCTTTAGATAGCCATTGAAAAATGCACCCTTTATATCCATTTATAAAGAGTAAATTCCTTGTAGGCAGCAAATGCAACAAGAAGCCTGATTATTTCAAGTTTGGCCATAGGATAAAAAGTCTCATCATAGTCTATGCCTTCTTATTGATTATATCCTTGGAGCACTAACCTTGCCTTGTCCTGTAATTATTCCATGCTCATCAACTTTATTTTTGTACACCTACTTAGTTCCAATCACAGTTCTGCCTTGTTGAGGTGGAACTAAATGCCAGACCTTACTTTGTCAAACTAGTTAAGCTCTTTTTGTATGAAAATGATCCAGTCAGCATAAAAAATTGCTTCATCCACCCTTTTTGATTCAATTAAAGATAGAAATTCCTTGAATGAACACAGGTTCTTGAGTCCAGATCTGCTAGTGACTCCTGAAGAGAGATCAGTGAGAAGATTCTCAATAGGATAAGACTCTTGATACTTGTAGCCTTTTAGAACCAACCCTAGTGAGCTGCTGGGATCACAGTTGATGGTTTGAGCAGGAGTTTCTTGTGGTTCAGTTCACCCTGTTAGTATGCCTTCAGGTTCAGTTCCTCCTATTAATGGACTAGGTTTCATAACTTGTTCCTTCTATTTCACTTCTTCCTGCAGGTTAGTCTCAGCACAAGTTTCATCAAATACTACATACACACTTTCTTCAATATAGTTTGTTCTTTTGTTTAAGACCCTATATATTTTACTATGGTGAGAATACCCTAAAAAGATTCCCTCATCACTTTTAGCATCAAATTTTCTCAAATTATCCATTTCATTATTATGGATCGAATACTTACAACCAAAGGTTCTAAAGTGAGAAATATTTGATTTTCTTCCTTTTAGTAATTCATTCATAGGGAGTCTTCTCTGGAATTAGCCTAATCATGCATCTATTGACAATGTATGCAGTAGTACTGATTGCCTTAGTCCAGAGATTTTTTACAAGATTTCCTACAAGCATCATTATTCCAGTCATATCTTTCAAAGTCCTATTTTTACTTTCAATTATTTTTTTGCTGAGGTGTTCTAGGAGCAAAGAAATTATGATCTATTCCATTTTCAGAACAAAATTCCAAAAACTTTGCATTTTTAAATTTCGTGCCATGGTCAGATCTAATGAAATTAGGAAAGTGCCTAGTTTTTTCTATTTTCTTAATGAATGCAGAAAATATATCCAAAGCATATTCTTAAGAAGCTAAGAACATGTAACGCCTCAAATCTGGTACCCAGAATGCCACACGATGCTCATGACCCCGAAGGACCACAAGCTAACCCATGACTAATATATGTACTTGTATACTACATAAAATACTTTATAATGTGGAAACATGAACTAAAAGGCTATAAGGTTCAAACTGAGACATAGTATCTGATAAAAATGTAACATCTGGGAGGGGTATGAAATACCCAAGACAACTGAAATAAGCTATCTGAACATACCGTAGTCTGGAAAGCCTCTAAAATGTGTTTGTCTGAATAAGGAGTTGATGGGAAATATCCCCAACTAACTCCAAATAATAAACTAATTACTGAGATAATAAAATAATGTTCATGTCCTTGAAAGATGAGGACTCACTGCTAACTCTGACAGCTGAGATTAGAATTTACTGATGCTCTTAAGCTCGTGTCTCTAAACCTATGGTATAAGACACCATAGCGTAAATGCGTTAGTACTTTGAATGTACTGGTATGCATGTGAGGTAGGATGAATGCATAGGGTTCATATGCATGAACAATAACAATAGCAAACTGACTATCATGAGCGTGAGAATACATGAATGATACATAATAACTAACACTGATACTGTGATAACATGGTTACTGAATCTGAATACTGATAACATGACATACTAATAACTGATATAACTGATAATATGAGTGATTGTATATGACAGTCCTGAATCTGATGGAACTAGCTGAGTTTTGTATTGTATCTGAGTTGACTGTATCTGACAGTCCTGAAATTAGAAGAACTATTTGAGTTTTATTACTAAGACTGATTGACTGTGTCTGACAATCCTAATTTTGTAACATGAAACTGTGGGAAGTAGTTATCTAACCGACATGCCCCTAATATGCCATTATGGCTGAGTTGGGGTCAAATCTGTAACCCCAATTGGAAGGGTGTCAATACTGCGCCACTGGTAAAGACAAGTTGTGGGTAACCCTCATCTGATAGTGTCCCCAAAAGAGAATGGCGGGGCCCTTATCTGACAGTGCTTATCCACCTCATCAACCCTTATCGTACAGTGTTGATGTCTCAACCTATGTTGGCTACATAGTTCTGGAACGGAAGGATGACTTCTAAGAATCACACCCTCATCTGATAGTGTGTGTTTCCATCCTTGGGTTCACTCGGTGCTAATTCATACTCCCATCTAAATAGAATCTGAACATGGGTTGAGTTACTGAATTCCGTTGAATGACAAAATACTACTGATATCTGACAACTGACTGAGCTTATGAGAGTATCGTGAAAACATGACATGGCTCTAGGCAAAAAGCTAATGTTTCGGGCACGAGTACCCCCAAGACTCGATGGAAGGAAACTTACCAAGCATAACTTACTTGAACATATAACTAATATCACAATCCATAATATATTTATAGAAGCATTTCATCAAAATATGTGATAAGCATAACTTGTACATACATGGGGATTTCATGGTATTATGCTAGTTAGGCAATTTTCCTTCATCTAGGCATTTAATCAAACATATTGTAGGCATGGTTCAATTCTAATTTCATCATTCAAGGGTTTAGTCATAGGTTTGCATGAATCTATATCTGTAATAATTTAACCCACATAGAATTTATCACCCAACATAGAGTAGAATTTAATTTCTCATTATCCACATGAACAAGAGCAGCCCAATCATGAAATTCATAAGAAAATCCATAAATTTGAATTTAGAAAAGGAATTATTGGGCTTCATGGATGAAAAGAGTCCATGAATGAACACTATGCATACCTTAGTTCATAAATACACGAAGATTGATGGAGGAAATCCTTGATTTTGAATCTTCTATAAAAAGCCCTAGGTTGTTCTTGAGAGGTTTTTGAGAGAAGAGAGTGTATTTTGGGTAAAAAGTGGCTGACTCACATGTTAAAGGGCTTAAATAGGGGTGGGAAATTGACCCTTTTAACCTTGGACGTGTCTTGTAATTTCAGTAAAAAAATCTCGAATTGGACCCCTGGCGCGACGCGGTGCGATGTCACTGGTATTTGACAATTGGGAAACTGAGGAATAGCGCGACGTGGAGCCATCGTGTTGCCCTTATTTTTACGACCTGGAACTTTGGCGCGACGTGGAGGAAATCGCGCTGAGACACTGAAAAAGGAAAATTGTCATTTTAGCTTGTGGCGCGGCGTGCCACTGACCAATATGGCACTGTTTTATGATGGGAACTTGAAATCGTCTTAACTTCTTACCTGGTTATCGGATTTAGACAAATTTTATATCGATGGAAAGCTTATTGAATTTCCTATATGACAAAAAGTGAAAATTTTAAAAATACCACGTGTACAAAAGTGGATTCATCTTTCAAAGAAAGCTCCTAACATTTTTTAGACGATTTTAAGCTAGGAAAAGGTACGGGGTATTACAATATCTCCCCCTTGAGAACATTAATCCTCGTATGAGACTGAGAGTGAGGGAAAGAACATAAACTGACATACATACCGAACATGGATAACTGGAACTTGACTCATGGATGAAATAATCGATTATTGAATATATCACATACTGAACATGCACATCTGATGCATGTGTAACCGATTCATGAATGTATGACTGAATGTTCTAAGGAACTAAGTTTCTCACATTGAGAATGCATGTCTGATGTATAATTATATAACTGAACTGATACATGAATGCATGACTGAATATGCAATGGTACTTGATACTACGTTTGTGATGAACACTGAACATGAAACTGAGTAAGCTTAAGGAGGACTGTTACCTTGAGCTTGATCTGAGTTGGTGGAGAAGAGGTGAGGATACTTGGTACGCATGTCTTCTTCTACTTCCCAAGTAGCTTCCTCGACAGACTGATTTTGCCAAAGAACTTTAACTAAAGGGACTTTTTTGTTCCTCAATCTATGAGTCTGATAGACTAGGATTTCGACTGGAATCTTCTCATAAGAGAGACTATTATGAACATCAATGCTCTAAAAAGGGACTACAACTATTGGGTCACCTATGCACTTCTTGAGAAAGAAACATGGAAGACTGGATGAACTGAGGCTAGATCTGAAGGCAATTCGAGCTCATAAGCTACCATGCCGAATCGACTGAGAATCTTGAAGGGATCGACATATCGGGGACTGAGTTTCCCTTTCTTGTCAAAATGCTTCACTCCCTTCATAGGAGAGATCTTTAGATAGACATAGTCATCAATCTCAAACTTGAGATCTTTTCTACGAATATCTGCATAAGATTTCTGTCGGCTCTAAGCAGCCTGGAGTCTTTCTCTAATCAACTGGACTTTTTCTAAGGCATCGAATACTAAGTCAGGCCCTATGATTGAGGCCTCACTAACTTCAAACCAACTGATTAGAGATCTACATCTCCTACCATAGAGAGCTTCAAATAGAGCCATCCGAATACTGGAATGATAGTTGTTGTTGTATACAAACTCAATCAAAGGCAAGTGGTCATACCAACTACCCTTAAAATCAATTGCACACGCCTGTAGCATATCTTCTAAAGTCTGAATGGTCTTTTCATCTTGGCCATCTATCTGATGATGAAAGGTTTTACTGAGATGAACTTGGGTACCAAGACCTTTTTGGAATGCTTTCTAGAAGTGAGAGGTGAACTGGGTACCTCTGTCTGAGATAATAGATAATAGAACGTCGTGTAATCTGACCAAATCCCTAATCTAGAGTCTGGCATAATCCTCGGCTGAATAAGAGGTATGAACTGAAAGAAAATGGGCTGATTTGGTCATCCTGTCTACAATGACCCAAACTGTATCATGCTGATGACAAGTTCGAGGCAAACCCATCACGAAGTCCATGTTCACTTCTTCCCACTTCCAAGTAAGAATAATGAACTCCTACATAGGACTACTAGGCTTCTGATGCTCTATCTTAACCTGCTGACATGTAGAGCACTTAGCCACAAACTCTGCAATATCTCTCTTCATCCCACTCCACCAATAGACTTTTCGTAAGTTGTGGTACATCTTTATGGCCCCTGAATGAATAGAGTAGAGCGCACCATGCATTTCTGTAAGAATTCGCTGCCTTAAGTCATCTACACCTGGAACACAGAGATGACCCTAACAACGCAAAACACCATCTCCCCCTTGGGAGAAAACCTCTACTTTCTGATCCTGAACTGACTCTTTCAACTTGACAAGGCTGGGATCTCTATCTTGCTTTTCTTTCACCTCGGAAACTAGACATGATTCTGACTACTCTGAACCCATATATTACTCTGGAAAGATGATGTACTTCTTGAGCTAACTTCTTTTTACTGTCATCCACATGAGCAACACTACCCATTGACAGTCTACTGAGAGCATCGACCACTATATTGGCCTTTCCCGGATGATAGAGGACACTCATATCATAATCTTTCAAGAGCTCTAACTACCTTTTCTGATGAAGATTGAGATTATTCTAAAAAAGACATACTGAAGACTTTTATGATCTGTGAAGACATCTACATGAACTTCGTAGAGATAATGCCTCCAAATTTTTAAGGCAAAGACTACGACTGCTAACTCAAGATCATGAGTAGGATAATTTTTTTCATAGGGTTTAAGTTGTCTGGAGGCGTAGGATATGACCATACCATGCTACATGAGGACACAACCTAAACCCACTCTGGATGTATCACAATATACTACGAACACATTTGGACCATCTGGAAGAGCTAAAATTAAAGCTGAGGTAAGTCGAGTCTTCAACTCCTGAAAACTCTTCTCGCAAAGATCTGACCACTGAAACTTGATTTTCTTCTCAGTCAATCTGGACATAGGGGATGCAATAGAATAAAATCCCTTAACAAATCGTCTGTAATAGCCAGCCAAACCCAAGAAACTCCTGATATCTGATGGAGAGATAGGTCTAGGCCAGTTTCTCACCATTTTGGTCTTTTGAGGATCTACTCTAATGCCATCACCCAAAATGATATGACCAAGGAATGTTACTGACCTTAGCCAAAATTCGCACTTACTGAATTTGGCGAATAGCTGATGATCTCTGAGAGTCTAAAGTACTATTCTGAGATGGTCTACATAATCTCGCTCACTGCGGGAATAAACCAAAATATCATCTATGAAGACTATGACAAACATGTCCAAGTACTGTTTGAACAGGCGGTTCATCAAGTCCATGAAAGCTACTGGGGCATTGTTAAGACCAAATGACATGACTAGAAATTTGAAGTGACCATACCGAGTACGGAAAGCTAATTTCAGAATGTTATATTCTCTGACTCTGAGCTGATGATAGCTGGATCTGAGGTCTATCTTAGAGAAATAACTGGCACCCTGAAGTTGGTCAAATAATTCATCGATTCTGGGAAGAGGATACTTGTTCTTGACCGTAACCTTATTAAGTTGATGGTAGTCTATACACATTCTGATAGAACCATCTTTCTTGCTTACGAATAATACTGTCGTGCCCCACGGGGAAACGCTGAGCCTCATGAATCCCTTATTTAGGAGATACTTCAACTGTTCCTTCAATTCTCTGAGTTATGCTGGTGCCATTCTGTATGGCGGAATAGAGATAGGCTAAGTATCTGGAAAAAGATTAATGCCGAAGTCTATTTCCCTTTTGGGAGGAATTCCTGGAAGATCTTTGGGAAAGACATCTGAATATTCATTCAAAACTGGAACAAATTCAAGACTGGGAGTTTCAGAACTGGAATTCTTAACATGAAAAGATGATAGACACATCCCTTAGATATCATTTTCCTTGCCCGAAGGTAGGAAATAAGCTGACCCCTAAAAGCGGATACACTACCCTTCCACTCAAGGACGAGTTTATTTGGGAACTAAAACTGGACTATCCTGTTTCTACAGTCGACTGTGGCATAGAAGTAATGGAGCCAATCCATGCCGAAAATGATATCAAAATCAGTCATCTCTAATTCGACTAGATCTGCTAAAGTGACTTTCTGAAATATCATAATCGGGCAGTTTCTGTATACCCATCGGGCCATGATGGTTTTACCTACTGGGGTAGAGACTGAAAAGGGCTCTGCTAGAATTTTGGGACTGGTTTTGAAATCACCTGCTATATAGGGAGTAATAAAAGACAAAGAAGCTCCTAGGTCAGGCAAAGCGTAAACATGCACATGAAAGATCTGTAACATACCAGTAACCACATCAGGAGAATTTTCCTGATCTTTCCAGGACTAGATATCATAGATCTATTTGGGCGTTGCCCACTAGTAGCATTGGAGGTTGCACCCTGCTGATTTAAGCGATCGAACTGAGCTGAGGAGCGGAGATGACTCTGATAACCTTACTTAGGGAAGCCTCTGATTCTATGGCCTTGCTTGCCAAAACCAAAACATACATCACTGCCAGCTCTGCACATATTCTTGTGGTTCTTACCACAAGTTTGACAAAAAGGATTAGTTTAGGCACTGCTAACACTACCCTGAGACTTAGATCCTGGCGCTCTATCTTTGTTACCCTCTCTGAACTTAGGAACTGGAGCAATGACTGACGAAGGAGCTGGAACTGATGACTTAGGATGAATATGAGAGCGATTGCCTTCCTCTGACTTAGGCTAACTAAAATTAAAGCTACCTGACCTAGCTCTCCTATTCTACTTCTCTTTCATCTTAATATTTTGCTCTTCTATCTGCTGAGCATGAGTTATGAGCCTGGCTAAAGTCATGTCACTATTCAACATGGCGGATCTACACTCATTAACCACGCTATCATTCACCCCTGAAATGAACTTACTCATCTTGGCCCTGTTATCTGCAACCATATAAGGGGCATATCTGGCTAATTGAGTAAACTTAAGAGAGTACTCTCTCACCGTCATATTGCCCTGCCTGAGGTTGATGAATTCTAAACCTTAGCTTCTCTAAGATCTAGGGGAAAGAATCTATCAAGAAAAGCACAAACAAACTCCTCCCACTCAACAGCACCTGCATCATATGTCCATTCTGACTTCCACTATTTAAACCAAGTGTGAGCAACATCCTGCAACTGATATGTAGCTAGCTCAGCACTCTCACTAGAAGTAACCGCCATTATGTCTGTAACCTTCTGCACCTGATCTAGGAATTTTTGAGTGCCCTCATCTGACTTAGACCCAAGAAAGGATGAAGGATTCATTCAGGTGAAATCTTGAATCCTGGCTGCAGCTGAATTGGCCACTGGATTGACCGAAATGACAGTTGGCCATTCATTATGAGTAGCAACTGAGTTAGCAAGAGTAGTGAATGCATCGTGAAACTCTGCATGAGAAACATATTCGCCTAAAGTTCTTTGGGCTGAGGGGATGACTGATTCCCATTTCTTCTTTTAGGAGGCATGTTCTATAGAAGAAAGGGAGAAACTGATTAGACTGAGAAATTAACTTGAGATTATGCTCACTGGTACGACATGATTACTGAAAGAGGGGAAACTATTCCTAAAACATCTTATAGCCTCTTGTATATAAATGTGGAGCATAACACACCCATGCATAAGACTCTAATAGATGCGACTTTCATACTTCCTAGGACTCTATTGAACCTTAGTATCTGATACCAAGTTTGTAACGCCCCAAATCTGATACACAGAATGCTACAAGGTGCTCATGACCCTGAAAGCCCACAAGCTAACCCATGACTGATATTTGTACCTGTATACTGCATAAAATACTTTTTAATGTGGAAACATGAACTGAAAGGCCATAAAGTTCAAAACTGAGACATAGTATCTGATAAAAATATAACATCTAGGATGGGTATGAAATACCCAAAACAACTGAAATAAGTTATCTAAACATATTGTAGTCTGGAAAGCCTCTAAAATGTGACTGTCTGAATACGGAGTTGATGGGACATGGCTCTAACTAACTCTAACTAATAATCTAATTACTGAGATAGTAAAATAATGATCATGTCCTCAAAAGATCAGGACTCACTGCTAACTCTGACAGCTGAGACTGGAATCTACTGATGCTTTGGAGCTCGTGTCTCTGAACCTATGGTATAAGACACCATAGCACAAATGCGTCAGTACTTTGAATGTACTGGTATACATGTGAGGTAGGCTAAATGCATGGGGTTCATATGCATGAACAGTAACAATAGCAGACTGACTATCATAAGCGTGAGAATACATGCATGAGACATAATAAATAACACTGATACTATGATAACAAGATTACTGAATCTGAATACAGATAACATAACATACTGATAACTGATATAACTAATAACAGGAGTGATTGTATCTGACAGTCCTAAATCTAATGGAACTAGCTGAGTTCCATACTGTATGTGAGTTGACTGTATCTGGCAGTCTTGAAATTTGAAGAACTATTTGAGTTCTATTACTAAGACTGATTGACTGTGTCTGACAGTCCTGATTTTGTAACATGAAACTATGGGAAGTAGTTATCTAACCGACATATCCCTAATACGCCATTATGGCTGAGTTCGGGTCCAATTTGTAACCCCAATTAAAAGGGTGTCAATACCGCACCACTGGTAAAGACAAGCTGTAGGTGACCCTCATCTGATAGTGTCCCCAAAAGAGAATGGTGGGGCCCTTATCTGACAGTGCTTATCCACATCATCAACCCTCATCGGACAGTGTTGATGTCTCAACCTATGCTGGCTACATAGTTTTGAAATGTAAGAATGACTTCTAAGAATCACACCCTCATCTGATAGTGTGTATTCCCATCCTTGGGTTCACTCGGTGCTAATTTCTACTCCCATCTGAATAGACTCTGAACATGATTTACTGAAATGAACATAGGCTGAGTTACTGAATTCCGTTGACTGACAGAATACTACTGATATCTGACAACTGACTGAGTTTATGAGATCATGGAGATTTCCTGAGTCATACGACTGTCTGAAGTCTAAGGATTCATAGCTTGACTGAGAGTATCGTGAAATATGACATGGATCTAGGCACACAACTAATGTTTTGGGTACGAGTATCCCCAGGACTCGATGGAAGGAAACTGACCAAGCATAACTTACTTGAACATATAACTAACATCATAATTCATAATACATTTATAGAAGCATTTCATCAAAACATGTGATAGGCATAACTTGTACATACATGGGGATTTCATGATATCATGCTATTTAGGCACTTTTCCTTCATCTACGCATTTAATCAAACATATTGTAGGCATGGTACATGTAAATATCATTGTACAATAATTAAACATCATGGTTCAATTCTAATTTCATCATTCAAGGGTTTAGTCATAGGTTTGCATGAATATATATCTATAATAATTTAACCCACATAGAATTCATTACCCAACATGGAGTAGAATTTAATTTCTCATCATCCACATGAACAAGAGCAGCCCAATCATGAAATTCATAAGAAAATCCATAAACTTGAATTTAGAAAAGGGATTCTTGGGCTTCATGGACGAAAGAATTCCATGAATGAACACTATGCATACCTTGGTTTTTAAATACAGGAAGATTGAAGGAGGAAATTCTTGATTCTGAATCTTCTATAAAAAGTCCTAAGTTGTTCTTGAGAGGTTTTTGAGAGAAGAGAGTGTATTTTGGGTGAAAAGTGGATGAATCCCGTGTTAAAGGGCTTAAATAGCGATGGGAAATTGACCCTTTTAACCCTAGACGTGTCTTGTAATTTCAGTAAAAAATTTCTGAATTAGACCCCTGGTGCGACGCGACGCGATCTGGAATTTGATAATTGGGAAACTGAAGGATGGCGCGACGTGGAGCCATCGCGTTTCCCCTACTTTTGCGACCTGGAAATTTGGCGCGACGCGGTGGAAATCACGCTGAGACATTGGAAAATTACAATTGCCATTTTAGCTTGTGGCGCGGCGCGCCACTAACCAATATGGCGCTGTTTTACGACGGGAACTTGAAATAGTCCTAACTTCTTACCTGTTTATCGAATTTAGGAGAATTTTATATCGATGAAAAGCTTATTGAATTTCTCACATGAAAAAAGCTAAAATCTTAAAAATACCACGTGTACAAAAATGGATTCATCTTTCAAAGAAAGCTCCTAACATTTTTTAGACGATTTCAAGCTAGGAAAAGGTACGGGGTATTACAGAACAATGTCTAGGTAAACTTATAATATACATCAACAAAAATATATCTTTTACCTCCTCTACTTTGAACTCTCATTTTCCATACAAATCCATATGAATCAGGTCAACGCACTTGGTAGTGCTGACATAGTTCTTGAGTTTGAATAAAAATCTTACCTGTTTTCCCCTTACACAAGCACTACAAACTTTATCTTCCTTGAACATAGTTTTGGACAAGCCCATACCATGTCCTTAGAATTAAGTTTGTTTAATTGCTTCAGACTTGTATGTCCAAGTCTCTTGTGCCAAATGAGGGGATCATTTTCAAAAGCACTTAAGCTAGTCAGTCTTGTTCCAGGCATGATCATAATATCAGCTTTATATACTTTCTTGTGTCCTTTTGCATTAAGCACAATCTCCTTAATATCCATCCTTTTGACTTTGCAACCTGCAGAAGTGAAAATTACCTTCTTACCTTTATCACATAATTGTGATATACTGAGTTGGTTGTGTTTCAATCCTTCTAAAAGGTAGATATCTTCTAGTGATCTTGATTCAGATGTGTCAATCTTTCCAATTCCAGTAACAATGCTCTCTTTTAACATCACCAAATAATAACCCCCCCTCATTTATCTTAAAGAGTGAAAAAAAATTCTTTTCCCCAGTCATGTGGCTTGAGCAAGCACTATCTAAGTACCAGTGCTTTTTTCTTTCTTTCACTCCCACATGCAAATAACATCAGGGGTTAGATTTAGGAATTTAGATTAGCTTGGGTCCTTTCTTATGAGAAAAAAGGTGAATAAATTTATTCTAGCCCATCGAGGCAACAGGTTTTGTGACCTGTTCCTCTCACCAGTTTTATTTTTCTTCATGTTGGTCTGTGCTATCATGGATTGAGATTTTCTAGCTAGGCTTGTACTTCTAGATCTGATTTTTGCAGCAACTGGACATTCAGTTGTAGAATATCCCAAATTTTCACATATAAAGCACAAGTCCTAGGTAGCAATAGAATTTTTTATAAAACCCCAATCCATCCTTTTCATTTTAGGTTATTTTCCTTTTCAAGATCAAGTTTTAGTTTGGAAACCTCTTGACTTAAGATTCCCACCTTTTTTTTCATCATACTACTCATTTTTACCTTTGTCAATTCAGACTCAATTCTTTCTTGTTCTTCACTTTTGACCTTTTTTTTTTTTTTCAAAAGAGTCAATTTTAAGACCTCAAATTTTAGTGCAAGGTTGGAAGAATCAAGTTTACTTACCTGTTCCTTAAGAGTGTTACTTTCCATTTCAATAGTGTTCTTGTAGGCCTTAAGATCAGAGTAATCAAACTTCAGGCTTACAAGGCTGCTAAATATCTCATCCCTATCAGAAGTTAATTCTTGGAAATCATCAATTAAAGCACCATTAAGGATACAAGAAGTCTTTTGTAGAACAAGTGTAATTTCTCTTTGATTTCAAGAATACTTGCCTCATAGGTTGAATCTTACTCATCCTCCAAGTCTAAATCACCAATTTCCATAAGAGTAGTTTCATCAATCTTATCGTCTGATTCATCCAAGTTTGATCCCCATGTAGCCATCATAGCATATTCTTCTTTTCCTTTTTCTTTGCCTTATTTAACTCATTTTCTTCTCTTTTCTTTATCCATTCAACTTCTCAAGGAGGACAATCTCTGATTTGATGACCAGTTTTCCTACATTTGTAACAACCAGCAAAGTTGCCAGTGAAACGTTTCTTACTTTCTGTTTCTCTTTTCTTCTTAAATAATTTGCTTAAATTTTTTGAAATAAAAACAATTTATTCCTGACTTAGTTCAACCTTCTCATCATTGTCAGTTGCATTTAGGGTATGATTTTTTTCAGCAGTTACTTCCTTTTTCTTGACTTCATCTAATTGCATTTCATAAGTCTTCAGATTACCAACAAGCTCATCTAGGGGCATCCTGGTAAGATCTTTTTCCTCTCTAATTGTTTTGACCTTTACATCCTATTTGAACTTGGGAAAAACTGTTAAAACCTTGTCCACCTTTTCCTCAGTAGAGATGACCTTTCCAAGGAATGTCAGCTTATTTGTCAAGGATGTCAATCGGGTAACCATTTCATGCAAAGATTCATTTTGTCTCGTCTTGAAAGCCTTATATTTAGTGAAGAAATAGTCCATCCTGAATTCTCTCATTTGAGTTGTGCCTTCATGTGCATTTACCAAGACATCCCATATCTCATTGGCAGTATTGCAGTTGGACAATCTATTGTATTCAGAAGGACCTAGTCCACACCTAGAATATTCTTGGAATTTATTTTTCTCCAATGCAGTGAGGTTCTCAGCAGTAAACTCACTCCTTACTTTCTTGACTAGTTCTCCATCACAGTCTTCATAGGGATTATGGGTCCATCAGTGATTCGATCCCACAACTCATAATCCTCTCTTTGTAAAAACATTTTCATTCTTTATTTTCACCAGATAAAGTGAGTATCGTTAAAGAGTAGGGGTCTGGTGGTGGATTATCCTTCACTGTGTCCAGTAGGTGGTGCGAAATTCATCATGATGATCTTATCTTAGGTTATTTAAGATAACCTCGCTCTAATATCACTTTTTAG
The DNA here is from genome assembly GCA_030864215.1 of Capsicum pubescens. Taxonomy (NCBI): domain Eukaryota; kingdom Viridiplantae; phylum Streptophyta; class Magnoliopsida; order Solanales; family Solanaceae; genus Capsicum; species Capsicum pubescens. The sequence continues at coordinate 157,049,923 of CM061548.1, forward strand.
AGTATAGACCTACTGAGTTACTTAGTTTAACCTAATAGTTGCCTATCAGTGAAACACGTTGTCTAACGTATTTCAACAGTGCTAAAATAGTAAGTAAATGAGATGGTGATTTTTCACGTGGAAAACACCCAGCTCAAAAATGTATGAAAAATCACGACCTTTATCTCTAGAGGATTTCACCCCAACTCCACCAAAACACTTCAATCCTCAACAGTAAATTATAAGACTTGTAATCTAGGAATTATAAACTCTAATTATTATCTCTACAAATCACACAACCTCCCAAGGTATGTGTTCCCAAGTCTTCGAGTTCCCCAACTTGAAGACAATAACCCTAACTCAGTTTATATCTCACTTAGATTATAATTACATAAACATTACAACTCAGAAAACCAGCCTAATACATAGAATCTAAGACATCTTATTTTCTAAGTAATAGGAACAAGTTCAATTACTAGTTTCTTCAAGCTTTGGAACTTCCAAGACAATTTGCCGATTGTCTCTGTATTTGTAAGTGTGTGAGTGACTATGTGAGTCACTCCCTCTATTTAACAACAATTCTTCAAAAAGTCCTTTAACAGATAAGTCTTCTATTTTGAGTAGAACTCTCAACTCTTCAGAGTTTGTTGTCAAGTGAAAGTCCTTGTTCAAGATAATCTCCTTATTTGAGTAGAACTCCTTATTCAACTCATCTTCTCTTATCTTCAAGTGTTGTAATCCCACTCAAATTCTTCTGTATCCCACGCGATTAGCACTTTAAGTTTATCATCTACAATAATTTTTCCATTTCTAAGTCCAAGAATATATGTCTTCATATATCAGTGAACTTATATCACCTTGACTTTGCATATTAGTGGACCACTTCAACTAACATGTCTCAGCTATTAAGTCAATCCCCAAAGCTTCAATCATTCCAACAAATGAAATACCAAAAAAAAAAAAAACATTAGTTAGAGAAAAACATTATTCTTCTTTTAAAAAAAATACATTCTTGTGTTTGAATTTCAAAAAAATAATTTATTTTGGGAGAATACTCACAAAAATACCTGAAGTTTGACCGGATTACCAGTTGAACATACTGAACTTTGCGGGAGTCCTATTACCCCCCCCCCAGACCTTTTTTTGTATTTTAATAGCATATATCTATCACTTGGCCCATTGCATGTTAGTCACGCGCATTGAGCGCGTGAAGGCGTCAAAAAACGTTAAAAACTTTTTTTTTGCCAAACAACCCCTAAATTTTCTAATTATTTAAAGTTTTAGATTTTTTTTTCATTCTTTCTCTTCTATCCTCTCTCTTCTCTCTTCTCTCTTCTCTCTTTCCTTTCTTCAACAATGGTTGCTCCATTGTTAATTGAAATTGAATTCTTGAAGATTCCATTTCAGTTTTCATTCTTGAAGATTAATGGAAGATTCCATTCAATTGAAATTTGGCGTAATTGCAACTTCGAACTTGGAACTTAAAATTGAACTTGAAATTGAAATTGAAATTCCATTCCATTGAGTTGGCGTAATTGAAACTTGGAATTTGAAACTCAAATAAAGATTCCATTGAGTTGGTGTAATTGAAAGTATTCCATTAAGTTGGCGTAATTGAAAATTGAAATTTGAAATTCAAGTATGAAGAAACTTTCTTCATAATTGAATTTGAAAACTTTTGGAGTGATAAGAATGAACTTGGAATTTGAAATTGACTCAATGGAATCATTTGGAATTTGATTTGTAGGAGAAATTTGAGTTGTGGAATCTTTAATATGGTTGTAATGGTGAAAAATACTGAAAACTGATAAAACGAGAAGAAACGGCGCGTGTACCACACTTTCCATCGAAAAAACTAGGTATAATGTTTGGGGGGGATTATTTCCACTTTAAAAAAGTCCCGGGGGGGGGGGGGGGGGGGGGGGAATTAATTCCACTTAAAAAAGTATAGGGGATAATAGGATCCCATTTATTTTTTTCCTTCGTACTTCCTATACCACTCTAGTTGTGTTGACAAGTTCGAGAAGCCACATGCATTAAAGTCAAGTGCTACTTAATGCAGAAACAATGGGCAATTTACTACTTTTTCCGTTCGATTTTACTTGTTACTAATTTCCTAATTAAATTTTTATTTTTTCTTGTTATTTTTTGACATATCAAAAGAAGATAATTTTTTTTTCTATTTTTTCCTTAACATTACTTACTTTTTTCCAAATTAATTTCAAGATACAATATAATCATCATTTAATAGGGATACTATGAAAAAATAGTCATGCTATTAATTAATCTTCTTAATAGATATGCTAATTCAAAATGTGATAAGTAAAACCGAACGAAAAAGGTACAAATAAAATAACTACTCATTCCTCTGTTCTTTCATGATGGTGTACGATTGAATATTGAAATTTAAGAATGAAAAGAATTTTTGTCAAAATTTATAGCTTCAAATAAGTTGTAGAAATCGGTATAATTATAAATCATTATATTAAAAATAAAATTACTATATCACCCCTAATTAATTATTATAACTCATTTATGTATTAGAAAATTAATAATATCTAATCAAAAATAAAATATATATTTATGATATATCTGCTTCGGTTGTTTCAATCGTAATTTTATTATATCACCCATAATTATTTATTATACCCTAATTAAATATTATAAATCATTTACATAGTAGAAAATTAATAATACTTAATTAGAAAAAAATAAAATAGACATTTATGATATTTCTACTTTAGCCGTAATTTTACCGTATCACCCTTAATTAATTATTATTTAGTCATCTAACTATTAAAAAAATAATAATATTTAATAAAGAAGGTAAAATAAACATAAAATAAAAATTAACTCTTGATGTTTTAAATTAACTTGACGACTTATATGAGACCCTCTTAAATTTTTTTCACAGGTATTTTTTAAAATTAATTCTCCTATATAGTAAGTGACAATGAAGCAGCTGAAGCAGTCTGCTCATGGTCGACATGCCTGCTTTAGTTGTGTTAATCGTAATTTTACTATATTACCCCTAATTAATTATTATAAGTTATTTATGTATTAGAAATATAATAAGTGACGATGAAGTAGCTGAACGGGCTGTTCATGGTTGACATGTTTGCTTCAGCTGCTTTAACCATAGTTTTATTATATTACCCCTAATTAATTATTATAAATTATTTATGTATTAAAAAATAATAATATCTAATAAATAAAGTAAAATAGACATTAATGACATGACTCCTTCAGCTGCTTCAATTGTGATTTTACTATATCAGCCATAATTAATTATTATAAGTCATCTAAGTATTAAAAATTAATAATATTTAATAAAAAATAAAATAGATATAAAATAATAAATTAAATCTTGATCTTTTAAATTAACTTGGCGTCTTATATGAGGCCACTTAAATATTTTTCACATGTATTTTTTATTATAATTTTACTATGTCACTTCTAGTTAGTACTCCCTCCATCCCATTTTACTTGTCCCAATTTTTTTAATTTGATTTGTCATTTTACTTGCCATTTTTCACAAATCAAGAAGATTTTTTTTTTTCATGTTTTACCCTTTGCATTAATTACTTTTTCTTCAAATTAAAATGTAAATATCATTTAATATGGGTTTTATGGTAAACTAGTCATGTTATTAATTATTTTTTTAATCAATGTGCCAAGTTAATTTGGGACAAGTAAAATAGGCCGGATGGAGTAGAATAGAAGAAAAATTATTATAAATCACAATAATTTAAAATTTACATTATTTTTAAAATATAATTGACTATCAACGAGGAGAGTAGCATATATTATTTGAAAATTACATTAAAAGCATTAAAAATTACAATAGTTAACAGCTTAAAATATTTTAAAATATATTAAAAATATGATTAATTATCTAAATTTTATTTGTGTCACATATGAGGCCAAAAAATAATTTATAGCATGGGCCCTCGTATCTAGTAAAAAATAAATAAGATTGAATTGTTGGGAAAACTAGGAATAGCCCCAAAATAAGATGACTTTCAAATTTTGACCCCAAATAAAAAAGTTTCATAAAATAGCCTTCAACTATTAAGTGATATATTTTCAGACAAAATTGCCCATAATTAATGAAGTAAATTTCATAAATGATCCTCATAATGGATAATAACTCTATACTTATTCATCTTTCAACCTTTTTTCTCTTTTTAATTTTACTTTGATGTTTAATTTTTTTTTCTCTTTTTATTTTTGATTTTTCTCAACCCTTACTTTTTTTTCCTCTCAATTTTTTTTTCTTTTTATTTTACTTTAATTATTTATTTTTTCTTTCCTCTTTTTTTTTGTTCTTTTTAGTTTTTCTCAACCCTTACTTTTTTCTCTTTACTCTTCTCAACATCTACTTTTATTAAAAAAAAATATTTATTTTTCTTTGATTTTTTTCTTCTTTTTAAATTATTTTTGAACTTTATTTTTATTTTATCTTTTTTAATTATTTTTATCAACCTTTATTTTTTTTCGTTCTCTCTCAACTTCTACATTTTCTTTTATTTTTATCTTTTTAATATTTTTCTTCATTTTTTTTGTAATTTTTATTATTTTTATTTTTTTCTTTGATTTCTTCCAATCAAGTTACATCTCATGAGCAAGAGTTGACACTATCACATTATAAAGGCAAGACTTATGACTTTCAAACAACAAGCTACGTTTCATGGGCAAGAGTTGACATTACCACATTATAGAGGCAGGACTTATGACTTTCAAACAACAAGTTATGTTTCATGGGCAAGAGTTGCCACTACCGCATTGTGTTTTGATTTATGAGATGTTCTATAACTCTTACCTTAGAGGAAAGACTTAACTCAAGGACTTTCAAACAATAAATTATGCCCCACAGGCAAAAGTTGACTCTACCACGTTATATTTTCAATTGTGAGATGTTCTACAACTATTGCCTTAGAGGCAAGACTTAGCTCAAAGACTTTCAAACTACAAATTATGTCAAGAGTTGACACTACCACGTTATGTCTTTATTTAAGAGATTTTCTACAACTCTTGCATTAGAGGTAAGACTTGGTTCAAGAACTTTCAAACAATAAATTATGCCCTACGGATAAGAGTTGACACTACCACGTTATGTCTTTATTTATGAGATACTCTACAACTCTCACCTTAGAGGCACGACTTATCCCAAGATTTTTCAAACAAGTTACGTATATTGGTCAAGATTCAACACTAACACATTATATTCTTTACTTATAAAATGCTCTATAACTCTTGTCTTAGAGGTAAGACTCAACCTAAGGACCATCAAACAACAAGTTATGTCCTATGGTTAAGAGTTGACACCACCTAATTGTGTATTGATTTATGAGATGTTTTATACCCCTTTCCTTAGAGGCAAGACTTAGACTAAGGATTCAAGTAACAAGTTGTTCCTCATGGGCAAGAGTTGACATTACCACATACTTAAAAGGAAAAAAAAACTAGTCCTTAAAGACTTAAGATGAAAAGTTTGAGAGATAAATGAGTATGCAAAGTTTAAAAATACTTGAGAAGTAGGGGAGCAAAATTGTACTTGTACTATACTTAAAGGGAAAAAAGACTAGTCTTTAAAGACTTTTCTTATTGAGGTCAAAATTCCAAAGTTAGCCACTGTTGGGGCTATACCATGTAATTTCCTGTGAATTGTTACCAAATATAAAAAAATACTTTTAAAAATTGATCGAGAAGAAAAAAGTGTGACACAAATCAGGACCGAAGGAGTAAGACATTTCAGGAAAAAAAAAGCTAGCTCAAATAAAAGTGAAAACTAGTAAGTTGTTATGAAATATAAAGGCAAGAAGAAAAAGAACAGAGAGAGAGAAGATGGAGACTTCTTTATTTCGCTTGAGGGATGAGAGATCATCTTGATTGATAATACAATGAATAAAACTCCTCTATTTATAGGAGAAAATACTCCTAGTTTCTGACTAAAAGATAGATACTTCAAATCCTGATAGATATCAACTAGTTCTTGATAGATCTTATTAGATCTTGATAGACATTCACTATAATGTAAATACATTTATAACACTCCCTCTTGAATGTCTAGATAGATATATAATGTGTCTCGTTAAAACCTTACCAGAAAAAAACCAGTGGGAAAAAATCTAGTGAAGAAAAAAGAGTACACATCTCTAAAAATACGCATATAAGCTGCCTCATTAACAATCTTACAAGGAAAACCCAGTGGGACAAAAACTCGTAAGGGAAAAAAAGTACAGCGCTTATTAACTCCCCCTAATGAGAACATTCTTGAACCTTTGCATCCTGATCTTGTGCACCATCTTCTTGAAAGTTGCAATTGGAGGAGACTTGGTGAATAAATCAGTCATATTGTCACTTGAACGAATCTGTTGCACGTTAATATCACCATTATTTGGATCTCACGTATGCAGAAGAACTTTGATAAAGTGTGTTTCGTTCTATCTCCTTTTATGAATCCTCCCTTAAGTTGTGCTATGCATACTGCATTATCTCCGTATAAAATTGTAGGTATATTATAACATTTTACACCATATTTTCTCGAATGAGATGTATCATGGATCTCAATCATACTCATTCTCGGTTTGCTTCATGAATAGCTATTATCTCAGCATGATTCGATGAAGTGGCTACGACAGACTACTTTGTATATCTCCAAGATATGACAGTACCACCGCATATAAACACATAGCCTGTTTGAGACCGAGCTTTATGCGGGTCAGATAAGTACCCAACATCAGCATGACCAATAATATCGGGACTGCAATCTATAGAATAAAATAAGATCATTTGTTTGATCCCATTTCGATGTTGTAATACCCCGTACTTTTCCTAGCTTGAAAAGTTTTCCAAGAATGTTAAAAGCTTTCTCTGAAAGATGAATCCACTTTTGCAAATATGGTATTTTTAATATTTTCACTTTTTGTCATGTGGGAAATTCAATAAGCTTTCCATCGATATCAAATTCGTCCAAATTCGACATCCGGGTGAAGAGTTAGAGCCTTTTTAGTGAGACAGTGTATCACCTGACCCTTCAGCGCGTCGTGGAGATAGCTCAAATGGCAATTGTCAATTTTCAGTGTTGCTACGCAATAGTGGCACGTCGCACCAAACTTCCAAGTCGCAGACAAGGTGGCAACGCGATAGCTCCGCATCGCGCCACCGTGCAATTTTCCATTTTTCACTTTCCAGTGACTTGGTGCGATAGTGGCGCATTGCGCCAAGGATGAAAATCGGGAAATTTTCTCAGAAATTAAAGACGCATCCTAGGGTTAAAAGGGTCAATTTTCTACCCCTATATAAACTCAATAACACGTTATTTAGCCATTCTTCACCCAAAATATACTAGTTTCTCTTAAGTTTCTCTCAAGAACAAGCTAGGGTTTCTATTGGGGATTCAAATTCAAGAAGGTTTCACTGTCAATCTTCACAAAATCATGAACTAAGGTATGCATAGTGTTCATTCATGGACTCCTTTCGTCCATGAATCCCAAGAATCTCCTTTTTAAGTTCAAGTTTATGGATTTCTTTATGAATTTCATGTTGGGTTTGTTTTGTTTATGCTGAGAATGATCAATTGAATTCAAATCCATGTTGGGTGATCAATTTTATTTGGAATTGATTTGTATAGATGTATATTCATGTAAACCTATGAATAAACCCTAGGATGATGAAATTAGAGAAGAATCATGATGATTATTTGTTGTATAATGTTGTCTACATATGCTATGCCTACCACGTGTTTGATTAAATGCCTAGATAAAGAAACAATGCCCAACTAGTATGATATCATGAAATCCCCATGTATGTACAAGCTTATGCATATCTCATATCTGATGAAGTGCTTCAATAAATGAATTATGAATTGTGTTGTTGGTCATGTGTTCAAGTAAGCCATGCTATGTCAGTTTCTTCTCATCGAGTTCTTGGGGTACTTGTACCCGAATATTTAGCAGTGTGCCTAGAACCATGTCATGTTTTCATGATCTCCTTTGTCAATCTATGATCCATAGAACTCAGTCAGTCATGTGACTCAGGAAATCTCAAAAATCTCAGTAATTTCAGTAGCTCAGTAATCTGCTGAGTAACTTCAGTATTCTCAGTCAGTCCTCAGAACTCAGTACATTTCGTCAGTCAACGAAACTCAGTAAATTCAGTTTAGCTCCACTAGACAATACCACTAGTATCAGTCCAGTTAATCAGCTCAATTCAGTTAATCAATTCAGTGTTTTTCAGATGGGAGTAAGATTCAGCACCGAGCGAGCCTAGGGATGGGGACTCACCCATTAGATACGACTGAGATCCCTAGAAGCAATCCTTAAGTTTCAGAACTACGTAGCCAGCGTAGGTACAAGATATCATCCATTAGATAGGATTGGCATACTCAGGGATCGCCCGTTAGCACATTTAAATGTATAGGACTGATCCCAGTAGTCACCCGCTAGATTAGGACTGACTCCACAACAGTTGTCTTTACTAGTGGTGAGGTACTGACACCCTTCCAGCTGGGGTTATAGGTTGGACCCCAGTCAACTTAGTATGGGGCATGTCGGTTAGATGAATACATCCCATAATTTCAGTTACAGAATCAGGATTGTTAGATACAGTCAATTCAGCTCAGTAGTATAGATTTAGGGCTGTCAGATACAGTTACTCCTTATCATTATAAATAGACTCCGGGATCACCCACTAGACAGGACTAATCTCAACTATGGTCAATCAATAATGGTGTCATCAGATTTACAGATCACCCGCTAGATAGAACTGATCTCAGATACAGTTACTCAAATACAGTTCAAAACTCAGCTAGTTCCATTAGATTTAGGACTGTCAGATATAGTCACTCATGTTATCAGTTACATCAGTTATCAGAACTTATGTTATTAGCATTTAGCTTCAAGACTGTCAGATATAGTCAACCAAGCCAGTTCTTCATAATCAGAACTGTCAGACACAGTTATCCATGTATCAGTAACATAGTATCAGACCCTCAGTATTCAGTAATACAGTATTAGTTTCTCACTCATCATGGACTCAGATGTCAATGTCAGTAGACTCAGTAGTCAAAACTCAGTCTTCAGTCCTATCATGATCTCAGTTACAGTTACGTATGCATGCATGTATTCTCACATTCATGTTAGTCATTCAGTTAGTATTGTTTATGCATATGAACTTATTGTATTCATCCTACCTCACTTGTATACCAGTATATTCAAAGTACTGACGCATTTACGCTATGGCGTATTATACCATATGTTTAGAAGCACGAGCTACAGAGAACCAGTAGTATCCCAGTTCAGCGATCAGAGTTAGCAGTGAGTCCTCATCCTTCGAGAACATGATGATCATATTACTATTTCAGTTTTTAGTTTATTTCAGTAGTTAGAGTTAGTTAGGGACATGTCCCATCAACTCTTTATTCAGACAGTTTAGAGGCTTCAGACTACATTATATTCAGACAATTATCTCAGTTATTTTGGTATTGTTATACCATATTTTTCAGTTATGTACTAGTATTGAACCTTATGTCCTTTCAGTTCATGTTTCCACATTTATAATATTATTACTATTATTCAGTGAATAATTGTGGTCTTCGGGGTCATGGGCACCGTGTAGCATTTCGGGTACCAGATTCAGGGTGTTACAGATGTATCCTAATAGGAGCAGAACTATATCTTGCTAACAAATTAACTGAAAAAGTTATATCAGGCCTTGCAGTATTTGCAAAATACATTAGTACATCAATTGGACTAAGATATGGTACTTCAGGACCAATCCAATTCGGTATGTTTCTCATTTTAGCAAATATCTTATTGTTTTTGAAAACTCTCCAAAAGTTTCAATGATTTTGAAACCATCAATTTATCCCTCATAAGGATAATAAATAAGTTTCCCAGAAATTTTATATGCTTCAGGCATTTTGAATCCTTTAGGGATTCTCATATGGATTTTTGTCAAGTGATAATATCAATATGTGTGACATATTCAAGTGTCTGGACTGCAAATCAAATAAGTGTTATGCTTACCAAGATGCATCCTTTCATGTCACTTGATAAATGTTTCTACGTCAGCTTGCTTAAATATACGTAGAATTCAGATCCTCGTAATCTTTTACAATATTGCGCGAATATTGTATCAAAGATATTAATGATATATCATTTCGTATCGGTTCACAATGTGACATAACATTTTGAGATCTTATCACTTCATTATTTTCAGGTACCTGAACCTCTCATAAGGTTTCATGAAGTGCTATGTCGTGGGCTCTTCAAGAGCACGTTGCCTTCTTATTATGATTATTTTCTCCTTATCCTTTTCAAGGATTATTTTATTTGAAACCAATTGGTCTACCACGTTTTATGCATGCATAGACTTTGTCCTTCAAGGACACAAAATAGGAGCACTTGCAACTTAAATATGAGATATTTTTGGTATTTGACTTGAATTATCTTTTGAATGAGGATTTGATGATAATTCCTAACATATTTCATAGCTGCTTATAATTTCCCCCTTATGTTAGGAAAACTAACATTTATCCTCCATCTTCATTGAGGAATCCATCTTTATGCATCATGGTATATTATTAATTATATACCGCACATCAAAACTATTAGATAGAATAGTTGGTTCCTGACCTCGAACCAATTGAAAGGGAAGAAATAATTATAATTTATTGGTCTAATGCATGCAAGTGTTATTGTATGCAACATATCATATTTCAGACCAACACATAAAGCTTTGTTCTCATTAGCAATGGTTTAGCTATTTATCGAAGACATTCAATGCCAAACCATCATCATCAAGATTGTCTTGATTACACAATCTGAAAGTTATGCTCTTAACTCAATTTTATTGAGCAAACAACTTTATGAATGTCAAACTGCAGGTTGACAATGAGTGTACATGTGATCATCTTATATCGATGCATCTTAATAGATCACATGACTGGTGACAGGCCCATATTCATCTTTTCTACTTTTCAGATTTTGAGGGATGAAATCTCAACATTTGTTGGTCCAGCCAACTTATCATGAGAATAACCAACATAAACAATTCTTGAAGAATCTTTTATTTCTTCAACATATGTCTAATACTCAATATACACATCTTCATGATGACAAATCGTTTATGTCAATAGATTAAATGATTTGTATTTGTAACTCCAAGTTACCATAATATGTGCAAAAATTCTTTAGTAAACATCAGGTTTATTATTGCATGAATTTCGTATCAATAAACAATAAACTCTTAGTTTATTATGGCATGTGATTTCATCATGCTTAGGTAAATTTTTACATTCGTGTTTCAAATCACAGTAACTTTAAGATATTCAATCTTTCAATTATTCTACCTCTTTTAGAGGTGGATTGTGATATCTTCACAACAAAGAATACGTTCGAGTGTATATACAGTCACATTTACCCCCAGGGTCTAGATCTGTATTTATAATAATCAAAATTCTCATTTCCGAAGAATAGAATATAATCGTTCCTTAAGCATATCAATTTATGATAGATTAGAACCTCCTCTTTCAAGATATTGCTACTTCAAGAGCAAATCGAGGCATTCATATAATGTAGATAATTTTTCTCTTAACATATCTTTCAGAGTACATCATATATTGCTACCATATTCATTTAAAAAATGGAGCAAATTGTCAGCTGTCAGACTTATCATATATCGCTACCATATTCACTTCAAGAATAGAGCAATTTGACTTATCATATATTGCTACCACATTCACTTCTTAGAATGGAGCATATTCAATGGGATAGATTCGTGTCTATTTATCAAAAACACATTATTTTGCCTTAGCCATCGTAATATTATCAATATGGTGTATTGAGATTCAAACTCAACGTCTTATCCATATAAAGACGTCTTAGGCATAAATCGATGGGACTTGAACCCATGTATGCATTCATATCATGCTTTTGGGAGGATGACAATCTTCAAGTGGTCAAATCTTTCTTTTAGGCCATTCCACAAAACAAGTGGATCCTTAGTAGTAAGGTATTCAATTTTAAAAATTTTGTCAAGATGATGACGCAACAAAATCATAGCCTTAGCACGATTTTAATGAGATGCTGTATTTTCTTTCTTATGGCATTTCCAAGACTCATAACATCTAAGTGGATTTCAACATTCAATACTCATTAAAGGTAGTTCTTGCTCGAGGCAACGATCTCAAATTTTGTAAGATTATTAGCAATATGAAAAGAAAGAAAATAATACCTTAGCCTTCAAATTTGATACGACAAAGTCTCGTGCTGATAACGTGTTATGAAATATAAAGGCAAGAAGAAAAAGAATAGAGAGAGAAGAGGGAGACTTCTTTATTTCTGTTAACGGATGAGAGATCATCTTGATTGATAATACAATGAACAAAGTCACTCTATTTATAAGGAAAAATACTTCTTGTTTCTAACTAAAAGACAAATACTTCAAATCCTGATATATATCAACTAGATCTTGATAGATCTTATTAGATCTTGATAGACATTCACTATAATGTAAATACATTTATAACATAAGTTTTAATTTTTATCTATTACTCTATTTAGTCTGAAAAATATTCACAAAATCAATTTAATTTGCTCAAAATTAACGTTTCATTCTCCGTTTTTCTTTGAAGTTTGAACCATGCAAAAATAGTAAATTCATCAATCGTGTATTTTGCTTGTTTTATTTTTTTGGTAATGGTAATATTTACATTTTCTTGCCAAAAAATAAATATTTTTTTTTTATTATTTCAAAAAACTAATAGATATTTACAACATATTATTTCAATACTATCTTTATCATTAAATAACTACACAAAATATTAATTATTAAATTAAAATTTTAAGAATATAATTAATAAACTAAGTTAGCAAAATAAATTTATAATAATTATTTTCTCAAACAATAGTATATCAAGTCAGCAAGTTTCAATTAAAATGAAATGGAGAAAGTACTTGTCAATTAAAAAAGAATAGACAAGCATAAAAAGAAAAATCAAAAGTTTAGTACCCCACTCTTTACCTCTAAATAAACGCTATCTTAATTAAGGTCAATTTTGTTGCACTTAATTAATGGAGTATTTGTAATAAAAGAATAATTTTCAAATCACACGCGAGATGGTGGTAAATAGAGGATTCTTGGGTGGCACTAATGCAGTCAAACTTGGGTAAATCAAATGTCATTTTAACCAACCCAATCTATTAACGTAGGTATAAATTTGGCAAATGGTCTTTACGCTTTAGGCAAATCACATAATGCAATCAAATGTACTATCGATGCTAACTCTAGGCAAGGGCAGGTATATTGAAGCAAAACCCTAATGAAAATTTTGTTAAAGGATTTAATGCGTCACTGGAAACTTTATATGATATGTTAATAGCCGAAATCCTATTGTCCATCAAGCTTTAAGTTGGCTGAAGAATCACGATCGTACAATTCAGGTTATTGTTGAGATGTATCGTCCTTTGGCCAAACAAGCACTGTATAAAGGTCAGCGAATCAGTGCGAACACATGTTAGCTAAGACCGTAGGTTTTATGTGTGATGCTATATGGTGGATTGCGCATCCCTGATCTATGATTCATATGCTCAGTTATGATTTGAACAACAACAGCAACAACAACAAAGTGAAGAATCAAAATCACTAGTATAAATATTTATTCACACTCAATTTATTATATTTTACATAAATAGAAAGTGTATGAAAAATAATCTCTTTATCGTTAAAAAAATAGAGGTGAGGTTGCACACCATCCTTTTCAAATTCCAACAAATATGTTAAGATTATTGTACACAACATTAACATATACCAAAACAAATGTCAATGTATGGTGATAATATTAAAGTGCTCTAGTCCATATTAAGTGAATTGCTGAATATAATCTATCCTTTAAGAAAATATTAAAGATATAAATCAAAGGTTAATTTTCACGATTATTTTTTTAAATTATTTTTAAATTATTCTCCTAAAAAATGCAATAGTTAAGAACCTCACTTAAAAAAATTAAATATAATTTAAACATGGAATTTAATTTAATGAGAATTATTTTATAAAAATAAGAAAATAGATCTTTTTGAATTTTTTTATTTTAAAAAAGTTAAACTAGGGATTTGGCTGTTTTTAATATTCAAATACTCATTTTCAAGGGCGGAGCTATACTTAGGATAGGGGTTCATCCGAACTCTTCTTTGGATGGAAAATTATATTATATTTGTATATATATATATGATTAAAATTATTTATTACGTATATATAGTAGATATTGAACCTCCTTCGATTAATTCATATATTCACTTGTGAACTCCCTCAGTGAAAATACTGACTCCATCACTGTCCATTTTCGAATAAAAATGAAAAAAAAAAAAAAAAAAAAAAAGGTATGACCGAACGAACGGTTCTGCATGACCTGTGCAAGATTTTTACCCTCAAGATCCTTGCATAGTTACATTTGAATACCCTTTATTGAAAAAATATTTTATATAAATAAAAATAATAATATGTATATTAATAAAAGATAAACTTGATATAATAGTGTTAAAATAAAATATAATATTATTTATTTTGTGTTTGATTGATACTAATTAATCTCAAAATAATATATTTCACTATTTATAGTATAGTCATAAAATAACTTATCTAAAATACAAAATAAAATAACTAATTTCAAAATTAGTTATATTTGAAAGTAACTTATTTCAGAATTTACCACTGCTGCTGGAGACCAGTAAAAGTATGAGAAAAGAGTTCCGTAGACAAAACACAATCGTTGAAACAAGTTTTTGCTAGTACTTCACTGTAGCATTATTTGAAGAATCTTTAAACTACCCGAACAAATATCTGACTCCTGCCCGTTGTCCCCCTTCTGTTATGACTCGGTCACGTGCCCGTTCTTTCTCCCCACCCACCCCGCCTTCCCGGGCAGCTCCATTACTCCTCTCTTCTTTCTTCCCAACACTTCATATAAATATGTAAACTCTCACACTTCCTCCACTCTCCACCACCACCAGCACCAGCCTTCTCCGCCGACCACGGCGGTGCAAAGAGGACCTATAATGGGTCAAGGACTTAGCTGTGGAACAAGTGATGAACACGGTTTATTCAGTGCTGTTCAGTGTGGTGATTTGGAGACATTAAATGCTGTTTTAGAGAAAAACTCGTCTCTTATTCATCATTCTACTGTATATGATCGACAATCTCCCCTTCATATTGCTTCTGCCAATGGCCAGATCGAGGTAGGGTGGTATGGGGTGGTTTTTTGAAATATTCTGTTTTTTGAAAAAAGTAAAATAAAATTTGGTGTTTTTAGTAGAAATTGATTAATGGGGTTTGATTGTTTTTTTCAGGTTGTTTCTATGCTGTTGAACAAATCTATCAATCCAGATTTGTTGAATCGCTATAAGCAGGTGCAAATTTTTTGGTTTTCATTTGTTTCATTGAAGGGGAGAGCATTAGAGTAATCGGTAAAGTTGTTGTCATGTGATCAGGAGGATACAGGTTCAAGTTTGTGTAAACAACCTCTTGCATGAATGTAGGGAAAGGTTGTGTATACAGACCCCGGGCATAGCGTGGACTTGCTTGATCATTTGTTTCATTGATTAGCCAATTTGGGGCAAATTGGTGTTTGTTATTCACCATTTTTAACTGTTTTTGTTGGTTGATTTTCGGTGGTTTAGACTCCATTGATGTTGGCAGCAATGCATGGGAAGATCTCTTGTGTGCAAAAACTAATTGAAGCAGGAGCCAATGTATGTATGCTTTAAAAAGTCTCTTCAAGATTAGTCTTTAATGTCTACTTGCAAATGCTTTTGTTAATTGGGATTTTCTTCTTGTTTTCTTGCAGATTTTAAAGTTTGATTCACTTAATGGAAGAACATGTTTGCACTATGCTGCATATTATGGTCACTTTGAATCCCTTAAAGCAATTCTTTCTGCAGCTCGTACATCTCATGTTGCAGCATCTTGGTAAGCAATTCAGTAATTGTTGTTTCTTTTTTGTATGTGTTGTTGGTAGTTTGTTTTTAATCGAATCAATTGGATGGTGAATTCTGCAGGGGATATGCCCGGTTTGTGAATGTCAGAGATGGTAAAGGAGCAACACCTTTGCACTTAGCAGCCCGTCAAAGACGGCCTGAATGTGTTCACATTTTGCTTGACAATGGCGCTCTGGTTTGCGCTTCAACCGGTGGATATGGGTAATTTTCTTATCAAGAAATTTCATTTCTATGTTACCCTTTTCACGTTCTTTGAATTAGCTTGGATTTCATATAGATTTCCTGGTAGCACTCCACTTCATTTGGCTGCAAGAGGTGGTTCTCTTGATTGCATCCGTGAATTGTTGGCATGGGGAGCAGATCGACTACATAGAGATGCCTCGGGGTATGCCTAATTTTGTCGATTGTGATCTTGTCAATATTTTATAGCTTATGAATCTTGAATGTTAATTTAAGTTCTTAGATTTGTATCTGAATGATCATGTGTCTAGTCCTTATTTGTTCATTTTGGTGCAGGAGAATACCATACACGGTTGCTTTAAGGTACCACCATGGCGCCTGTGCGGCTTTGTTGAATCCTTCATCAGCGGAGCCTCTTGTGTGGCCATCGCCGTTGAAATTCATCAGTCAGCTCAATGATGAGGCGAAAGCTTTACTAGAACGTGCGTTAATGGAAGCGAATAAGGAGAGGGAAAAAAATATTCTAAAGGGGACAGAGTACTCTCCACCTTCCCCAACCCAATCTGATGGAGGGATGGATGACAACATCTCTGAGGTAATACATCACCAACTTTACCAGATAACGTATAAACTACTATTGAAATATATCTGACTCTGCTAATAAAGAACTATTATACTGGTAAACCAAAACTACGTTTGCGTGGAAATGATGTAAGGTAGAAGATATTTAAGGTTAATAGAGTGTAATATCTATTCCAAAAAGCTAACAAGACTCGATTTTTAACCTTGATGATCAATATATTAATTCGTATTGACAAGTGGTAGTTCTCTTGTTATCTACCATTTCAAGTTGACCATTTAGTCAGTGAGTTTCACTTGGGATTACCTAATGCAGGTCAGTGATATGGAAGTATGTTGTATATGTTTTGATCAATTATGCACAATCGAGGTCCAGGACTGCGGGCATCAGATGTGTGCACATTGCGTACTAGCCTTATGCTGTCATAACAAGCCAAACCCGACCACGGCCAGTCCACCAGAACCCGTGTGTCCATTCTGCAGAAGCAACATTGTACAGTTACAAGCTATCAAGGTCACAAAGGCCGACAACACAGACCGTGATCTCCACTCCTCAAAGCTTCGAATATCCAGGAGATCACGAAACTTCAGCGAAGGCAGCAGTAGTTTTAAGGGGTTATCAGCAGTAAGTTCTTTTGGCAAAATGACTGGTCGTGGCTCGGGTAGGATCGCTGCTGCTGAAAACGAATGGATCGGTAAGCCAATAACCCTTGATTGATATCAAAGTTTCCAACTTTGGTAATTAAGAACATTCCAGAGTGGGGTCATGCTTCTCAAATGGTATATATATAGATTGATCTTTCTCTATATGTTTTGTAGATTTGGGAAATAAGCAAAGTTGAAATCATTTGCAGGCCTTTGTTAGATGAGTAGTATATTATTTGTGTGGGTCACAAAAAGAAAAAAAAAAAAAGAGTTGCTTGTAAAATCTTGTTTCCTTGTTCTTGAAAAAAGGGTGGAGGTTGTTAGGGCCTAGTAGTAGCTAGTCACTTTGGAATAGATAAAATTCTTTGCAGTTTTTTTTAGTTTGCGCTTGTTGTGTTTTACCTTATTTGGTGAAAACACAATATTCTTCCATCGTCCCCTCACCATGGTGATTGATGAAGTTAGCATTGGGAAAGAGTCAAAATCGAAGAAAGTGATGAGGGAAATTAGATCCCACCTTGCCCTATCTCTTTTCTTTAAATTAAAGCAGCCTCAAGGTGTGAAATGAACTACATACAGTATTGTTTATTATATTAGGGAAAAAGGTGTGAAATCATGAATTACCATTGTATCAATTATTTTATTGAAAAATATTGTATTGTATAATAATAATAATAATAATAATAGTAATATATGGTTAGTTGCAACTTGCGAGGATGAAAAGCCTTATTTCTTGCTGGTCAAAGTGATCCTGTGAATCCACTGCCTCTTTGTTTTTCAAATAATTTCTGCACCATCCTACTGGTATGTTCATATAAGTACAAACACTCTGTCCCAGTTCCAAATAAATAACTATATGATCTCACTATTCATATATCTTCATTCAAGGCTGTATTCAGTCTAATATTATGAAATAAGAGAGAAATGATATCTTATGGCCATTTATATATTAAATCCAAAAAAAACTCTTCCGTTTTTTTTTTCCGAAAGTGAAAATTTTATAGGTCAAAGTGAAGATTTCTTGTAATGATATACTCAATGTAATTTTACAATTAAAATTTAGAGTGGGTAGAGTATACACAGATTTTTTCCCTGCCTTGAGAGAGAGTGAAATTATTTTTATACATAGATTCGAAACTATTTTTGATACATATATCCTCAACGTAAGGAAAAATAGTTTAAAATAGATGGAAAAAGAAATAATGATAGCGATCAAAGCATTTTGAAATAAAAAAAATAATAGCAACAACAAATAATACGGCAATTAAAGTACAAGAAACGATAAATATTAACAGAAATTAAAAAAATAAAAAACTACATGAATATACTATGATTGCTAGTATGAGAAGATAAGTGAGACAACGTTCTACTGCTTGCTAAACTTCTATCCTAATTCTATGTCTTCCATAATCTCATAGGTCATGTCCTCGGTAAGTTGAAATTGCGCTATGTCATATCTAATCACCTCTCATCCATACTTTTTCAACCTATCTTCACTTTTTTTGAAACTATGCATTGTCAACCTCTCGCACCTAAGATGGAACATCCATGTATCTCCTCTTCACAAGCCTGAATTATCTTTGTCTCGCTTCTTGCATCTTGTCCTCCATCGTGGCCACTTCTACCTTATCGAGTATCTTCATTTCTAGTCCTATCTCTCTTAGTATAGTCATATATCCAGCATAACAATCGATCTTATCGTTGCAACTTTCATCTTCTGAATGTGAAATTTCCTAACAGGCCAACGCTTCACCCCATACAATACAACAACAACAAACCCAGTGTATTCCCACCTGGTGGGGTCTGGGGGGGTAAGATGTACGCAGTCCATACCTCTACCTCTAAAGAAGTAGAAAGGCTGTTTCCGATAGACCCCCGGCTCAAGACACAAGATACCACACAAATACATAGTAAAGCACAGAACAAGATTACAAGATTACATAACATAAATACGGCACCCATAAGTAAAAGAAAACAGAGGAAAGCACCCAGATTCGTACTAAAACAAGGAACACGAAATCATAACAAGGATACTACCCCCACCAAGTAATTCCCTACACTAGCGACCCAAACTGGCCCTAGTCCTCTGCCCTAATTCGCGTCCTCCAGACCTTCCTATCTAGGGTCATGTCCTCGGTGAGCTGTAACTGCTCCATGTCCCGCCTAATCACCTCACCCCAGTACTTCTTTGGCCTACCCCTACCCCGCCTAAAACCATCCAACGCTAGCCTCTCACACCTACGAACCGGGGCATCCATGCCCCTCCTCTTCACGTGTCCGAACCATCTCAATCGAACTTCCCGCATCTTGCACTCCACTGGAGTCACACCAACCTTCTCCCTGATAGTCTCATTCCGAACTCCATCCCCTCTAGTCAGCCCACACATCCAGCGCAACATCCGCATTTCTGCCACCTTCATTTTTTGGATGTGGGAATTCTTAACTGGTCAACACTCCGCTCCATACAACATGGCCGGACGGACTACCACCCTGTAGAATTTGCCTATAAATCTATAATTTAATTACGATACAATACATACAATACAGTAAATTTAATTACGACTCTATAAATCTTGCTTTTAAATCTTGATGGAACTTCTTATCACACAAGAGTCTGAATGCAAGTCTTCATTTCATCCACAGTACTAATACGATATGTGACATAATCGTCCATCACTCAATTTCATTAAATAATAGATCTAAGATATAACGATTTCTCTTAGAATATTATTAAAAATAAATTTATAAAGAGTTACAAAATTACATCTCCCTTTTAAACTCCTGCATGAATTTTAAGAAATTTTAGGTCTTCTGGAATAAGTATCTTCTTCATGGACCTCGTCACTTTTCAACACTTTTAGCCATAGTTTTGCACCTTGAGGCTGATGCATGTGGCAGTCGCACAGATATGTGTGCTGTTTGTACCTTCAACCAAATATCTTGAATGATCAGACAAGTATCTTAGCATATAAATTCTTGGTATAATCTTTTTTTTGATATGTAGAATTTTAGAGACGCAACATTCATTTTCATACACATTTTTTCTTATAATTGTTCAATTAAAATTATATTTTGCTTTATCAAGTATCCTTCAATCACATAATATTTCGACAAGACTTCATTAAGGCTATCCTATTTTGACGTGTAAATACAGATATGGAGAAATAATTCCACTTGTAAAGCAGATTTTTTCCCACCAAATCAATAAAATTACCATCTTATCAAGAAATATTTAGAAATTAATTTAGATAGAATAGCCAATATGGAGCCCACAAAACTGTGAATTTACTGTGATGTTGCCACGTGGAGTTAATTATATTAGGCTTGGGTGGGGGTTTGTGGGGAAGTGAGTATAAGTATTCGTGGGCTACGTGGGAGATTTAACAATGTTTGGTAAAGAAAGGGCACCTAACAGAAGAGAGGGGGGGGGGGGGGGGGGAGGGGTCCCAATTTAGTTAAGCTTTCTTGTTGTGTATTTATAATTGGAGGAATTGATTGGTTCTTGAAAATGAAATCAAAGCACCTACTGTGTAATGTGTACATTGGAATTTACTTTTCTTAATTGTCATATTTCCACATGACGCCCATAAGAATATAACCATATAGCAGATATATATTGTCAAGATGGGTTAATATTTAATCAGGCAGACAAGAAGTGTTGTTGATAGCGTTTAAGAATGTGGCATGTGGTGCCTCAATCAGAATTTTCATCAAAAAAATTTAAAATAAAAAGTTACATCTATACAAAGTCGTAGTAAAAAGAGTACTTATAATATTTGCTATGTATAAAATAATTTTAATATTGTATATACACTATAATTTTTTCACAAAAATGTTTAGATGAACCCTTTTACCGTCCTTGCCCATAATGACCTAGTGATTAATTAAGTAAAAAAGAACCATGAGAATGTCATGTTGAATTACAAATCATGAAAATAATAAATTACATGACAAAGAAAACATATTAAGAACATATTATTAATAGAGTTTGACCAATTGATCTACATATCAAAAATTAATTAAAAAAACATGTAACTTGTTAGGAGAAAATATCCCTCTAAACCACACTCTTTTGAGGACTACATTGTGAAAGTTATTATGTTGTTGTATGAGAGAGAAGGGGTCTTGTATTATAGAGGTCCAAAATCTTTCCTCTAAGGAAGAGGTTAGCCAAATATGAAAGAGTTTTATATTTATTTTTTTGAAAAGTAAAAGCAATTATGGTATTACTTTTATTTTTCTTCAATGAAAAATATATATATATACTCAAATTTGTTAAGAAAATCAGGACGAAAATCCTAACAAATCTCCACTTTTTGGCTTGATTTTTTTTTTTAATCAAACTTGATCCACCTTCACATGCATAATTTTTGTTCTCCACATAATCTTCATAATTGCAGTTTGGCATGCTTAAAAATGGAGCTCGTTTGGGTTAAAAATATATGAGTCCTTTGGGTTAAAAATATTGTAGTTCTTTGCAGAGTTAAAAGTGGGTTTTATTTTTAAAATATAGCAATGTGATTGTTGAAAATATGATTGACAATCGTCTTCACATGTAATTTTTTGGACTTATATCTTGATACGATCCAAATGGCCAACATAGCTTTTGATGCCATCATTCGAGGCCAACACATGAGGGATCAAGCTTTGGTCACATTGAAGGCACGAGAATATGCATGGGGAAACCATTTTGGATACTTAATAGAGCAATTCCGTGTGTGGAGGGTTGCTTGGAGGCTTGCCTTGATGACTACTCGAGAGCTCTAAAGGATTGCACATGTTGAAGTGTGAAGAGGAGTCCAAACACTCCAAGGCCTCCCTTCCTCATTAAGGGTGTTTTGGTCATTTCATCATGTGAAGTCCAACACTCCAAGGCCGCCCCTTGTCATTAAGAGTGTCTTGGTCATTTTATTATGTAATAAGCTAGGCTATAAATACACTCTTATTAGGCTTATTTTCCTTAGTTGTTTATGATGATATTTTGAGAGACATATTCTTGAACTCTATTGGGAGGAAACTTAGTGTAGGGCTTGGAAAAGCCAAGTAGTGTAGGTCTTGGAAAAATCGGTATTGATCATTGCTTAAAAACGATGGTTGTAAGGAGGAGTTGGTTTCCTTAGCAATCACCGTAAGAGCTTGGTATTGTTATTACGGGTTGTAGGGGTCTTGACGTTTGAAACATGCCTTGTTTCTTAGATCTTGTAATCTCGTATGTCAAGCTATCTATCTTACTTTAATTGCATTTGTTTGTTTGATATCTTGTGTTCTCGGGTTTGTATTACTACTATAGCTAGTTGTTCATCTTGTTCTCGATTTCTATTGGTGTTCTTAGCTGGTTTTGATATTTAGTAACTTAGATCCGTATTATTTGGTATCAGAAAAAGGATTGATTTCGTTCATACGAGATCAATCTTGGGCTTGTTATCTTGAAAATCACAAAAAAAAATGTTGAAAAGCCAAAAATCTCAAAAAAAAGGAATTTTGTCCCATTTTTGTGTCTTGTCCGAAGCTTTGAACTTAGATTTAGGAGATTTTTGTGTGTTTTATTTATTTCTTGTGTTAGGTCCTTGTTCCCTAACACTAAGAGAGTCTAGATCTTTGATTTGAGGGCGGGTTGTTTTGAGTATTCACCATTGTTGGGCTTGAAGTTTGAAGAAACTAAAAAGGTGAATCTTGAAATTGGAAAGGTATTTGTTGGTATTGTGGTTTGAAAACGTGTTGTTGGTGTTTAAGAGATCAATATGAACTTGGAGAAATAAAAATCATCCAATTTCGAGTTCATTTGGCTTAGTTTCCATTTTTGAATGTTTTTGGTGTTCTTCATAAATTATTGAACAAGAACATTCAATATGTGTTGTTTGATCTAAAAGAGTGTAGCCTTTGTTTGTCTTGAAAACATATCCCAAAACATAGCAAAGAAGAAATGAGCCAAAAGGATTTTCAAAAAGGTATCTTACCAAAAGGGAGAAAGGGCATATCCCAAGACATACAAAAAAGGAAAGGAGACAAAAGGCTTTCAAAAAGTAGTATTACCAAAAAGGTGCAAGAAAAGTCAAACTCTTTTTGAATTTGAAAAAAAAGCTCCAAGTCTTGTATTTTTCATCTCAAAATCGAATTTCCACTCTTTCAAATTGAAAATTGACCAATTCAAATTGGAAAACAAGAAAATTTCCAAAATTTCAACAATATTTCAACGTCCAATAAGAGGCTACCACATCATCACCCTTCAAAAAATGACCCTAAGCTCAAATTTCAGATTTTAAGTTTCTTTTCCTTCTTTCTTTAGTTTCATTCCTTGAGTCTAGTTCTAATCAACAACTAGTAATCACCTACTAGATTGTGAATTAGTTTTGGAATCCATTTTTCTTTTGTGTATTTGTTCTTTGTGTATGTTTCTCATTTTTGATTCGTTGAACTTTTTTGTTTCAAGTTCGTAAGTAGATTTTGTTTTATGTCTTGAGTCGATCAAACAAGAATCTGTTTCGGCCGCAAAATAGGGATTGACACCTTATTGACTACCGGAGTATAAGCAACTTTCAATATTCACCGCTCTAATTGTGAGGATCACAAAGGTGAGTGCATACGAGTGTTGGTGAGGTGCTTTTACTACCAATCTTGTCTGTTCATTTTCTAGGTACAAGGTGATATAAGGGGAACATGTCTTCTATAGCCGCGAATTATTGTGACTACGACATGGGAGACTATGATTGTAGTAAGGGATTTTATGGCTACGATGATGTAACACCCCAACTTAGGAAGGAGTCCCACATTGGCAAAACACAGGAGGGGTGCTGGGTATATATGTAAGAAAGCCTTACTCCCTCCCTAGTGACGCATTTTAAATTCGTTCGGGCCTAGGCCCAGAGCGAACAATATCACTAGTGGGTTGGGGAGTTACAGGGGCATCTCGGGCCTTCGTGGTTTGGGATGCCCATCGTAGTCAGGACCCCAGCTCGGGTCGTGACAGAATGGTATCAAAGCCGCTCCTGTGTCAACCCTGTCGATTTGGGCCAGAGTTCAAACTGAGTGTAGGCGAATCCCGGTAAGGCGGGGCAAACCTCAATCCTGAGTGTATGCAAATCCCATTCGGTGGGGCAAACCTCAGTAAGGACGCTGAGTTCATAAGGAGGGGGGTGTATGTAATACTCCAACTTAGAAAGTAGTCCCACATCGACAAAACACAAGAGGGATGCTGGGTATATATGTCAGAAAGCCTTACTCCCTAGTGACGTGTTTTAAATCCGTGCGGACCTGGGTCTAGAGCGGACAATATCACTAGTGGGTTGGGGAGTTATTGGGGTATCTTGGGCCTTCATGGTTCGGGATGCCCATCGCGGTCAGGGCCCTGGCTCGGGTCGTGACAGATGATGATAGAGATTATGGAGGCTATGAAAATAGCCATGATCAAGATATGTGCAGATTAGAGGGTTATGGGTTTGAAGGAGAAAATGAGATGAATGAAGTGCCTAGTGCGTAAGTTGAATATGGAGATGATGAAGAGCCTTATGATGGTTCTTATGATAAAGTTGGGGCATGTGAGGAGTCTTACACTCCCCACTTCGAACCTAGAATTGGTGTAAGATATTACCCCTTCATTTACAAAACTTATGGGAGATATGGTGAGAGTGCACGCGTGGAGTATGAAGATTAAAATTTCTCACCTTGTAGTATTTCTTATCAAGGTTGAAGTGGTGTGAATGATTATACTAGCTATAGTGGAGGTTGTCCCATGAGAAGAATGGTTATACTAAGCCTTACAATGTTGATCCAAGAAGAAATGTTCACTCCAAAAAGGTAAGAATTTGTGGGGTTCCGGGCTGGCTCATTGTGCTAGATGATAAACGTTATAAAAACTACATCATTCCACCCATGGTTGACCATTTGGGTCTGTTTTGAGAACCTCTACTTGTTCCATATTCCTTGCATGGGTATAAGGTTACCGAGAGAGTGAAGGTTGTCTTTAACCAATTTGAATACTATGAGGAGGTGTGGTGCGATATCTTCCCCTTGAAACAAGGTCATGTAAGCTTGGGTGTTGATTGTTTTGCACAACATAAAGTTTCAAATGTGCAAAATTAGCCTAAGGTGTGAGAGATCGATGAGGAAATCATCTCATTACATCCATTCTTCCCAAGTCTAAAACAAAAGTGATCACTTACTCCAATCCAAATGAAAATGAGAGACCAAAAATTAAGAGGAGTAAGGGTGTGTAAGGTGAAAATTTGAGAGTATAAAAAGGAGAGGTTATGAGGAGTGAAGTGAGGGGTGTTGCCACCAAACCGAGCTAACTTTGTTTGTCCTTCCATTTCTAAGGACGTTTGTGTAGGTACCAACATGGCAAGCGGGGGAGAACAAGTGCTAAAGGAGAAGATTTCCTTTAAAGACTTGACTAGGGAAACCTTAGTTACTGTCGAAGCTTGTAGGGGACCTTCACACTAAGGTAAAGAAGAATGTACTCAAGAACTTCAAGGTAAAATAACTAACTCTTACACTTTTGTGCATATGAATGGTGATTGTGTGGCTAGTAGCCTATTGAGTGTGAGTCATAGCTTACCTATTTGTGAGTCTATTAATTATTTACCTCTTGATGATGATGTACAGGATGTGAGTCTGGATACACTAGTTGATTCTATTGATGAAAGAATTGATTTTTCTTGTAAGATCAATTTATGTCCACCTAGTATTGAAGCCACTGTGTTGAATGAAAGTACATCGTCTATTAATTCTTTGTCTCTTGATGATGATGTACATATTGTGAGTGTGGATGCACTAGTTGATCCTATTGATGACCGAATTGATCAACTTGTGTGCGAAACTAGTCCCCCACTTGAGGTTATGTGTGTTGTAATTAATAGACCTCAAGTGAGTGAAGAATTTGAAAATGTTGGTCAAAAAGATAGAAGTGAACCCGTGAGCTTGTCCTTTGGTGAAGATTCTAGTGTTTGCTTGGATCATAGGGATAATCATGGCTTGAAACATCTTTGAAACTTAATAATGATCTTTTAGAGAGTGGACTTGCTTGTTTTAAATCTGCCCCCGAGATAAATCTTCTCTCTTTAGGAATAGTATCTTGTTTGAAGATGGTATAATCACTCTTAATGAACCTAGCAGTGAGAATCATGTTGAAGGTATAGCTTGTCTTGAAGGCTATAGCCTATATGTCAACCCACTATGGTGTGATAACATTCTTCCTAAAGATGGAAAACTCTTCTTGAAATATGAGAGTACTCTTAAGGGTAAGGGATGTGTAGTCTCAAAAATTACTTCTTCTTCTACATTATGTAACCTTATTGTTGAGAGTATTCATGATGATCATTTGGAAACTAGTAGTGAGTGCATACATGAGGACACCTTAGTAGAAGTTGACTTGAGTGATACATTTCTCTACTCTCTATTTACTTTTGATGATATGTATGCTATTGTAGAGAGTATATGTTATAGTTTAGGTTAAGCCATGGGGAAAGGGAGTGTTGTCTAGACCCGTGTCTATGGCCACTCTTTTCATTTGACCCCGGTGCCAAATATGGAAATGGTGATGTTGGTGCACCCAACTTGTTTCTTGGTCTACATGACAAGCAAAGTGTCATTTTTGAAAACCCGAGAGCAAAAGTGTCATTGTCTCCTTGAGGTAATGCTTCTAAATGTGCATTATTGCTTGACACACTTGTGCTTAAGTTGAGTGAATCCCAACTTGTGGATGCCAAGTTGTTTATTTGTGTGAAAGAAAGAATTTTTATGTGCTTAAACGCGTTGACATCATCCGTGTGTGCCTTTACACTTGATTCTTTTCTATACTACCTCTTTGCTTATGATGACATTCATGGTAGTCTTGGATTTGTTCTATATAGAGGTAGGGAACTTGTTGGTTGGTCCACATATTTGAGTAATAATGCTTATGGGTCTTGTGGACTTTAGAACCAATTGAAGAACCACCCTTGGTATGGTCTCTTGAAGAGGTAATGAAACAATTATGTCTTATGGCTCATAAGATGGAGGTAATTCTACCTTTTGGATTATGTGATGCCACTAGGACCTTCGTAGTTTTATTATCTCTTGGTGGTTTTGCATAACCAAATTCTTTGTACACTTTTTGTTGAATTTTTAATATTCAATTCAAAGGATCCTTGGTTATATTTCAAGTATGTGCAATCTTGGCATGATGAAATAACTGTTTATGCTAATCCTAACCCTCATGCATGAAGAATTTGTGTTTGCTTGTCCTTCCTTTGATTTTGCAAGGTATGGATTCGAGGTCGAATACTTTTCAAGAAGGGGAGGATGATACGATCCACATGGCCAACATAGCTTTTGATGCCATCATTCGAGGCCAACACATGAGGGATCAAGCTTTGGTCACATTGAAGGCACGAGAATATGCATGGGGAAACCATTTTGGACACTTATAGAGTAATTCCGTGTGTGGAGGGTTGCTTGGGGGCTTTCCTTGATGACTACCTGAGAGCTTCAAAGGATTGCATATGTTGAAGTGTGAAGAGGAGTCCAAACACTCCAAGGCCGCCCCTCCTCATTTAGGGTGTTTTGGCCATTTTATTATGTGAAGTCCAATACTCTAAGGCCGCCCCTTGTCATTAAGGGTGTCTTGATCATTTTATCATGTAATAAGCTAGGCTATAAATACACTCTTATCAGGCTTATTTTCCTTAGTTGTTTATGATGATATTTTGAGAGACATATTCTTGAACTCCATTGGGAGGAAACTTAGTGTAGGGATTGGAAAAGCCAAGTAGTGTAGGGCTTGGAAAAGTCGGTATTGATCATTGCTTAAAAATGATGGTTGTAAGATGGAGTTGATTCCCTTAGCGGTCACCGTAAGATCTTGGGGTTGTTATTACGAGTTGTAGGGGTCTTGATGTTTGAAACATGTCTTAGTTCTTAGATCTTGTAATCTCGTATGTCAAGCTATTTATCTTACTTTATTTGCATTTGTTTGTTTGATATCTTATGTTCTCGGATTTGTGTTGCTGCCATAGCTATTTGTTCATCTTGTTCTCGGTTCTCTTAGTGTTCTTAGCTGGTTTTGGTGTTTAGTAACTTAGATCCGTATCATATCTTCATTATCATTAAATTGATTGTATATTGATTTGAAACCGCCTTGGCATGTCTTCAATATCATTTGGATCATTGAACCCTTGGACTCATATGATCGTTGAATCATAAGCTCTGATATCACTTATTGAGTTCGAAATCAAGAAGGCGTCATGCAGAAGTTAATAGTTTGCAAACTATGAAAATGATAAATCAGATAACAAAGAAAAACATATTAAAGACTTATTATTAATATGATTTGGCCAATCGGTCTACATATGAAAAACTAATTCAAAAAGCATATAATCTATTAAGAGGAAAGCTTTCTCTAAATCGGACTCTTTTAAGGACTACATTGAATGTGGATGCTCTTGTGTTGTTGTATGAAAAAAATGATCTTCTATTTATAAAGTTCCAAAACCTTTCCTCCAAGGAAAAGGTTAGCCAAATATGGAGGAGGTTTATATTTTTCCTATAGAAAAGGTAAAAGTAATTATGGTATTACTTTTATGTTCCTTCAATAGAAAATTAATACTCAAATTTGATTAAAAAATCAGGACAAAAACCCTAACATATCATATAAAAATTTACGTGAGTTCTTCTTATTCTACCTAAGATTTGGACAATGTTACTTATTACTACTATGTAACGATGAAGAGTGAACACCACTTTACCCCGTTAACATCTAAGGTTTGAGAAATGTTACCCCATCATTTATTGAAAGGGAACGACAATCCCCTTATGCAATATTTTTAGATGAGATTTTTCTTTTTTGTGTGTGTGAATAAAAATTTATTTTCTTTTTTTATTTTCAGAATTAAAAATATGAAAATGTATAACTTTTATTTATTGTTTCATTTTTTTAATTAAGATAATATTTTTTCTTTGACGATATAATAGTTACTTGAAATAACTTATTAATAAATTTCAAGTTTGTGGATCGGCTCATGACAACTGAAAATTTAAGTTTTAGAAGCATCAGTTATTTATTATTATTTTTAGACGAAATCAAATGATAATATGAAGCACGTATAAAAACAATATCCAAAGTGATTTTGTAAAAAAGAATTAGTCTTCAAGCTTTTGTGTTGCTATTAATTTTATGTCAGTCTTTTAAAAAATATGTGGTATTTGGATTTTTCTGAAACTAGATGCGGGTTGAAGAAATGCCTACACTAAACATTGCTCTAGAGACTAGAATATCAACCATATTAGATATCCGAAGATGATTTAACCTTCTTTTTCAAGAACTGCAAAATGTGCTCACATTTGTAGTTATCAATTCTAATGATTTTCTTGTGCTCTCCTTGATCATTCAATATGATCAATATTGATGGAGAATTAAATGCATATCAATTCTTTATAAAAGAATATCCGTCCTCCTCTTCTTCAATGAACCCAACAGAATAGAAAATAGCTTTCTTATGGAGACTTTCAAAACTGTTTCAAAATAAACAAAATGGTATCATCAGAATGTTATGTGCAACAACTCAAACACTCAAAGACCAATTCTTAATATTTTACATATTCAACAAGAGTTCTGTAATTGAAGCATAAAATTAAATCCATAAATCCTAGATTTTCACACTCTTTGATGCTCAATTGCTCAACTTTCATCCACAAAATTTTCTATCAAGAAAACACACCTATAGTACCTTGATCATACCCCCCTCTCTCTCTGAAGATGTAATTTATAAAAACATGAACTTTTGATGCTTCTTAAATTTTAGTTTATGCAAAAAGATCGAATGCTCTAATTTTTTTGAGATCCGTCTCAGCAACTAAAATATTTCAAGATATTACTACTGTTTTGCTATTCATGTAGTTTTATTCATTCTCGTCATTTTTCTATATTTGAACTCCGAAGCAGGGCTAAGAATATACAAATTTCTAACGTAGACACAAATTCAATGGCAGTGTACATTTAATTATTTCAAAACAAAAATACCTTAAATAAATATAAGTATCACCAATATTAATTATCATAAAAATTGATTAAAAAACAACAGTCAATCATAATTTAGGCTTTTATCAACCAACATACTATATGCAAACTCAAGGACACAATCCTATTTTTATTCACATATTTTTTTATTTGGAATTTATGAAAATTGAAGGACACTTAAATTTTTTCGTTATCGTTAATCTTGTTAGAACAATAATGATAATTGTACAATAAATTCAAAATAAACTTGCTTGGCTTAGAGGAACAATAATACACTTCTTGAAGATAGTTGGAGTCTCTCCCACGAGCAAACGGTAGAATTAGTAACAACTCTATTTTCGGGATTCAACTAAGCCACAAAACAAATAGCATTCAAGAATGTTGCTCTTCTATTCTTGAATTGGTGATTTCATCATTTGATCAATGTCTCTCAAATATTTTCAGGGGGATATTGTTTTTGATTGCTTGTCTTTTCAAATAGAAGAACTTGCTATTTATAGGATAAAAGTTTCATGTAAAAGGAGTATTAATTAAATAATAGTTAATAGGTTCATGAACAAAAAATTGTCTTTTCAAGAACCTAAAACGTAAATGAATGAATTGCATTTGTAACTCAAAATGCATTTGTTCAATTGTAAATTCACATTCATTTTCTTTGTAACTCAAAATGCATTTGTTTCAATATTAATTGAAACATAAAAAACTTCTAACCGGTGCACTTGTTCCAAAATTGATTGAAACATAAACTTTAATAATTACAATCCTCCACTTGTTTCAAGAAATTATATCTTTAAGAAATAAAATTCTTTTGAGACATTAATCTAGCAATATGCATCAATAATGGTGTCTTTTGGACTTGAACCATTAGCTAGTGAAGACTTTCTAAATCATTGACTACTTAGTAAACAAATCTTGAACTAAGTAGTTCATTGAATGAAGTAGAAAAATACTCCATGCATATTACTATGTTTCGGTGAAAATTAATTTTTTTTGACACCTTACGGTCATGTGTCCTGAATCCTTTTAGCTAAGTGCTTTAAGATTTCCCTGTTAAAATCTTATTGAAGTGGCCTCCACTTCGCACTTAGTGCGGTGAATTCATCAAGAGTAACTTTGCATACTCCGACTAAATAGTCTATGAATTTCATTAAGAGAAATTAACCTCATCCTCCTTTACAATAAAGTATTAGTAAATCTATCAAGAATGTTCCTACACACTTCAATCGAAACCGGTGTATAAACCTGTTAAGAGAATATAATCTCATTCTTCTCTTTTGTAGGAATGCTGTCAAATCTATCAAGAGTATTATAATTTACTCCAACCGAGATCGATCTTATAAATTTATCAAGAGAAAAAATCTCAACTTATGCACATTTACTCACTCTCTAGGGAAAAAGAAAACTTTATTGATGTGCCTCATAATTGTAATTTTACTTGTTTTTCCCTTTGAACCCAAGATTACATCATTAGGTAGGGTTTCCACAAAGTACAATCAATCTACAACAGGCTTTATTCCCATCCCATTACAAGTTTGTACCACCAATTTCTTGCCTAACCCTTTAGACAAAGGATCTGCTAAATTGAGTTTAGATTTCACATATTGAAGCGATATTATGCCATTTTCCAATAATTTTCTCATATAATTGTGTTTAAGACGAACTTGTCTTGACTTGCAATTGTAACAATCACTTGAAGCCCGAAATATATCAGCTTTATTATCACAATAAATAGTCAAAGGTGGTATTGGCTTACCCTATAACGGAATATCTATCAGCATGCTCCGCAGCCAATCAGTTTCATCTCCAGTAGAAGACATAGCGATAAATTCTGACTCCATGGTTGAGTGAGTAATACATGTCTGCTTCTTTGATCTCCAAGATATTGTTGCTTCAGCTAAAGTAAAAAATCTAAGCAGTAATAGATTTAGAGTCATTCGGATCAGAATTTCAAGTGGCATCATTGTAGCCTTCAAGAACTGCTGGAAAGGTAGAATAATGCAGACCAAGATTAATTGTACCCTTCAGATACCTTAAAACACAAATTAAGGCATTCCAATGCTCAACTCCAGGGCTACCAGTAAACTTGCTCAAAGTTCCTACTGCATAACCAATATTTGGCCTGTTACAATGCCTAACATACATAAGAATCCTAAAAATTTGAGAATATGTCAATTGATCAAGAATATCATTAGAGTTTCGCACTAGTTTGATGCTAGGATCAAATGGTGTAGGAGCAGGCTTGTTGTCAAAATGACCAACCCTCTTTAGAACCTTCTCAATATAACTTGATTGAGTAAGAGTCAAACCATTTGTTGATCTTACAATTTTGATGCCTTAAATTACATCAGCTTCTCTAAGATCTTTCATTTCAAACTGAGAAGCAAGAAAATATTTTATTTCTTTGACTCTTTCAATATTAGTTCCAAAGATCAACATGTCATCTACATAAAGACATATTATAACACCATAATTTTCTTGAAATTTACTAAATATGTAGATATCTTCACCATTGATTAAGTAGCCATTAGAAATCATAAATTTTCTAAATTTCTCATGACATTGCTTTGGAGCTTGTTCCAATCCATAAAGAGATTTAAGAAGCTTACAAACTTTACGTTCTTGACCAGGAATGACAAATCCTTTTGGTTGTTTCATGTAGACTTCTTCGTCTAGATCTTCATTCAGGAATGCAGTCTTCACATCCATATGATGAATCACAAGACCATGAATTATTGCTAAAGCAATCAAGAGACGAATAGAGGTCATCCGAGCTACAGGTGCAAAAGTATCCAAATAATTAATATCTTTCAATTGAGTAAAACCTTTAGCTACCAAACGGGCTTTGTACTTATCTAAAGTACCATTGAATTTTATTTTCTTCCTAAAAATTCATTGGCAA
This sequence comes from Capsicum pubescens, assembly GCA_030864215.1. Taxonomy (NCBI): domain Eukaryota; kingdom Viridiplantae; phylum Streptophyta; class Magnoliopsida; order Solanales; family Solanaceae; genus Capsicum; species Capsicum pubescens. The sequence continues at coordinate 157,083,194 of CM061548.1, forward strand.
CCAATTGGTTTACATCCAGGAGAAAGATTGATAATATCCATGTATTATTAGACAGTATAGAATGCATTTCATCATCAATGGCTTCATGCCAAAAAGGAGCATCATGTGAAGACATAGCTTCAGTGTAACTTTCAGGGTCCTTTTCAATCAAATAATCTTGAAAATTAGGTCCAAAGTCTTTTGATTTGACTGATCTTGAACTACGTCTTGGTTGACTTTCTTCCAATGGCTCAACTATTTTCCTTTTAAGAGGAGAAATAGAAGAACTTGCATCTTGTTCAAAAGAATCCTTTTTCTTGAGAAATATATGCTAAAAAAAGTTAGCATGTAAAGATTCAATAATTGTGTGAGGACTTGGGGTCTCAAGATTTAAAAATCTATAAGCCTTACTGGTTTGTGAATAACCAATAAACACACAATCTACTCTTCTATAGTCAATCTTGATTAAATATTGATTGGTAATCGAACATGAGCCAAGCAACCCCATACTTTAAAATAATTTATATTTGGATTCCGATTATTCCAAAGTTCATATGGATATGCATCATGATTTCTGGAAGTAATTCTATTCAAAATATGACATGTTGAAAGTAAGGCTTCAGTCCACAAATTTTCAGACATACCAGATCCATAAAGCATAGAATTAACCATTTCTATGAAAGTTCTATTTATTTTTTTCTGCTACACCATTTTGTTGTGGTCTATAGGACATGGTCAATTATTTTTCAATGCCTTTTTTTTTACAAAAATCAATAAAATTTGACTTTAAGTACTCTCCATCTCTATCAATAAAGTCTCAAATGTTTCATCTTTTGTTTTCAATGGAAAGACATAATTATATCTTGAGTAGTCATTAATAAAAGTGATAAAATACCTCTTTTCATGACGTGACAAATAATTCATATCATAAATATCAGTGTGAATTAATTGCAAAAGTGTAAAAGTTCTTTCAAGTGTCTTAAAGGGCTTCTTTGTAATCTTGCATTCCTACAAGTAAGACACTTAGTAGTATGATTCTTTCCACAATATTTAATTAATCCATTATTCACCACAAGTTGAATGGATCTAAAATTCACATGTCCAAGACGTTCATGCCATAAATTCAGAGACTCCACAAGATAAGTAGAAATATTTTCATTTTCAATATTGTGTTTAAACATTCCATTAGCAACATAACCTTTTCCAACAAACATGCCATTTTTAGATAAAATAAACTAATCTGCCTCAAAAACCATTTTAAAATCATGCTTCGAAAGAAGCGTACCTGACACTAAGTTCTTCGAATATCAGGAACATGCAATATGTCCATCAATGTAACTATCTTTCCGAAAGTAAATTTCAATTCAACAGTTCCTTTTCCCACAACTTTAGTAGAGGAGGAGTTTTCCATATATAACCGTCCCCCACTAATTCTTAAGTCTTGAAAGAATTTCGATTACCTGATATGTGACGAGTTGCGCCGGTATCTATCCACCATTCCACTTGATCTTCCGCTACAAATGCTTCTATGACCATTTCCACAAGATCCTCTTTTTTATTTTTATTTATTTTTTCTTTCTTCTTTTCGACTTTGAGAATTCTACAATCACACGCATAGTGACCAACTTTGTGACAATGATAGCATTCACCAGATTTAAAATTGACACCATTATGTTTGAAATGTATAGTCCTCTTTGCCTTCGAAAAATTCTTATTTTCAGGTTCCTTCTTGTTTGATTTTTCTTCAACCATATGAGCTTTCATGATAGGTTCCTTCAAACTATTATTATAGCGCCATCGTGTCTCTTGTTCGATTTGCAAGTGTTGAAACAATTGTTCAAGAGTCAAATTATCCTTTTTGTGTAAGAGTTTGCTTCGGTACTCTTTTCAAAATGGAGGAAGTTTTGATACAATAACACCAACATGATAGTTTTCATCAAGAGCAATTTCAGATATAGCAATTTTATTAGCTAAGGTGGAATTCTTGTACTTGTTCAGTGATTGATTTGTCATCAACCATTTTGAACTTCATATAATTTGAAATGAGAAATTTCTTAGAACTCGCCTTTTTTGCTAAATAAATAGCTTGAAGAGTGTCCCATATCTCTTTAGCATATTTGAATTTAACATAATATTAATCATAATATTTATTGGACATTCCTCCAAGAATATAATTCTTGCACAAATAATCATCATATTGCCACTTGGCAATTTGTTCTTTAATCAAATTAGCCTCGTCAGATGATACCTTAGAACCAGGAGCATTAGGACAATGTTCTTCAAGAACATATGCCAACTTTAATCCTCTTAAAAAGAAATTCATCTTTCCACGCCATCTAGGAAAGTCTTTGCTAACAAATATTTTAAAATTAAGATTAGGCAAAGATGGAACACTATTTGATATTGATGTAGAAGCCATTGAGACAACTATCTTCACATTGTTAGAACAATAATGATAATTGTACAAGAAATTCAAAATAAATTTGCTTGGCTTAGAGGAACGATAATATGCTTCTTGAAGATAGTTGAAGTCTCTCCAGCGAGCAAACGGAAGAATTAGTAACAACTCTATCTTCGGGATTCAACTAAGCCACAAAACAAGTAGCATTCAAGAATGTTGCTCTTCTATTCTTGAATTGGTGAATTTCATCGTTTGATCAATGTCTCTCAAATGTTTTCAAGGGGATATTGTTTTTGATTGCTTGTCTTTTCAAACAAAAGAACTTGCTATTTATAGGATAAAGGTTTCATGTAAAAGGAGTATTAATTAAATAATAGTTAATAGGTTCATGAACAAAAAATTGTCTTTTCAAGAACCTAAAACGTAAATGGATGAATTGCATTTGTTACTCAAAATGCATTTGTTCAATTGTAAATTCACATTCATTTTCTTTGTAACTCAAAATGCATTTGTTTCAATATTAATTGAAACATAAAAAACTTTTAACCGATGCACTTATTCCAAAATTGATTGAAACATAAACTTCAATAATAACAAATCTGTTCACAAAGCTTGAAACCTATTAACACATTATTATAAGTAATTATTATATCCTAAAATAAAAATATTATTTAATAAAAAAATAAATGAGATAGTAATAACAGTTAATATTTTCATATTTTAATTCTAGAAAGTAAAATAAAAAATTATTTTTTTAAAAAAAGAAACAAATTTCATCAAAAAATATTGCATAAGGATGTTATCGTTCCTTTTCAATACGTGGAGAAGATATCATTTTCTGACCTTAAATATTAAGAAATAAAGTGAAATTCACTCAATAACAAAAGATAATATATATTTTATTTAAGGGATAAAGTGAAATTCACTCAATAACAAAAGATAATAAATGTTTAGTTAGATAATTGAGATATACACAAACTAATCCAAAACATTATCACGCAACAAGTCTTGTTGCTCCTCTTTTCTTTTTCTCTTCAAAGGAGCAGAGTGCTGTTGACTCTATGTGTTGCTAGGTCTGCCGCAGCCAGCTAGAAAGCCCGAATGATAATGTCGTGTGTATATATATATATATGATATAGTAATTATTTCTGATCCTATATATGATATGTTGAAACATAGTCTAACTTAAATTTATAAACGAAATGTTTCAATTTGAATGGCAACTCACAATTTTGACTTTTCATAGCGTCATGATCATTAGTGTGTTCAATTGAGTCCTATCAACTATATATGTACAGAATTGGTCAAATTGCTCATCTAGTAGATGTAACTTTTGATTTATTTCATAATCGTTACTCTACATGTAAAATGCGTCCTAATAAAGGTGATTTCATATTTGAGGATCAAATTCATCAAAACCTCTAGTTAAAAATAAAAATACTAACTACTCCATCACAATTTTTATCAATATTGTCACTTTTGAACTTATGTTGCAAGTAAGGTGATTTCATATTTGAAGATCAAATTCATCAAGACCTCCAGTTAAAAATACAAAAAAATACTAACTACTCCATCACAATTTTTATCAATGTTGTCACTTTTGAACTTATGTTGCAAGTATTTGTTGAGTTCTCATATAACTTCACAGTTTTAAAACTTAAAAAGGGATTTGTTCTTTTAATTCCTTAGTTATTAACAAAACTTTATATTAGCCATAGGAATATCTTACTAAACATATTTAACTTTGAATTAATTAAAACGCTTTTTTTAATTCTTTTACACAAGAGATACATTATATTTAAATTATTTTTAAATTGTCTTACTCTCAAATATGAAATAATAATGCAGATTCTAAATAACTCAAGGGCAACAAAACAAATAAGAGGATTTTCAAAAAGAGATAAAAAATTTATTTATTTTTTTGGAGGAAATGAGATCTCTTGTCCTTTTATAATTTCAATAGAAGAAAATAATATTTTTAGATCTCTTGGTATTGCCAAAAAATTTCTGGTAAAAGAAAAGGAAACCATTTTGTTCTTTTATTGACTAAAAAATAATTTCTCCCGAAATGTCAAAGTACCAGTCGAAACCAGACAACAGCCCTACGTAAGTTCTTTTTAATTGCTTTGCTTTGTCACCATAGATGGGCATTTGTTGTCTTCTCTTTATTTCGTTTTAGATAGAGCCGTGTTTGCTAGACTATGACTTTGTTTGGAATTGACTATTTGGTAATTTAAGCTAAAAAAAACAGAAGACTATTTGGTAATTAATATACATGGTTAGTTATCGTCAAAATGTAGAGAGAATTTAGGGAAAATCTGTTTATTGGAAGAGTGAAAATGCTTAGCTTTCAAGCTAGTTTATATACATGTATATATACACTCAATGTCCACCTATCAAGTATCTAACCACCCAACTAACCAGCTGATTAACCAACTAATTACAGTGATTAAATTATGTACACACTTCACTACTAACTAACTAACTAACTAACTCTAATACTTCCCCTCAAGATGGATGTACTAAAAAGATTCAGGACTTCAAGCTTGCTTAACAACAAATCATGTTGAGATCTCCCTAAGGCTTTAGTACGCAAATCTACCTGTTGGTCCTTGTTGTTGATGTAGAATGTCTTGATCAGTCCATTTTGTATCCATTTACGAATAAAGTGACAATCAATCTCGATATGTTTTGTTCATTCATGAAAGAATGGATTTGCAGCAATTTGCAAGGCTGCCTTGCTATCACAATAAATGGTAGCTGGTTCAATCAATTGTACTCCCAGTTTTTTGAACAGACTAGTTTCCCAGACTACTTCACCTGTTAACACAGCTAAACTCTTGTACTCAACCTCTGTTGAACTCCTAGAGACAGTATTCCGTTTTTTTTTATTTCCAACCAATTAAAGAATCACCAAATTTCAGCAAAAAACCTGTGACAGATCTTCTTGTGTTTGTACATGCAGCCCAGCCTGCATCACAAAACCCTATCAAGTGTGGTTTACATGTTGAACTCATCAATAACTCCTTTCCAGGTTCCATTTTGATATACCTGTGTTGTCTTTGAATTCTGCATGGATTGACTTAAGATTTGTACTGTATAGCTGATATCTGGTCTAGTGTTGGTAAGGTAAAGTAACTTTCCAACAAGTCTCTGATATTGTGAAACATCCTCATATGTTTCATCCCTGAAGTGAGTATCTTCATAACCTTGGTCATACTCCATGCTAGTTAGTTTCATGTTGCATTTCAGTGGGGTCAAGGCTGATTTTGCTGTGCTCAATCCCACTTCATCTATCAATTCAAAGGCATACTTTCTCTGGTTCATAACAATTTCTTTGTCAGGCCGGAGAAACCCAACTCCCAGAAAATATTTGAGTTCTCACAAGTCCTTAATTTTGAAATGATTATGTAGAACTTGTTTGGTTTCTAATATTAATTCAACATCATTTCCTATGATCAATAAATCATCTACATAGATCAATACCACAACCAGACTGGATCCCTTCTTCATGGTAAATAATGAGTAATCCAAGTGGCTTTGTGTGTATCCCGAAGTGCATAATGCTTCTGTTAGTTTAGTATTCCATTGTCTGGATTCTTGTTTAAGTTCATAGAGAGACTTAACAAGTTTACAAACAAGGTTGTTGTTCTTCCCTTGACTGCAAAAACCCTTGGGTAGTTTCATACATACTTCATCAAATAAGTCTCCTTGCAAAAAAGCATTAAAAACATCCATTTGATATATGTTCCAGTGTTCAGCAGCAGCTAAAGCTATAATAGATCTCACAGTGATCATGTTCACCACTGGTGAAAATGTTTCTTGGTAATCAATCTCTTCAGTTTGTCTATATCCTTTTGCCACCAACTTGACTTAAAATCTACCAATCTCACCATCAGATCTATATTTCATCTTAAATACCTATTTACATCCAATTGCAGCCTTCCCGGGGGAAAGTTCAACCAGTTTCCAAGTCCCATTATCTTTCATGGCTTGAATCTCTTGTTGCATAGCCTTTATCCACCTATGATCAGTTATTGCCTCTTCATATCCTTACGGTTCAACTTTTGTAGAGAACTTGGTTAGATAAGCTTTATACCTGGCAGATAGACCATGATATGAAACATAATTGCTTTGTGAATATTGGTGTGGCTTGGATACTTGAGTCACATAATCCTTCATCCAAATGGGTGGATGTTGAGTTTTATTTGACTATCTTGAACCTTTGGACTGAACTGCAGGTTCAACACTTATTATCTCCTCTTCATCAACCACAAACTCATCATCTGCAGATTGTAAATTCTCAGCATCTACATGTTGCGGAACTTTAGTTTTTGCATTCTCTTTCGTGTGATTATCATCTATGTGTAATGTATCATTGTGTGTGAACATATCAGTATCATGATGATTATTATTAGCCTCCAAATCAACAAAATTATGAGGAAACAGTGGTACATGAATTTTGTCCTTTATGTTGTGAAATGAGAATATATGTTCTCTGAACACATCATCTCTGCTGACTAACAACTTTTGTTGGATTAAGCTATAGAGTAGATAACCCTTTTGAGTAGCTGAGTGTCCCATAAGTACATAAACATTAGCCCTTCAAAAAAATTTATCAATTTTCACCATGCTTGTTGCATAACACAGGCAAACAATAGTTCTGAGATGATCCAAGTGTGCCTTGTGACCATGAAAAATTTCATGAAGTAGTTGGTAGTCTATTTATTAGATAAACAACAGCTATTACACATTCCCCCCAAAATCTGATAGGAATATTTCCTTGAAACTTTAGTGATCTGGCCACTCCAAGTATATGTTTGTGCTTTCTTTCTATAACTCCATTTTGTTGTGGAGTGTAAGAACAACTACTTTCATGAATAATACCAAGAGAGTTAAATAGTGTAGTGCATTCATTATTAAAGAACTCAGATCCATTATCTGATCTTACTTTCTTTATGTGTTTATTGAATTATGTTTGTACTAGACAAAAAAATGATTTCAATACTGAAAACATATCACTCATTAGTTTCAACAAATATAGCCAAGTCATTCTTGAATAATCATCAATAATGGTCAGAAAAAATCTACATCCATTATAAGTAAGACTCATGTATGGTCCCCAGACATCTATGTGTATCAAATAAAAAATAGCATCAGTTCTAGACATGCTTAGCTGAAAAGGTAATTTGGTTTGTTTTGCCAAAGGGCATATTGGACACTTATTACACACTGCAATTTCATCATCATTCTTTAACAAGGACAGTTGCTTAAGCACCTTCATGGATGGATGTCCTAACCTGTTGTGCCATATCAACTTGTTTATCTCATCCGCTTTTGTCATGAACATTTTTTCAGTTTCTCTTCTTTTATTATTGATCTGACAAAGATAGTAGTATAGGCCATTCACCTTTTTACCAATCCCCCTCACCTTTCCAGTGGAGAGGTACTAGAGCACAAAGAACTCAGGAAAGAAATTAACTAAGCCTTTCAACTGTCTGGTTAACTGTGACACTAAAAGTAGATCATACTTAAATTTAGGAACAACCAGCACATCCTTCAGCATACCACCATCTATTGTTTGACAACTGCTAGTGTGTGTTACTTCAGTCACATCACCAGTAGGTAATTGAACTTATCTTTCTTGACAACTATTTTTACTAGATATTGAGTTGAGTTTATGCATTTTAGATGTAATGTAACTTGTGTCTCCTGAATCAACTATTTAACTCTCTATTTTTTCTGTCATCTTATCTGCTACAGATAAAGTACCAAGAGTAATGGATGTACTTGTCATATTTGCCAGATTGCTCCTAGCTCTATAGTTTGAATTCTCACCATTAAGCATGTGCATAATATTTTGATATTGACCAGGTGTAAAGGCGAGTTGAGCTGCTAATATTGTGACAACCTGACCTTTTCATTTGCCTGCTGATTCATCACTTGTATGTCCTCCTGCATATCCACTCCCATGATTAATCACATTATCTGAACATTCTGCATATCTATTGCCATGCATATAATCATCATACCTTGGTCAAGTATTTCTATTCCCAATTGCAAAAGCATCATTCAAGTACCCTGTTTTTCTATTCCCCAAAACAACATCATTATCAGCATACATTGCATTTTTATTGTCATATACATTGTTAATCATATTGTTTTGTTTCTACATCTGCATTTAGGTGCCCTACATATGGTTGAAGCCTAACTTTTTTTAAAATTTTCAGTTAGCAGGATATCCATTCAGTTTATAACAATCCTCCATAACATGTCCTTGAAGCTTACAGTAGTCATAAATTTGATCCCAATTTTTCTTATCAATAGGTCCCTTTTTTGGAATTTTCCTCTTTCTGCATATAGAACAGGAGAACTGAATGCTTCTCCTCCAGTATGAACATCAGCTGTCATACGCTGACTTTCATCAGCCATTATCATCACATATGCCCTTTCCACACTAGGCAAAGGCATCATCAAAATCTAACTTCGTGCTTGCGCATATACTTCACTTAAACCTATTAGAAACAAAAATAACTGTAGGCATGCAAGATGGTTCAAATAGATTCAAGATTTATCACGTGCACATGAAGGACGGGGAATAAGAGCATCAAATTCATCCCACAAAAACGTAATCTAGAAAAATATGCAGAAACACTCAAAATCCTGATGAATTTTTCAAATTTCTCTGTGCAAGTGATAACCTTTGGATCTATCGACCTTATCAAACCGCTCCTTCAGATCTACCCAAACAACACCAGCATCAGTTGCATAAACAATACCACTTAGTAATTCATTTGATATCGTATTCATAATCTATGCAAGTACAAAGGCGTTGCATTTTTTCCATTGTTCCTCTAATTCACCTTCATAATCACCTTTCCTGCATGATCCTAACAGGAACCCCATCTTGGTCTTAGCTCGAAGATTGATTAGCATGGATCTGCTCCATAAAGAGTAGTTTTCTGATTTTGTGAGTTGTACAGTAGTTAGAACACTTGTAGGAGTGTCAGAAGGGTGAAGATACAATGAATGATTACGTTTTCAATCAATTGATTCGACAGTTTCAACCGTGGTTGCACCAGTTTCCATGGCGGCGGTCGGCATACTCTCCATTTTCTTCTGGTTTTCTAAAAAATCGATAGAAATTTACTGGAGAAAGTGATGAGTTTGTTGTTGAATGGATCCTCAATTCACAGCTTTGATACCATGTCAAAATGTAGAGAGAATTTAGGGAAAATTTATTTATTGGAAGAGTGAAAATGCTTAGCTTTCAAGCTAGCTTATACACATGTATATACACACTCAATGTCCAACAGTCAAGTATCTAACCACCTAACTAACCAACTGATTAATCAACTAATTACAGTGATTAAATTATGTACACACTTCACTACCAACTAACTAACTAACTCCAATAGTTATCAACAAAAATACACACTAATATATTTGATCAAATAAAACAAGAACTATTAGAAATGTTATTTTAATATAGTTAATAATGACGGATTCATAATTTTTATTTAGGGATTCAAAAAATAATAATATAGTGTTTGTAATTTAAATTTGAAATTTCAAAGAATTTTGACCCCACTAACCACTGAAATAACCTCTAGACTTGTGTTTAAGGGATTAAAAATTTATACATATATATTAAAAATAAATAAAATATCTTATATAGACAATGTAATTTTTATCGAGAGAGTTCAGATGAACACCCTCATCCCTCCTAGATTCGCCCTTATAGTGAATGCCGATTTTGTATGTTTTCTTTGGAGAAAACTTAAAATCCTAATTTTAGAATTAAGTTAATTTTTTTAATAAATAAAAGAATTTTTCTTTGTTGTAATTAATAATAAAAAAAAAGCCCTCTCTCGTTCCTCTACTTATTCTTCTTTTTATTTTATTGTTTTAAAATAAGAACCAATATCATAATTTGTCGACGTTTCAACAACTTAAAACATGAAATTTCCAACTTAGAATGAATTCGAATGTAAAGATAAAAGTCAAAAACATTGTAATGTACAAAACAAGCGCATAGGACAAATTTTAATCCGACTTTCCAAGGCAGGTTTTTAGGCTTTTCAATTTTAAAATGATGCACATGTCATGTTGTAATAATTAATAAATAAATAAATATATATAAATGAGTAAAAGATATTTTTGTGAAAGTTCCAATCGATCCCATCAAACTGGTTGAAATTGACTTGAAAAGTAATTAATTAATTAAAAGACGTACAATATACGACAAGAAAATGACCACTAAAAGAAACCTTTACACTCCTGACCTAATTAATTGTGCTTCAGAATTAGTAAAAAACACACACACACCCGAGTTGCAATATCGATTTAAGGGGTCGTTTGGTAGAATGTATTAAAATATTAATGTATGTATTAATTTAATGTGTATTAATAATATCTTATTTGGTATATCTTTTTATTTTATGTATAACTAATGCAAACATTAGTTATACATTCTATTGTGTATTGAGATGTGTATTACTAATACCTCAAAATCCATAACATTAATAATGTAATGAATCCAATGCATGCATTAACATGCTTAAAAACCTTATTACCTCTTAAAAAAATAAATTCGCATCCTTTCCAACATATATATTGAGAGTATTATGTAAAAAAAAAATATTTTTTTTTAAATTATGTAATTCATGTTTTTTTAATACATCAAACCAAACACTGCATAAGAAAAATACAAGCATAACTAACATAAGCATTACTAATACAAACATTATTAATACATTATATTTTACATTATTTTTATACACTCTATCAAACGACTCGTTAGTATATCCTTAGTCACAAATTTGATAATGATAACTGGTCAGTTCAAAATATTCTACCGAGAAAGTGCTTTTTTGCACAGGTGAGGACTGCTCGGTTGGGGCGTGTTAAAAGAGTTATACACTCTATGAAGCTTTGCTTCTCCCCCAACAGTTGTAATACACGATTTATCAATTTTCTCCACTTTCTGTAACCATTTGTCATTCTAATTATTCCAATTATAACTTCTTTTAAAAAAAATGATTAAAAATAGTGATACGTTCTAAAAATATTAAAGGAGAAACTTTCATATTTATTCTTACTAGGATACGTGCATTGCACGTGTATTTTTGCGTATTCACCTAAATAAGAAATTTAGCATAAATTTATATATATACATATAAAAAAAAATAACATATATATAAAGACATCAAAAATAAATTTTATCAAAAAAATTTATAAATCACAAAATAATTAAATAGAAGTTATTTATTCATCAAGATTGTGAGTACAGTTTTGTAGTATTTTTTTTTTTCTTTTCTAATTTTTTCGTGATTCTAGAATTTAGAATTTTTGACCTCTCTATGATGTGTTTGATCGTCAAGAATATCGAGCAACACTTTTTCTTTATGGCCGGTGTTTGAATTTATTTATTTTTCATACATAAACATTCAACATTAATTTAATTACGAACATAAAAATGCCAAAGCAAGTTTACAGGGGCTTCCACCTATACATATCCTATTGTAACACATACTCCACTTGTAATTGGATATTCAAACCTCTTTTTAGTTGTTTAGAAACAAGCACCAAATGTACAAGATCAGAGGCAAAATAAGGTCTCTCTACTTGAGTTAAAAATATTGAATTTCACATGGGCTGCTAGAAAATACTATCTACTTTTAACTTGGACAAGTACGTAAGACGATGTAAATGCCCACTTCGATTATTCAAGTGAACTATGTTACCTGATTAATGAACACCTTTTCATAAGGACTAATGATTTTTCTGTCTTTCAATTCCACCAGCCTCCTGACAAGCTTTAACTCAAACGGTCACAAATTTGATACACTTGCATGGTTATACTGCATGCTAATCACACTTATTTCTTTGATACTATAAGAATATAGTATGAGAAGTTTATCATTTAAATCTACAGCTTTCAACTTTTAATTGCTTGGCTGCTTTCTGAGAATCTTTAAAACTTCTAGCTACATCAACTGCATCTTGATTAGACATCACCTTTCAGAGAGCATCACTTACAAGGGTAAGAACATCACAATTGACATCAATGAGCATATCAAGAATGTCAGGATCTGATCATAAATGTGATTTAAGACGCTTATCTCCAAAAACACAAGAAATAGCTAGCTGTCGTTCACCCTTGCAACATCCCCTGGCAGATTTGAGACAACCTCATCAGTTCTCAATGCTGCTTCGTTCTATATTTGGTTCATGATATATTATCTGAATAACTTGATCTTGATTAATTCATTTGCACGCACTTTGATTAAGTTCATAATCGGCATAAAATATATATGAATAATTTTGTCTTATCAAAACTTGAACAAAAACACTTACATTGTTAAACAATCTTCTATGCTTTTGAAAAATGTGTGCAAGTATTGATATCATGCACTAATGTCTACCAGACAAACTTTGCTAGGAGGACAAGCATTCATGTAACTATGAATTGAAAAATGAAACTCATATGAGTTGAGTGAGTAGGGAATGTCATCCATCCATTCTTTTTTGCACCATCTCCACATGTCAATTTGGGATTCTCCTATATATAATTCCTCTGCTTCACGTTTATTTCTTACAATCCTCCTATTTTCTATGTTGATCTCATCAATATTATGTTGGCCCTTTGAAGAATATATACCTAACTGGTAGAATACAAATTCAAGATTTGAACAAAAACCTTTAAAGTATCACCATATTTACTCATTTTGCTCTTCTTTCGGGAACTTTTCGTATCACCAAATTCTCAAATTATTTTGATATTTTTACAACATATAGGTATAATAAAACGAAAGGGCATAGAAGCATACTCACATATGCAAATTAATCATTTAATTCCAATGCAAGTAAAGCATCAAACCAAATTCATTCTCAATTGTTTACTCTTAACACAATAGTAAATCAATCCATCATATCAAATTTTCTAATTAACACCAAAGTAACCCCGAATTGCAATAAAATTTTAAGAATCCAAAAGCTACCTATTGTTTATTCAAGTCTATGCAACAACCAACTTCTTCAAGTCATGAATGGTGTCACCTTTATTGCACTCCACCTTCAGCTTCTTCCAAATCAATTGTTCAATACCACCTTGATCCTCTTTGATTCTCTCGATATGAAGAAGGCAAATCCTAAAACTTTTCAAACGAAAGAATAATTGTTCTAAAAAAATTAAACAAAAACTATATAGTTAGCATAAATATGTATATATATTTACAAATTGATACAAAACAACTAACATTATCAATGTATTAAACAAAGGCTACCGACCTAGATTATCAAAAGAAGAGAAAGACATTAGAGTTCAAAAATAAAAAGCAACATAAAATTTGATGGTTGAATCAAATATCGTAGATGCAAAAAAAATTAATTTTACTTACTTTTGTTCCCACTTTATTTGGCTACAAAATAAAATAAATAAAATCAAAATTAAATAACTATAACAATTTAACAGAAAATAAATGTGAAGCAAAACTAATTTGTCCTGAACGAAGAACACAATGTTGTAAAAGAAGAACCGAATTTTTGTTTGATGCAATTATAGAATAGAACTCAATGTATTTAATGTAGGAGTTGTTTTTGAGTGTTTTAAGCTCTCAATTTAAATAGGAATGAGATAATATTTATAATAAATTTTACAGGATTTTTTTTCCGAATTTTCCTTTTTTTGTTCCCTTTTTTACATGTTTTTCCTTCTTCCTTTTATAATGTACTTTTATTTTCTTTATTCTTTTTAATGAATTTGTCTAATATGGTAAGTTTATTAAAATTATAAAAGAAAAATTAAAATCCATAAGAAGAATACAATAACAAAAAAAAATTATAATTAGATCTCAGCAAAGAGATACAATTTTAGTTTGGACTATTAATTTAATTGCAAATAAGGAGAATGTCTAAAAGGTAAATATTTAATTGAACATAAAAATCAGAATTTTAGGACTTTCATATTAAATTTTTAATTAGTTTAACATTTAATTTTTATATCCTAAAATTTAGGCTTTTCCCCTACTTTTTAGTATTAAAAGTCCCACTTTTCCACGGGTTTTCTTTATTAGATTAAGTCAACAAATTCTTTTTTATTTGTAAAAGGTTAACTTTTTTGGACAAGCCCATTTTTTTTGGGATGGGAACAAAATCATAAATTTAAAAATTTAATCATAATAAGAAAAAAAAATTATTTAATTTTTAATATGTTTATTATATTTTAGGGTTAGTATACTTTAGGATTCATGTTTTTGTATATTTTAGGACTCTTAGTTTCTTTCCTTATATTTATTTGAGGTTTTCATATATTTTAGGAATCCTTATTTTAATAAAATAATAATTAAAAAAAATATAAAAAGACGATATTGTTTATTGTAAAGTATTTTAATGAAGTGTAAAAAATTTAAATCAGGATTTTCATACTTTTAATATATTATAGATATAGATATAGATTATAGATTAAAGACGAAGAGGAGGAGGAGAAAATAATGGTGATTTTTTTTTTTCTTTGAGTGAGATATAACCAATAAAAGTTGTATGAAGATGTTGTCAACATTTGACAAGTGTTTTGTGGGGCCCTTCTTGTCATAACCCTCTCCTCTTCATTTTCTTTAATCTCTTCCTTCCACTTTTTTTTCTCTGGTTTGAGTTTTTTTTGTTTCCTATTTACTTTTAACCAGCACTTTTTCTATTTTATTTCAATAGTCAATACTCTTCCACCTTCCCATATCATTTAAAAAAAAAAAAAGATCTTTCATTATGAAATAAAAATATTCTTTTATTTTATATTTTTATGGGATATAAAAGTTAAGTATTGTTGATACTTTTATTTTATTTTTTATGGGATATAAAAATTAATTATTGTTAGTTGAAGAGTATAAGTAAGTGCGTTCATGATTTGAATTATATCGAATTTTCATATCGAAATTTGAAAATTTTATATCGAATTTTTGTATTAAAATTTGAAAAATTTG
The DNA here is from genome assembly GCA_030864215.1 of Capsicum pubescens. NCBI lineage: Eukaryota > Viridiplantae > Streptophyta > Magnoliopsida > Solanales > Solanaceae > Capsicum > Capsicum pubescens. Next base: position 157,098,554 of record CM061548.1, read on the forward strand.
ACCTCATAGTTTTTACACTTTGTATTTTTTTTTAAAGTTAGGAGTCGTTTGGCTATGTGTCTTTTTACTTCATTCCTAAAAATTAATTCACTTTGTTCAAAAATCTTTATTTGATTTTTATGAAATATGATATAAATACCACACGGTTTAATACAATTGCTAATTTATTCTTATAAATATCTTGAAAAAGATGTAACTCTTTAGTAGTTTTATAGTTATGTAAAATTCTCTTTATTTAACAACAACGACAACATACCCAATATATTCCCATCAAGTGGGGTTTGGGGAGGGTAAGTGTACGCAAATTCTTTTTATTTAAGTGAGAATAAAATTAGAAGTATATAATTAATGTATTTTTAATTATCTAAAGCACCACTATTTTGAAATAAATAAAAGGTCTAAGACACCACTATTTAGAAACGAAGAAGATAACAACTAAAAGACCAATATTATATTTTTATTCTTATTTTTCTTCATTATTAACTATAATTAATTAATTATGAAACTACTAATACAAAACCTTATTAACTCTTCATCTGTATTTTATTGTGTTACTTCATCTGTCCAATAATAGTTGTTTATTATTGACTTGACACTCACATTAAAAAATGATAAATAATAGATGTAATTTACTATACCACCCCTTCAAACATAATAAATTTCATACTTTGTGAAATGCATTAGGTAGTGAATAATATTTAATAGTGATGGTAAAATAGGCAAAACATGATAAATTATGTATTGATTTTTCTAATTGAATAAGTATTATTGAATATCTATTTTTAGTATAGTAGACAAGTAAAAATAAATGAAATACTATTTAAACTTCTCCAATCAAATATTTGTTTGTATAAATTAAAAATAAAGGTAATTTCACTGAGGTTAGTCAAGTTGAGATTATATAAAAGGAGAAAAGAAAAGGGGCGGGTTGGGTAGGGTGGGGGTTGGGGGGTTGGGGGTTGGGGCGAGGGAATACAGTTAGGATAATGAGGGAGAAGTGAGTGGTGGGTGAAATGAGGAAGAAATAAAATGGGGGAAAGTCATCATTTCAACCCTGAACTTGTCCGCTCAACTTACTTTAAACCTTTAACTTAACATATATTTATTTACCCCGTTTAATAACTATACAGTGAATTAATATAACCCTTAATGCTGACGTGACCTTTTTTTTATAAAAAAAAAATGCGTATTTTCTGTAAAAAAAAAATATTGATTCCACTAATATTATATTTAAAATATAATTAAAAAAATTTAAAAAATAAAGAAACAACATCTGGACAACCTTATATTCTCCAAAAAATCAACAACAACAACACTCATTTTCTTCAACCATAAATTCCTCCATTAACAACCTCAAACACATTTTTCATCAACACTCCCCTCCAATTTTTTTTCTTCATTTTCTTCCATTAACACCACCAAAGAACAATCACAAAGATATTGAATTAAGATTTTTTTCTCCATTGAACACCATCTCAACTTTCAATCCAACTCTCTCAACGTTTTCAACAACCTTCAACATTTCATCCAACTAACAAAATCTCTCCAAAATCTTTCTTAATTAACAATAAACTCAACTTAATTTTTACTAAATATCTTTTCGCATCCCTCACCCTTCACTGTCGTTCTTTTTCCTTACACCACTACCACCCCTATCCCAATCCTCTTTCTCCCTCATTAATTTCTTCCAGAAATAAAACAAGCAAATTCTTGTACTATTAATTTCAATTAGATAAATTCATTAATTAATTGTACATTTTTAGTACAACAACAACAACAACAACAATAGCATACCCAGTGTATACATTTTTAGTACTAACTTAGAAAATAGTAATTTTATAATTTTTAGATCATAGAAGAAAATCAAAGCGAAAATAGCACGATCTAGCTGCCTTTTCCTTCTATCTTCAGCAATTCATCCAAAATAATTCAGAAGAATATTAATTTAATTTTTCTTTTAGGCGTTTGCAGGGGTGGAGGGTGGGGTGAATGGGTGTATTTGACGGAGGAGGAGAAAGAAAGAAAAGGATGGGGGTAGGCGGTGTTTACAAGAGTGGCGATGGACGGGTAAGATTGAAATTGTTTAGTAAAAATGAGATTTTGTAATTTCATTTGTTGTTGGGATTGTTAGAGTTTAGTAGTTTTCAATCACTTTGATTATGATTTTTTTTGGTAATCTTAGTGATTATATGGAGGACGAGAAAGAAAGAGTAGGGGCGGGGAATGTAGTGTTTGCAGGGGTAGAGGGTGGGGGACGGATGGATTTGATGGAGGAGGAGGAGAAAAAGTGGCGCAAGGGGGAGGGGTGAGTTGAAGAAGAAAAAAATGGGGGTGATTTTAAGAATACTTTAAAAAATACTTTATTTGCATAGCTCCGACATGATAGTGATATGGCGCTAATGTATCGACGCGTGTTATGCATTCTCCATTGTAAGAGTGGTATTACATCTTTAGGGTTGAATTTAATTTACTGTAAAACTGTTAAAGGTGTGTGTGTGTAAATAATTGCCAGTGAAATTAAAGGGCAAAAGTAAGTTGAGCGAAAAAGTTCAAGGGTGTTTTTATGACTTTTCTCAATAGAATGAGGTGGACCACTGATATACACTTATCTTTTAATAGAGCCCTCATACAATATGATGTGGTATATCTTATACATGATAAAAAATTTCAGGCTTAAGTCATCGCCAGACACCTAAAGTTGTTTCAAAAATTCACTTAGACCCCTCAACTAAGACCTGTAACTATCAGACACCTCAACTACTTGAAATTGATACCTATCAGGCACAAAATGTTGATTTGACAAGGAGAGTGTGTTACACTCTCCTTGGACGCCTGAGTTGAAGAAAAAAATAATATTTTACTTTTTTTTTAATTAAAAAACTTATACTTCAATTATTTTATTAATATAATTTTTAATTATTATAATTTCTTAATTTAAAATAAAAAGAAAAAAGAAAAGAACAAACCTCTACCCCCTATTCATCGTTTGCACAACCCTCCCCCCTCCCCCGTCATCATCTTCACAACATCCCAACCCAGTTCATCGCCTTCAGCTCCCACCCCGTCATCGTCTTCACACACACCCCTCGTCGTCTTCTTCATAACAAAAAAAACAAGATCTAACAATATTTCCAACTAATCCCATTTTAATATCCATAAAGGACTCAAGCCAACAACACTTCAGCAGCCAAGTATTCAAGAACGGCGACACCACGACTTAACAGAATGGAAAGACAACTGGAAAATGCAGACCAACCTTAACAGAACGGGGAACGGGCTTCTTCTTTGGGCCACCACGGCTTCTTCCGGCGGCACCCTTCTTCGTTTTTTCAGTTGACTCTATTTTTCGACGAGAGAGATTCTTAGAGAGAGAAAATTAATTGATTGATTGTTTGTTGGAATTGGATTAAAATTTATCATCTTCATCTACTTCTCCATTAAATTTATCATCTCCATCTAATTGATTGGTTGCTTGTTGGAATTGGATTAAAATTTATCATCTCCATCTACTTCTCTATTGAAGTTATATCTCCATCTGACTTTATTGAAGTTATAACTCATTCTGAACAACAATTTTTTCTTCTTTAACCATCTGAGGAAAGTAAATAAAATATCAATATTGATTTAACATTATTTAAAAAAAAAAGTGAAATCTTTAATCCACATGAAAAATGTTGAATGGACTAACTTTCCACGTCACCCGCGTTTGATATCACGCGGATGAAATTTGATGAGGCATGACAAAAAAAGGCCCGAGTGGATCAAATTTCGAGTGGGTTAGGGGCCTGATAGGTACAGGCCTGAGTTGAGGAGTTTAAGTGAAATTTCAGGATAAGTTTAAGTGGCTAGCGATGACTTAAGCCAATTTTTCAAGAGTGGTTAGTTTAAAATGTCTAAGTTGACAATAGAAAATCATTATCAAAATAGTAAGCCATCAGTTACATGAATAACTGATCACAACTGCACTTTAAGAGTATGTTTGGAATGTTTATTTTTTTATTTGATACGTAAATAGAAATATATTTGACAAATATTTATAAATAATTTAGACAAACAGTATCAAGATTGGACAAAAAATGGGGTGAAGGTATCTTGAAACCTGGAGAGGAGACAATTAGGGTGATAATACCCCACTTTTCGTGGAATTTATTTTCTCCTATTTCTCTACATAAATTATTTTCCTCGTTTATAAGAAACTATTTAAAATAAATAAATATTTTTAACTAATTAAATATGAATAAAATTGAAAATAATTTCCTCCGTATCAAACACTTGGCTACTTTATATATGTCCATGCGATAATCTATTAATAGTCTTTTCTAAAATTTCTTGAAAAAGGTAAAATTCGTATAAGGATAATAGCTGTGGGTAGGACAAAAAAATCTGTTTCAAAAAATTTAGAAAATTCCACGGCAAAACTTTCAAAAAATAGAAAGAAGCACCATGCTATATAAGATTGGATGTCTCATGTCCAAAAAGAAAATACTTACATGAAATTATGATCTCACAATAGATAATATTGTCATATTCCTTTTAAAAAAAAATTGTTTATCTTCCCTTTCTAGGTTACTCCTAATCACGAGTAGGCTTGGGCGACGAACCGAGGTAGGTTAGAACTCCGCTCGGCTTGCTTCTTATATAAATTGACTTTTCTTAAGTCAATTTAGTTATAGTTAAAGCCTCAATTTAGATTCGACTAAATATCACTTAATTTGATTAAAGTTCGATCAAAGCTTAGCTCAATCGAAAGTGGGTATGTTGAAACAACTCAGATCAGCTCTATTCACTCACTTTTACTACTTCAAGTGATAATTACTTTAGAACATAAGGCATGTTATGATATACATCAATTATAGTGAATGTCTATCTAGATCTATTTGATGTCTATCGGGATTTGATGTATTTATCTTTTAGTGTGAAACTAGGGGCAAATTCCCCCTATAAATAGAAGGGTTTCCTTCATTGTAAATCATCCCTCAAGAGAAGAAATAAGAATCTCTCTTTATTCTCTTTACTCTTCTTCTTGTTCTTTATTATTTTATAACACGTTATCAGCACGACCAGTAAGATCGGGACTGCAATCTTTAGAATAAAATAAACTCATGTATCTTATCCTATTTCGATGTCTCCTAGTAGGAGTAGAAATATACCTTGCTAACAAATTGAGCGAAAGGCTATATTGGTTCTTGTAGTATTTTACAAGATACATGAGTGCACCAGTTGTACTAAGATATGGTACTTCATAACCAATCCAAATTGGTATATTTCTCATTTCAGCAAATAATCTTATTGCTTTTGAAAATTCTCCAAAAGTTTCAATGATACTCAAATCATCAAATTATATCTTATGAGGATAATAAAAAGTTTCCCAGAAACTTTATATGCTTCAGGCATTTTGAATCATTTAGGGATTTTCATATGAATGTTTGTCAAGTAACAATATCTAACATGTCAAGTGTGACATCTTCAAGTGTCTGGACTGCAAATCAAATAAGTTTTACGCTTACCAAAATGCATCCTTTCAGGTCACTTGATAAATGTTTCTACGTCAGCATTCTTAAATTAACATAGAATTCAGATCCTCATAATCTTTTACAATATTGCGCTAATATTGTATCAAAGATATTGTCAACGATTTCTTATTTTGTATCGATTCACAATGCGACATAACATTTTGAGATCTCATCACTTCATTATTTTCAGGTACCTAAACCTCTCATAAGGTTTCATGAAGTGTTATGTCGTAGGCTCTTCAAGAGCACATTGTCTTCTTATCATGATTATTTACTCCTTATCCTTTTTAAGGATTATTTCATTTGGAACCGATTGGTCTATCATGCTTCACGTATGCATAGACTTTATCTTTTAAGGACACAAAATAGGAGCACTTGCAGCTAAATATGAGATGCTTTCGGCATTTGACTTGAATTATCTTTTGAATGAGGATCTGATGATAATTTCTAACATATTTCATAGCTGCTTATAATCTCCCCCTAATGTTAGAAAAACTAACATGCATCTTCTATATTTTTTAAGGAATCCATCTTTGTGCATCATGGTATATTTATTAATCGTATACTGCACATTAAAACTATTAGATGAAATAGTTGGTTCCTGACCTTGAACTAATTGAGAGGGAAGAAATAATCATAATTTATTGGTCTAATGCATACAAGTGCTATTGTATGCAATATATCATATTTCATACTAATACATGAAATTTTGTTCTCATTAGTAATGGTTCAGCTATTTATGGAAGACATTCAATGCTAAACCATCATCATCAAGATGAATTATCTTGCTTACACAATCTGAAAATTATGCTCAATTTATATTGAACAAGTAACTTATGAATGTCAAACATGGGTTGACCATGAATGTACATGTGATCATCTTATTGATGCATCTTTTCAACATATCACATGATAGGTGAATGGGCCCTTATTCACCTTTTATTCTTTTCAGATCTTGAGGGATCCATTTCCAAAATTAGTTGGTCCAACCAACTTATCATGAGAACAAGCGACATAAATAATTCTTGAAGAATCTTCTAGTTCTTCAATAGATGTCTAATACTCAATATGCACATCTTCGAGATGTTACAATCGTTCATATCAATTTATGAACTTTTATTCTAGTAAACACCAAGTTTACCATGACACGTACTTTTTTCTTTAGTAAATTTCAGATTTACTATTACATGAATAAATTTCAGATTTACTACTTTAGAAGTAGATTTCAAAATAACTCTTCTCGGTTCTTCTACCTCATTCGGAGGTGAGTTGTGATACCATCACAATTAAGTGCACGTTTGTATTAATAAGCTTCACATTCTCAGAAATGGAGTATAATAGTGCCTTAAGCCTATCAGATTCTAATAGCTTATAACCTTTTTTATGATATTGCTACTTCAAGAGCAAATCGAGGTGTGCTTATAATGTAGAGAATTTTTTCTCTAATATATCTTATGATCATAATATGCGTGTGAAATTATCATCACTTTTGATGACCATTATCATATTATCTCTCCACACGTATATTCATGCATTCAATCACTTGTCTTCTCATATTATCCCTCCACACGTATATTCATGCATTCAATCACTTGTCTTCTTTCAGACATATTAAGTATTGCTACCACATTCAATTCAGGGAATAAAGCATATTCAATGAGACATGTTTCATGACTTTTCATGAAATACACATTATTTTGCCTTATCCATCATAATATCGTCAATATGGTGCATTGAGATTCAAACTCAACGTCTTATCCATGTAAAGGCGTCTTAGACATAAATCGATGGGACTTGAACCCAACATCTTATTTTCATAGTGTATACATTCATATCGTGCTTTTAGGATGATGACCATCTTCAAGTGGTCAAATCTTTCTTTTAGACTATTCCACAAAACAAGTGGATCCTTAGTAGTAAGGTATTCAATTTTCAGAATTTTGTCAAGATGATGACGCAAGAAAATCATAGCCTTAGCACGATTTTGATTAGATATTGTATTTTGTTTCTTTATGGCGTCTCCAAGACCCATAACATCTAAATGAATTTCAACATCCAACACCCGTGAGAGGTAGTTCTTGCTCGAGGCAACGAACTCAATTTTTGTAAAATTATTAGTCATATGAAAAGAAATAAAATAAAATAATACCTAGTAAAATAAAGACTTACCTTTTAAAGGTCATATATGGATTATGAATACAGAACGATAACCTTTTTTTTTTTCAATCAAAACTTTACCTGAACTCACTTGCTTTTATCGTAGAATAAGTGCTCATGATAGAGTCTCATGCTGATAACATGTTATAAAATAATAACACATGTGAAGAATGTCCCAATTCGAATTGATGTCCCAAAAGGACCATCCACTAGTGTCATAACTAATGAATCTAAAGCACGCTTGAAGTGTGGCAGACCATTAGGTTCTAAGGATCGAAATCCTAGAAAAAGAAAAAGAAATGGACAAGATGACACTACGAAAGATCCACATATGGAAGTTCAAGATTTGAGCAATGTAGATATCCCTGAAGGAATCAATAAGCCTGAGACTCAAGAAAATGAGGAACTATCCATAAATTTGAGTGATGTTGAAACTAATTTGAATCGATCTGAAATAGTAGCAGATTATGTCTTTGCATATAATGTTGCAACGAAAATCAAGCAAGACAGTGAGGATCTTGAACCTCGATCTGTCACAGAATGTCGACAAAGAAATGACTGGCCAAAATGGCAAGAAATAATTCAATCTGAATTGAATTCACTTGCCAAACGTGAAGTTTTTGGACCTATAACTCAAACACCTAATGGTGTTAAGACTGTTGGCTATAAATGGGTCTTTGTGCAAAAAAGAAATGAGAAAAATAAAATAAAAAGGTATAAAGCACGCCTTGTTGCACAAGGATTTTCAAAATGGCCTGGTGTCGATTATGATGAGACATATTCACCAGTTATGAACGCAATAACATTGCGTTATCTTATTAGTTTCACTGTCCATGAGGGACTTGAAATTCATTTGATGGATGTGGTAACAACCTATCTATATGGATCACTTGATAATGAGATATACATGAAAATTTCCGAAGGATTTAAAATACCGAAATCATATAGTTCAAAGCCTCGTAAAGTGTATTCCATTAGATTACAAAGATAATTGTATGGTTTGAAGCAATCTGGACTCAAGTGGTATAACCGTCTTAGTGAATATTTATCTAAAGAAGGTTATACGAATGATGATATTTGCCCATGTGTTTTTATAAAGAAAACAACGTCGGAGTTTGTTATACTTGTTGTCTATGTCGTTGACATAAACCTTATTGGAATGCCAATAGAGCTTCAAAAGTCAATTGATTACCTAAAAAAAGAATTTGAGATGAAAGATCTCAGAAAGACAAAGTTATGCCTTGGTTTTCAAATTGAGCATTTGACAAACGATATCTTTGTTCATCAATCTGCCTACACAAAAAAGATGTTGAAACGATTCTATATGGATGGAGCACATCCATTAAGTACTCCGATGGTTATTCGATCACTTGATATGAATAAGGATCCATTCCGACCTTAAGAAAAGAATGAGGAATTCCTTGGTCCTGAAATACCATATCTTAGTGCAATTGGTGTACTAATGTATCTTGCAAATACTACAAGGCCTGATATTGCCTTTTTAGTAAATTTGCTAGAAAGGTATAGTTCTGCTCCTACTAGGAGACATTGAAATGGGATCAAACACATATTACGGTATCTAAAGGGAACTACCGATATGGGCTTATTTTTTTCTAAAGATTGCAGTTCCGATCTTATTGGTTATGCTGATGCTGGGTACTTATCCGACCCGCATAAAGCTCGGTCTCAAACAGGCTATGTATTCATATGTGGGGGTACTGTCATATCTTGAAGATCAACAAAACAGTCTATCGTAGCCACTTCATCAAATCACGCTGAGATTATAGATATTCATGAAGCAAGCGGAGAGTGTGTGTGGTTGAGGTTCATAATACATCTCATTCGAGAAAAATGTGGCTTGAAATGTGACAAAGTACCCATAATTTTATATGAAGATAATGCAGCATGCATAGCACAACTGAAATGTGGATTCATAAAAGGAGATAGAATGAAGCACATTTCGCCAAAGCTCTTCTATACACATGAGCTCCAAAAGAATGGTGATATTGACGTACAACAGATTCGTTCAAGTGACAATGTGGTTGATTTATTCACCAAGTCTCTTTCAACTGCAACCTTCAAGAAGATGGTGCACAAGATCGGAATGCAGAGATTCAAGGATGTTCTTATTAGGGAGAGTTAATACGCGTTGTACTCTTTTTCCCTTACGAGATTTTGTCCCACTGGGTTTTCCTTGTAAGATTTTTAATGAGGCAGCCTATATGCGTATTGTTAGACATTCAAGAGGGAGTGTCATGATATATATCAATTATAGTGAATGTCTATCAAGATCTATTTGATGTCTATCAGGATTTGATGCATTTGTCTTTTAGTGTGAAACTAGGGGCAAATTCCCCCTATAAATAGAAGGGTTTCCTTCATTGTAAATCATCCCTCAAGAGAAGAAATAAGAATCTCTCTATTCTCTCTACTCTTCTTCTTGTTCTTTATTGTTTTATAACAAGACATTAATTTAATTTAATTAATTTAGTTTTATATCAATTTAATAATTATTTATTATTAGAATAGATTTATAATTTTGTACTTCTTTAATTAATTAATATAACTGAAATTCCTTATATATAGTTACTTAAGATACTTTATGGGAGGTACAAATTATAATTAAAAAAATAAATTAATAATATAAAATTAAATTTAATATTGTATTCGTATTTTGAATTTATTGTTGATCTATATTTTTTTTTGTCCTAGAACTTATATTATATATTCAGTATTAAGTTAAATTTATTTGATTTTTAATGTTATTTAAACTAATAATGTATATAATTCAATCATACTTGAATGAAATTATCAATTCAAACTACTAATGCTCATACTTTTCTTACTCAATAATTTTTATGAATTTAATTTTTCCTAATGGTGTATGGCACACTACAGGAAAGTAAACATTAAAAAGTCGATCGACTCGAGCTCACTCTCGACTAGAAACAAGCTTGATTATACTTTATCTCTATCATAGTTGATTGAGCTCAACTCAACTCGACACAAGCTCAATTATACTTTAACGTAGTTGATTGGGCTCAACTGAAATTTTATTGTACTAAGCTAAGTACTTAAGTATAGCTTGGACTGAATTCTATTCGACTCAACTAGGTGTTATAATAAGTTCAATTGGGCTTGGCTCGAGCTCACATTCGGTTCAATGTTCAAGCCTACTCACGAGCTAATACCATTTTAAATTATCAGTCTTTTTCCTGTTATTTTTTAATGGGAGCTCATCTCTTTCCTTTTTACAAGTACATTTCAATTTATTAGAGGTATAAATTTTGTTGTTAATGGTACTTCTTCTAGTTCATTTTAGGTGAATTGTTGTGATTTTTTTCATAATTCAAAATAAGCGAAGTTTTTAAAATTCAAGAGAATTATTAGGGCTTTTTTCATATTTGCCCTTTTTTTTAATATGGTTCTTAACTACTCTACATTTTGAAGAAGAATAGTTTGAAATTTTTTTAAAAAATAATAGCGAAAAATAGCCTTTGATTTAAATCCTTAAATATTTTTCTTAAGGATTGTGTCTTACATCAACATTTTACTTAATAACATTCACTTAATGGACCGGAAGGAGTATAAAAGGAAATAGAGCAACAAAAGATAATAGAGTTTTTTTTTTTTAATTAAAAGTGGTGACAAAACCACCATAAAATAGAAAAACAATACTTACACAGAATCCATCAGGCCAAAAGTTCCCAGCAAACCCTAACTAAAACCAAAAATGGTAACACTTAGAAAACACTAGAATACTCTTAACTACAAATGGAAATATGCTCGATTAGGAAGCCATTGGAGCACCACTTTGAAGAAGACAACCGAGGATGATTGATGAGCCAGCTTTTTGACGCCAAAATATAGAAAAAACACAAGTAATCGTTGCCCCTAGCCACAGATTCAACATGAAAAAATAACTCAAAGAGATTGGAATGATTTCATCCAAGACACTTACAAATCTCACAAGTGCCATGAAATCAATACCAAGGAAAACTTCTCAGCTCTTTGTTGGATTTCAAACTAAATCTGCTTATATTAGGTTACAATAATTTGCGATATCACACTAGATCTTGAAAATTTCTTAAAATTTGATTCGTTAACTATTGTTCCTTTCCAACAGATTGAGCCTCGAGTCGAAGCTTATACCACTGTTAGGAGAGGGTTTATAGCTAATTCATCATTTTTCAAGAAATATTCGTCAATCCCTAGCTGGTAATATTACACTGGTACCTTTATATCTTGCTATTCGCCATATTCTTATCATGGGAATCTGTTGTCGTAATTTGTTTGGTCATTTTTGGTTGTTATTGCATTTGCTGGTTCTGCAATTATGATTGCTGATGACACATCTGTGTTAGTTGTTCCTCTGTTTGTGTTGCTGCATCCGTCCCATTTATTTTGACACTTCTGTACTCTGAGATTAGGAATTTGTATTTTTTTCATATTGATAATCTTCTTTCCTTGTGATGGAATCTTCTGGAAATTGTAAAATTTGAGGGAACCTACAAAATGAACACCCATGTTAGCAAAAAAGTCAGCAAGCTGATTCCCTTCTCTCTATACATGCTCCACCAATATTATAGCGATGTCTCTCAACAACTTAAATCTCGTCACTTCCATACTTATCTCTCAAGGGACCTCCCATATACCATCAAGAATTTTCTTCAATATCAGTGAGTCTGTCTCCATCACTACAGGGGTGTAGTGTTCATTCATGCAAAACTCCAATCTAGCAATGAAAGCTTTAGCTTCAGCAACTAATATTGTACCCTCTAGTAGCCCAGTAGCTTCTCCATAGATAAAATTTCCTTCTGAATCTCTCACACAAAACCCCCTTGAACTAGGTATGGGATTGCCTTTTGAAGCACCATCTGTGTTACACTTATAGTAATCGATTTCAGGTTTTTTTCAAAGCACCACTCTAGTCACAATAGTAGGAGTATATTCCTCCAGGAATTTGACTAGTAACGGTTAATTAGAAGGGATAGACTGCAACCAATTATATTTCCTCCTTGTCAAAAATCAAAGTTGTTTACTAATTTCTCCAACTGCCCTATAGAAGGACATGTTCTCTCCATGTTTAAGAGCATTTCTCCTCTTCTATAGTTTCCAAACAATACATGCAGGAACTGGCTTCAAAATAGACCTACACTTTGGAGGAGCATCCATGTTCCACCAAGTATTAAGAAATACCTTCAATTGAGATCCAGTAACAGTAATACCTATAACATTTGCAAAAAAATCCCAAACCTTTTGAGCAAAACGAGAAGTAAAGAATATATGATCTATAGTTTTCGTTGTTTGATTGTCACAGCAGTAACATAGAGCTTATTCCACCATATTTAGTCTGGTCAAAGCTTCCCCAATTGCGATTCTTTTCCTCATCACTCTCCATAAATAAAAGGATACTTTAAAAGGTAATCCCTTAGCCCAAATGTAATTGTAAACATTCTAAACATCAGTTTTTGGTCTCACCTCTTCCCATGCACTGCTGATTGTGAATTTTTCAGACTTGGAAAGCAACCACCATGGCCTGTACCATTCTTCAGTAACCTCTAAACAAAACAGGTCACTATGGATCTGTTTAATGATTTGTTGAGGAAATAATTGTTGTAACTTATCCTCCTTCCAGTTACCATCCTCCATTGGCTCACCAATCTCTTCCACAGATAAATCCCAATTATTAGAAGGGTTAAGGACATAATGTAGAGCACCCAATTTAGTCCAGTTATCATACCAAACACTAAAGTGTCCACACCTAGGCTCCCACCATATCATTTGATCAAAAGTGTCTCTAGCTTTAAGCATGTATTTCCACAATTGTGAACCTTCCTTCCATTGTACTACTTAAGGCCTAAACCTCTTGCAATATTTATTCCACATATGGATGGTCCACATGGACTTTTTGATTCTGAAAGTCCACAACAACTTTGCAAAGAGAGATTTGGATATATCAAATAGTGACCTAAAACCAAGCCATCCTTCTTCTTTAGAAAAACACATATTGTTCCATGAGATTCAATGCCTGTGTCTTTCCCCTTCATTGTTACTCCAAAAAAATCTAGCAAACAACTTGTGGACTTCATGAATAACACATTTAGGAGGGGAAATAGCAGATAACAAATAAATGAAAATGCTTTGCAGAACATTATTGACAAGAACCGCCTTACCACCAAAAGATAAAATTCTTTCCTTTCAAGCCTATAGTTTGTTTTTCACCTTCTTAATTAGCTCAGAGAAATGAAATTTCCTCTTCCTTGCATGACTAATAGGACACCCCAGATAAGTAAATGAAAAATTACCTTTGTGAAATCCAGTGACCTCTTCAACCTGTTGAATGATTTGTCTAGTAGTCTTATGATACACATAGAAAAAACTTTTCTCTTTATTGACTTGTTGACCAGATTATCTTTCATAGTCCCCTAATGTAGTCATAATCATTTTCAAAGACTTCATATCAGCAGAAAAAAAGATGATAGTATCATAAACATAAGCTAAGTGATTAAGATCAGAGCTTCATTTAGGCATCCCATAACCTTTAAAGCCACATTTTAGAAATAAAGCATTTAGGGATCTAGATAATACCTCTACAGTAATAATGAACAAGGCAGGGGATAGGGGGTCCCCTTGTTTCACTCCTCTAGTAGAGTGAAAAATCTTGAAGTTTGACCATTTATCAACACTGAATACCAATTATTGGATATCAACCTCCAAATCATATCCACAAAGCAATTGTTAAATTCCAATTTCTGAAGAACTTCAATTAGAAAATGTCAAGAAACTCTATCATAAACTTTGGCCATGTAAAGCTTAATAACTACATTGGCAGGCTTGCCTCTCTTCCTAATATCAATAATTATCTCTTGTGCTAATAAAACATTCTCGGTAATGCTCCTTCCCTTTACAAAATCAGATTGATTTTGAGATATAATTGCTGGAAGAAGTGTCTCCAATCTATCATGAATAATTCTAGAAAATTACCTTATTTAGAAAGTTACTCAAGCTAATAGGTCTCATGTCTGTGAAAGAGTTTACTCTCTCCTTCTTAGGCAACAAGACCAAATTAGTATGAGTGATGGATTTGGGAAGCGCATGGCCTGAAAAGAATGCTTTCACCACTCCATAAACATCAACAACCACAATATACCGACACTTCTGAAAGAAGTATCCAGTAAATTCATCTGGGCCACAAGCACTATCTCCATTTAATTCAAAAACTACTTTCTTCACCTCCTCCATAGAAGGACAGACAACCATCCCACTATTATCTACTTCAGTAATAAAATTAGGCAAAAATTGCAATAGATTCATATCAGATCCATCTCCACAACTAGTAAATTGATTTTGAAATAAAACAATTACTTCAGTAGATACTGAAACATCTCTATCAACCCATTCTCCATTATGTTTTTGTATTCTATTAATAACTAATTTTTCCTTTTTCCATTAACCAGATTATGAAAGAATATGGTATTTCTATCACCATTAGTAAATCAGTCAATACCTGTTTTCTATCTCCAATATTCTTCTTCATAATGGATGTATTGCTTCATTTCTGCTTGTGCCTTTTGGAAAACAGCCCTGTTAGTACTTGTAGGAAATTCTTCAAATAATTCTTCCTTTATTCTAACCACCTCCTCTAAGATTACTAGCTGCTTAAAAATATCACCAAAACAAGATCTACTCCATCTAGATAGAGCCATTTTAGTTTTCTTTATTTTCTGCTTGAGTTGACTAAAAAATCGATATCTACACTAGCCACCCAATTATCTCTCACTACATCCATGAATTCCTCTCTTTCATTCCAGAATTTAAGAAATTTGAATGGCCTTGCTCCCATCGAAATATGAACTCCACAAGATAAAAAAAAAAGTGAAGCATGGTCTGAACCAGTTCTAGACAGATGTTCTACCTCCAAAATCCCAAAACAATCTTGGAATTTCTGATTGCATACCATCCTATCCAGCCTTTTGAAAATACATTAATCATCTGCTCTACCATTCCACCAAGTAAATCATTAATTAATGCAGAAATTTAAAAGAAAATTTTCCATTAAGAGTGTGTTTGGTACGAAGGAAAATATTTTTCAGAAAATGTATTCCAATTTTTTCATGTTTGGTTAGCTTAAGTGTTTCGAAAAATATTTTTCAAATCAACGTATTTTCCTCAAATTTAAGAAAAATGACTTTCCTTCAAAAAATAAGAAAAATATTTTTCAAGACTCTCTTTCAAATTTGCTCTTAAGTTGAAATGTTCATATAACTCTCAAAATCACCCATCCCTAGTCCGACCCCTAATTTCCTACCCCCCACCCTATACACAAAAAAATATTTCAAAGTTTTTTCTTGCCTCATCCCTTATCCTGAACCCAAACCCCTCCTCCCCCCTCCCACCTCAATTTTTTTTTTATTTTTTTAAAAAATCAATTTTTATTCTTACTCCAACCACCCCCTAACCCGACCCTCACCCTTCTTCCTCCCCCAAAACAAAGAATTTTTTAAATTTATTTTTTAAAAAATTTTAATTTTTTTTCTTACCCCACCCTCACTTTCCAACCCTGACCCCCACCCCCACCCCCATTCGAAAAAAATATTTTAAATTTTTTTCCGTGCCTCATCCCCTACCCAAAATCCAACCCCCCCCCCCCCCCCCCCTTCCTTTCCCATACCAAAAATAATATTTTTTTTTTTTTAAAAAAGTTCAAACATTTTTCTTAACCCCGTACCCCCCCCCTCCAAAAAATAAAATAAAATTTAAATTTTTTTTAAAAAAAATTTAATTTTTAACTTACCCCACCTTCACTCCCCTCCCCCTTTCAAAAAAATAATTAATTTGTTTTTAGAAAAAAATCAAAAATAAATTTTTACCCCACCCCAACCACCTATTTGACAACTCCAACCCCCCTCTCTCAGAAAAAACTTAAATTTTAAAATTATTTTTTAAAAAAATTTAAAACCTTTTTCTTATTCCACCCGCTTATTTTATTCGTTCTCATTATTTTTGTTAAATATATACAAATACCTTTAGAAAACATGTAAACCTCCATATCGAACACATCCTAAAAAAGTATTTTTTGGGATCAAAAATTATTTTTCTAAAATGTATTTTTACTCGTTAGCTAAATGCTAAAATATATTTTTTTAAAATTATTTTTTCATTCACCTACCAAACACTAGAAACATTTTTCGAAAATTTTTTTTCACTCAGCAACTAAACATAAGAAACAAGTAAGAAACCAATTTATTTTCGATGAAAATTAATTTCCTTCATACCAACACACCCTAAAGGAAAGAGCAATTTTCCCTAGTTGCTACTTCTACTAGGGTATTTAAAATCCAAACTTTCCAAGTGGGACAACTTGGTATTGGAATTAGTGAAATAACTTAGTCTAATTTAATTGTGTCTTTATTGCAAAAGAGAAAGGGATGTAATGTGATAATTAAACCACATTTAGACCTTTAAATTCTGTTTTTATGAATCCGAAAGGGCGATTTCATAGCTCTATTATGTTTTCCAATTTGTGACTTTTCCTTTTATTATTGCTATATAATGTGTACTTTTCAGATGGAAAATCTTAGCACAAATTAGAGTTATACGCGCCTATTTAAATTTATTTAATTTGATAGATAATTTTAAAACGTTGTCTTTATTTTAACAGCAATATGATCATTGTCTGAAAATACCCAGAGAATGATGTTTGCATTATCTTATTCATTTAACGTAGCCTGCCTAATGATGCAACCCCACGTTAATTAGATCCTAGTTAAAGAAGACAAATGATATATCTATAATCTATATCTATATATATATAATATCTATAATCTATAATAATAATAATAATAATAATAATAATAATAATAACAACAGTGTGAAGGATCTTAGAAATATTGTTTGAACTTTTTACCATTCATTAAGTAGCCATTTGACCATGAAAACTAAAATTTTCCGGAGTTGGAGTTGAAATTGGAGTTGGAGTTGTGTTTGGCCATATCTTTTTTGATTTTTTTTTTTACTTTTGAAAAATCTTTTTTAAATATGAGTTTATGCCCTAACTTTTACAAACTATCAAAATCACCCAAATAAAATTTGCCTACTAATGGAAAAAGAATACAATTAGCCACTATTATAAAAATATTTACATATACATGGCCATATTTAATGAATTTCAATTATGACATATATAATATTTACATTAATAGCCGTTTTCTCATATTTGAAAATTTTAAATATGGATGTTATATTAACAGATCACTGCTTCCTGTTTTTTAAGTAACAAATATTATCTTTCAAACAAATTTATTTTTTTAGGAATTTATTTAATTTATTTTTTTCATTTTCCGTTCCTAAAAAATAGGAAATGATGAGTTGTTATTAAATTTTAGGGTGCCGCTAATTTATTTCTTTTATTTTCTTCTACATGAAAGATTTTACTGTGTGTGAATAAATTATTTCTATGTAAAGCATGCTTTGCATATTTATGGTATATTATATCATATACCATAAATATATAAATATGCTTAGTATGTTTCTTTATACTTTGTATTTTTATATATGTGTGTATATAGTATATACATGGTATAAACTTCATTTCTAACATACTTTGTATATTTATATTATAAATATGCTTAGTATGTTTCTTAATACTTTGTATATTTATATATGTGTGTATATGGTATATACATGGTATAAACTTTATATATAACATACTTTGTATATTTCTATTATAAATATAATACTTTATATATGTATGGGTATAAATATAATACTTTATATATTTATGGGTATAAATATAATACTTTATATATTTATGGGTATAAATATAAATTAGCAGTAAAATAATGTCTTAAATAAGGGAGAAAATTAAATAAGGGATAAAAATAATGATGAGAGAGAAAAAAATATATATATTAATTAGGATATTATTAAGTTTGAAATTATAATTATCTTATTCTTTAAAACTGCTATATACGTAATATTGAAAAAATAATGTTATAAGGAGAGTTTTATGTAAAAATTTAAAAGATTAGGGTTATATGTAATAATAATAAAAGTTGAAATTGGAGTTGGAAAATTGTGAAAACAACAAAAACCTGTTTTCCCTTTTCAAAAAAAAAATTCAAAATTATTTTCTGAATTTTCATGGCCAAACACCACAATTTCCAACTCCGAAAATTTTTTTCGGAGAAAAGGGAAAAACTTCCATGGCAAAACGGGCCCTAAAAGTCTTTGCTTTAGATAAAATTGTCTTTTCACATTCTTTTATAATATTTAAAAGTTGAAAATTAATTAAATATATCTATGATAAAAACTTTCTTTATTAAAAGTCCAAAACCTTTTCTTTCAAGAAAGAAATTATCTAAAAATGGTAGATTTTTATTTTTATTTCATAAATTATTTATTAACATTAAAATAATATGAATTTCGAATAACCTAAACTTTACTAATAGGAATTTAACCCTTTTTCCCTTTTTTCTTTGAGAAGTTAAAGTTTTGTTTTTTTATTCAATTTTGTATTCTTTTTTTTCCGCTTTTCTATTTCAGACGTTAAATTTTAATTTTGTGGTTCAATTTTGTCTTCTTTCTTTTTATTTTAATTAATGAAATAGCCATTTTATATTTTTAGTGCTGGTTTATATTACCATATATTTTAATTTTATAATATATTTTGAATTCCTTAATATATTAAAAGTGTGAGGGGTCTTAAAATATTATTTGATCTTTTTATTCTTTATTAAAAGTTTTTGCTTTACAAAATCATTTTTTTACTATTTTTGTAATATTCAAGAGTTAAAAGCTAATTAAATATTTATAGTAAAACGACAGCTAATATCTTTTTTATGAGGTTAAGAATTCTAAATCAACTAAAGTTGATTTTAAAAAATATGAATGCGTTAGAGTAAGAAAAATATAAGAAATACCAAGTATTAAAAGTTTTAAGTAAGTAATCAAAGATTTTCTAAAGATTTAACTTTAAAAATAAAGAAAGATTTTAAATATAGAAAAAAAATAATCGTACTACAAATTTGTTACCTTATACCAAACAAAATCCCCTGTTCTTTAGGTACGTATAACTTTTGTTCTTTACATCAAAGCACATAGTAAACCAACATAATCAATAAATTGTCAGTCATATATACACCAGATAATTAATAAAAATCAATATGTACTCAAATACAAATTTCAAAGATCTCTTCAATTTCTAAACTCTATTAGTAGAAAAATCAATATACACTCAAAATAGAAGCTCAAAGTAATCTATAAATATATAGATATGATGTGATCTAACAAAAATTGAATACATTATTTTATACTAATAACTTTAAGTTGTTTCAACTATATTTAGCTATATAAATATTCATACCTTTAATTCAGTTGTGGCAGAAACCAACAAAACCTAAGAAATACCAAGTATTAAAAGTTTTAAGTAAGTAATCAAAGATTTTTTAAAGATTTAACTTTAAAAATAAAGAAAGATTTTAAATATAGGAAAAAAATAATCGTACTACAAATATGATTCAAATGGATGATTCTCTCTTAACCTCTAGCAACAAGAAAAAGAGTTATTGCATGACAAACGCAAAAGTGACGATCAATTAAGCACTTGAAACTTCTGGTGCTTATATATATATATGTATATATATACATACTAGATTAGTGTACGTGCTCTATACGTGTGTCTCACGTTAATTAATAAAATTATACATATTTTATTGTCATGTTTTATCCTATAATTAATACTATACATCAATTATGGTCATAGAGAATAATTTATAGATCATGTTCATGTGTTCCATCAAATTTAACTTGTTGAGTTGGATTGCAACATCTAAAGCTCTCTTTATTTAGATAGATATCAAAAAAGAAGTTATTAATATGTGTGGTAGGTTCTAAATAATAAAGTAGTATGTCCGAGTAATAAGAATATATTAAGGAAGAGAACTTGAGCATCTCAAATAATTAACAAAAATATATCGATTGATTAAGTAACACAGAAGAATACAAAAAACATCTCACATATTGAAATGCACTATCAAACATTAGAAATGATGATTTGCATAAAACATACACATTAAAAAGTTTACTTGGTGTTACTATTGCTTTACGTCTACCTCTTTTAGGCTATTAGATTTAATCCTCACGGAAGACACATATGTAGAAGTAGAATATCACAATGACTCTTTTTTTATTATAGAATTTAAAGAATTAAATATGTGTACATTCTATATATCATGAATATATCTAACACTAAACAACAAAAAAGAGAAAAAAAAAGACAATAACATGGTAAATTCTCATAAGCTTCATACAATACCTGTATAAGAAATATGAGTAGAATTAAAACATAAAAGTAATTTACTTTTCAATTTTTTTTTGATACATGCTTAATTTTAACACATCACAGATAAAGAAACGTAAATGAAAACCCTCAGCCACGAGAACACACTTATAGTAACTTTTGTCCTCAATATAATCAAATTCACATGCCTCTCTCGCTGTTATGCAACATATATAAATCAAGCAACTGAAACATTATTAGTTACACAAAATTTTGGATAAAATTTAAAAAAAAAATAAAAAATTATTATTATTATCAGTGGATAAATACATTCACTATATGAGTAGATTGTAATTGATTGTAAACTACAATCAAATAATATGATAATCGAGACATCAACCTTTACACAGAAAAAATTCTTAAAGTCGTCCAACTTGCATCTACCACCTGTAAACTACAACAAAATAATAAGACAATAGAAATATCAAAATAATATAATCAAACCTAACATTTACATAAAATATTCCTCAAAGCCGACCGACATTCATTTACCACTTGTAAACCAATACTATAATAGAGATATCAAATCAATACAATTAAACCTAACCTTTACACAAAAATTTTCTCCTCAAAATCGACCGACACTGATGTACCATTTGTAAATTACAACAACACAATACAATAAAAGATATATCAAAATGATAATTAACCTCAATATTTGCACAAAGTTTCTTCAAAGCCGACCGACATTCATCTACTATATGTAAACTATGACATAATAGAGATATCAAAACAATACAATTAACCTAATATTTACACAAAAAATTTCTCAAAATTGACTAACATTCATCTACCACCTGTATTAAGCAAAAAAACAACAAATAGCAAGAAATTATGACAATAGGATTAAGTCTAACATTTAGATAAAGAATTTCTCAAAGTCCTACGGAACATACAAAATAATAGGCTAATAGAAATATCAACATATTAAATAATATAATTAAATCTAACTTTTACACAAAAAAAATTCTCAAAGCCGACCAACATTCATTTACCACGTGTAAACTGCAATAAAACAATACCATAATAAAATATCAAAATAATATAATATAATTTAAACCAAATTTTTAGACAAAAAATTCTCCAAAGCCAACCAACATTCATATATCACCTTAAACTATAACAAACTAATATAATAATAGAGATAGAAATACAATATAATTAAACTAACCTTTACACAAAAATTGCCTCAAAGCCGACCGACATGCATCTACCACCTGTATTAAGCATAAAAATAATAAATAGTAAGATATTAAGATAATATGATTAAAACTAATTTATACATAAAAATTTTCTTAAAGTCGGACAGAAAAAATTCATCGATAGTATAAACTTGAAATTAATAAAAAAATTTATCTTCAATGAGAACTAAGAAAGGAAAATAAGTAATTGAATATCAAAATAAAGAAAACGATTAAAATAATGTAGAGAGCAAATAATTACATATTTGCTAAAAATATTCATATGACTAATATAAAAAAGGTACTATCAATTGGGAGAGAATTATTAGGAAGGATCCTCAATTTATAGAAGCCCAAAATCTTATAGAAATTCAAAACCTTTTTTCTTTAAAAAAGGATTACCTAAATATGGAATATTTTATTTTTTTATTAATTTTTGAAAATAGTAAAAAACTTGAATATAAATCAGAATTGACTTTTGAAATTTTCTATTTTAAAGGACTACACTTTTTTAATATCACTTTAACGTTTGAATGTATTTTACCAAAATTGGATAGCTTCTTGTTAAATATTTAAGGACTTATATTATAGAATTCCTTAATTTAATAAAATTTTCTCTTACCATATATTTTAGGATTCCTTAAATATTAATTCTCCTAGTATTTTTTTCCATATATTTTTTCTTACCAAATTATATAAGACTCTTCAATTTTTAAAAAATATTTTTCTCTTACCAAAATATTTTAAAACTTCTTAATTTAAAATATTAATAAAATAAATAATAATTGAAAAAAATAAGAGAAAAGACTATTTTGTCTATTACAGAGTCTTTTAATGAAGGGTCAAAAGTTCAAATCACTTTTCTAAGGGTCTTCACACTTTTAATATATTATAGATATAGATGTGTGTGTGTGTGCGCGCGTGCGCGCTTACAATAAAATATATGTTATGTTTACATTATTATATTAAAGTGTGAAAGATCTTTGAGAAGTGATTTAAATTTTTTGCACTTCATTAAAAATCTCCGCAATAAATAAAATCACCCAATTTTAAATAATCAAAGATTACATGTGCCGCAGATTACACGTGCGAGGCACGTGCGGTTAAACTAGTATATATATATATATATACTAGAGGAGCATGACCCGTGTCAGCACGGGCCCAACATTAATATATTTTGATAATGTATTATAAGTTAGATTGATGTTAATTCGAATTATGAATTATAAAACATGAATACACAAAATATATTAACCACTGATGATATTTTTCAAGGAGCCAAATTATCTCACAAGATAATTATATATAACTTTTTACTCATATAAATAGAAAAATTCGATGCATTTTGAAGTTTAGATTTTTAATCATATGACTGAGATTTACTACATTAAGTATAAAATATGAGATTAAAATTAATACATAAGGCTTGACATCTGTTTAATAAAATAGAGAATAATTGTTGAAAAAGCTAAAAGGTTATCTAGTCATTGCATATTACATCACATGTGGGTTTCTACTAATAACTCAAAATTGCATTGTATTTCCATACTAAGCTGACACAAATATTCTTTGCTTCCATTTCCCCTTCTCTTTTATTTGCCAACTTGTCCTTTTAAGTTAAACTAAATTATCATTTTAAATTTAAATTTTAAGTGTTTCAAAAATTATATAAAAAAGAAAACTATTACTTACCATCTGTCATATTAATTTAAGTTAATTGATTTTGAGAACATGATAAAACATATTTTTGTAGATGTTTTATCAAACTTTTGCTTTTATATATGTTCCTTCCAGTGAAATGTAGGAGTCGTTTGTTAGAGTGTATAAAAATAATTTTGAATAGACTGTATTAGAAATGTTTGCATTAATAATGCTTGTATTAGTAATACTGGTATTACTTATGCTAACATTATTTCTTATATACTTTTTGGTATGCTGTATTAGAACTTGCCTTTTCAATCTTGGTATATTTAAACAAAAGTTTTTTAAAAAAGATTGCATATACATTCTAAGATTCATCCGGGATCTAGCATAGGTTCAATATATGTTATTGTTTGTCTCAATTTATGTGACACAAATAAAGTTTAGATAATCAATCATACTCTTAATATGTATTTAGATAATTTAAGCCATTAACTATTGTAATTTATAATATTTTTATGTAATTTTTAAATAATATACGTTACTTTTCTTGTCCAAACTTTTGTGGCATTGATAGTCAATTATATTTTAAAAACAATTTAAGTTTTTAATTATTGTGATTTATAATGTTTTTCTTCTATTCCAATTTAAGTGATACCAATACAATTTCGAGAGTCAATCAAATATTTTTGTATTTTAAATTTTTTAAGTTGTTAATTATTGTGATTTATAGTATCGTTTACATATTTTTTTTTTGAAATATATAACAAATTAAATTATTTCTAGATGTTTTAAGTTGTTAACTATTGTAATTTATAATACCTTTTATGTAATTTTTGAATAATATATGTTACTCTCTTTGTCCAGAGTTTTGTGTCGGCGATAGCCAATTATATTTTTTAAATAATTTAAAATTTTAATTATTGTGATAGTATTTTTTCCATTCCAATTTAAGTGGGGCAATGCTTAGATGGACATAATAATTAATTAGGGGTGATATAGTAAAATCACGATTAAAGCAGCAAAATATAAATGTTTTAAATGACTTACATCAACTAATTAAAAGTGACATAACAAAATTACTATAAAGAATACCTGTGGAAAAAATCTAAGTGGACCTCATATAAGACGTTAAGTTAATTTAAACTATCAAGAGTTAATTTATTATTTTTATATCTATTTTACCTTTTTTATTAAATATTATTAATTTTTTAATACTTAAATAATATATAATAATTAATTAGAGGTGATATTTAGTAAAATTATGTTGAAGTAGACATGTCGCTATTTTACCTTTTTGAATTCAATATTATTAATTTTTTAATACATAAATGACTTATAATAATTAATTAGGGATGCTATGGTAGCATTACGATTGAAGTAGCTGAGAAGACATATCATAAATGTCAATTTTATTTTTTAATTAAATATTATTAATTTTTAATATATAAATAAATTATAATAATTAATTAGGGATGATCTAGTAAAATCACAGAGCAAGCAGCCTGCTGAAGCAGGCATGTCGAAACCACTACTTCTATATAATAGAATATATATATATATATATATATATATTATTTCTTTTGTACATCCTAGATAAATCTTTAGTAGATATCTCTAATATCTTCTACTTTATTTAGGAGTGTTATCACTTTATTATTTTGTACCTTATTTAAACTTGTACCTTATTTAGATGATTTGAAGCCAGTTTAGTGTTGGATTTTAATTAGGTTTATTTCGTCTCATCACTTGTATAAATAGGACATTGTACCTCTGTTTTATTTCAATTGAGTACATTCATTCAATACAATTATCATTAATTCATTCAACTTATTCAATTCAGTCATTCATTCGAATTCTATTCACTCAAGTTATATTGAATTCAATTCATTCAAGTTTTAATCAATCACTCATTCATTCAATTAACTCAATTAATTCAAGAAACTTAAATTAATTTAGTATATTGAATTCAAGTTCAATTATCATTCAATTTACTCTTTCAATTTTTTTGTGGGTTAAAGGGTCCTTGATTTTTTTATATGGTCTTGGTAAATTCTCCCCTCATGAGCTAGCTTTTGAGGTTGAGTTAAGGCAGTCCCACATTGGTGGGTTAAAGTGTAAGACCCCACAAAATCCTAAGCTTAACTCAGTCCTTTAAAGCTTGTTAAGGGGTCCTAGAATTAGAAAATTTTAGCTAAGTATTCAGACTTAGTGTTATCTTAGCCTTCGTAAGTTGGCGACTCTATTTCATGACCCTCATGTCCTTAAAGTAATGATTTTTAGGTTGAATAATGATCAGCAATGTCAATGGGTGTTCTCGGATAAGTTTTGGATTTTTTGGACTTTGTTTGAGTCACATTTGAAAGCTCAAACCAGTGGATCGACGCGATCTCGATGCGCCGCATCTCGATGCGCCGCATCATCCATCGCGTCGATGAATATTTTTCCCCATTTCTTGGTGTAAATTCTAGTGAACCGACGCGGACTCAACGCGCTGCGTTGGCCATTACGTCAATGCCAACGACGCGGCGCGTCGGTCTATGCATCGCTAAATCAATTTTCAGTAATTAAAAAGCCGTATCCTCAAGGATATTTGGGTCTTTTTCTCACATCTATCAGCTCCCAAAATACGAAATTAAACCTTTCTAAGATAAAAATTCATTCATTCTTCACAAATTGCTCTCAAGAACAAACCCTAGGAGATTTAAATTTAAATTCAAGACTCAAGAACTCCCTAACAATCTTTTAGAGTTCAAGCATTAAGGTATGTCAAGAGTTCATCCAAGGGTTCCTTCCACCTTTGGAGTCCAAGAAACTATTTTTAAAACTTCAGGTGTATTGATTCCATGAATTTCATGTTGGGTTTGATAATATTCATGATTATAATGATTAATTGAGTTTTTAATCCATGTTTTGTTACAAGTTTAATGTGGAGTTATTTGATATATGTATAGAATCATGTGAATCCATGTTAAACCCTTAAAATTGTAAATGGGGATTTGAATTATGATGCCTATATATTGTTTAGTGTCATGTGCATGGATTATGTTCTCCAAGTGTTTGATAAATTGCTCATGTGAACTAGAAAAGAAAAAAAATCATGTCATGCTAGCTTATGTGCAAGTTATATCATGCAAGTGTTTGATAAAATGTCTCTATGAATGAGTTATGATCAAGTGCACATAATTATGCCTTTCAAGTTTATGCTATGATTTATTTTTATGCTATCGAGTCCCGGGGGTCTTCAATACCCAAAAACTTAGTTGTTTACCTAGAGCTATGGTAGTTACAGAACAGTCTCAGTTGTGTCACGAACAATAGTACTCAGTAATCAGTCATAGTCTCAGCTCAGTATTCAGTTCAGAACTCAGTGAACTCAGTCAGTTAAAAAATTAGTAGTATTCCATCAGTTAACGGAACCTAGTAAATGCAGTTCAGTTAAGTTAGACAGTACAATCAGTAATAGTTCTATCTAGCCTAATACAGTCTAAAAATCAATCTAGTGTTTATTTATTTGGGAGTAGGATTCAGCACCAAGCGAACCCAGGGATGGGGGCATTTCTATCAGCAGAGGGTTTGACCCTTAGTAGAAATCACTGCATTACAGAACTACGTAGTCAGTGTAGGTTGAGATATCTTCCTACCAGACTAGGGTTGATACATCTCATACGAGTTTTCTTACCAGTGAGGGTTGACGAAAGAGCTTCCTATCAGAGAGGGTTACCTCACAGTTGTCTTTACTCATGGCACGGTATTGACACCCTTCCAATTAGGTTTGCAGGTTGGACCCCAATCTATTCAGAAAGAGGTATGTCGGTTAAATGATTACCTCCCACAGTTTCAATTTCATATTCAGTTTCATTATAGAACTCAGTTCAGTTCTACAGATTCAGGACTGTCAGATACAGTCACCCAGTTCAGTATAGAACTCAGATTAGTTCTACAGAATTAGGACTGTCAGATTCATTCACTTAGTTATCAGTTACACAGTATCGATAAACTCAGATATCAGTAAATCAGTAATTCAGAACTCAGTATCCAGTGTTATCATGATATCAGTTATAGTTTACGTATTCATGCATGTACTCTCATTCAGTTATACTCATGTCATTCAGTCAGTATTGTTCATGCGTATGAACCCATGCATCTCAGCCTATCTCACTTAGCATACCAGTACATTCAAAATACTTACACATACTTTTCGTTTGCGCTATGATGTCTTATATCATAGGTCCAGACGCACGACTCTCGACCGTACTTAACAACCCGATCTATCAACAACAGACTTAGTGGTGAGTCCTTATAGTTCGAGGACAGATTTAATATTTCAGTACTTAGTTTATTCAATAGTCGGAGTTTGTTGGGGACTTGTTCCATCAACTCCTTGCTCAGACAGTAGAGGCTTTTAAAACTAGAGTATTTATAGATAGATGTTTAGTTTTGGTATTGATGTTCCATATTTAGTATTTATTGCATATTTGAACCTTATGGCAGATTTTTGCCTAATTTTCACATAATTACTATATTGTTATTCAGTTAATGCAGCAGGTACCAGTCATGGGTTAGCTTGTGGTCCTTCGGGATTATGAGCACCTGTAGAGTTCGTGGTACAGACTCAGAGCATTACAAACTTGGTATCAGAGCCTACGGTTAATAGAGACCTAGGATGTCTGAAAGCCACATCTAGTAGAGTCTTGTGCATGGGTGTGTAGCGCGCCACACTTATGGATATGAGGCTATTAGATGTTTTAGGAAAAGTTTCCCTTCTTTCTGTAATCATGTCATGCGAGTAAGCACAAGATTAAGTTAAACTCTCTGTCTAATCCAAGATTCTCTTCCATTTACAGAATATACCTCCAAAGAGGACTAGGGAAAGAGGAATGGGAGACCAACCAATACCTCAGCCCGTCCATCCAGATCCTATGGACGAACATATCTCCCATGATGAATTCAGAGTAACTTTCACCACCCTATCTCATTCTGTGGCAGCCCAGAATGAATGCCCAGCTACCGTTCTGGCCAACCCAGTGGCCAATACTGCTGCAGCCAGGATTTGGGACTTCACATGAATGAACCCTCCATATTTTATCAGGTCAAAATCAGATGAGGATCCACAAGAATTTCCTGATCAGGTGCAGAAGGTTACAAATATTATGGAGGTGATAGCTAGTGAGAGTGCTGAGCTAGATGTACATTAGTTGCAGGATGTGGCTCACTCATGGTTCAAATAGTAGAAATCAGAGAGGGCCACAAATACAGGGCCCATAGAATGAGAAGAGTTTGCTATTGCTTTTCTGGATAGGTTATTCTCGCTGGTGTTGAGGGAAGCGAAGGTTTTGGAGTTTATTAATCTGAAACAGGGAAACATGATGGTACAAGAGTATTCTCTCAAGTTCACTTAGTTAGACAGATATGCCCCTCATGTGGTAGCAGATAACAGGTCTAAGATGAGCAAGTTTGTGTCTAGTATATCTAGTAGTGTGGTCAAAGAGTGTAGGACCATAATGCTGATTAAGGAGATAGACATATCCAGGCTCATGGTCCATGTTCAACAGATAGAAGAGGTTAAGAATAATGATAGGGAGAGAAAGAGATCTAGAACGGGTAGCTTCAACTTTACCCAGCCTAAGTCAGAGGGTAGAAATCGTTCTCAGTTCTGCCTGAAATCTTCAGTTCCAGCACCGTCCTCAGCCAGTGCTCCAATGCTAAAATTTAGAGATGGTAATAGAGATAGGGCATTAGGCCCTAAACCCCAGGGTAGTGTTAGTAGTGCCCAGACGAATCCTCTCTGCCAGAAGTGTGGCAGAAACCATCAGGTTACCTGTAGAGCTGGCTGTGATGTATGTTTTGGATGTGGCAAACTAGGACACAGAGTCAGACATTGTCCTCAGGTAGGTTCGTAGAGTTAACATAATCGTCTCTCAGCTCAGTCCGATTGCCCGAATCAGCAGGGTGCCACTAATAGACAACACACAAATAGACTCTATGCACTTCAGTCCCAAAAGGATCAGGAAAGTTCTCCTGATATGGTCACTGGTACATTACAAGTTTATCATTTGCATGCTTATGCTTTACTAGATCCAGGAGCTTCTTTATCCTTTGTAACTCCTTATATAGCTGTCGACTTCGGAGTCAGTCCCAAAATTTTAGCAGAGCCTTTCTCAGTCTTTATCCCAGTGGGTAAATCCATCATAGCCATGCGGGTATACAGGAACTGTCTGGTTATGGTATCTCTGAAAGTCACTTCAATAACCTTAGTTGAATTAGAGATGTCCGATTTTGATTTCATTCTCGACATGGATTGTCTTTATTCCTTCTATGCCTCAGTCGACTGCAGAAATAGAATTGTCCATTTTCAGTTGCCGAATGAGCTCATCCTAGAATGGAGGGGTAGTACTTCAGCACTTAGGGGTCAGCTTATTTCCTACTTAAAGGTAAGAAAAATGATATCTAAAGGATGTGTCTACCATCTCGTTTGAGTCCAAGACTCTATTTTAGAAACCCCTAATCTTGAATTAGTGTCATTAGCATGTGAATTCCCTGATGTATTTCCTGAAGATCTTACCGGAGTTCCTCTCGAAAGGGAAATTGACTTTCGAATTGACCTTCTTTCAGATACTTAGCCCATATCTATTTCGCTATATAGGATATCACCTGCAAAACTCAAAGAGTTAAAAGAATAGTTAAAGAATCTCCTAGATAAGGGATTCATGAGACCCAGTGTGTCCCCGTGGGGTGTACCAGTTCTATTCGTGCATAAGAAAGATGGTTTTCTCAGAATATGTATTGACTATCGTCAGCTAAATAAAGTCACGGTAAAAAATAAGTATCCACTTCCCAGAATCGATGACTTGTTTGACCAACTTCAGGGTGCCAATTACTTTTCTAAGATAGACCTCAGATCAGGATATTATCAACTTAGAGTCAGGGAATGTGACATTCCAAAAATAACTTTTAGAACTCGGTATGGTCACTTCAAATTCTTAGTCATGTCATTTAGTCTTACCAATGCCCCATCATCTTTCATGGACTTGATGAATCATGTGTTCAAGCAGTACTTGGACATGTTCGTCATAGTCTTCATAGATGACATTTTTGTCTACTCCCACAGTGAGCATGATCATGGAGACCATCTCAAAATAGTATTGCAGACTCTCAGAAACCATCAGTTGTTCGCCAAATTCAGTAAGTGCGAATTTTGGCTAAGGTCAGTATCTTTTCTCGTCCATATCGTTTTTGTTGATGGCGTTAGAGTTGATCCCCAAAGTACCAAAGCAGTAAGAAATTGACCCACACTCATTTCTCCATCAGATATCCGAAGTTTCTTAGGTTTGGATTGCTATTACTGATGGTTTGTTGAGGGATTTTCGTCTATTGCATCCCCTATGTCCAGATTGACTCAGAAGAAGGTCAAATTTTAGTGGTCAGATTCTTGTGAGAAGAGTTTTCAGGAGTTGAAGTCTCGACTCACTACAACTCTAGTTTGACTCTACCAGATGGTGCAGACAGATTTGTGGTATATTGTGATGCTTCCAGGGTTGGTTTAGGGTGCGTTTTGATGCAAAGAGGTAAGGTCATAGCCTATGCCTCTATATATCTTAAGACCCATAAAAAGAACTATCCTACTCATGATCTTGAGGTAGCAATAGTAGTATTTGCCTTAAAGATTTGAAGGCATTATTTGTATGGAGTGCACGTGGATGTGTTCACAGACCATAAGAGCCTGCAGTATGTATTCTCTCAGAAAGACCTAAACCTCCTCCAGAGAAGGTGGTTGGAGTTGTTGAAGGACTGCGACATGAGCGTCCTGTATCATCCGAGTAAAGCTAATGTAGTGGCTGATGCTCTAAGTCGGATGTCTATGGGTAGTATTGCTCATGTGGAGGATGGTAAGAAGAAGTAAGCTTAGAAAGTTCATCATCTTGCCCGACTGGGTGTCCGCTTAGTCGATTTAACAAAATGTAGTATATGGGTGCAGAGTAGTTCAGAATTATCCCTGGTTTTCGAGGTAAAGGAAAAGCAGGATAGAGATCCCATCCTAATCAAGTTGAAAGAATCAGTCAGAGATCAGAAGATAGAGGTTTTCTTCCAAGGGGGAGATAATGTATTGCGTTGTCAGGGTCGACTATGTGTGCCAAGTGTAGATGACCTGAGACAGTGGATTCTTGCAGAAGCGCATGGTGCTCGTTATTCTATTCATCTAGGGGTCACTAAGATGTACCCTGATTTTCGGGAGATTTATTAGTGGAGTGGGATGAAAAGAGACATAGCAGAGTTTGTAGCTAGGTGCTCAACGTGTCAGCAAGTTAAAATTAAGCACCAGAAGCCTAGTGGGTCCATGCACAAGTTCAGTACTCCCACATGGAAATAGGAAGAAGTGAACATGGACTTTATGATAGGTTTGAATCGTACTCATCGCTAACATAATTTAGTTTGAGTCATTGTAGACAGGATGACCAAATTAACTCATTTCCTACTAGTCCATACCTCTTATTCAGTCGAGGACTATGCCAAGCTCTATGTCAGAGAGTTGGTCAGGTTACACGGAATTTCATTGTCTGTTATCTTAGATAGAGGTATGCAATTTACCTCTCATTTCTGGAAAGCCTTCCAAAAGGGTCTTGGTACCCAAGTCCATCTCAGTACTGCCTTTCACCCTCAGACAGATGGTTAAGTAGAAACAACCATCCAGACATTAGAAGATATGCTGCGAGCGTGTGCGATTGACTTTAGAGGTAGTTGGGATGACCACTTGCCTTTGATTAAGTGCACATATAACAACAACTATTATTCCAGTATTCAGATGGATCCATTTGAGGTGCTCTATGGGAGGAGATGTAGGTCTCCCATTGGTTGATTTAATGAAGGAGTGGCCGCAGTGGTAGGTCCTGACTTGGTATTTGATACCCTAGAAAAAGTTCAGTTGATCAGGAAAAGTCTTAAGACAGCTCAGAGCCAACAGAAATCATATGCTGATGTGCGAAGAAAGGATCTGAAGTTCGAGATTGGATATTATTCATATTTAAAGACCTCTCCTATGAAAGGAGTGAAGAGGTTTGGCAAGAAGGGGAAGCTCAGTCCCCGATATGTCGGTCCTTACCGAATTCTTAGCCATTTTGAAAAAGTCGCTTACGAGCTTAAGTTACCTTCAGACTTAGCTTCAGTGCACCCAGTGTTCCATGTCTCCTTGCTAAAGAAATGCATAGGTGACCCAACAGTTGTAGTCCCTGTAGTGAGTATAGATGTTCAGAACAACCTCTCTTATGAGAAAATTCTAGTCGAAATCCTTGATTATCAGATTCGTAGACTGAGGAACAAAGAGTTCCCTCTTGTTAAAGTTCTTTGGAGAAATCAGTCCATTGAGAGAGATACTTGGGAAGTAGAAACAGATATACAGACCAAGTATCCTCACCTTTTCTCCGCAAACTCAGACTCAGTCCAAGTTAACAGTTTTTCCTTGAACTTACTCAGATCATGCTCATATTTCCCTTCTATAGACTTGGTATCAATTACCATTGCATTTTCAGTTATGTATTCATGCATCAGATATGCATGTTCAACATGAGAAACTCAACTTATTAGTAATTCCAGTCATGCAATCATGAATTATGTTCAACTATGTACTCATGCATCAGATATGCATATTTAGTATGAAATTTCAGCATATCAGTAGTGTCAGTCATGAAATTATGTTACAGTTGTGCATGTCTTATATCTGATGAATGAGTACATTCATCCTGTATCTGAATTATGTTCAGCTATGTACACATGCATCAGATATGTATGTTTATGTCAATCAGTATTCTCAGCTCAGTCAGCCTCATTCGAGGATGAATGTTCCCAAGGGGGAAATATTGTAAGACCCCGCAAAATCCTAAGCTTAATTCAGTCCTTTAAAGCTTGTTAAGGGGTCCCAGACTTAGAAAATTTTAGCTAAGTATTCAAACTTAGTGTTATCTTAGCCTTCGTAAGTTGGCGACTCTATTTCACGACCCTCATGTCCTTAAAGTAATAATTTTTAGGTTGAATCATGATCAGGAATGTCAGTGGGTGTTCTCGGATAAGTTTCAAATTTTTTGGACTTCGTTTGAGTCATATTTGAAAGTTCAAACCAGTGGATCAACGCGATCTCGATGCGCTGCATCGCCCATCGCGTCGATGAATATTTTTCCCTAGATCTCAGTGCAAATTCCAGTAAACCGACGTAGACTCGATACAATGCGTTGGCCATCGCATCGATGCCAATGACGCGATGCATCGGTCTACGCATTGCTAAACCAGTTTTTAGTAATTAAAAAGCTGCGTCTTCAGGGATATTTGGGTCTTTTTTCCACGCTTATCAGCCCCCAAGACACAAAATTAAACCATTCTAAGAGAAAAATTCATTCTTGTTCACAAATTGCTCTCAAGAACAAACCCTAAAAGATTTAAATTCAAGTTCAAGACTCAAGAACTCCCCAACAATCTTTCAGAATTCAAGCATTAAGGTATGTCAAGTATTCATCCAAGGGTTCCTTCCATCCTTGGAGTCCAGAAACTATTTTTAAAACTTCAGGTGTATTAATTCCATAAATTTCATGTTGGATTTGATAATATTCATGATTATATTTATTAATTAGTTTTCTAATCCATGTTTTGTTATTAGTTTCATGTGGAGTTATTTGATATATGTATAGAATCATGTGAATCCATGTTAAACCCTTGAAATTGTAAATGGGGATTTGAATTATGAAGCCTATATGTTGTTTAGTGTCATGTGCATGGATTATGTTCTCCAAGTGTTTGATAAATTGCTCATGTGAACTAGAAAAGGAAAAAAATCATGTCATGCTAGCTTATGTGCAAGTTATATCATGCAAGTGTTTGATAAAATGTCTCTATGAATGAGTTATGATCAAGTGCATATGGTTATGCCTTTCAAGTTTATGCTATGATTTATTTTCATGCTATCGAGTCCTGGGGGTATTCAATACCCGAAAACTTAGCTGTTTACCTAGAGCTATGGTAGTTACAGAACAGTCTCAGTTGTGTCACTAACAGTAGTACTCAGTAATCAGTCACAGTCTCAGCTCAGTATTCAGTTCAGAACTCAGTGAACTCAGTCAGTTAAAAAATTAGTAGTATTCCATCAGTTATCGGAACCTAGTAAATGCAGTTCAGTTAAGTTAGACAGTACAATCAGTAACAGTTCTGTCCAGCCTAATACAGTCTAGTGTCTATTTATTTGGGAGTAGGATTCAGCACCGAGCGAACCCAGGGATGGGGGTATTCCTGTCAGCAGAGGGTTTGACCCTTAGTAGCAATCCCTGCTTTACAGAACTACATAGCCAGCATAGGTTGAGATATCTTCCTGCTATACTAGGGTTGATACATCCCATATGAATTTTCCTGCAAGCGAGGGTTGACGAAAGAGCTTCCTTTCAGAGAAAGTTAACTCACAGTTGTCTTTACCCGTGGCACGGTACTGAGATCCTTCCAATTGGGCTTATAGGTTGGACACAAATCTATTTAAAAAGGGTCATGTCGGTTAGATAATTACCTCTCACAGTTTCAGTTTCAGATTCAATTTCAGTATAGAACTCAGTTCAGTTCTACAGATTCAGGACTGTCAGATACAATCAACCAACTCAGTATAGAACTCAGATCAGTTCTACAGAATCAGGACTGTCAGATACAGTCACTCAATTATCAGTTACACAGTATTAGTAAACTCATATATTAGTACATTAGTAATTCAGAACTCAGTATCCAGTGTTATTATTATCTCAGTTACAGTTTATGTATTCATGCATGTACTCTCATTCAGTTATACTCATGTCATTCAGTCAGTATTATTTATTCATATGAACCCATGCATCTTAACCTACCTCACTTAGCATACCAGTACATTCAAAGTACTGACACATACCTTTATTTTGTGCTATGATTTCTTATATCATAGATTCAGACGCACGGGCTCCCAGCCGTACTTAGCAGCCCGATTTATCAACAATAGACTTAGAGGTGAGCCCTTATTGTTCGAGGACAGATTTATTATTTCACTACTCAGTTTATTTTATTAGTCGGAGTTAGTTGATGACTTGTCCCATCAACTCCTTACTCAGATGGTAGAGGCTTTTCAGACTAGAGTATTTATAGAAAAATGTTTAGTTTTGGTATTGATGTACCGTATTCAGTATTTATTGCAGATTTGAACCTTATGGCATATTTTCGCCTAATTTTCGCATAATTATAGTATTGTTATTCAGTTAATACAGTAGGTACCAGTCATGGGTTAGCTTGTGGTCCTTCAAGATTATGAGCATCGTGTTGCATCTGGGGTATAGACTCGAGGCATTACATAAATGGACCTTAGTCTTCTTATATGGTCTTGGGAAATCCTCCCCTCATGACCTAGTTTTTTAGGTTGAGTTAGGCCCAATGCCCATTTTTTATCATGGTATAGGAGTCAGACCCATTCAATTCATTATTTCTGATGTTGGCCCCCCATCTTATATTATCCATGCTCAGATGTCCAGCCCTGGGCATGCGGGGGGTGAGGGTGTTGGAGTCCTACATCAGTGGGTTAAAGGGTCCGTAAGTAGTCTCCTTATATGGTCTTGGGTAATCCTCCCCTCATAAGCTAGTTTTTAAGGTTTAGTTTAGCTCAAGGTCCATTTCTTTATCAACACACATACACACATATATATCACTTTGTGCTTAACATAGGATGTGTTCTTTTGCAAAAAAAAAAGTAATAAACAGTGTGTAATATTTTTGTTCCTTAGTTTCTTTACTGTGAAATCTTTTCTTCCCCTAAATATAAATTGGTCTTTTACATTGAAAGTAAAAAGAGAAAAATTATATTGTGTATCTTGATAAGTTGCAGCAGAGATTGCTGATTTTACTACTGAAAGAATTGCCCAAAGTCAATCTTCGAATCACTAGGAAACAAAGTTGATATCACAAACTGAATGGATTTTTGTTGTTGGTGTTGTTAATGTGATTTACCGATTTTTTGTTTTTATTTCTAATGACCGATTGTTTCTTCTCTAATTTCTTGTCTGAAGAATAAAATTTTTATAAGGGACTTGGGGCAGCTCAACAGTTATTGTGTAACCGCTTCTCTTTTTTTTTTGAAATAAGATTATCCATTAATCTTATTTTTTTTAGAAATAGAAATGGGTCAAGTCAGGTCGGATCGGTACTCATGGGTAATCCATGACCCACAAAAATCTAATATCTCCCACTTTGCACATAGTGGACAAGAACTCGGGCCAGTACGACATCAACAAGACACTAATTCATATGATAAATAGTTCGTGTGACTTGTGAACATCACGAGCTTTACCTTTAAGGTTTTACAAGATACATATAGGAATCCAATCACACGTGGAAAGATTTCTCTACTAATATGAGGATATTAATACTCACAATACCCCAGACATCATTTACTACTTCTGTAGTTAGTTATTCGATCACTTATCCCCTAGAGAGGTGAACTCGAGTTCTTGTTCAACTTTATTTACACAATTACACGCAATACCTATATGGTTAGAGTAATAGACGACTTGTGTAAACAAGTTAAATTATTTATTTTAATCGTTTTCCCTTTCTACTCGGATCTATCTGTTTCAAATCAACTGTTTTCCTAGACATACACTGCATTATCGAATTACTCATGGCTATTAGTAATAAGCTACAGTAGTAACACTGATTGAAACTTCAAGAAACAGTCAAAGGTCTAAGGGTATCTCAATGAAAAGTTAATATAACTTTTAGGGTCTAACACAATGAAAAAGTAGGGAACTATTCTTACATTAATCCATTGATAGCTAAGCACACGTGGTATGAAACTCGTTCTACAATGTTTTCACCTTGTATTTGTGTGTGTGTTTTATTCTTTTAATTATTTTAATATCGTACAGATCTTGGTCTAGACACCTCTGAATGTCTAACCTGAGTTTCCTCCTTCTTTAATGATCCTCAAATCTGTCTTCTTTGAGAAACTCACATCTGACTTTACAAAACAAGTCGTAATCTGATGGTGGAACTTATCTCTTCACGTTCATCGATGTAAAAGGTGATTGCTCGTGTGAAAGATCTAATCTCACGACTTGTTCGACACACTTTATTAATAAAACATAATATCACATGCATATGAGATATGAACATAAATTTAAGACTCTTGTATTAATAAGAATATTATAACAATTAAGTCATTTTACAATACAAAAATATACTCATATCCTACGCAAACCTAGAGCCATAATATGTTATTCAAACAAGTCACTAGATATCGCCTTCGTAAAGGGATCAACTATCATTTCTCGTGTAGGAATGTATTGTAAATTTATTTCTTCACTTTCTACTATGTCTCTCCCAAAGTTATACTTAATGTCAATATGCTTGGTCTTTCTTTGATATTTAGGATCCTTCGTATATGCGATAACCGCTTGACTGTCACAATATAAAATCATGGGACCCTTAGACTTCTTTGCAATGTTAAAATGTCCAAAAAATCGCTTCAACCAAACAACTTTTTCACTACCAGAAATTGGGCCAATGACAATGGATTTTTTCGCAACGGTTGCAAAAGCGTTGCTATAAAATATCTATAGCAATGTTTCAACCGTTGCCAAAAATAATAGTTTTATTAGCACTATGGCGTTTTCTATTGAAAATGAACCGTTGCAATAAGTACATTTATAGCAACACTTTTTAAAACCGTTGCCATAGAAGCATCTATGGAAACACTTAATGGGAAAAAATAATCTATTGCATCACTTTTTAATTTCCCTCCATAATATTTCACGTAATTCTGCCCAAAAATCATTTATCAATATCAAGATCCCTTTTTCTGTAGCAAATCAGAAAATATCAAAATCCATCTTTCTGTAGCAAATCAGAAAATCCACAATCCAAATCGTAACTCCAATTTGTAGTAAATTGAATTTCTATAGAAAAATCCCTCGAATTACGATTGAGAAACGTAACTCCAAATCGGAGCTATAAATTGGAGCTCCAATTTCTCAATCGTAACTCCATTTCTCCTTAATCATAACTTCAATTGTAATATAGTTATAATCATAACTCCGATTGTTACTCTATTTCTCCAATTGCTGGGTAGTAGCTCTAATTGCTGGGTAGTAACTACATTTCTCAATCGTAACCCCGACCGTAAAAAGTGGATCGAAAACCCATTTCTCCTCGACTGGGTAGGCTTGCTGTAATTTCCATCGTTGCTATTCGGTTGCACTAAGAGTGAATTGAAACTCAACACTTAGTTAGTTGTTGACCGGTGGAAAGGAGACAGAAAAGTTACCATCGGAGCTCCAGCGAGTAGGCTTTTAGCATTTTTAAATATTATTATTTCAAAATTTGGGGATTTTAAGGTATTTTTTTAATTAATGATTTGACCTAATTTAAGTATTCAGCTTCTGGCCGTTTAGCATTCAAATGGTCTAGTGGATGAATCATGTGAATAGGCGTTCTACCAAAATCTAATATGACAAGAATTTGAGAGTTTATTTTACTGTCTTGTATTTTATAGTTACTGAGAGCAATTATGTATTCTTGTTGTACATGAGTTAGCACTATAGAAGCAGATAATGTTTATTTCTTTAAAAGAAAAAATTGAAATAATGAGCAAACATATTACCTCAGTAATGTAGGAGAGGGAAATACACTTTCCTTTAGCATTTGTAATTTCTTTTCATTTTTTTGCATTCGCAGATGATAACAACCTAATTTGCTGTTTCAACCTAATTTGTTGTTTCAAAATGCGTATTGACAAACTATTTTATTTGTTCCTTATGTGATTCAAGATCAGTTATTGTGTGGGTACTTCAGAAATTGTTGAAGCACCAAAGATAGAGTCTTTGGTGAGATGGTAATCTAGGTTTCACTTTGATGCAACAAATACTAACCTGTTAGGGATATTTAGGGAATATCTTGTGTGGTGTCATATTTGTTCGTTAGGGATGTTTAAGGGATATCTTTCACTCATAGCCCCAACCACAAAGGCACAAATAGAAAAGGGGAAAAACTTTCATATCTCCAAGTTAAATGTCATATGCCAAGGCGAAAAAGGTGTGTTTTGCGGAAATTTTGACTTTTAGAGTCGCCACTTAATTTATTTGAAAAGGAATTAAGAAAAACTTTAAAAGTTACTTAAATGATCCAAAACAAAAAAAATCATTTAAGTTTGAAGATTTTGAGTAAGCGGTTCCTATTAATACTCTTGGAAGGTTGTTAAGGCACCAAGAGTATCCGCTAACTTGCGGTTATCCGAACTGTTTGAAAATATCTTTTGGCTAACTTCAAAAAGAATGATTGATTGTTGAAAAGTAATTGATTTTAGGAAAAAACTTGTGTAAAATAGAATTGGATGGCTTAGTAGGATTTTAATTAAGTCTAAACAAATTAATAACAAAGCATGTAATAGGGGAAGGGGATAAAATAAAAGACTTAGGCCATTGGGCCCAAATCAATAGACCCTGTCCTAATCTAATTGGGCTTTTGGCCCACTTGCATCTGACCTAATCTAAATATTGGGTTTTCGGCCCACAACCTGTCCTAAACTAGTTTTTGGACCTTTGAGGCCCGAAATCCACCTCACCTGTATTAAAATACAACTTTGGCTTCGAGGTCCAAGTGAATAAATATATGACTAAATGAATAAATAAAAAGAAGACAATAATAAAAAATCGAAACTTTTCAAGTCTCTTAGTGACCTCATCAATGGGTTTTGACCCATTTTCCTTCTTCGTCTGTCTTCTGGCACCCGCACGCTATGTAGTGGACCTTGATTTTAAACTTCAGACTTGACTCGAAGAGGTGATTCTCATTGATCCATTACGAAATGCAAGAGGAGAGGAGTCCATTTGGACTCAAGATATTTTTTGCATGCAAAGAAAAGATAAAGAAATTAATATACGTTC
This sequence comes from Capsicum pubescens, assembly GCA_030864215.1. Taxonomy (NCBI): domain Eukaryota; kingdom Viridiplantae; phylum Streptophyta; class Magnoliopsida; order Solanales; family Solanaceae; genus Capsicum; species Capsicum pubescens. Next base: position 157,139,310 of record CM061548.1, read on the forward strand.
AAGGCATAATAGTTACATATTTCAAAGCAAATGAAAATATCAAGAATCAATTTTTGAATTACAATGATATGCACACTTGCACACGTATAACAAGAGTGAGAGTCAATAGATAAAATGCAAAGAAAAGACATCCACTTGCATGCCTCATGACTTATGTTCAAATTAAGAATGAATAAAGGTAAAAGGAAGAAGGCCATATTCAATGAATTAGTGCGAGAAACAAACAACGTAAGCTTGCAAAAGTAAAGAGATGAGGAAACAAGAAAAATAATCATGACTTCTAAAATTAAACAAACATAGACACTAATCCATATAACAAAAGAAAATAAAGGTTAACTTTTTAAGAAAGAGAATCTTTAAATTTCAATTAAGGCGACATTAACGAAATTTCATACATCTAAATTACAACCAACATTTTATGGAAAATGTGTAATGACCTATGATTTATATTTCTAAGACATCGTTGATTCTCTTTTGATATTATGAATAAAAAGGAGACATGAATCAAGTCTTTACACTCACAAAGAACACATATAACAATTCAAAGGGAGTAAAAAAATTAGAATAAAAGTTTAACATCTCTAAAAGTAAAATATCGTTTAACAATCATACTATGCATGAGTAAAAAGTATCCAAATAATTCTATTTAGCCATAAAAGTCTGAACTTTCTCATCATTTTGACAAGACAACATGCGAAAAAAAGAGGAATAAACATCTTGGATGGAAAATAAAGCTAACACTTTATCTCTTATATGAGTATTTTGAAATCCATTAAAATAATTAGCAAGCAAATGACAAATTCTTGACTTAACTAATTACTATTTTTATTAAGACAAAACAAACAATAATAACTATTTTTCCAACATAAAAGAAATAACTTTACATGCTAAAACAAACATATCCGCCAACAATGAATTTAAACAAGATATGAGTTCGTCTTTTGAGCAAAAATCAAAACTTTATACATAACAATTAAAGAATAAAGTCAAAAGGCAAAACAATCAATATTAACTATTCTTTTCAACATAGAGGAAATAATTTTATATGCTAAAAATAAACATATCTACCAACAATAAGTTTAAACAAGACATGAGTATGTTTTTCAAGCAAAGATCTAAACTTTATCCAAAATAATCAAAGAATAAGGTGAAAATGCGAAACAATCAATATTAACTATTCTTTTCAACATAAAGAAAATAACTTTAAATGCTAAAAACAAACATATCCACCAACAATGAGTTTAAACAAAACATAAGTACATCTTTTAAGTAAAGATTGAAACTTTATCTATAATAATTAAAGAATAAAGTAAAAAAAGACACACACAACTATTGCTAGCTCATTTTTATATCATGAACATAAAAATAATTTAAATATCGATACCACAACGTCCTATGGCCTTCAAGGACATCTACAACAAACAATCTCAGCAAACAAAATTATAACTATGAACTACGAAGAAGAAAAAGATGAAGAAGAAAACGATAATAAAACTAAAAAAAAGGAAAGGTGTATTTACCTTTTTGGGGGCTGTAAAATGAGACTATGAGCTTCGTTGGAATCAACCACCACTGGAAGACGTCGCCAGCAACTCAAAAATTTTGACTAGCCGACCAACTGTATGAATTTTTTTTCCCGCTAAATAAAAATAACTATTTTTTGCTCAAAAGAATTTTTCACCTTTCTAGCCTTTTTTTAAAAAAAATTTCAACCCCCTTTTCTACCAAAGCAGTAGTAGTATTTATAGGAGAGAATGCTTTTCTTTTTCTTTCTTCCACCAATGTGGGAGAAAAGTATTTATAGGAAAGGATGAAGATTTATTTTTTGTCATCTACCAATGTGGAAGAAAAGCTATTTAGGGGTGTTTTTGAAATTTTAAAAATTGAAGATAAGGTGAAGTGGAAGATAATGTGGGGGAAATTGTACAATGTAATACAATTTTTGAATTTTAAAATTGGAAAAGGACAAAGTTGGAGAAAATAGTACAATATAGTACAATTTGAAATTATTTTTTGGTGGGAAGTAGGTAGAAGTTATGAGAGTTTTTGAGAATTTTGGGGTTATTTAAAATATAACCCCAATTGGGATTTAAAATTTAGCCGTATTTATTTAATTTTGACCAAATTAAAAATCAATTGACGGATTGCATTGTAATTATGACCAAATCTAATAGATTGACTAAATTAAATTGAAATTCGATACGAATTAATACTTTTTTAATCCCGAGCTTCTTGATTTAATAAAATCAAATTCATATTTATCCAAATAAATTATTTTGATAATAAATTATATTAAAATTAAGATTTTAATCATTATATTTATTTTCAAAATAATCTTTAATTAAAATCCAATATTCTATAGAATAAATATTTAAGTAATCAAATTATATAATCTCGTATAACTGAACACGATAATATATAATCGCTACTTAAAATCACAAAATTACGTATAAAAATATTTTGAAAATTTTTTATTCGAATAAAATAAATATTTTAATTTTATTAAAAATCGAAGAAACTTAAAATTTAATTTAATTTTAGAGGGCAAAAATTAGGTGTCAACAGTGTGTATTGATATAGTTTTCAATCTAATTTATTTTATGGAATGTTAGAGGCAAGTGATGATGATGATGATGATCTGCCACTGCAGAATATATCTACACCCGACTTGAAATCCCATTAGGCTGCTTGTTACATTGTCTATACATAATACTAGTATTTATATAGAATTATATATTTTGTCTACTGCTGTTGGGTTTTTCAACTACTAATATAGTAGACATTATATTCTTAACTTTGCCTAATTCGTTCTGTTGAGAAGTATGCTTATTATATTTTTTCCAATGCTCGTCTTCAAATGAAGGCGCTTGTATTTTAATTAAAGAATCAAAATATATAATCTAACAAATTACCAACAATACCTTCTGTTAGCACTAAACGTCAAGAAAAACTCTTACTAATTCCTAAAAGATCATGACATCACAGAGTTATCTTCCAACATGAGAAATTAATTAAAATCTACCCTCACATTGGACTATTAGTTTTACAAATAATTTGATTGAGAAATGAGTTTCTCTTATTTATTTTCCAGTATTACATTCTTTGACCTCTATCCAGACCATCTATACTTATTTTGGATCATCAGCCAGTTTTCTCTTTAACTCCTTTTTATTTACCTAAAATCACAAGCAAAAAAATCAACAGATTACATAGCTGAAATGAGTTTAAGATTGGAACTTGTGAATACACACAAATATAAGCTAGAGAATGGCGAAATATTCTTTCAACCGAAGAGTTTCATTATAATGAAGTAATAATTTATACTTATTTAACTACGATTAAGTGATAAAGCTTCTGAAAGACGTGTAAGTTAGCAAAGTTAGGAACAACTCACCTTCCCCATAGCGTTGCGAGGCAGCGAGTCCCACACTAACATAACAGCTAACGGGGTACCTGTAACATAGGTTGGATGGCAAAAAGTAGTTTAGCAGGCATATATTGGTACTCGAATATTATATAATTAGTTTAGCTGGCATATACTGGTTCTCGAATATTACATTTCTTGCAAAAGAACCAAATCACATAACAATATTTTTTAGTTCTGGTAATAGTTGTTGGATAATAAAATTTTTGAGATCGAAAAATAAATAATCGAGACAAGAAAAATATATATTATAACAATTAATTTATTGATTCAAATGCGAGTGTTATAATCTCTATGAATCTTCTGATTCGCCTTTTCAACTATAAATTCAAGGGATTAAAGCTTGATCTTGAATTTGAACTTGATTTGTTGATTTGAGGGGCTTGATCTTGACTTGTGCTTGAATTCAGGGATTTTTTAGCTAGTTCTTGAATATTGCGGTCTTGATCTTGAATCTTGATGAACTTGATTTGAATGTTTGAGCTTTTTAGAGAAATTACGGCGTTTGATCCACGATCTTTCTCTTGCTACTTGTTAGAGATCTGGGGTTTTTTTTTTCTGAATTATGAGATCCCTATTTATAGTTGTGGAAAGGGAAGAGTCATAATAATAAGATGAACTTTCTCTGACCAATCAAATTCAAGTGACGTGATGCTTTTTATGAGCTTTTGATGTCACTAGGCCTGCTACATCATTTTGACATGTGACATAGTCCTATTGGTTCTTTTACTTGACTTGGCATGCCACGTCATTTGACACGTGACACTACTTTGAGCCTCTAGAATATGATAATATCTTGAGCTTAGCAAAGTGGACTCATCATTTGTAGTTCAAAATTAATGGACTGGCCTAATAAATATTAAACTTTATTTAAATTCATACATGATTGGACTTATATAATTAATTCAATTATATTAATTCACAATATTTATTTGAAATTAATATATTTTAAATCTAATATAATTTAAATTTTGTATAAATTTAAATAAAATTTCATCGCTCAAAAATACTCCCTACTTCAAGACTTGTTGAGATCCTTCGAAAACTAGGCTCGAAGTATGAAGTTGATATAAAATTTGTGTGAAAAAAATTATGACGGACCAATTTCGCACATAAATTATATCATAAACAAATTAGAAACACATCAGCCATGCAAAATCCTAATGTATATGTACATTTTAATCCTCGATCCACGTGAAAGTACAAAACAAATGGATTAACTTTCTTGTTTTGGCATTTAATGTTATCACCAACGTGTGGCCCCTTTCCTTTTCCCTTTCTTTTTTTGTTTTACGTGGGGTCCTATGGACTTTTTCCTTTTTATTTTATTTTTTATTTTTTTGTTTTTGTATATTTTCAATGAGAAAAGATATCTTTTTCACTTCAACTATACCTGAAAAATCGAAGCTACACCTAAACTATACTAGTGACCTATTACACACCTAAACTATAAAAAAGTAGTGAAACTATTTACACCCTGTCAGGCTATCACCACTTGCATGTGGTGTAGTGTTTTACACGCGCTGCCACGTCAGCACCACGTTAGTAAAAAATATCACTTTTTTTATAGTTAAGGTGTGTAATAGGCCACTTATATAGTTTAGATGTGGATTCGACTTTTTGACTATAGTTTGGGGTGGAAACGATGACTTTTCCCTTAATGTTTTTAGCCATTTACTTTTGTTATTTAATAGGCTGAACACGCCTAAAATAAGTGTAACACACGCGCCTTAAAATGGGGGTTGCGGGGAGGTAATAATATCACTTTTTTATAGTTAAAGTGTGTAATAGGTCACTAGTATAATTTAGGTGTGACTTAGACTTTTCAAATATAATTTAAGGTAAAAACGATGCCTTTTCTCTATTTTCAATCAAAGTGATTAATAACATACCCAATTTAATTTGATTTTGGATTCGTCAGAATCTGCCGTCGCCTATCATTTGCCGTATCATGTCCTTATTTCAATAGGGTTCTTAAAAATCTTCTCCAATTTTAACTGAGATCGTAGAATTCACACCGCCTTACAGCCATATAAATACTCATTGATTCTTGTCATTATTGTTGCATACACCTCCGAAGTTTTTCTGGCAGTAGCTTTATCTTCGATTCTCAATTGTTGACAGGTAATTTTCTTTCTTCCTCATTTTTTTTAGGGTTGAAACAAATAGCAATATGCAATAATCGGTTTAGGGTGCGTGAGTTTAACTTCGCCTCCATACACTCTAAGATCGATCAATTTATCTTTAAGATGGTGGCTTTGCAATAATCGGCTTAGGATGCGAGAGTTTAACTTCGCCTCCGTACACTCTAAGACCGACTAATTTGACTTCAAGATGCTAACTTTGCAACAATCAGCTTAGGGTGCGAGAGTTTAACTTCGCTTCCGTACACTCTAAGACCGACCAATTTGACTTCAAGACGGTCCCTTTACATAACAAATCCATCAGAATGCCAGCTTAAGGTGCACAGGGACAAATCTTGTCCACCTTAAGGCATGAAATTTTTTTATATCTTTTTAAGGATAAAAACGTAAGAGGCTAGCTTAAGGTGCAAATGGATAAATTTTGTCCACCTTAAGGCATGAAAATTTTGAGATCCTTTTAAGGATAAACCCGCGAGTGGCCAGGTAAAGGTGCAAAGGGACAAATTTTGTCCACCTTAAGACATGAATTTTTTTTATATCCTTTTAAGGATAAACACATAAGAGGCCAACTTAAGGTGCAAATGGACAAATTTTGTCCACCTTAAGGCATGAAAATTTTGAGATCCTTTTAAGGATAAACCCGCGAGAGGCCCGCTTAAGGTGAAAACGAACAAATCTTGTCCACCTTAAGACATGTAAATTTTGAGATCCTTCTAGTTGTAGGATTGGAGAACTTTGACATTCCAAATCCCATTGAAGGAACTCTCTTTCTTTTCGACGGGATGCCCCCATTGAGTCACAAATATTTAGAGTAAATCCAAAATTTAATTAGAATGGTTTCATACCTGGTATCCATATGGTAGATACTTCAGGAACTTCTTTTTTTGACATTCATGCAACTGAACTCAGAATGAAATTCCAAGCGCCTACGTACCTCAGTAAAGAGGATCAAGTCACAACGTAGTTCTGGGTGAGTGTTTTTTTTTCTTTTTTTTGTGTCCTAACTATTGCCTTGGCCGCCTATTTTGAGGTTTTCAACCTAGCGGACTTTCATTTATATTTTTTCTGAGCCGTACACAGTTTATACTCTTGCAGGCCAGGAGTGGACATGCAGTTTATACTCATGCCTTAAGGAGTGTACATGCAGTTTATACTCGTGCCTTAAGGAGTGTACATGCAGTTTATACTCGTGCCTTAAGGAGTGTACATGCAGTTTATACTCGAGCCTTAAGGAGTGTACATGCAGTTTATACTCGTGCCTTAAGGAGTGTCATCTTCCTTCAAAGATAGTACTTCTTCAAGAACTTGGCGTTGATGGGGCCAACTCTCACGCCATCTGCATCGGCAAGCTTGTAAGCACCATTTGAATATGCCTCTTATACGACATATGGTCCATCCCACTTTGGGGTGAATTTTCCCCCAGACTTATGAAAAGTGATAATGTGCCTTCTTACTGCAAGGACTTGATCTCCAACTTGGAAGCATCTTAAGCGAACCCTTTTGCTGAAAGAACGAGATAGCCGGACTTGATAACATTCAAGATTTTGTTGAGCCTCCAGCCTCTTCTCATCAAGAGCTTCTAACTCCGCAAGACGCAACTTAACATTTTTTTCATCAGTGAGACCTTCTTGAATGGCCAGTCTCAAAGAAGGTATTTGACACTCAAGTAGCAGAACTGCTTCATCTCCAAAAGCAAGTGAGTATGGGGTTGCTTGCGTTGGTGTACGGTAAGTTGTCCTATACGCCAACAAAGCTTCTTCCATCCGCTCATGCCAGTCTCGTTTGGATTTGGAGACGACTTTCTTCAACAAGTTGCATAGAGTTTTATTGAATGCTTCGGCTAGACCATTGGCGGCAGCATGATACATAGAAGACTTGCGCTTCTTGAAACCAAAAAGATCACAAATCTTATTCTTCAGTTTGTTATCAAACGACTTTCCATTGTCAGTTATTATATATTGAGGGATTCCAAAGCGGTAGACGATATTCACTCGGATGAAGTTCGCAATATTTTTTTTCTTTACTTCCTTAAGAGCAATAGCTTCGGCCCACTTTGAGAAGTAATCTATTGCGGCCAAGATGTATAAGCGCCCATCATAAGATTTTGGTAGTGGACCAACAACATCCATTCCCCAAGCATTGAATGGCCAAGATGCTATAGTTGGGTGTAGTACCTTTGGAGATTGATGTATGAAATTTGCATGCAATTGACAAGCTTTGCATCTTCTAGTATTGTCCAAGCAATCTTTAACCATTGTTGGCTAATAATATCCCATCATTTTAATGTGAAAATGGAGCTTCGATCCACACTAATGCGATCCAAAAACTCCCGAGTGTGCTTCTTGCAAAGCTTGAATTGATTCTTCCTCTCCCAAACACCGTAAGAGTACTCCTTCAAATAATCTTCTGTACAGTATGTCTTTGTAGTAAAAAAAGCGAGGTGCACGACGACGAATGTCAGTCTTTCTTCTTGGATCTTCTGGAAGTATCCCATAACATAAGTAATCAATGATAGGTTGTCGCCAATCTTCTTTTACGGCTTCAGAAACAGTAACGAGGTATTCAACCTTGTTTTCTACATCCTCATCTGACGGCGGTACTACCTATTCTTGGCGAATTATAACTCGCATCTAATTTGAAAGGGTTAAGGTTGAGGCCAAAGCAACTAAGGTATCAGCTTGCTTATTTTCTCTCCTTGGCACATGTTGAAGGGTTACCTCTCGAAGCCACCCCATCAACTTCTGTGCATAATCATGATATGGTCATAGCTCGGGCTTTCTGACTTCATAGCTTCCCAAAAGCTGCTTGATCACCAATTGGGAGTCACCAAAGACTTGTAATTGCAGTTGTTTCATGTCAACTGTCATCTCAAGTCCAAGTTTTAAACCTTGATATTCAGCAACATTATTAGAGCAACGATTTGTTAGGGTAAAAGAGTATGGGATAACCTCTTCTTGTAGAGTGACAAACACCACACCGGCACCAGCTCCATCTCGATGTGCGGCACGATCAAAGTACATCTTCTATGGGGGTCTAGCTTCAATGACCATTGCATCTTTATCAGGAAGTTCATCGCCCAGTTCCTAATCATCAGGTATCGGGTGGTCTGCCAAGAAGTCAGCCAGTGCTTGTCCCTTTATAGCCTTTTGGGGAATGTACACAATCTCAAACTGCTGAAATTGAAGGTACCATCTTGCAAGTCGATCACTAAGGACTGGTTTCAACATTACAAACTTGATGAGATTTTCCCTAGACACAAGACGGACAACATGAGCTTGAAAGTAGTGTTTCATCTTTTGAATTGAGAAGGCCAAAGCCAAACATAACTTTTCAATTGGAGAATACTTTAGCTCATTCAACGTCATCATTCTACTCAAATAGTAAAGAGAGTTTTCTTTGCCTTCACTATTTTCTTGAGCCAGTAGTGCTCCAACTGACCTCTCTTGTGCCGCTAGTAGAGTATCAATGGTTTCCCAGGTATGGGTGCTGTAAGAACTAGTGGATTCATTAAGTATGATTTGATACTCTTAAAGGCATTACTATAAGCTTGGTCCCATTCGAAGGGAGTGTCCTTCTTCATGAGACGACTAAATGGTTGATATTTTCCGGCCAGGTTTGAGATGAACCTCCTTAAACATGCTAGAATTCCTTGAAGGCTTTTTAACTCATAAATATTTTGAGGTTCGGGCATCTTCAAAATCGCATCAACCTTGTCTTGATCAATTTCATTTCGTCAGTGTCGCACAATGAAGCCAAGAAACTATCCAGAAGTAACTCCAAAGTCACACTTCAATGGATTCATCCTAAGTTGATATCTTTGAAGTAAATCGAATACCATTCTTAGGTCTTTTAAGTGGTCGTCTCTCTTTCTTGACTTCACCACTAGATCATCCACGTAGCATTCAACATTCTTATGGATCAGGCCATCAAAGATGTTCTGCATAGCCCTTTGATAAGTGGGACCAACGTTCTTCAAACCAAAAGACATCACCTTGTAGTAATAAATACCTTTGGGCGTACGAAATGCAGTGAGTTCTTCATCGTTTGGCTCTATACGGATTTGGTTGTAGCCAGATGAACCATCCATAAAGGACATTGCCTTATAACCAGTGGTGGCATCAATCATCAACTCTGGTATGGGGATTGGAAAATCATCTTTAGGGCAGGCATTGTTGAGATCCCGAAAGTCGACATAAAATCGAATTTGGCCATTCTTCTTCCGTAATGGAACAATACTTGAAATCCATGTGGGATATTTGACTTCGCGAATAAAGATAGCTTCAATGAGTTTGTTAACTTCATTTTCTATCAATGGAACCAACTCTGGCCTAAAACGCCTTTGGGCCTGCTTAACAGGACGAGCACCATTCCTAACCGCCAACTGATGGACCGCTACTTTTGGATCTAATCCAGGCATTTCCTTATAGCTCCAGGCAAAGACATCCATATATTCTTTGAGTATGTCCATGTAAGCGATTTCCCCCTCCCCCACTTCTAGAAACACACTCAGGTAATTTGGTCTTGGGTCTTCATGGGTTCCAAGATTAACTTCCTTCAGAGGATCTATTATGGCCTTTACTCCTTCTTCAAGTTGCGACGAAGCATCTCCAACCTTTTTCTTCTCTTGAAGATCATCGTCGCTGACGGATATATGATGACACCAAAAGGCATCTTCTATCTCTTCATCAACCTTCATTTGAGATGAGACATCTTTCTCATTCTGGGTCGTAGCACGATATGAGAAGCCAACACTCTCTTTATCTTCTTCGCATTACTTGGTATAAACCACAGTATGCGCCTTTACTTTTAGCACCTCGTTGCATGAAACTACCAGTTTCGTCTGTCGCTTCATTCTAGAAGGAATCAAACTTTGGAAATACTTCTGTATTTTAAGTAAAGAGTGCATCATCGTGCTTTGACGACTCCTCTTACACTTGTTGCTTTTCTTCTTATTTAGAGGTCCCGACCTTTCAAACACAGAAGTTATTGTAGTTGACCCTCCAAGTCGGTCAAACACAGAGGGCTTTTTATTAGCAGCAGTGGATTCTTCTTCCACGGTGATGTAATTACTGACTACCCTTCTTATGGAGATGTGAATTGGAGGTGGCTGTGTGTATCCTAGTCCTTCACGTGCCTGCCTGGTTGTACCCTCCGACGAAAGTTTGCCCAACCTTGATGGCTTATTAGAATTGTATCCAGCCTTTAAAAATAGCTTGTATGCATTTGGGTCGAAACCTTCTTTCGTACGCTTCGTAGGGAGTATCATATATTATGGCGAATTTTGAGCCACAGACACTTCAAGAAGTTTTGAGAATGGATTTATTGCATCAATCTTCCTGATAGGTAAAGTTAGTCCCTTTAGCACATTATCTTGGGAATCCGATGGGTGATTTTTCTCTTTCTTTACCTTGGGTACGTAGCAAAGAACGGGAGTTGCCTTCTTTTTCGTAGAAACAACACTTTCTTTATTTGAAGTGGAGAGAGACTTCTTGGTGGTGACTTTTTCAACAGTCACCGTGACCTTCTTTGATGCAAGATAGTCATACTTAGTCTTCGTGACATCCTTAACCATTTTCTCATCCACAACATGCTTCTTTACGTAAAATTTTGCATCGGAAAAATGTGACTCAGCTTCAGTGAATGGCTTGTCATCGACAACTATCTTTCTTTCCACTCCACCTTTAAGTTTCTTCAAGCATTGATAGTAAGAGGACGAGATAATTTTGTTCCCGTGCCCCCAAGTCCTACCAAGCAATATATTGTATATCGATCACATGCATCAATGGGTTTGATTGAAAATCATCCATATGAATCCCCAACTTGATACATCCCATGGCCCTCTGGTGCCCTTGGTTGAAGCCTTGGATCATTATATGACTTTCGTCCAGTTCGCTAGTAGCGATGCCAAGTTTCTTCATCGTGTGAATAGGCGGGATGTTGACTCGAGATCCATCATCTATCAAGATTTTATTGATCTTCTTTCCTAGAATTTGACCCACCATGTATAAGGGATGGTTATGTAGGTCCTCACTAAGCAGAAGATCGTTATTTATGAATGTGATTTTTATATCACACATACGTGTCTCTTCGCCAAGAGTTTCAACAATCTTTTTGGAAGATGAAGGAACTTCCATGCCCCCTCTTTGGTGGTATTGAAATAAGATGCCTCAAGGTTGACTTGGGCAGTCTTTACACGAAACCAACTCGGTAAGAATTCCTCTAAAGTCATCGGACGCCGAAGTTTTAGGGGGTGAGGCTTTGTGACGGTCGTCCTTTTTGGAAGTTTAACCAACTTTTGTTTCCTTGGTTTCTTCACCATTCTCCTTCTGGTTGGCTGCTCGGCTGTCTTCTTTCACAGACTAGTCCTCCTGCATCAGCGCCTGGTTACCAGAGTCCAACCTTCATCATCACCTTCGTTAACTAAAGACCTGCCAGGCTCTAATATCTTCACATTATGCTTTTTGACACACATTTGGACTGGATCAAGCGAGCCAAATGTTATAGAGTGTAATACCCGTGCTTATTCCTAGCTAGAAATCATCTTAAAAATGCTGGTACTTGCTTTGAAATTCAAATCTATTTTTGTACCCATGGTATTTTTGAGATTTTTTCTTTCTATCATATGGGAAATTGAGTTAGCTTTCTAACGATACCAATTTTGTCCAAATTCGACACCAGAAGAGGAAGTTATGGATGTTTTACTCAAAACTGACCGAAACGCCCGGGTGCGACGTCCAAGTTGACGGACCGCCAAACAAGTGACGGACCTCTACTTCGACAGCCACAGCCAAGGCAGTAGGGCTATGTTCTGGATAAGGATTGACGAACGAGTTAATGGACCCTCAGATTTTTGACAGACCGTCATCCAGGCCGTCAACTCTTATCTAGTAAACCCTATTTCTGGTCCATGTATGACGGTCAAAATTATGGACCGTCAAGATTCCGACGGACCATCAGTCGGGTCATCATACGCCACGTTTAGTTTATTTCCAGGCCGTTTTAACAAGGGTAGTTTGGTCACTTACCACTCGCCTATATATACCCAGATGAGTCCGAATTCAGTCATTTTGCTCATTATCATTTCACAAACAAAAACTAGGGTTTCTCTCTAAATTTAATCTCCAAGAACAAGACCCAATCTTCTTCAAAAAAATCAAAGGATTTCAAATCCTTCAAGTTCAAAATCATCAAGAACCTTGAGTCAGGTATGCGTAGTGTTCATCTATGGATCCATTTCATTCATAGAGCTCAAGAACCATGTTTTAAATATTATTTTTTGATTGTCTTGTTGTGAAATAAGCATGTACATGTTGATGATTGTTGTTTAAGTTTCAAGATGATATCTTAAGGTGTTTTCATGAAGTATATGTGTTTGTTAGCTGAAACCCATGATCTTTATGTGGCTTAATATGGTGAAATTCATGAACACACTTAAGCTAAAAGAATGCATGCTAAGTGTTTGATAATATGCCTAGGATGATAGAATTCATGTTCCATGATTTAATGGTGCTTAAATGACAAGTCCATGCTCTATGCTTTACGATTTCCCATGAATTCCATGTGAGTGATATATGCTGTTGTTGTGATATGGATTGACCATGATATGAAGCTATGCAAGTATATACATATTGTATGAATTTCCCTTCCATGTATAAGATATTAAGAACTATGCTTAGTGTGAAATCCTCTATTCATGATATTGTAAATATTGGACTTTCCTCTTACGATCAAGTCAATTATGTGTGTCAGTTTCTTTCCATCGAGTCCTGGGGTTACTTGTTCCCAAAAAATATAGCTGTGTGCCTAGAGCCATGTCATGTTATCATGATAATCTCAGTCAATCCATGATCTATAGAACTCAGTCGGTCATGTGACTCAGGAAACCTCAGAAATCTCATGATCTCAGTTAATTCCCAGATAGTAGTACTATTCCGTCATTCAACGGAAGTCAGTTACTCAGTCCATATACCATCAGTTAAATCACGTTCAGTCTCTTCCGATAGAAGTAGACTTTAGCACCGAGTGAACCCAAGGATGGGAACTCACCTACCAGTTTAGGGTGTGATTATTACTAATCATCCTTTTGTTCCAGAACTACGTAGCCAGCATAGGTTGAGACATCTTAACCTGTCAGATTAGGGTTGATGAGATGGCTTAATCTATCAGTTTAGGGTTCCTACCATTCTTATTTTGAGTACCTTCTAGCTAAGGGTCACTTACAGCTGTCCTTACCAGTGACGCAGTATTGACACCCTTCCAGTAGGGGCAGAGATTGGACCCCAACTTAGCTATATGCGTTGTTGGGGAATGTTGGTTAAACAACTACCTCCCATAGTTTCAGTCCCAGTCTCAGTAAAAGAACTCAGATAGTTCTTCAGATTTCAGTATATCAGGACTGTCAGATACAGTCAATTCAGTTACTAAACGGAACACAGATAGTTCCATTAGATTCAGGACTGTAAGACACAATCATCTATGTTATTAGAATTTCAGTATTTGTCATGCTAGATATCACTAGATCATGTATTAGTGTCCAGATCTAGATATTATGTAATAACGATCTCAGTTACTATGTATGCGTGTTTGCACTCTCACGTTCATATCAGTCAGTCAGTAACATAGTTCATGCATCTAAACCCTTGTAATTAGCCTACCTCACTCGTATACTCATTACTCCCAGTTGTATTGACGCATTTGCGCTATGGTGCTTTCTTTTATGCTATACCATAGGTTCACAGACACGAGTTCCAGATCAGCTGTAGCAGTAGCATTCCAGTCGCAGAGTTGCAGTGAGTCCTCATCCATTAGAGGATGATATTATTTTATTTTATTTATTATTTCAGTTCAGTTTTGCTGGACGGAGTTAGTTGGAGACATGTTCCTTCAACTTCATATTCAGACAGTATTTAGAGGCTTTCAGATTTGATTTAGATTTTAGTTGTTTTGGGTATTCGTTACCCCATATGGATGTTATGATTTGTCAGATATTTTATTAAGTTGAACCTTATGGTCTATTGTTCATGTTTTCCACATTATTATATCATATATTGTTGTATACAGGTACAAATATCAGTCATGGGTTAGCTTGTGGTCCCTCGAGATCATGGGCACCGTGTAGAGATCCAGTTCAGAAAACTGGAGTGTTGCAAACTTGGTATCAGAGCCTAAGGTTCAATAGAGTCCTAGGAAGTCTAAAAGCCGCATCTAGTAGAGTCTTGTACATGGATGTGTTGCACGCCAGATTTATGTGCAACAAGCTATAAGATGTTTTAGGAGTAGTTTCCTTTTTTTCTGTATTCATGTCGTGCTAGTGAGCATAATCTCAAGTTAAACTCGTAGTCTAATTCTTTCTTTTCTTATTTCAACATATGCCTCCAAAGAGAAGAAACTAGCCAGCTCCTCAACCCGAAGATCCTTTGGGTGAATATGTTTCTCATGCGGAGTTTAGGGCAGCATTCACCATACTTGCTCAGTCTGTGGCTGCCCAAAATGAATGGCCACCAGTTATTCCGGAAAATCCAGTGGCCAACTCAGCCACGGCTAGGATTTGGGACTTCACCCGAATGAACCCTCCATCTTTCTTTGGGTCTAAGTCTGATGAAGACCCTCAGGAATTCATTTCACCAAGTCTAGAAGGTCATAGACATCATGGGAGTTACTTCTTATCAGAGTGCCGAGTTAGCTGCATACCAGTTACAAGATGTTGCTCACTCTTGGTACAAACAGTGGAAGTCCGAGAGGTTAGAGGATGCAGGTCCTATAGAGTGGGAGGAATTTGTCACGACTTTCTTAGACAGATTCTTTTGCAAGAGCTGAGGGAGGCAAAAGTTCTAGAGTTCATCAACTTCAGGCAGGGAAATATGACGGTTAAAGAGTATTCTCTTAGATTTACTCAGCTAGCCAGACATGACCCTCATGTGGTTGCAGACAATAGGGCTAAGATGATCAAGTTCGTGTCAGGGGTGAATGATAACATGATAAATGAGTGTAGGTCTGCGATGCTGAACAGTGATATAACTTTAGTTAGGCTCATGACTCGTGCTCAACAAATAGAGGAGCAGAAGATTAGGACTAGGGAGAGGAAGAATAAGAGAGCAAGGTCAGGCAGTTTCAGTTTTGCTCAACCCAAATCAGAAGGAGGAAACCGTTCGCAGTTTCATCCTAAGCCAATAGTTCCAGATCTTTCCTCCGCCAGTGCCCTAGTTCTGAAATTCAAAGACGGCAACAGAGATCGAGCATCGAGCTCTATGTCTCAGGGTAGTATCAGGAGTGACCAAACTAATCCCCTATGTCAGACTTGTGGTAAGAACCACCAGGGTACTTGTAGAGCTGGTAGCGATGTTTGTTTTGGTTGTGGCAAGCCAGTCCATAGGGTAAAAGAGTGTTCGTAGTCAGGTCTGCAGGGTCAGCAGAATTATTCCACAGCCAAGTCCGGTCTCCCAAATCAGTAGGGTGACACTTCCAGTGCTACTAATGGGCAACGCCCAAACAGACTCTATGCTCTTCAGACCCGACAGGATCAGGAAAATTCTCCTGATATCGTTACTGGTACGTTACAGATTTTCTGTGTTCATATTTATGCTTTGCTAGATCCAGGTGCATCCTTGTCTTTTGTTACTCCTTATATAGCAGGCGATTTCAGAATCAATTCTGAAATTTTAGCAGAGCCCTTTTCAGTCTCTTCCCCAGTGGGTAAAACCATCATAGCTCGGCGGGTATACAAGAATTACCCGATTATGATATTTCAAAAAGCCATATCAGTAGATTTGGTCGAGTTAGAGATGACTGATTTTGATGTCATTCTCGGCATGGATTGGCTTCATTCCTTCTATTCCAAAGTCGACTGTATAACCAGGGTAGTTCAGTTTTAGTTCCCAAGTGAGCCCATCCTAGAATGAAAGGGTAGTACTTCATCTTTCAGGGGTCAGCTTATTTTCTACCTTCGGGCAAGAAAAATGATTTCTAAGGGGTGTGTGTATCATCTCGTGCATGTTAAATATTCCAGTTCTGAATCTCCTAGTTTTGAATAAGTCCCAGTTGTAAATGAGTATTCAGACATGTTTCCCGAAGATCTTCTAGGCAGTCCTCCCGAAAGGGAAATAGACTTCGGCATTGATCTTCTTCCAGATACTCAACCTGTTTCTATTTTGCTATACAAAATGGCACCATCAGAACTCAAGGAACTAAAAGATCAGTTGAAGGATCTCTTAGATAAGGGATTCATCAGGCCCAGTGTATCCCCATGGGGTGCACCAGTATTATTCGTGCACAAGAAAGATGGTTCTCTCAAGATGTGTATTGATTACCATCAACTCAAAAAAGTTACGGTCAAGAACAAGCATCCTCTTCCCAGAATAGATGACTTATTTGACCAACTTTAGGGTGCCAGTTATTTATCCAAGATAGACCTCAGATCAGGCTACCATCAACTCAGAGTTAGAGAATGTGACATCCCGAAGATAGCTTTCCGTACTCGGTATGGTCACTTCGAGTTTCTAGTTATATCCTTTGGTCTTACCAATGCCCCAACCGCTTTTTTGGACTTGATGAATCGGGTGTTCAAGCAGTACTTGGATATGTTCGTCATAGTATTTATAGATGATATTCTGGTCTATTCCCGCATAGAGCATGATCATTCAGACCATCTCAGAATTGTTCTTCAGGCTCTCAGAGATCACCAGCTATTCACCAAATTCAGTAAGTGCGAGTTTTGGATAAGATCAGTAGCATTCCTTGGTCATAGTATTTCCGGTGATGGCATTAGAGTAGATCCTCAATAGACCAAAGCGGTAAGAAACTGGCCTCGCCCTGTCACTCCATCAGATATAGGGAGTTTCTTAGTATTGACTGGCTATTACAAATGGTTTATTGAGGGATTTTATTCTATTGCATCTCCTATGTCCAAATTGACTCAGAAAAAGGTCAAGTTTTAGTGGTCAAATTTTTGCGAGAAGATTTTTTAGGAGTTGAAGACTCGACTCACCTCAGCTCCAGTTCTAGCTCTTCCAAATGGTTCAGACGATTTTGTAGTCTATTTTGATACATACAGAGTGGGCCTAGGTTGTGTCCTCATGCATCATGGTAAGGTCATAGCCTACGCCTCCAAACAGTTAAAGCCCCATGAGAAGAATTATCCTACTTATGTACTTAAGTTAGCAGCCGTAGTATTTGCCTTGAAGATTTGGAGGCATTATCTATACGGATTTCATGTAGATGTCTTCACAGATCATAAGAGTCTCCAGTATGTCTTTTCTCAGAAAGATCTCAATCTTTTTCAGAGAAGGTTGTTAGAGTTTTTGAAAGATTATGACATGAGTGTCCTTTACCATCCAAGCAAGGCCAACGTTGTGGACGACACTCTCAGTAGACTCTCTATGGGTAGTATTTCTCATGTTGAGGATAGCAAAAAGAAGATATCTTAGGAAATCTATCAGCTCGCCAGACTAGGTGTTCCCTTAGTCGATTTTTTGGAGGGTGGTGTATGTGTTCAGAGTAGTTCAGAGGTAAAAGAAAAGAAAGACAGGGATCCTAGCCTTTTCAAGCTAAAAGATTCAGTTCAGAATCAGAGAGTAAAGGTTTTATCCTAAGGAGGAGATGGGGTTCTTCATTGTCAGGGTCGTCTGTGCGTTCCAGGTGTAGATGACTTAAAGCAGCGAATTCCTGCAGAAGCACATGGTGCGCGATACTCTATTCATCCAGGGGCCACTAAGATGTACCATGACCTGCGGGTAATCTATTGGTGGAGTAGGATGAAGAGAGATATTGCAGAGTTCGTAGCTACGTTCTCTACATCTCAGCAAGTTAAGATAGAGCATCAGAAGCCTAGTGGATCCATGTAGGAGTTCACCATTCCTACTTTGAAGTGGGAAGAAGTAAACATGGACTTCGTGATGGGTTTGCCTCGAACTTATCAATGACACTATTTAGTTTGGGTTATTATAGACAAGATGACCAAGTTAGCTCATTTCTTTCCAGTTCATACCTCTTATTCAGCCGAGGATTATGCCAAACTCTATATCAGGGAGTTGGTCAGATTACGCGGTGTTCCATTATCTATTATTTCATACAGAGGTACCCAGTTCACCTCTCACTTTTGGAAAGTTTTCCAAAAGGGTCTTGGTACCCAAGTCCATCTCAGTACATCCTTTCATCCTCAAACAGATGGTCAAGTAGAAAGGACTATTCAGACTCTTGAAGATATACTAAGGGCGTATGCAATTGATTTCAAGGGAAGTTAGGATGACCACTTTCCTTTGATTGAGTTTGCATACAACAATAGCTATCATTCCAGTATTAAAATGACTCCATTTGAAGCTCTCTATGGCAGGAGGTATAGATCTCCAATTGGTTAGTTTGAAGTTAGTGGGGCCTCAGTCATAGGTCCTGACTTGGTTTTCGATGTCTTAGAGAAAGTTCAGTTGATCATAGAGAGACTCCAGCCTTCTTAGAGCAGACAAAAGTCTTATGCTGATGTTGGTAGAAAGGATCTTGAGTTCGAGGTCGATGACTATGTCTATCTCAAGATCTCTCCCATGAAGAAAGTGAAGAGGTTCGGCAAGAAAAGGAAACTCAGTCCCCGCTATGTCGGTCCCTTCAGGATTCTCATTCATTTAGGCAAGGTAGCTTATGAGCTCGAATTGCCTTCAAATTTAGCCTCAGTTCATCCGGTTTTCCATGTATCCTTGCTCAAGAAGTGCGCAGGTGACCCAACAGTTGTAGTCCCTATTCAGAGCATTGATATTCAGAACAGTCTCTCTTATGAAGAGATTCTAATCAAAATCTTAGACTATCAAACTCGTCGATTGAGGAACAAAGAGGTCCCTATAGTTAAGGTTCTTTGGCGAAATCAGTCCGTCGAGGGAGATACTTGGGAAGTAGAAGCAGATATGCATGCCAAGAATCCCTACCTCTTCTCCGCTAATTCATATCAAGCTCAAGGTAATAGTTCACCTTAATCTTATTCAGTTTCATATTCATGTTCCCATTATAAACATGGTATCTACTACTATTTCATACTCAGTCACGCATTCATGTATCAGTTAGCCATGCATCAGATATGTATGAGTTCAGTATATTTAGCATGTCAGTCATGAAGTCATGTCTCAGTCACTCATGTTCAGTTCATGTTCATTTATTATGTTTCCTCTAAGTCAGTCTCATTCGAGGACGAATGTTCTCAATGGGGAGATATTGTAATACCCGTTCTTATTCCTAGCTAAAAATCATCTCAAGGATATTGGTACGTGCTTTGAAATACAAATCTATTTTTGTACCCATGGTATTTTTGAGATTTCTACTTTCTATCACGTGGGAAATTGAGTTAGCTTTCTAACAATACAAATTTTTTCCAAATACGACACCAGACGAGGAAGTTATAGATGTTTTACTCAGAACTGACCGAAACGCCCAGGTGCAACGTCCAAGTTGATGGACTGCCAAATAAGTGACGGACCGTCACTTCGATCGTCACAGCCAAGGCAGTAGGTCCACGTTCTGTATAAGGATTGACGGACGAGTTGACGGACCGTCATCCAAGCCGTTAACTCTTATCCAGTGAACCCCATTTCTGGTCCACGTATGACGGTCGAAATGACAGACCGTCAAGATTCTGACGGACTGTCAGTCGGGTCATCACACGCCATGTTCTGTTTATTTCTAGTCCATTTTAACAGGGGTATTTTGGTCACTTACCACTCACCTATATATACCCAGATGTATTTGAATTCAGCCATTTTGCTCATTATTATTTCACAAACAAAAACTAGGGTTTCTCTTTAAATTTAATCTCCAAGAACAAGACCCAATCTTCTTCAAAAAAATAAAAGGATTTCAAATCCTTCAAGTTCAAAAACATCAAGAACCTTGAGTCAGGTATGCGTAGTGTTCATCTATGGATCCATTTCATTCATAGAGTTCAAGAACCATGTTTTAAATATTATTTTGTTATTGTCTTGTTGTGATATGAGCATGTAAATGTTGATGATTGCTTTTTTAGTTTCAAGATGATATCTAAAGGTGTTTTCATGAAGTATATGTGATTGTTAGTTGAAACCCATGATCTTTATTTGGCTTAATATGGTGAAATTCATGAACACACTTAAGCTAAAAGAATGCATTCAGAGTGTTTGATAATATGCCTAGGATGATAGAATTCATGTCCCATGATTTAATGGTGCTTAAATGACAAGTCCATGCTCTATGCTTTGCGATTTCCCATGAATTCCATGTGAGTGATATGCGTTGTTGTTGTGATATGGATTGACCATGATATTGAAGCTATGAAAGTATATGCATATTGTAGGAATTTTCCTTCCATGTATAAGATGTTTAGAACTATGCTTAGTGTGAAATCCTCTACTTATGATATTGTAAATTGTGGACTCTACTCTTACGATCAAGTCAATCATGTGTGTCAGTTTCCTTCCATCGAGTCCTGGGTGTACTTGTAACCAAAAAATATAGCTGTGTGCCTAGAGCCATGTTATGTTATCATGATAATCTCAGTCAAGCCATGATCTATAGAACTCAGTCGGTCATGTGACTTAGGAAACCTCACAATCTAAGTTAATTCCCAGATAGTAGTACTATTCTGTCAGTCAACGGAAGTCAGTTACTCAGTCTATGTACCGTTAGTTAAATCACGTTTAGTCTCTTCAGATGGGAGTAGAATTTAGCACCGAGTAAACCCAAGGATGGGAACTCACCTGCCAGTTTAGGGTGTGATTCTTAGTAATCATTTTTGTGTTCCAGAACTACGTAGCCAGCGTGGGTTGAGACATCTTAACCTGTCAGATTAGGGTTGATGAGGCGGATTAATCTGTCAGTTTAGGGTTCCCACCTTTCTAATTTTGAGTACCTTCTAGCTAAGGGTCACTCACAGCTGCCCTTACCAGTGGCGCGGTATTGACACCCTTCCAGTTGGGGCAGAGATTAGACCCCAACTTAGCTATATACGTTGTTGGGACATGTCGGTTAAACAACTACCTCCCATAGTTTTAGTCCCAGTCTCAGTAAAAGAACTCAGATAGTTCTTCAGATTTCAGTATATCAGGACTGTCAAATACAGTCAATTCAGTTACAGAACGGAACATAAATAGTTCCATTAGATTTAGGACTGTCAGACCCAGTCATCTATGTTATCAGAATTTCAGTATTTGTCATGCTAGATATCAATAGATCATGTTTTAGTGTCTAGATCTAGATATCACGTAATCACTATCTCAGTTACTATGTATGCATGTTTGCACTCTCACGTTTATATCAGTAAGTCAGTAACATCTTTCATGCATGTAAACTCTTTCATTTAGCTTACCTCACTCGTATACTCAGTACTCCCAATTATACTAATGCATTTGCGCTATGGTTCTTTCTTTTATGCTACACTATAGGTTCATAGACACGAGTTCCAGATTAGCAGTTTTAGTAGCATTCCAGTCGAAGTGTTGCAGTGAGTCCTCATCCATTCGAGGACGATATTATTTTATTTTATTTATTATTTCAGTTCAGTTTTGCTGGACAGAGTTAGTTGGAGACATGTTCCTTCAACTCCATATTCAGACAGTATTTTGAGGCTTTGAAATTTGATTCAGATTTTAGTTATTTTGGGTATTCGTTATGCCATATGGATGTTATAAATTGTCAGATATTTTATTCAGTTGAATCTTATGGCCTATTGTTCATGTTTTCTACATTATTACGTCATTTATTACAGTATACAGGTAGAAATATCAGTCATGGGTTAGCTTGTGGTCCCTCGGGATCATGGGCCCCGTGTAGCGATCCGGTTCAGAAAACTGGGGCATTTCATAGAGATTTGATGAGAACTGGCTGTCTCATCATCGAAGAAGATCTTCTTCTGTTTTGCCAATTACATGACTTTATCTTTAAAGACAAAACACTTTTCCAGAGGGTGACTTATGAGCCTATGATATTTGCAATAATTAGGGTCATTGGTCCTCCCATCTTCGTTGGGACGCTTCATCTCTGGGAGTTCAATGAGCTTATGCTCAAGGAGTTCATTAAAAATCTTAGCAACAACAGAATCAAGAAAGGGATATTCCTTTTCTTCTATCTCCTTTAAAGTTTTTTGATTTAGATGTGCTCCAGAAGTTGTCTTCACACTTTTCTTATTGCTCAACTTTGTGGTGACCTTCACAGGAGAACATCAACATTCATGGACTCGTTGTTATTTTCGGGGACAAACTTGCCCCATCTTTTGGGTTCCTGCTTATTCTTTCCTATTCGAGGGTCAGGGATAGGTGTTTCTTCTTTTCCAGCCTAAGGTATGCTCAACTCCATGTCGTGAGCATGAGTAGCTAACTCTTCAAAGGATTTTGGTTTAATGCCTTGCAAGATATAGAGAAGCTCTCAATGTATTCCTTGGATGCACATCTCTATTGCAAAAGCTTCGCTGAGCCTATCTTTGTAATTTAGGCTCGCATTTCTCCATCGATTGATGAAGTCTATGACTGGATTATCCTTTCTTTGTTGAGTATTTGTGATCTCTACCATGCTCACTATATGCCTCATGCTATAAAAGCGATTCAGGAACTCATGTTCCAATTACTCCCAACTATCGATGGAGTTAGGCTCAAGGTCCGTATACCAATCAAAGGCGTTTCCCTTTAGGGAACGAATAAACTATTTGACAAGATAATCACTATAAGTTCCAAAATTGTTACATGTCTCAACAAAATATGCGACATGCTATTTTGGGTTCCCTTTGCCCTTAAATTGTTGAAATTTGGGGGGTTGATAGTCGGCAGGCATTTTGAGGCTATCTATCCTTTCAGTGTCGGGCTTGGCATATGCAAGGGAATATTTGGTGACAACATCATATTTATCTTTGGGGGTCCCTTCAATGAATTCCCTTAATTGTCCAATCGGGATCATTCCCCCAGAAGAAACTTGCATCTCCTTAGTCGGTGGTGTTTGTTTTACAAGATTTTCTGTCTCATGAACCTCTGGAGAGTTTCCAGGTGCATGGCTAGACTCTTCATCTATCAGACCTTCCACCCTATCCACTATCATATCAATTCAAGCATCTTAATTCTGAACATATTTGGTTAGGCCATCAATTGCCTTTGCCAAATTCACAAGTTGCTCCTCCATAGATGAGGCATCAGTTACCATCGCGTGCATAATCACTGGAGATGTTGGAGAGTAGCACAGATTATCTCCTAAGTTAATCTTTGAAGTGCTTAACTTATGCGGTGTAGTCGAAGATGATGAGTTGCTTGAACAACCATCGCTCTTCGCACCCGAGTATTTGGAACCGGAATGCTCAAGTAGAACTAGAGTCTTCTTAAGCGATTCCATGAAACTGCTTCCTCCTTCCAAAGCATTTGTATTTGACTTCGTTCCCTTTGGGGTTGATGATCCAACAAATGGAGTTGGTGCGGACGACACTGGATGTGTTTGTTGTCCTAGAAAGCCTGCCTTGCTCCTTGTAATAGCTCCTAAGCTTCCAAAAGTAACACCAAGGATGCTCTCTACTTTAGCAGAGAACTTTGAGTCAACAGCCATGGAAGCAGTTGATTGAGAGTTGACCTTCTTGGAAGTTATTTTATTTCTCTTAAACTTTAAAGTATGAAAAGCTGAGATGAGAGGTAGAGATTGTCCCACTGGGAATGCCAGAATTTGTTCGACAATAAAATTTTTGAGATCGAAAAATAAATAATTGAGACAAGAAAAATATATATTGCAATAATCAATTTATTGATTCAAATGCGAGTGTTACGATCTCTATGAATCCTCTGATTCACCTTTTCAAATATAAATTCAAGGCTTAAAGCTTGATCTTGAATTTGAACTTGATTTGTTGAATTAAGGCTCTTTATCTTGACTTGTGCTTGAATTCAAGGGCTTTTGAGTTTGTTCTTGAATATTGCGGGCTTGATCTTGAATCTTGATGAACATGATTTGAATGTTTGAGCTTTTTAGAGAAATTGCGGCGTTTGATCCATGAGCTTTCTCTTGCTACTTGTTAGAGATCTGGGGGGGGGGTCTTATTCTGAATTATGAGACCCCTATTTATAGTTGTGGAAAGGGAAGAGTCATAATGAAGATGGACTCTCTCTAACAAATCAAATTCAAGTGATATGACACCTTTTATGGGCTTTTGATGTCACTAGGCCTGCTACATCATTTTGACATGTGGCATAGTCCTATTGGCTCTTTCACTTGACTTGGCATGCCATGTCATTTGACACGTGGCACAACTTTGTGCCTTTAGAAGATGACAATATCTTGGGCTTAGCAATGTGGGCTCATCATTTGTAGCCCAAAATTAATGGACTAGCCCAATAAATATTGGACTTTATTTAAATCCATACATGATTGGACTTATATAATTAATTTAATTATATTAATCCACAATATTTATTTGGAATTAATATATTTTGAATCTAATATAATTCAAATTTTGTACGAATTTAAATAAAATTTCATCATCCACAATAGTAAGACAATATCACCAGAGCAAGGGCACAAATTCCCTATC
Source organism: Capsicum pubescens (assembly GCA_030864215.1). NCBI lineage: Eukaryota > Viridiplantae > Streptophyta > Magnoliopsida > Solanales > Solanaceae > Capsicum > Capsicum pubescens. The sequence continues at coordinate 157,164,379 of CM061548.1, forward strand.
CCTAGAAAGGAAGTAAAGCACATTATCAAGACATTCAAAAACCGTCCTATATACTTAGTGAGACGGTTAACTAAGTATATACCATTACATTCAAAAAATCATAAAAATTACCATGATGATGTTCATTACTGCTATGTTTGTAAAATTCCAAGTTAGGAAATGAATCTTTTTCCATTTTCCCGCCTCTATAAAAGATAAGATACAGGCAAGCCCCTAAGGGGGCTACTAGAAAGTATTAAAAAGTTCTGAATTTTGTGATATTAAACTATAAATATGTATAATGTATCAAAAATCATTTAATCTTACGGCTTAAAATATGATACTGGAAAATTGAAATTAAGAAGTTGCCAAAAAATGCATGCATGTAGTAGTGTGGAGAGCAACAGTTGATTCAACAGTAATTCTTGAGTTGACTTGAGCCAAATGGCAATTTTTTTTTCTACACAAAAAAGGCCAAAATTGGTGATGGATAGATTTTACTACCAACAAAGTAAGTGGATCCATTAATCCCACCATGGGGAATTTTCCAGAATAGATATTAATTGTTTCTACTTTAACTGCCCTTTTGCATTCTTTCCCTTTTCTTGTTGTAATCCAACTCAATTAGAATAGGAAGAAAATGAGCAACTTTAATTAGGTTTGTCTTCAATGCATTTGCTTCTTCTTGATTATTGAATTTCATCTGTTGGTGAACTTATTAAGTATAGTTTGGGCTGCTGTGGGTGATGATAAGAGATTTGTGTTCTTGATGTTGTGACATACGGAAACTGAGTCGTCTAATGCCATTACATGAAAAATATGTCTTCTTATTGCACAAAATCCCTTAATATGTTATAATTGGTAGCACATTCAAAGACGACTTGTGGGATAACACTAGGTGTGTTGTTGTTGTAATCACAGTGAGTGCAAATCACTAGTTGTATTGACAATTAGTGCAGATTGATGAAATATTGCCATTGTGTATATATAAAGGTGCCAATCATTTCCAGAACCTTGCATCCCCATTGATTTGGTAAGATCATGCTTCACGAAGGTAGTTTGGTCATGGCTTTTTGCTGTTTTCCCAATTTTAAGTGAATTGTAAACTTGTTATTTTGAAGTAATTTGGTGTACTACTAGTGCATATATTGAAAAGAATCGATTTTTACGACTCTGTAATTCTTGAATTTTTGAAAACTACGCAAAAGTTTAAGTCGATCTTAGATTATTATCGTTTTTTCCACTCATTGGTGTGTTATCTTATAGAATGCTGAGGATGTTAAGACAACATAATAAGAACTTATAAGTTGAGTGTCTTTTACTAATAGTAATCCATAAGTTTGTGTTGCTTCTGTGCTGCTGAAGTTAAATTTTCAAGTGAGTCCTGTATCGTCTCTCAAGGGATAGGGATGTCGCTTTATGTGATCTTGGGCAATCATCACCTCATAACGTATGGGGTTGAATTAGGTACAATGTCCATTTTCTCATCGCCCAACATACGTCAGTTAGTTCATCAACTATTGTATTGTCTACTCCCATGATCAGTAGTAAAGTATGACAAGACACTGATAATGCATGTCTTTTACTAGATGTCTATAGATTTATCTTCACTTTTTTACATACCATTGTATCATGTTCTCTGTTAACAAGAGTGTCAGGGTTTGTTTGTGGAATTGTTATCACATGTGTGCTTCTAACATGTAAACTATTATGTTGTGTACTAACTATCTGAATATGGCTGCTATAGAGAGGTGCTATATGGGGTAAATTTTGGTTTCAAAAGCTAAATATTGCTACTGCATGAGTCTTTGACTTCATATTACCACTATGGTGAGAGGATGGAATATTAGTTGTAAATTAATTTCAATTTTACAATTTTGTCGATTATTTTGCAAGTTTTGATTTTTAAATAAGTTGTTATTTAAGTGCTAATTGAGCTTATTTATTCTTTTCTTATAGGTGTCCAAAATGAAGAACTATATGAAGAAAGAAGTGATGAAGAAATTGACCTTACTTGAGAAAATTCTTGAATTGTTGATAGATGTTTTAATATTGATCTTTTTGATATTAAATTTAGTGAAACTTATCGCCACTCAAATTTGATACTATATGGAAAAACTAATGATGACTTTATACATTTTACTTTTGAGTTTAGATTACTAGTTTGTTGCATAAAATTTTAATTTGAATTATTGTATTAATGAAAGATTTTGTTGTGATGTGTGTATATATATATATATATATATATAATTGTATTAATATAATTCAATATAGATATATATATATGTTTATCTAATTTGTCAAGTGGTATTGGAAGTAGTTGCAATAGGTGACAAAAATCATTGCAATAGGAAGCAAAAAAATGGTGCAAAAGATTTGAAAATAGTTGCAATAGATAGTTAACCGTTGCAAAAGCCCAATAAGTGTTGCAGTAGATATTTGAAAATTATTGCAATAGGTTTCCTATCATTACAATATAGTCTATTGCAACGGTTCTTAACCGTTGCTATAGACAATAAAAAGCATCACAATAGGAGTTAAAAAACCGTTGCAATAGGTTTATCTATTGTTACGGTTGTTGTAACCATTGCAAAAGGCATTGCAATACATCTATCCTAACGCTCACATATGCAACATATGCCAAACACTTGCGGTACCTCTATCACAATGATTTCGGTATCTATTACAACGGTTTTTGAACCATTGCCATAGGGGTAATTTCTAGTCTTGTACTGCAGATGCACAAGCAACAAGTTCAGATTCTATGATTGATAGGGCTGTGTAAGTTTGTTTCTTACTTTTCCCTGAAATTGCACTACCATTTAATAAGAAAGTATAATTGGAGGTTGATTTTCTATCATACTGATCACCATATCAATCAACATTTGTATAACCTCTTATGAATAAATCAGATCCACTATAGCGTAATGAATAATCTGCAGTTCCCTTTAGGTATTAGAAAATTGTCTTTACTTATTTCCAATGATCTCTTCTAGGATTATATTCATGCCTACTAACCAGACCTACAACATAATAAATGTCTAGTGAGTATACATAACAACATAAATCAAACTCCCAATTACACAGAATATGATACTCGAGACATGCCTTTCTTTCCCTTTTCAACCTTTGGACATATTTTAAGGCTTAAAGTTTCACCTCTTTCTATAAGAGTATTCATGGATTTGAGACTATTCATTCGAAAGCATTTCAATTTTTTTTCTATGTATGTTTCTTGAGAAAGACTCAATTTTTTTTTGGAATAATCTCTTAAGATTTCAACACCCAATATCTAGTTTGCTTTACCCATATATTCCATGTCAAATGACTTTGAAAGCCATGACTAAAGAGTTTTCACATACTTTAAATTATGTTTAGCTAATAAAATATCATCCACGTAAAGCAAAAGAATCACAAAATATTCCATTGGACTTTTTGCATAGATGTAATAGTCTTCATCGATCATGGTGAAATCAAATAAAAGCACTTCCTTATGAAATCTCTGGTACCACTACCTGAAAGACTGCTTTAGGCCATATATTGATCTGCTTAATTTACAACCCTTCTTTTCTTGGCCTTTAACAACAAAACCTATAAGTTGTTTCATGTAGATTTTCTCGTTTAGTTCTCTATTGGGAAAAGCGATCTGCACATTCATTTGGTGTAATTCTTAATCCAAATGTGCAATAATAGCTAAAAATAAGCGAATTGATGTAAATCTCATAACTGGTGAAAAAGTTTTCTCATAATCTATTACAACTTCTTAAGTACGACTGATGATAGGCGAATTTACGCGCCTATATCAATATATTTTGCCCATATTTTAGCCTAGTTTTGAGAACAAATTATATATTTCATGCACTTTTAGTCCTTTTTCCTGTAAATGAGCTAACGAACATGATTAGTAAAGTTTCAGGTATAAATGATGCATAATTCAGCATTTTATGGCTTACTTGACGCTAAAGAAAGCTCACGAAGGAAGGAAAGGGATTTTGGACGCCTAAGGACCAAAACTGCTGCATGGAAAATCTGTCCTGGGCTAAAACAACAATTCTGAAGACTTTGGGGACTTACAGACACAAAGCTGGATTTTGACAATGATACATTAACCTAGTACAATTAGGTTATGTATTTCATTATTTTATGAGGATTATGATAATGTTACCTTAACCTAGTACATTTGGGTTAAGGATTTCATTAGTCTAGTAGGATTTGGTTATTTATTTCATTAGTCTAGTAGGATTTGGTTATTTATTTCATTAGCTTAGTAGGATTAGGATACGGGTATTATAAATACCCTATCATGCTAGATATTTTAGAACATCCTCACACATCTTCTATTCCTCTATTATTCTACACTACAAACAATTCTACAACTCTTTTAATCTTTCTATTAATTCTATTTTCGTCTATTCTTCTATTCTTAAATTCCGCAACAAGAGAAACGTTACTTTGCAAGAAATCACACCTAACGCCTACCACTCTTGTGCTACACGAAATTGATCATTATTGTGGTATAATAACAATGTCAATTGTGGTTTTCTTCGCATTCATGGGTAACTAAACTTCTCTGTTGGGGTTATGGAAGCCGAATGAGTTACTATCTATTGCTGTGAGTTTGTGAGTTCGAGGAACGTATATTGCCTATATCATTATTCTCTTCATCTTAATCTACATTCTTTGCGGTTGCAAACGCAAAAATACTCCAGTCTAACATTTAACTTGTTCGAGAGAAAAGTTATTTGTCTGGAAAAGAGATAATGTCAAGGTAGTAGGACACCCTTTCCTATTAAAAAGCTAGTGCCGTAACTGGACTAACCTCTTGGAGAATTCGTACCGTTAGACACGCTTTAAGCTCGAGAGAGTTAAAGTGAAATAGTCCTTGTTTAGGTCGAGAGACGCTTGGATTTACCATCAACTACAATCCTCTATAAGCAATTGCATGTCAGAATTCTACACACTCATAGCCAATAGAGACGTATACCTCAGAAGGTGGACATAACCCCAACGCCTCAATTCTCATTGTTTACATCTCACCAAAACATTCTTTCTCTTTTTACGTTGCTATTGCCGTTTTTAGATCTTATTTTGGTTACATTACTTGCACGACAAGACTCCCCCCTTTTTTTACGAGACTTGCACTAAAAGTCTAGTAATCTTTACTTACTTGTTGACCAAGCTATTCCCTGTGGGATCGATACCCAACCCAGTTGGGTTCTATATTTGCTAACGACCGCTTTACACTCCTACGAGAGCTGTAGATTGAGCGTTATCAACGACCTTATTTATTGTCTTTTTATCTTGAGCCGTGGGGTCTATCCAAATAACCTCTCTACTTCTTCGGAGGTAGTGGTATAGATTGTGTATATTTTACGCTCCCCAGACCCTACTAGGGGGAAATCACTGGGTATGCTATTGTTATTGTTGTATTTTAGTTACTTGAGTAAAACCCTTTTCCATCCATTGTGTTTTGTGCCTTTCGATTGAACCATATGATTTGCATTTAAATTTGAGAGTCCATTTATTCCCAATAGCTCTACGCCCAGAAGGAAGGTCAACTAGATCCCAGACTTTATTGATTTTATTGAACTCTTATTCTTCTTTCATCATTTTTACCCATTCATCTTTTCTAGGGCTCGACAAAGATTTAGTCACAGAATTAGGTTCATCCAATTCTATGGGAGATACCAAGAAAACATAATCCTCAGCTCATAATATCATTTAGGTACACCTTTTCTGGTACTCTTATATAATTGAAGTTTAGATTCCTCTATAGGATTATGGGATTCACAACTCCCACTTGGACCAAGAATCATTTCTTAATCTTATTCAGTTATCAAGAATGTACGACGATATTATTTGTTCTTCTAAATTCACCATTTTGTAATGAGGCTTATTTTCCTTTATTTCACCACTTTCTTTCGGGAAAGTCATTTTCTAGGAATATGACATCTCGTGATTCAGTCTCAGTAGTACTTCCATCTTCCAATTCACCCATGAAAACATACCCTTTGGAGTGTTCTGTGTGTCTTATAAAGATACCTTTCTTTTCTATTGGACGTAGTTTGCCAAACTCATCAAAACGATCTTTGATATATGCAGCACAACCCAAGATCATAAATCATTAAAGTTTGGTTTACTATCAATCCATAGTTCATAAGGATTCAAAGATACTAATTTAGAAGGCACTTTATTTCATATGTAGGCCGCAGTTAATAATGTATCTCCCAAAAAGAGATTGATAAATTTGCCTGAGCGATTATAAACCTTGTCATATCCAATAATGTTCTATTTCTTCTTTCAGCTACACCATTTTGTTGAGGTGTATAAGGAGTAGTTAATTGTTTAATAATGCCATTTCAATATGCAATTCTTCAAACTATTTTGATAAATATTCACAACCTCTATTGTTTCATAATGCTTTTATAATTTTGTCTATTTTATTCTCAACTTCATTTGTATATCTTTTGAAGCATTCAAGTGCTTCAAATTTGAGATATCAAATAGATATGACCAAAGAGCATGAAATCATCAATAAATGTAATGAAATATAAAGCACCAGACCTTGCTCTTACATTTATTGGATCAAAGATATCAGAATGGATTAATTGCAATAGAAATTCAGCTCTTTTAGCCTTCCTAAATGGTTTACGTGGAATCTTTCCAGCAAGATAATTTTCACAAGTTGGAATTTCAATTTTGAAGAAAGAATCAAGATTGTACTTCCTTTGCCAACCTACTCATTTGATCTTGCCCTATGTGACACAATCTAGCATGCCATGTTAGTATATCAACTTTATTATTAATAGAATAATATAACATTACACAATAATAAATATAATAGTCATAAGTTGAAAGATTACAATCTAAAATAGTAAAGCAATCAAAAGGATGTCCAAAGCCATTAAAAACATTATCTAGAGAGTTATTCTTACACTATTGCGACTAAAAAACATTATCTCGAATCTGTAGAGCATATAGGACGCCATACAACATCAAAGACTGGCCTCTATGCAATTCTACTTTGCAAGTGTCAATCCCTTCGACTTCAAGTCTTGCACTATTTCCTACATAAATCTAACTTGATCCAGGTGAAACTCAATGAATCTCCACAAACGCTTCTTGATCTCGACTTACATGGTCGGTGGCTCCTGAGTTTACAATCCACCTAGGATAAGATTCAGTTAATAAAATAATGCTAGAAACATATGTGGCACATAGTGATGCGCTTAGAAATTCTACCTTTTTATTCTTAGGACATTTACGAGCGAAATTCCCCAAAACTTGGCAATTATATCTCTTCATCTTGCTTTTTTCTTTCTTCTAGAAATTTTTTTTTTGCTTCTTAAAATTTGGCTTGTTTTTTTTTTCTCGGAGGGTCCTTCTTCAATATTTTTACCCTTTTTGTTATTTTTCCAATTCTTCTTGCTCTTGAAACCTGAAGACTTCTTACCACTTTATTCCACCATAAAGGCGTTAGAAACAGCTTTAGCAGCACCAAACCGTTCATCTTCAAGTTCAGCATGGCAGGCAACATCTGAATTTTTTTTGATAATATTATTGTAAGTTAAGTTAACCTTCAAGAGTCCCTACCTATTGGGAAGAGATCATATCTGTCACGACCCGAATCAGGGCCCTGACCGTGACGGACATCCCGAACCATGAAGGCCCGAGAGCCCTTCTAACTTGTAATCATATACACCATTCATATATAAATAGGAAATGCGGAAATAAAGTCTGCTACGGAAAAATGGTCATAATCTAAATTTAGTTAAACACTGAGGAATAAAATCCAATATCAACTAAACACTGTCTGAAAACCATCTGTAAAATCTCTACTACATGATCAAATAACAACTGTCTGAAAACTGGGACTAGGCCCCCAGTAGACCAAAACTATAATAAATAATAACTGTCAAAAAGAAACTAAGACTTCTGAAATATAGAAGTCTTACCAACTGGTAGTCTTCACTCCTGTTTGATGAAATCTACTGCTTATCAGGACCCTCAGACTATGCCTCAGAACTTGGAGGAAAGGGGGTCAATATAGATGTACTGGTATGCAGAACAATAAAAAATAAAGCTTTTATATAAATAAAATAGTTGAGAGCTAGTCATAAACATCATGAAAGATATAATTTTCAAAACACATGGGCATTCTTGAAAAAAACATAAAAAACCTTTCTGTCAAAAGCAATTTCTGATCTTTGTATTACTTCTGAGTTAGGTGACACTCCCTTACAAGTCTGATATTCAACGGGCTATATGGAATCCACCATTGACTCGGTGGGGAAGCCCTCAACCCAAGTGTGACGCAAAGGTTGGAGTGTCTGAGTCTGATACGCCACAAGGTACTAGGCCAGCATATAATAATATACCCGGATCGACAAATCACGGTTTTGGGAAATGAGTTGTCTGAACTCATGCCTTCTTCGGGGAAACACCTAAGTTCTATTTATGCCCAATTTTATCCTGTTCTGAATCATGCATTATTCTAGTTTCAATATCTAAAAAATCTAACTTCAAACATGCATTCTATTCTGTTCTGAATTATCATGGCATTATCTGGATTGGTGTCGTCACACCAAGACTTACAAGTCCTTTTTTTGAGTCATAATGCATCATACATGATTCTTTCATCAAAATTCAATTCAGACCACCCAAACATGGAAATAGTATAAGAGATTTCATGTTCCGAAACATAAGTCAAAACTATGCAAGAATTCTTCAAACAAATGGTGGTCATGTGCTTTTGGTAAAACCATGCACTCTTTCATTATATGTATATTCAACATTTATCAATACAAACAACCCTCTCTTTCGAATTCACAAATCATATTCAAGTCATAGCAATAATCAAGACATTTCATACCATGCTTTTCAAGATGTATTTCAAAACAACTCATATCATATGAAAGATGGAAAAACTCATAACAAGAGAGGGATTCATTATAATTTATGCTCTCAATTGAATATTCATCCTTAAACACATGCATACATATATATAGACTTTCAAATCAATTTGGGGGAAGGCCTAATGACCAAAACAATGTCATTGAGACTTCTAAAACATGATTATAAATCACAAATCTAAAACCCTTTTTCCTAAAATCATGATTTCTTTGCCCATGAGATTTTTAGAAAAACTCCACGTACCTTGAATTAAAAGCTTTTGAATGAACTCTAGCTTTTAAGATCCTATATGTACGATTGATGGGTGATTCTTGTAGCCCTAGTAATGGGGATTCTGAATCTTGAAGAATTAAGGAAAACCCACGATTAAATCTTGAGATATATTGATCTTTGGGTTAAAACCCTAAGGAGTGTTCTAGGTGATTTTGAGAGAAAATAACAATTTTTTTGTGTTTGGAGGATTTAATCCCATGTTATGGCTGAATAGGGGGTGGAAAATACCACTTTTTCCCTTAAAAATGCGAAAATAGCACCTGAAAATTGGGTGCGTGCGTCGACGCTAATCACGCGATGCTACTATCTCAGTCACTAAAATGGCCATAACTTTTCGCTCAGGTATTATATTTAAGCGAAATTGGTATTGTTGGAAATTTAATTTGAAGAGATTTCATTTGATATATAGTAGGACCTATAATTCATTATATACAAAGAGTTATGGTCGATTGAATTTAACCCAAGTTTTGACGCTCACTCAAACTCGAACTATAGGAAAGCTTTCAACTCGTCTTTGAGTTTGGGGACCTCTATGATCTCAATTCATGCTCAAATAGGCTCCCACACTACATAATTGTTTAACATGCCAAATTTGCATAGGATTTATGGCTTTTGAATCATCTATGCATAGAAACGACGGTTTTTATTCTAGCGAGAAATGCGGAGTGTTACATTATCTCCCCCTTGGGATCATTCGTCCTCGAATGATGGGTAGGAATGTTGAAGTATTAAAGGTATGGAATAACGTGGACATGATATGTCTTCTAAGAAAGAATATATTGATCTGAAACATTTAAATTTCCATCATGAAATTGAATTCTGAGCTGACTTGCCCTTACTTGCTTTAAGGAGCTGATTCATGCTGAGAATTTAGGATTCCCTTGAGGTGTTCACGATCCAATCATACGTATCAAATTGACAAGTGATAACTTATGTATGTACGAATCTTGAGAAAACAAGATTTAGATCGTACAAAGGTATTACACTGTCTAAGCTAAAATTCCTAGAGAGATTTGAGACTATGCGCTGAACTCTTATGAACTGAGTCATGATTAAATAGCTGAATCTGAAATAAGATGTTTGGACTGAACTGAATTTACAATTTACATGGATGGAATAGATTATCTCTTAGGATGGTCATACACATGGGACTTCGGATAGCAGGACTGGGTGAAAAGATAGAAAGCCATCGTAACTTGTCTGCCTAACTGTTAAACTGAATTATACTGGAAACTTATACTTAACTGGAGTATCTCTTCAACACTCTTTCTAAAGAAGTTCTAGTAGCATTCGGGAGCAAAGAATCTTGGGCATGAGTTACACAAGACACCCAACTAATGAATCACAACAGTGACACTACTCTATAGCATGGAACATACAGTTTTAACTCATAAACTAGGATAGAATTACCAGGCCTTAGGCAATGTAACTTCTTACTTTCAAGCTTAGCGCACTTCTCGAATACTCCCTTAACTATATTATTCCCTTTAAATACCATACTCATTTGATTCAACTTAGAATTCTTATATAGGCATTGATAAATCTTTCTACTAATTCCTAAAGTAACATAAGTCCTCTCACCATGATCAAGCCTAACTTCAAATCACAAAATACAACATGCCACACCCTAAGCATATCGTGCCTTACCACTTCAATGACTAACTCTGATCTCTTACTATGGATTCACTAGCGCATATTGCGTTCCTCTACTTAAATCTCAACAAGTCATTCAAGCCTATATTTATAACCACATATGAACTCCAAGGCAAACACCCATAAGGACATACTTCACATATTCTCTAATCCACTATCAATATAACTCCCACGCGCTACCCCAAGAACATACACACACAAATTTCCACTAACGATCACATATATCAAGGACTTGACCCCAAATCGTACTTCATAATTATGGCCTTATCTAAAACAAGCATACTATGATCTTCTATTAACAAGAAACATTTACTCATCACCACTATCATCACATAAGGATGAGTCACTAAAAGGTTAGAACATAAGAACTTGAAGCATGGGAGGATATTATATAAGACTTGAAACTTAACTGAGGCCGAAGAAATAACAAATCAACATCAGTGATTCATCAAAGTGATCTGAATTGGGGCATACATGATTATAAGCTGAATCTCATCAATCATAAAGAGTATAGAATGAATTATGGTAACTGAGCACACTATAAAGCATGAGCTGCATGACCTCAATTTGAAGTTCATAACATATGGACTGTGATTCCGACTACTGAATGAACTGGAACTCCTCATTTTAGAACTGGAAAAGCACGTGATTCTCTATCATATACATAAACATAAACTATGATCATGGAACTGAAACGTAAGGCATGAGTATCACTGAAAAATACTGAGATAAGAACGGGTTGAGTCTCACCCTCACTTTCTAATGTTCTATATCATACTGACATTATTACTAGAATCTAAGAGCCTGACTTGGTTACTTGTTCTATCATCTCCCCCTTAGCTTCAAGTCATCATCTTAAATTCGAGAGATACCTTACTAAACTCTAAAATTAACTACACTCACTGCACTCTGGGGTCTGGAATACGACAATACACGTAATTAATAGAACTTAACCCAAATGGCTACACCTAGAAGGGGAAAACCCACTGCTAATCCTACCTTCTGAGATACACTCTATCTTTCTATAGCCCCAATAGTCAATCACATAATACTTGAACACTTACTAACTTCGAATCCTCGTGAGTATTCTCGTAGTCGGAGTACACACCCTATAGCTTTTCAACTCTTATTTCTGTCGGTTCAACCTTCAAAAATTCAAACTTAGATTATAACACTTAATCATGGATATTACCAAGCCTTTGTTGAATCATACTACTAGTCTTTCTCCACCTAGAAACTCAATGGTACTACTATGTCCACTAGCCACATGCAACATGTAATAGTCTTAGAAAATGCCGCAACTCCATATCACCTTGGACATACTTCTACCTTATACATACAACATCATTCTTTGTTACTAATCAAATAAACTTAATCTATTGCATACACCATTCAAGACTATTAGATCACTTCCATATAACTAGTATCATTAACAAAGAAATCATCACATCCACCTTTATGGACATCAACTTTTCAAACTTAATGTCTAGTGCTAAGCATGATTTACAACCCAACCTGACACACAATTCTTATAAAACATTCATCATTAATCTTAAGTCACTATTCTTACATCCACATCCTACATTAAATTCAAGCCAATAGTCTAGCATCAATCATCTACCACTAATGAAGAAGGAAACATAATATAATAGTCCATCAAATTGGGATATTCTATTCAAATACCTCAAAAATCTACTACATACCTTCTCAGAAGTAGTACTAGCTTACAACTACCAACAAAAAGAAGGTCAAGGGGGGTAAAGTAACATAATAGACATGATTAACCTTAATCTTATATTATAACCCCATACAATCTTGTCTACTTATACAACTTTCTCATACCACACTTACTTACCCAAGCGTACATTTAGACTACATTCAAATTCCACAAACAACCATGAGTATGTAATTATAAATTACTGGCTCATCTAGCCATTTTCATACTTCAAGCAAACAACAATTCACCTTAACAAATAACTCCTTCTCTACCTTCTATTAAACTAACACACAAGGAAGTATCACTTCATTACCAACTCAATCTCATGAGAAAAAATTTGACTATACATATATTCAACCAACACAAGAACAATAAGTTGAACAACAAGTTGCTAGTGAATCTAAATAGGACTTACACTGCTTTACTAAACTTTGATTCTTGTGTTTTGAACAAGAAAATGAAATGAATAACAAAGAAACTATGCTAGTGAATCGAAATAGCCCCACACGGCTTCACTAGACTTTGATTTTTTTTTAAAAAATACTGTGATAACAAGATTACATATTACAAAAGATAGAAAATTGACTCACAATATTCAATGATCTAAGGATACACATCTTACTCTGTATAAATAAAAATCTGAGTAAAATACTTCCCCCACAGACTACCATACAATCCACACATGCTACTAGCTACCACATTAGTCTATCACTATAAAGTGGTAAATCATCCTCAAACATTGGTTATTCAACTAAAATATTTATTTACACAAAAGTCACCCTCACTCTGACTTCTAACTTTGTGACTTCATATCACCAACCTCTTGGTCTAATCGCACTACCAATAGGTTATGACACCGACACTTTAACTTATACTACTAATCAGGTGAAAATACAGTTCCAACATTCTTCTACACATCATTCCCCTGAAGCATGACATCTGCAACATAAATTTTTTAAAAGAGACGGAATACTCTTTATACCACAGTCCTAAAAGCACGATTTCATTAGAATCAAAGTTCACACAAAAATTAATACACTCTGAAGAAGCACTAACGTAATCTTCTCAAGTCCTTGCAAAAATTTTAAACTCTTATATGGCTCAATCAGAAAGGACCATACCATTTAGACTCTAAACTTCTGCATTTGAATCACCCCAATAATGAGACTTGTCTAGGCACATCAAAGTAAGGAAAGAAGTGGGATAACTTTACTTTCGTATGGGTAACACCATAGCACGAATTAGAGTATGGAAGAGGAACATTCTGGATCAATAGCACAAACTAGAACATAAAGAAAGGGAAATATTCCTAAACGCCTAGTAGCCTCCGCTTATAAGTGTGGCGCGCTACATACCCATAAACAAGAATCTACCCGATGCGATTACGCAGACACCCTAGGACCATGAATTGTACTTTGATACCAAGTTTGTTACGACCCGAACCAGGGCCCTGGCCATGACGGACATCCCAAACCTTGAAGGAATGAGAGCCCTTCTAACTTGTAATCATATACACCATTCATATATAAATAGGAAATGCAAAAATAAAATCTTCTACGGAAACATGGTCATAATTTAAATTTAGTTTAACAATGAGGAATAAAATCCAATATCAACTAAACATGTCTGAAAACTGTCTACGAATTCTCAACTACATGATCAAGTAACAACTGTCTGAAAACTGGGACAAAGCCCCCAATAGACCAAAACTATAATAAATAATAAATGTCTGAAAGAAACTAGGCCGTATGAAATATAGAAGGTTCACCAACTGGTACTCTTCACTCCTGTCTGATGAAATCTACTGCTTATTAGGACCCCTAGACTGTGCCTCAGAACCTGAAGGGACGGGGGGTCAATACAGATGTACTGGTACACAGATAAATCCAAAATAAAGCTTTTATATAAATAAAATAGTTGAGAGCTAGTCATAAATATCATGAAAGATATAATTTTCAAAACACATGGACATTCTTGAAAAAAACATAAAAAAACCTTTCTGTCAAAAGCAGTTTCTGATCTTTGTATTACTTCTGAGTTAGGTGGCACTTCCCTACAAGTCTGATATTCCACGGGCTATATGGAATCCACCATTGACTCAGTGGGGAAGCCCCCAACCCAAGTGTGTTGCAAGGGTTGGAGTGTCTAAGTCTGATACGCCACAAGGCGCTAGGCCAGCGTATAATAATATACCCAGATCGGCAAATTACAGTTTTGGGCAATGAGTTATCTGAACTCATGCCTTCTTTGGGGAACCACCTAAGCTCTCTTTATGCCCAATTTTATCCTGTTCTGAATTATGCATTATTTTAGTTTCAACATTTAAAAAATCTAACTTAAAACATGCATTCTATTCTGTTCTGAATTACCATGGCATTATCTGGATTGGTGTCATCACACCAAGACTTGCAAGTCCTTTTTCTGAGACATAACGCATCATGCATTATTCTTTCATCAAAACTCAATTCAGACCACCCAAACATGCAAATAGTAGAAGAGATTTCATGTTCCAAAACATAAGTCAAAACTATGCAAGAATTCTTCAAACATATGGTGGTCATGTGCTTTTTGCAAAACCATGCACTCTTTCATTAAATGTATATTCAACATTTATCCATACAAACAACCCTCTTTTTTGAATTCAAAAATCATATTCAAGTCATAGTAATAATCAAAATATTTCATACCATGCTTTTCAAGATGCATTTCAAAACAACTCATGTCAAATGAAAGATCGGAAAAATCATAAAAGAGAGGGATTCACTATAATTCATACTCTCAATTGAATATTCATCCTTAAACACGTATATACATATATATAGACTTTCAAATCAATTTGGGGGAAGGCTTAAAGACCAAAACAATGTCATTGAGACTTCTAAAACGTGATTATAAATCACAAATCTAAAATTCTTTTTCTTAAAATCATGCTTTCTATGCCCATGAGATTTTTAGGAAAACCCCACGTACCTAAAATTGGAAGCTTTTGAATGAACTCTAGCTTTTGGGATGCTATACGTACAATTGATGGATGCTTCTTGTAGCCCTCGTAATGGGGATTCCGAATCTTGAAGAATTAAGAAAAATCCATGGTTAAATCTTGAGATATATTGATCTTTGGGTTGAAACCCTAAGGAGTGTTCTTGGTGATTTTAAGAGAAAATAATGTTATTTTGGTGTTTGGAGGATTTAATCCCGTGTTATGACTGAATAGGGGGTGGAAAATACCACTTTTTCCCTTAAAAACGCATAAAAAGCACCTGGAAATTGGGTGCGTACGTCGCACGCTAATCGCACGATGCTACTATCTCAGACACTAAAATGACCATAACTTTTTGCTCGGGTATTGTATTTAGGCGAAATTGGTATCATTGGAAATCTAATTCGAAGAGATTTAATTTGGTATATAGTAGTCCCTCTAATTCATTATATTTAAAGAGTTATGGTTAATTGAATTTGACCTATGTTTCGACGCTCACTCAAACTCGAACGACCGAAAAGCTTGTAACTCGTCCTTGAGTTTGGGGACCTCTATGATATAAATTCATGCTCAAATAGGTTACTACACTACATAATTGATTAAACTACCAAATTTGCATAGGATTTATGGCTTTTGGATCAAGATCACTGCCTGAACCGTTTGCTCATCCAAAAGAGCATGTCCAACACTTTTGAGTTGAGCTATCATATTTAACATCACCCTAAAGTGTTGTTTGATGTTCTGATCGTGACGCTTCTTGTAAGTGTCAAATTTGATAGTCAACTATCTGAGACGGCTGATAGAAGTACCCCCATATATTCCTTACAAGTGTGCCAAGATGACATGAGAAGTAGGAAATTACCCACACTCATGAATGAGGTCATCAACCACAAAACTTACGATGATTTCACGTGCAATGAAATCAGCCTTTTTCCACGCCTTATAAGGTTTAAGGTCTCTTTGTGCTGTGCAGTGTTACCCCCTTCTGGTAGACATAAGACATGGTTAATACCTTCAATAGCATTTTGCTCTTCTAGTATATACCCTATATTACGGCTCCAAGTGTCGTAGTTGTCACCATTTAGTTTTTCTCCTTTGTTTAAGTCAGCAATATGCTTTTTGAGGCCATGTCTATTATTAAGAGACAATCTCACAAGTATTTTATCAATTATGCTTGCAAATTACACAATCAACAAA
The DNA here is from genome assembly GCA_030864215.1 of Capsicum pubescens. Taxonomy (NCBI): domain Eukaryota; kingdom Viridiplantae; phylum Streptophyta; class Magnoliopsida; order Solanales; family Solanaceae; genus Capsicum; species Capsicum pubescens. The sequence continues at coordinate 157,181,091 of CM061548.1, forward strand.
ATTATTTCACATAAAGGTTTCATTTCTAGTGTAAAATTGAAAGGACACCAAAGAATCGGATCATCATCTACGAACTAAATAGTTGACCAAATTTAAAAATTAATTTCTTAATGTGTATTAGTATGATAGCTTTCAATTATGTCTTTGTAAAATTAAATAAATGAATGAAATTTATATAAAAGGAGAGAAACAACTTAATATACTTATAATATACAGTTAATAAACATCTTCAAGTTACAAGTCAATTTAAAAATGAAAATAATCCCCCAAATATTCGAGACGACTTATATACACCCAAGAAGGCTTGCTAGGCCAAATTTCATGATAAACTCTAATTAATCTCTCGCCTTAAGGATCACAGAGAGAATTCGCTAAAATAGCTAAAGCTTCCGAATTCAAAATTTCTACATAATGTTTCAATTCTACACATTTTAATTTAAATAAATGAATAAATTAACAACTGTAATACTAGGGAATATCTCAAAAGACTTGAATTGTTTTAGTTTCTTCTTTCTTTCCTTTCGTATAACTCTCTCATTCTGTAAAAAATTTTGTGTCGCTCCGAAGACACCATTTCTATGATATCATGACTTCAAAAATATGTCCTTCGATGATGTGCTCTTCGACTTTGTCTCTTTTCTCGACATTGTAAACTCCCACTTGAAGTGATTCGAGTTTGTCCTCATTCGACCTTGTCTGAAATGGGAGCAAAGAAATTTCATCCACTAGATAAGAGGTAAAAGGGGTGCACTAGGAAATGATATTCTTTGCTATTTCTATCTCCCATGAACTACTGGGCGTAGCATTCTGAAAGACCGAGGCATAAGATATAAGAGGTAAATCCAGCTAAAGACATGTGGCACAGTTAGGGGGCATTCAGTAGGTCAGCATAAAAAAATGAGCTTTCTCCTTCCATTGTAAAAATATGTAAGTTTTAAACCCTCAATCAGCAGTCTTTCATATAGCTAATAAAAACGTTGTATAGTCAAGAGTAACAGATCTATCAAACTATGGAGTGAATGATTTATTCAATGAATATTCGATTCTGTCTTCAATGAAGAATTAATCCACCCCAATTCTTCTATTTTTTATAGAAAAAATAGGGATTCGGGTCATCGTTAATCATTTGATATAGTATTCAATATGTATGTATATACGTTTATCCTTCACATTATTCTTTTTCTTTCTGAAGTTTTGATGTAAAGATTCCTCTACCAACACATTTAACTCCATTTGTTAGAATAGCTTCCATTAAGAATGGTTGAACCATTCAATGTGACATCTTATGTCACAATTTATTATAGTAGGCAAAATCCATTAAAAAAATTAGCATCTAATTAAGACAAGAATAATATCAAGTCTAATTTATATACATTAAATCATAAATATGTTAAAAATATATTTAAGAGGTTACACAACTCCACTAAAAATAATAACATGCCCTTTTAAAAAAAAATTATTTGCAACTCTCATAAAATAATTGTAACCATAAACAATACACTAGTACGGTTACTATAAGGTTTTCAAAAAAAATATAAAACTTGCAAATTTTTCATCATTTCCAAGAAAAAACACCCCTTTTAATATGTTCCATTAAAATATTAAAAGCATAGTTACTTTTAAAAGAAATAACTACGCGTTTCTCACTTCTAAACAAAACTTTTCCTCATTAGAATTTCTTTTCTATTTAAATAAAATTGTACACGGTACCTTTTTTCCTTTTCAACAAAGAAAGCAAAGTAGCCTATTTAGAAAAATACTTGACCCACTATTCTAGAGCACTCACGTGCACAACACTTTCCCTCTTTTTCATAAAGAAGAATAATCAAATACTCTTTCTTCACTTCATCTTCCCAAAAAATCTCTTCATTATTTCTACAACTAAAAAAAATGGCGGACATAAAAGAAATACAGTTTGCACAGATCTACTCTACCATGAAAATTGATCTAGTTATGCTTCTTCTTATTTTTTTTTATTAAAAAAAATTACTCTGTTCTTTAATAGAATTATGAAAGAACAAAAAAATTGTCCTAATTTGAAGCACAATAGTAGCTCGTCTGATTACATATCAGAAGGTTGATTGTCCAATTTTTTGTCGGGTCCAAAATCTCAATTACGTCTGATTAGGTTCCTTTTTCTATTAGGTAAGTTCATACAATTTTTAAGTGTTTTTTGCATTTAAACTCGAGAATAACATGCAAGAACATGGCGATTAACCTGCTCTGATACCATTGGAAGTAAAAGGAAGCAAAATTAAATTGTGTAACTTGATAAGTTGTAGCGGAAGTTGTTGATTTTACTACCGAAAGAATTGTCCTAAGTTAATCTTTTAATCACTAGGAAACGAAGTTGAAATCATAAACTGAATGCCTTTTTGTTGGTGTTGTTATCGTGATTCACTGATTTTTATTTTTAATACCCGATTCTTTCTTCTCTAATATCTTGTTAGAAGATAGAAACTTATAAGGGATTTGAGGCGGTTCCACAGTTATTATGTAACCGTTCCTCCTTTTTTTGAAATGAGATTATTCATTAATCTCAAATTTTTTTAGAAAAAGAAACGAGTCATGTCAGGTCAGATTGGGTCAAGTCGGTACATCTGGGCGACCCATGATCTGTAAAAATCAAACATACATGGAAAAAGTTTATTGCATTGTTTGCTTTTTTTTTCCATGCGTAAATTGAATACGGATAGAAGTGTCATAAATCTACATTACAAAATTAACTAAGTGGTGTCACAAACATGTTTTAGCATACTACAATTGTTAGCATTCATGGATATATTACTTGACATGTTCTTCTTAAAATTCTTTTAAGTTAGCGGTTAACTATTAAATCATAAAAATATATTTCTGCGGTTATGTAAAATCTTTATTGTGGTGAAGAGAAATATTTTATTAATATCCACACAAATAATTTACAGTGTCAAACAAAATGCTCTTCTTCCCTTGACAACCACGAAGCATATTTCTACCTATCTCTATTCTCCAAATTACCTCCATTTAAGTATGTTTTGTATCCATTCTTGGTAGGCACTACTCTGTTTCTTGTTTGGGAATATGTATCCTCTGTATTTGTATTCATATTGAACATGTTCAAGTTGGAGCATAGGTCGGATTATGCAGAATTTGACGGAAGTTTTATCTCTTCTATAATGTTTATTGCATTTGTTGAAAATTGATAATCCATCACTACTAAAAAATAGAAAAATCGACCATAAAATGTTACCACATGTGGTCGATTTTCTCCCTTTACCTACCACAGAATCGATCACAAGCTATGGTCAGTACTATAATAATAACTTTTGATCAAAATATTATTTCCAACCACAATGTGTGATTGATTTTTTTTTTTCCTTTCCGATAACGATCACATGTGGCCGATTTTATTATTTATTTATTTCTATAATTTTTATTAAGAAAATGAACCACTTGTGGTCATTTCTATTAAAATAGTTTTTAATTAAAACCGATCGCATTTTTGTTTGATTATTGACTTTTAGTTAAACGTTTTTATTTATTTATTTTAAAATGACCACTTGCTATCATTTTAGTTAGTTAATTATTTTTTTAAAGTAAAAATCGACCACATGTGGTTGATTTTTTAGAATTATCTAATAACTTTTTGTAATGCCCTGATTTTCTGAACCGGAACGCTACACGATGCCTATGATCCCGAAGGACCACAAGCTAACCCATGACTGATATCTATACCTAAACACTGCATAATATTCTATATAAATTCGGAAACATATACTGAAAGGCCATAAGGTTCAAACTGGAGAAACATCTGATAAAATAATGTCTGAAAGCGGTATAACAATACCAAAACAAATCTGAAATAACTGTCTGACATGCTATAGTTTGAAAGCCTCTAAAATGTATGAATAAGGAATTGATGGGACATGTTCCCAACTAACTCCAACTACTGAAATAAACTGAAAATTGAAATAGTAATGTTAACATCATGTCCTCGAAGGATGAGGACCCACAGCTGACTCTGACTGCTGAATTGGGATGCTACTGATGCTCTGGAGCTCGCACTTCTAAACCTATGGTATAAGACACTATAGCGCAAATGTGTCAGTACTTTAAATATACTGGCATGTAAGTGAGGTAGGCTGAATGCAATAGGTTCATATGCATGAACAATACTAACTGACTGACTAATATGAACGTGAGAATACATGCATGCATACGCAACTATAACTGACATCGTGATAGGACTGAGTACTGAGTTTTGACAACTGAGTCTACTGATATTGACATATGAGTCACTGATAAGTAAGAAAGACTAACACTTTATTACTGAATACTGAGGGACTGATAGTATGTTACTAATACATGAATAACTGTGTCTGACAGTTCTGATTATGAAAAACTGGTCTAGTTGACTATATCTAACAGTACTGAAGATGAATACTGATAACATAAGTTTTGAGAACTGATATAACTGATAACATGAGTGACTGTATCTGACAGTCCTAAATCTGATGGAACTAGCTGAGTTCCGTACTGTATCTGAATTTTACTGTATCTGACAGTCTTAAAATCTGAAGAACTATCTGAGTTCTTTTACTGAGACTGATTGATTGTATTTGACAGTCCTGATTCTGTAACATGAAACTGTGGGAAGTAGTATCTAACTGACATGCCCCAAATGTGCTATGATAGCTAAGCTGAGGTCCAATATGTACCCTTATTAGAAGGGTGTCAATACCCCGCCACTGGTAAGGACAACATGTGAGAAACCCTCATATAATAGGTAACTCTAGTGAGAATAGTGGGAACCCTTATATAACAAGTTAAGCCACCTCATCTACCCTCATATAGCAGGCTATGATGTCTCAACCTGTGCTGGCTATATAGTTCTGGAACGCAAGGATTGCTTCTAATAATCGCACCCAAAAATGACAGGTGAGTTCCCATCCTTACGTTCACTAGGTGCTAATTCCTACTCCCATCTGATTAGACACTGAACTGATTAATTGTGCTGAACTGATTAACTGAACTGATACTAATGGTATAGTTTAACGGAGCTAAACTGAATTTACTGAATTTCGTTGACCGACGGAATGCTACTGAGATCTAAGGAATGACTGAGAGTACTGAGGTTACTGAGACTTACTGGGAATACTAAGATTACTGAGTACTGAGATCACTGAGATTACTGAACTACTGAGATTACTGGGATTCTGAGATTTTCTGAGTCACATGACTGACTGAGTTCTATGGATCATCGCTTGACTGAGAGTATCGTGAAAACATGACATGGCTCTAGGCACACAACTAAATATTCAGGTACAAGTACCCCCAGTACTCGATGAGAAGACACATTCATAGCATGGCTTACTTAAACACATGAACAACAACATAATTCCTAATTCATATATTGAAGCACTTCATCAAACATGTGATATGCATAAACTTGTAAATACATGGGGATTTCATGATATCATACTAGCTAGGCATTATTCCTTCATCTAGGAATTTAATCATACACATAATAGGCATAGAGTGTGTGAACAACATTATACAACAATTAATCATCATGATTCATCTCTAGTTTCATCATCCTAGGGTTTATTCATAGGTTCACATGAATATACATCTATGCAAATCGATTCTACATAAAATTGATCACTCAACATGGATTTGAATTTAATTGATCATTCTCATCTTAAAAAAAACAAACCCAACATGAAATTCATAATGAAATCCATAGACTTAAACTTAGAAAAGAAATTCTCGGGCTTCATGGACGAAAGGAGTCCATGAATGAACACTACACAGACCTTAGCTTGTGATTGTACGAAGATTGGCGTAGAGATTCTTGAATTTTGACGGTGAATTCTCTTGGAATTTAACTTTCTATGAAAACCCTAGGGCTTGTTTCTTGAGAGTTTTTGAGAGTAATTGAGTATAAGTTGCTGAATTATGGCCAAATCTCGTGTTATAAGGCTTATAAAGGGTGGAAAATTGACCCTTTTAAACCTAGGACACATATTTAATTTTTAAGAAAATTTCTCGATTTTCATCCTTGGCGCGACGCGCCACTAACGTGCCAAGTCATTGGAACTGGACAATTGGGAATCTGCATGGTGGCGCGACGCGGAGCTATCACATTGCCACCTTGTTTGAGACCTGAAAGTTTGGCGTGATGCGCTAATATCACGGAGAAACACTGGAAATTGATAATTGCCATTTAAGCTGGCTCCGCGACGCGCTGATGGCTTAGGTGATACACTGTCTCACTAAAAGGCTCTAACTCTTCGCACGGGTGTCGGATTTGGGCGAATTTGGTATCGATGGAAAGCTTATGGAATTTCTCATATGTCAAAGAGTGAAAATCTTACAAATACCACAACTATAAAAGTGGATTCATCTTTCAAATAAAGCTTCTAACATTCTTTGGAAAAAAATTCAAGCTAGGAAAAGTACGGGTATTACACTTTTTTAATAAAATCGATAAAAAGTGGTCGATTTTTTATTTTTTGTAAAATATTTATCAGTTTACCAATAACATATAGTCGATTTTTTGGTGTAATTTTTCAAAAATCGACCACTAGTGATTAATTTTTTGCTAAATTTTACCAAATCCTACAAGTTGTCAGTATTTTTACTATTTTTTTAAAAATCGACCATATGTGATTGACATTTTTGGTAAATTTTAAAATAAGGACCATATGTGGTCATGTTTTTGGTGGTTTTATAAAAAAAATTGCAACATATATGTTACATTTTCAAATAAACCCTGTATATGCAAATATTATAGTCCACCAATTTAGATATTAACCATTCAAACATCAAAACTAAAACATTGAAAGATCAAAATAAAAAATTCAAATATTCAAGCATGAAAATTAAAACATTCAAACATCCAAGTTTACAAATAAAAACTAAACTGGAAATCACCATAACATATAAAAGAGTAAGCTACAACTCATCCTCATCCTTTCTCATCCTCATCCCCATCCCTTTCCTCTTCTTCTTTCTCTGTAGTGTAATTGTCAAGTGCGCTTAGGTCTCTCGCAGATCCAACTGCATCATTTGGACACGAAGAAAGAATTTATGAAGAATGAAAAAAACTATTAATCTGCTCCTGCATCATTTTCATTTGCACAATAATTTCATCCTCTTTCTTCCTCACCGTCTCAGTCTGTGCAACAAGTTCTTTAGTGAGCTGAGAAATTATATTTTGTAATAAAATAATAGTTTCTCTATAAATTGGTGGGATACCAATTTGTCATGATCGAAAAAAATGGGTCATAATGGGACTTGTCGCGGTGTACCTAGATAAGTAAGCCTATCACCCAAATTGATACAAAAATAAAAAAAAGACAAAAATACCCAAGGTAAGACTTCTAGAACAATGCCAAACCTTACAAGTAATCATAACAATGCGGAAAGAACTTATTAAAAAGACCAATCATGCCCAAAACCAGGTATCAATAGTGTAAGAATTACTAATACAATCCATAAGTCAAATACATTAAAAAATAACTGCTAAAACTCGGGGAGGTTGAACCACAAAGTGAGGGACCAGGTCCCTTAATGTAAGTCAGAAGCAATCAAACAATAAAGTACATGAAAATTTAAAACTTTGCTGGAAGGTAAAAACACAAAGATTTTAATGTGGAAACCTCCTTGATCAAGAGAGTAAAAGCCATGGCTTTCCCTCACAAGCACCCACCAATCCACTAAAATTAAACTCTTGATTACAGACTCCAATGAATCTAACTCTAGGTTCCACTTGCTTGTAATAACTCTACTATAAGCCTAGCTTGACAATTATGCCAAGAACACACCTTGATATTGAATAATTCTAACCAATATCAACCTTAGGTAACTCTACCTCTCACTCAAGAAAGAAAAGAAAATATTACTCTTATAGCATAAGTAATTCAATTACAAATCAAGGCTCAACTCAAGAACACTCACTATTTACTGTACATAAGAAACAGGAACTTAACAATACCTGAGCAATGAAGCTGGAATGAGTTTTTTCCCTTTACAATTTCTTTTATTCTGATTTTTTCAAAAACTGCTTCATTGAGAAACATTCTTTTCCCTTTATAGTGGAATAATGATTAGGATCAAAATCTGATTGGGCCAACTGTCCTTGAAAGGTACACATCTCACCTTAGCACTTTGTTAAACTAAAAGACAAAATTGCACAGACTTGTGACAACTATATTTTTCCATGACGACCCAGGGACCTGATCCTTTGTTGTCTGCTGCTCATCATTAAAAAAGATACAATAATTTCCCCTCTTTTGATGATGACAAACCAAAAAACCTGACCACAGATCTTTAGAGCATCAACTTCATTCATCTTATATAATTGGAGTGATTACCACTACTGTTAGTGAATGTTCCACCTATCATTATGCATCAAGATTCTCTTTGTCAATATATCATACAACTTAGGGACCTAGTACCTTGTTGTCAATTGACATACAAAACTTAACTCATTGCTGCATTTCAATGTTCCCCCTGTCAATATGCTTGCGCTCATCAATGTACATTTGAGCATTCTGCCCCCTGTGAATCTTCCTTTATTTTTTCACTATTTTAGCATTATTTACATATCATCTATCATATGAACCTACTTGGTACCTGGTCCCTAACAAATCTGAACACACACAAACCTGGTCCCTACTTTTTATACATTTAGTATCCCCCCTTTGGCATCATTGACAAGTAATAACAACAAACCAAAAATAAAGACAACACAAAATGGTTAACTCATGGCCACTGGGGAAACACTAACATAAAGAGCAACTTTTAAATTAACCAAAAAATAGATGAAGCACACAAATAGAAGATTATTCATTATTAAGAAGTATCTTTACCATTATAATATTTCCAATAAAATATAAAACTACTGTTTACATAAGCCACAATAGATATAGGAACTTGAAACTAACATAGGAAACTTGACTCAATAGGATTCAAGTAAACAGGGGCTTAGGAGAGAAGAATTTTAGCAACAACTCCATTCTGAAAGCCTCAATAGCATGAGCATCCAACAAATATTTAGTAAGGGTCTTCACTTCAGCATTCAACCTTTGTACCTCACTAGGAAGTTCTGCAACCTTGCCCTGGAGCTTTGCATTTTTTGCTGCAAGTTCCTCAGTGGTACTTGGTCACTCTGAGGACAACTTATGGTTCTGTATCTTCAAGTGAAAAATTTTAGCATCCTTTGCATATAACTCGATATTCATCTCCTCTATTTTTATATTTAAATTCTCCTGAGCAACCAACAGTTCTGATACTTGGGACATAGTTCCCATTTCCCATTTCATGCATTCATTCTCCCCCAATGTTGTCAATCTGAACTTTTGTTTGAGTGTTCTTGATGTCCCTTTTGTCCCTACCACTCCAATGTGATGAAACACTTTGTTCAATAAGTATCCATATGGCATACCATATATTCCTTCCTTCTTATTAATCACCTTATTCATGTGCTCTATCATAAAAGTATATAGATTTATCAACTCAAACTTAGACATTCTATCAAAAATAGGTCAACACCAGAGACAATAGTCCTTTTCTATGACCTGGGTAAAAAGGACTTTGTTCACAAATTCATATACCAATTGGAACTCACTCGTGATATATTTCTTTCTCACAACAGCTATTGATATACCTCCTATTTTAGATGCATCAATTATGAACTTAGTTGAGGGATGTTGTTTTACAACTGTCCTTACACCCATCATAGACACATTCAAATCCTTCCCAGTGTCTCCTCATCTAGATTTATATATTTCCTTTACACCCGAGCTATCAAGATTAACCCATCTTCTGAGAAATCCATTGAATACTTGAATTCTCTTACTTTCTCTTTAAAAACCATGGGTGCTGGTTCCTTTAGGAGGTGTAACAATCCCTGGTGCTAAACATACTCAACTAACTTTGTCATTCTAGGTTTATCATAAATCTTTGGATTAAACATTCTTCTATTCAATACCTTCAGAGTTTTCAGAACAATAATTCTTGATTCTCTTGATGCATCCTTCTTTTCTCCTTCTTTTCTTCTTCTTTTGGGCTCAGTACTAGACTCTTTCTTTTTGGTAACTTTTCTCTTTTTGGTATCAAGTCCCTCAGAGACTTTCTTCTTTTGAGAATAATATATTTCTTTTTGATTTTAACAGGGATACCATACTTTGGATTGGAGGACTTGGTCCTTCCAACAACATGAACTTATTGTCTTCTTATCTCAGTTGCAGCAACAACGTTCAATCAATGTCCTCACCCTCATAAATTTCCAAAACTTTAATACTTTCCTCCTCTTCCACTATAACCTCTTTCTTAAGCCTTCTTCTCCTAGTAGTTGAAGACTTGCTAGCCTTAATAGCATCTTCCAATACTTTCTTTTCTGATCCCCTAGTGGAATAGGATCTGACAACCTTTACATCAGTATCAATCACCTTTTCCTTGCCTTTATTTCCCATTTGTTTCTTTGAAGACCACCTCAAAGGAGTTTCATCTTTATCCTCCCCATACTCCTCATTTGGAGGTGTTGCAACTTCTTCATCATTTGTCTCTCCATATTTTTCACCTCTCTTTTTCTCTTTTGCACTGATAGTGCTTTCCTCGGGATCATATGTAAATAAAAGTAATTTTTTAGCTACCCAATTTTCATTATTGGAGTGATCCAACCTTTTCATTGGTATTTCATCATCACACAATTGGGAAAATATTGGGTTTGGTTCGGAGGGTGTAGTAGAGCCAGTTACTTATAAGGTTTCTGAGACCTTAGACTTTTCTGGTTCTCTAGAAGAAATAGGGATATAAGAATCTTTAGGTAATTTTTGGTCTTCTAAGAAAGAAGGTACTTCATATTGAGGAATTTCTTGTTCAATTGGTGAACCAAATCCATGATTTAAATCCACCTCCATGGATAACTTAGTAGCAATTCCATTAGTGGAGGAACGAATAAACTCAATTATAGATTTTCGAATTTCTAAGAAAGATTCAGTAAGAAGATTTAATGCTTGTTCTTGTTGAGGATTTGAGGTGATTTATTCTAGGGTACTGGGTGCTAAGGAAATAGAGGTTTCATTTTGAGGCTATTCAGACTAATTTTCAATGACTTTAACAACTTCTAACTCATTAATAGGGGTTGAGGAAGATGGATTTTCTGCCATTTTGAAATTTTTAAGAGAAAAAGAAAAAGACCTATTCATCTTAGGGTAGAGGTAGATTGAATAAGGTGTTTTGAGTTAGTTTGATGAAGAATAAAATTCAATGGATTTGAATGTGAAATTAAGGCAGATGACCATTTGACATTAAAAAAGTGCCTTTTTGAATAGCCACGTTAGACTCTACAAGGGTGCAACTCTTTACATTTGTTGTGAATTGACAGCTTCTGTTCAGATGAGAAAAGATATGTGGACTTTTTTTACAGGAGTTTTATAATTTTTAAGGTACACTGAATGGTCTAACCTAAGAGATAGGACCAGGACCCTCTCTTTCTTGAGTGAATTTTCCATTTGTGTTTGCCTCAACTATTTTTCTCCCAAGCTGATCCCATAGGTGTATAGCTGTAAGGGTATGGTACTGGGTTACACCATTAAATACTTACATTACCAAGGATACTTGTCTTCTAATCATAGCCAGTTTTAGGGAGAGAACTGATTCATTTACTAGGTTTAGTTGATTTGATCAATTCCATTTTCAAATTTTTATTTTCAGTACACCACTTGATTTTCTAAGAAATGTTCTGAGAATAAGTCTGAGGACTAGGTCCCATACATGTCATCCTTCAAATTACCAAGGCTTCTCTTGCATTACCCTACATTAGCCAGTCTCTTTCAAACCTTTTTTCACATTTTTGAGTTCACTTTGGGACAAGAATGTTGAAAAGACCATGAAATTTCTGACTTAAGAGACAAGAATGTTGAAAAGACCATGAAAGTTTTGACTTAAGCTCTTGTTTGGACTCAAGTCCCCAAAGATAGGTTAGAATGTCAATGGAATAAGAAGATCTGCGCCTTTAGTTTGGCCATTTAGATGAGTTTTGCAGGGACTAGGTCCTTGAAGAATTTGACTGGATACTTCTCGATATTCTTTTAGTTGAAGCAGGGGTTTGTAACTCAGATGCTGAATCACCATCACTTTCATCATTCTCATCTATATCATTTGTCATTAGACCATTCTCTTCAACAATGTCCTTCTTTTGAACATGAATTAGTTCTTCAATGTTTGAATCTTCCTCATCACCTGGATTCACCAGCTTTGGCATCCCACAGATCAAGTCACTTGAAATCAACTGATTGCCTCTCTTTTTAAATAAGACACCTACACCTTGAAGTGTATTAAGAGGGAGAATACAATTAGACCTTTCATTCGTATGCTTTAAACAATTACTTATCAAGAGTAAGTTTTAACAGTAATCCCTTTCTCTTACTTGCAAATAAAATCATTTGTTAGATTTAGAAACCCATTTGAGTTTGAGTTCCCAGTAGAATGACAATGGTGTTATCAAATCCTTCTTAGACCATCTTGGTAATAAGAGCTTCTTTATACTCTTCAAAGGTTTAGAACTATTAGGATAGGTATACCATTACTGGATATATCTGACACTGCTTATTCTAGCTCTATTCTAACTTTGGCAGTTTTTATTTATATGACCATCTCTCCCACAGTGAGTGCATAGAGGTTTGTGAACTTTGTTTTTGACCTCTTAAACAACCTTGCCTTAAGACCCAAGTGATTGAGTTTTGTACTGATAACCAAGACCCTGACCAGTTCTGACACCTTGACTAGTTAAATTAGAAAGAATCTGTGAGGATGTGGCCTACTATAGAAATTTACTAAGTTTTTCTCTCAGATGGACCAGGTCCTTTTCTAATTCATCATTCTTATGGGGTGCAGTCACGAGATCCTTTTGAGATTCCCTCAATTTTTCTTCAAGCTTAATTTGAAGCTTTGAAGCTTCCCTTTTCCCTTTACTGTTTGAAGCATCTGCTTTCTCTAACTGACTCACCAGGCTCTAATTTTATGATTTAAACTTAGCAACTTATTCTTCTATTTCAGAGTTCTAGAGAGTTAATGCAATTAATTCAAGCTTATGACCTTCTACTTTTTCTTCTAGAGCATTTTTTTTCTTTATCAGAAACATCATCTACTTTCTACAATTGACTCATTAGACTCAATTTTTCAAATTTCAACTTAGTAACCTGTTCCTCTGTTTTAGATATCTGAAGCGTTAAAATAATTAATTCAAGCTCATGATTCTCTATTTTTTCTTCTAAAGCACTTTTTTGAGCAGTCATTTCACACATAGAATCAATCAACATATTAGCAAGCTTTTTATCTTGCTAGCAGAGTGGTTTTCCAATTTTTTTTTTAATTTCAAAAAGAGTTACCATATTTTCTTCTTCATCGTTAGTGTTTTCCATGAGAGAAACAAGGAATCAAAAGTAAATTTTTCATCCTCCACTACCAGTATGGAAGCATCTTCATGATTTCTATCTTCTTTTGATTCATCGGAAGAATTCCCCCAATAGCTAAGGCCTGCTTAATTGCAAAATCAACTACAACCTTTCTTCTTGAATTTACAGGGACTTGGTCCCTGACCTTAACTTTGTCACCTCCAGTATTGAGGTATTCATGGTAATCTATTTTGTGCATTGCACAATCATTGATGAAATGCTCAGGACTTTCACATTTGTGGTAAGATTCAACCGAGCCTTCTTTCTTGCTGCTGCTTCTTCTTCTATGAAATTGGCCACTTTTCTTCATTGCTCTAACAATTCTTTTTGCCAGATAGGCAGCATTAGTGTTTTCTTTACTTGAGTCTGACTTAGAAGCCTTCAGTGCTAATGATTTTTCTCTTTTTACTTCCTTATTATTCTCTTACCTTTACTATTTTTTGGAGTTCATGCATCTTTAAGTTTCATATAAGCTCATCCATTGTGAGAGTTTCCAGATTCCTTGCCTTAGAGATAACAACTACTTTGATTTCCAAAGATTTAGGCAGAACCCCCAAAATTTTCTCACCTGTTTATACAAAGTGTCATTTCTTATAAATAGTGCAACTCATTGGTGATTAAAGTGAATCTTGTATGCATCTCATTGATAGTTTCTCCTTCTTTCAAGGTAATGGTTTCATATTGAGTAGTCAGCATATCAACTTTTGAATCCTTCACAACAGTGGTACCTTTATGAGCTATTTTCAGGAAATCCCAAATTCCTTTGGTATTTTCACATGAAGAAATCCCGTTGTATTCATCAGGCCCTTTGCCAAAAACTAGCAGTTTTTTTGCCTTATAGTTTTTCTCAATGTTCCTTCTATCGTCATTATCATACCCTCTCCTGCTTTTAAAAACCACTCTAGTTATATCTCCTTTCCTTGACCTCTTTTACTGTCACATAATTACCATTATGAATTACATTTTTCAGCTCACTGTCCTCAGCTATAATGAAGTCATACATTCTAGTTTTCCACCACCCATAGAACTGACCATTAAATCTGTATAGTCTAGTTGTAGATTGCCGTTCTTCCAGATTAGGTGGAGTATCCATAATAACCAAATCACTATAGGTGTTAACCTTTTAGAGCATTCTGGCTTTGATACTAGTTGGTGAAACTCGGGAAGATTGCACCACACAGTGAAGGACCAGGTCCCTTAAAGTCAGTCAGAAGCAATCACAACCTCTGAGAATTTAGCACAAATAGATATCTGACAAGTCAATGTGGCAATACAAGAACAATATAAACACAATAATGTAAGTGCAATGTATATGATGATAACAATGATGATAATGCAGGAGGTTGTGTCACAACATCTGAGATCATTGCATAAACCCCGTATATACTTACGGAGGCAAGCCTACCAATGCAGGTCTCATGGGAGGTTCGTCAACCTATATACAATCCATATATCTCATATCTTCTTTCAGGCATATCCCGCGAAAAGGGTTTTATAAGGTGTTACAATATCTCCTTTCTGGAACAACTCTTAGGGAGGGTTTTTAAAAAGGCATTGCTAGTGTTACTCAGGTGTTGCCACAATGGTACTAATATTTCATGAATGAGTATGACTCGAGGATGTAATGCTCACAACCAATCACAATGAGTGTTTTCAAAACCAACCATAAGATATATTTCCACAACCAACCATAATGGTATACTTTCACACTCACGTGAGCCAATATCCACTCATTATTTCTATTTCATCTATGAATTCCCACATCTTATATGCTAATACAATATGAATATAATCACATTATACCAATGGTACTACATTAAGCTTTTTAACAATACAATACAATTATTCATAAGTATTCATGGCTATCTATATCACATAGGACCCCACACGGTCACACATATCACATAATATCTCAATTTCTATAATTACATCACATATAGGCCCCCCAAGGACATATAGGCCCCACCAAACACAAAACCATAGGTAGACATTTTTTTCATGATTAGTTCTCACCCTTAACATTAATTTTGTACCATCATTTACTACCCAACCCAATCTGAAATAGTTAATGCATAACCTACCTCAAATGTCAAAATTATTCTGCTACACTTTAAATCCACGACCTTAGTTTCAAAGAATGATCCCAAACTTTACTAAAAACATCAGATATGAAATCTATGCATCAAAACAAAACCAATAACTCCCATATTGACTACTTTAGGTTTGGGGTTAAAACCAACCCCAAAATGATTTTTTTGAAAAAGAAGGGAAAAATTGTAACTTTACTTCAAAGATATATTCCCCATATTTTTAAGAATCTATAGCTGAATACCCAAGTCAAATCAAGTAAAAAACGAGGTTTAAATCGAAGAAAAATCATTTCTTAGCTTTACTGGGTAAAATCTTTGAAATTTGAGTTAAAAAAATCAAGAATCAGAGTTGTTTAAAGGTTAAATTGATGAAAAATTAGTAATTATAAGATTAAAATATTATTCAAGTAAAAAGGAGTTAAATTGGAGTTTAAAATAAATCCCTAAGATTTTTTGGGGTTTTGAGAAATTAATCAAGATATTACTAAGAAAAGGGTGAATTCGTACCTTAAGTCCGTAAGAGAATCAAGAAATAAATGCTAATCTAACTTTCCAATCCCCCACAATCTTCACTTTTAAGATCCTACACTATTTTAGGTTTAACTCCTAAGAGGCAAGTGAAAGAATGGACAAAATGGGCTAGAAAAGGGTAAAAAAACTTCTTTATATTGCAGTTGTAAATTTTTCTAAGTCCGAACAGACTTCGACGGGATGACCGTGATTCATTTGGAATTCGATATACATAAACAAACTATGCAACCACACTAAATTCAACGTTTATATGCATTGGCAAAGTCGTTTATTTCAAAAAAATCTCATTTTCATAGAGTTGACCTTCAAAACTCGAAATCATAATTTTCTAAATCGAAGGTCGAAATGAGATATAAAAGTCGTAAAATCACGATAAACATGTTACCACCCTAAAATTTATATTCTAGAGCATCTGGCACAGTTGTATTTTTCATCTGAGGTCATTTCGACCAAATGTGGATCCCATACTCATGTTTTCATTTTTTCAACTTTTGGTTGAAATGAGCTCGGGTGCACCGGGACCGAAACCGAAGGTCTACCTAGCCTATAATCGATATTCTGGAGCTGTGGGCCTCATTCTGTTCTGCCATACATATTATGAATCAAAAGATATCCATATGAGTCTAAAATAAAGCTCTCAAAGCCATCAAAAATCACAATATCGCATAAATTGTACCAAAATGCATCAAAAATCGTGTCAATCACCCCCACACCCTAGAAATTCCATAATCTCTCTATGGAGAGGGGTAAAACTATCAGAGCATACAAACTCACAAATTTCACATATTTCATAAAAAATGAGTCGTTACATCATCCACCACTAAAAAAACTAGTTGTCCTCAAACTAAGGCAAATAAATACCTGAATCTATGAAGAGCTGGGGATAAGAACAATGCATATCAGACTTTGCCTCTCAATTAGCCTCATCTACAAGACGATGTCGCCACTGAACCATAACCATATAGATCACTCTAGTGTAGAATGAGCTAACATCCCTAGCCAATGTGGAGACCAACGTCTCAATTAAAGACAACCGCTTATCTAACTGAACTAACTCCTACCGAATAACATGAGAATCATCCAAAATGTAATGACAAAGCATAGAAACATGAAAAACTGGATGAACATCTGATAGATCATGGGGCAAAGCCAACTCATAAGCCACATCACTAATAGTCCAAAGAATCTTAAATGGACCAACAATCCAAAGAATCATATCTACAGGGATAACTCTAGAACACAAATTCTTTACATCCCTAGCCAAAATAGAGATTGACTCCTTAACAAAGGACATTTGCTCATCTAACTGAACCAACTTCTAATGAATGAGTTGAGAATCATTAGGAAAATAGTGGCGAAGCATAGAAACATGAAAAATTGGATGAACAACTGAAAAATTCGAGGGCAAGGCTAACTTATAGGCCACATCACCAATAGTATGAAGAATCTCAAATGGACCAATATACCTGGGGCTAAGCTTGCCTCTCTTCCCAAACTTTATCACACCCTTTATGGGTGAAACTCAAAGAAAAACACTATTACCAATACCAAATATCAAGGCATGAAGCCTACGCTCAGCATAGCACTTCTTCCTACTATGAGCCACTCTAAGTCCCCCCTGAATGACCCAGACTCTATCCAAAGACTCACGAAGAAAGTACGTACCTCTAGGTCTACCTCAGAAACATCAAACCAACCAACTAGAGAGCAACAATGCCTACCATATAATGCCTTAAAAGTATCCTTATAAATACTGGGATGGTAGATATTTTTATATGCAAACTCTGCTAAAGTAAATTTTGCTCTCACTGGCCACCAAAATCCATCATACAAGCGTGAAGCATATCCTCTAAAACCTAAATAGTCTGCTCTAACTGACCATCAGTTGGGAATGAAACATTGTACTGAGCTCAAACCGAGTGCCCAAGTCATCCTGAAATGTCCTCCAAAAGTGAGATGTGAACACAGAACCCCAATATGAAATATTAGACACTAGCACACCATGCTGACTCACAATCTCATGAATTTAGATATGGGCCAACCTCTCAGCACTGAATGAGTGCTGAAGCAGAATAAAATGATCTAGTTTGGTCAATTGATCTAGTATGACCCAAAGATTGTTAGAACCTTGAGATGTATGAGGTAAACCAGTCACAAAGTATATGGTGATCCATTCTCACTTCCACTCGAGAATAGGTAATCTCTGCAGTGACCCTCCAGGCTTCATATGCTCAGTCTTTACCGACTGACTATATAGGCAATGGGTCACAAAATATGCTACATCTCGCCTCATAACACCCCACTATTAATGTTGCCTCAAATTTTGATACATTTTACTCATACCTGAATGGATGGAATATCTGGAATAATGGGCCTCCTCCAAGATTAAACTAATCTAATCACCCACTCTCAGCACACAAACTCGACCCCCAATCCTTAAAACTCCATCCAAATTAGGTAAGGATTTTTTTGCCTCACCACTCAATACCTTATCTCGGATCAACTTTAATCCAACAACATCTAACTGATGAGGTCAAATCAATTCTATCAAAGAAGATCTAGCCTCCATAAATACCAAAACACACCCAGGTGTCAGATTATCAAACCTAACCATCTAGTTATCTAGAGACTAAAAATACAAGACTAAAGGCCTCTTCTAGGTCAAAATATGTATTAAGCTACCCATGCTAGCCGAATTCTAGCTCAATGCATCCACGACCACACTAGCCTTGTCTGGATGGTAGAGAATATTCAAGTGATATTCCTTAAGCAACTCAAGTCAACGATGCTGCCTTATTTTAAGATCTCATTGGGTGAAGAAGTACTGAAGGCTATAATAATTTGAGAAGATCTCACAACGGACTCCATACAAGTAGTGCCTCTACAACTTTAAAACAAACACAATCGCGCATAACTCAAAATCATAGGTAGGGTATTTTCTCCCATGAGGCTTCAATTGACGGACGTATAAGCAATTAACTTACTCTTCTGCTTCAACAAATAATGTAATCCACACCTGAAGATCACAAAACATAGTAAAGACCACGCTCTCTTTGGGCAAAGCCTATATAGGAGCTGAAGTTAACACATCCTTGAGCTTTTGGAAGCTCACCTAACAAGCATCAGACCACTCAAAGAATATCTTCTTCTGCATCAACTTAGTCAAAGGGGCTGTAATAGAACAGAAACCCTCAACAAAACACCAATAATACTCTACCAAGCCAACAAAACTCCAAATCTTTGTGTTCAAAGTAGGTCTACCGCAATCACAAACCACTACAATCTTGGCTAGATCAACCATAATACCTTCCTGAATCACCATATAACCCAAAAAAGAAATAGACTCCAACAAAACCTCAAACTTAAAGAACTTTGCATATAACTCTCCATTCCTCAATCTCAGAAGAACAATATGCTCCTTATGTTCAACGCCACTCTTGGAATACACTAAGATGTCATCTATAAATATAATAAAAAAGTTAAGATATGATTGAAAGACCAGGTTCATCAACTCCATGAATGCGGCAGAGGCAATAGTCAACCCAAAGGACATGACCAAGAACTCGTAATGACCATATCGAGTCCAAAAAACTATCTTAAGAACATTCAAAGTTCTAATCCTCAACTGGTGATAATAAGATATAACACTCTAGGTTTTTGACACGTATAAAATTTCTTAGATTTTGGGTTTTTGGACAAGATATGACTATGTGGAATGAGTCGTACATATGGGTACGATTGGTATGGGTTGATCGTACACTGACCAGTGAAGGATGGTGGGTTGAATTTGGTTCCTGGAATAGATAAGACTTGAGTGGTACGAGTTGTATTGGTGGATACGAGTTATTGGATTTGGTTCTTTCCTTCACTTAATCTTAGACTAAGAAGCTTAGTTGGATTTGAATACGGGTGGCTCACCATAATCCGTATGCTAGGGTAGGAGTTATGCCATGGACTCGTATGATGGACAGTGTTCAGTCCTCTTTTAATTCTATTCTGCCATGGGTATGGGTCATATGTTTTGGTTATGATTTGGTTTAGGTAAGTTGTACCTTGGACAATGTTGGGTCCAAAAGGGAGGCCTAGGGTACGAGTGGTCGGTACCACTCATATAGAGGGTATGACCGGTATGGTTAGCGTACCCCTTAATGGGAATTTTATGTAGTTTAAGTGTACCCATGTAGCTCATGGGTGGTTAAGGACGTTAAACTACACATACCCAGGTTAATGGTTTCAAATGCATGCTAAACTCGATTCCCATTCCTTGCATGGTTAGGTTTGTATTAATATGGTTGGTTTACTTGGTTTTATTGGATGGTATTATTTTATCTATATCTCGTGTTCATGCTAATATTCACTCACTAACCCATCTTAGGATGACTGTATCTCCACGCAAGACAGGAACCAACCATTCTACTACTCCTGCATAGTGATTGGATTTTGGGATTAGCTTTTAGATTTAAGTGGTGAGCTTTCATATTTTTGGAAGGCTCTATATCATGTTATGGACATTTTTATATACTTTGATTTATTTGTGGAAATTAGTTTTGGCTATGGTTGGGGGCATGTCCCAACCAGAAATTGGTTTTCTTTTGGTTAGAGTCGTTTGTGGAACTACTATGTGTTGGTATTGGTAGGATAAGTATTGGTGTTACCCTTGGTATCAGGGCTGATATCATTGGACTAAATTTCTCACTGTTATATTTTTTTTTATTTTGGGATTATATATAATTATTATAGAACTCATATGGTTATGGTTCAGGATTATGGTTTGGTTGGTATCGGTTAGTTAGAAAATGCTTGGTCTCATTTGGGTGGTCATGGATATAGACCTATCTAGAGTCTTGGATTATGCAATAACTCTATCTTTTTATATGTTCAAGATTCATCTGACTCAGGATATGCGTTGGTCAGTTGGGTTGGGTAACGGGGGTGGTCTCCAGTCCAGGTTGGATTTTGGATTCCCATTACATCAAGGAATTAGTTTGGGTTGTATTAAGTTGTCATCATAGCTTTAGATTTATGGTCAATTGGTGTCCACGAAGCTGTGTCAGTAGAGTCTCTTTTAGGGGTGTGTAGCGTGCCACACTCATAATGGAGAGTGTAGAAACCTAATTTTGTCCCTCACAAGTCCAATTTTATTATTTTTTTATCTCATCATACCTCACACCCTCATCCATGTGATTATACCCCACAAACATACAAAAATAACAAACCTTAACAAAATCCCTAACAAATTTTATCTTGTTTTAATCCTATCCTAACAACCTCTCTATTTAAAAGCGGACACCTCACCACACCCTACCCCTTCTACCCATATACCCCACCTCATGATTTTCTCACAAGACCAGAAAGGGGGTACATACATACGGAGAGAGAAAAAGGGAGAGCAATACACAGAGGATTCCATTTTTTCCCTTCAGAGACTCACGCACAAACCTCACACACTCACTGATCCTCATCAATGAGGACATATCACGCACACAGTGACCACCATCCTCTTCTACACAGATTCACGCACACATACCCACGAGAAATGAAGAGCTGAGGGAGGAACAGGAGAGAACGAAAATCGAGAAGGAGAGATCGAGAAGGATTTGAGCGTAAGAGAGAGAAGATAAAAAGAGATATTATTGAGAAATAAAAAGGTTGATCGATGACCAAACGTCCCTTCTACCATCGCTGTTTGCACTGTTTTGCGGTAGAAGGTTGACCGAAAAATAACCAAAAATGACCCAATCTCAAAAAATCCGGTCAAACTCACCGGAATACCCCATTCCGATGACTTCCAGTGATGGAACCACCATTACCGTCCCCTTCACGACAAATAATCATTGATATCCATCAGAAAATGATATGGATTAAGTTTGATTCTTCATCATTTTGTGGTTTCTGATCTATTGGGGTGAGAAATAGTAATGGATCTATGTTGAAGTTGGTTTGTGCAATGTCGAGGTTCCGTGGATTTGCGAGTTCCGATCCATCTTGGTTGTTCGAAATAAAATCATCATATTAAGTACCAATTCTACTTCCTTCGTCTTTTTATTTCATCGTTTATTCTATTCAAAATATGACATGAATTGTTATTATTATGATTCTGTGATTTATTTTATGATTATGGACTGTGTTTTGAAATGACACTTTATTGATGTTTAGAATGGATTTGGGACGGGAATCGAAAATTGATAAAAGTGAATATTATGGTATTTTGATTCATTGTTGATGTTGAACGTTATATGTTGTCGAGTGGGTAAGCAGACAGTAGGCTCGGGTAGGCAAATTTAGAATTGGTGGATTGTTGGAATGTTTGAAATATTTGTTTAATGTCTTGTTTACCGTATTTGAAAAGTGTATTCATTTGGCCGGGGAATGCCCCGAGGTATTTGTATTTATTCACCGGGGAATGCCCCGACATACTATGTTGGCAAAATATAATCGTAATGAGGGCCCGAGGCATCGGTTAAAGCATTGGAGTGAAGTTTAGGATTAGTCTAGAATAAAATAGGTTTACATTTTCGTATTTTTCTATCTCTCTTTGTAATAATTGGACTAGACATTATGTTTTTTTGGATTTGTTTGTTTTGTTGGTTTGATTGTTTTGTGTGTTTTATGTGTTTTATACATTCGTAGTGTCAAATTAGCCGATATGCTACACCAAGCGACCGTGGTCGAACCACGGGATCAAGGGGTGCCTAACACCTTCCCCTCAGTCAACAGAATTCCTTAGCCGAAATCTCTGTTTGCGGATCAGTTTTAGAGTCAAAATAGTTTTTGAAAAGGGATTTTCAAAGGTGACTTGGCACACCCGACTATGACAAGTGGCGACTCTGAGTTAATTATAAAAATGAATCCTTTTCGAAACAATCTCTATTTTGTCACGTTAATAAAAAACCTTTCGAAACTATAAAACAATAATCTTTTGGAGTTAGAAAAGGGGTGTGAAAGCTCTGACGACTCTGCTGGGGACCATTTTAGAATTCAAGCTTGTTTTTGGAGTTGTATCAAGTTAGTTTGGCATTATGGGTATATAGACGTTGTTTGGGTTGTTTTGTGTTATTGTTTTTTTTTCATTGTTGAGTGCCTTCTCTTTGTTTATAGTTTTTATCTTATGTGCTATTGCTTTATATCTGGCATCATGTACATAACCTGAGTTATTCTTTATGCAACAAGTTCGTAGTACACGCTGTGTACACGACCTCTAGTTGAGTTACCCTTATCGTAGGAGGGGGAGCCGTCGGCTGGTATGGAGTGGGTGGAAAGCTAAAGCAGCCACTATTGATCATACGCTCCCCCGAACGTCTTGTTAGTAAACCCCAACGTAGGTCAGCCTTTAAGTCATGCTTATCCGTATCATATTGAGACCTAGCGGGACCCACTTGGTTCTTTGTAAGAGACTCCCCTCTAAAGCATCCCTACGTGATAAATGTTACATCTTTGAGGGTAACGAGGTCATTTGACAGACTGATTTGGGAAAAAGCATGAGTTAGAAGCAAAGTGTGTAGGCAAGAAATTGTTGAAAAAAAGGAAGAAAAAAAAGAGTGAAAAAAGAAGAGATTTGGTAGTTTTTAGGATTCTTTATGGCTTTTGTTTTTCATAATTCAAAAAATAATAATATTTTTTTTACTTTTTGCACTCATTTCCCGAAAAATAAAAAAATGTTAAAAAGATTTCCCTTTTATTTCTTTAGTAAGTATTCACAATTCGAAAACTCCTAAAATATTTTTTCCTTTCAATACGAGCTTTGTACATTTTTATATAACGAAAATATCAAAAAGATTTCTTCTTTCATAGTTGTTGGTGTTAGTTTCTAATTAAAAAACCAAAAAAGATTTTATGCTAATCGTCTGTCTTTAGTCGTGTCTCTCAATTCAGGTTTAGTTTGTTATTTAATCCTTAATTGTCCAATCTGGACGGACTACGCACCCCTGATTCTCCTCTTTCAGGAGTGAGATACGTAGGCAACCTATCGTGGGTTCGGGGATCTTATTTAAAAAATCCAAAAATGTTTTTCTTAAGTCTTCATTTAGAGTAGGTGTCATATGCATCAATTAAAGAAAACTACAAAAATATTTTCCTTTAATAGGTTTAAGTTTCATTTTCGTATGAAATGAAAAATTGAAAATCCAAAAAGAGTTTCTTTAGTAATCATTGGTTTCATTTTGTATAGGTTATTAAAGCTGAAAAATTCAAAAAGATTTTCGTCTATTCTTTTGACAATTTGACATTTTTCTTTTCTTAATATTTCAAGAAAAGGAAAAAAGAAAAAGATTTTAATTGGCCATTTTGGCAAAACTTCCCGAACTACGCAAGATCTGATTCATGTACAACATGATACGTAGGCAACCTACTTGTGGGTTCGATCTAATCATTTTGATTCTTCATTCTTCATTATTTTTCCTCTTTTAAAGAAAAGCAAAACCCATAAAGAATGATAAAAAGAAGTTAGATAGCGAGAGAAGAAAAAAATAGAAAGAGTGATGAGAGAATAAGGTAAAAGAAAAGAGACTGATGAAAAGAAGAGAGAAGTGAGGGTGAAAACGAAAAAAAGAGGTGTGGCTGGAGGAAAGAAGCAAATGGGAATAGAAGAAAAGTTGGGATGATGTTAAAATGACCTCTCTACCCTCAAAGGCTGGTAGAAATACGCATGAATCTAATACAATTTTGCAAATGTGATTCCCATTTTTGTTGTGTGATCTACTCCTAACGGGTGTTGTTTTTGATGAGCATGTTCTTTCAGATAAAAGTGGTTGGTATTGTGGCACTCTGTCTAGTCACCCATACTTCACTAGATCAAAAGCAAAGCTTGGCATGGCTGGCAGGGAGATTGAAAATTCTCTCATTGACCCGTATCAGGATCCCAGGGAACAAAGTTTAAAATGCAATGATGAGGTAGTAAGGATCAGGCAACAATTGATAGATTTGTACCGGGCGTGGGCTAGCAGAATGCCTCCTCCTCCACTCTTTAAAGAATTTGGGAATATCTCTAATTTCCCACCACTCTCTCAGGCACAATTTTCTGCTCCCACTGAGTCACCTGTGCACGCGCTAGGATTCACTCTGCATCAATATTATCCTGGCACCCCTAGTGTGCCCTTGGAAGTTCCCCAACCAAGGCCCACTGCTCAGTTAGTGCCACTTGCAACGCCTGTGTTCGTGGATCCGCCACCACCTGAAGCCCCTACCTATGCCGTGCGTCCGATGATGGTACTCCCTCGGTCTGCTAGTGAGCCAGTATTGAGGGTTTTGGATAATCAGTATTATGACTCAAAACCTACTTTAGAAAGAATGAACCGTATGGGTACACTCAGCCTCCTGCATTTCCATTTGATACGGAGAATCCTGTTGTAACAGAGGAACAAGAAGTCATGGCGCGGAAATTGAAAAGTTTGGAACAGGCCATGAGAAATTTGCAGGGAATCGGAGGTTATAAGCGTATTTCCTATAAAGATCTTTGTACGTTCCCAGACGTTAACCTTCCCCTTTGGTTTTGAAATGCCCAAATTTGAGAATTATGCTGGGTACGGTGACCCCGTGGTGCACTTGAGATGTTATTACAACCAATTGAGGGATGCAGGAGGAAGGGAAGAGTTGCTCATGGCTTTCTTTAGCGAGAGTCTTTCCGATCTGGCTTCAGAATAGTTTGTCGATCAGGATATTGACAAATGGAATTTCTGGGATGACTTAGCTACTGAGTTTGTGGAACATTTTCAGTATAATGTCGACCTGATTCCTGACAAAAAATCCTTGGTCAACATGAAGAAGAAAAGTACTGAAGGCTTTAGGGAATACGCCATAAGGTGGTGTGAACAGGACGCCAGGGTAAAGCTTCCAATGAAGGAGAGTAAGCTGTTAAAGCTCTTCATTCAGGCACAAGATGAGACCTATTTTCAACATTTACTTTCGACAATGGGAAAGTCTTTTATTGAAGTCCTCAAAATGGGAGAGATAATAGAGGACGGAATCAAGACCAGCCGGATAGTGAGTTTTTCCGCATTGAAAGACACTACCGAAGCAATTCAAGGTGGCTCTGGAGAATTTGGAGATAAGAAGAATAAAGAGGACATGACAACCATTGTATCTGGAACTCATTCCTATCCCAAAATACCACCTCATCATTCTCCCCAAGCCAAGCCCAAGCCCAAGCCTACGCCCAAGCTCCATATATTCCTCCCCACCATTACTACCCTACGCAAAACCAACTATATTCCATTCCACCACCCCCGTACCCAGTATATAGTGCACATCCATATGCCCAAACCTTTTCTTACCCGCAATGGAGTGCGCAAGCTCCACAAAATTGTCCACCAGCCCTACTAAATTACCAAAACCCCTCCAGACCCGGTTTTCAACCTAGGCCCGAGTATAAGAAAGAGAAGGCGGTCAAAAATCAGTTCACACCTCTTGGGGAGTCATATGCTAGCTTGTTTGATAGGTTGATAAAGATGAAAGTCTTGAGCCTAATCCAAGGAAGGATCTCAAATCCACCTCTGAGGAATCTTAATTATTCCTTAAGGTATGCCTATTGTTCTGACATGCCAAGACACGATATCGAGAAATGTTGGTATTTAAAGAGAGCTGTCCAAGAGTTGATCGACATAAATTAGATTTTGGTCCAGGCCTTAGAAGTTCCAAACATTAACCTGAATCCATTGCCAACCCATGCTGAAACCAATATTTTAGAGTTAATATATGGTGGCAAAGAATCGTCGATGTGTTATAAGCCTATTGTCAGAATACAGACCAATGAGGATAAATCGGTGAATGTGGAAGATTCATTGAAAGTAATGTCATTAATCTAGGAATGAATGGGAGAAGATAAAGTCCAAGAGAGTGCAAAGAAACCCGTGATAACGGTACAAGGCGCCATAAAAGATATTGGTTTAAGTTAGGACTAACCTAAGTTGATGGTCGTAGGAGCTCCAGGTAAGCCTATCTTGACGGTGAAAAAAGCACTTATAACACCTATTATCATCAAACCAGTGACCCAACCTCCGATAGTTGATACAAAAAAGGTCCCCTGGAACTATAAATGGACTGTGATGACTTATCAGGGAAATGAAGTAGAGGAAGAAGTAGATGAGGTAGGGGGTCTGAATCAGTCCGAAAAATGCTTCGTACCTGATGGTTTGAGGAAGACCAATCCAGTGGTGAGTGGGCCTTCATCTCTCAAAAAGCCTGTCACCAAAGAAGAAGCTGAAGAATTTTTGAAAAAGATGAAATTTCCAGAGTATTCAATAATAGATTAGTTGAAGAAGACCCCTGCTAAAATTTCCCTCTTATCTTTGTTGCTGCATTCCAAGGAACATCGTGACATTATACTGAAGATATTGAACGAAGCATACATTTCTAGGGAGATTACGATAAATCATCTTGAGAAAATGGTCAAAAAAATATTTGAAGTAAATCGAATCAACTTCTCTGATGATGAATTTTCAGTTGAAGGTACGTGGCATAATCGAGGTCTTTACATTAACGTGAAGTGTGAAGATTTCTAAGTCACTCATGTCATGATTGACGGAGGTTCTGGTATAAATATTTGACCTATTTCCACCTTGCAAAAGTTGAACATTGGTGTTGAGAGGATCAGGACCAACAATGACAAAATCAAACACCATTGGCAAAATAGAACTGATGTTGATTATAGGGCCTATTGAATTTGCCATAGAGTTTCAAGTATTGAATATCGACTCCTCTTACAATCTGTTGTTGGGAAGACTGTGGATCCACAAGGACAAAATGATTGCATCTACATTACACCAGATGATCAAGTTTAAGCATGACAGGAAAGAAGTGGTTATTCATGGTGAAGGGGATTTGTCCGCCTACGAAGATTCTCCCTTGTCTCTTATTAAAGAGAACAACGTAGAGGATACATTTGTCTATCATACTTTTGATACAGTATCGGTATATCGTATCTTTAAAAGACAGGTTATTCCAGGGCCAAAATTGTCTTTTGCTTCTGTCTTGATGATAAATGAAATGTTAAAATATGTATTTGAGACAGGAAGGGGTTTGGGAGTGTCTCTGCACGGTATAGTTCGTCCCATATGTTCGAGGGAGAGCATGGGAACTTTTGGTCCCATATAGTTTGTCCCATACGGATGAAGATCTGAAGAAGGCCAAGGAAAGGAAAAAAGAAAGAATGGTCACTCCCCCTCCCAACGCCGCTGCTCAGTGAGTTATTTGTCATGAGCGGTGTCACAAAACCTGTAGAATTTAAAGCTAAATTTATTGATGACTTCCAGAACCTGTTGATTAAAGTTGACATGGTTGAAGCAGGAGAAGGTACTAGTAAGGCAGATGTGCAGTTCATGGGCCCAGTTGTCCATCTCAACAACTGGGAAGTCACTCCTCTCCCTGTCAGGAGGGAATTTTGTTAGTTCATTTTGTTTTCCTTTCAATTTTATGAGTTATTCTAGGGTTGTAACTCGGAATTTAGCTTGTTTATAGTCTGTTGTTTGTGTTTAAACCCTTTTATCTTTCCCTTTTAATAAAATGCAATGTCCCTTTTATTTTGTGTCTAATGTATTTTTTTTTGTCTTTTCTTTAAACAGTTCTCTTTATGATGACTCTAATGACATGACATGCATGCAAAATTTTCATCCTGATCTCAAAATCCAAACTAATCAAAATATAATGAAGCAAGAGGGGGAATATAATAAAGAAGAGGCACTAGAAGAAATAAGCAAAGAGTTGGAACAGTTTGAAGACAAGACAAATCCTAATTTGAATGAAACTGAGCCAATTAATCTAGGGAATCAAGAAGATGTTAGGAAAACTAAAATCAGTGTACATGTTTTGCCACAGCTAAGAGATGGAATGATTCAAGCATTAATTGATTATAAGGATGTTTTTGCATGGTGTTATGATGATATACCTGGTTTATGAACTAAATTAGTGACTCATAAATTGCCAACTGATCCTACCTTTCCATGTGAAATAGAAGTTAAGGAAGTTTAAAACTGATATAAGTATCAAAATCAAAGAGGAAATCGTGAAAGAACTTGAAACCAAAGTCATTCGAGTGACTCGTTAACCTATATGGTTATCCAATGTTGTTCTTGTCCAAAAGAAAGATGCTAAAATTTGAGTATGTGTTGATTACCGTGATTTGAACAGAGCAAGTCCGAAGTATAATTTTCTACTGCCCAACATCCATATTTTGTTGGACAACTGCACTAAACATGAGGTAGCTTCTTTTTTGGATTACTATGCCAAATACCACCATATCATTATGGATGATGAAGATGTAGAAAAGATGTCTTTTATCACACCATGGGGGACTTATTGTTATTGAGTGATGCCGTTCCGTTTGAAGAATGCTGGAGCAACATACATGAGAGCCATGACCACCATGTTTCATGATATGATGTATAAGGAGATTGAAGTCTATGTAGATGATGTGATTATTAAATCAATGAGTCAGTTTAACCATGTTAAAGATTTAATAATGTTCTTTGAGAGGCTTCACAGGTATAATCTCAACCTCAATCCGGATAAATGTGTATTTGGAGCTCCATTCGGAAAGTTGTTGGAGTTTGTAGTCAGTTGTTGGAGTTTGTAGTCAGCCGTCGGGGTATTGAATTGGATCCTTCAAAGATCAAAGACATTCAGGATCTACCTTCGCCCAAGAATAGAACGGAGGTGGGGAGTTTGCTTAGTAGATTGAACTACATTAGTAGGTTCATTGCTCAACTCATAACCACTTGTGTGCCCATTTTCAAGTTACTGAAGAAGAGTGTTGCTGTTGAGTGGACTGTAGAATGTCAGGAAGCAATTGATAAAATCAAAATATATCTTTCAAACCCACCGGTACTGGTGCCATCCGAGCCTGGCAGGCCGTTGATTTTGTACTTATCGGTTATAGACAATTTGTTTGATTGCGTGTTGGGTCAACATGATGTCATGGGCAAAAATGAGTAGACTATTTATTATCTTAGAAAGAAGTTCAATGGATATGAGGCCGGGTACACTCTTCTTGAAAGGACGTGTTAGGCCCTAACTTGGGTAGCACAAAAGTTGAAGCATTATCTTTCATCCTACACTACTTATCTCATCTCCTGTATGGATCTTTTAAAGTATATCTTTCAGAGGCCTATGACAATCGGTCGATTAGAAAAGTGGAAAATATTGCTTACCGAGTTCGACCTTGTATATATGACCCGAACTATCGTGAAATCCCAAGAATTGACAGATCATGTTGTTGAGAATCTCATTGATGAAGAGTACGATCCATTAAAAACTTACTTTCCTGATGAAGAGGTGTTATGTGTTGATGAAATCATTATAGATGCTGATCCAGGTTGGAAGCTGTTCTTTGACGGAGCTTTCAATATGAAAGGTGTCATAATAGGTGCATTCTTATCTCTGAATTGGGGCAACATTTTTTGGTAACAGCGCAACTTCGATTTTATTGTACCAATAACATGGCGGAATATAAAGCTTGCATTTTAGGTTTGAGGTTAACTTTGGATATGAGAGTCTAGGAACTATTAGTGTTGGGAGATTTAGATTTGCTCGTCCATCAGATTCAAGGCGATTGGGAGACGCGAGATTTAAAGCTCATACCGAATCGACAATGCTTGCAAGAGCTATGTCAATGGTTTGTGTCAGTAAAGTTTAGGCATATTCCGAGAATTCACAATGAGATTGCTGATGCTTTAACCACTCTGTCTTCAATGCTCCAGCATCCTGATAATGCCTACATCGACCCAGTGCATATATAGAGTCGTGATCAACATTCTTACTGTAATGCGGTTGAAGAAGAGCTTGATAGAGAACCTTGGTTTTTCAATATCAAGTGATACATTCAGTCAGGATACTACCTAACACATTCCACCAGTGATCAAAAGAGGGCTATTAGGCGTTTGGCTAGTGAATTTTTCTTAAGTTGGGGAATCTTATAAAAGAGAACCCCAGATTAGGGACTTTTGAGGTGTGTGGATGTAAAACAAGCCTCAACAATCACAATTAAAATACACTCTGGAGTATGTGGGCCGTATATAAACGGTTATGTCTTGTCAAAAAAGATGCTTCGAGCAGGTTATTATTGGCTTACTATGGAGAGGGATTCTATTTGATTTGTTCAAAAGTGTAATCAATGCCAATTACATGGTGATATGATACATTCTCCTCCTACTGAGTTGCACGCAATGGATGCTACAAGGCTGTTTGTAGCTTGGGGAATGGGCGTGATTGGACCGATTGAGCTGAAGGCATCAAATGGACATAGATTCATTTTGGTATCCATTGATTATTTCACAAAGTGGGTGGAAGCAGTAACTTTCATGTCAGTAACAAAGAAGGCGGTAGTAGATTTTGTTCATGCCAACATCATTTCTAGGTTTTGAATTCCAACGATGATCATTAAGGACAATGCTGCCAATCTCAATAGTCATTTGATGCAAGAAGTGTGTCAACGGTTTAAGATCGCACATCGAAATTACACTCCATATCATCCAAAAGCAAATAGTGCTATGGAAGCCGCTAATAAGAATATCAAGAAGATATTGTGGAAAATGGTACAAGGGTCCAGGAAATGGCATGAGAAGTTGTCATTTGCACTTCTAGGTTATCTCACTACTGTTCACACTTTAATAGGGGCAACTCCATATTTATTGGAGTACGGAACAGAAGCAGTCATTCCCGCAGAAGTTAAAATTCCCTCTCTTCGAGTCATTGTTGAAGCAGAGATTGATGATACTGAGTGGGTTAAAACCCAATTGGAACAGTTGTGCTTGATTAATGAGAAAAGACTGACGTCGGTATGTCATGGCCAATTGTATTAGAAGAGAATGACTCGAGCATATAAAAAAATGGTACGGCCCAGACATTTTGAAGTTGGTCAGTTGATATTGAGGCGTATCCTTCCTCATCAGATTGAAGCGAAAGGCAAGTTCTCCCCCAATTGGCAAGGTCCCTTTATTGTGAAGAAAGTGTTGCCCAATGGATCCTTAAATTTGATAGATATTGAAAGCAAAATGGCAGAAATGGCTATTAATGTAGATGCAGTCAAAATATATTATGTATGATATTTTATTCCTTGTTGGTTCTATTGCATGTTTAGTACTAGCATTTTTTGAAGATTGATATGATGAAGGCATTTCATTCTGGTATCCAAACATTGTGACATCTTTTGTTTACGCCGTTTGAGCTTAGTTTTATTTTTCTTTCATACCCCTCTTTTGGAATCAAAATAGAGTAAAAAATAAAGTGTCAAAAAAAACATGAAAAATAAAAAAATAAAAAGAGGAGAGAAAATCAATTAAAAAAAATCAAAAAATTAAACCAAAACAAAGAACAAGCTGAGGGAACTACGTGCGACCTGATTCTCCTCTTTCGGGAGTGAGATACGTAGGCTGCCCTATTCGGGGCTCAGTCCAACCAAATAAATAATTTAGAATTGTCCAGTACAAAACTGGGGCATGAGTTAATCCTCATTGTTTGAGTTGATTCCAAAAGTTGTAAGTCCTACCCCACTTCAAGTATCGTTTGAGCCTCATGCTATCCTTTCTTTCTAACCCTATCCAAAATCCAAGCTACAACCAAAGAAAGAACTTTAGATCAATCTTTGAGAATTTTAAGGCTAAGCATGGAATGGATATGACGACGCATTTTGGAAACTACTTGTCTTCCTCAGCATAAGGAATCAGGAAAGAAATAAAAACAAAAAGAGAATGTTATTGGTGAAAACCCTCACGGGAATCGTAATGCGATGGCGAGTTGAGAGAAATAGAAAATGAGAGAGTCTTGTTGGTGAAAACTTCCACGGGCACCGTTAGACGATGACACATTTGAGAAAAGTGAAAAGGAAAGAGGCTTGTTGGCGAAAATCTTTCAAGATGTCATCAATTAAAGGAATTGTACGAGTCCAACGGGCTTGAAGAAACAATTTAGAGGCAAAGGCATGAACTTAACAGCAAATGGAAAGTTTGGATAGGAAGATCAGACAGCTCAATCCAAAATGCATGTCATAGTCATTGGAGTTGGTTGCCATATTCAGATAAGTTTTCTGAGGGACATTGCCATTTTTATTTCTTTTACACATTCATATTTTTGTCCTTTTATCAGAAAAAGTCAGCGTCATTTCTTTACATTTTTGAGTCTATTCTGCGTCAAAACAAGTGAGAAAGGACTTCAAAACTTGCTATCAGTCTTCCCAATTGTATGAGGAAAGCCAAGACTAGCACAAGTGAAACACGATAATAATTCAAAGCAAGGCAAAGGTAGTTTATCAACTGATAGGTTGCTGAATTCATAGGAGTATCAGATGTAAAAAGGTGCATCTTAGAGGCATAGCAGAACAGAAACTCGGTGCTTGAGTCAAGGTTATTTCCCTCGATCTTATTTGGGTCAATGATGCGACAAGATAGGGGCAAGTGTAAACAATATGAAACAAAGATAAAAGGAACGAGTGTTGGAGCAGATATCTGGGAAGCCAAGTGCTACAAGCCACCACTAAGTTTTAACTGACAATTTTTTTTGTTTAAACAGGGGCAAATTCTCTCTATTTAATTCATCTACCATTGGAAATGCACATACTTGGGATTTTACTTTCTGTTCTGGACCCTCCTGAAAAATGGAATTTTACTACAGGACCCTCCTGGAAAATGGGATTTTACTTTCTTTTTAGGACCCTCTTAAAAAATGGGATTTTACTTTCTGTTCAGGACCCTCCTAAAAAATGGGATTTTACTTTCTGTTCAGGACCCTCTTAAAAAATGGGACTTTACTTTATGTCCAGGACCCTCCTGGAAAATGGGAATTTACTTTCTATTCAGGACCCTCCTGAAAAATGGGAATTTACTTTTTGTTTAGGACCCTCCTGAAAAATGGGAATTTACTTTCTGTTCAGGACCCTCCTGGAAAATGGGATTTTACTTTCTGTTCAGGACCCTCTTGGAAAAAATGGGACTTTGCTTTCTGTTCAGGACCCTCCTGAAAAATGGAACTTTGCTTTCTGTTCAAGACCCTCTTGAAAAATGAGAGTTTACTTTCTGTTCAGGATCCTCCTGAAAAATGGGAATTTACTTTCTGTTCAGGACCCTCCTGAAAAATGAGAATTTACTTTCTGTTCAGGACCCTCCTGAAAAATGGGATTTTACTTTATGTTCCGGACCCTCCTGAAAAATGGGATTTTACTTTCCGTTCAGGACCCTCCT
Organism: Capsicum pubescens; assembly: GCA_030864215.1. Taxonomy (NCBI): domain Eukaryota; kingdom Viridiplantae; phylum Streptophyta; class Magnoliopsida; order Solanales; family Solanaceae; genus Capsicum; species Capsicum pubescens. The sequence goes on from CM061548.1 coordinate 157,215,318, forward strand.
GGAAAAGGTGATTTTACTTTCCGTTCAAGACCCTCCTGGAAAATGGGATTTTACTTTCCGTTCAGGACCCTCCTGAAAATGGGATTTTACTTTCCGTTCAGGACCCTCCTGAAAAATGGGATTTTACTTTCCGTTCAGGACCCTCCTGAAAAATGGGATTTTACTTTCCGTTCAGGACCCTCTTGAAAAATGAGATTTTACTTTCTGTTCAGGACCCTCCTGAAAAATGGAAATTTACTTTCTGTTCAGAACCCTCCTGAAAAATGAGATTTTACTTTCTGTTCAGGACCCTCTTGAAAAATGGGACTTTACTTTCTGTTCAGGACCCTCCTGAAAAATGGGATTTTACTTTCTGTCCAGGACACTCCTGGAAAATGGGACATTACTTTCAATAAAAATGAATGAATGAAATCTTTCTTTATTATAATCTTCGTTTGGGATAATTTTTGTTCAGGAGCCCACCTGAAGAATAGAGTGGTATAATTGAAAGTCAGTAGCCTGCCTGAAGAATAGAGTGATGAAATTGAAAGTCAGGAGCCCACCTGAAGAATAGGATGATGAAATGGCAAGACAGAATCCCGCCTGAAGAATAAGTTGATGAAATTAAAAGTCAAGTAACAAGGTTAAGAGATTGAAAGTCAAGCAACAAGGTCAAGAAGTTTAAAGTCAAACAAAAAACCAAGCAACAAGTGATGAAATTGGAAGATGATTGAAAATTGCAAGTCAGGAGCTCGCCTGAAGAACAAGGTGAAGGAATTGAAAGCCAAGCAACAAGTTAAAGAAATTGTAGGTTAGGATCCCACCTGAAGAATAGTGTGAGAAATTAAAAGTCAAGTAACAAGATGGAGTAATTGAAATCCAAGAAACAAGTTAAGGAAATCGCAAATCAGGAGCCCTCTTGAAGAATAGGGTGATGAAGCTTAAGTCAGGAGTAAAAAAAGCTGTATAGATAGGATTTTTGTATTTTCATTTATGTTTTGACTTGTAATTTTTATTTTTGATGTAATGACAGAGCCACGAATCGGAACCTCGATGGAACCTCACTCGACTCTCCAACTCGATATAGTCCCTCTCTTTCCAACCCTTTGAGATACCTGTGACTTGATTGCCTCAAAACTTTGGTAGGTAGGAGTGTCCTAACTCAAGATGTGGTTGTCCTTCTTCCTTCTATTTCTTCGTTTGAATAATGATCGGGACAAAATTCTTTCTCGTTGTCTACTTATTTGTTTGAAAACACTTTATGTTTACCTTCAAAGGGGGCATGCTGTAGACACCTAATTTTGTCCCTCACTAGTCCAATTTTATATATTTTTTATCTCACCGTACCACACACCCTCATCCATGTGATTATACCCCACAAAAATACAAAAATTACAACCCTTAACAAAATCCTTAACAAATTTTATCTTGTTTTAATCCCATCTTAACAACCACTCCAATTAAAAGTAGACACCTCACCTCACCATCCCCTACCCCTCCTACCCATATACCCCAGCTCATGATTTCTTCACCAGACCAGAAAGGGGGTACACACATATAGAGAGAGAAAAAGGGAGAGCAATACACAGGGGATTCTATTCTTTCCCTTTGGAGATTCATGCACAATCCTCACACACTCACTGATCCTCACCGAAGAGCATACATCACGCACATACTGACCACCATTCTCTTCTACATAGATTCACGTACACACACCCTTGAAAAACAAAGTGCTGAGGGAGGAACAGGAGAGAACAAAAATTAAGAAGGAGAGATCGAGGGGGATTTGAGCACGAGAAAGAAAGAAGACAGAGAGAGCTGTGATTGAATATGAAAAAGAGAGATTGACGATAAAACATCCCTTCTACCATCGTTGTTTTCACTGTTCGCACGGCTGGAGGTTGACCAAAAAACAACCATAAATGACCCAATCTCAAAAAAATTGGTCAAACTCATCGGAATACCCCATTCCGATGACTGTCAGTAACGAACCTCCATTCCCATCCCCTTCCTAGAAAATATTCATCAAAATCCATCAGAAAATGATATGGATTAAGTTTGATTCTTCATCATTTTGTGGTTTCTGGTCTATTGGGGCGAGAAACAGTAATGAATTTATGTTGAAGTTGGTTTGTCAAATGTTGAGGTTCCGTGGCTTTGCGAGTTCCGATCCATATTGGTTGTTTGAAATAAAATCATCAAATTGAGTACCAATTCTACTTCCTTCATCTTTTTATTTCATCATTTATTCTATTCGAAACATGATATAAATTGTTGTTGTTACGATTCTGTGATTCATTTTGTGACTATGGACTGCATGTTGAAATGACACTTTATTGATGTTTAGAATGGATTTGGGTCGGGAATCAAAAATTGATAAAAGTGAATATTATGCTACTTTGATTCATTGTTGATGTTGAACGTTATATGTCATCGAGTAGGTAGGTAAACAGTAGGCTCGGGTAGGCAAATTTAGAATTGGTGTATTGTTGGAATGTTTGAAATATTTTTTGAATGTTTTGTTTACCGTATTTGAAAAGTGTATTCATTTGGCCGGGGAATGCCCCGAGGTATTTGTATTTATTCACTAGAGAATTCCCCGACATACTATGTTGGCAAAAAATGATCGTGATGAAGGCCTGAGGCATCAGGTAAAGCATTGGAGCAAAGTTTAGGATTAGTCTAGAATAAAGTAGGTTTACATTTTCATACTTTTCTATCTTGGTTTGTAATAATTGGACTGGACATTATATTTTTTTGGATTTGTTTGTTTTGTTGGTTTGATTGATTATTTTGTGTGTTTTATGTGGTTTATACATTTGTAGTGTCAAATTAGCCGATATGCTCCACCAAGCGACCGTGGTCGAACCACGGGATCGAGGGGTTCCTAACACCTTTCCTTCAGTCAACAGAATTCCTTAACCAGAATCTCTGTTCGCAGAACAGTTTTAGAGTCAAAATAGTTTTTGAAAAGGGATTTTCAAAGGTGACTTGGCACACCCGATTATGCCAAGTGTAGACTCTGAGATAATTATAAAAATGAATCCTTTTTGAAACAATCTTTATTTTATCACGTTAATAAAAGCCCTTTCTAAACTATAAAATAATAATCTTTTGGAGTTAGAAAATGGGTGTGACAGAGAGAATACAAGGCATTTAGGAATGTTTCACTTTCTTGGTATTCTATTTTTAAGCTTTGAGTCTAATTCTTAGAATCTTCTCTAATCTATGTCTGTTCTCTTTTTAGATCATGCCTTGATAATTTAGAACACAAGGAAACTCTTTTGTCCTTTTTGGGGACAATGAGAAAGGGACACAAGGGATCCATACTCGGTCTAGAGGTCCATTCCCTGATATTTCTAGAGTTCCACCGATTACTACTAGTCCTTTTATGGGTGAGGTGATTAATGTGGAAATTTATCAAAACTCATACTAAACTTAGTTTGTTACTGCTCAGGCTGAGCAAGATGTATCTAGAGTTTTATCTGCTGAGGCCATAAGGGTTGGTTAGTTTATGAAGATAAATCCTCCTACTTTTACTGGAGTAAAGGTAGATAAGGATCCTCAGGGTTTCTTTGATGAAATGTAGAAAATCTTTAGTGTGATACAGACCATTAATGTTGAAGGGGTAAATTTTGTATCTTATTATCTTGAGGATGTTGCATACCAGTGGTACGAGGATGGGGATAAATATAGAGGTGATGTTGAGAAGTTACCCTTATGAGAGACTTTCTCAGATGCTTTTCTAGATCGCTTCTTTCCTTAAGATATAAAGGAAGAGAAAATGGAGTAGTTTCTAAATCTTAAGTAGCTGAAGATGACTATCAAGGAATATGCCTTGAAATTTCTTTAGTTGTCAAGGTATTCTCTAGACTTAGTTTCTGATATGAGAACGAGGATGAGAAAGTTCACTTCTGGGCTATCTTGGGATTTGATCCTTGAAAGCAAGACTGCTTTGCTGATTAAGGATATAGATATTTTAAGGTTTGTTGTCCACATGCAATGGGTAGAGGATGAAAAGAGAAATCAGGCAGAGTTTTGGAAAAGGTAGGGTAAGAAGTTTAGGTCTTCTAAACAAGGTTCTAGGCACCAACAAGGTGGTTAGGATGGCAGTAAGTGGCCAAAGAAAAAATGGGGTAGTTATGGATCTTTTTCTTCTGCTAGTGCTCCTTACCTGAAGTAATTGGGTGATAGACGTCAATAGGGTGGTGATAATTTCTGAGCATAGGGTGACCAATATCAGGCGAATGAGGATTTGTCAGCTTTTTCATACCCTTCTTGCCAATTTTGTGGATGTATTCCTCAGGGATTTTGTGATAAAAGGAGGGATAAATGTTTTAAATATGTCCAACTAGGCAATATAATTAGTAATTTTCCTATTGTCAAGGGTGCTTTGGGAGCGGTCAAAGCTCTGATTGCTTCATCTTCTGCTCCTACATGTAGTGGTGTTTCTTCTGTGTCTGCTTCTATTTTTGGTATATTTGCCTGATGTCATTACTGGTACATTACAACTCTTTTCTCGTGACGTGTATAGTTTGCTTGATCTAGGGTCCTCTTTTTCTTATGTGACCTCATTTTTGGCTGTGTGCTTTGTTGTGATGATAAGGTTATTTCGGATCTATTTTTTGTTTCTACCCCGATAGGTGACTCTGTTATTGCTAAAAGAGCATATAGGGGGTGTGTTGTATCTGTTAGTAGTTGGCAGACTTTGGTGGATTTATTTGAACTTGATATGGTGGATTTTGATGTTATTTTAGGTATGGATTGGTTACACACTTGTTACTCATTCTTAGATTGTCGGACTCGTATGATTATTTTTAGGTTCCCTGGTGAACCAGTTATAGAGTGGGAAGGTGGTTCCCTAGCTCCTAGGGGAAGGTTTATTTATTATCTTAGATCTTAAAGATTAATCTCCAAAGGTTTTCTTTATCACTTGGTCTAGGTTAGGGATTCTATCTCAAAAGGTCCTTTTTTAATTCAATTTCGATGGTAGGTGAGTTTTCTAAGGTCTTTTCGGATGATCTTCCTGATGTTCCTCCAGATAGGGAGATAGAGTTGGGTATTAATTTAGTTTTGGACACTCATATTAATTTAGTTTTGGATACTCGTCCAGTATATATTCCTCCTTATAGAATGACTCAGGCTAATTTAAGGGAACTCAAGGAGCAGCTTAAGGATCTTCTGGATAAGGGGTTTATTCGTCCTAGTGTATCCCCATGGGTGTCACCGATGTTGTTCATGAGCAATAAGGATGGTTCCCTTCGTATGTGCATTGACTATTGGTAGTTGAATAAGGTAACAATCAAGAACAAGTATCCTATTCCATGGATAGATGACTTGTGTGATCAGTTGCAAGGTACCAAGTTCTTTTCTATGATAGATCTTTGGTCAAGATATCATCAACAAAATATTTGGGAGGTGGATATCCCTAATATGGCTTTTTGTACTCGATTTACTCACTTTGAATTCTTGGTGATGTCCTTTGGCTTGACTAATGCTTTGGTGGCATTTATGATTTTGATAAATAGGGTTTTCAGGCATTTCTTGGATCCTTTTATCATTGTGTTCATTGATGACATCTTGGTGTATTCTAAAAGTGAGGTGGATTATGCCAATCACCTCTATATGGTGTTGCAGACCTTGAAGAAACAACAGTTGTATGCTAAGTTCTCCAAGTGTGAGTTTTGGTTGAACGCTATCACTTTCTTGGGTCATATTATATCTAGTGAGGGGATCATGTTGGATCCATAAAAGGTGGTTGTGGTTAAGAAGTGGACTATACCCACGACTCCAATCGACATTCAAAGCTTCTTGAGTTTGGTTGGGTATTATAGGCGGTTTGTGGAAAGTTTTATGACGATTGCTACCCCATTGACTAAGTTGACTCAGAAAAAAGAAATGTTTTCTTGGTCAGATGCGTGTGAAGGGAGATTTGATAAGCTCAAGGATAAGATAACTTCGACTTCAATTTTGACATTGCCTGAGGGAAATGAGGGGATAGTGGTTTATTGTGATGCATCTTGGGTGGGACTTAGTTGTACTTTTATGCAACATAGGAAGGTGATTGCCCATGCTTCTAGGTAGTTAAAGGTGGATGAGAGAAACTATCGTACTCATGATTTGAAGCTGTTGGTGGTGGTTTTTTCTTTGAAAATTTAGCGGCATTATTTATATGGAGTGAACGTGGACATCTTTTCTGATCATAAGAGTCTTCAGTATGTGTTCACTCAAAAGAAGCTAAATATCAGGTAAAAGAGATGGTTGGAGCTTCTCAATGACAATGATATGGGTTTTCACTATCACCCAAGTAAAGCTAACATAGTTGCTGGTGCTCTTAATAGGTTATCCATGGGGAGTTTGGCTCATGTGGAGAAAGGAAAGCAAAAATTGGTGAAGGATATTCATTATTTGACCAATCTTGAAGTTCATCTCTTGGACTCCAAGGATGGTGGTGTAATGGTTCAGGAAGTGGTTCGGTTGTCTCTTGGTGTAGAGATCAAGGAGAAGCCAAGTGCTAGATCCTCTCTTGATGAAAATCAATAGTGATGTTGGTGTGAAAATGGTGATGGTCTTTGAGATCGGTGATGATGGTACTTTATGGTACTAAAGAAGGTTATGTGTTCCTGATGTCGATGGTTTACAACTAAGGATCTTGGCTGAGGCACATGAATCGTTTTATGTTTTTCATCTAGTTCGACAAATATAAATCATGATCTCAAGGATATGTATTAATGGAATGGTATGAAATGGGATGTGGCTGATTTTGTTGTCATGTGTATGGTGTGTCAACAAGTCAAAGTTGAGCACATAAGTCCTAGTGGGTTGTATCAAGAAATTGATTTACCCGAATGGAAATAAGAGATAATTAATATGGATTTTGTTACCGATCGTCCTCGGTCTCAAAACCAATTTGATTCGATTTGGGTCATTGTGGATAGATTAACGAAGTCTTCTCAGTTTTTGCTAGTGAGGACTACCTTTTTAGTAGAGGATTATGCAAAGTTGTATCTTCATGAGATTATGAAGCTGCATGGCGTACTTATTTCAATTATCTCTGATCGTGGTACGTAGTTTTTATCACATTTATGGCAGTTTTTTAAGAAAGGATTGAGGACTAAGGTTAGTTTAAGTACTTTTTTTCATCCTCAAACAGATGGGCGAGCAGAAAGGACTATTTAGACGTTGGAGGATATGCTTCGGGCGTGTGTGATTTATTATGGTGGCAATTCGGTTGAGCAACTACCTTTGGTAGAGTTTGCTTACAACAATAGTTGCCATTACAGCATTGGTATGACCCTTTTGAGGCATTGTATGGTCGGAGGTATAGATCTGCTATTGGTTTATTTGAGCTTGGTAAGGCGGATATGTTCGGTCCAAATTTGGTTTATTAGGCTATGGTAAAAGTGAAGGTGATACGAGATAGACTTAAGGTTTCCCAAAGCCGCCAAAAGTCCTATTTGGATGTAAGGCATAGAGACTTGGAGTTTGAGGTTGAGGATCAAGTATTAATAAAGGAATCTCCCATGCAGGGATTTATACGGTTTGGTATAAAGGCGAAGCTCAGTTCCCTATTTTTTGGTCCTTATGCATTTTTTCGAAGGGTTGGTAATGTGGCTTATGAATTGGGGTTGCCTTCTAGTTTGAGCTCCGTTTATCTGGAATTTCATGTTTCCATGTTGATAAAGTGCATTGGTGATCCTTCTTTGGTTGGTCCCTAGGAAGGATTGGGTATCTTAGATTCTCTGTCTTATGAAGAGGTACCATTTGAGATATTGGATAGACAGGTTCGTCAGTTACAGACCAAGGATGTAGCCTCGGTTAAGGTTCTATGGCAAAACCACAAGGTGGAAGAGGCTACATTGGAAACGAAAGAGAACATGAAGTCTAAGTATTCATATCATTTTTCTTCTCCCGGGATTCGTGCGGAAGGTATGTATTCATCAACATACTTTTGTTTTCAAACTTTGTTAAAGGAAAAATTAATATCTTTGCATATTTAATTTCTAACTTGGTTAAAGTTTGGATCAATATTTGATAATGCAAATGAATTGTGCTTGTGGCTACCTTACCTTGTTCTTTATTCAGGGACAAATGTTCCTAGTGGGGGAGATTATAACACCCTGGGTTTTTTACCCTTAGAAAATTTCCTGGATTTCTGGTTTCTAGACAAGATAAGACTAGGGGAAACTAGTTGTACTCAAGGGTATGAGTGGTATGGGTTGGTCGTACGCTGGCCAGTGATGGATGGTGGGTTGAATTTGGTACCTGGAATGGATGCGACTTGATTGGTATGAGTCGTATTGGTGGATATGGGTTATTGGATTTGGTTCTTTCCTTCACTTAATCTTAGACTTGGAAACATAGTTGGATCTGAGTACGAGTGGCTCACCATAATCCATAATCTAGGGTACAAGTCATACCATGGACTCATATGGTGGACAGTGTTCGGTCCTTTTTTGATTCTATTTTGCCAGATGTACGGGTCAGAGGTACGGGTCGTATGCTTTGGTTATGATTTGGTTTGGGTAAGTTGTACATTAGACACCAGTGGGTTCAAGGGGGAGGCCTAGGGTACGAGTGGAGGGTACCACTCGTATGGAGGGTACGACTGGTATGGTTAGTCGTACCCCCTAACGAGAATTTTATTCAGTTTAAGTGTGGGTAATCTGGATATTTCCCTACTTAACCTAATAAGGAGCCATGGCTTTTAACACATTTGGGAGATTATTTGTCCTATTATTCTATTCATTAACACTTAGAAAACACTCTCTAATCCTATCTAAAGTTCTTGGGCAAAGGAAGCCAGGGTTTCATCTTAAGGATTAATTTGGGGCTTGTTTTGGAGAGTTCTCTCCATTATCTTCTCAATTAAGGCAAGTACTCTTCCCACACTATTAGTTCCAATTAAAGGCATGGTTTTATACAGTGTTTCATGGCATGATTTACATGTATGGTTTTGGAGTTTTCAAATATGCGGTGGGGTTTTGTTTATAAATTCTTGGTTATGGTTTCCCCATTTTTTAATAATGTTATTACATGCTTAAATAGTGGTTTTAGATAATTGGTTGCATGGGAATGGTAATATGGTAGTTTGTTTTGGTTTTGGAAATACTATGCCACCATTATGTTTGATAAAATGTTTATGATAATGCCTTCACTATGTTACTGGATTTTTAGTGGAACTATTACATAGGATAGTTTGGTAATAGAACTCTAAATGGTTTAAGTAGTTTGGAATGGTTTGGCGGTCATGGTTATGGTTAATTGAACATCCTTGTGTTGTACAATGGAATCCCTAAGTAAACATGTGAGCATCCTCGTGAGGTACAAATGAATACTCCAAGCAAGCATAATAATGGAACATTTATGGGGTACATGGGACTCCCCAAAGTTAACTTGGTAAATTGATACACGAGAATCCCTTTACCTTAGAAGGTTTGGCAAATGACAATACTTGCAAGTTATGGTCGGTATGACGATACCACTATTAATAGCCTTGGTTAATAATAAATAGAATAATGGATTGGTTGGTTTGAAATGGTTTTAATTGGGTGATAATGGTAGGGTGTGCTATCTAACCGTGAAGGTGGTAGTTCAATAAAAGAATACTGGAAACTCATGTTTTCCAACATGAGGGTTTGGTCATGGCGACCATATATGATACTATAAGGTACGCGAGAATTTCCTAAGTACACTGTACATATATACCATGAAGAGCTAAGGGTACTTGGGTATCCCTACTCTTGTGGTATCTTCTGTTCATGCAGCTACATGAACTAGGGATCGTTATGGGGGTTACACTAGACCCATATAGCCCATGGGTGGTTAAGGACGGTTAAGCTACACATACCCAGGTTAGTGGTTTCAAATACATGCAAAATCAGATTCTCTTTCCCGGCATGGTGTTTTATATATATATATATATATGTTTAGTTTGTATGCATATGGTTAGTTTACTTGGTTTTATTGAATAGACTTATTTTATCTTTATCTTGAGTTCATGCAGGCATTCACCCTCTATTCCATCCTCGAGCGTTTGTATCCCTACGCGATGCAGGAACCGACCGTTCTACTCCTCCAACGTAGTGATCGAATTTTGGGATCAACTTTTTAATTGAAGTGGTGAGCTTTCATCTTTATGGAAGACTCCATTTCATGTTATGGACATTTTCATATACTTTGGTTTATTTATGGGTATTGGTTTTGGCTATGGTTGGGGGCATGTCCCATGTTTTCTTTTGGCTAGAGGCTTTAGCGTAACTACTATTGGTTGGTATGGATGGGATCCGTATTGGTGTTAGGCTTGGTATTGCAGCTGATATTGCTGGACTAAGTTTCTCACTGATCCATCCTTCTTTAATTTGCAATTATATACAATTATTATGGTACTCATTATGGTTCAAGATTATGGTTTGGTTGGTATCGACTATCGTTTAGGTATCAGATGATTGGACTCATTTGGGTGGTCATGGATATAGACCTATCCCAGAGTCTTGCATTATGCAATAATGCTCTTTTGTTATATATTTGAGATTTATCTGACTCAGGATATGCGTTGGTCTGTTGGGTTGGGTAACATGGGGTGGTCTCCAGTCCTGGTTGAACTTGGGATTCCTATTACATCAAGGCCCTAGTTTGGTTCATGTCAAGTTGGTATCAGAGTTTTAGGTTCATGATCAATTGGGTGTCCACAAAGAAGTGTATCGTAGAGTCTGTTTTAGGGGTTCGTGGTTAAGTTGAAATTTTATGCAGTTTAAGTGTGGGTAATGTAGATATTTCCCCACTTAACCTAATAAGGACTAATGACTTTTAACACACTTGGGAGGTTATTTTCCCTATTATTCTATTCATTAACACTTAGAAAACACCCTTTAATCCTCTCTAAAGTTCTTAGGTAAAGGAAGCTAGGGTTTTATCATAAGTATTAATTTGGGGATTGTGTTTGTTATTTCTCTCCATTATCTTCTCAATTAAGGCATGTACTCTTGCCTAATTGTTAGTTCCAACTAAAGGAATGGTTTTATAGAATGTTTTCATGGCAAGATTTATATGTATGGTTTTGGTGTTTTCAAATATGTGTTGGGGTTTTGGTTATAAATGCTTGGTTATGGTTTTCCCCTGTTTTAATTATGTTTTTACATGCTTAAATGATAGTTTTGGACAATTGGTTGCATGTGAATGATCATATGGTCATTTGTTTTGGTTTTGGAAATACTATGCCACCAACATGTTTGATAAAATGCCTGTGATAATTCCTTTACTATGTTATTGGATTTTAATGGAACTATTGCATGGGATGGTTTAAAAATGGAACTCTAAATGGTTTAACTGGTTTGGTGGTCATGGTTATGGTTAATTGAACATCCTTGTAGGGTATAACGGAATACCCAAGTAAACATGTTACCAAACATCCTTGTAGGGTACAATGGAATCCCCCAAGAAAACATAATAATTGAATACTTGTGTGGTACATGGAAGTCTCCCAAGTTAACTTGGTAAATGGGTACACTGGAATCCTTTTACCTTAAAAATTTTGGCTAAGGATAATACTTGCAAGTTATGGTCAGTGTGATGATACCACTATTAATAGCCTTGATTAATAATAAATGGAATAATGGATTGGTTGGTAGGAAATGGTTTTAATTGGGCGATAATTGCGGGGTGTGATAGCTAACCGTGAAGGTGGGAGTTCAATGAATGAACACTGGAAACTCATGTTTAGTAACATGAGGGGTAGGTCATGAAGACTATATATGATACTATGAGGTACACGGAAATCCTCTAAGTACACAGTACATATGTATCATGGAGAGCTAAGGGTACTTGGGAATCCCCTACTCTTGTGGTATCTCCAGTTCGTGCGGATACATTCATCGGGGCCTGTTCTGGGGGTTACACATGACCCATATAGACCATGGGTGGTTAAATACGGTTAATCTACCTTTACGCAGGTTAATGGTTTCAAGTGCATGCTAAACCCGGTTCCCCTTCCCGGCATGGTTATATATATGTGTGTGTGTATATATGTATGCATATGGTTTCTTTACTTGGTTTTACTGGATGACATTATTTAATCCTTAAACTAAGTTCATGCTAGCATTCACCCGCTAAACCATTCTCGGGTAGCTGTATCCCCATGTAATATGGGAACCGACTGTTCTACTCCTGCTACATAGTCATCAAATTTTGGGATCAATTTGGATTGAAGTGGTATGCTTCCATCTTTCAGGAAGGCTCTATTTCATGTTATGGACATTTTCATATACTTTGGTTTATTTATGGATATTAGTTTTGGCTATGGTTGGGGGTATGTCCCAACCAAATATTGGTTTTCTTTTGGTAAGAGGCTTTTGTGGAACTACTATAGGTTGGTATGACGGGGATCAGTTTTGGTGTCAGCCTTGGTATTGGCATTGGTATCGGGGCTGATACCGTTGGACTAAATTTCTCACTGTTCCCTCCTATTTTATTTTGGGATTATATATAATTATTATGGAACTCATATAGTTATATTTCTAGATTATGGTTTGGTTGGTATCGGTTGGCTATCAGACGGTTGGACTCGTTTGGGTGGTCACGAATATAAACCTATCCCAGAGTCTTGGATTATGCAATAACACTGTCTTATTATATGTTTGGGATTTATCCGACTTAGGATATGCATTGGTCGATTGGGTTGGGTAACAAGGGTGGTCTCCTGTCCTGGTTGGACTTGGGATGCCTATTACAACAAGGCCCTATTTTGGGTCGTGTCATCGGACCTCAAATCAATCTTCAAAAATTTCGCAGCACCCTGAAGCTAATCAAATAAATCATTCATATGAGGAAGAGGATACTTATTCTTAGCCATGACCTTACTCAACTTCCAATAGTCAATGCACATCCGCATAGATCCATCCTTTTTCTTCACAAACAAGAAAGGACCCAAGGTATAACACTTAGTCGGATAAATCACTTATCCAATAACTCCTGCAATTGATACTTCAGTTCCTTCAACTCTGTTGCGTCCATCCTATAAGGAGGAATAGAAATGTTCTTGGTGCCCGACTCAACATCAATAGCAAAATCAATATCACGATACGACAGCATACCAAATAAAATTTGTAGGAAACACATCCATAAAATCATGAACAATACGGACAGAATCCAAGAAAGGAGATGAAATAATACTAGTATCCTGAATGTGAGCCAAGTAAGCTAAACATCCTCTCTCTGACAATCGATGAGCCTGAACACAAAATATGACCCTTTGGGGGCCTGAATGAAGTGCACCCTTCCAAGATATCCTGGGCACACCTAGCTAAGCTAAATTCACAGTCTTAGGAAAATAATCTAAGACAACATGATAAGTAGCCTACAAATCCATACTCAAAATATCATCAAAATCGATCATATCTAATTCAAGCAAGTGTACCAAAGTCTCACACCCGGCAAAAGTCACAACACAAGATCAGTGCACCCAATCCATTACTAAAGAATCACCTACCGGGGTAGATAAATGAATATGCATGGCAAGAGGGCTTACTAAAAAAATCAAAACCTAAAGAAAAACACACATACACATATGAGAATCACGATCCAAGATCAAATAATACAGATGCAGGTCTAAAACAAACAGGGACAATACCTATAATCACAACATCAGAAGTCTCTACCTCAGTCCTGAATGGTATAATACAACACTGACTACGACCACCTGTTGCTTAGGTGGCCCCATGACCACTAACTGCTTGAGTGGCCCTACGACCATCCCCAAGAGCTCTACTAACTCTGTCCCTCACACCTCTGATTGTAAATATTTACAAAAAAAATGATCATAAGTGGTTGGTTTTTGATTAAAAAAAATAAACGAAAATATTTTGGAAAAGTGACTTTCCTTTAAGAAATTAAATTTTCAAATATTTTAAGAAAGAGACCACTTGTGGTCGCTTTTTAATTATAAAAATTAAAAAAAAAATTATTTACAAAAACCGACCACTTGTGGTCGCTTTTTTGATTTAAAAAAAAAGAAAAATAAAATATTTTGGAAAAGTGACTACACGTGGTCACTTTTTGATTAAAAAAAGGAAAAGAAAATATTTTGGAATAGTGACCAACTGTGGTCGTTTTTATTTAAAAATTAAATTAAAAATCTCTAAAAAACCTACCACCTATTGTCACTTTTTGATTTAAAATTTTTTAAAAGAAAATATTTTAATAAAGCGACCACTTGTGGTTGCTTTTTAATTAAAAAAATATATTTCAATTATTACGTGTAAAATATACTATATTTTTAATATATATTAAATATTTTTTTTAATTACACTGACCACATGTAGTCGGTAACCTATATAATAAAAATAAAAATCAATTAAATTTAAAATTTGTAAAAATCTATACTAAAAATACACTAATAATATATTTATAAATAAAATAAATAAATTACGTTAAATTTTATTTTATTTTTTTACTTATGTTTTAATATATAAAATAAATATATTTTTCATCTATTGTGTATATATATACACGTTAAAAATAATCTTTGTATATTGAATATGTTGATATCATATGGTCTATGCTAGTGGAGTTATAACACTGTAAGATACATATATTATTGATAATTCATCAAAATATAATGAATACATTGTATTATGAAGTAATATACTCGTGCATGTGATGTATATAGTACATATTCAAGGGTTGATATTTATATATATATATGTATATATATATATGTATGTATGTATGTATGTGTGTGTGTGTGTGTGTATGCATATATATATATATATATATATATATATACATATATAAATGTGTAACATCTCATATTCATTAGTATATAATTACCCCATACACAACGTATTTATATTCTCGGATTAATTAATGGTATTATATTATTATAACTTCAAAGGTATATTATTAATTCCTTGATCGTATGAGATTAACATACTATTCAATACGTTTAAATAAATTCACCAAGTTTTTGACTACACATGTATATATATATATATATATATATATATATATATATATATTTGTGTGTGTGTGTTGTGTATTGCAAAGTGTCAAAAGCTATAACTTGATGTATCCAAGTATATATTGAATAATTTGTTTTAAAATGATCGAAGTAATAATATACTGTAATACGTTGAAGTTTTATTAGTGTAACTTAATCAAGTTAATTAATCGATAACTCATCAAAGCATGTATGAAATATGTTGCATTACATGGTAATATAACTCGTGTACGTGATCTTACATATGTAGAACCTAATAATCGATATATATATATGTATGTATATATATACATATATATGTGTGTGTATCATGTATTGATGTACGAAGTACGTAGTCAAAAGCTAACTACAACAACAACAACAAACCCAGTGTATTCCCACACAGTGGGGTTTGGGGAGGGTAAAATGTACATAGTCCATACCACTACCTCCGAAGAGGGAGAAAGGCTGTTTCTAATAGGCCCCCGGCTCATGACAAAGAATAATAAACCAAATTCTTTATAAAGCACAAAACAAGATGGAATAACAGAAATAAGACACCCACACAGTAATACCCTATACTAACGAACCAAAGGCACCCCCACCATCATACCCCCCACCCCAAAGCTCTCCTAACTGCTAACTACGACCCGCCCACAAGTACTAGCCTTCTATCCTAATTCGCGTCCTCCAAACCTTCCTATCTAGGGTCATGTCCTCGGTAAGCTGTAACTGCTCCATGTGACATCTAATCAGCTCGGTCCAATATTTTTTCGGCCTACCCCTACCCCTCCTGAAACCATCCAAAGCAAGCCTGTCACAGCTACGAACTGGGGAATCCATGCCCCTCCTCATCACATGCCTGAACTATATCAACCGAACTTTCCAGATCTTGTCCTTCACCTAAGACACTCCAACCTTATCTCAGATAGTCTTATTCCTAACCCTATCACTCCTAGAAAGACCACACATTCAATGCAATATCCATATTTCCGCCACCTTTATTTTTTTGATATGGGAGTTCTTAACTGGCCAACACTCCACTCCATACAGCATGGCCGGATGGACTGCCACTATAGAATTTGCCTTTAAGTTTGGGCGGAACCTTCTTATCACACAACACTCCTGAGGTGAGACTCCACTTCATCCATCTTGTCTCCAAACCACTAATTTATCATTCACACCACCCGCATCTCATCAAGAAATACTACATCATCCGCAAAAAGCATACACCAAGGCACCTCTCCTTGAATACGCCGCGTCAACTCATCCATCACTAATGCAAAAAAAGGGCTAAGAGTCGATCCCTGATGCAACCCTGTCAAGACAAGGAAATGCTTTGAATCTCCTCTCGCCGTCCTCACCTGAGTTTTAGCTCCATCATACATGTCCTTAATCGATATATGTCCTCACCGGGACCCCACTTACCTCCAATCATCTAAAAAAAACATCCCTAGGGACTTTATCGTAAGCCTTCTCCAGGTCAATAAACACCATGTGAAGATCCTTCTTCCTTTCCCTATACTGCTCCACCAGTCTTCGCACCAGGTGAATTGCCTCCGTCGTCGAGAGACCGGGCATAAAGCCAAACTGATTCTCCAAAATAGACATTATCTTCCTCAACCTTTGCTCGACCACTCTCTCCCAAATATTCATAGTGCGAATCAACAATTTAAAACCCCTATAGTTGTTACAACTCTAGATGTCACCCATGTTCTTATATAAAGAAATTATGGTACTCCATCTCTAATTCTCAGGGATTTTTGCAGTCTTGAAAATGCCGTTAAATAATTTGGTTAACCACCTTAAACCAGCCCCGCCAGTAAACTTCCAAAAATCTACAGGAATCTCGTCAGGCCCTGTCGCCCTACCCCTTCACATCCTGTGAATAGCCTCGCTGACCTCTTCCACCTTAAAATACCTACAATTGATGAAAGCATGACACCCCTCAGAGTGCTCCAGCTCCTCTAACATAATGTCTTTGTCCCCCTCATCATTCAAGAGTCCATGAAAATACGACTTCCATCTTCTCTTAATATGAACATCCTCCACCAGCACACTACCATCCTCTCCCTTAATGCAGTTAAAAGCTAACTAATGTATCCAATTATATATTAGATAGATTGATATCATACGATCGATCAATCTAGGTAATAATATTCTATTTAATTTATAATATCTTAAGATAAACTAATTAATAATTCATGTGAGTATATATGAAATATGTTGCATTACGGAGTAATGTATTTCAAAGATGATAGTCAATCAAATATATCCATATATGTATATATGTATATATCGTGTAGTAATGTACGTAGTAATCAAAATCTAGCTAACTAATATATATATCCAAGTATTTTGACTAATACGTTGATCCATACCATTGAGGAAATATACTAGTCGTGTTAATGTATACCAAGGGTATACTGTTGAAGTTATAATAATGTAAGCTAATTAACTGAAAATTCATTTGATTAATACCCCGTGTTACTTGGTATATAATATCGTATTTAAAATCTAATGAACAAAAAATTCATTATAATTTATGAAATGCAGTGATATTATTATACGATTTAGGAAATATATATACCAAAAAATCAAAATACCGAACCGAATCAAATAAATTCATTATTTAGATTTTGTTTTTTTTGGGTTCGATTTCTATATACTTTTTTCATAAATTTGATATTTCGGTTTAATTTTCGGTCATTAAATTATGTAATTCGATGTTCGATTTAAACCAAAATTTATAATATACTTATAAACTTTTTAACTTTTCTTTATTATTATACACATTATAATAATCAAATAATTAAAATAAAAATAATATTAATCACTAAATTAAGGCATAAGCCCTAACCTATCTTCACTTTAGTGCGTCTCTCTCAATGAAGTGACAAACGGTGGCAACCAACGGCGAACGACAACCAAAGTGACGGTGGCAACCAACGGAACGGCAACTAACAAAGGTATTATTTTATTTCTTACCATCTACTTGTGATGACTCGCCACTTGTTTGCCACAGATTCTGTTGCCTTCTTCAGCTTACTAAAACCTTTTTTTGTTATCAATCTACTTCTTTTTCAAAGAGAGAAAGAATATTCCATTAATTTACAATTATAGAAGTATTTATTCACATTTCTAAATGGGGATTTTAGCAAGTTAGATTTGTTGCAACATTAATTGTTCGGTAGCTCAATATTGACTTGTCTTCTTTTCTACCATTGGGTCTTTTTATTTTCAAAGAAAATAAAATTTTTTTGTAGAAAAATTGAATCTTGGAAGTACAGAGTTCTAGAAAATTATGTGGGTGACTAGGGTTTTGTGTATGTGTTTGTTTTTTTGTGTGTTTAGTGAGAAATCGATAGATAATAGTGTAGTTTGAGTGTAGTGTGATGCAAAGAAATAGAGTCCTATACCGTCTTAGATGTTTCAATTAAGTTACGAGTGGAACCTATGATTCTTATTGTTTGATGTGAAGTAACAATTAATTTGATATTACTTTTTGCCAGAACCCGAATTCAAAAAAAAGGATTGCTTTGATATTTTCTTGGTAACTGCTTGTCTCTTTCTCTTCAACTTAGGCTAAACAAAAGTAAGTTGATGGCTCTCTATTTTATTATAATGAACTCTTAAATGTAGTGTTATGGTGGGACTGTTTGTTGTAGAATGCTTTGAAATTCATAAGTTTTGTGATGATTATATGGTGTGAGAGGGATATGGGGAGCCTCTACTTATTTGCTTAATAAATATATTGAATTATTTGTTTTATAGTATAAATGAAAGTTTAATAATTTTATTTTGAATTGTGATGTTTCTAATATGAAATATGAATTAGTTAGTTAAAAGTGGTTAACTATAGTGTTTTGAAATGTGAATAAGTTACTTTAAAATGTGACTTGATAATGGTTTAGTGTAGTCACTTGAAAAGAGAATTAGTGACTTGAAAATGGTTAAGTGTAGTAACTTGAATTATAAATTAATGACTTGAAAATAGTTAAGTGGAGTGTTTTAAAATGTTAATTAGTTACTTACAAAATGATCAACTGTAGTTACTTGAGAAGTGAATTCATGACTTTAAAATGGTTTAGTATAGTTACTTGAAAGATGAACTTGTATTTTTGAAATTAGTTAAGTGTAATCACTTGAAAAGGTGAATCAGTGACTTGAAAATGGTTAAGAGTAGTTACTTGAAATGTGAGTTAGTTACTTGCAAATGGTTAAGTGTAGTGCTTTGAAATGTTAATTAGTTACTTCAAAATGATCAAGTGTAGTCACTTGAGAAGTGAATTAGCGACTTGAAATTGGTTTAGTGTATATACTTGAAATGTGAACTTGTGTTTCAAAATTAGTTAAGTGTAATCACTTGAAAATGTGTATTAGTGACTTGAAAATTATTTAGTGATGTCACTTAAAATGTGAATTCATGACTTGAATATGGTTAAGTGTATTTACTTGAAATGTGAATTAGAGACATGAAAATGGTTGTGTAGTCATTTGAAATATGAATTTGTGACTTGAAAATGGTTAACTGTAGTGTTTTGAAATGTTAATTAGTTACTTCAAAATGATCATGTGTAGTAACTAGAGAAGTGAATTAGTGACTTGAAAATGATTTAGTGTAGTTACTTGAAAGGTGAACTTGTGTTTTGAAATTAGTAAAGTGTAGTCAATTGAAAATATGAATTAGTGACTTGAAAAAGGTTTAGTGTTGTCTCTTAAAATGTTAATTAGAGACTTGAAAATGTTTTAAGTATAGTCACTTGAAATATGAATTAGAGAATTGAAAATGGTTAAGTGTAGTTACTTGAAATGTTAATTAGTGACTTGAAAATGATCAAGCGTAGTGTTTTGAAATGTGCACTAGTAACATAAAAATGATCATGTGTAGTCAATTGAAATGTGAATCAGTGACTTGAAAATGATTTAGTGTAGTTACTTGAAAGGTGAACTTGTGTTTTAGAATTAGTTAAGTGTAATCACTTGAAAATGTGAAATAGTGACTTGAAAATGATTTGGTGTTGTCACTTAAAATATGAATTCATGACTTGAAAATGGTTAGTGTAGTTTTTTGAAATGTTTATCATTTACATCAAAATGATCAAGTGTTGTCACTTGAGAAGTGAATTAATGATTTGAAAATGATTTAGTGTAGTTACTTGAAATGTGAACTTGTGTTTTGAAATTAGTTAAGCGTACTCTCTTGAAAATATGAACTAGTGACTTGAAAATGGTTTAGTGTTGTCACTTAAAATGTGAATTCTTGACTTGAAAATAGTTAAGTGTATCGTCTAGAATTATGAATTAGTGACTTGAAAATGGTTAAGTGTAGTTACTTGAAATGTGAATTAGTTACTTTAAAATGGTTAAGTGTATTGCTTTGAAATGTTAATTAGGTACCTCAAAATCATCAAGTGGAGTCACTTGAGAAGTGAATTAGTCACTTGAAAATGGTTTAGTGTAGTTACTCGAAATGTAAACTTGTATTTTGAAATTAGTTAAGTGTAATCACTTGAAAATGTGAATTACGACTTGAAAATGATTTAGTGATGTCACCTATAATGTGAATTCATGACTTGAAAATGGTTAAGTGTAGTCACTTGAAATGTGAATTAGAGACATGAAGATGGTTAAGTGTATTCACTTGAAATATGAATTGCTGACTTGAAAATGGTCAAGTATAGTGTTTTGAAATGTTAATTATTTACTTCAAAATGATCAAGTGTAGTCACTTGAAAAGTGAATTAGTGACTTAAAAATGGTTTAATGTAGTTACTTGAAAGGTGAACTTATGTTTTGAAATTAGTAAAGTGTAATCACTTGAAAATGTGATCAGTGACTTAAAAATGGTTGTGTCGTCACTTTAAATGTGAATTAGAAAATTGAAAATGGTTAAGTGTAATCACTCGAAATATGAATTAGATACTTGAATATGGTTAAGTGTAGTTACTTGAAATTTTAATTAGTGACTTGAAAATGATCAAGTGTAGTTTTTTGAAATATGTACTAGCGACTTGAAAATGATCAAGTGTAGTCACTTGAAATGTGAATTAGTGACTTAAAAATGGTTTAGTGTAGTTACTTGAAAGGTGAACTTGTGTTTTAAAATAAGTTAAGTGTAATCCCTTGAAAATATGAATTAGTGACTTGAAAATGATTTTGTGTTGTCACTTAAAATGTGAATTCATGAGTTGAAAATGGTTAAGTGTATTGACTTGAATTATGAATTAGTGTCTTGAAAATGGTTAAATGTAGTTACATGAAATGTTAATTAGTTACTTGAATATGGTTAAGTGTAGCATTTTGAAATGTTAATTAGTTATTTCAAATGATCATGTAGTCGTTTGAGAAGTGATTAGTGACTCAAAAATGATTTAGTGTAGTTATTTGAAAGGTGGACTTGTCTTTTGAAATTAGTAAAGTGGAATCACTTGAAATGTGAATTAGTGACTTGAAAATGGTTTAGTTTTGTCGCTTAAAATATGAATTCATGACTTGAAAATTGTCAAGAGTAATAACTTGAAATGTGAATTAGAGACTTGAAAATGGTTAAGTGTAGTCACATAAATCGGAATTTGTGAGTTTAAAATGGTTAAGTGTAGTGTTTTGAAATGTTAATTTGTTACTTCAAAATGATCAGGTGTAGTCATTTGAGAAGTGAATTAGTGACTTGAAAATGATTTAGTGTAGTTACTTGAAAGGTGAACTTGTGTTTTGAAATTAGTTAAAGTGTAATCACTTGAAAATGTGAATTCATGAATTGAAAATAGTTTAGTGTTGTGACTTGAAATGTGAATTCTTGACTTGAAAATAGTTAAGAGTAGTAACTTGAAATGCAAATTAGAGACTTGAAAATGGTTTAGTGTAGTCACTTGAAATCTGAATTTGTGACTTTTAAATGATCAAGTTTAGTGTTTTGTAATGTTAATTAGTTACTTCAAAAAGATCAAGTGTAGTAACTTAAAATGCGAATTAGTAACTTGAGAATGGTTTAGTACAATTACTTGAAAGGTGAACTTGTGTTTTGAAATTAGTAAAGTATAATCACTTGAAAATGTGAATTAGTGACTTGAAAATGATTTAGTGTTGTCACTTAAAATGTGAATTAGAGATCTGAGAATGGTTAAGTGTAGTCACTTGAAATATGAATTAGAGACTTGAAAATGGTGAAGTATAGTTGCTTGAAATGTTAATTAGTGACTTGAAAATGATCAAGTGTAGTGTTTTGAAATGTTAATTAGTTACTTCTAAACGATCAAGTGTAGTCACTTAAGAAGTGAATTAGTGACTTGAAAATGATTTAGTATAGTTACTTGAAAGGTGAATCCTACTATTTTTAGTTTCTTCTATTTTTCGTATTTCTTCTGTAGTTTGTTGTTTTATTTTTTCTAGTAACATGATTTAATAAAATTTGGGTTTGTATCTAGTAGGGCAATAAGTTTATTGTAATTTTGGCATTTTTGGGTAATATATCCTTTTTGTTGTGCGGATAGCTCTTCACTTTGAATAGGTTTGGTATTTAATATGGTTTGTATGGTGTATATGTTGTCAATGTATTTTCGAGAAGCATAGTTGCATATCTATTTTTCTTGGTTAAGTGATTCAGAATATGTATATATCTGGGGAGGTGCAAATGATTCTAAATTTTGTATATTTGGTGCATATGGTTTTGAAAATATTTGACTGAGGTTATAATTCTTTTTCTTTGGTATTTCAGGTCTATTTTGAGTGACTATATTTTTCCCTTTAGAATTTCCTGCAGCTGTAATTGAAGTTTCATCAGTAATTTGAGTTTTAAGGTGTTTCTCATCGTCACCTTCTAGGTCTAGTTTTTTAATGTGCTCTTCCTGCACAATATCTTATTTTTTATAGTGCTCGACCTACACTTTTACATTTGTAACTTCAGTAGTTAGTGTAATAACTCGTTCTTGTAATAACTCTATTTGTTTAAACATTTGGAGCAATAAATTAGTCTGGGTATCTTTGGCATCAGCCTCTTCTATTGGTAAATCAGTTTGAGTAGCTTTGTCTTGATAAGTAATCTTCAATGATATTTTTGTTAGTATTGATTACTTCAATTGTAAATGTAAAATTTAGTATATTTAATACTAGTCTCCGAATTTCCTTTGTCGTAACTGAGTTTTGTAATTTTCTTGTTAGCCACCATCGTACCTGTGTATTATCTGTTCTAACAATAAACTTTTTATATACGATATATGGTTCAAATGCTATTAAACATTTATATAAAGAACATAATTCTTTTCTATTTATTTCCCATTTTATTTCTGTTTCGTTAAATGTTCCTGAATAATATCTACAGTGATGTTCTAATTTTTCTTCTTCATATCTATATTTGAATACTCCTCCATAACTATATTCACTTGCATCAGCTTCTACTATGTATGCAATTTTTTTATTTTCATCTGTAAATTGTAATTTTGGTAATTCTTTACAAAGTAATTTTATTTTCTGTACCTGTTATTTTGTGTTTTGTAGTTAATACATATAGATTTTTACATCTTGCTGTAAATATTTTACTTCCTGGGGTTAGTTCTATTCCTGATATTTTCCAATATAATACTAATGATTTATGTATGTTTTTATCTGTTATTGCTACTGAATAATTTGCACTTATTATAAATTTAAATTTTTGGTATATTAAATTTCCTTTTATTCTAGTTATTATACTTTTTTCTATAGGTCTTATAATCCTATCATCTGCTAAATATAGTTCTATTGGTGTATCTATTCCTTCTCTAAAACATGCTTTTATCAATATCTCTGTACCTCCAAGGTGTACATATTTTATTGGGGCTCTACTTTTTATATCGTTTATTTCTTTATTAATTATTCTTTTTGTTACTAGTGGTATACTAGCTTTACCTTTTACATATCTACAGTCTATTACATGTTCTTTTTGGCTTACTACGTAGTATTCTTCTTTTCTTCTTCTAAATATGTTTTTTATTGTTGGTATTTTAAATATTTTTCTACACTTAAATCTAATTCTTTTCCTTTTATTTCATCAAATATATGACTATCAAATATTATTTTTCGATCTGTTCCTTCTTCATTTAAATATTCTTCCTTTGTTATAATTTTTATATCTTCTTCAGTTATTTGGTTCATTCTTATATCTTCTTCAGTTATTTAATTCATCTAATTCACTATCTATTTCATTATCTGTTTCATTCTCTGAAATTTCATATATACTATCTTCACTTTCTAATTCGTAATCGATATAATCTATCTGCATATATTCTGTATTTTCTATTTTTATTTCTGATATTTGTTTATTTTTTGGGTTTTTAGGTAATTTACAATCTCTAGCTAAATGTCCTAATTTTTCGCAATTATAACAAGTACATTCTTTTATAGATTTCTTTTTCCTATATGGACTTTTATGTTTATAATTTTTTACATAATATCTTTTTCTTGGTTTCTTATATTTATATTTTAATTTTTTGTATTTCTTATATTTCTTATGCCTTTTTCTTTTCTTATAATATCTTTCTTCGTATCCAAATTGAGGTGCTATTTTATCTTTGCAACATGCTAAATTTCTTATTAATGTTTTTTCCATTTTTATTTCTTCTCTATATTTTTCACATAGGTTTCTATACCATTGTTGTAAAAATTTTATTCTTGCTCCTAGAGTATCTACTATTTTTGCTTCATCCCAACTCTTTATTATTTTTGAACTAAATGGTTCAGGTAATTTACTAAAATATAATTTTCTTATTTCTTTACTTTCCTCTGTATTATATGTTCCTTTATAATAATATTCTTTAAATGCGCAAGTATATTTATCTATGTAACACATATTATATATTGCTAATTTTAACATTAAATTCCTATTTGTATCTTTCTCTTCATTTTGTTCTTCTTCTGTTGTTGTCATGCTGCTAAATTTGTCTTTTATAGCTATTTCATATTTTTTTAATAATTCTATAGGTGTTAATTTAGTTGTAGTTGTTGATGATGTTTCTTTTGTAGGTTTGTCAGTTCTTAATACTCTTTTACTATTTTCAGTTAGATTTTAAAATCACAATTTCACTGTTCCTATTAGTGTTCTTTCTATATATTCTGGTGCATCTGTTACATTTATATTATTATCTAATAATTTTTTTGTCATATATCCAATCCATAATTGTATTATTTTTTCTGTATCTATTACACAATCTAAGTCTAAAAAGTTATAATTTTTATTAACTATTTGTTTAGGTGTCCATTTGTCATATTCATCCTTTAGATTATATCTTTTAAACTTATTCTTATAATATGTAAGTTTTTTTATTTCTGATGTTCTTGGTATTATATTTTCATTTTCTTTTTTATCAAGAGTATTTATTTCTGTGTTTCTATTTTCAAAGTTTTCTTCATTAATTACTTCTTGTTTTTCATTGATTTCTAAATTTTTTGTATTTGTTAAGATTTTTGTATCTGTTTCACTATCTTCTGAATCATAATTATCTGTTTCTTCAACATCTATTGTATTTATTTCTAATTTTTCTTTAGATTGATTTATCTCGTTTAATAATTTTTGTTCTATATCTTTTTCTTTTTTTTCTTTCTGTCTTTTTTCATACAAATCTTTTAGCATTTGTAGTTCTTTTTTAATTCAGCAATGCTGCTATTTTTAGTTTCTTCTATTTTTCGTATTTCTTCTGTAGTTTGTTGTTTTATTTTTTCTATTTTCTTTTTTTCTATCTATTTCTTCGTTTTCTCATTCTATCCTTACCATAGCTGCTAACTTATCTTATAATTTTAATTCTTCTTTTTCTAACATTAAATATAAATGTTCATCTATTTTCTTATACCTTCTTCCTAGATTAGAAAATACTATCCTTATTTTTAATCCTTCATGACTTTCATATATTTTTTCATCTATTATAAATTCTTCTTTGTTCATTTTTATTTAATTGTTAATAAATCATGTTGGTATGTATATTCTAGACTATGTATTGTTGATTTTAAATTTGATATTTCTTCTTTTTGTGCATTTATTGAGTTTTTACTAACTCCGACAATTATGTTATATTATAGTCTTTCTATCCTTATTTTTAATTCTTTACGTTTTTCAGATATTATTTGCTTTAATTCTTTATATTTTGGTATTTTTTGTACGTTATTCATCTAAATAATATTTTGGAGAATATCTAAACCTAGTTTTATCAAATAAATCATAATTAGTAAATTCATCAAATAAATCTAAATGTATACCACTTTCGTAACTTGAAAGAACATAGGCTCTGATACCAATTATAGGGGGTGCGGATTTAGGCGCGGTAACTTTACTAAATAATAAATAGTTATTAGGTTTGAAAATGTGAATTCAGACTTGAAAATGATTAAGTGTAGTCACCTGAAATATTAATTTGAGATTTGAAAATGGTTAAGTGTAGTTATTTGAAATTTTAATTAGTGACTTGAAAATGATCTCGTGTAGTGTTTTGAAATTTTAATTAGTTACTTCAAAATGACAGAGTGTAGTCACTTTAGAATTGAATTAGTGACTTGAACATGGTTTAATGTTGTTACTTGAAAGGTGAACTTGTGTTTTGAAATTACTTCAGTGTAATCACTTAAAAATGTGAACATATAACTTGAAAATAGTTTAGTGTTGTCAGTTGAAATGTGAATTCATGACTTGGAAATAGTTAAGTGTAGTCACTTGAAATGTTAATTAGAGACTTAAAAATGATTAAGTGTAGTTAGTTGAAATGTTAAATAGTGACTTGAAAATGATCAAGTGTAGTGTTTTAAAATGTTAATTAGTTACTTCAAATAGATCAAGTGTAGTCAATTGAGAAGTAAATTAATGACTTGAAAATGATTTAGTGTAGTTACTTGAAAGGTGAATTTATGTTTCAAAATTAGTTAAGTTTAATCACTTTTAAATATAAATATATGACTTGAAAATGGTTTGGTGTTGTCACTTGAAATGTGAATTCATGACTTGAAAAAGCTTAAGTGTTGTCACTTGAAATGTGAATTAGAGACTTGAAAATGGTTAGGTGTAGTTACTTGAAATATAAATTAGTTACTTGAAAATGGTTAAGTGTAGTTTCTTTAAATATTTAGTTGTGACCTGAACTAATTAGGATTGTCATCGACTGTGTAGACTGAACCTGATTATAGCTGGATATATCCATGAAATAATGATAATAGAGTTGGTCATCACCCTTGCTATAAGCATGGTTGTCATGAAAATAAAATTGCTATAAAGGCGATGCATTATTTACCTCTTATACCAAGGTTGAAGAAGTCGTATGCATTTAATTGCGCAGCTCCTCATATGAGATGACACAGTGAAAAAAGAAGGCCCCATGGTGTTATGTGTCATCCATCTGATGGAGTGACTTTGATGCATTTTCATGCAACTTATCCAGATTTTGTAGCTACGCTACAAAATATTTTATTAGGATTATGTGCGGATGGTTTATCACCTTTTTTTATTGATGCTGCGCCATATTCATTTTGGCCTGTATTTATGACCCTATATAATCTTCCTACTTTAATGTTGATGACTAGTCCACATATATTTTTGAATTGTGTTATTCCTGCCCGACGTAATCGAAGAAATAGTATAGATTTTTACTTGCAACCATTGATTAATGAGTTACAATTGTTATGGCTTGAGGGGTTTGAAACTTGGGACATTTCACTTTAACAGAATTTGAATCTGCGTGTATATCTAATGTGGACTATTAATGAGTTCCGTACTTATGTAATGTTGTCTGGGTGGATGACAGCTTGAAAGTTAACCTGTCTATACTACATTGAAATTACAATATCTTTCACATTGAAATATGGCAGGAAAAATTTATGGTTTGATTGTCACCGTTGTTTTTTGCCACCTAATCATGAGTTTAGGAGACTCAAGAATGCATTTAGAAAGAATAGAACTGAACATGATTGTCCACCTTCAAGATTATATGGTCATCATAATTGGGAGAGAGTTTAATACTTTTGAAAGTCAGCGAGGAACCATTGTATAGGTCTGATGGATATGATGTTTCACATAATTGGACTAAGCAAAGTATATTTTGGGAGTTAGAATATTAACCAGATAATTTACTTAGACATAATATTGATGTCATACATAGTGAGTAGAACTATTTTGATGACTTGTTCATCATAATTATTGTCACGATCCAAACCAGGGCCTGGCCATGATGAGCCTATCGAGTCTGCCCTGGAACGGAGACCACTCTCTTTGCCTAGGCACACAGAACACAACACACTAAAAGTGGTTGAATTTTAATTATACATAAAGATATATAAAGATAAGCTAGAGTAGTCTAAAATACATCCACAACTAATACCCTATCCACAGTAATCCCCGAAGCATCTATGATAAAACAAAATTAAACCAATTTCGGGACATACCCCTGATGATAGCCAAAAGAAGTCTAAAGAAAAGTCTATGATAAAAGAGAAACCAAGAAGTAATGACCTTCCAAAAAAAGAAGGCTCAACACTTCTAGCTGACTGCTGATAACTCGGGAATCCAATCGCTGTGCAGGAAAATAAAATGTATCCTCGATTCCTGTATCTTACGGGAATACAATATCTGGAGATGGTTAGCAGGTTGAGCACTAGCATGTATCTCAGGGGAGGGGATGAATAATTCCATTTTAAATAGCTTAAAATCATCCAAATACATTGCACACAATCATATGCATATACATATAAATAAATATAACATGCAAGTGTAAGAAACATGGCTAAGCATGAGCTTTAAAATATTAGGTTGGACTGCGTAGCTCAACAATCGTAAAAAAAACCCAGGGGATAGTTGGTCTCCTCTAGTTGAAAAGGCTCCAGTGCGTGTAGTCGTATGAACCAGAGAATAATCATATGTACATATGTACCATGGGGGACTCAAACCTCATGGTCATATATCAAGGGCGACTTAAGAACCCAATTATCTAACATGAGGGAATTGAACCACCCAATTATTTAATAAGGGGGACTCAAACCACCAGTCATTTAGACCCCCTCGCTGACAAACATGTTTTCTAGTATTGGTCCCTAGGGACCTCCACTTTTACGGTCCAACTACACAACCCATTTTTTAAGCCCAATTAAAACACTTTTCACACATTCTCTTTCATTCAACCAATTCATTCATTAAGGCACCCCGTTGGTATCATCATACCAAATTCACTGCTACATTATCATGCCATATCAATTATCAATCACATGGGGGAATTCACAACCCCTTCAACTTAGTTATTCATTTACAAATGAAATTCATAATTCCCAAGGTTTATTTAAAATCAACCCGTGGTTCATTAGGCTTTTATTCATGCAATTGATTAAGTGAGAAAGTCAAACCATGTGACAAAACCATATCTCAATAGCAATATCACAAATGGGTTATGGGAACACAATTTTTAAAATCATATGTCAAGCCAAAATAATCAAATTAGGGGAAACCATGACCTTTCACCATACCCATGCACCCACGAGTTCAAAACCATTAATAAAGCATAAACAATGCATAATAAATTATAGGAAAACAATTTAAGAAACATTCATTCCTAAACCCTCAAACCATATTAAAACCTATGTTCAAATCCACATAAACAATCATATAATTCCATGCTTTAAACAAATTTAAGGGTAAGGTCATATGCCTTAATCTCCAAGAAATTTTAAGAAAGAATCCCCCTTGGAAGCTCTAATAGCCAACCTTAAGAAACCCTAAGGATTTTTGCTTGAGAGAATTTGAGAGAGCCTTGAGAGTTGTTTTGATTATGTTATGGATGATAATGGGGTATCCAATAGGGTTTTAATCCGTGGGTTGCTATTGGGGAAGGGGAAATATCCAAAATACTCTTGGTTTACTATTTTTACCTTTTTAATGATGCTAAAAGGGGGAATACTGAATTCATATGGTAGGGACTAGGTACTAGGTATCACACATGTAATGAATGATATGTTGAAGTGCAGGTATATTGATAGGGGGAAGCATGTTGATATATTGATATGGGGAAACATGGGAAGCATGGTGTATAGTGATAGGGGGAACTTTGAATGAGGTGAAAAAATTTTGATGCTCCAAGCTCTGTGGTTTGTTATCATCAAAAATAGGGAAAATTGCTATATCTTATTTTGATGATGATCAGCTGACAATAAGGGATCAGGTCCCCGTGTTTTCATGAATTTAGTACAATTGCCACATGTCTGTGCAATTTTTTTTCTTGTGTAACAAACTGCGACGGTGAGATGTGTACCAATCAGGACACCTGGCCTAATTGAAATTCTACCCTAATCATTATCCAGCTATAAATAAAAAAGAATGATTCTTAATTCAATGGGTTTTTGCAATCTGATTATTCAAAGAAAAAATAACGAAAACTCAATATTGCTCAAGTTCCATGTTTGTACTGAAAAAGTACTGTTCTTGAGTTAAGTCTTGGTTAGTAATTGAATTACTCATTTTATAAGAAGAATGCTTTTCTTGTGTATATAGAGAACTTAGGTAGAGTTCCCTGAGTTGATATTGGTTAGATTTAATCAATATTGAGAGGAGATCTTGGCAGAGTTGTCAAGGAGGGTTTATAATAGAGTTATTACAAATTAGTGGAGCTTAGAGATAATCTCCAATGGAGTCTGTAATCATGAGTTTGATTATAGTGGATTAGTAAGTGCTTGTGATGCAATACTTTATTTTTAGTCTCTTGAGCAAAGAGGTTTCCACGTTAAACTATTGTGTTTTTTTACTTTCCTGCAAAGTTTTATTTCCTTACTACTTTACTGCATTATTGTCTATATTTGACTGTAAGGGACCTAGTCTCGTATAAGACGGTGCACCCCTCCATGATTCATTAATTGATATCAGAGCTAAGTCATTATAAAAGGTCCACAGCTAGAGTGAGTTATTGATCATGGCTGCACTACCTAATTTGGAAGAAGGGCAATCTACTCCTAGACCACCCCGCTTTAATGGGCAGTACTATGTGTGGTGGAAAACCATGATATATGACTTTATTATGGATGAGGAAAGTGAGCTTATGGATGCAATACTTGATGGTCCTCAGGTTCCTGCTAGAGAGGACAAAGAAGGAGACATAACGAGATTGGTTGTGGAAGGAAACATAACAATATTGGTTGTCAAAACCAAGAGAGAATTTAATGATGAAAATCGCGAGAAAGTTGAAAAGAATTACAAGGACGAGAAATTGCTTTTGTGTGGTATATGACCAGAAGAGTATAACAAGATTTACATTTGTGAAAATACATAGAAAATCTAGTACTGCCTAAAGACTGCTCATGAAGGAACAACTAATGTGAAGGAATCAAAAGTTGACATGCTGACTACTCAGTAAGAAACTTTTTCCATGAAAGAAGGAGATACAATACAAGAAATGCATACTAGATTTACTTCAATCACAAATGAGATGCACTGTCTAGGAGAAGTGATTCTCATGATAAGAAAGTGAAATTTTTTTTAGGTGTTTTTCCTACGTCTTGAGAAAGAAAAGTGGATGCTATTATGGAGGCAAGAAACCTGAAGACTCTCACTATGGATGAACTTATTGGTAATCTAAAGACTCATGAGCTCAAGAAGCAGCAAGGGAAAGTGAACGCCTAAAAATCACATCCCGAAGCGTCACACGATGTTTAAGGATACAAGTTACCCTAAGCTAACCCTTTGACCCTGCTACTACTTCTAACACTTACTTTAGGATGAATAAACCAAGTAATAATTCTGTAATATGTTACACTGAACTGAAATAACTAAAAAATAATATCTGGATAGAAAAACACTAAAAAACCTGGAAACTTCAACTGACAGTCCGACAAGACTCTACTTATTAAGAACTAGAGAGTCATTGGGACAAACCCCCAACTGACTCGTACTGAAATGGAAAGGAATAAACCAACTACTACAAAGACTAAAATCAAGAAAATAGGTCCTCAAACCATGAGGACTCACCAATAGCGAAGATGTAGATAGAGGTAGTCGGAGACTACTGTCGCTGCTGACACTGAGCACCTGAACCTACATTATGAGATAATGTAGCACACAGACATATATGTGGATCAGTACTTTGAGGATGTACTGAGTATATGGGGGTGTATGCTTTAAGAAAATAATATCATTACTCTTTATGAAACCATGCATGCAAATATGAATGACTCACATAGCTTGGATAAGTCCGAAATATAAACCGCATAAGTCATGAACAATGAAACACGTAATATAAATCTCGTGAGTCATTATACCTAGTTCTAAAATTTGTATTCTCCTCTTATTCTCAAACCTTGTAAACTAAAAAGAAATCTTAAAACAATAACTTTCAAACTTATACTTTTATCTTAAGGAGAATAAAGAACTTCTTTTGAATCTTAGGGATTTTAGAACTTTGGGAGACTGTGGAACTTGGGAGTTTCTTCTAACCAACATAAAACATGTGAGCAACATGGAATCCAACGCCTTTCCCACGTTAGGGAGAGCTGTTCTATCCTTGCCATCGGAATAGACCCTTAACTTTAGTGATTACTATCTTAACCCACTTGGGGTAAATCAAATCCTACGGTGGCTCATAGTTCTGGGGCATGAAACCTTGGAATCAAGCCCAACTCGGTGATAAATACTACTCCCATACTTAGGCTTAAATTTTTTTAGGAAAATCCACTTTAAATAATACTATTACGTGAAATAGAAGCTAACTATGCTTCGCTTTGCTTTAAATCATACATAAAAGTGGATTCCTATCATAGCTTAGGATCAAAGATCAACCTTCTATATAATCAAAGTAATTGCTTGTTTAAATCATGCTAATACATTAGTTTCAAGAAACATCACAATTCATACTTGACTTTAAGCATATATACATACTCAAATAGTCATAATTTCATAATAGAGCTTAAATCTTGACTTCAACCTTGGGAACACTCAAAAACATCAATTCATGGTAGGGATGTTTAATTCATAGCATAATTCCCCAAATTCAAACATAAATAGGTGAGATAACATGCAATTTCAAGACTTGAACAATTTATAAATTCATAACCTCAAAGTAAAGTAAATTGGGTAAAACCCTCTTGCAAAAACATGAAATTCTTTTGTAAAAATCTAAACTTTGGGCACAAGAACGAAAGAAGTGTTCTTGTTCAAACCCCACATACCTTATATTATGGACTTTGAATAAACTCTCACTTTTGTGACTCTATTCGCGACTTTGAATGGATATTCTTGATGCTTTTGGTCTGGGGATTCCGATTCTTGAAGAAATTTTGAAAAGTGACAGTTAAATCTTGAGTTCTCTTGAACTTTGGGTTGAAACCCTAGAAAGTGTTCTTGGTGAATCTTAGAGAAGAAGGCTATATTTTGGTATTTGGGGACCTTAATCTCTTGTTATGATTGATAGAGGGTGAGGGAAAAAGACTAAATTGCCCCCTTGGACGCGTCATAATCGTGCATAGCCTCAGTACTTTTAACTGGCAGTTCCTGCAATAAAATTGTCCAACGCGATGGGCGATGCGACGCGCCAAGATCACATTGGTCCACTATTTTGGGACACCAAACATGGTCTAAACGTGGTGCGAAAATTCCAAAACTTATTCGAGAATGCCTATTGACTTCCCTAATCATGAACTAGCTAAAATATCAACTATCGAAGGCCGGGAAGGTTGGTAATAAAATTTTGAGGCTCTAGAAATGACTAAGTCCCAACACTTAGCTAGATTTTCTAAGTCTAGGAACTCTTTGGTCATCGGTTAAGGGATTTAGATGATGATGATTTTGCGGGGTCTTACAATATCTCCCCCTTGGGAACATTCGTCCTTAAATGTCACAAGTTAGGCTAAGAATACAGAGAAACGGAAGATGTATAGTTGAAATGATTTACTAAACTGACTCTACATCGTCATAAACTTTGAGAACTTCAGAGAATGCATGAACTCATAATGAGAATATCTATATAGCTGAATCTTTGGTTAAAGAGGAGATGAATTAAGGAAGAATGGTATCTTTGGCTTGATCTGAGCTTGTGGAGAAGAGATGGGGGAACTTGGATCGCATATCTTGTTCTACTTCCCAAGTAGCACCCTTAACTGTCTGGTTTCGCCACAAAACTTTGACCAAAGGAACTTTTTTGTAACTTAGTCTACGAATCTGATGTTCTAAGATTACAACTGGAATCTCTTCATATGAAAGTCTGTTCTGAATGTCTGAGCTCTCTAAAGGATCTGCTACAACGGAATCACCAATGTTCTTCTTAAGCATGGAGATGTGAACTATAGGATGAACAGCTGACAAA
This sequence comes from Capsicum pubescens, assembly GCA_030864215.1. NCBI lineage: Eukaryota > Viridiplantae > Streptophyta > Magnoliopsida > Solanales > Solanaceae > Capsicum > Capsicum pubescens. The sequence continues at coordinate 157,249,551 of CM061548.1, forward strand.
TCTGCAGGCAACTCTACCTCATAAGCTACTTTCCCAACATGGCTTAGAATTCTATAGGGGCCAACATAACGGGGGACTAAGCTTCCCCTTTTTACTAAATTTCTTCACCCCTTTCATGGGTAAAATCTTCAAATACACCAAATCACCTACCTCAAACTCGAGGTCCCTTCTTCTCATGTTTTTATATGACTTCTGACGACTCTAAGCTATTTTTAATCTCTCTCTAATCAGCTTGACTTTCTCTATAGCCTCAAACACTACATCAGGTACAATCAAAGAAGCCTCACCCACTTCAAACCAACCTATGGGTGATCTACATCTCCTTCTATAAAGCGCCTCAAATGGCGCCATCTGAATGCTACAATGATAATTATTGTTATACGCAAATTCAATGAATGACAAATGCTCATCCTAACTTCTTTTAAAATCAAGGGCACATGCTCTCAACATATCTTCCTGGATAGTCCTCTCAGCCTGACTATCTGTCTGTGGATGAAAGGCGAAGCTAAGATGTACTTGGGTACCAAGACACTTCTGAAAAGCTCTCCAAAATTGGGAAGTAAACTGAGTACCTCTATCTGAGATGATAGACAAGGGAACTCCATGCAATCTGACTAACTCTCGAATATACAACTTAGCATAATCCTCAGCTGTATAAGATGTATGCACTGGCTGGAAATAAGCTGACTTAGTCAACCTGTCTACAATAACCCAAATAGAATCATGATGATGACGCGAAAGGGGTAAACCAGTCACGAAATCCATATTCACCTCTTCCCACTTCCAAGTGGGTATACCAAACTCTTGCATTGCACCACCAGGTCTTTGGTGCTCTACTTTAACTTGTTGAAAAGTTGTACACTTCGCCACAAACTCTTCTATATTCTTTATCATGCCACTCCACCAATAGACATTCTGCAAGTCACGGTACATCTTGGTAGAGCCGGGATGAATAAAATATCACGCTCCATATGCTTCAGCCATAATTATCTGCCTCAAATCACCAACACAAGGAACACACTATCTACCCTGAAACCTCAACATACCATCTCCCCCTTGGGAGAAAACCTCTACTTTTTGGTCCTTAACTGACTCCTTCAGTTTGACCAAACTAGGATCCACGTCTTATTTCTCTTTTACTTCTAAAACTAAGGAGGATGCAGAACTACTCTAAACCCATTTATTACCTTCAGCTAAATCAAACAACCTTATACCTAATCTAGCCAAATGATAAACTCCACGCCAATTATTTTTTATCCTTCTCCACATGAGTCACACTGCCCATAAACAACCTACTAAGGGTGTTTACCACTACATTGGCCTTGCCCGGATGATATAACACACTTATATCATAATATTCTAGAAACTCTAACCATCTTCTCTGTCTAATATTCAACTTCTTCTGAGTAAACACATACTGCAGACTTTTGTGATCAGTAAACACATCAACATGAACACTATTAAGATAGTGTCTCTAGATTTTCAAAACATATACCACAACATCTAATTCAAGATCATGGGTTGGGTAATTATTTTCATGTGGTTTAAACTACCTAGAGGTATAGGTTATAACCCTACCTTTCTGCATCAATACACAACCCAGGCTAACTCTAGAGGCATCACAATACACCACAAAACTATCCATACCATCTGGCAAAGTTAATACAGGTGCTAAAGTGAGTTGAGTCTTCAACTTCTGAAAACTCTTCTCACAGGAATCTGACCACATGAATTTATATTTCTTTTAGGTCAATAGGGATTTGGGAGATGAAATAGAAGAGAAACCTTTGAAAAAATGACAGTAATAGCCAGCTAGACCCAAGAAACTCCTAATGTCTGATGGAGAGATAGGTGTAGGCCACTTTCTTACACCTTCTATCTTTTGGGGATCAACTCTAATGCCTTCGGCTGAAATAATATGACCCTAAAAGCTACTAAACTTAGCCAAAACTAACACTTTCTGAATTTGGCGAATAATTGATGATCTCTAAGAGTCAGTAGGACAATTCTAAGATAGGCAAAATGGTCATCCTCATTACAGAAGTACACAAGAATATCGTCTATGCATACTATGAAAAACATATCTAGATACTATTTGAACACTCGATTCATGAGGTCCATGAATGCAGCTGGAGCATTGGTTAGCCCAAAAGACATGACTAGAAACTCAAAATGACCATAACGGGTTCTGAAGGCTATCTTTGGAATATCACACTCTCTTACTTTAAGCTGATGATAGCCGGATCTAAGGTCTATCTTTGAGAAATAAGTTGCACTTTCCAATTGATCAAACAGCTCATCAAATCTAGGAAGAGGGTACTTATTCTTGATTGTGACCTTATTAAGCTAATGATAGTCAATGCACATACGCAAAGAACCATCTTTCTTTTGCATAAACAGGACGAGTGCACCCCAAGGAGAAACACTGGCCTTATGAAACCTTTGCCTAGAAGATCTTTGAGTTTCTCTTTCAACTCCTTAAGTTATGTGGGTGCCATTCAGTTTGGAGGGATAGAAATAGGCTGTGTATCAGGAAGAAGGTCAATCTCGAACTTTATCTCTCTATTGGGAGGTACCCCTGGGAGATCTTCTGGAAAAATATCAGGAAACTCATTAACTATGTTGACTGATTGAATAGTTGGAGTCTCAGACTTAATGTATTTTACTCGAACTATATGATAGATGCAACCTTTGGATATTAACTTTCTGGCGTTAAGATAGGATATAAAATGACTCTTGGGAGATACAGAATTTCTGGACCACTCAAAGATTGGCTCATATGGGAATTGAAACTTAACCACATGGGTATGATAGTCTATAGATGCATAACAGGAATGAAGCCAATCCATACCTAGAATAAGATCAAAATTGACCATATCTAACTTTATCAAATCAGTGAATATAATCTTCTGAATAACAATAATAGGACACTTTTTATAAACTTGCTTAGCAACAACTGACTCACCTACTGGGGTAGAAACCAGGATAGGCTCAGGGATCTTTTCAAGTTTTATCTCAAAATTCATAGCAACTAATGGGGTCACATAAGAGAAACCTGGCCCAGGGTCCAACAAGACATAAATATCAAAGTGAAAGACACGGAGCATACCAGTAATAACATCTAGAGAATCTTCCTGTTCCTGATGGGATAGTAAGGTATAGTATCAATTCTGGCACTGACTGCTAGCTGTACTGGATCAAACACCCTGAGGAGGGTCTGTACGGGCTAAAGAAGTTGGTGCACTGGTAGCCTGAGTCTGGGATTGTACATCTTCGTTACCCTGCCTATCATGCGAACACTCTCTAAGTTTGTGGCCCAATTTACCACAACCAAAATAACCCCTCTACTCGGCCAAACACTCGACAGGGTGGGTTCTGCCATACTTAGCACATGGGGGATAACTTGGCCTATTACTCACACTGTTCTGGGATCTGGACATAGAAGACTTATTCCCCTGTTCCTTCCTGTTTCTAGGTGTGGTAGCACTAGCTGATGAAGGAATTTTCATTGATGAATGACTTTTAAACTGTGAACGGTTCCTTCCATGGGATCTAGTCTAACCATACTCATGCCGCTTTGATCTAGCCCTCATGTTTCCTCTTACTCTATATCTATCCTTTATCTTATCTACCTCAATTTACTAAGCATGCATTATCAACCTAGAAAGATCTATTTCTCTATTGAGCATAGCAGTCCTACACTTATTAACAATGAATCCCGATACACCAATCACAAACTTACTCATACTGGTTCTGGGGTCAACTATCAAATCAGGATCATACTTGGATAACTGGTTGAACTTGAGGCAATACTTCTTTCCTGTCATAGAGCCTTGCCTCAAGTTCATGAATTTCTCTATCTTTGATTCCCTTATCTCAAGTGGGAAGAACGTACCTAGGAATGTATCCTGAAATACCTGCCAAGTCATAGGAGCTGTACTCTCCCCTTTACTCTTCCTCCACGTCATAACCCAATCATATGCAACATCTTTCAGCCTATAAGATGTCAATTCTACACTCTCTTCCTCAGAAATATGCATAACTTGGGTGATCTTCTTCACCTCATCAAGATACAACTGGGGGTCCTCACCTGCCTTCGACCCATAGAACTTTGGAAGATTCATCCTTATAAAATCTCAAATCCTGGAAGCGGCTAAATCACATCCTTGCTGATGCAGAACTGCAACCTGGTTATTGGCCTGAACATTTGTGGTGACCGCCTGGGCTAACGCTTGAAAAGCTGCCCGAAACTCAGCATGAGACACATTCTCATTCAGGAGATCAACAGGCTGAGGTTGATGGTTATCATTGCTATAGGAATTAGCCCTTCGAGGAGGCATTTTTTTTCGTAAAAGAGCACAAATTAATAGCAGAGAGAGAGACAACTGTAAGCATGACATATTATGAAAGAAAAAGATAACTTTTCCTAAAATGTCTTGTAGCCTCTTGCTCATAGATATGGAATGCTACACACTGATGATCAAGACTCTACATAACGTGTCTTGTCAGGCTCCCTAGGACTCTTTAAACCTTAGGCTCTGATACCAAGTTTGTAACGCCTCAAAATCGCATCCCGAAGTGTCACACGGTGCTTAAGGCTACAAGTAACCCTAAGCTAACCCTTTGAGACATCTACTAGTTCTAATACTTACTTTAGGATGAATAAACCAAGCAATAATGCTATATTATGTCACTCTAAGCTGAAATAACTGAAAAATAATATCTGGATAGCAAAACACGGAAAAACCTGGAAACTTCAACTGACAGTCCGATAAGCCTCTACTTACTAAGAACTAGAGAGCCATTGGGACAAACCTCCAACTAACTCGTACTGAACTGGAAAGGACTAAACCAACTACTAAAAAGACTGAAATCAGGAAAATAGTTCCTCAAACTATGAGGATCACCAATAGCGAAAATACAGATGGAGGGACTCGGAGATCACTGTCGCTACTGAGACTGAGTACCTGAACCTACATTATGAGACAATGTAGTACATAGACATATATGTGGATCAGTACTTTGAGGTTGTACTGAGTATATGGGGGGTATGCATTAAGTAAACAATATCATTACTCTTTATGAAACCATGCATGCAAATATGAATGACTCACATAGCTTGAATAAGTCTGAAATATAAATCTCATAAGTCATGAATAATGAATCCTGTAATATTAATCTCGTGAGTCATTATACTTAGTTCTAAAATCTATATTCTCCTCTTATTCTCTAGGCTTGTAAACCAAAAATGAATCTTAAAATAATAACTTTCAAACTTATACTTTTATCTTAAGGAGAATAAAGAACTTTTTTTGAATCTTAGGGACTTTAGAACTTTGGGAGACTGTGGAACTTGGGAGTTTCTTCTAACCGACATAAACCATATGAGCAACATGGAGTCCAATGTCTTGCCCATATTGGGGAGAGTTGTTCTATCCTTTCCATCAGAATAAAACCTTAAGTTTAGTGATCATTATCTTAACCTACTTGGGGTAAATCAAATCCTATGATGGCTCGTAGTTCTGAGGTATAAAATGTTGGAATCAAGCCCAACTCGGTGCTAATTACTACTCCCATACTTAGGCTCAGAACTTTTTAGGAAAATCCACTTTAAATAATACTATAATGTGAAATGGAAGCTAACTATGCTTCGCTTTGCTTTAAATCTTAGATAAAAGTGGATTCCTATCTTAGCTTAGGATCAAAGATCAACCTTCTTTATAATCAAAGTACTTGCTTGTTTAAATCATGCTAATACATTATTTTCAAGAAACATCACAATTTATTCTTGACTTAAAGCATATATACATACTCGAATAGTCATAATGTCATAATGAAGCTTAAACTTGACTTCAACCTTGGAAACACTCAAATACATCAATTCATGGTAAGGATGTGCAATTCATAGCATAATTCCTCAAATTCAAACATAAATAAGTGAAATAACATGCAATTTCAAGACTTGAACAATTTATAAATTCATAACCTCAAAGTAAAGTAAATTGGGTAAAACGCACTTGCAAAAACATGAAATTCTTTAATAAAAATCAAAACTTTGGGCACAAGAACGGGAGAAGTGTTCTTGTTCAAACCCCGAATACCTTAGATTATGGACTTTGAATTAACTCTCGCTTTTGTGACTCTATTCGCGACTTTGAACGGATATTCTTGATGCCCTTGGTCTGGGGATTCCGATTTTTGAAGAAATTTTGAAAAGTGATGGTTAAATCTTGAGTTCTCTTGAAATTTGGGTTGAAACCCTAGAAAGTGTTCTTGGTGAATCTTAGAGAAAAAGGCTATATTTTTATATTTGGGGACCTTAATCCCTTGTTATGACTAATAGAGGATCAGAAAAAAAGACTAAATTGCCCGCTTGGATGCGGATTTTTAAAAGCTGAAAAAAAATTGGGCATCGAGGTGATTGGCGACGCGGATTATTAGGTCACTCCATAATCGCGCCTAGCCTCAGTACTTTTGACTGGAAGTTCCTGCAACAAAATTGTCCAATGCGATGGGCGACACTGCGCACCAATATTGCGTTGGTCCACTATTTTGGGATACCAAACATGGTCTAAACGTGGTGCAAAAATTCCGAAACTTGTACTGGAAAACCTATTGACTTCCCAAATCGTGAATTAGCTAAAATATCAACTATTGAAGGTCAGAAAGGTTGGTAATAAAATTCTCTAAGTTTCGAGGCTCTAGAAATGACTAAGTCCCAACACTTAGCTAGATTTTCTAAGTCTAGGAACTCTTTGGGTATCGTTTAATGGATTTAGACGATGAGGATTTTACAGGGTCTTACATCAAGAGAAGAAGGGCATAAAAAGGGTAAAGTCTCTGGTATTGAAGGCTTCAAAGTTTGATTCAAGTGAGGAGGACACTAAAGTTGCCTATTTTGCAAAAAATATTATTTGAGCAATGAAGAAAAGTGGTCTGTTTCAAAGAAGAGGAAGTTGAAAAAAAAGGCAGGTACAACTTAAGTGTATCACAAATGTAGAAGTCTTGAGCATTTCATCAAGGATTGTCCTCTGCTCAAAATGCACTATCATGAATATAAAAAGTCTAGAGCTAACGAAGGAAAGAAGAAGGACTAGATCCTTGAGAATTCAAGAAGGAAGGCTAGAGTTGATTATGCAGTGAAACAGGCTTTAGCTGCCTGGGGGCTTCCTCCAGTGAATCTGAAAGTGATGAAAAGCTTGAAGATGTTTCTATCCCAGTAGTAGAGGATGAGAATGTCACCTTTGACTCCTTGTTTGCTCTTATGGAAAACACTAAAGATGAAGAATAAAATAAGGTAACTCTTTCTAACATTAAGGAAAATTTAGATAACTACTCTGCTTGAAAGATAAAGAAGCTTCCAAATGTGTTGATTGATTTTTTGTGTAAACTGACTGCTGAGAAAAATACTCTAGAAGAGAAAGTAGAAAATCAAGAGCTTGAATTGATTGCTTTAACTCTTCAGATATCTAAAATAGAAGAACTGTTCACAAATTTGAAATCTGAAAATTTGAGTTTGATAAGTCAACTGGAGAAACTAAATAATTTAGATGGTAAAGGGAAGAAAGAAACCTCAAGGATTAAAGTTGAGCTTGAAGAAAAAATGAGGGATTCTCAAAAGCACCTCATTATTTCACTCCATACGAATGAAGAATTAGAAAGGTACCTAGTCTGTATAAGAGAAGAACTTAACAAATCACTAAAATGGACCACATCCTCACAAATCCTTTCTAATTTAATTGGTCAGGGTGTCAATTGTGGAAATGAACTTAGATATCAGTATATAACCCAATCACTTGGTTCTCAAGGTAAATCTATTAATGGTGTTAGAGATAAGGTCCAAAAACCTCTATCTACTCATTGTGGAAGAGATGGGCACATGAAGGAAAACTATCAAAGTTGGCTTAGAGCTAGAATAAATAGTGCTAGATACATCCAACAAGAGAATTCCTATCCTAAGGGTTCCAAACCTTTGAAAAATATGAAGAATAACTTACTACCTAGATGGGCCAAGAAATATTTGATCACACCCTTATATTCCTTTTGGAAACTCAAACTCAATCGGGTTCCCAAATCTATCAAATGACCATGTATGTAGGTGGGAGAAATGGATTGAAGTCAGAACTAGTTCATGGATAGTGAATGTTCAACATATGACTGGAAGGACTGACTATTTTCTCTCTCTTAAGACACTTCAGGGTAGAGGTGTCTCATTTGGAATTGGTAAAAAGAGTTATATCCATGGTGTGGGAAAGATTGGAAAATCACCTGATCAAGCAATAAAATGTGTGTACTATGTAAATGACCTCAAGTATAGCATTCTAAGTGTTTCTCAAATTTGTGATAAAGTTAATGAAGTGAAATTCTTACTTGATGGATGGACTGTGTCAAGCTTAATGTCTAGGAGAGTTATTCTAAAAGCCAAAAGGATCAAGAATATATATGTGGCTACTGTAGAGTCTATAGATGATGGGGAATTAACTTGCGTATGTGTCCAAAGTGAAGATACTGATATATGGCACAGAAGGCTAGGACATTTAAGTTCCTCCTTTCTAAACAGGTTGATTTCAAAGGTCCTAGTCCATGGCATGTCAAAGCTGAAATTTTCAGACAACAAAGTTTGTGATGCTTGTGTTATGGTTAAATAAACCAGGTCTTCCTTTAAGCTTAATAAATATGTGAGTACTTCTAGACATCTTAATTTGCTGCACACAGACCTTTGTGGACTTGTTAAAGTCCAATGTAGATTAGGAAAGAAGTATGTATTTGTGAATGTGGATGACTACTCCAGATTTACCTAGATAATGTTCTTGAGAACCAAAGATGAAACGTATGAGGTTCTAGTAACTTTTGCCAAGTAAATTCAAATGAAGCTGAATTGAAAGATTGCTGAATTCAGATTTAATCATTAAACTGAATTTGAGAACTCCCAAGTTGAAGGATTTTGTGAAGTATATAGAATTAGTCACAACTTCTCTGCTCGTAGGATTCCTCAACAAAATGGTATTGTTAAAAGAAAGAACAAAACCCTCATAGAGATTTCCTGGACCGTGCTGACATTTAGTGGGCTTCCAAAGAGCTTTTGGGCTGAAACTGTTAATACTGCATGTTATGTGGTAAATAGGTGTTTGATCAGATCTCTTCTGAACAAGACCCCATATGATCTTATGTTCAATTGAAATTCTAAGATTGACTAATTCATTCCCTTGGGGTGTAAGTGCTTTGTTCTAAATAATGGAAAGAATGAACTAGGAATGTTTGACTCCAAAAGTTCTGAAGAAACATTTGTAGGCTACTCCTGAACAAGCAAAGCATAATGAGTTTTCAATAAAAGAGCTCTATGTGTGAAAGAAAGCATACATATGATCTTTGATGATACAGGAAACCTAGTGAATCTAGGTGAAGATGAAGATTCTACTATTAAAGAACTCATTTTTATTCAAAAGTATGATATTACTGAAGATAATGGTCAACCACTAAATGATTCAGTTGGGAATGATGAAGGTGATGGTGATACGAGATCTCAATTATAAAACCTTTCTCTAGATGAAGAACATCAAGCAAGATCTCATGTTTCAGTTACTGGAGGAACTCATCTCATAAGGTCAAACTGGAGGCACGAATCTTCTCACCTACTTGACAGTCTGACTTCACCTTTGGAATATGGAGTCCAAACAAGAGCTTATGTCAGAAATTTCATGATAGTCTAGCATTCTAGTCCCAAATTTAGCCCAAAATATGAAAAAAGCTCTAAACGATACTGACTGGATCAATGTAGTGCAGAAGGAGCTTCAGAAAGTTGAAAGAAGTAAAGTTTGGCACCTGGTCCCCAGACCTATTGACAGAAAAATTATTTGAACCAAATGGGTGTACAAAATAAGGAGGATGATCATAGATCTTTCAATAGTAATAAAGAAAGGATAGTTGTTCAAGGTTATAACCAGAAGGAAAGAATTGACTATGATGAGAGATTTTCCCTTATAGAAAGGGTAAAGGCTATAAAATTCTTATTGCATTTGCATCCTACATAGGGTTCAAACTCTTCTAAGTGGATGTCAAAAGTGCTTTTCTGAATGGAAACTTGAAGGAAAAAGTCCATCTCAAGCAACCTACAGGTTTTGAAGATGAAATTTTTTCTCATCGTGTGCTTAAATTGGACAAACCTCTATATGATTTGAAGAAAGCACCAAGGGCTTAGTATGAGAGACTGAAAGTTTCTTCTGGAAAATAGCTTTAAAAGTAGGAGAATTGACAATACTCTCTCTTTAAAGTCTAGAGGTAGAAACTTACTAATTTCTTAGATATATGTTGGTGACATAATCTTTGGAGCTACTTCTGAATCACTATATAAAGAGTTTGCAAAGCTAATGAGGAGGGAATTTGAAATGAACATGACAGGTGAAATGAGTTTCTTTTTAGGCCCGACATATCAAGAAAAATTCTCAAGGAATAATGATTTGTCAAGAGAAGTGCATCAAGGAGCTACTGAAGAAATACACTATAAAAGATGCCAAGAAAATTGAAACTCCAATTAGAACTATTTCAAAGATGGATAATAATGAAACTGGTCCTTCAATAAGACCATGTATAGAGAGATTATTAGATCCTTACTATATCTCACTGCAAGTAGGCCAGCTATTGTATTCAGTCTGGGAATATGTGCCAGATTTCAGGATTGCCCAAATGAGTCTCATTTGAAAGTTGCAAAACAAATTCTCAAGTATCTAAAAGGGACGGGTACCTGGTCATGTATTAGCAATTTGGAGACAATTTTGATCTAATAGGTTTTGCTGATGTTGATTATGCTGGATGTTTGGTGGATAGAAAAAACACCTCAGGAATGGCTCATTTTTTATTATTCCTTATTTTCTGGGAGTTCTAAAAAGTAGAATTCAGTAGCTTTGTCTACTACTGAAACTGACTATGTGGCTACAGCTTCTTGTTGTGCTCAATTATTATGGATCAAGCAGTAATGAAGGATTTTGGGATTGTCTCAGACATTATCCCTCTAATTTGTGACAATACAGGTTCTCTTATCATGGCCAAGAATCTACTACAGCATAAGAGGATAAAGCATATTGATATAAGGCATTATTTTTTGAGAAATAATATTGTAAATGGAGCTATATGTAGGAAGTTTTGCATGACTAAGGATCAAATAGCAAACATCTTTACAAAAGCTCAACATAAGGAGTAATTTATGAAGAACAGGTTGAAGTTGGGGCTAATCAAAATGAACTGACCTACTCAATGGTTTAGTTTTTCTCCACAAAATTGGCTATGATCAAGATACAGGTATCCTTGATAAAGTATGTACTTGTTGGTCTAACTCAGTATCATACCTTTGAAGGTATACACACATGTGAATTACTTTGGAAGAGAACAGTTGAGATAGACACAAATTTAAGGATTCACTCAAGAAAGAGAGGGTGCTGATCCTATCTATCAGGTTAGTATCATGAATATGTATTTTTTGTTTTGTTATAAAAAACCGCGTCCACTCTAGCTGTGTTAGAAAATTATCTTATCCTAAAAAGGAAAGAAGAGTCACTAAAATTGAAAGTAATCACATATTATTCTTTCAAAATCCAATCTTTGTGCTTATTCGTTCCCTTAAATCTTGTACTACATAAATCCTCTTTTGTCAAAAGAAAAACCTTGTCTCAAATAGCCCTCTTGTGCCAAGGATTTCCAAATGTCTGCTAATTCCTCATTCTCATGCCCCACAATGGACTCTGAACTTAGTGTAGATAAAAATGATATCTCAAACCTAGTTTGCTCCATCCTTCACATCCATGTCAGATCAATATTTGTATGAACTATCTTAACAAATACCTATTTGGGTGAATCTCTAAGGAATGAAATTCGTATGAAAATGGAACCTTCATCTAAACCTATTTCTACAGTAAACGATAGTAAAAAGGTTGAACTCCCACTTGATGTTATTTCTTCATCACTCAACTTGTTGATAGAGATTACTTCCTAAAACCTCATAACCCTTCTGGTAGTACAATGACGAATGTGCTTGGGTTGCTAAAAATCTCATTCTGCTATCAAATAACCCATGAAAGAGAATTTTTGTCCTAAATGACAAGATGTCAGTTGGATAACAAGAATTTTTAGAGAGAAGTCTAGAAGTTCTACTGTTAAGCAACAGACTTCTGAAGGACCTAGTCCTTATAAGAGAAAAATGACTGAAGGAGAACTAATCACTGTTTCTAAAAGGGGAAAACTAGAGAAAGAAGGAAAATATGTATATAAAGAAGTGCGGAACATGTCTTTGAGAAATCAAAGGTGCTAACTGGGAGGATCTTTGACTCATGTATATTAACAAAAGTAGGTATGATGGAATTAGTTGAGCTTGTTAAACATCAAAGATGGCTCCATCTTATGAAATGACCCATTCCCACTGTCTTTGATGAGGTAGTCAGGGAATTCTGCTCCACATTAGACTTTTCTGAACATAGACTAAAGATGACTGCTGTGGTTCAAGGGCAGAGATTGAATCTTGATGCCATATTACTTGGGAAAATTCTGGATGTTTCTATGAGTTGTGTAAGGACCATTTAAAAACAACAACCCTCAATAGAGTTTATGGCGAATGTATCAAAGGTTAAAGGAAAATCTATAGCTGCATTAAATAGGAGATCACTCAAAAGTAAGTTACAATTTGTCTTTGATTTTGTTAACAGAGTGATTCTGCCTAGATCACAAGAAGGAACATTGCTTAGCTGCTAATTTCTATGTGATGAGATGTCTCAGTAGTTTTGAGTTGATCAATTTTCCTTCTCTTATAATGGATCTCATAAATAAATTTCTTTATGGGAAGAATGGAAGACATGGCATGCCTTATGGATATTAGTTGAATAAAGTATTTAATTATTTTGGAATTGTCTACGAAAATGGAACTCCTGGAACTGTGATATAATTATTTAGTTTGAAATCTCTAATGGTTTGAAAGATCTAATCAAAATTGAGTGTGTGGAAGTGAAATAAAGAGCCATCTCTCAAGAAGAGCACAACAAAGAAATAGAGAAATTGAAGATCCACACAACTTCTAAGGATACATAGATTAGCAAATTGCAAATGACAACCCAACATCTATCTAATAAGGTCCAAGTGTCTCTGAAGAGGTTGGAGCTGAGAATGTCGACCAAAAGAAGGGAGTTTCAAATCTAACTAATAAGTTTCTTAGATTAAATGCAGAGATAAAGCTGCTATCCAGGGAATTGTTACACTATCATACTACAGAAAATAATAAGATAGAACTACTTATCCAAACCCTCTTCCTAAGTCCTTCATATGTTTGACTTTCTTAATTCCTGTGACTTTTTTTGTGGAACAGAAAATTTAAATTTTGTACTTCAATGATACTAATCCTATTTAATATGCATGAATTCCTTGTTTTATTTTTCTCCTCTTTAATTTAAAAGTTGTTCTTCATGTTAGTGTTACCCTAGTGGCCATGAGTTAACTGACTTGCGCTTATTTTACTCTTGGATAACTATTCTTATATTTCAATGATGCTAAAAGGGGAATTACTAAATTCAAGTGGTAGGGACCAGGTACTAGGTGCGACACATGTGGTGAATGATATGTTGAAGTTCAGGTATATTGAAAGGGGGAAGCATGGTGCATAATGATAGGGGAACATTGAATAAAGTGAATAAATTTTGATGCTCCAAGCTCTGTGGTTTGTTATTATCAAAAAGGGAGAAAATTGATATATCTTATTTTGATGATGATTAGCTAACAATAAGGGACTAGGTCCCTAGGTCTTTGTGAATTTAGTACAATTGTCACATGTATGCACAGTCTTGTCTGTTAGTGTAATAAACTGCGCAAGTAAGCTGTGTACCAATCAGGACACCTATCCCAATTGAAATTTTACCCTAATCATTATCCTACTTTAAATAGAAAAGAATTATTCTTAATTCAATGGGTCTTTGCAATCTGATTATTCAAAGGAGAAAACAATGAAAACTCAATATTGCTTAAGTTTCAAGCTTTTGTCTGCTGAGAGAGTAATTATTCTTGTGTCAAGCCTTGATTTGTAATTGAATTACTCATATTATAAGAGTAATGCTTTTGTTTTGTCTGTAAAGTGCTTAGGTAGAGTTACCTAAGTTGATATTGGTTACACTTAATCAATATTTTGAGGAGATCTTGGCAGAGTTGTTAAGGAGAGTTTGTAATAGAGTTATCACAAATTAGTGGAGCTTAGAGCTAAGCCCCAATGGAGTCTATAATCATGGGTTTGATTATAGTTGATTGTTGATTTCTTGTGAGGGAGAGCCGTGGTTTTTCCTCTCTTCATTAAGAAGGTTTCCACGTTAAACCATTGTGTTCATTACTTTCCAGCAAAGTTTTATTTCCTTAATACTTTACTACTTTATTTCCTATATTTGACTGTAAGGGACCTTGTCCCTTATAAGGTGGTGCAACCCCCAATAATTCATCAGGATAGAATCAATTGGGGCACGAGACTGGTTAGCCTTCGATTTAAACTATACGGCTTATCTATAGTCTTTACAACTTGTGACCCCCCAGTCGTAACCAAGGCAGTAACTTAGGAAATCTTCACAAGACACCTACGATTGGGGTCCTATAACCCGCCATGACACCTTACGACTCGTAACCAAGGCAGTAACTTAGGCAATCATCACTGGACGCTTAACCATTTTCAACTCACTGTTTCACATTTCAAGTGACTAAACTTAATCATTTTCAAGTCACTAATTCTCGTTTCAAGTTGTTACTCTCAACCATTTTCATGTCATTAGTTTATATTTCCAAGTCTCTACCTTAACCATTTTTAATTCATTAGTACACCTTTTCAAGTCACTACCTTATTCATTTCCAAATTATTAATTTACATTTTCAAGTCATTACACTTACAAATTTTTAAGTCAATAGTACACATTTTAAGTAACTACACTTAACCATTTTTAAGTCACTACCCTTAACCATTTTCAAGTAACTAATTCACTAAACTTCATCATTTTTAAGTCACCAATCAACATTTCAAGTAACTAGACTTAATCATCTTCAAGTCACTAATTCACATTTCAAGTAACTACACGTAACCATTTTCATTTCAGTAATTCACATTTTCAAGTCACTACCCTTAATAATGTTGAAGTCATTAGTACATATTTTCAAGTCACTACGCTTAATCATTTTCAAGTCATTAGTACATATTTTAAGTAGCTAAACTTAACCATTTTCGAGTCTCTAATTCACATTTCAAGTCACTCAGCCATTTTCAAGTCATAAGTTCACTATTTCAAGTCACTACATTTAACCATTTTCAATTCACTAGTTCACATTTTCAATTCTAGTTTAAGTCAAACCATTCAACAAATTTAATAAAGCAAATATGCAGAGGTGTCACATGTTCCTCTCATGCCATATGATCATCACACAATCTAGTGATTTCATAGGTTTCTACAGCAAATAATCCCACCATAACACTACATTTAAATACTTCAATATAGGAAAATAGAGATAAATCAACTTATCTTTACTTGGCTTAAGTTGAAGAGAAAGAGACAAACAGTCACCGGAAAATAGCAAAGGAACCCGAGATGTAGTCAAAGTAACTAAAATGTTCAAAACGTTCAAATTAGTGACAATCTCATTGAACAAGCACTAGAAGCATTTCAACTCAATCCTAGATCCTAATTGAATAAAATTAGCATTTACCCCAATCCAAATAGTTGAAAAAACTACCAAACATGATCCTACATTTTCACATACCTTCAAGTCTCTCATTCACATTTTAAGTTACTAAACTTAACCATTTTCAAGTCACCAATTCAAATTCAAGTAGCTATGCTTAACCATTTTCATGTCACTAGTTTACATTTTCAAACAATACACTTAACCATATTCAAGTCATAACTTCACATTTCAAGGAAATAACCTTAACAATTTTCAAGTCACTAATTCACATTTCAAACTTAACCATTTTCAAGTCACTAATTTACATTCAAGTGACTACACATAACCATTTTCAAGTCTGTAGTACACATTTTCAAACAATACACTTAACCAATTTCAAACCACTAGTTCACAGTTCAAACAATACACTTAACCATTTCAAATCACAAATTCACATTTTAAGTAACTAACCTTAACCATTTTCAAGTCACTAATTCAAATGTCAAGGCATAGTTCACCTTGGTTTAACCATTTTTAAGTCATAACTTCAAGTTTTCAAGTAACTAACCTTAACCATTTTCAATTCAGTATATTTAACTATTTTAAAGTCACCAATTCACAATTTAAATACACTTAACTTAACCATTTTCAAGTCACTATTCACATAATTTCAACTAACTTGTTCACATTTTCAAACAATACCATAATCTTCATCACAAAACCTATGACTTTCAAGGCCTTCTGCGGCAAATAATTCACCATTCTCACCTAATGTGAGATTCTAGTAACAACTACATAACACTACATCTAGAAAAAGTGAAGAAAAATCTGTTTACCTTTACGAAGTAGAAAACCGAACTACAAGCCTTTATCATAATATGCCACCACCAAAAATTAGTTGTAAAGTATTTCAAAATTAGGGCAACCAATAAATGGAGTAACTGCTTTACAATTCAAAAGAGAGAGCCATAATTTGTTACGAATCCTTACTTTTGGTGAATTTTACCTTATATGATAATGTATTTCAAGTCAAACTTTGTCTTGTATTCCACTTCTCAAACCAATAAATTTAGCGACACATCCAAAAACTCACCAAATATACAGTCACACAAATATGAAACAATTTAAAGTAAAAACACTACATTCACACAAATGTGCAACAATTTAATACCAAATCAGCATATTTGCATCAACCAAAACAACTCAGTTACTTTTAAAACACTTAGATCTCAGTCCAAATCAATCAAAGCTAACTTAAAAGGCCATAAATTAAATGCATTGCGCATTTCTCGTTGAATAACAACAATAAAGAGTTGAAAATATAGCAAAATGCGTACCTAAAATAGGGATTTCTATTAAAATTAAAAATTGAAAATTATCAAAAACACCCAATTGCTCAATCCTCAACAAGAATCAATCAAAACAATAATTTTCGTAGAATTTTTTTAAAATTTTTGAAGACCCCATGTTCTAAAACAACAAGTTGAAATCAATCAATCCAATATAGGTGTTTACCTTAGTTCTTGTTAACGAGCAATAATAACTACCAGATGACGAGTCCGACAGTGGTGTTGGCTAGTAACAACAACAACTGAACTGTGATAACAACAATGAACGATGAGCATCGCAACAACGAAACATGCAGCAGTCTAACAAGCAATATCAATAACCAAAGAAGAAGCCGATGGTGTTGAAGAAACTGATGTTTGTGGTGGTGCGATAATGTATGATGGTGGTGTCGATAAAGTATGGCGATGTTGATGTTGTTGCTATTGGTGTTGTGTAGGGTTTTTGTTGGAGTGTAGAGGTTATTGGCTTGGGTCGGTAGATAATATTTTGGTAAAAAAAATTGTGAAAACCGACTACAAGTGGTCGAGTTTCTTTTAAAAATAATTATTGTTCAAAACTTGATTACAAGTGGTCGTTTTTTACTGATAAAAATAAAAAAAATTAATAAATTGTATAGTATTTTTAATAACATACAAAAAATTTAGTTCAATGTGTATAAATTAGATGATTAGTTATTTCATTGTCACTTTAACACGAGTAGTATATTTCCTCAATTGTATAATAATAGCAATGTATTTCATATACTAGAATGAATTTTTAATTAGTTGAATTTTTTGAATATGATATTATATACCTCGTAATACAACATATTACATATATAATCTGATGAATTATTGGTTAATTAGCTTACATTATTATAACTTCAACAACATATTTTTACCTCGTCTATATGATATTAACATATTATTCAAAATACTTGGATAGATTCAATTTGCTAACTTTTGACTACGACATACATCACTACGCGAGATATATGTATTTATATATATACTTGATTGATTATCAGCTTATGAATATATACTATATACGATCACATATTCGAGTATATATACTATCTCGTAATATAACAGATTATATACACTCTAATAAATTATCAACGAATATTAGTTTACATTATTATAAATCCAACAATACATTATTACCTCGATCTTATGATATCAATATATTTAATATACTTGGATAGATTCAGTTATCTAGTTTTTTACTACTTTGTACATCACTACACGAGATATACACACACACATATGTGTTTGTATGTATGTTAAGCCCCCAAAATTTAGACAATTTTATTTTGATATTTTTCATATAGTTTAAGGCGATTTTTGAGTTGATTAATTATAAGGAATGTGAATGGGACCATTCGAAAGTGTTTCAGAATTTTTGAAGTGGGTTTTGGGGAATTTCGGGATGCTGAAATAGTAAGACTCCATGATTTGGGTGTGCTAGGAAGGTATGGCACACCTTGACATGAAAACCAATGGACTGGCGCAATAAGGATGTGCCACTCCCATGGTCGCATCGATGCCAAAAATTTTAGTTTTATCTTTAGTATTTCGATGGTAATTTAGTCTTTTACTTCTTGATTACCTCTAAAAATTATACCAAGTGATTTTTCCCACCCCATAAGTCCAATTACATGATTCTTATTCTCCCATACTCTTAAGAACATCCAAATATGGGTTTATCTCCAAAGTTCATAGTCTCAAGTCTCAAATTCAAGTTTTCATTACAAGAATTCACTAAGTTTAGGTATGTGGGGCTTGAAGAAGGATTTTTTTTCATTCCTGTGATAAAAATTTGGCTTATTATATGAATTTACAGATTTTATGACTAGGTTCCATATCCACTTTATAAGCTTTTGAAAATATAATGTTTCCTAATGAGATAAACTTTATTTAGAATAAGATATCATGTTTACTTATGTTTTTATTTATGTAGTTGATCTCATAAATGGAGCTTTAGCATTCTTGACATAAAATTCCATGACTTGGAAAATGTTTACAATGTTAGCACGATTTATTCCATTTACCAGAAGTCCAAGCATACTAGTTCAAGTTACAAAGTATTAGAACATGATTAAAGTTTCATTTTTAATTCTTTTGATCATATATATGATATAAAATTCACAAATTTTCTAATGAGTATGATTTAGCAAGAGGAGCGCAATTGGTTTTCAGTATTATAAACCCATATGCTACTTTAAAGTGAATTTCATAGTTATGAGTACTAGTATAATTTTTTGGAATAGTATTTATCACCAAGGAAATATGGTTTTGGCACCCCCAAATTCCCCAATTATGTTCCACCATAGGAAAAAAAGGGTCCTTGTTAGTTGAGAGTGTCTCCCTTTGGATGAAGTCCTCATTAGTTGAGACTGTCTTCCCTCCCAAGAGTTAATTCTCACCAAGTAAGGTTCCTTACCGAGGGCAAGGTATAGAATAACTCTTTCAATGTGGGTAAGATGTTAGACTCCATGCTAGCTTACATGATTTATGTTGGTTATAAGAATCTCCCGCATATAAAGTATTAAATTTTGAAATTAAGAGTGAAGACTTATCAAAGTATTTAATTATGTTTTTACTACTTATGCTTATGACATTTTTGATTTTTGTTGTATTTATGAAAATGGTGAGTCTGCATACACTTAGCATGAATGTTTTAAGCTATGATTTATGTTGATTTTACTTATTGCATTTTTCCCACACACTCAGTACATTCCAAAAGTACTAACCATATATATGTCTGTGTAGATACATTATTTCATAATGTAGGTTCTGGTGTTCATCCCTAATAGGACGATTAGCCACTATCACCATTTCCTACATCTTGTTAGTTGGTGAGTCCTCTTATTTAGAGGGCCAAAATCATGGTTATTTTAGATATTCAGCTAAAAATTGTAAGTTCAGACTATATGTTTTCTTTCAGATTAACTGGGCTTTGTCCTAGTATCTCTTTAGTTTATTTAGAGGCTTGTTAAAACCTGTTATTGGCTTCATTTGGAAATTCAAATTTTTGTTGTTCTTTAGTTTACTTTCTTTTTATTTATATTGATGTTCCTAAAAATTCAATTTATAAGTTAAAGGTTCCATTTATGTCTATATAAATTATTTCTTATTGGGTGCCAAGTGCGTACCGTGGGTTAACTTTGGGGATACTTATAGTCCTAAGTACCGTATGACGTCCAGGGGGTAGTCTCGGGGTGTTAGAAACTTGGTATTAGAGCCTAAGGTTTGTAAGAGTCCTAGGAGTCCGACAAGCCACGTTACATAGAGTCTCGATCATAGGTATGAAAAGTTCCATATTTATGAGTGAGGGGCTAGGGGATGTATTAGGAAT
This sequence comes from Capsicum pubescens, assembly GCA_030864215.1. Classification (NCBI taxonomy): domain Eukaryota; kingdom Viridiplantae; phylum Streptophyta; class Magnoliopsida; order Solanales; family Solanaceae; genus Capsicum; species Capsicum pubescens. Next base: position 157,269,900 of record CM061548.1, read on the forward strand.
TATCCTTTCTTTAATAATCTCTATCGTTCTATGATGTATCCAGATCTTCTCTAACTTATACTTTTATGTGACAGAGAAGGCCTCGCCGTAGAGGTTACACCCTAAAAATGGGGACCAACTAGCCCCTTCACCACCACATGCAAATCTTTTGAATGAGAATGACTCTCATGCTAAGTTCTGGGCTACATTTTAGGTGTTAGACCAGGATGTATATTCTTAAGGTAATCAACTGATATCAGTCCCAATTCACCAGAATGGTAACTTAGCTGTAGTCAGAGTTTGAAGTTTCATGAGAATGGATCCACCTGAACTTTTTAGGTCAAATGTGTATGAGGATCCATAGTTTTTATTAATGAGGTAAAGAATATCACTCAGATGATTTATGCCATAGAAAAAGATAGTATATAATTGGTATCTTACCAGTTAGAGGATGTTGCTTATGACTAGGTTACCATGTGGAAAGAAGGTTGGGTGAGAAATCAACTAAAATGAGTTGGGATGTGTTTTATACAACATTTTTAGATAGATTTCTTCCTCGTGAGATGAGAGATGATAGGGTGAAGGAATTTATGAACCTCAGGCAGGGTTCTACATTGGTGTAAGAATACTGTCTCAAGTTCACCTAACTTTCTAAGTACACACCAGAGTTTTTTCCTAATTTCAGGGATTGTATGAGTAAATTCATCACTAGGGTGTATTATTTAGTGGTCAAGGAGTGTATGACTGTCATGTTAATTGGGAATATAGATATTACTCTATTTATAAGCCATGCTCAACAGATTGAGACTTGGAAATTGAAGGAAATAGAAAGGGAGGCCAAAAGGTCTAAGACCTGGAAGTTTGAGTATGGTCATCATAAGTTAGAAAGGTGAAACCATTCTCAATTTTAGATCCATTCATCAATATCTGCACCATCTTCAACAAGTGCCCCGTGCCTAGAACTAAGCATGAGCAGTGGGGTTGATTACCAACCACTAGATGTAAGGGTAGAATTTTAGAGAAAGTATTTTTCCTGCCTGCAAGAAGTATGGTGAAAGTCATTTGGGTGAGTGCTCGATGGGAAAGGATTGTTGTTATGGATGTGTAGGCCAGGCTATAATGACCTAAATTTTTGATAAATTATTTGAAATATGTGTTTTTATGTTATTTAAATATTTTAGCCATTCCTGCGGTTGAATTATGTTATTTCTAGGGTGTGGGGATGATTGGCAAGCTTTTCAATGTATTTTGGTGCCACTTATGTCATTTTGTAGTTTTTGGCAGTCGAGAGATTTATAGTTGATTTTAGTTGATATCTTTTGATCCATATGATAGATGGAAAAATGGACTGCGCCAGCAGATCCAAAACATCAATTTTAGGGTAGTAACATAGTTGGTGTAGTTTTATGGGTTTTAAATCTTATTTTGATCCTCGATTGGGAAAGTTATGATTTCAGGTTTTGAGGGTCAACTTGGTGAAAATGATGTTTCTTTGAAAATTTGATATCGCCATTGAGTTTGGAGCATCAAATTTGATTAGGTAGCATAGTTCGTTTATGTTCACGAGGATTTCAAATGAATCTCGAGGGGCCCACGGAGACTTGGAATTGCACCAAGTCCCTAACTGGTGCACACGTGATCGCGACAGGAGTATCACGATTGTGATTGGGCCATCAGGGAATGTGTCATGATTGCGATAGGCCTACCATTCAAGATACTGTAATCACGACCCGAGGGCCGCAATCGCGAGGCCTTTTTATGTAAATACCTGTTTTTGCCATTTTTCACTATTTTGAGCCTTGGAGCTTAGCGTTTCATGGTTTTGAGAAACTTTTTCCATTTCTAATCTTGGGTAAGCTCCATTACACTCATTTTAACTAATTTCTCCCATCTTTAACATTAATTGATTATTTTAAACATGAATTAAGGTATGGAATTTGGGGCTTCTGGCTCGTAAGGCCTAAAAACGGTATTCTTCAAATTTAAAGCGCAATTTCATTACTTTTTCACTTAAGAGAGTTTCTAATCCTATAATTATGCAATTTTCCTCAATTTCACCTGCATAACTACTTCGATTCTCAATTTCTAAGTGGATTTTAAAAAAAATTCCTCATTTTGGACCCTATTTTAACTCATTTTTTCTTGAGTTTTTAGCTATACACTCCTAAAAATATGTAGAACATGTTTTTGAAACAAAGTAATGATTTTTCCTTTTTTTTTTAAATTTCATTTTGGGGATCCATTTTGAACCTAAATTAAAAATAGGAAATATGGGTGTTGTTGGTTTTCTTTTGACACGTAGATTCTATATTTTAATATTTTAATTATTTCTGAGTCCATTTGCGAAGAGTAGGGCTTCGAGATCAAAGTGTTGCAGATTATTTTACGGTCGTCAAGGTAGGGCATGGCTTAACTCTTTCAGACTAGGCTGGGTAGTTAATTTGTATACAAAAACATGTTAAGGGTATGTAAACTAATCTTGAAAAATGTCTATATTATTGTTTTGTGCCCGTGTGGGGGCCTATGTTCGATATTATATGGTGGTTTTGGAACTTTATGTGCTATGTGTGACTGTATGGGTCCTTTGTGATATTGATAGCCTTGTCTACATGATGATAATTGTTCATTGATTGATGAAAAAGTGTGTTGTGGTACCAATTGTGTGTCATGATATATTCATACTCTATTGGCATATGAATTATGTTGGATTTCATGAATAGTTGAAAATAATGAGTAGATATTTGGTTCACGTGATGGTATTTTTGTTGGTTGTGGAAATACTCATCGTCATTAGTTGTGGAAATACTCTTTGTGGTTGGTTGTGAGCATTACATTCTCATACTTATTCATGAAATGATGGTACCATCGTGGAAATATTGAGAAACACTAACAACACTTTTTTATGACAAAATTTGTGACATCTTATAAAACCCTCCTCGAGGGATGTGCCAGGGAGGATATATAGATTGTATATGGGTTGAAAAAACCTCATGAGTCCTATGTCTTGTAGATTTAGCTTTGTAGGTGTATATAGAGACTATGCGGCGACCTCGAGGTTGTGCAATAACATTGTGCATTACATCATCTTCATCATTCTTATTGTGCTGTGTTTATTATGCTCGTGATGTGATTGTATATTCTAGTTGACTTGTTACCTATCCATTGTTCTAACCTTCCTTACTTGTACTTGATACTCTCATATATGTTGTTCCCCTTTACTTTGCTTATATGTGGTTTAAATGTATACTTGTATTCTTTTTTGGTGATTTGATGTATTATATATGGATATTTTAGAACTATTAATGCAAGTGGTGTAGTCTATAATTAAGGGGTATTTTTTTATTACAGGTGACATGCCCTTTATGTGTATTTTGTAGTCATTATTTACTTTGCTCGGTCGGCCTATAATACCTACCCAGTACAAGTGGACCGTACTCATCCCTTCTATGCCCTTTTGATGCAAATTTTGGTGTGGGTACATTTCATATGGCTTAGCTTTGGGCGCCTTTTGAGTTATTCAAGGTAGCATTTAGACTTTCATGCATCTGGGGTCCACTTTTATCTTTCTTTATTAGATTATATCTTTACTAGTATTTAGAGATAGATATTGTTCCTGTTTGATATTCTGATGTATTTGACTCATGAATTGTATTAGTAGTTATTACACTATTGGCACCTAGTTTTGGGAGTTTGGTATAACATCTTTGGTTGTATCTTCCGTTTTCACATTATATTTGCATGGCTCAACTTCATTCTAGGAGCCTATTCTTAAGGTTATTTCTTTTTTTTCCCTCTTGTGTATCAGTTTGTGTGAACGGCTTACTTGGCTAGGTTCATCGCAACAAGTGCCAACATGACTCATTGGTTTTTGGGTTGTGACAAATTGGTATCAGAGAAAACAGGTTCATTGGTCTCAATGGTGAAAGAATGAGATGTCTAATAGAGTCTCGCAAATCGGTGCCTAGACGTCCGTATCTATCTTTGAGAGGCTATAGGATGTCTCTATTAAATTTTTCTTATTTTGTTCCTTGTTATGCAAATTTATTTCCTACCTTTTGTTCTAATTCATATTTTATTCTTTTCTGTGCTGATGGTGATGACTAGATATCATAAGGTTAGAGATGTGGAACCTTCATCTCAAGAGAGAGCCTAGTTTAAAGTGTGAGTTATGAGTCATGGATAGACTCAGGGTAGTAGACGGGCACGTCGATATGCCCCATCTAAAATTAGTGCTAGAGGACTTTCCCCTGGGCCTCAGGTTGAATATGTTGGAGGTATGGGTCCTACTTTAGTTTTACCAAGTTCTTCTACCCTAATTTTGGAGGGGTTGTTGGTTCGCTTGTTGACCCGTTTGGAGGGTGCTCCTTGAGTGCACTTGGTGTTAATCCAGTCCATAGTGTGGATTCTCCAGTTTCACCTGCTTATACTCTTTATACTTCTCAAACCCTGAGTACTATTCCTATTTTAGTTCCGGTATCTGAGTATGGTATTTTGAGGCCGGGAGTTCAACTTACATCAATATTACTTCCTAGATGGGATCTCAACTTGCTAGATTAACCCTGTTTTCTCTTACTGTGAGTACAATTATGTCTTCTGATGATCAGAAGAGGTTTGAGAGATTTATTCATTTTAGTCCTCCGAGATTTAGTGGTGATGTGGGTGAGGAACCCTATGAGTTCTTGATTGACTGTAGGGATAAGTTGCATAATTTTGGTTTGCTTGAGTATTATGGGGTTTCTTATAATACTCATTAGTTGAGAGATACGACAAAAGATTGATGGAGGTCGTTGGTTATTGCAGAACTCTCAATTCTCCTTAGATGACATGGGATCATTTTATTGATACATTTATGCAGAGATTTATGCCTTACAGTATGAGGGATCGTATAAGAGATGAGTTTGATTTCCTGGAGAAGGGATCCATGACTATTACAGAGTATGAGGCTCGTTTCCATGCCTTGTCTTGATATTCTTATGCTAGTATTTCCATCGCGTTTAAGAAGATTTTAAAGTTCATGAAAGGTTTGGATATCTCTCTTCTATTGACCATGTCTCAGATGGTTGTATTAAGAGCGTCCTTTTAGAGTATAATGGATTATGCTAAGATGACTGAGGATATTCTTTGGGCATCTCAGGGAGGCACCAAGAAGGTGTGCAATTTTGGTGAGTTCAGAGGTCAGGTTTCTCGAGGCGGAGATTTCAGAGGTTCTGTGGGTATCATAGTAGACCAGTATAGGCAGCCTTGCAGAGTTAGGGTACGGTACCTTCTTGTCCAACAATTTAGGGTGGCCATCTGAGCCTAGGTACTTTCTCCTATTGAGTTGGGCCGTAGAGGTTGCTTTGTGTGTGATGATATTGGCCATTTAGCCAAGGACTGTCTCTGTCGTATGATTAAAGCTACTTTTTCTTAGCTGTGAGAGGTAGGGGTTTTACTAGAGGTGCGAGGGGCAGAGGTAGTGGATCTCGTGGTAGTGGTCATTGGGATACACATCCAGTTGGTGGTCGTGGTTGGTTTTATGCTATACCCGCCAAACCAGAGGCAAAGGCTTCTGATGTTGTGATCACAGATATCATCCCCATTTATTTCAGACATGCCTCTGTATTATTTGATTTGGGATCAACTTTTTTCTATGTGTCTATATATTTATCTTTTGGTTTTGGTTATGTTAGTAAGCCTCTTGCCATGCCTATTCATGTGTATACCCCAGTAGGAGATTCTTTAGTGGTGGGATTGGGTATACCAGTCTTTTATTGTGACTTTCTCAAGGCATGAGACTTGGGTAGATTTGCTTGTGTAAGATATGTTGATTTCAATTTTATTTTAGGTATGATTGGTTGGATCCAGATCATACAATCCTAAATTGTTATACTAAGATCATGACCCAAGCTTCGGGTGTGACAAGAATTACTTTGAATGTTAAACATCACTAAGGTTCTAAGAAGGTTATATCTTATTTTGAGGCACGTTTATTAGTTGAGAGGAGATGTTTGTCTTATTTGGCTCATATTTGTGATACTAGTGTTGTTTTACCTCTTTCTTAGGATTTAATTTGTATTGTTCGTGAATTCATGGATGTGTTCCTTGTGGATTTTCTTGGTATACCTTCGGATTGTGATATTAATTTTGCAATTGATGTTGAGCCAGACACCAAGCCCATCTCTATTCCTCCTTATAGGATGGACCCAACCGAGTTGAAGAAATTGTAGAAACTATTGCAGAAGCTGTTAGATAAGGGATTAATCTTACCTAGTGTATCACCTTGGGTGCATCTATCTTATTTGTGAAGAAGAAGGATGGGTCTATGTGGATATATATTGATTATCGGTAGTTAAACAAGGTGACGAATAAGAATAAGTATCCTCTTTCTCGTATTGATGATTTGTTCGATCAACTTCAAGGTGTTGTGGTGTTTTTAAAGATTGATTTAAAATTTGGGTATCATCAGTTGAGGATTACATCTTTTGATAATCCGAAGACATCTTTTCAGATGCGATATGATCATTATGAGTTCTTGGTCATGTCCTTTGAGTTGACCTATGCCCCATCCATATTCATGAAGTTGATGAATCAGGTGTTTTGATTGTATCTCGAATCTTTTATCATTGTATGTATAGATGATATCTTGGTTTATTCCAAGAGTGAGGATGAGCACGAGGAGTATTTGCAGATTGTGCTTAAGAGATTGAGGGATGAGAAGTTGTATGCCAAGTTCTCTAAGTGTGAGTTTTGGTTGTAGTCTTTTTCTTTCTTGGGTCATGTGTTGACTAAAGAGGGTATTACATTGATCCAGCAAAGAATGCAGCGGTTCATGATTGGGCCAGACCTATTTTGCCTACCGGATTCATAGATTTGTGAACTTGGCAGGTTATTTCGGTGTTTTGTTGAGGGTTTTTCATCTATTACAGCTCCGTTGACCAAGTTGACTTAGAAGAAGATTTCCCTTCAGTAGTCTAATGCTTGTGAGGCAAGCTTTCAAAAGCTTAAGGATTTGTTAACTTTAGCTCCTATCTTGAATATTCCCAAAGAGGGCTTGGGTTTTACCATCTTTTGTGATACTTTAGGTGTTTGATTAGGTGTTATGTTTATGTAGAAGGGTAAGGTGATTTATTATGTTTCTCTTCAATTATAGCCCCATGAGAAGAGTTACCATACCCATGATTTGGAGTTGTGTGTGGTTTTTTTTCTTTAAAGTTGTGGAGGTTCTAGTTGCATGGAGCCCGTTGTGATATTTTCTCAGATCATTGTATCTTTCAGCAATTATCCACCCAATGAGATCTTAATATACGCCAACACTATTGGCTTGAGTTGCTTAAGGATTATGACTTGACTATTCTCTATCATCCAGGCAACGCTAATATGGTTGCAGGTGCATTGAGCCGGAAGTCGACTAGCATGGGTATCTTAGCGCATTTTTTGACCCAGGATCCTTTGCCTTGGAGGTTTAGTCTTATTTAACCAGATGGTTAGGATTGATATTTCAACACCTGGGTGTGTTTTGGTATTTGTAGAGGCTAGGTCTTCTTTGATGGAGCAAATTCAAGCTTATCAGTTTGACGATGTTAGGTTGAGGTTGATTCAGGATTAGGTATTGGATGGTGAGGCTAAGGAAGCTGCACTTGATTCTAATGGTGCTTTGAGGATTGGGGGCCAAGTTTGTGTACCGAGAGTAGGTGATTGGAATAAATTGATTTTGGAAGAGGCCCATTGTTCCAGGTATTTTTTTTATTTAAGAGTGACTAACATTTAATGTTACTTGAGATAACATTATTGGTGGGGTGGTATGAGGAAGAATGTAGCAAAATCTTTAGCTCGTTGCCTTTGTTGCCAATAGGTTAAGGCTGAGTATTTGATACCAGGTGGATTGTTTCAGAGATTACCTATTCCTTAGTAGAAGTGGGAATGAATCACTATGATCTTCATGACTGGATTGCCTCACACTTCTCATGGATTATATAGTGTTTTCAGTCATCATGGATTGATTGACCAATTCTACGCCTTTTATTTCAATTTAGGTCTCTTTCAGTGCTGAGAGGTTGGCTCGTATCTATATTTGGGGGATTGTGCGACTACATGGTGTACCAGTGTCTACTATTTCAGATTGCGATTCTGTGTTCACTTCTCACTTTTGGATGACCTATTAGGATAAATTGGGTACTGGAGTTGATTTTTGTACAACATTTCACCCCAAACTGATGGTCAGTCAAAACCAAGTTTCTAGGATTTGAAAGATATGGTACACACTTGTGTGACAGATTTTGGTTGCTAGTGGGAGCAACATTTAGACTTGGTGGAGTTTGCGTATAATAATAGCTACCATTAAAGTATCGATATGGATCCTTTTAAGGCATTGTATGGTACACATTATTGTTCTCTAGTAGGTTGGTTTGAAGTTTTTGAGTTTAGACTTTGAGGTACGAACTTCCTTCGTGAGTCTTTGGATAGAGTTCGGATTATTCTGGATAGACTTCAAGTGGCTCAGAGTAGGTAGGAGTACTATGCTGATCATAGACATCGTGCCTTGAGATTGGTTGTTGGTGATTGTGTTTTCCTTCGAGTTTCACCAATGAAGTTTGTCGTTACATTTTGGATAAGTTGGTGATGTGGCTTATGAGTTAGCTTTGCCCCCAGATTTATCAGCTGCTCATCTAGTTTTTCATGTTTCTATGCTTTGTCGTTACATTTTGGATGAGTTTCATGTCATTTCGTGAGAGTCAATTCAGTTAGATGAGAGGTTGTCTTTTGTTGAGGAGGCGGTCTCTATTTTGGGTATGGATGTCAGACGGTTGTATTCTGGAGTTATTCCTTTGGTTCAGGTTCTGTGGAGGCATCGACCTATAGATGAGGCTACTAGGGAGGTCGAGTCTGATATGCATAGTTCTTATCCCCAGCTCTTTGTTGATTCAGGTATTTCTTTTTCTTAGTTTGAGAACAAACTAGATTTTTAGTGGTGGATGATGTAACGACCTAAATTTTTGATGAAATTTGTGAAATATGTTTTATTTATTTGACTATTTTACCTCTCCTCGTGGTTGCATTGTGATATTTCTGAGGTGTGGGGTGATTGGCATGGTTCCTGATGTGATTTTGTGCCATTTATATGATTTTTTGTTTTTTGGCGCCATTGAGAGCCTTATAATTTATTTCAGTTGATATCTTTTTATCCATGCGATGGATGGTAAAACAGACTACGTCCGCAGATCAGAACGTCAATTTTAAGAGGTTCAACATGGTTGGTGTAGCTTTATGGCTATTAAATCTCATTTCGACCCTCCGTTTGAAAAGTTGTGATTTTGGGTTTCAGGGGTCACCTTGATAAAAATGATAAATTTGTTTTAAAAATTTGATATTGCCATTTAGTCCAGAGCATCGAATTTGATAGGGTAGCATAGTTCATTTGAGTTTATTAGATTCTAAATGAATCTCGAGGGGCCATAGAGACTTGGAATTGCATCAAGTCCCCAGCTGATGCACCACTCAGCTGGTGCACCCACGATTGGAATAGGAGTATTTCTATTATGATTGGGGCAACAGGGCAAGTGTCGCAAGCACGACAACACTTTCTTGATCACGATAGGCCTACCAATCAAGGTATTGCGATCACAACCCGAGGTCTGCGATCGCGAGGCCTCTGTATATAAATACCTGTTTTCGCCATTTTTCACCATTTTGAGCCATGGAGCTTAGGGTTTTGTGGTTTTGACATACTTTCTGTATTTCTAAGCTTGGGTAAGCTCCATTACACCCATTTCAACTAATTTCTCCCATCTTTAACATTAATTTATTGATTTAAACAAGAATTAAAGTGTGAAATTTGGGAATTTTGGCCCGTAAGGCTTAAAAATGACATTTCTCCAATTTAAACTCCAATTTTACTTCCTTTTCACTTGATTGAGTCTCTAATCCTATAATTATCCATTTTTCCTCAGTTTCGATTTCAAAAAAACTTTGATTCTCGATTTGTAAATGGATTTTGAAGATTTAACCTGGTAAAGTTTAAAAATAATTTTTCTTTGATTTGGACCTCATTTTTAACTTTTTTTTGCTTGGGTTATCAGCTGTAGACTCCTATAAATATGTAAAACATATTTTTGAAACAAAGTTATGATTTTGCGCTTCTTTTTTGACAACTCATCTTGGGGGTCCATTTTGTCCCCAAATAAAAAATAGGCAATATGGTTGTCGTTGGCTTCCTTTTGACACGTAGATTCTATATTCTAATATTTTAGTTGATTTCAAATTTGTTTATTAAGAGTAGGGGTTCGAGATTGAAATATTATGGTTCGATTTTTGGCCTTCGAGGTAGGTTGTGGCTTGACTCTTTCAGACTGGGTTTGGTAGTTAATTTGTATACAAAAATATGTTAAGGGTGTGGGAACTAATAATAAAAATGGCTTTCTTATTGTGCTATGCCCTTGTGGAGGCCTATGTGCGATATTATGTGGTGGTTTTGGAATTTTATGTGCTATGTTTGACCGTGTGGGGTCCTTTGTGATGTTGATAGCCTTGTAAATATGATGATAATTTTACCTTGGTTAGTGAAAAAGTGTGTTGTGGTACCAATTGTATGTTGTTATGTATTCATCTCTATTGGCATATGAATCATGTTGGATTTCATGAATGGTTGGAAATAATGAGTGGATATTTGACTCACGTGATAGTGTATTGGTTGGTTCATGATTTATCCTCTCATCGGGATCATGAGAGCTCCCCTGACTTAGTTACTGGTACGCTTCGAATCTTTTATGTTGATGTTTTCATATTACTGGATCCAAGGTCAAATTTCTCTTTTGTGACTATGTAAGCAACTATGAATTTTGTGTTAGTCCTGAAACCATCTCTAAGCCTTTCTCAGTGTCCATCCCTATTAGTAAGTTAGTTGTTTCTAAACGAATATACAGAAAATGCCCTATAATAGTCCTCCATAAAGTTACCTTAGGAGATTTAATAGAAATAGAGACAACAAATTTGATGTAATTCTGGGTATGGATTGGCTCCATTCATGCTATGCCTTAGTTGATTGTCGTGCCCCAGTGGTAAAGTTTCAATTTCCTATGAGTCAGTCGTCGAGTGGGAAGGTAGTTTAATAACTTTAAAGGGCCATTTCATCTCCTATCTTATAGATGGAAAGTTAATCTCTAAAGGGTGTATCATCACATGGTTCGGGCTAAAGATATTAAGTATGAGACCTTAACTGACCTGTCAGTTAATATTGTCAATGAGTTTCCTAAAATCTTTATAGAGCATCTACCTAGGGTAGCTGCTGATTGAAAAATCTAAATCGAGATTGATCTCCTTCCAAATACCCAACCCAACTTTATTCCTCCCTATAGGTTAGATTCGACTGAACTCAAGGAGTTAACGAAACAACTCAAGGACCTTTTAGATAAGGGGTTCATCAGACCCAATGTTTCTCTATAGGGTCCTCCAATTCTATTCATACAAAAAGGATGGTACTCTCAGAATGTGTATCTACTACAGACAGTTAAATAATATTACCATCAAGAATAAGTACCCTATCTCTAGAATTAATGACTGGTTTAACCATCTTTATGGTGCCCGGAGGTTTTTGAAAATTGATCACAGGTCAGTTTATCATTAGTTGGAAGTTAGAGAATGTGACATCCTGAAGACTGCTTTTAGAACTTGGTATGGTCACTTTGAGTTTATGGTTATGCCTTTTGGACTAATAAATGATCCTACAACTTTTATGGTCTTAATGAATAGGGTTTTCAAGCAATATTAAGACATGTTCATCATTGTTTTCATAGATGACATACTTGTCTATTCTCAGAGTGTAGAGGAGCATGCAAACTATTTGAGAATTATGTTACAAACCCTTAAAAATATCAGTGGTTTGCTGAATTTAGTAAGTGTGAATTTTGTTAGAGTCGGTTACCTTTCTGGGGCAGATGATTTCAGGTGAACTTATTAATATAAACTTTCAGAAAATAGATGTTGTAAAACACTAGCCTAGACCCATTACTCCATCCGACATTAGGAGCTTTCTAGGTTTAGACGATTATTATAAGAGGTTTGCTAAGGGTTTTTCCATAATAGTTTTACCATTGACCAAGTTGACGCAAAATAAGGTGAAGTTCCAAAGGTCAAACAAATACAGAAAAAGCTTTCAAGAGTTGAAGGATAGATTTACTTCAGCATTGATTTTAGCTTTAGCAGATGAGTTAGATGGATTTTTTCTATACTTGATTCCCTCAGAGTTTGTTTAGGTTGTGTTTTAATGCAAAATAGAAGGGTAATAGCGTATGCCTCCAGACAACTTAAGGACCATGAAAAGAATTACTTGACTCATATTTGGAAAGCAACTGTTGTGTTTGACTTGAAAATTTGGAGACAATATTTATATGGTCTGCATGTGGATGTTTTCACTGATTATAAAAGTCTTCAATATGTATTTACACATAAGGAGTTAAATCTTCATAAAAAAGGTGGTTGGAGTTTCTAAAGTTTTATGACATTAATGTTCTCTACCATTCGAGTAAGGCAAATATGGTAGTTGATACCTTGAGTAGGTTGTTTATGGGTAATGTAGCCCATGTTGAAAAGTAGAAGAAGAGGTTGTCAAAGAAGTGCATAGACTAGGACTATTAGGAATTTGTTTGCGCTGTACGGATGATGGTTCCTTGATAGTTTTAAATGATTCTGAGTCATCTCATATAGTAGAGGTGAAAGAAAAAGCAACGTAATGATCATATACTTAGTCAGCTGTTGGATACAGTTCATCAGCAAAAGGTTAAAGTTTTCTGCCAAAGGGGAGATGGTGTTCTTACCTACAGGGTCTTCTATTTGTTCGCAATGTCGATGGACTAGGTGATAGGATATTAGAGGAAGATCACAATTCTAGGTATTCAATTCATCCTAGCACCACAAAAAATATTCCACGATTTGTGGGAATTTTATTGGTTGAGTTGTATGAAGAGGGACATAGCAGAATTGTCCCTATTATCAATAAGTGAAGGTTGAGCATCAAAGACCTGGAGGTATTCTTCAGGACATTGCATCCTTACTTAGAAGTGGGAGGTCATCAATATGGATTTTACTATGGGGCTTCCTCGCACTAGGTGTTAGCATGATTCGATTTGGGTCATCGTGGATCAAACGACCAAGTCAGCCCATTTTTTTCTAGTTGACCTCTGATACAACTGAAGATTACACTAAGTTATTTGTCTGTGAGTTAGAAAGACTCCATGGGATTTATTTATCCATTATTTCATACCGAGGTACTCAGTTTACTTCTCAATTTTGGCAATTATTTTTGAGAGGACTTGATACAAATGTGAAGCTTAGTATCTCTTTCCACCTGTAGATAGATGGTTAGGGTGAGCATACTATTCAAACTTTTAGAGACATGTTGAGAGTTTGTGTGATTGACTTCAATGGAAATTGGGATGATCATCTACCTTTGCTAGAGTTTACTTATAATAATAGTTACCATGCTAGTATTTAAATGTCTCCATTGACTGCTTTATATGGACGTAGGTGTATATCACCTATAGCGTGGTTTGAAGTTGGTGAGGCTGCTTTGAGTGGGCTCGATTCTATTCTCAAAGTTATAGAGAAGGTTCAGTTGATTCGTGAGAGGTTGAAAACCGCTAAAGGTCATCAAAAATCATATGTAGATATTAGAAGGATAAAGATAAAGTTAACTATATGTGATTATGTGTAATACCCCAAGTTTTCATGTTCTAGACCTCTCAAAAGATAGCCCCCGAAGTTATCTTTCAAACACCACAGGTCTCGCCCAAATCCAACATTTGACAGAATGCTAAAAAAAATTTCTTCAGGAATCTATGAGCTGACAAGTGACTACGGCTCACATGACGAACCGTAACTAGATCCTACAAGTTGTTATGAGGAGTCGTAGTCACAAAATTAAGGGTTCCAAGTTTCAGCTCAGTGACCATGACTCCACTCTATGATTCGTAATCAGAAATTATGAGTCATTGGATGGCATTAGTAGTCATAATAGTGTTCATCAAAGAATCCCTTCTAGTAGTTACGACTCTAGCACACGACTCGTAGTCAGACGTTATGAGTCATTGTATGAACCCATAGCTTTTCTAGTAAAGGATCTAAGAATCAAGCCTCATACTATGACTTCTCCCAATGACTCGTAGTTAGTCATAAAAGTTTTTGGAGGCAGTCGTAGTCAGATCAGAATGTACCCAGGATCCAGGTTGTGACTCAGATCATGAATCATGAGTTTGTTGGGAGCGTGTTTTACTGCACATTTTCCAGAGACTTTTATGCCTTTTCCAACTCCCATAAAATCTAAACCCATGTGTTTTTTGCTTCCCAAGGGGTGATATAAAAGATCCAAAGCCCCAATTCATTACATAATAATTAATTCCACCCAAGATAAATCAAAGAGGCAATTCCTTTATTCCTTGAGATAAAATGAGGGTTCTTCAAGCAAGTCCAATATTCAAGAAGATTTCTTCAAGGCTTTTACTTAAGGTATGTGGGATATTCATTAGTCGGTCCCTTCCAGCCATTGAGTCCCAAGAAATCTTTTAACTTTCTAGTGTAAAACTTTTTTCTCTTTTATGAGGTTCCATCTTAACAATGAATTTTGTGAATCTCCTCTCAATTGTTTTGATTCTAAACCATGAAAATGTATTCCCTCGTGATAATTGTGTTTCCATGTGTTTGATAATGCAAATTTTTTAATCATGATTAGTTATTGAAATATGGGGAGTTATTCATGATTTTCCCATACCATGGATTGTTGAATTTTTGAAAAGATTAGTTTACAATAGATAGTGCTGGTAGATTATGAATACCCGATACCTAGATATTCACACATGTCACAGTTTTCAGGTAACAAGATATCCATACTATGCTTGTATCATCAAATTCATAATATTATGATGATGAGCACTTGTTAGTACCAGATTATGTTAAATGAATAATAATACCATTGTCATTCAATTAGGAGTAATAGTTAGCATCGAGTAAATGCAGGGATGATGGATCTCCAATTAGTTAGGCATCAGTCTTTAGTAGTGGTCCCTAAGTTATAGACCTACGGAGCCATTATAGATTTTTAGGGATCCCCCATCAGTAGAGGCATGACACCCTCGTCCTTCGATACATAATATTAGTGGATCCACGCCAGCCAGTGTTGGTACCCTTGGCAAGGTACTAACACCCATCCAACTGGGGTTAGTAGTTGGACCCTGATTTTTCTCATATTAAGGTATGTCAGTTGTAGTTAGCTCCCATAGTCTCAGTTTACTATTCAGATTATACCAGTTCAGGTTTTCATGACCAAGTATCCAATCTATCAGTTATTCAGTTAATTAGTTTTATAGATTATTTCAACACATGTTTAACTTGGTCTTTCATTCGATTTACATGTTCATGCATTCATGTTTAGAACAAATTTATATATATATATACACACACACATACACACACATATACATCATCTAGTACTTATCTCACATACAAGTGAATTCAAATTACTGATCGTATATTCTCTTTTGCGCTATGTTGTCTTATAACATAGGCTCGGATGCTTATTTCCCGGATTTTACATACACAATTTATATGCCACTTAGCAGCAGTTGTGGGGATGCCTCATCCTTTGAGGACACGTTATTCATTGTTACAATTAGTACTTTTCATTACAGTTAGTCGGAGTTAGTTGGGGGTCTGTCCTATCAACTCTTTATCAAATGTTCAGATATATTGAGTATTGTTTCTGTATTATACCTTATCAGTGTTCCCCAGTGTAGCTTTCGTACGTTATATTATTTTATTACTATCTCCAGTGCTCACTATAGGTACTAGACCATGGGTTAGCTTGGGATTACTTGTGACTCTAAGCACCGTGTTACTACTAGGGAGTATTCTTGGGTCATGATTAACCTATTATCACAACTTAAGTTTTAAAGTGTCCTAGGGTATCTGAAAGCCGCTTTAGGTAGAGTCTTGTTCATGGGTGTGAAGCATGCCACACTTAAGAGCGAGAGGCTAAGTGGCGTTTTAGAAAGGTTTCCCTTCTTTCAATGTTCATGTTCATATCGTGCGATGGAGCATGGGTTGTATTGAATTTTCTATTTTAACTCGTTTTTATTATTTTCATGAAATGCCTCCAAGAAGGTATAATGGAAGAAGGAACGGGGTCCATCCTGTACTGCCACCTGTTTAGCTTGAAGATTCTGTGAATGAACATGTCTCCCATGACAAATACAGGGCCGCTTTCTTAGTTTTGGTCAAATATATGGATTCCCAGAACAACCAATAGGCTGTTGCTTAAGCCAACTCCGTAGTTAATACGACAACATCTAGTATCCAAGACTTTACTCGGATGAATCCTCGATTGTTCTCTGGATCCAAGTCTGAGGAGGATCCACATGAGTTTCTAGATTGTTTGTATAAGGTGATTGATATTATGGGTGTTAATCCTAGTGAGAGTGCTGACTTAGCTGCTTACCAGTTTCAAGAAGTAGCTCGTACATGGGAAATGTAGTGCAAAGAGGATAGAGGAACCAATGTAGGGCTGTAAAATGGGATAATTTTTCTACTGCTTTCCTACACAGGTTCGTCCCACTCGAGTTGAGGGAGGCCAAGGTGCAAGAGTTTATCAATATGAAACAGGGCAATATGAGTGTTAAGGAGTATCCACTCAAGTTCACATAATTAGAAAGCTATGCTCTGACTATGGTGGCCTATGCTAGGGCCAAAATGAGTAAGTTTTTGTCGGGAGTTTCTTAAGATTTTGCCAGTGCTCTAGTGCCTAAGTTCCGATCAGATCTTTTTGATAGATCACCAAGATCTAAGTTTGAGGGTATTATGAATAGTGGCTGCACAAATCCAGTCTGCAGGAGGTGTGGTAAGAACCATAAGGGTGAGTGTATAGACGGCAGCGATGCATTTTTAAGGTATGGCAAGCCTGGCCATATGATAGGGGATTGCCTAACGGGTATGTGGAAGGGAAAGAATAATAGTCAGCAGGGTCAGACAAATTCTCAAGCAGCCCCAATAGGTTTCCCCACTCAACAGGGTGCCTCTTCTAGTCCAACCAGTGGATAGTTACAGAATCGACTCTATGCCCTTTACACTCAGCAGGATTAAGAAAGTTCTCTTGATATGGTTACTGGTACGTTACAATTCTTACACTTTCATGTTTATTCTTTATTAGATCCCGAATCCATACTGTTGCTCGTGACTCCTTATATAGTCGTAGACTTTGACATCATCCCAAAAAGTCTTGTAGAACCCTTCTTAGTATCTACCCTAGTTGGTAATTCTATCCTAGCCAAGCGGGTATACAGAAATTTCTCGGTCACAATATCTAAAAGAATCACGTTAGTTGATATTGTAGAATTAGAGATGACCGATTTCGATGTCATCCTTGGCACGGATTGGCTCCACTCTTGCTATGCCTCGATTGACTGTATAAATAGGATAGTTGGGTTTCAGTTCCCGAATGAGAGAGTCTTATAAAGGAGGGTAGTACCTCAGACTGGATAGGCCAATTCATCTTATTCCTCAAGGAGAGGAAAATGATTCCAAGAGGTGTATCCTTCATCTTGTCTGAGTCAAGGACTCAAGTTCTGAAATTCTAAGTCTTGAGTCGGTTCCAATAGTGAATAAGTTTCAAGAGGTATTTCCTGAAGATCTTCCTGTAGTTCATCCTGAGAGGAAGTTGACTTTGGAATAGATGTCCTCTCAAGTACCCAGCGTATCTCAATTCCACCTTACATAATTGACCAGACGAGCTTAAGGAATTAAAAGATCAACCGACCGACACCACCCAATAAACACAGTAGTCCAAACAAATCCGTCTAAACAATGAACCAAACTGAATATCAACAAAGTGCTGGGACATTCCCCTAACTATAGACAAAACAAGTCTATATAATTTTAGACATATGATACCAAAACATGAAATGTAGACTTCCGATGTAAGGAAGCTCACCACTTCAATGTCAACTCACGAGTTGATCCCAAATCTTAATCACTGAGCAGAAGAGTAGAAGTATGGCAAATCCTGCATCGCGTAGGGATACAATATTCGAAGATGGTTAGCGAGGTGAACACTATCATGTAACTAAGGGATAAGGATAACATAATGACACGACCAACAGTTAAAAATCATTCAAAACTAATCCATATAATCAAATGCATAAACATAAATAAATATATCACATGTCGGGATAGGGAACTAGGCTTAACATGCACTTTAAAACTTTAGCCTGGATTGTGTATCTCAACCATTATAACATGTACCCAGGGGTATTTGGGCCCCATCTCTCACCCCCAGGTTGGGTCCCAGTGTGTAGCCACGCGAACCGGAGAATAATCTTTTATATATGTACGGGGAGTAGAATCTCCCAATCATATACTATGGTGACTTAAGCACCCGATCATGTGATGATGTATGGAGGACTCGAACCTCCCTGATAATGAAATAATAATGACTGGGACTCGAACCTCCCTGGTCAATTTGACCCTTGCATCGGTAAACACAGTTTCTAGTATCGGTCACTCGGACCTCCACTTTCACGATTCAGCTACACATTTCTTATTAAAGCCAAATTAAAAAAAGTATCACACATTCCCATTCATTGAACCATATTCCACATCAAGCCATACATTGTTGGTATCATCATATCAACTACACTTGCAAGGTAATAAAAACATGCCAAAACGATTTTCATTAAGTTGGGGAAAACAACTCCCTTTGTTCATTAATACAAGGTGAGGGGACACCGACTCCCTTTTGTTCATTAAATCAAACCATTTTGTTTCAAATATCTTTTTAAATCATGCAATAGTTCAAGACTAGATGAATTCTACAAATTCCCATATTTCTCATAATTAAACCAATTTCACATTATGGGTTGGGGTTATAACCACTTCAAAGTCATAAGTTTGGGAAAATCATAATTCCCTTATTCATTCACCATGCCCATTCACCCACAAGTTCAAAACCTTGATTAAAGCATGATAAATCATATGTAAACCATGAGAAACATTGTTCAATTCATAAACATTCAAAATCCTCAACCCCTGTTTCAAACTCAACATAAACATCTCATAAACAATACTTTAAACACATGCTTTTTAACAAATTAACATTGAGGTAAGAGTAACATGCCTTAAACACCAAGAAATTTGGAGAGAAATTGACCCCTGAGCCTATAGATGACCAACTTGATGAAACCCTAGCTTGACTTGCTTGAGGGAATTTAGAGAGCCTTTGGAGTGTTTGAGAAGTTACTTGTTTTTTTTAATGTTGATGGCACCCAAAGGGTTTATAATACGTGGGTTTTAATTTGGGTAAGAGTGAAAATATCCAGAATTCCCTTAACTTAAAAGCTAAAAAAGTTTATCCCTTTGACTACGGGTGAACCAGTGAATCGTAGCCACTTCTTACGACGCGTCACCACGAGTTGTAACTAACAAAGTCTCTAGGACCCCCCACACTATTGACCTTGTGACTCAACTGGTACCACTCGTAATGGGACCCAATGACTCGTAAGGTCCAATCGTAGTCAACATAAAACCCAATTGGGTAAACACTGGGCATCCTACAATTTGCACCCATGGACTCATAACAAGTCCTTATGGATCATAGCGAGCCACTCATACTCAGAGTAGAACTTAGCCACTTAATTTTCTATTTGGTTACTAGTTCATCCCAACGACTCATCAT
Source organism: Capsicum pubescens (assembly GCA_030864215.1). Classification (NCBI taxonomy): domain Eukaryota; kingdom Viridiplantae; phylum Streptophyta; class Magnoliopsida; order Solanales; family Solanaceae; genus Capsicum; species Capsicum pubescens. Next base: position 157,289,566 of record CM061548.1, read on the forward strand.
GAGTCGTTATGACTCGTACCCTCAAGTTGTACCCAGGATAAAAACTCAAATACCATTCACTAGACACTTTATGACTGAGGTCACCTGATTCGTTAAGACACCTTACGACTTCAGGTAATTCATTGCCAGGGAAGAAAGCTCAGAACTCAGGAAAGTTTTCAAGCACCAAAAACCCAAGGCATAACTTACTACACCCAGGATCATTTGTCCTTGAATGATAGGACAAGGAATTAATTAGCATGATTTTACTCCATATACCACTACTCATATCTTTAATAAAGACGAAAAACAAAAATGCCAAGAAAATCTCTCTTTCCTTTAACAAAGTCAGAAAACAAAAATGTTAGGGTATACACATACCTTAAGCAAAATTATCTGGAATGAGAAACAAGAACGGATACTTGGACTTCGTATCCTCTTAGGCTTACTTCATTACTTCTTCCACCTTTATGTTCCTTCAAAGAACCTTTACCAAAGCCATATCCTTGGTCCGCAACCGACGGACTTGCCGATCAAAAATATCAACTGGAACTTCCTCATAGGAAAAGGAATTCGAAATACCCATCTCTTCCAAATGACAACCGTCGAAGGATCACCAACGCAGTTTCTCAACATCAAAACATAAAACACCGGATCAATGAAGCTAAAACTAGAAGACAACTTCAATTCATATGAAACATTACCAACCCTCTTCAATACCAAGTACGGTTCAACATAGTGGGAACTGAGTTTCCCTTTCTGACCAAAATGTATCACTCCCTTCATAAGATACACCTTCAAGTACACTCAACCACCAACATTGAACTCCAACTCCCTTAGTCTCATATCCGCATAGGACTTATGGCTGCCTTAAGTCTATCTCGAATTACCTTCACCTTCTCTATGGCATGGTGAACCAAATCAAAAGAAAACAACTTATTTTCACCAACCTTAAACTACCCAATAGTAGATCTACACCTCATACCATATTAGGCCTCAAACGGAGCCATACCAATGCTAGAGCGGTAACTGTTGTTGTAGGCAAATTCTATGAGAGGTAGGTGGTCAACCCAACTTCTACTAAAATCATACACATATGCTTGAATCATGTCTTCCAAGACCTGAATTGTCCTTTCTATTTTCCCATCCGTTTGTGGGTGGAAAGCAGTACTAAGGGTCACCTTACTCCCCAATCCTCACTGGAACGACCTCCAAAAGTGAGATGAGAACTGAGTACCCCAATCAGATATGATGGAAATTGGAGTACCATGAAACTTTATGATCTCCTCGATGAACAACTCTGCATAATCCTCAAAAGAGAAATTAGTCCTCACTGGCTAAAAGTGAGTAGACTTAGTCATCCTATCCACGATGACCAAATCAAATCAAATTATAGGAGAAATCGCGAAAGACTGATAACAAAATCCATATAAATTATCTCCTATTTCAACACCCGCAGATTAATCACTTAAGTCAAACCACCAGGCCTCAAGTGCTATACCTTCATTTGTTGGCACACCATGCACCTAGCCACAAAATTGGCCACATCATGCTTTATATTTTCTTTCAATAAATCTCTCTAAGATCATGATTTCGTCAAACTAGGATGAACTATATAACGCGACTCATGAGCTTCGAAAAATATTCTTAGTCGCAACCCATCAACCTTGAGAACACACAACCTTCTTTGATACCTCAAGATACCATCACCACTAATCTCTGAAACCATCACTTTTTGCCTACCTACATCATTCTTGATTTGTATCAAGATAGGATCCAACACTTGCTTCTCCGTCACTTCAGCACCAAGACATGACCTCGCCACATATTGAACAATGACACCACCATCCTTGAAATCTATGAGACGGGTTCCTAGATTATCCAAACGGTGAATATCCTACACCAAATCCCATTTTACCTTATCTACAAGAGATAAGATTACCATAGAGAACATGCTAGGAGCATCAACAACCATGTTAGCTTTACCTAAATGATAGTGGAGACTCATGTCATAGTCTTTTAGCAATTAAAGCCACATCCTTTTCCTGAGATTCAATTCTTTCGGGGTGAACACATATTACAGGCACTTATAATCAGAATAAATATCAACATTGTCCCCATACAAATAATGTCGCCAGATCTTTAATGTAAACACCACGGTTAGTAATTCCAAATCATAGGTCAAATAATTGTTCACATGAACTTTCAATTGTCTAGAAGCACAAACAACTACCTTGCCATGCTGCATCAACACACAACCCTATTTTACTCGGGATGTATCATAATAGACAAGAAAAACATCATTGCTTTCAAGTATAGTCAAGACCAGCGCCGAAGTCAACATATCCTTCAACTTCTCGAAACTAGCATCACAAGAATAAGACCTTGAAAATTTCACCTTCTTCCAAGTCAACTTAGTCAATGGGGATGCAATAGAAGAGAAACTCTCTACAAATCTTCTATAGTAGCTGAACAAACCCAAGAAGCTCTAAATGTCAGATAGAGTTGTGGGTTTAGGTCTCTTCTTCACCACCACAACCTTCTGCGGATCCACCATGATCCCTTTACTAGAAATAACATGATCCAAATAAGTCATAGCATTCAACCAAAAATTTAAGTTAGAGAACTTTGCATACAAACATTGATCCTTTAGGGTCTGCAACACAAGGCAGAGGAGATCGACATGATCCAACTCACTCTTTGAATACACCAAAATATCATCAATAAAGACAATCATGAACAAATCTATAAAATGATGAAATACCAAATTCATAAGATCTATAAATGCAGCTGGGGCATTGGTCAGGCCAAAGGACATCACCAAAATCTCAAAGTGACCATATCTAATTGAAAGATAGCCTTAGGGATATCTACCTCCCTAATCTTCAACTGATGGTACCCAGTTCGAATATCAGTTTTGGATTAGATCTTAGCACCCTGGATCTGATAAAATAGATCACCAATCCTTGAAAGTGGATACTTATTCTTCACAGTTATTTTATTCAATTGGCGATAATCAATACACATTCGAAGGGAACCATCCTTCTTATGCATGAAGAGAATTGGAGCACCCTACGAAGAGATACTAAGATGGATAAACCCTTGTCAAAAAGATCATTCAACTGCTCCTTGAGTTCCTTTAACTCTGTCGGAGCCATCCTATAAGGAGGGATAGAAATCAGACAAGTGTTAGAAAGAGGATCTATCCCCAAATCAATTTCCCTATAGGGAGGTGCACCAGGAATATCATCAAGAAACCCCTCAAGAAATTTACAGTTCACAGGGATAGTCTTCAAAGAAAGGCCATCAACTATAGAATCCTTAACATGCACTAAGTGATAAAGGCACCCTTTGGAAACCAATTTTTGAGCTCTAAGATACGTGATGAACCTTTTCTTTGGCAGTAGGGAACTACATTTTCATTTGATTACCGGCTCATTTGGGAAATGTACACTGACCCTTTGGATTTGACAATTAAGAGAAGCATATCATGAATGCAACCAATCTATCCCCAAAATCATATCAAAGTCTAACATATCTAACTCTATTATATCCACCAAGGTCTCTCTACCATAGACAAATATCACACAACCTCTATAGACCCTTCTAGCAACAATGGAGTCACCCACTGGGGTAGACATAGGAAAAAGATTCAGAATGCACTCAGGATCAAAGCTAAAATGAATAGCCACATAAGGGGTCACATAAGAGAGAGTAGAATTAGGATCAAGTAGATAATATACATCCCGATAAAAGAGATTAATCTTACCAGTATCAATATTAGGGGACATATTAGAATCCTATCTAGTGGCAAGGGCATACAAATGGTTCCGACCAGTGCTGGAGCCAGAAGAAGAAGTAGCACCCTTTAGTACGGGAGAGGATGAAACAGTAACAAGAATCTTATTCACCCAGAAGTAACCTTAGATGGACAATCCCTCGGCAATTTACCAGTCTCACCATATTTTAAACATTTATTCCTCCTTTCATCATAAAAAACCATAAAACATCTAACCATAAAATCTACAAGGAGATTATGATGGAGCTAACTGAGCCCGTCTAGCCTGTGATTGGGCTCCTGGTGCTCTAAACCTATTACTATATTGAGAGTAATGATCACCCAAAAGATTAAGACAAGGAGCACTACTCATAGAGTAGGAACCAAAATTGACCCACTTCTTCTTAGAACACTTCCCACCATCTCTACCATTCTACTTCTAACCTAAACCCTAATCTAAATAGTGAAATTCTTTCACTACCTTTCACTCATCTCCGCTTGCTTCTTCTTTTTTCTTTCACTTGTTGGATATAGACCATAAGTTTAGAGATTTCCTTATCCTTTTTCAACAAAGTAACCTTGCTCTCCAAGATTAACTCACGGGACAACCTAGAGGTAAAATTCCACATTCTATCCCTCATGCTAGACAATCATTCAGGAGCACAACGCGATAACTAATAAAACATCAAGGTATACTTATTTACGATCATCCTTCCTTGCTTAAAATTCACAAACTCCTCGGCCTTCACTTTCCTCAACTCCTGAGGAAAAGAGAGATCAAGGAAAGCACTAGAGAAATCATCCCAAAAAATGAACTCAACATCATCTCCCCTGGACTGGTCCCACTCCTCATACCATTAGTATGCTATATCCTTTGATTGATAAGTTGTGAACTCTACAGCCTCCATATTAGTAGCATGCATCACACAAAAGATCTTTTCTATCTCATCAATAAAGTTTTAAGGATCTTCCTCAACTTTAGAACTAGTGAAAATATGAGTACTCAACCTCATAAATTGGCCAACCCTAGTAGCCTCAGATGATGTAGCAACAAAAGCAACATGCTCAGTCTGGGTGGCCACCAACTGGGTAAGCAAATAAATCAACTAGCAAAACTTAAAATTAGATACATGGTGCAGGAGAGGGGGGGATAGGGGGAACCAGTAGAGCTCTCTCAAGTCAATCAGAAGCAACTTCCCACCCTATATTGGGTGTAAACTCTTAGAGTTTGATGAGCTACATCCATATGTCCTTAGATGGGAAAGAAGAGTTCTCGCAAGTATCTGACCTCCTAGGTGGAATGATCTGAAATGCAAAAATATGAGAATTGGTAAAAATCAAGGCTTTAGACTCTATATCTTAAAATAGAACAATAAGAAAGGAAAATATTCCTAAATGCCTCGTAGCCTCTCCCTTATAAGTGTGGTGAGCACATACCCATAAATGAGACTCTGCTTGACATGGATTTGTTGGAAACCTAATGACACTAAATCTAGGCTCTGATACTATCTCTGTCATGATCAAAACCAGGGCCTAGCCGTAACGGGTATCTCAAGTCCTACGTGGATCAGAGATCACCCTTGAACCTAACAAACCAAATACAACACACCCTAATATTGGATGAATTTCGAACATATAACATGATAACATGGAACAATCTTAAGATAATTCAAAGAAAGCCCATAACCTCTGACTGGCAATTGGCCAAACAATTGACCGACACCGTCTAATAACCACAGTAGTTCAAACAAAATTTTCTAAACAATGAATGAAACTGAATGTCCAGAATGCTCTTAACTCAAAAGCTGAAAAAGTGTCGCCCTTTGACTATGAGTTAACCAGTGACTCGTAGCCACTCCTTATGACTCGTAACTATGAGTCGTAACAAAGATAATCTCTAGGACCTCCACACACTATTGACCTTACGACCCAATTGGTAGAACTCATAATGGGACCCTATGAATCATAGGGTCCATTCATAGTCAACACAAAAACAAATTAGGTAAACACTGGACATCCTATGATTTGCACCCAATGACTCATAATAAGTCCTTACGGCTCATAGTCAGGGACTTGTACTCAGATCAAATCTTAGCCACTTAATTTCTGATTTGGTTATGATTCCATCTGAATGACTTGTACCCTCAAGTTGTACCCAAGACAAAAACTCAAACATAATTCACAAGAAACCTTATGACTAAGGTCACCTGACCCGTTAAAACACCTTACGACTCATAAGGTAAGTCGTAGCCAGGGTAGAAAGCTCAATTCTTAAAAAATTTCAAGGACCCAAAACTTGGGGAATTAAATTATAGATGACATCCTTTTCTATTCTCGTAGTGAAGGTGATTATGTAGACTATTTGAGGATAGTTTTGCAGAACCTTAAGGATCATCAGTTATTTTCTAACTTTAGTAAGTGTGAATTGAGGTTGAGATAATTAGCCTTCCTTCATCACATTATTTCTAGTGATGGTATTTGAGTTGATCCCCAAAAGACTGAAGTACTAAAAAACTGGCCCAGACCTATCTCTCTAAGAGATATCAGGAGTTTCATGGGCTTAGCCAGTTACTACAGACGGTTTGTTGAGGGAATTTATTCTATTTCCTCTCCCATGTCTCAACTGACTCAGAAGAAATGCAAGTTTCAGTGGTTAGATTCTTATGAGAAGATTTTTCTAGAGCTGAAGACTCGACTCACTTTCGCTCCAGTATTGACTCTACCCGAGAGTTCTGATAGGTTTATCATTTATTGTGATACTTCTAGGGTTAGTCTTGGGTATGTATCGCTGCAGCGAGGTAAGGTTATAGCCTATGCCTCTAGACAACTTAAACCCCATGAAAAGAATTGCCTGACTTATGATCTTGAATTGGTAGTAGTTGTTTTTGCCTTAAAATTTGGAGGCATTACCTCTATGGTGTTCATGTTGATAAGTTTATTGATTACATGAGTTTACAGTATGTATTCACGCAGAAATATCTAAATCTTTTTCATAGAAGGTGGCTTGAATTATTGATAGACTATGATATGAGTATGTTATATCACCCGGGAAAGGCCAATGTTATAGCCGATGCCCTTAGAAGGTTGTCTATAGGAAGTTTTACTCTTGTTGAGGATGATAAAAAGGAGTTATTGTGAGGTCTATCAACTGGATAGATTGGGTGTTTTATTTGGTCGATTTAATCAAAGGTAGTATTTCAGTTCAAAATAGTTTGAAATCTTCCTTGGTTTCTGAGGTAGAGAAAAAAGAAAGATAGAGATTCTATCCTAGTTAAACTGAAAGAAACATTTCAAGATTAAAAGGAGAGGTTTTCTCCCAAGAGGGAGATGGTATGCTTCATTTTCAGGGTAGGTTGTGCCTTCCGAATGTGGATGGTCTGAGGGAGCGAATGTTAGAAGAAGCACATGGTTTGTGATATTCTATTCATCAGGAAACCACTAAGATGTACTACATTTTACGGGATGCCTATTGGTGGAATGGTATGTTGAAGGATATTGTAAAAAATTTGGCTAAGTGTCCAGATTGTCAACAGGTCAAGGTTAGCATCAAAGACCAAGTGGTATTCTTTAGGAGTTCAGAATTCCCACTTGGTAGTTGTCACGGCCCGAGGCAACCCCCTAGTCGCGACAACGATTCTTACGATCATAAGTGACCACAAGTTATCCCATGAGCTGGTATCTATTGTGAACAATGAATATCATAATATATAAGGACAATTATAGAAAACAACTGATAAATCCATCAGGTCAGAATTTTGAAATATGATAAATTCACAAGCTTGTAACATCTGATAAAATACAGAAACATAACTGATAAGACTGATAAACTGACCAACTGTCTAACTGAATGTCTAAATATTTGAAAGCATCTAAACTAACTGAGGAGTTGATGGGACAGGACCCAACTAACTCCAACTGACTAACTGAATAGAAATGCAGAAATAAATGAATAAACATAAAAGGTCCTCGATAGATGTGGACTCACTACTGCTGCTACTGCTGAAGCACTGGACTGTCTAAGTACAGTTGGGAAACTGAGTATCATAACATATGATATTAGACATCATAGCACAAAGAAGAGTATGCAGTCAGTACTTTGAATGTATTTGTATATGCGAAGAGGAAAGGCTAAAATTCATAGGGTGTCATACATGCAAAATAAGGACTAACTGTACAGCATAAGGTAACTGAACATGAATGCATGGAAACTAAAATATTTAAGAATGTTAGACCAAGCATATATGTATATATATATATTTCTGAAATAATCTGTAAGCTAAAATTCTGAAAATTTGATAACTGAATGACTAGTAATCTGTATGATTTGGTCAAGCAAAACTGAACTGAAAACTAGATTGAATAGAAAACTGGATTGAATACTTCACTAAAACTGTGGGACGTATCATCTAACTGACATGCCTCGATTTGAGTTGATCGGGGTCCAACTTGTAATCCCAGTTGGAAGGGTGTCAGTACCGTGCCATGAGTACTAATACTAGTTATGTGGATCCAGTTAACTGGTGTCTCGACGGACTAAGGAGTCACCCTATAGTGGTAGGAAACTCATGTGATATGTGTCAACCCTAAACTAGAAGAAAAATATCTCAAACTTACGCTGGCTACGTAGTTCTGTAACTTATGGATTGCTACTAAGGGTCAAACCCTAAACTGGTAGGAATGCCCCCATCCCAGGGTTGACTCAGTGATTAATCCTACTCCCAACTGAATGATACTATTTACTGGACTGAACTAAGCTTAATTGAGAAAATAACTAATCATAATAACTAACTGAATGACAATGCTCATAGTTTATCTGAAATCATTCTGAAGATACTGAAATAATGTAAACAACTAGGTTTTGGGTATTTGTAACCTACCAACACTGAATGGAAATAACAATAATGACATATAAACCTTTAAAATTCATGGTAGGGGATCATTGCTCAAAAACTCAATATTTAGACATTTCATTAAACACATGTGAGTCATGAATTTAAGCATGGTAATGGGTAAAGCATGAAAGGATAACATGATTACAATACTAAAACCATGAATTAGGGATTTCAATATGAAAATTTCAATATTCAAAACATGTAATGGATATCCCATCGAAAACACTTGTAAACATAACTAAAAATCAAAATCAATAATAGCTTCATGGAGATAATTCAACTTGAACATGTAAAAACTCATAATTTAAAACTAAAAAGGGATTCTTGGACTCCATGGGTGAAAAGGGTCCATGGATGAACATCACACATACCTCAACTATTGAACTCATGATAATTCTGCGGATTAGGAACTTGAATTCCTCAATTGCTTGAGAATAGGTTAGGGTTTGTTCTTGAGAAAGAGGGAGGATTTTTTGAGAGAATTTGTGATTAAAAGAGTAAATAATGCTCTTTAGAGAGCTAAATTTCATGTTATGGACTGATTGGGTGTAGGAAAAAGACCAAAATGCCCTTAAAATGCTGAAAATCAAAAGTTGTCCATGATGGAGGGCGTGGAGCGGGCTCTGGACCTCTGAAATGGAGGGCGCAGCACGGGTAAATCCTTTTGCTTCCCACATTCCCTTATGCTCGTCCAAAAATTTCAAAACTCACCCGAGATGTACTTTTAACATCCCCAATGATGAATCAACTCAAAAAATTAAATTCCATGGTTGGGAAGACTAAAACTAAAATCATCAAAGTTTAGGGGCCCTGGAAATGACTAAGCCCCCAACACTTAACCAAATTTTCAAGTTTTGGACCCTCTTAACATACAACTGAGAGCTGAAATAAGCTAAGACTTTTATGGGGTATTATAAAAGTGGGAAATGGTGAATATAGATTTTGTTACATTGTTACTTCATACGCATCGTCAATATCATTCTATTTGGGTCATAATGGATAGAATGACCAAGTCAGCCCATTTCTTGCCAGTCCATACTTAATATTTAGCCGAGGACTACGCTAGACTCTATACTAGGGAGTTACTAAGGTTACATGGAGTTCTATTGACCATTATTTTAGATCGAGGTTCTAAGTTTACCTCTTATTATTGGAAGGCTTTTCATAAAGGTCTTGGCACCTAAGTTCATCTCAGTATAATTTTTACCCACAAACAGATGGTTAGGCAGAGAGAACCATTCAAACCTTAGAGGACATGTTGAGGGATTCTATTATTGATTTCAAGGGTAGTTGGAATGACCAGTTATATTTGATTGAGTTTTCTTGCAATAACAACTATCACTCCAAGATCAAGATGGCTTCGTTTGAGGCACTCAATGGTAGAAAGTGTAGATCACCTATTTGTTGGTTTGAGGTTAGCAAAGCTTCTTTGATGGGGCCCAAATCTATATATGACGCAGTGGAGAAAGTTCATTTGATTTAAGAAAGGCTGAATATGGATTAAAGTTATTAGAAATCCTATGCAAATTTGAGGAGAAGAGAGCTTGAGTTTGATGTTGGTGATTTTATGTATCTGAAAATTTCACTAATGAAAGAGGTGAAGAGAATTGGTATGAAAAGGAAGCTCGGACCCTACTATGTTGTCCATATAGGATTTTGAGCTATTTTGGGAAGGTAGCCTATGAGTTGGAGTCGCCTGTAGAGTTAGCATTAGTAAAGCCAATGTTTTATCTCTTTTCTAATGAAATGCATTGGTGATCCAACTTCAGTCGTTCCTGTAGAAAGTATGGGTGTTGAAGATAGCTTCTACTATGAAGAAGTCCCAGTTGAGATCCTTGATTGTTAGATTCATAGGTTAAGGAATAAGGAAGTTGCCTTTGTTAATGTTGTATGGAGGAATCAGTCCGTTGAGGGAGCATCTTCGGAAGCAGAAGCTGATATGTGAGTCAAGTATCTCTATCTCTTCTCTACAAATTTAGAATCATCTTGAGGTAAATATTTCTTTAGCTTAATTCTCTCATTCTCTATCTCAGTTATCTGACCATCCTTATGTCATAACATGCATTCAAGTATTCAGTTAAGTTTATGCATCATGCTTTAGATCCAAGTATTTAACCACAATTCAGCTCATAAGTATTCTGTGCATGATCTCAGTCTTCCAATTATCTCAGCTCAGATAGTGTACATTCGGGTACGAATGATCCAATGGGGGATATATTGTAACACCCTAAGTTTTCAACGTGTCAAGGCTAATTACAACGAAACCACATGATAAATATAATTTGAAATCCAAGTTCATAATAGCTTCATGAAGATAACTCACAATAACAAGTAAAAATCATAAATTTAATCTTGAAAACAGGTTCTCGGACTCCATGGGTGATTAGGACCTATGAATGAACATCTAACATACCTTAAAAGATTAAATCGTTTAAAATAAACACAATTCCTTAAGCTTACTTAGAGACTCTTAAACTTGGGAACTTGTTTTCTTTATTTATTTCTTGAAGACAAAGAGATGAAATTGATGAACTTTGGGGATGATTAAGGTTTGTTTTTGAGAGAAAATTGGAGAATATAGGCATATAATGCCCTAACGGAAGCTTTAAATCACGGATTTACAAATTGAGTTGAGGAAAGAAAGGACCCAATTGCCCTCTCAATCATTTAAACTAAAAATTGGCAATAGGAATGCGGATTGAAGTCTCATCGCGATGCGGTCTAATCACAGTGGCTTACTGGTCTAACAAAAATGATCATAACTTTTTGCTCAGGTATCAAATTAAAGAGAAATTGGTATTGTTGAAAGTTGACTCAATTATCTACAATTTGATGGGTCTTGAGCTAAAACATTCTACACATATCAAAAGTTATACACGTTCAAAGTTGACCCTTGTAGAATCGAATATAAACTTTAGACGAATCAAAGGCTCTTAGCTCAACTTGGCTCTAAGTGATTTCTATGAACGTTCTTCACCTAATAAATACTTCACACACTAAGATAATGATCATGACACATGACTTCAAATTATAAATCAAGAACTGGATGCAAACACTTTCACCGCGACGCGATGAGTGTGCCATCGCTATTACGACTGTGATGCAGTCCTATCGCGATGAGCTACTGGAATCGTGATCCAAACATGACCCAATTCATGTCTGAAAAATCCAAAACTTCCCCGAGACACATGTTCCTTACACCCCTGAACATGAAATAACTCAAAAACTTATGTCTCGGGGTCAGGAAGGCCACTTTAAAAATCAACAAAGTTAAGAGGCCAAAAATAAAACTAAGTCCCCAACACAACTAAATTTTTAGATTTTGTACTTGTTATGCATGCACTATGAGCTGAACTTGTAACACCCCGTAAATTTTTTCGTACACTTATCGCGATTATATGGAGTCCTAAAGGCTTGCGTATGGGTTAAATTAAGTTTATGGTGTTCGGAAGTATCCCGTCAATAGTTGTATGTGTAGGTATTGGAATAAGCTTTCCAATAATATAAAGTTTGCCCAAAACAGAGGAGTATTTCATATAAGCGAGCACATTCAAAATTTCAAAACGGTGGTCGGGAAGCCTGTGAACAGTAAATCTGCAGGAAAATTACTGCAGCTAGGCAATTTTTTTTTGGATCAACTTTAGACGATCATAACTCCTTGTAAAAAAGAACTGTGTGAGCTGCTATATATAGACGAAAATCTCCGAGAGTCTTATTTCCGATGAAATTGGTTTCATCCTAATCCAATGTCTTAGTAAGGAGCTATACCCGTTTTACTACAGCCTATAAAAAAAAACAGAATTTTGGGATAGATTTTTAGGTCAACTTTAAACGACCATAACTCCTTGTACAGGAAGAACTGGGTGGTATACTTTATATGAAAATGAAATCCATTTGAATTATATTTCCAATACAATTGGTTTAACCCAAATCCGATACCGGAGCAAAGAGTTATGATCGATTTACTTCAGCCTGTCAAAACTGTCCACTGGGGACAGATTCGGATTTATTTAAATTTTTAGGGCAAAATGGTCATTTTTTATTATCTCTTGGACGAAAAATTGTTCTTTATAAACATACACTTAGCCTCATATATATCATATATCATCCAATTATTAAGAGAAGGTGAAACCCTAGCCTAATTTCAACTTCAAATATTTTGTGATTCAACCGTAGAAAATTCAAATTGGTTCCGTAGTTGTGTTCACCATCTCGAAAGCTTTGAGAAGCACCCCATGGTTATGTAAGGAGGATTCTAAATACAAGAGTTCATTGTTAAGGTATGAACATTGTTTATTCTTGATTCTTATCTATGAATAAGTATTGATAAGGGATTATGAGTATTGTCTTGATGTTGGAAGATAACTAGAAACATAGTTATTAATTGTTTTGTATAAATTGTTAGTAGTAAATTATGGAAGTTGTTGTATTGGATTATGGAGGATGAATTGTGGTGATATATCATTATATTAGTTGTTATGTATGCCTAGTGATCATGTTGGTATTGGATGGTGATTAAGAGGGGAAATAAAGGCTAAGAGTGATGTTGAGGGATATTGCATGAAAATGCATGATATGTGAATGTAATAAGAGTATAAGAGGATGTATGTAGCACTCTTATTGATGAGTTAAAGGATTACTTCCTAGACATTATTTGGTGAAGTTAATACCTAAATGGTAAGGTTTTGTTGCTAATACTAGTTTGCCACAAATGACTTATTGTAGATAAGTGTTCGAAGAGTACGGGAAGTCAAGTTGGACTTGTATTGAAGTGGTTATATCAAGGTATGTAAGACATACTCTATCTAATCTTTGGCATGAATAATGACCCATGGCACTCTCAAGTAATCTTCCAACATTGTCCTACGACACATGACACATAATAACATCATATGATCTTCGACACTACCAATTGAACTTGTTTTCACTTTTAAGATGTCCGGCTAGTCAAAAAAATGTCCATCTACTATTGTTGACTCCGAAATGGTTTAATGGGGTATCTATGATTCTCTACTTCATTTTCATGATATTGATTACCTATTTACATGTTTTTCCTATTGAGGTATCATGGTTTCAAGTTCCATAAGGTGTGACCACAAAGTAACCAATCTCAAAGATTAATTGAAGTAAGAAATGGAATGTCTTTATTTTAAATTGTTGATATGATGTATTGTATTAGTACCACTGATCAGTTGGCCATTGTATTATAAAGATTATGTATATATGCTATTCCAGGGGTGGTCCCTGATGTATTGTATTAGTACCACTGATCAGTTGGCCATTGTATGACATATGTTATGTAATGATAAGGAATACGGGAAGTAATGATATGAAAGTAATGTGCAGGTATCCCATCAGCTCTTTTAAGTGTGGTCTACTCATACTGTTTATTCACTGGCATCTGGGTTCTGTTGATCTTTTGTATCTCATCTTGATACTCACTGCCTTACATACTCAGTACATATTTCCGTACTGACGTCCCTCACGGGGGACCTGTATTCATGCCTGCAGGAACAGGTACTTCAGGTCGTACACCTCCGCAGTAAGAGCCAGGACATTCTGTTGATAGTGGTGAGCTCCAGTTGTTTCGGGGCATCCCAAGTCGTTTCTATATGTATTTTTGGTATTTGTATAAAAGTCTTTTATGGGCGGGAATTTTTCCCGACCCTAACTCAGTTGTGTATCTATGTAGAGGCTTTTGTAGACATATTGTACAGCCATAGGAGTGTTTGGTTGATAGACGTGATGGCTCTGACGGCCAATTACTGTTTATATATATATATATATGTGTCTGCTGGGCTGATACAGGTACTGTTTTCTTCTATTTACAATGAAGTGCTGCCCAAATTTCTAATTTTCATAAGTAATTTAAATGTGAAAGTATAGGTTATGAACGGGTTCTCCCGGGCCTCCTCGGCTACGAGTGCCAGTCTGCTCCAATGGGATTTGGGGCGTGACAGAAGGAGAAGTGGTATCAGAGAATTTTGTCCTAGTGAGTCTACAAAGTCGTGTCTACGTAGAATCTCGTTTATCGGTGTGTTGTGCACCACATCTATAAACAGGAGTCTATTGGACATTTAGGGATTGTTTCCATTCTCCATTTCTTAGATCGTGCAATAGAGCCCATATTAGAGATAAAGTCATAATCGATCGCTTAATCCAATTTTTTTTTTATTTATTATAGTAACGATGCCGGTTACAAGGAGAAAGAATAAGTGGAAGCGAGTAGATGTAGTGGCCGGAGAAGGTACTAGTAAGTCACCACCGGCACAAGCTAAACAAAGTGAGTCTCAAGCTGAGCATATATCAGGAGCTTCTTCTCCTCCGGAAGGGCCATCTATTAATGTTGTTGATCGAGATTTGAGGGATACAGTACAACTTCTGACGCGTATAGTTGCCGGTCAAGTTCAAGGGCAAGCTATTCCTACCACGGGTTTTAGTGGTACGGATAGAGCAGCTAGCCTTCGGACACAGGATTTTCTGAAACTGGATCCTCCTACTTTTACCGGATCAGATATTAACGAAGACCCGCAGGACTTTGTCGATCAAACCCAAAGGGCTCTAGATGTTATGCACATATCCGGTAAAGAGATGGTTGAGCTAGCAACATATAGACTGAAAGGAGAGGCTATATTATGGTACGAGGATTGGAAACGATCTAGGGGTATTGATGTACCTCCAACTACGTGGGGAGAGTTCAAAGATGCATTTATTGATCATTATCTTCCATTTGAGACTCGTCAGACCCGTGCAGATCAATTCTTAAATCTTTGTCAGGGTAATATGAGTGTAAGGGAGTATAGTCTTCGATTTAACTCCTTGTCTCGATATGCTAATAACGCTCAATCTACAGCTCTCGTTTGAGTGTAAAGCGGTCGTTAGCAAATATAGAACCCAACCTGGGTTGGGTGTCGATCCCACAGGGAATAGCTTGGCCAACAAGTAAGTAAAATTACTAAACTTTTGGTGCAAGTCTTGTAAGAAGGGGGGATTCTTGTTTTGCAAGTAATGTAAACAAAAGCTGAAAATAATAAAGTAAAAAGAGAGAGATTGTTACGTTGGTTGTAAACAATGAGAATTGAAGCGTTGGGGTTATGTCCACCTTCTGAGGTATACGTCTCTATTGGCTATGAGTGTGTAGAATTCTGACATGCAATTGCTTATAGAGGATTGTAGTCGATGGTAAATCCAAGCGTCTCTCGACCTAAACAAGGACTATTTCACTTTAACTCTCTCGAGCTTAAAGCGTGTCTAACGATACGAATTCTCCAAGAGGTTAGTCCAGTTACGGCACTAGCTTTTTAATAGGAAAGGGTGTCCTACTACCTTGACATTATCTCTTTTCCAGACAAATAACTTTTCTCTCGAACAAGTTAAATGTTAGACTGGCGTATTCTTGCATTTGCAACCGCAAAGAATGTAGATTAAGATGAAGAGAATAATTATATAAGCAATATACGTGCCTCGAACTCACAAACTCACAGCAATAGATAGTAACTCATTCGGCTTCCATAACCCCAACAGAGAAGTTTAGTTACCCATGAATGCGAAGGAAATCACGATTGACATTGTTATTATATCACGATATTGAGTAATGGCGTGTAGATCAAGTGATAGGCGTGCGGCGTGATTCCTTAGCAAGTAACGATTCTCTTGTTGTGGAGTTTAAGAATAGAAGAGTAGAAGAAGAAAAATAGAATTAATGGAAATATTAGAAGAGTTGTAGAGTAATAGAATTAAATTCTAAGATGAGATGTTCTAAAATCTCTAGCATGATAGGGTATTTATAATACCCATATCCTACTCCTACTAAGCTAATGAAATAAATAACCAAATCCTACTAGACTAATGAAATCCTTAACCCAAATGTACTAGGTTAAGGTAACATTATCATAATCCTCATAAAATAATGAAATACATAACCTAATTGCACTAGGTTAATGTATCATTGTCAAAATCCAGCTTTGTGTCTGTAAGTCCCCAAAGTCTTCAGAATTGCTGTTTTAGCCCAGGACAGATTCTCCATGCATCACTTTTGGTCCTTTAGGCGTCCAAACTCCCTTTCCTTCCTTCGTGAGCTTTCTTTAGCATCAAGTAAGCCATAAAATGCTGAATTATGCATCATTTATACCTGAAACTTTACTAATCATGTTCGTTAGCTCATTTACAGGAAAAAGGACTAAAAGTGCATGAAATATATAATTTGTTCTCAAAACTAGGCTAAAATATGGGCAAAATATATTGATATAGGCGCGTAAATTCGCCTATCATCAACAACCCACACTTAGAGCTTTGTTCGTCCTCGAACAAACTATCATGTCCTTCTAAACATCAACTTAGGGTTTTACAGCAACAACACAAAATATTCGTCAAGACAAGCACAACAATTATCAACAAAGAGTAGCTTTTCGATTATAGGTAGAAACAATTTAACCTCTAGCATAGACTCGTGATGGTGATCAACTCGCATGCAAACGTTTAAAGTGTATAGAATCATATACAACTATCCAAAACTCATCAACCATGTGTGTCTCACCATATAGTACCCATAATCACTCACAAATATAGCATATTTTTCAAACAAGGGTATCAAAATGTCCTTGCTCTCACTCTCACAAAGAATTCATATGTAGCAACTGATGACCATAGGCTTGCCCTTAATGTAATACTCTACTAAATGTTGGAATGTTAAGATTAGGATCAAGTAGGTCTTTTGATGGTTGTAATGTAGGCTAAGGGACGGGTAAGACTATTTTGGCCAGGAATAGTGACTAAGTTTCTAAGCGCTTTAATACATCACTTTGTATTATTGACACTTTTTTCTTTCAACCTTTCTTTTTTCTTTTGTTATACCACCCTTGTTCTCCTCTTTTATTTTTCAATTTTAAACACAACTCGCTTTTCAGTTTTTTTTTTTTCTTTTTCTTTTTCACAACATACCTCTTATGATAGCACTTTTTTTTTCATAACACATTCAAGCACCATTACAATTTATAGCATCATACTCACCCAATTTCCTCTTATGTCGTCACATGACTTTTTCACTTTAAAGCACTTAGGAGTTTGGATCAAATTACGGTCTTGAAAAAAATAGTTTAGGCTTACATACAAGGTTGTCAAAGAAATAGGCTAAAGGCTCAAAAGGGTTTAACTAGGATGATGTCCATGGGTAGGTAAAACTGAAGGTAAACAAATATGGGTTGCCAAAGAAATGCCTAAATCATATCCTAAACATACACTCCTTATTTTCGCTTTGCATACATACCAGGCAAGTTCTAGCATCAGCCACATACATAGAATATACGATTATCTCACACACACAAGGCACATGGTCGACTTGCTTGGAAGTAATATAGACTCTCGACCCAACAAGTGAAGGAATTGAACCACACAATATCACATAATGAGTCACAACTAGAGCCTAAACGTCTCAATAGTCACCATTGTAGCACATACTCTTGTTATAATCTCATGCTGCCTATCAAAATAATTTCATGCGAAGCTAGAAAAAATTTACTACTAAAAAAATGAAACAAAAACAAAGCAAGCAAACATAGATGCGATAGAGAAGTATAGCATACGATACCGCCACCCCACACTTAAATGGGACACTGCCCTCAGTGGAAAATAAATACGAGGAACCTGGTTAGTCGGACTCTTCCTCATTGTCGGGGGTCATACCCCCTTCGTCGGAATCATCATAAGAGTCTTCGTCAGAGTTCTCCTCCTCGTCAGAGTCTGGCAAGCATCGATCGTCATCAGTCGGCACATCATCATCTAGAGGTTCCTCAAAGTATACGCCCACTCCACACATCTCCCGTGCATGCATGTTCATGGGATAGTCGTGGTCCAGCTGTTGGAGCTCTACAGCAGTTGGAACACGACCTCCGCTCATCATTGTAAACCTCATCATGCCGTACATATGGCTGGAGAAACTCTCATCCCGAGCATGTCTCTCTGCCGTAGTAAGGTTGATGCCATGTGTTGATTCAGCATCTTTGACTTTTGTGAGTTCAACCTTCTTCGGATTGTGTGGGAGTTTGTGATCAGCTGGTTCCTCTTCGATATCCTCCTTCCGCAAGATTGCTGTCAACAAATTGCCAAATGTGAAATGGGACCTTTTGTGGAGTCTGGCCTTCCTCATGGTAGATCGAATGATTGCCCCAAAGTTGATAGGGACATTTGTCATCAAAGCATAGATCAAACACACTCTATCTCTCGATATCTTGGTGTATTGAGTCCCAGGAATAAGACATGAGTTGACAATGCGCATCCAGATTCTTGCTTCCCTATTTAGTGGAGCATAGGGGAAGGTGTTGTGTCGGCCGGTTTCTTTATGTCTGCCCCACCTTGCCATTGATCTGCTTCCACAAAGCGTGTGTCGTATTGCTCTATAAGGAGGCCTGCTGTACAGCTCTTTGAATGGTGCTGTGTCGATCGAAGGTAAGCCAAGGAAAGAGTTGATCCAATCCGCGGTGAGCTGTAACACCTGGCCCCGAATTTTGACTTCATTGCCTGTTGTGTTCGGCGACCAGTTGGCATAAAACTCTCTTGTTAGATCAAGATTACACTCTCCCATGTCACGGAAGATGAAATCCAACTTCAAAGCCATTATTTTTGCCAACATACGCGGCTCATTCTTTGCTAAGGTATCCTTGTTGATCAAGTCGACGTGCACATATTTTCTTTCTTTGTTGCTGCTGTACCATGCTTTGGCTTCTTCCTCAAGAACCCATTTTATTCCGAACATTCTGCGTGGTAGTTGTGCTGAGGATGATTCTCCTTGGACTTTTCGACTTCTCTTCTTGCCATTTTGGGAAGTGGTCGCCTTCTCCTTGCCTTGCCTCGCTTTAGGTGCCATTGTACCAGAGACTAGAAATAGTGTTAGTTGCAGAACAGTCTCACTTGATACAATCTATAAGCAAGCATTAGGGGTACCACCCCACACTTAGTTTTGTTAACACGAATCAGTGAGGTGAAAGTAGTTGATTTACTCAGATTTCATCGAGATGCGTTTTAGGATTGTATTCCGACAAGAAAATCAGCAATGCATCACTTACTTGCAGCCATTGGACTACTTTCATGGTAGATATAGCAACACTACTATATAGGGGTTACCACTTTGAATCGTTATTCTTACAACAATCACAACCTCCTAAGTCGGTAGGCACTATAAGTCTTATCCCTATGACCGAGATAGTCTAACATGTAAGTATCCAAACAACAATCTTAAGCAATATTCATAGCCATAGCAATTCCGCAAATATCATAACAATGCTATTGAAACCAAATTCAAGTCGGAAACAAGTCAAGATTTTCCTACGTATATGTTCACTCATATGATTTTGCAATAACAATCCAAACACATGAACATCACCAACAATCTTATATAATTTAGAAATTAATAATAGCCATAGCAACGTAGTACTTACGAGAAATAGATGAAGAATAAGAGAGTACTTACTTGCTTGAAACTTGTGGAGATGGTTTTGTGAATTGGAAGAGCAAAAGAAGAAAATTTTTAGAAGATTTGGAAGAGTATGCGGCGCCTTTAGGGTATTTTCTATTGTGGTTGTGTTATAAAACTAAGTCCCCTTTATATAGGAAGAGTATGGGTCGGGTTATGACCCATTAACAATCGGTTTTGGAGACAAAAATCCTACATATGTGGCGCATTGTCTATGGCATAATGGGACATATGCGCCGCATAGTCTATGGCATTTGTAGACATATGCGGCACATTGTCTATGGCATAATGGGACATATGCGCCGCATAGTCTATGGCATATGAGATACTGAGACTAAATGCCATAGCATAGGCGGCGCATAGTCAAAAGCATACCTAGGAATAGGCGGCACATAGTGTATAGCACACAAGATTCCGAGACCTTAGGCTATAGGATAGGTTGTGCATCGTTCGTGGCCTAGTTTTACCAAGGCCTAGCCTTCCTCGAAGCCTATTTTGGCGTGAGAAAGGCTCAATCCATAGCCTTATGCATCACCCTTCCTAACTTACCAACTTTACCATACAATGCGTCCAAATCGTCAATTGAAATCAATCTCCTCGTTGACTACTTCTTGCACCTATATTCGCTCAAACAAATGAAAACGATTAGTACGATGGGTTGCCTCCCACCAAGAGCCTTAGTTTTGGTCGTGGCACGACTCTTATTTTTGGATTTTTATTTTTCAAAAGCAAAAGACATACTAGAAGGAAATGAAAAATGAAAAATGATAAACGATGGGTTGCCTCCCATCTAGCGCCTTATTTATTGTCGTGGCTCGATGTAGTAATCTCGAGTACTTATACTTCATCGAGATAAGTGATGGCCATGTCATTCATCGAGTAAAGAGGACCGATATAAGGCTTAACACGTTGGCCATTCACTTTGAAGACAACCCCCTTATTGCCTTCCAATTCGACTACTCCAGACGAGTAGACTTGGATAACTTTATATGGACCAGACCACTTAGATTTTAACTTACCTGGGAAGAGCTTAAATCTGGAGTTGAAGAGTAGTACCATATCACCCTTTTGGAAGTTTCGTCGAACAATCCGCTGATCATGATACTTCTTCATCCGCTCCTTGTATAAATCCGATCTTTCATATGCATGGAGACGGAACTCATCTAATTCGTTCAGCTGCTCCAACCTCAGATTCTTTACATCATCCCAATTCAGATTCAAGTGCTTCAATGCCCACAATGCCTTTTATTCAAGCTCGATGGGTAGATGACAAGCCTTCCCATAAACTAGTTGATAAGGAGACATGCCAATGGGTGTCTTGAATGCAGTCCTATATGCCCATAGTGCATCATCTAGCTTTCGAGACCAATCCTTCTTATTTGCATTAACCGTCTTTGCAAGGATTTGCTTAATCTCGCGATTGGAAACCTCTACTTGTCCACTAGTTTGGGGATGATAAGGCGTAGCTACCTTGTGTTGCTTGACACCATACTTGGCCAATACAGATTTGAATAGCTTGTTGCAAAAGTGAGATCCTCCATCACTTATGATAGTACGAGTTACCCCAAAGCGAGAGAAGATATTCTTCTTTAAGAACGCTACAACACACTTTCCTTCGTTGTCGGCCAATGCTATAGCTTCAACCCATTTCGAAACATAATCCATAACAACCAAGATGTACTTCATTCCAAATGAATTCACGAATGGACCCATGAAATCAATACCCCACACATCAAAAAGTTCTACCTCCAGAATTTTGGACTTGGGCATTTCATGGTGTTTAGAAATAGAACCTTGACGTTGGCATTGGTCACACCTTCTCACATAGTCGTATGCATCTCTGAATATCGAAGGCCAATAATAACCACTTTGCAATACTTTTCTTGCCGTTCGATTTCCTGCATGATGTCCTCCAACTTGCGAAGTGTGGCATGCTTCCAATATAGTAGGCACTTCTTCATGGGATATACATCGTCGAATGATCCCATCCGCGCATCTTCGAAACAAATAAGGTTCATCCCAATAGTAGTGTTGAACGTCATGCATAAACTTCCTCCTTTGGTGGTAAGATAAATTGGCAGGTAGCACATTACTCTCTACAAAATTTGCAAAGTCGGCATACCATGGTACTTTCTCCATTTTTGTCGCTAATATCTCCTCGTCATGGAATGCATCATCAATCTGAATTTCAGGTTGCGCCACATGTTCATTCTCAAGTCTAGATAGGTGATCAGCCACTTGGTTCTCGCAACCTCTTCTATCTTTGACTTCGAAATCAAACTCTTGCAGCAGCAATACCCATCGAATCAACCTTGGTTTGGCATCCTTCTTCGTCATTAGATACCTAAGAGCTGCATGGTCTGTATGGACGATCACCTTAGTACCCAATAGATAGGCACGAAACTTCTTAAACGCATATACAACCGCTAGGAGCTCTTGTTCAGTAACAGTGTAGTTCCTTTGGGCTTCATTTAGGACCTTACTCGCATAGTAGATAGGATGAAATAATTTCTCCTTTCTTTGTCCAAGAACAGCACCAATGGCTACACCACTCGCATCGCACATGACCTCAAACGGGAGCGTCCAATCTGGTGCTACCATGATAGGGGCTTCAATGAGTTTTCCTTTAAGGCATTCGAATGCCTTTAAGAAATTGTCATTAAAGTCAAACTTCGCATCTTTCTCCAATAGTTTGCACAATGGACTAGAAATTTTGGAAAAGTCTTTGATGATTCTACGATAGAAACCAGCATGGCCAAGAAAACTACGAACTCCCTTCACCAAAATTGGAGGCGGTAGCTTCTCAATTACCTCTATTTTTGCTCGATCAACCTCTATTCCTCTTTCAGAGATCTTGTGCCCAAGAACGATTCCTTCTTTTACCATGAAGTGGCACTTTTCCCAATTCAGCACAAGGTTGAACTCTACACATCTTTGCAATGCCATGCTCAAGTTTGCCAAACATGCTTCAAAAGACTCACCGACAACTGAAAAGTCATCCATAAATACCTCCAAAGTGTCTTCAACCATATCAGAGAAAATAGACATCATACAACGTTGAAAGGTGGCTGGTGCATTACACAACCCGAATGGCATGCGTTTGAAGGCAAACGTACCATATGGGCATGTAAACGTTGTCTTCTCTTGGTCTTCGGGAGCAATACAAATCTGATTATAACCTGAATAACCATCCAAGAAGCAAAACCATCCTTTCCCCGCTAATCGATCTAGCATTTGGTCCATAAATGGCATGGGGAAGTGATCCTTGAGTGTCCAAGAATTCAGCTTGCGGTAGTCCATGCATACTCTCCATCCAGTATCGGGCCTGAGTGGAATAAGCTCATTCTTTGCATTCGCGACCACCGTCATTCCTCCTTTCTTGGGAACACATTGTACAGGACTTACCCATGTACTATCAGAGATAGGATATACAAATCCTACGTCTAACCACTTGATAATCTCCTTCTTCACCACTTCTTGCATAGGTGGGTTTAAACGCCTTTGATGTTCAATGGTGGGTGTGTACTTTTCTTGAAGCTGAATTTTATGTGTGCAAATCCCAGGTGGAATACCAATAATATCCGCAATGGTCCATCCAATGGCTCTAATATACTTGCGTAAGATCGCAATAAGAGCTGCAACTTGTTTCTCACCCAAATCGGCTGCCACTATGACTGGAAGTGTGTTTCCGCTTCCTAAGAATGCGTACTTCAAATGACTTGGCAGCTCCTTCAATTATAGTGTGGGTGGTTCTTCAATAGATGGCTTGGCTGGTGGTGTGGGTCGATTCTTGAGATCAAGATCCAGCTTCTTGGGAGTATAGCGATATGTCCCTAATCCCGATAGAGCACAAATAGCTTCTTCAGAAATTTCAGCATCCTCATTCTCTCCTTTCATGAGCAACACCTCCAAAGGATCATCAAGAATTTGCTCTTCTTCAAGTCGTTCTTTCTCATCATCAAAGACAACATCAGCCACAGAAAATACACTCAGATCTTTGGGTTGCTTCATTGATTTGCAAACATCAAATCGAACCACTTCGTCATTTATTCGGAATGAAAGTTCATTAGCTCTCAAATCAATGAGCACACTTCCTGTAGCAAGGAAAGGGCGTCCCAATATTATGGGAACCTCTGAATCTACTTCACAATCCAAGATGACAAAGTCTGCTGGAAAGATAAATGAAGAAACCTTTACCAAGACATCACATAGAATACCAACCGGTAGTTTTACCGACCTATCCGCCATAACAAGCCTTATGTTAGTTGGTGTAGGATCTCCTAACCCCAACTTCTTGTAGATCGATAATGGCATCAAGTTGATGCTGGCTCCTAGGTCACATAATGCTTTGGCAAAGTTCAAAGATCCGACGGTGCAAGGAATAGTGAAAGCTCCGGGGTCGGCCTTCTTCTGAACTATCGATCGGGTAGCAATTGCACTACAATGATGCACATCATCCTTCAGCTCATAACTTGCTTCCCTCTTCTTAGTCAAAAGATCTTTCATAAACTTCGCATACCCAGGCATTTGTTCAAGTGCCTCTACCAATGGAACATTAATGGTCAGCTGCTTCAACATAGTCATAAATTTGCTGAACTTAGTGTCATCCGCCACCTTCTTCAATCTTTGGGGAAAAGGTGGTGGTGGGTATGGAAGTGTTCTCTCCATGGCTTTCTTCTCCTCTTGCTTCCGTTTTTCCATTTTTTCAGGTTGCACGTCACTGGGCGTGACATCCTTGACGTCAGGATTGGTTGTTGCGGCATCTTCTCCATTTACGTTATCATCCATGTCCGCAACTTCGTCAACCACTTGCTTGCCTTTTTCTGAAGGTTCCAGCACCTTACCACTTCTGGTAGTGATGGCCATGCATGACCCATCATTCCTTGGGTTTTGCACAGTATCGCTAGGTAAAGTGCCAGCCTTTCTTTAATTGAGTACTGCTGAAAGTTGGCTCAGTTGCTGCTCTATTTGCTTGATTGAAGTGGAATGAGAATCAACTAGTTGTTTCATGGAGGACAAATCATTAATTACCTCAGTAACTCCCGCGCTCGTTTCTTTCACTCCTTTCAATAATTTAGCCATCATGTCTTCCATACTTCCAGAATTAGATGTGGTGGTATCACGTCTACCAGGGGGAACATATACACCACTCTTTTCATTGTTTTTTCTCCAACTACCTTGGTCCTTGTTTCCAGAATTATCATAATAGTTCTGACCTTGGTTTCCTTGGGTATTCCCACGGAAATCCCCCTGATTGTTCAAGTAGTTGGCCTCCTCTTCCGAATCAGATTCGTCTCTTCCTTTTAGCGCCACAGCTTTCACTTTTTCGGTCTTCCCTGATAATAAATGCTTTGTCAGAAGATCCACTTGCGTTTTCATGTGCGCTAAATCTTGATCACGTTCTTCTTGTCTTCTTCTTTGGTCTGCAGTCATGCCTATAGATAAAGTGGGGCTTGCTACCTCAGAATCCCTGGTATGCCAAGCTCTACTTTGTTTTGTCATGCGATCTAGCATATTGCTTGCTTGACCAAAGGTGAGGTCCATAAAAGATCCTCCAGCTGCGTTATCCACCACTGGCTTAGTTATTGAATTCAAGGCTCTATACAATATCTCCATGAGGTGAACATTAGTCATGTGATGGTTTGGGCATCTCGCTAGCTTTGTCTTGAACCTCTCCCATGTTTCATGAAGAGCTTCAGTGGGAAGCTGACGAAAGTTGTTGATTTCATCTCTCAATTGTGCCCTTTTGGAAGGCGGAAAGAATCTTTCTAGGAAAGCGTCTCTCAATTGCCTCCAATTTGTAATTGAATCAGGAGTCAGCCCATTCAACCATAGTGTTGCCTCCCCAGACAGAGACAATGGAAATAGACGTAATCGAATTGCATTCTGACCAACACCAGGATTGTCAAAAGACTTGCATGTAGAAATAAAGTTGATGAGATGCATATTCGAATCATCGCCTGCTAGTCCACCAAACAATCCCTTGAGTTGCAATAACTGAATCATGGTTCTTGTGATGTTGAACTTGGCTCCGGGCGCTAATGGTGGTGGAATTATAGCTCCAGTGTCTCCGGCACCATCAAGATCATCATCATCATCGTCGAAAGCTGGCTGCATAGGTTGGTGATCATGTCTATACCGAGCTTGTCGACCTCTTCTGTTGGCAGGTGTTACGATTTCAGCATCACGCCTAGGGTTTAGTAACTCGTCATCACCTAAATCCTCATCGTCAGGATTTGGTGCTCGTGCAGGGTTATCAATGTTTTGCTGTTGAACCTGGGCTGCGGCAAGGGCAGCCAATCTTGCTTGTTCCTGTCGAGCATCCATCCTTGCGATTTCAGCTTGTGCTTCCATTCTACCAATGCGTTGTGGCTCAGGATTGATTGGTAATAACGGTTGACCAGAACTTCGAGTATGGGGCATGCACTAAAATAAAAACCTGCAGTAGACAAAAACAAAAATTAAAAGTAAAAGTACGAGAATCTTTGACCAAAGGGTCTAGTAATTTTCACGAACTTAATTGACACTTGTATTCCCCGGCAACGGCGCCAATTTTTGATAACGCTCAATCTATAGCTCTCGTTTGAGTGTAAAGCGGTCGTTAGCAAATATAGAACCTAACCTGGGTTGGGTGTCGATCCCACAGGGAATAGCTTGGCCAACAAGTAAGTAAAATTACTAAACTTTTGGTGCAAGTCTCGTAAGAAGGGGGGATTCTTGTTTTGCAAGTAATGTAAACAAAAGCTGAAAATAATAAAGTAAAAAGAGAGAGATTGTTACGTTGGTTGTAAACAATGAGAATTGAAACGTTGGGGTTATGTCCACCTTCTGAGGTATACGTCTCTATTGGCTATGAGTGTGTAGAATTCTGACATGCAATTGCTTATAGAGGATTGTAGTCGATGGTAAATCCAAGCGTCTCTCGACCTAAACAAGGACTATTTCACTTTAACTCTCTCGAGCTTAAAGCGTGTCTAACGGTACGAATTCTCCAGGAGGTTAGTCCAGTTACGGCACTAGCTTTTTAATAGGAAAGGGTGTCCTACTACCTTGACATTATCTCTTTTCCAGACAAATAACTTTTCTCTCGAACAAGTTAAATGTTAGACTGGCGTATTCTTGCGTTTGCAACCGCAAAGAATGTAGATTAAGATGAAGAGAATAATGATATAAGCAATATACGTGCCTCGAACTCACAAACTCACAGCAATAGATAGTAACTCATTCGGCTTCCATAACCCCAACAGAGAAGTTTAGTTACCCATGAATGCGAAGGAAATCACGATTGACATTGTTATTATATCACGATATTGAGTAATGGCGTGTAGATCAAGTGATAGGCGTGAGGCGTGATTCCTTAGCAAGTAACGATTCTCTTGTTGTGGAGTTTAAGAATAGAAGAGTAGAAGAAGAAAAATAGAATTAATGGAAAGATTAGAAGAGTTGTAGAGTAATAGAATTAAATTCTAAGATGAGATGTTCTAAAATCTCTAGCATGATAGGGTATTTATAATACCCATATCCTACTCCTACTAAGCTAATGAAATAAATAACCAAATCCTACTAGACTAATGAAATCCCTAACCCAAATGTACTAGGTTAAGGTAACATTATCATAATCCTCATAAAATAATGAAATACATAACCTAATTGCACTAGGTTAATGTATCATTGTCAAAATCCAGCTTTGTGTCTGTAAGTCCCCAAAGTCTTCAGAATTGCTGTTTTAGCCCGGGACAGATTCTCCATGCATCACTTTTGGTCCTTTAGGCGTCCAAACTCCCTTTCCTTCCTTCGTGATCTTTCTTTAGCGTCAAGTAAGCCATAAAATGCTGAATTATGCATCATTTATACCTGAAACTTTACTAATCATGTTCGTTAGCTCATTTACAGGAAAAAGGACTAAAAGTGCATGAAATATATAATTTGTTCTCAAAACTAGGCTAAAATATGGACAAAATATATTGATATAGGCGCGTAAATTCGCCTATCATCAACAACCCACACTTAGAGCTTTGTTCGTCCTCGAACAAACTATCATGTCCTTCTAAATATCAACAACACAAAATATTCGTCAAGACAAGCACAACAATTATCAACAAAGAGTAGCTTTTCGATTATAGGTAGAAACAATTTAACCTCTAGCATAGACTCGTGATGGTGATCAACTCGCATGCAAACGTTTAAAGTGTATAGAATCATATACAACTATCCAAAAATCATCAACCATGTGTGTCTCACCATATAGTACCCATAATCACTCACAAATATAGCATATTTTTCAAATATGGGTATCAAAATGTCCTTGCTCTCACTCTCACAAAGAATTCATATGTAGCAACTGATGACCAAAGGCTTGCCCTTAATGTAATACTCTACTAAATGTTGGAATGTTAAGATTAGGATCAAGTAGGTCTTTTGATGGTTGTAATGTAGGCTAAGGGACGGGTAAGACTATTTTGTCCAGGAATAGTGACTAAGTTCCTAAGCGCTTTAATACATCACTTTGTATTATTGACACTTTTTTCTTTCAACCTTTCTTTTTTCTTTTGTTATACCACCCTTGTTCTCCTCTTTTATTTTTCAATTTTAAGCACAACTCGCTTTTAGCTTCTTTTTTTTTCTTTTTCTTTTTCACAACATACCTCTTATGATAGCACTTTCTTTTTCATAACACATTCAAGCACCATTACAATTTATAGCATCATACTCACCCAATTTCCTCTTATGTCGTCACATGACTTTTTCACTTCAAAGCACTTAGGAGTTTGGATCAAATTACGGTCTTGAAAAAAATGGATTAGGCTTACATACAAGGTTGTCAAAGAAATAGGCTAAAGGCTCAAAAGGGTTTAACTAGGATGATGTCCATGGGTAGGTAAAACTGAAGGTAAACAAATATGGGTTGCCAAAGAAATGCCTAAATCATATCCTAAACTTACACTACTTATTTTCGCTTTGCATACATACCAGGCAAGTTCTAGCATCAGCCACATACATAGAATATACGATTATCTCACACACACAAGGCACATGGTCGACTTGCTTGGAAGTAATATAGACTCTCGACCCAACAAGTGAAGGAATTGAACCACACAATATCACATAATGAGTCACAACTAGAGCCTAAACGTCTCAATAGTCACCATTGTAGCACATACTCTTGTTATAATCTCATGCTGCCTATCAAAATAATTTCATGCGAAGCTAGAAAAAATTTACTACTAAAAAAATGAAACAAAAACAAAGCAAGCAAACATAGATGCGATAGAGAAGTATAGCATACGATACCGCCACCCCACACTTAAATGGGACACTTCCCTCAGTGGAAAATAAATACGAGGAACCTGGTTAGTCGGACTCTTCCTCATTGTCGGGGGTCATACCCCCTTCGTCGGAATCATCATAAGAGTCTTCGTCAGAGTTCTCCTCCTCGTCAGAGTCTGGCAAGCGTCGATCGTCATCAGTCGGCACATCATCATCTAGAGGTTCCTCAAAGTATACGCCCACTCCACACATCTCCCGTGCATGCATGTTCATGGGATAGTTGTGGTCCATCTGTTGGAGCTCTGCAGCAGTTGGAACACGACCTCTGCTCATCATTGTAAACCTCATCATGCCGTACATATGGCGGGAGAAACTCTCATCCCGAGCATGTCTCTCTGCCGTAGTAAGGTTGATGCCATGTGTTGATTCAGCATCTTTGACTTTTGTGAGGTCAACCTTCTTCGGATTGTGTGGGAGTTTGTGATCAGCTGGTTCCTCTTCGATATCCTCCTTCCGCAAGATTGCTGTCAACAAATTGCCAAATGTGAAATGGGACCTTTTGTGGAGTCTGGCCTTCCTCATGGTAGATCGAATGATTGCCCCAAAGTTGATAGGGACATTCGTCATCAAAGCATAGACCAAACACACTATATCTCTCGATATCTTGGTGTATTGAGTCCCAGGAATAAGACATGAGTTGACAATGCGCATCCAGATTCTTGCTTCCCTATTTAGTGGAGCATAGGGGAAGGTGTTGTGTCGGCCGGTTTCTTTATGTCTGCCCCACCTTGCCATTGATCTGCTTCCACAAAGCGTGTGTCGTATTGCTCTATAAGGAGGCCTGCTGTACAGCTCTTTGAATGGTGCTGTGTCGATCGAAGGTAAGCCAAGGAAAGAGTTGATCCAGTCCGTGGTGAGCTGTAACACCTGGCCCCAAATTTTGACTTCATTGCCTGTTGTGTTCGGCGACCAGTTGGCATAAAACTCTCTTGTTAGATCAAGATTACACTCTCCCATGTCGCAGAAGATGAAATCCAACTTCAAAGCCATTATTTTTGCCAACATACGCGGCTCCTTCTTTGCTAAGGTATCCTTGTTGATCAAGTCGACGTGCACATATTTTCTTTCTTTGTTGCTGCTGTACCATGCTTTGGCTTCTTCCTCAAGAACCCATTTTATTCCGAACATTCTGCGTGGTAGTTGTGCTGAGGATGATTCTCCTTGGTCTTTTCGACTTCTCTTCTTGCCCTTTTGGGAAGTGGTCGCCTTCTCCTTGCCTTGCCTCGCTTTAGGTGCCATTGTACCTGAGACTAGAAATAGTGTTAGTTGCAGCACAGTCTCACTAGATACAATCTATAAGCAAGCATTAGGGGTACCACCCCACACTTAATTTTGTTAACACGAATCAGTGAGGTGAAAGTAGTTGATTTACTCAGATTTCATCGAGATGCGTTTTAGGATTGTATTCCGACAAGAAAATCAGCAATGCATTACTTACTTGCAGCCATTGGACTACTTTCATGGTAGATATAGCAACACTACTATATAGGGGTTACCACATTGAATCGTTATTCTTACAACAATCACAACCTCCTAAGTCGGTAGGCACTATAAGTCTTATCCCTATGACCGAGATAGTCTAACATGTAAGTATCCAAACAACAATCTTAATCAATATTCATAGCCATAGCAATTCTGCAAATATCATAACAATGCTATTGAAACCAAATTCAAGTCGGAAACAAGTCAAGATTTTCCTACGTATATGTTCACTCACATGATTTTGCAATAACAATCCAAACACATGAACATCACCAACAATCTTATATAATTTAGCAATTAATAATAGCCATAGCAACGTAGTACTTACGAGAAATAGATGAAGAATAAGAGAGTACTTACTTGCTTGAAACTTGTGGAGATGGTTTTGTGAATTGGAAGAGCAAAAGAAGAAAATTTTTAGAAGATTTGGAAGAGTATGCGGCGCCTTTAGGGTATTTTCTATTGTGGTTGTGTTATAAAACTAAGTCCCCTTTATATAGGAAGAGTATGGGTCGGGTTATGACCCATTTACAATCGGTTTTGGAGACAAAAATCCTACATATGCGGCGCATTGTCTATGGCATAATGGGACATATGCGCCGCATAGTCTATGGCATTTGTAGACATATGCGGCACATTGTCTATGGCATAATGGGACATATGCGCCGCATAGTCTATGGCATATGAGATACTGAGACTAAATGCCATAGTATAGGCGGCGCATAGTCAAAAGCATACCTAGGAATAGGCGGCGCATAGTGTATAGCACACTAGATTCCGAGACCTTTGTCTATAGGATAGGTTGTGCATCGATCGTGGCCTAGTTTTACCAAGGCCTAGCCTTCCTCGAAGCCTATTTTGGCGTGAGAAAGGCTCAATCCATAGCCTTATGCATCACCCTTCCTAACTTACCAACTTTACCATACAATGCGTCCAAATCGTCAATTGAAATCAATCTCCTCGTTGACTACTTCTTGCACCTATATTCGCTCAAACAAATGAAAACGATTAGTACGATGGGTTGCCTCCCACCAAGCGCCTTAGTTTTGGTCGTGGCACGACTCTTATTTTTGGATTTTTATTTTTCAAAAGCAAAGCACATACTAGAACGAAATGAAAAATGAAAAACGATAAACGATAAACGATGGGTTGCCTCCCATCTAGCGCCTTATTTATTGTCGTGGCTCGACGTAGTAATCTCGAGTACTTAGACTTCGTCGAGATAAGTGATGGCCATGTCATTCATCGAGTCAAGAGGACCGATATAAGGCTTAACACATTGGCCATTCACTTTGAAGACAACCCCCTTATTGCCTTCCAATTCGACTACTCCAGACGAGTAGACTTGGATAACTTTAAATGGACCAGACCACTTAGATTTTAACTTACCTGGGAAGAGCTTAAATCTGGAGTTGAAGAGTAGTACCATATCACCCTTTTGGAAGTGTCGTCGAACAATCCGCTGATCATGATACTTCTTCATCCGCTCCTTGTATAAATCCGATCTTTCATATGCATGGAGACGGAACTCATCTAATTCGTTCAGCTGCTCCAACCTCAGATTCTTCACATCATCCCAATTCAGATTTAAGTGATTCAATGCCCACAATGCCTTGTATTCAAGCTCGATGGGTAGATGACAAGCCTTCCCATAAACTAGTTGATAAGGAGACATGCCAATGGGTGTCTTGAATGCAGTCCTATATGCCCATAGTGCTTCATCTAGCTTTCGAGACCAATCCTTCCTATTTGCATTAACCGTCTTTGCAAGGATTTGCTTAATCTCGCGATTGGAAACCTCTACTTGTCCACTAGTTTGGGGATGATAAGGCGTAGCTACCTTGTGTTGCTTGACACCATACTTGGCCAATACAAATTTGAATAGCTTGTTGCAAAAGTGAGATCCTCCATCACTTATGATAGTACGAGGTACCCCAAAGCGAGAGAAGATATTCTTCTTTAAGAACGCTACAACACGCTTTCCTTCATTGTTGGACAATGCTACAGCTTCAGCCCATTTTGAAACATAATCCACAACAACCAAGATGTACTTCATTCCAAACGAATTCACGAATGGACCCATGAAATCAATACCCCACACATCAAAAAGTTCTACCTCCAGAATTTTGGACATTGGCATTTCATGGTGTTTAGAAATAGCACCTTGACGTTGGCATTGGTCACACCTTCTCACATAGTCGTATGCATCTCTGAATATCGAAGGCCAATAATAACCACTTTGCAATACTTTTCTTGCCGTTCGATTTCCTGCATGATGTCCTCCAACTTGCGAAGTGTGGTATGCTTCCAATATAGTAGGCACTTCTTCATGGGATATACATCGTCGAATGATCCCATCCGCGTATCTTCGAAACAAATAAGGTTCATCCCAATAGTAGTGCTGAACGTCATGCATAAACTTCCTCCTTTGGTGGTAAGATAAATTGGCAGGTAGCACATTACTCTCTACGAAATTTGCAAAGTCGGCATACCATGGTACTTTCTCCATTTTTGTCGCTAATATCTCCTCGTCAGGGAATGCATCATCAATCTGAATTTCAGGTTGCTCCACATGTTCATTCTCAAGTCTAGATAGGTGATCAGCTACTTGGTTCTCGCAACCTCTTCTATCTTTGACTTCGAAATCAAACTCTTGCAGCAGCAATACCCATCGAATCAACCTTGGTTTGGCATCCTTCTTCGTCATTAGATACCTAAGAGCTGCATGGTCTGTATGGACGATCACCTTAGTACCCAATAGATAGGCACGAAACTTCTCAAACGCATATACAACCGCTAGGAGCTCTTGTTCAGTAACAGTGTAGTTCCTTTGGGCTTCATTTAGGATCTTACTCGCATAGTAGATAGGATGAAATAATTTCTCCTTTCTTTGTCCAAGAACAGCACCAATGGCTACACCACTCGCATCGCACATGACCTCAAACGGGAGTGTCCAATCTGGTGCTACCATGATAGGGGCTTCAATGAGTTTTCCTTTAAGGCATTCGAATTCCTTTAAGCAATTGTCATTAAAGTCAAACTTCGCATCTTTCTCCAATAGTTTGCACAATGGACTAGAAATTTTGGAAAAGTCTTTGATGAATCTACGATAGAAACCAGCATGGCCAAGAAAACTACGAACTCCCTTCACCGAAATTGGAGGCGGTAGCTTCTCAATTACCTCTATTTTTGCTCGATCAACCTCTATTCCTCTTTCAGAGATCTTGTGCCCAAGAACGATTCCTTCTTTTACCATGAAGTGGCACTTCTCCCAATTCAGCACAAGGTTGAACTCTACACATCTTTGCAATGCCATGCTCAAGTTTGCCAAACATGCTTCAAAAGACTCACCGACAACTGAAAAGTCGTCCATAAATACCTCCAAAGTGTCTTCAACCATATCAGAGAAAATAGACATCATACAACGTTGAAAGGTGGCTGGTGCATTACACAAACCGAATGGCATGCGTTTGAAGGCAAACGTACCATATGGGCATGTAAACGTTGTCTTCTCTTGGTCTTCGGGAGCAATACAAATCTGATTATAACCTGAATAACCATCCAAGAAGCAAAACCATCCTTTCCCCGCTAATCGATCTAGCATTTGGTCCATAAATGGCATGGGGAAGTGATCCTTGAGTGTCCAAGAATTCAGCTTGCGGTAGTCCATGCATACTCTCCATCCAGTATCGGGCCTGAGTGGAATAAGCTCATTCTTTGCATTCGCGACCACCGTCATTCCTCCTTTCTTGGGAACACATTGTACAGGACTTACCCATGTACTATCAGAGATAGGATATACAACTCCTGCGTCTAACCACTTGATAATCTCCTTCTTCACCACTTCTTGCATAGGGGGGTTTAAACGCCTTTGATGTTGAATGGTGGGTGTGTACTTTTCTTGAAGCTGAATTTTATGTGTGCAAATCCCAGGTGGAATACCAATAATATCCGCAATGGTCCATCCAATGGCTCTAATATACTTGCGTAAGATCGCAATAAGAGCTGCAACTTGTTGCTCACCCAAATCGGCTGCCACTATGACTGGAAGTGTGTTTCCGCTTCCTAAGAATGCGTACTTCAAATGACTTGGCAGCTCCTTCAATTCTAGTGTGGGTGGTTCTATAATAGATGGATTGGCTGGTGGTGTGGGTCGATTCTTGAGATCAAGATCCAGCTTCTTGGGAGTATAGCGATATGTCCCTAATCCCGATAGAGCACAAATAGCTTCTTCAGAAATTTCAGCATCCTCATTCTCTCCTTTCATGAGCAACACCTCCAAAGGATCATCAAGAATTTTCTCTTCTTCAAGTTGTTCTTTCTCATCATCAAAGACAACATCAGCCACAGATAATATACTCAGATCTTTGGGTTGCTTCATTGATTTGCAAACATCAAATCGAACCACTTCGTCATTTATTCGGAATGAAAGTTCATTAGCTCTCAAATCAATGAGCACACTTCCTGTAGCAAGGAAAGGGTGTCCCAAGATTATGGGAACCTCTGAATCTACTTCACAATCCAAGATGACAAAGTCTGCTGGAAAGATAAATGAAGAAACCTTTACCAAGACATCACATAGAATACCAACCGGTCATTTTACCGACCTATCCGCCATAACAAGCCTCATGTTAGTTGGTGTAGGATCTCCTATCCCCAACTTCTTGTAGATCGATAATGGCATCAAGTTGATGCTGGCTCCTAGGTCACATAATGCTTTGGCAAAGTTCAAAGATCCGACGGTGCAAGGAATAGTGAAAGCTCCGGGGTCGGCCTTCTTCTGAACTATCGATCGGGTAGCAATTGCACTACAATTATGCACATCATCTTTCAGCTCATAACTTGCTGCCCTCTTCTTAGTCAAAAGATCTTTCATAAACTTCGCATACCCAGGCATTTGTTCAAGTGCCTCTACCAATGGAACATTAATGGTCAGCTGCTTCAACATAGTCATAAATTTGCTGAACTTAGTGTCATCCGCCACCTTCTTCAATCTTTAGGGAAAAGGTGGTGGTGGGTATGGAAGTGTTCTCTCCATGGCTTTCTTCTCCTCTTGCTACAATCTCTTATAGCTAGGAATGTTTATCGAAATTGTGTTGTGAATATTTGTGGTCGTGATACGATGGCCGATCTTGTTGAGTTAGAAATGGTAGATTTTGATGTTATTATGGGCATGGATTGGTTAGCATCTTGTTATGCTACAGTAGATTGCCGTTCTAAGAAGGTATATTTCCATTTCCCAAATGAGGCAGTCCTTGAATGGAAGGGTAATGTTGGCACACCGAGAGGTAGATTTATTTCTTACTTTAAGGCAAGAAAAATGATTTCCAAGGGGTACATATACCATTTGGTTATAGTAAGGGATACAGAGGCAGAACCGCTAACTTTTCAGACCGTTCCGGTTGTGAATGAATTTCCTGATGTATTTCCTGAAGAACTACCAGGTTTACCTCCTAAACGAGAAGTGGAGTTTGGTATTGATATGTTGCCAGACACACAGCCAATCTCAATTCCTCCTTATAGAATGGCACCAGCAGAGTTGCGAGAATTGAAAGAGCAACTGAAAGACTTGCTAGAGAAGGGATTCATCAGGCTTAGTATGTCCCCTTGGGGAGCACCAGTATTATTTGTGCGTTAGAAAGACGGTTCGCTGAGGATGTGTATTGACTATCGGCAATTGAATAAGGTGACTATCAAGAATAAATACCCTCTTCCCCTAATTGATGATTTATTTGACCAGTTGCAGGGTGCCCAGTGTTTTTCCAAGATTGACTTGAGATCAGGCTATCATCAAGTGAGATTCAAGGATAAAGATATACCCAAGACAGCTTTTCGAACACGGTATGGTCATTATGAATTCCTGGTTATGTCATTCGGGCTGACAAATGCACCCACAATTTTTATGGATCTGATGAATAGGTTGTTTAAGCCGTTTCTAGATGTGTTTGTGATAGTTTTCATAGATGATATTCTGGTCTACTCTAGATCAGAAGAGGATCATGTTAATCACTTAAGGAGGGCGCTGCAGATTCTTCGTGATCGTAAGCTGTATGCGAAGTTTTCTAAATGTGAGTTTTGGCTCAAGTCAGTGGCATTTTTGGGCCATATTGTATCCAGTGAAGGCATAAAAGTTGACACTTAGAAGATTGAGGCTGTGAAGACTTGGCCAAGACCCACGACGCCTATGGAGATTCGTAGTTTCCTCGGGTTGGCAGGTTATTATAGAAGGTTTGTTGAAGGTTTTTCTTCTATTTCTGCACCCTTGACTAAGTTGACGCATAAAGCCTCCAAGTTTCAATGGAATGATGCCTGTGAAAAGAGTTTCCAAGATCTGAAGTGCAAGTTGACTTCTACACCGATATTGGTACTTCCTGAAGGCACAGAAGGGTATGCAGTGTACTGTGATGCTTCGAGAATTGGCTTAGGATGCGTATTAATGCAACATGGTAGAGTAATAGCCTATGGCTCTAGACAGTTGCGACCATATGAGAGGAATTATCCCACGCATGATCTTGAGCTAGCTGCAGTTGTATTTGCTTTGAAGATATGGCGCCACTACTTATATGGGGTTCATGTTGACATATATACCGATCATAACATCCTTCAATATATCTTCAGTCAGAAAGATCTAAACTTGAGGCAGCGAAGATGGCTTGAATTGTTGTAAGATTACGATGTTGATATCTTGTATCATCCAGGGAAAGCGAATGTGGTAGCGGATGCACTGAGTCGTAAGTCTAAAATGGCATCTATAGAAAAGCAGGGGATGATTAAGGATCTTCACCAACTAGATAATTTGGGAGTTCGACTTCTCGAAACTCCAGATGAAGAGGTTATTGTATGTAATGCAGCAAAATCTTAATTGATAGCTGAAGTGAAAGAGAAGCAGTATGCAGATCCAATTTTATTGCAGCTTAAGGAGGATGTGCAGAGTGGCATGACAAAGGCATTTGAGCTTACGCGAGAAGGAGTGCTTCAGTGTCAGAATCGTTTATGTGTACCTGATGTAGTTGAGCTAAGAAAGAGAATTATGAAAGAAGCACACTGTTCAAGGTATTCCATCCATCCAGGGTCGACTAAGATGTATCAAGATTTGAAAGAAATATATTGGTGGAATGACATGAAGAAGAATATTGCCGAATTTGTAGCTGAATGTTCAAATTGTCAAAGAGTCAAAGTAGAACACCAGAAACCCGGTGGTTACATGCAATGTATAGATCTTCCAGTCTGGAAGTGGGACAAGATCAATATGGATTTCATCACGGGTTTGCCTCGTACATTTCGGAAGTTTGATTCCATACGGGTGATCATTGATAGGCTTACCAAATCCGCGCACTTCTTACCAGTTAAGACAACTTATACGGCGGAAGAGTATACGAAGTTGTATATTAAGGAGATCGTTCGGTTACATGGAGTTCCAATTTCCATTATATCCGATCGAGGAGCCCAATTTACTGTGAATTTCTGGAAGTCTTTTCAAAGGAGTTTGGGGACACAAGTAAATCTAAGTACGGCTTTTCATCCTCAAACGGACGGACAAGCGGAACGTACCATCCAGACACTTTAAGATATGCTACGAGCGTGTGTATTAGATTTCAAAGGAAACTGGGATGATCACCTACCTCTTATCGAGTTTGCCTACAACAATAGCTATCATTCAAGTATCAAAATGGCACCATATGAAGCATTGTATGGAAGAAAGTGTAGATCGCCAATAGGATGGTTTGAAGCAGGTGATGCGGTCTTGTTTGGACCGGATCTTGTTTATCAAGCAATGGAGAGGGTTAAAGTGATCCAACAACGGCTTGAAACAGCTCAAAGTCGACACAAATCTTATGCGGATGTTAGAAGAAGAGGACTTGAGTTTTCTATCGACGATTGGGTATTCTTGAAAGTATCACCAATGAAAGGAGTGATGAGGTTTGGCAAGAAAGGAAAGTTAAGTCCACGATACATAGGTCCATACAAGATCATTCAAAGATTTGGACAAGTTGCTTATGAGTTAGAGCTACCTCAAGAGCTCTCAGCAGTTCATCCCATATTTCATGTTTCGATGCTTCGCAAGTACATCGGAGATCCATCGCACATCACTACTATGGAAGATGTACAAGTTACAGAAGATCTCACTTTTGAAGAAATGCCTATTGCTATTCTTGATCGCCAAATTAAAAAGATAAGGAATAAAGAGATAGCATCGGTAAAAGTACTTTGGAGGAATCAACAAGTTGAGGAGATCACATGGGAAGCCGAGGAAGCGATGAAGATTAAGTACCCTTACCTATTCAACGATGAGGAGGAAGTTCATGAGACGGAAGAAGAACAATAACAGGTAAGTGTTTATTTTTATGCAAGTATGTTATGATGATGAATATGTTAATTGTAAGCTTGGACATGTATTAATTGAGTAACTATGCTAACATTCGAGGACGAATGTTCTTAAGGTGGAGAGAATGTAACACCCCGTAAATTTTTTCGTACACTTATCGCGATTATATGGAGTCCTAAAGGCTTGCGTATGGGTTAAATTCAGTTTATGGTGTTCGGAAGTATCCCGTCAATAGTTTTATGTGTAGGTATTGGAATAAGATTTCCAACGATATAAAGTTTACCC
Source organism: Capsicum pubescens (assembly GCA_030864215.1). Lineage (NCBI taxonomy): Eukaryota > Viridiplantae > Streptophyta > Magnoliopsida > Solanales > Solanaceae > Capsicum > Capsicum pubescens. The sequence continues at coordinate 157,329,102 of CM061548.1, forward strand.
AAAACAGAGGAGTATTTCATATAAGGGAGCACATTCGAAATTTCAAAACGGTGGCCAGGAAGCCTGTGAACAGTAAAACTGCAGGAAAATTACTGCAGCTAGGCAATTTTTTTTTGGATCAAATTTAGACGATCATAACTCCTTGCACAAAAAAAACTGTGTGAGCTTCTATATATCTACGAAAATATCCGAGAGTCTTCTTTCCGATGAAATTGGTTTCATCCAAATCCAATGTCTGAGTAAGGAACTATACCCGTTTTACTACAGCCTATTAAAAAAAAAACAGAATTTTGGGACAGATTTTTAGGTCAACTTTAAACGACCATAACTCCTTGTACAGGAAGAAATGGGTGGTATACTTTATATGAAAATGAAATAAATTTGAATTATATTTCCAATACAATTGGTTTCACCCAAATCCGATACCGGAGCAAAGAGTTATGATCGATTTACTTCAGCCTGTCAAAACTGTCCACTGGGGACAGATTCGGATTTATTTAAATTTTTAGGGCAAAATGGTCATTTTCTATTACCTCTTGGACGAAAAATTGGTCTTTATAAACATAAACTTAGCCTCATATATATCATATATCATCCAATTATTAAGATAAGGTGAAACCCTAGCCTAATTTCAACTTCAAATATTTTGTGATTCAACCGTAGAAAATTCGAATTGGTTCCGTAGTTGTGTTCACCATCTCGAAAGCTTCGAGAAGCACCCCATGGTTATGTAAGGAGGATTCTAAATACAAGAGTTCATTGTTAAGGTATGAATATTATTTATTCTTGATTCTTATCCATGAATAAGTATTGATAAGGGATTATGAGTATATCTTGATGTTGGAAGATAACTAGAAACATAGTTATGAATTGTTTTGTATAAATTGTTAGTAGTAAATTATGGAAGTTGTTGTATTGGATTATGGAGGATGAATTGTGGTGATATATCATTATATTAGTGGTTATGTATGCCTAGTGATCATGTTGGTATTGGATGGTGATTAAGAGGGGAAATAAAGGCTAAGAGTGATGTTGAGGGATATTGCATGAAAATGCATGATATGTAAATGTAATAAGAGTATAAGAGGATGTATGTAGCACTCTTATTGATGAGTTAAAGGATTACTTCCTAGAAATTATTTGGTGAAGTTAATACCTAAATGGTAAGGTTTTGTTGCTAATACTAGTTTGCCACAAATGACTTATTGTAGATAAGTGTTCGAAGAGTACGGGAAGTCAAGTTGGACTTGTATTGAAGTGGTTATATCAAGGTATGTAATACATACTCTATCTAATCTTTGGCATGAATAATGACCCATGGCACTCTCAAGTAATCTTCCAACATTGTCCTACGACACATGACACATAATAACATCATATGATCTTCGACACTACCAATTGAACTTGTTTTCACTTTTAAGATGTCCGGCTAGTCAAAAAAATATCCATATACTATTGTTGACTCCGAAATGTTTTAATGAGGTATCCATGATTCTCTACTTCATTTTCATGATATTGATTACCTATTTACATGTTTTTCCTATTGAGGTATCATGGTTTCAAGTTCCATAAGGTGTGACCACAAAGTAACCAATCTCAAAGATTAATTGAAGTAAGAAATGGAATGTCTTTATTTTAAATTGTTGATATGATGTATTGTATTAGTACCACTGATCAGTTGGCCATTGTATTATAAAGATTATGTATATATGCTATTCCAAGGGTGGTCCCTGATGTATTGTATTAGTACCACTGATCAGTTGGCCATTGTATGACATATGTTATGTATTGATAAGGAATACGGGAAGTAATGATATGAAAGTAATGTGCAGGTATCCCATCAGCTCTTTTAAGTGTGGTCTACTCATACTGTTTATTCACTGGTATCTGGGTTCTGTTGATCTTTTGTATCTCATCTTGATACTCATGCCTTACATACTCAGTACATATTTCCGTACTGACGTCCCTCACGGGGGACCTGTATTCATGCCTGCAGGAACAGGTACTTCAGGTCGTACACCTCCGCAATAAGAGCCAGGACATTCTGTTGATAGTGGTGAGCTCCAGTTGTTTCGGGGCATCCCAAGTCGTTTCTATATGTATTTTTGGTATTTGTATAAAAGTCTTTTGTGGGCGGGAGTTTGTCCCGACCCTAACTCAGTTGTGTATCTATGTAGAGGCTTTTGTAGACATATTGTACAGCCATAGGAGTGTTTGGTTGATAGACGTGATGGCTCTGACGGCCAATTACAGTTTATATATATATATATGCGTGTCTGCTGGGCTGATACAGGTACTGTTTTCTTCTATTTACAACGAAGTGCTGCCCAAATTTCTAATTTTCATAAGTAATGTAAATGTGAAAGTATAGGTTATGAACGGGTTCTCCCGGGCCTCCTCGGCTACGGGTGCCAGTCCGCTCCAATGGGATTTGGGGCATGACAGAACTGAACTATGGAATGTATAGAATATTACAATATCCCTCCTTGGGAAAATTCATTCTCGAATAAGATTGATTAAGCTGAGAATACTGGGGAATCTGAGATGACATATTGAGCATGCATAACTAAAAACATGGTTACATGACTAAGTCTGTAACGTGATACATGAACTGAACTGATTTTGAGAATACAAGCATTGACATGAGAATAGTTATAAGGCTGAGAAAGAAATGAGAGAGTCAACTTATGATTATGCACTGCCTCAAGTTGGATCTGGTTTCGTGAAGAAAAGTTGAAAGTTTTTAGACATGGGGGGAAACTAGGGTATTATAACATTCCCTGAGTGATACTGACTTGGCTGAGGTACTTGGAGAGACTGAGATGAGGCACGGGAAACTTACGAACTATATCGTGACTGAATATCTGAATCTGAAACACGATGTATGGATGTAACTGGATTTATAAATTTACCTGGATGCAAACTAACTATCTCTTGGAATGGCCACATTTATGAAACTTCAGATAGTATACTAGATCGGAAGACGGAAAACCATAGGAACTTGCCTGTCTGACTACTTGACTAAGTTGTTGGCTTTATGGACTAACTCATACTAAAATCTTTTACTTAACTATGCATTCCACTTCAATACTACATTTCACTTGAGGATACTTTAAACCTTCACACGGGCAATGATAACTCTATGTACTAAAGTCTGAGATGAACTGAATGTTTTTTCCTCTATGTATAAGCCTACTCGAATCTACAAAGTCCACAAATAACACTATAATTCTAGCGTAAATCATGAATTCAACACTCCCTTTATTTTTACAACTACTCATCTCATGAATAATTCTTATTATCACTTCAGCAACTACATTCAACCACTTACTAGAAATTCACTAATGCGGAATGCATTTATCCATATATATGCAAACATGACATTCAATCCTATTTTCATAATGATATATTCCCTTCTAAACAAACACTCATAAAATCATCTTCCTCGTATCCTCCAAAACTCTATATTAACCACTTCTATGCACTACCCCAAGAGAATACACACAAAATTTCAACAAATCATGACATATATCAAAAACTTGGCCTCAATATTATTTCACACTTATAGTCTTAGATAAACAGGCATACAACAATCTTTCATCAACAAGAAACGTTTACCCACTCCCATCTACACCATTGCTTATCATTACTATCATTTCATAAGGAGAGGTCACTGAAAGGTTAAAACATGACGTCCTGAAGCATGAATGAACACTATACATAACTTGATACTTGACTGAGGCCTGAGGAATAGAATATCAATATCATAGTTCATCAAAAGATCTAAACTGAGGATATACATGACATAATCTGAATTTCGCTGATCATTAGAAACGTGGCATAAGTACCTGGAACTGAATATACTGTAAAGCTTAGGTACATGAGTCATGAGTTGCATGACCTGATTTTGGAGTTTCATAATTCATAGAACATGATCCGTACTGCTGAATGAACTGAAACCCATCATAAAAGGAATTGGGAGAGTAAATGATTTTCTATAAGGTGAACGAATATGAGCTCTGATCATAGAGTTGACATGTGACTAAAGTGAAAAGATAGAAAGAAGAATGGGTTGGGTATCAACATCCATACTACTATTCTACAACATACTGGCATCACTGCTGGAATCTGAGAGCCTGACTTGATTACTTATTCTATCATCTCCCCCTTAGCTTAAGCTAACATTGTAAGTCTGGGAACCACTTAATCAATAACTCAAAACTGAATTACCACCACTTTACTCTAGAATCTTGGCTATAATTATACGCATAATTGATAAACTTACCCTGATTGACTATGCTTGATAATTTAAAACCCGTTGCTTGTATTTTTTTCTAAGATACAACTCTTAGCTTTTCTATAGCTCCAACAATCATCATACAGTAACTTAAGCACTGACAAACTTGGAAATTTTAGGAGTATCACCATACCATGAGTTCACACCATCTAATGCATCAACTCTACTTTCTATTAGCTTAATCTTCAAAGATTTAATCTTAGAATCTAACACCAAACATAGATATCTCCAACCCGTAATGAGCCATACTAACCTCCATCATAGCTTACTAATATCACACCTTTAAACTTATCTTTCTCCCTAAACCATAAGAATTACCATTACACCTGGACATCTGATATCAATATCCTATAGCCCATAACTTAGCTGGTAAGAATGTCAATTACTGTATTACTAGATGCATTCAAACTTAGCACTCAAGGGTACTATATAAGTACACCCACTATTAAAACTTAGAAATAATACAATCCCATATCAACTTGGGTACACCTCAAGATCATACACACATAATCATACTTAATTTTGAATCGACAAGTTAAATTCTTGCACGCGCCATTTTAAGCCTACTGACTCACCTTCATGCAGCTAGTCCCATGGATATATAATCTGCTTAATTTAGATAACACTATCCTCAATTTACAGCTGCCAAACTTTTGGGCTTATTCTTTTAACTCTAGATCATATGATGTCATAGGATTCTAAGAAAGGATCTGAAAACACATCTAACCTCTAAGCACTAAGGTACAACCCCTCTATTTGATGACTGTTTCATTTTAAAATTAAAACCGAACGACTCTATTTCAGCTATAAACTGAGGTAGATAATTGAGTTATCTTTCTAACGATACCAATTTTGCCTTAATCCAATACCCGAGTAAAAAGTTATGCCATTTTTCGTGAGAGGCAGTAAGCGTTGATTGGGACACGGCGTGCAAGTATCTCAACGTGATAAGCGGCACGACACGTTGCTCTCCCAACATGATATATGAAGCTACCCAAAGCATTTTTACATGTTGTTTCAACTTCTTAAGGGTCTAGGGGCACTTTGGTCATATTCCCTCACCCAAATCCATCCATAACATAAAATTTCAGCCTCCAAAAAGCATTAGTTACCTCTTCATTCAATTTTCTCTAAAAGAAAAACCCTAACCACCTACCTAGAACAAGATTCAAATCTTCTTCCATAAAGATAAAGAATTCAAACCTTTCAATTCAAGATTCTCAAGAAAAGTTTCAAGATTAGGGTTCCATTCTTCAAACTAAGGAACTTAAGGTACGTAGCATTTTTCTAAACTTCATGGGCATATTGAAATTGTTTGAGTAAGTTTTAAAGTTAATAAATCATGGATTTATGAAGGATTCTGAATTTGCATTATCATGTATGCATGGCAAACCCTTTTTATGATATATGTTTAGGTCTTGAGTCCTTTCCTGTAATTTTCTGGGATACTACAACCGGCCAGTTTCTATTTACCCATCTGACTATGATAGACTTTCCCACAGAGGTAGACATTGATAAAGTCTCTTCCAACTTTTATGGAATCAAAATTACAGATATATAGGGGGTTACAAAAGAAAGTAAATATCCGGGATCTAATAAAACATAAACATGAAGATAAAAGACATGTAACATACCCATAACCATATCAGGAGAACTTTCTTGATCATGTTGAGACTGGAGTGCACACAATTTGGTTTGGTGTTGACCATTGGGGGCACTAGGAGTTGCGCCCTGCTGAGTCGGGAAAATGGATGGAACTTGGGAACGTCTGTGCTAACCCACCTGTAGGCATTTCCTGAATCTATGGCCTAGCTTGCCACATCCAAAACACAAGCCATTACCAACCCTAAACACACCCTAGTGATTCCTACCACATTCTTCGCAAAGAGAATTAGTACGAACACCATTCCCACTACCCTGTGACTTAGATCCTGGTGCTCTATCTTGACTATTATTCCAAAACTTAGGCACTAACACACTGACTGAAGCTAGATCTAGGGATAAGAATTTCTGACCAAACTAGGAATGGTTGCCACTCTCTGGCCTTGGCATAAAATTACTTTTTCTGGTCCTCTTTCTCTCTCTCTCTCTCTTTTACTCCCTATGCTCTTCTCTTTCAATCTACTGAGCATAAATCATAAGTCTAGATAGGATAACAACCTACTGATAGTTATGAGTAGCTACTAAATGAGCTAAGGTAATAAAAGCAGCTATGAATTCAGCATGAGAGACATGCTCATTCAGGGGACGTTCTTGAACAGGCAGACGCGCGGAATGATTCCCACTTCTTCTTCTATTGTTCTTTCTGGGAGGCATTCTCTATAAATAAAATGAATAATGAATAAGTAAGAGAGTTTAAATAGAGCTCATAATCTTTCTCACGATATGAACACTGAATAAAGGGAAACTTTTCCTAAAACATCTTGCAGTCTCTCATCCATAAGTGTTGCTCACTTCACACCCATGCATAGTACTCTACTCAACGCGTCCTTCAGACTCCTTAGGACACTTTAAAAAATGGCTCTAATACCAAGTTTTTTCACAACCTGAGGCTACCCCCTAGTCACAACAACGGTGCTTACAGTCCCAAGAGACCACAAGCTAACCCATGAGTTAGTTCCTGCCGTGAGTACTGAATAAAACTGATAACAAATGAACATATCTTGAATTTAACTAGAAAATTCCATAAGGTTTTAGATAATGAAAACAATACTGAATCATAAAACAAAAAGCAACTGTCTGAAAACTGATAAAAACTGATAATTTAATTGAATGTTTGAAAGTGTCTGAAATCCTCTAACTGACTAAGGAATTGATAGGATAAGCCCCCAACTAACTCTGACTAACTACCGAATTGAAATACTGAAATAGATAGAAACAGTCCTCAATATATGAGGACTCACCACTGCTGCTGCTGCAAGTGCACTAGAATGTCTAAGTACGATCAAGATCTTGATCTTCTAAACATATGATATAAGAGATCATAGCACAAGAAATGAGTATGCGATCAGTACTTTGAATGTACTGGTATGCTAGATGAGGTTAGGTTGATATGCATAGGTTATGTGCATGAGTAATAACTGACTAAATGAATAGCATGGGGTAACTGAATAACTGATATGAATGCGTGAATGCTGTAAGATCTGAGAATGCATGATCAAGCATATAACATGATTCCGAAATAGTCTTTAAACTAAAATATTGAAACCAAATAACTGAATAACTAATAATTGTATGCTACGGTCAATAAAAAACTGAACTAAATCATACTGAATACTGGACTGAGATAGTGAGAGGTATCATCTAACTAACATGCCCCAATCTAAGCTAATAATAGTCCAACCTGTGACTCCAGTTGGAAGGGTGTCAGTACCATGTGACGGGTACTGACAATGGCTTAGTGAGTCATCCTATACTAGCATGAGTACTCATGAAGTGAGTGTACACCCTAAACTGGAAGAAATACATCCCAACCTACGCTGGCTACATAGTTCTGTAACTCAAGGATTGCTACTAAGGGTCAAACCCTAAATTAGCATTAATGCCCCCATCCTTGGGTTCTCTAGGTGCTGGATATGGGTCCCAACTAAACTGATACTAATCACTAGACTGGACTAAGCTTAACTGAACCCACAACTGACTGCATTAACTAACTGAATGATATTGTTCATAGTATGACTGAAATTATTTTGTAGATACTAAAAACTAGGTAAACAGCTAAATTTGGGTATTCATAACCCCAGGACTCGATAACAATAATAATAGGACATACTAAAGCCTTGAAAACCATAATAAGTAGTCATTGTTCAAACTCAAACATTTAGGCATTTTATCAAACACTTGAAAGTCATGGTCTTAAGCATGGTAATAGTTTAAACATGTAATAATAGCATAATTGAAATACTAAAATTATGTACAAGCGAATATGCACCATTTAAATATGTCAAGTCTAATTACAAAGAAACCACATGAAAAACATAATTTGAACTCCAAGTTCATAATAGCTTCATGAAGATAACCTAAAATAATAAGTAAAAATCATAACTTTAATCTTGAAAATAGGTTCTTGGACTCCATGGGTGATAAGGACCCATGAATGAACATCTAACATACCTTTAAAGCTTAAATCCTTGAAAAGAAACACAATTTCTTAAGCATCCTTAGAGACTTTTGAATTTGGGAACTTGTTTTCTTGATTTTTTTTCTTGAAGAGAAAGGGATGAAATTGATGAACTTGGGGGATGATTAGGGCTTATTTTTTAGATCAAATTGGAGAATATAGGCATATAATACCCTAACTAAAGATTTAAGTCATGGATTTACGAATTGGGTTAAGGTGGGAAAGGACCCAATTTCCCCTCAATCAGTTAAACCAAAAATTCATAACTGTAATTTGGATTGAAGGCTCATACGACGCGGTCAAACTATGGTGTCTTACTGGTCTGACGAAAATGATCATAACTTTTTGTTTGGGTATCAGATTAAGGAGAAATCGGTATTGTTGGAAAGTAGACTCAATTATCTGCAATTTGGTGGGTCTTGAGATGCAAAATTCTACATATATCAAAATTTATACACGTTCCAAGTTGAATATAGTATAATAAAGTACTAAACTTTGGACGAATCAAAGGCTCTTCGCTCATGTAATACCCTGCATGTTTCTAAGCTAGGAAGTGAATAAGTTTTCCTACGTATGAAACCTCCTATCCTGTGAGTAGCATTTTAGTGCATGACTTACAATGTATATACTAGTGATAGGATATCTTATTATTATCTAAGCATGTTCATATGAGTCACTTAAGGTAATACAAGCTAAGAGTTTTTGAATCCATTAAGTTTTAGTGTTCGATTTTGTAAGGGTCATCTTTGAACAAGAATAACATGATTTATATATGATATTTTATCTGATTTATACCCACCAAATTATAGATAATCTAATTAGATTTCCAACGATACCAATTTTGCCTTAATCCAATACCCGAGCGAAAAATTATACCCATTTTCGTGAGAGACGATAAGGATAGGCGATTGGCCAGGCGCCACACCACCAAACTTAGGCGATTGGTTAGGCGCCGCCCAACCTTGCTTGTGCAATTACTTGGGCGCCACCTAAGTTAGTTCCAAGTTCCAAAAACACTCCGTTTTGAGTTATTTTGGGGGTAATTAAGTCTTTTAACACTCCTTACACGTCCCTAAACTTAACCCTATGAAATATATATCTTCTAAACATATTAAAAACCTATTAACATCTCAAAGCTCATCATACAAGAGAACTAAAAGAGAAAAACAACCAGGGTTGCATAATTAAGCTTGAAGATCCAATTTTAAGGAAATTCCTCCGTCAATCATCAAGACTCTTCCTTATAAGGTATGCGTGAGTTGATTCATGGACTCCTTTCATCCATGAAGCTCAAGAACCATCTTCTAAATTATGTATTATGATGTTTATGTTGTTGGTGGTTGATGTTCATGTGGTTGGAGTTTGATGATGCCTAAGATGGGATCTTTGTATGTTTTGTGTGAAGATATGGTGGTATTTAATGTATAAATATGTGAAATTGGTGGTTGAATATTTGTAATCTTGATGAATCCATATATGCCTAAGATGTGCATGTAAGGTGTTTGTGAAAATACCTAAGGGAATAGAAATCATGCTTTTATGACATAATAAGTCCTAAATGACTATTCCATGTTCTAAGTTTATGTTCAACGTGATCCCCATGCTATTGTATTGAATTGAAGATGTTGTATGAGATGCTCATGATATTGTTGTGATATGGAATGACCATGTTATTGAAGCCATGAAAGTATATATATGTTGTGTGCATTCCCGATCATGTGATAGTTTGTTGAGAATCATTCTTATTATGAAATCCTTACATATGATATTGTGAATTGTGGACTCTACTCTTATGCTCAAGTCAGTCATGTGTGTCAGTTTCCTTCCATCGAGTCCTGGGGGTACTTGTACCCAATAACTATAGTTGTGTGCCTAGATCCATGTCATGTTTCACGATATCCGAATTCAAGATATGATTCGATAGACTTTAGTCAGTCATATGACTCAGGAAAACCTCATGATCTCAGTCAGTTGTCAGATATTAGTAACATTCTGCCAGTCAATGGAATTCAGTAAGGTTATGTCATGTATAGTCAGTTATTCATGTCCAGTCCCTCCAGATGGGAGTAGAGTTTAGCAACGAGTGAATCCAAGGATGGGAACTTACCCGCCAGTTCAGGGTGTGATTCTTAGTAGTCATCCTTGTGTTCCAGAACTACGTAGCCAGCGTAGGTTGAGACATCTTAATCTGTTAGATTAGGGTTGATGAGGTGGTTTAACCTATCGGTTTAGGGTTCCCACCGTTCTCATTGAGTACCTGCCACATAAGGGTCACTCACAAGATGTCCTTACTCGTGGCACGGTATTGACACCCCTCCAGTAGGGGCAGATATTGGACCCCAGCTTAGACATAACGGCATACATGGGGCATGTCGGTTAAGCACTACCTCCCACAGTTTCAGTATCAGTCTCAGTATAAGAACTCAGGGCATTCTTCAGATTTCAGTATATACAGGACTGTCAGATACAGTCGTCCATGTTATCAGTTTGCAGTATCAGTCTTGACAGTTATTAGTAAACCATGTATTAGATTACAGGTCTTGCTATCACGCATTTATGGTCCCAATTCCTATATGTGTATGTTTGCTTTCCCACGTTCATATTAGTCAGTCAGTGTTGTTCATGCATGAAACCCTTTATGTTCAGCCTACCTTCCTCGTATACTCAGTACTCCAGTTGTACTGACGCATTTGCTCTATGATGCTTTATTTTCATATTACACCATAGGTTCCGAGACATGATCTCCAGCCCAGCAGTAGCGGTAGCATTCCAATCGCAGAGATACAGTGAGTCCTCATTGATTCAAGGATAATATGATTTGATACATTTATTTATTTCTTTAGTTTAGTTTTATGAAGTTAGTTGGAGACATGTTCCTTCAACTCCTTACTCAGATAGTTTAGAGGCTTTTAGATTTATGTTCAGATTTACATTCAGACTTAGCTTTCAGATTGAATTTTTTTGGGTATTTTCACCCACATGGTTTTATTCAGTTGAACCTTATGGCCTTATAGTTTTACTTATTCCGCATTATTATATCATGATTTGTAGTATACAGGTACAAATATCAGTCATGGGTTAGCTTGTGGTCCCTCGGGGTCATGAGCATCGTGTAGCATTCCGATTCAGCGAATCGGGGTGTTACGAACTTGGTATCAGAGCCTAAGGTTCAATAGAGTCCTAGAAAGTCTGAAAGTTGCATCTAGTAGAGTCTTGTACATGGGTGTGTTGCGCTCTACATTTATGTACAGGAGGCTATAAGATGTTTTAGGAACAGTCCCCTTTCTTCAGTATTCATGTCATGCTAGTGAGCATAATCATAAGTTAAACTCTCAGTCTAATCCATTCTTCTCTTATTTCAGACCATGGCCCCAAAGAGAAGAAACCAGCCAGCTCCTCAGCCCGAAGATCCTTTGGGCGAACATGTTTCCCATGCGGAGTTTAGAGCCAGATTTACCACACTTGCTCAGTCCGTGGCTGCACAGAATGAATGGCCACCAGTCATTTCGGCCAATCCAGTGGCCAATCATAAAGCAACTAGGGTTCGGGACTTCACCTGGATGAACCCTCCATCTTTCCATTGGTCTAAGTCTGATGAGGACCCTCAGGAGTTCATTGACCAAGTCCAGAAGGTCATTGATATCATGGGTGTTACTTCTATTGAGAGTGTCGAGTTAGCCGCCTACCAGTTATAGGATATTGCTCATGATTGGTAAAAATAGTGGAAGTCTGAGAGGTTAGATGATGCAGGCCCTATCGAGTGGGAGGAATTTGTCACGGCCTTCTTTGACAGATTCTTTCCCCAAGAGCGGAGAGAAGCCAAAGTTCTTGAGTTCATCAACCTCAGGCAGGGGAATATGACGGTTAGGGAGTATTCTCTCAGATTTACTCAGTTAGCCAGGTATGCTCCTCATGTGGTTGCAGACAATAGGGCTAAGATGAGCAAGTTCGTGTCATGGGTCAACGATAGCGTGGTAAATGAGTGTAGGTCTGCGATGCTGATCGATGATATGACCTTAACCAGACTCATGACCCATGCCCAGCAAGTAGAAGAGTAGAAGGTTAAGACTAGGGAGAGGCAGAACAAGAGAGAAAGGTCAAGTAACTTCAACTTTGCTCACCCCAAATCCGATGGAGAAAACCGTTCACAGTTTCACTCTAAGACAGCCTTTCCAGCCCCTTTCTCTGCCAGCGCTCCAGTGCCTAAGTTCAAAGACAGCAATGGAGATAAAGCACCTGGCTCTAAATCTCAGGGCAGTGTTAGCAGTGCCCGAACGAATCCCCTTTGTCAGACTTATGGTAAGAACCACAAAGGAATTTGCAGAGCCGGTAGTAATGTCTGTTTTGGTTGTGGCAAGCCAGGCCACAGGATTAGGGAGTGTCCGCAGTCAAGTCTTTAGGGTCAGCAAAATCATTCAGCAGCTCAGTCCGGTCGCCCAAACCAGCAGGGTGCCATTTCCAGTGCTACCAGTGGGCAACAACAGACTCTATGCTCTTCAGTCCCGGGAGGATCAGGAAAATTATCCTGATGTCGTTACTGGTACGTTACAGATTTTCAATGTTCATGTTTATGCTTTGCTAGACCCAGGTGCATCCTTGTCTTTTGTTACTCCATACATAGAAGGCGATTTCGGCATCAGTCCCAAAATTCTAGCAGAGCCCTTTTTAGTCTCTACCCCAGTGGGTAAAACCATCATAGCCCGGTGGGTATACAGGAACTACCCGGTTATGATATCTCAGAAATCTACGTCAGCAGATTTAGTTGAGTTAGAGATGACTGATTTTGATGCCATTCTCGACATGGATTGGCTTCATTCCTGCTATACCACAGTCAACTACAGAAATAGGATAGTTCAGTTTAAGTTCCCGAATGAGCCCTTCCTAGAGTGGAAGGGTAGCATTTCAACGTTCAGGGGTCAACTTGTTTCCTACCTTCGGGCAAGAAAAATGATTTCTAAGGGGGGGGGGTGTATCATCTCGTGCATGTTAAAGATTCCAATTCTGAATCTCCCAGTCTCGAAACAGTCCCAGTTATTAATGAATACTCAGATGTCTTTCCTGAAGATCTTCCATGCATTTCTCCCGAAAGGGAAATAGACTTCGGCATAGACCTTCTTCCGGATACTCAACCTATTTATATTCCGCCATATAGAATGGCACCAGTAGAACTAAATGGGATGCACTAGTATTATTCGTGCACAAGAAAGACAGTTCTCTCAGGATGTGTATTGATTACCGTCAACTCAACAAAGTCACGATCAAGAACAGATATTATTTTCCCAGGATTGATGATCTATTCGACCAACTTTAGGGTGACAGTTACTTCTACAAGATAGACCTCAGATCAGGCTATCATCATCTCAGAGTTAGAGAATGTGACATTCCAAAGATAGCTTTTCGTACTCGGTATGGTCACTTTGAATTTTTAGTCAAGTCATTTGGTCTTACCAATGTCCCCACAGCTTTCATGGATTTGATAAACCGTGTGTTCAAGCAGTACTTGGACATATTTGTCATAGTCTTTATAGATGATATTCTGGTCTATTCTCGCACAGAGCGGGATCATACAGACCATCTCAGGATTGTTCTTCAGACTCTCAGGGATCACCAGTTATTCGCTAAGTTCAGCAAGTACGAATTTTATCTAAGGTCAGTAGCATTCCTTGGCCATATTATTTCTGGTGATGGAATTAGAGTAGATCCTCAGAAAATTGAGGCAATAAGAAACTGGCCCAGACTCGTATCTCCATCAGATATTAGGATTTTCTTGGGTTTGGATGGCTATTACAGACGGTTTTTCGAGGGATTTTCTTCTATTACATCTCCCATGTCCAGATTAACTCAGAAGAAGATTAAGTTTCAGTGGTCAGATTCATGCGAGAAGAGCTTTCAAGAGTTGAATACTCGACTCACCTTAACTCTAGTTCTAGCTTTTCCAGATAGTTCAGACAGTTTTGTAGTCTATTGTGATGCACCCAGAGTGGGTTTAGGTTGTGTCCTCATGCAGCATGGTAAGGTCATAGCCTACGCCTCCAGACAGTTAAAGCCACATAAGAAGAATTATCATACTCATGATCTTGAGTTAGCACCAGTAGTTTTTTCCTTGAAGATTTGGAGGAATTATCTCTATGGAGTTCATGTAGATGTCTTCACAGACCATAAAAGCCTCCAGTATGTCTTTTCCCAAAAAGATCTCAATCTTCTCTAGAGAAGGTGGTTAGAGCTCTTGAAAGATTACGACATGAGTGTTCTTTATCATTCGGGAAAGGCCAATATTGTAGCCGACGCTCTAAGTAGAATCTCCATGGGTAGTATTTCTCACGTTGAGGGTAGCAAGAAAAAGATGGCTCAGGATATCCATCAGCTTGCCAGACTAGGCGTTCGCTTAGTCGATTCTTCAGAGGGTGGTGTATGTATTCACAGTAGTTCAGAGTCATCTCTAGTTTTTGAGGTGAAAGAGAAGCAAGACAGGGATGTTATCCTTGTCAAGCTCAAAGAGTCAGTTTAGAATCAGAAAGTCGAGGTTTTCTCCCAAGGGGGAGATGGTGTTCTTCGTTGTTAGGGTCGTCTATGTATTCCAGGTGTAGATGAATTGAGGCAGCGAATTCTTGCATAAGTGATGATAGGCGAATTTACACGCCTATAGCACTATATTTTGCCCATATTTTAGCCTAGTTTTGAGAACAAATTATATATTTCATGCACTTTTAGTCCTTTTTCCTGTAAGTGAGCTAACGAACATGATTAGCAAAGTTTCAGGTATAAATGATGCAGAATTCAGCATTTTATGGATAACTTGACGCCAAAGAAAGCTTCACGAAAGGAGAAAAGCCAATCTTGGACGCCAAGGACTAAAGATGGGGCATGGAAAATCTGTCCCGGGCTAAAACAGTATTTCTGAAGACTTTGGGGACTAGCAGTAATTTATTAGGAGTAGGATAATGATACATTAACCTAGCACAATTGGGTTAAGTATTTCATTAGCTTATTAGGATTAGGATAATGATACATCAACCTAGTACAATTGGGTTAAGTATTTCATTAGCTTAGTAGGATTTGGTTAAGCATTTCATTAGCTTAGTAGGAATAGGATATGGGTATTATAAATACCCTATCTTGCTAGAGATTTTAGGACATCTCAGAACATATTCTTCCATTAATTCTATTTTACTTCTTCAATTCTTAAATTCCGCAACAAGAGAAACGTTACCTTGCTAAGGAATTCACGCCTAACGCCTACCACACCATTACAAACGTGAAATCTTTATTGTGGTATAACAACAATGTCAATTGTGATTTCCTTCGCACTCATGGGTAACTAAACTTCTCTGTTGGGGTTATGGAAGCTGAATGAGATACTATCTATTTCTGTGAGTTTGTGAGTTTGTGACACGTATGTTGCTTATATCATTATTCTCTTCATCTTAATCTAAATTCTTTGTGGTTGCAAACGCAAGAATACGCCAGTATAACATTTAACTTGTTCGAAAGAAAGGTTATCTATCTGGAAAAGAGATAATGTCAAGGTAGTAGGGTCCCATCCCCTATTAAAAAGTTAGTGCCGTAACTGGATTAACCTCTTGGAGAATTCGTACCGTTAGACACGCTTTAAGCTCGAAAGAGTTAAAGTGAAATAATCCTCGAATAGGTCGAAAGACGCCTGGATTTACTATCGAATACAATTCTCTATAAGCACATGCATGTCTGAATTCAACACACTCATAGTCAATAGAGACGTATAACTCAGAAGGTGGACATAACCCCAACTCCTCAATTCTCATTGTTTTACATCTTACTAAAACATTCTTTCTTTTTTTACTTTGCTATTGCCGTTTTTAGCTACTATTTGGTTACATTACTTGCACAACAAGAATCCCCCCTTTTTTCGAGACTTTCACTAAAAGTCTAGTAATCTTCACTTACTTGTTGACCAAGCTATTCCCTGTGGGATCGATACCCAACTCAGGTTGGGTTCTATATTTGCTAACGTCCGTTTTACACTCCTACGGGAGCTGTAGATTGAGCGTTGTCAAAAATTGGCACCATTGTCGGGGAATACAAGTGTCAATTAAGTTCGTAATAATTACTAGACCCTTTGGTCAAAGATTCTCGTACTTTTACTTTTAGTTTTTGTTTTTGTTTACTGCAGGTTTTTATTCAGTGCATGCCCCATACCCGAAGTTCTGGTCAACCGTTATTACCTATCAATCCTGAACCACAACGTATTCTCAGAATGGAGGCACAACACGCAATTGAAAGGATGGTTGCTCAACAGGAACAGACGAGACTAGCTGCGCTAGCCGCCGCTCAAGTGCATCAACAGAATATTGATAACCCTGGGCGAGCAACAAATCCTGACGATGAAGATCTAGGTGATGACAAGCTACTAAACCCTAGGCATGCCGCTAAGATCGCAACACCTACCAACAGAAGAGATCGTCAAGCTAGGTTTAGGCCTGAACGCCAAGCTATGCATCCAGCTTTCGACGATGATGATAATGATCTTGATGGAGCCGGAGCCACAGGAGCCATTATTCTTCCACCATTGGCACCCGGAGCCAAGTTTAATATCACAAGCACCATGATTCAGTTATTTCAACTCAAGGGATTATTTGGTGGACTAGCAGGCGATGATTCGAATATGCATCTCATCAACTTTATTTCTACATGCAAGTCGTTTGACAATCCTGGAGTTGGTCAGAATGCAATTCGATTACGTCTATTTCCATTGTCTCTGTCTGGGGAGGCAACTCTATGGTTGAATGGGCTGACTCCTGATTCTATTACAAATTGGAGGCAATTGAGAGACGCTTTCCTAGAAAGATTCTTTCCTCCATCCAAAAGAGCACAATTGAGAGATGAAATCAGCAACTTTCGTCAGCTTCCCACTGAAGCTCTTCATGAAACATGGGAGAGGTTCAAGACAAAGCTAGCGAGGTGCCCAAACCATCACATGACTAATGTTCACCTAATGGAGATACTATATAGAGCCTTGAATTCAATAACTAAACCAGTGGTGGATAATGCGGCCGGAGGATCTTTTATGGATCTCACCTTTGGTCAGGCAAGCAATATGCTAGATCGTATGACGAAGCAAAGTAGAGCTTGGCATACCAGGGATTCTGTGGTAGCAAGCCCCACTTTTTCTATTGGCATGACTGCAGACCAAAGGAGACGAGAAGAAGAACGTGATCAAGATATGGCGCACATGAAAACACAAGTGGATCTACTTACGAAGCATCTATTATCAGGGAAGACAGAAAAAGTCAAAGTTGTTACGTCAAAAGGAAGAAACGAATCTGATTCGGAAGAAGAAGCCAACTACTTGAACAATCAGGGGGGTTTCCGAGGCAATGCCCAAGGAAACCAAGGTCGGAACTATCATGGTAAATCTGGAAACATGGACCAAGGTAGTTGGAAGAACATGAATGACTGTAGTGGTTTGTATGTTCCCCCTGGAAGATGTGACGCCACCACATCTAGTTCTGGAAGTATGGAAGACATGATGGCTAAACTACTGAAAGGAGTGGAAGCAACTAGCGCGGGAGTAACGGAGGTAATAAATGATTTGTCCTCTATGAAGCAATTAGTTGATTCACATTCCACTTCAATCAAGCAAATAGAGCAGCAATTGAGCCAACTTTCAGCAGCACTCAATCAAAGAAAGGCTGGCACTTTACCTAGCGACACTGTGCAAAATCCAAGGAATGAGGGATCATGCATGGCTATTACTACTCGAAGTGGTAAGGTATTGGAAACTTCAGAAAAAGGCAAGCAAGTGGTTGACGAAGAAGCGGAAATTGATGATAAGGCGAAAGGGAAAGATGCCGCAGCAGCCGATCCTAACGTCCTTAACGTCACTCCTCACGATGTGCAGCCTGGAAAAGCTAAAAAACGGAAGCAAGAGGAGAAGAAATCCGTGGAGAGAACAATTCCATACCCACCACCACCTTTTCCTCAAAGATTGAAGAAGGTGGCGGATGATACAAAGTTCAGCAAATTCATGACTATGTTAAAACAGCTAACAATTAATGTTCCATTGGTGGAGGCACTTGAACAAATGCCTGGGTATGCGAAATTTATGAAGGATCTTTTGACAAAGAAGCGGGCAGTAAGCTATGAGCCAGCAGATAATATTCATCATTGCAGTGCAATTGCCACAAGGTCCTTAGTACAGAAGAAGGCAGACCCTGGTGCTTTCACTATTCCTTGCACGGTTGGATCTATGAATTTTGCTAAGGCATTGTGCGATTTGGGAGCTAGCATCAATTTGATGCCACTATTCGTCTACAGAAAGTTGGGGTTGGGCGACCCTACTCTAACCAATATGCGGCTCGTGATGGCAGATAGGTCGGTAAAACGACCTGTGGGTATCTTGAATGATGTGTTGGTGAAGGTGTCTACCTTCATTTTTCCTGTAGACTTTGTGATTTTGGATTGCGAGGTGGACTCTGAAGTTCCCATAATCTTGGGACGTCCTTTCCTTGCAACAGGAAGTGTGCTTATTGACATGAGAGCTAATGAGCTTTTATTTCAGTTGAATGACGAAGTGGTCCGCTTTGATATATGCAAAGCAATGAAGCAGCCCAGCGATATGAATGTGTTATCTGTAGATGATGTTCATCATGAGGATAAGAAAGCATTATCTGTAGAGAAACAGCTTACTGTTGAGCCATTGTCTGCTGCGCCACTAAATGTTGAGCATGAGGATGATGAAGATTATGAAGAACTTATGGGTGCTCTAACAGAAATAGAGTCCTATTCCCATACTCCTAAGCAACCGGACCGTGATCTTAAGAATCAACCATCACCAACAGCGAAGACTTCCCTTGAAGAGCCACCAATGCTAGAATCGAAACAGCTCCCCGATTATCTAAGGTATGTGTTCTTGGAAAGTATAAATATACTTCCGGTGAGTGCGGATGATTTAAGTAAACAGCACGTAGAGGCTCTCATCTCTGCTCTGAAGAGATACATGAGAGCTATGGGTTGGACTATTGATGATATAATTGGTATCCCTCCTGGGATAGGCATGCACAAGGGTCATCTCGAAGAAGATTGCATGCCTACAAGTAAGCCTCATTATCGTCTGAATCCATTCATAAAACAATCCACCATCTATCTCGACGAAGTCTAAGTACTCGAGGTAGCTATGTCGTGCCGCGACAATAAATCAAGCGTTAGATGGGAGGCAACCCATCGTTTATCGTTTTTCATTTTTTTGTCTTTCTCTCATTCTAGTACGTGTTTCATTTTTGATAAATAAAAATCCAAAAATAAGAGTCGTGCCACGACCAAAACTAAGGCGCTTGATGGGAGGCAACCCATCGTACTAATCATTTTCATTGGTTTTGACCGAATGTAGGTGCAAGAGGTATTCAACGAGGAGATCGGTTTCAAATTTTGATTTGGACGTATTGCATGGTAAAGGTGGTAAGTTAGGCATGAAGATGCATAAGGTTATGGATTGAGCATTTCTCATGAAAATATAGGCATCAAACAAGGCTAGGCCTAGGTAAAACTAGGCCACGAACAAGGCAAAGCCTATACTATGGCCTAAGATCTCGGAATCTAGTGTGCCATAGCATAGGCGCCGCCTATGCTCAAGTATGCCATAGCATAGGCGCTGCCTATGCTAAAGTATTTGGTCTCTTAATCTCATATGCCATGCTAAAGGCTCCGCCTATGGTCACTAAAGGCATTGCACTAGGCGCCGCCTATGCTCACCATAGGCTTTGCATTAGGCGCCGCCTATGCCAAGCATAGGCAAAGCTAAAAGCGCCGCCTATGGTCACTTTTTGTCTCCAAAACCGATTTTAAATGGGTCAAAACCCGACCCATTCTTTTCCTATATAAAGGAGACTTAGTCGTGAGGCACAAACACATTGAAAACCTAACATAGGCGCCGCACATAGCATCCAAATCTTCTCAAAACTTTTGCTCTTCCACTTCACAAGAACATCTCCAAAGGCTTCAATCACGTAAGTACTCTTGTGTTCTTCATCTATTTTTTGTAAGTACTACGTTACTATGTCTATTATGAATTGCTAAATCTTGAAGAAGTATTGGAGATGTGAATGTGTTTGAATTGTTGATACACAACCAAGTGAGTGAACATATACGTTAGGATGATCTTAACTTGTTTCCAACTTCAATTCGATTTTGATGCATTGTCATACTACTTGCGGAATTGCTATAGTCATGAACATTTCATACTCTTGTCACTTGAATACTTCCATGTTGGGATGTCTCGCTCATCGGAATAAGACTTATAGTTGCCTACCGACATAGGAGATTGTGATTATTGATAGAAACTATACCATGATGTAATCCCTATGTAGAAGTCTTGATATACCTAACATGAAAGTATTGCAAAGATTGCAAGAAGTGTTACATATCTGAATTTCTTGTTGGAATATATCCCCTAAAACGTATGTCGATGAAGTCTGAGTAATCGACCACTTCCACTTCACTAGTCTGTACCAACAAACTAAGTGTGGGGTGGTGCCACTACTGCTTGTTTATAGATTGTATCCATCGAGATTATGCTAACATGAACATTGTTTTAAGTCTCAGGTACAATGGCACCCAAAGCAAGACAAGGCAAAGATAAGGCTACCACTTCACAAAAAGGCAAGAAAAGAGGTCGAAAAGAGCAAGGAGAACCCTCCTCGCTGCAAATACCTCGACTCACTCTTGGAATTAAGTGGGATACTTATGAGGAACTTCTGAGGATGACGAATCTGATGATGATTCCGATGCAAGGGGTATGACCCCAGACATAGAGGATGAGTTCGACTAACCAGGTTCTTCTTATTTATTTTCCACTGAGGACAGTGTGTCCCGTCTAAGTATGGGGTGCTGGTATTTGCATGCTATACTTCTCCATCCACATTTGCATTTATTTATGTTTGTTTGCTTAGGTTCGCATGAAATTATTCTAATAGGTAGCATGAGATTATGACAAGAGTTTGTGCTAAAATCATGACTATTGAGACATTTAGGCTCTAATTGTGACTCACTATGTGATATTGTTTGGTTTAATTCCTTTGTCTGTTGGGTCAAGAGTCTATACTACTCCCAATAAAGTCGACCATGTGCCTTGTGTGTGTGAGCTAATAGTATATTCTGTGCTTGTGGCTGATGCTAGAACTTGCCTGGTATGTATGTAAAGCGAAAATAAGGAGTGTAAGTTTAGGAGATGATTTAGGCATTTCTTTGGCAACCTATATTTGTTTACCTTCATTTTTACCTACCCATGGACATTATCCTAGTTAACCCTTTTGAGCCTTTAGCCTATTTTCTTTGACAACCTCATATGTAAGCCTAATCCATTTTTTTTCAAGACCATAATTTGATCCAAATTCCTAAGTGCTTTAAAGTGTAAAGTCATGTGACAAAATAAGAGGAAATTGGGTGAGTATGATGCTTTAGAATGCATTGGTTCTTGAAATTGCTATGAAAAAAAAGTGCTATCATAAGAGGTATGTTATGAAAAGAAAAAGAAAAGGAAAACTGAAAAGTTAGTTATGTTTAAAATTGAAAAACAAAAGAGGTGAAAAAGAGTGGTAGAATAAAAGAAAGTAGAAAGGTTGTTTGAAAGAAAAGTGTTAATGATACAATGTGATGTATTAAAGCTCTTAGGAACATAGTCACTATTTCTGGCCAAAATAGTCCTACCCGTCCCTTAGCCTACATTACAACCATCAAAAGACCTATTTGATTCTAAGCTTAGCATTCTGACATTTAGTGGAGCATTACACTAAGGGCAAGCCTATGGTCATCAGTTGCTGCATATGAATTCTTTGTGAGAGTGAGAGCATGGATATTTCGATACCCATGTTTGAAAAATATGCTATACTTGTGAGTGATTATGGGTAATATATTGTGAGACACACATGGTTGATGAGTTTTGGGTAGTCGTGTATGATTCTTTGTGCCTTAACCTTTGAATATGAGTTGACCACCATCACGAGTCTATGCTAGAGGTTAAACTGTTTCTACTAATGATCGGAAAACTACTCTTTGTTGATAATTGTTGTGCTTGTCTTGACGAATATTTTATATTGTTGCTGTGAAACCCTAAGTTGATGTTTGGAGGGACATGATATTTTGTTCGAGGACGAACAAAGCTTCAAGTGTGGGGTGTTGATGATAGGCGAATTTACACGCCTATAGCACTATATTTTGCCCATATTTTAGCCTAGTTTTGAGAAGAAATTATATATTTCATGCACTTTTAGTCCTTTTTCCTGTAAGTGAGCTAACGAACATGATTAGCAAAGTTTCAGGTATAAATGATGCAGAATTCAGCATTTTATGGATAACTTGACGCCAAAGAAAGCTTCACGAAAGGAGAAAAGCCAATCTTGGACGCCAAGGACTAAAGATGGCACATGGAAAATCTGTCCCGGGCTAAAATAGCATTTCTGAAGACTTTGGGGACTAGCAGTAATTTATTAGGATTAGGATAATGATACATTAACCTAGTACAATTGGGTTAAGTATTTCATTAGCTTATTAGGATTAGGATAATGATACATTAACCTAGTACAATTGGGTTAAGTATTTCATTAGCTTATTAGGATTAGGATAATGATACATTAACCTAGTACAATTGGGTTAAGTATTTTATTAGCTTATTAGGATTAGGATAATGATACATTAACCTAGTACAATTGGGTTAAGTATTTCATTAGCTTTGTAGGATTTGGTTAAGCATTTCATTAGCTTAGTAGGAATAGGATATGGGTATTATAAATACCCTATCTTGCTAGAGATTTTAGGACATCTCAGAACATATTCTTCCATTAATTCTATTTTTCTTCTTCTATTCTTAAATTCCGCAACAAGAGAAACGTTACCTTGCTAAGGAATTCACGCCTAACGCCTACCACACCATTACAAACGTGAAATCTTTATTGTGGTATAACAACAATGTCAATTGTGATTTCCTTCGCACTCATGGGTAACTAAACTTCTCTGTTGGGGTTATGGAAGCCGAATGAGATACTATCTATTGCTGTGAGTTTGTGAGTTCGTGACACGTATGTTGCTTATATCATTATTCTCTTCATCTTAATCTAAATTCTTTGTGGTTGTAAACGCAAGAATACGCCAGTATAACATTTAACTTGTTCGAAAGAAAGGTTATCTATCTGGAAAAGAGATAATGTCAAGGTAGTAGGGTCCCATCCCCTATTAAAAAGTTAGTGTCGTAACTGGATTAACCTCTTGGAGAATTCGTACCGTTAGACACGCTTTAAGCTCGAAAGAGTTAAAGTGAAATAATCCTCGAATAGGTCGAAAGACGCCTGGATTTACCATCGAATACAATTCTCTATAAGCACATGCATGTCTGAATTCAACACACTCATAGTCAATAGAGACGTATAACTCAGAAGGTGGACATAACCCCAACTCCTCAATTCTCATTGTTTTACATCTTACTAAAACATTCTTTCTCTTTTTACTTTGCTATTGCCGTTTTTAGCTACTATTTGGTTACATTACTTGCACAACAAGAATCCCCCCTTTTTTCGAGACTTTCACTAAAAATCTAGTAATCTTCACTTACTTGTTGACCAAGCTATTCCCTGTGGGATCGATACCCAACCCAGGTTGGGTTCTATATTTTCTAACGACCGCTTTACACTCCTACGAGAGCTGTAGATTGAGCGTTATCAATAAGCGCATAGTACGCGATACTCTTTTCATCGAGTGGCCACTAAGATGTACCGCGACATATGGGAGATCTATTGGTAGAGTGGGATGAAGAGAGATATTGCAGAGTTTGTGGCTAAGTTCTCTACATGTCAGCAGGTTAAGATAGAGCTTCAGAAACCTAGTGGTTCCATGAAAGAGTTCACCATTCCTACTTGGAAATGGGAAGAAGTTAACATGGACTTTGTGACGGATTTGCCTAGAACTCGTCATCAGCATGATTCAGTCTGGGTCATTATAGATAGAATTACCAAGGAAGATCATTTTTTCCTGTTCGTATACGGTGTTCCACTATCTATTATCTCAGACAGAGGTACCCAGTTTACCTCTCACTTTTGGAAAGAATTCCAAAAGGGTCTCGGTACCCAAGTCCATCTCTGCACAGCGTTTCATCCTCAGACAGATGGTCAAGAAGAGAGGACCATTCATACTCTGGAAGATATGCTAAGGGCGTGTGTAATTGACTTCAAGGGAAGTTGGGATGACCACTTGCCTTTGATTGACTTTGCATACAACAATAGCTATCATTCTAGTATTCAGATGGCTCCATTTGAAGCTCTCCATGGTAGGAGATGTAGATCTCCAATTGGTTGGTTCAAAGTTAGTGAGGCCTCAGTCATAGGTCCTGACTTAGTATTTGACGCTTTAAAGAAAGTTCAGTTGATCAAAGAGAGACTCCGGGCTGCTCAGAGCCGCCAGAAGTCCTATGCAGATGTTTGTGGAAAGGATCTCGAGTTCGAGGTCAATGACAATTTCTATCTTAAGATCTCTCCCATGAAGGGAGTGAAGAGGTTCGGAAAGAAAGAAAAACTTAGTCCCCGGTATGTCGGTCCCTTCAGAATTCTCTGTCGCTTCGGCAAGGTAGATTATGAGCTTGAGTTGCCTTCAGATCTAGCCTCAGTCCATCCAGTCTTCCATGTCTCTCTGCTCAAGAAGTGCATAGGTGACCTAGAAGTTGTTGTCCCTATTCAGAGCATCGACATTCAGAAAAGCCTCTCTTATGAAGAGATTCTAGTCGAAATCTTAGATTATTAGACTCATAGATTGAGGAACAAAGAAGTCCCTCTAGTCAAGGTTCTTAGGCGAAATCAGTCTCATGAGGGAGCTACTTGGGAAGCAAAAGCAGATATGCGTACCAAGTATCCTCACCTCTTCCCTGCCAATTCAGATCAAGCTCAAGGTAACAGTTCTCCTTAAGCTTATTCAGTTTCATGTTCATAGTTCTAGTATAAACTTGGTACCTATTAGCTATTGCATACTCAGTCATGCATTCATGTATCAGTTGTCTATGCATCAGATATGCATGAGTTCAGTATGTTTAGCATGTTAGTCATGAGATCAAGTTTCAGTTCTTCATGTTTAGTTCAGGTTCTGTTGTCTTGTATCCCTTCTCAATAAATTCTCATTCAAGGACGAATGTTCCCAAGGGGGAGATATTGTAATACCCCGCATGTTTCAAGCTAGGAAATGAATAAGTTTTCCTACGTATGAAACCTCTTATCCTGTGAGTAGAATTTTAGTGCATGACTTACAATGAATATCCTAGCGATAGGATAGCTTATGATTCGCTAAGCATGTTCATATGAGTCACTTAAAGTAATACAAGCTAAGAGGTTTTGAATCCATCAAGTTTTATTATTCAATTTTGCAAGGGTCATCTTTGAACAAAAATAACGTGATTGATAAGTAATATTTTGGCTGATTTAGACCCACCAAATTATAGAGAATTGAATTAGCTTTCCAACAATTCCAATTTCGCCTTAATCCAATACCCGAGCTAAATGTTATACCCATTTTCGTGAGAGACAGTAAGGATAGCTGATTGGTTAGGCACCGCCCAACCAAACTTAGGCGATTGGTTTGACGCCTCCCAACCTAGCTTGTCCAATTACTTGGGTGCCGCCTAAGTCAGTTCCAAGTGCTAAAAACACTCCGTTTTTGAGTTATTTTGATGGTAATTAAGTCTTTTAACACTCCTTACACGTCCCTAAACTTAACCCTATGAAATATATAGCTTCTAAATATATTACAACCCTATTAACATCTCAAAGCTCATCACTCAAGAGAACTAAAAGAGAAAAACAACTAGGGTTTCATAATTAAGCTTGAAGATCCAATTTCAAGGAAATTCCTCCGTCCATCATCAAGAATCTTCCTTCTAAGGTATGCGTGAGTTGATTCATGGACTCCTTTCGTCCATAAAGCTCAAGAACCATCTTCTAAATTATGTAATATGATGTTTATGTTGTTGGTGGTTGATGTTCATGTGGTTGGAGTTTGATGATGCCTAAGATGGGATCTTTGTATGTTTTGTGTGAAGATATGGTGGTATTTAATGTATAACTATGTGAAATTGGTGGTTGAATATTTGTAATCTTGATGAATCCATCTATGCCTAAGATGTGCATGTAAGGTGTTTGTGAAAATACCTAAGGGAATAGAAATCATGCTTTTATGACATAATAAGTCCTCAATGACTATTCCATGTTCTAAGTTTATGTTCAACGTGATCCCCATGCTATTGTCTTGAATTGAAGATGTTGTATGAGATGCTCATGATATTGTTGTGATATGGAATGACCATGTTATTGAAGCCATGCAAGTATATACATGTTGTGTGCATTTCCGATCATGTGATAGTTTGTTGAGAATCATTCTTATTATGAAATCCTTACTTATGATATTGTGAATTATGAACTCTACTCTTATGATCAAGTCAGTCATGTGTGTCAGTTTCCTTCCATCGAGTCCTGAGGGTACTTGTACCCGAAAACTATAGTTGTGTGCCTAGAGCCATGTAATGTTTCACGATATACGAATTCAAGCAATGACTCCATAGACTTCAGTAAGTCATGTGAATCAGGAAAACCTTATGATCTCAATCAGTTGTCAGATATCAGTAACATTCCGCCAGTCAACGGAATTCAGTAAGGTTAAGTTATGTATAGTCAGTTATTCATGTCCAGTCCCTCCAGATGGGGGTAGAGGTTAGCACCGAGTAAATCCAAGGATGGGAACTCACCCGCCAGTTCAGGGTGTGATTCTTAGTAGTCATCCTTGTGTTCCAGAACTACGTAGCCAGCGTAGGTTGAGACATCTTAACCTGTCGGATTAGGGTTGATAAGGTGGTTTAACCTGTCAGTTTAGGGTTCCCACTGTTCTCATTGAGTACCTGCCAGATAAGGGTCACTCACAAGATGTCCTTACCCGTGGCACGGTATTGACACCCCTCCAGTCGGGGCAGAGATTGAACCCCAGCTTAGCCATAACGGCATACATGGGGCATATCGGTTAAACACTACCTCCCACAATTTCAGTATCAGTCTCAGTAAAAGAACTCAGGGCGTTCTTTAGATTTCAGTATATACAGGACTATCAGATACAGTCGTCCATGTTATCAGTTTACAGTATCAGTCATGACAATTATCAGTAAACCATGTATTAGATTACAGGTCTTGCTATCACGCATTCATGGTTCCAGTTTCTATATGTGTATGTTTGCACTCCCACATTCATATTAGTCAGTCAGTGTTGTTTATGCATGAAACCCTTTATATTCAGCCTACCTTCCTCGTATACTCAGTACTTTAGTTGTACTGATGCATTTGCGCTATGGTGCTTTCTTTTCATGTTACACTATAGTTTCCGAGACACGAGCTCCATCCCAGCAGTAGCGGTAGCATTCCAGTCATAGAGACACAGTGAGTCCTCATTGATTCGAGGATAATATGATTTGATACATTTATTTTTTTCTTCAGTTCAGTTTTACGGAGTTAGTTGGAGACATGTTCCTTCAACTCCTTACTCAGATAGTTTAGAGGCTTTCGGATTTATGTTCAAATTTACGTTCAGACTTAGCTTTCAGATTGAGTTGTTTTGGGTATTTTCACCCACATGGTTTTATTCAGTTGAACCTTATGGCCTTACAGTTTTATGTATTCTGCATTATTATATCATGATTTGTAGTATACAGGTACAGATATCAGTCATGGGTTAGCTTGTGGTCCCTCAGAGTCATGAGCACCGTGTAGCATTCCGATTCAGCGAATCAGGGTGTTACAGCTCAACTTGGCTCTAAGTGATTTCTATGAACTTTCTTCGCCTAATAAATACTTCACACACTAGGATAAGAGCATGAAACATACATTCAAAATATAAATCAAGAACTAGATGAAGACATATTCACCATGATGTGATGAGTGTGCCATCGCTATTACGGCCATGATGCGGTCCTATTGTGATGAGTTGCTTGAATCGTGATCTAAACATGACACAATTCTCACCCAAAAAATCCGAAACTTCCCCGAGACGTGCTCCTTAAATCCATAAACATGAAATAACTCAAAAATTTATGTCTCAGGGTCGGGAAGGCTACTTTAAAAATCAACAAAGTTAAGAGGACAAAAATAAAACTAAGTCCCCAACACTTAGCTAAATTTTCTGGTTTTAAGCCTCTTATGCATGCACTATGAGCTGAACTGAACTATGGAACGTATGGGGTATTACACTAGGGTTCTTTCAGCAAGTCTAATTTTCAAGAAATTTTCTTCAAGGCTTCTACTTCAGGTATGTGGATATTCATGAGTGGGTCCCTTCCACCGATTGAGTCCCAAGAAATCTCAAAACTTTCAAGTCACTACAAAAAAAACTGTGTTTAGCAATAGACCGATAACGTTTCTAATCAACATAAATCTATCACTAAAGCCATTTAGAGACAAATCAGCAACGAAATATTAGTCGTTGCTATATTGCGCGTTGCTAACCATTTAGCAATGGAAAAATAAAATTTGTTGCTATATTGGCAACGTCATAGAGACGACCTATATCCGTTGTCATTTTTTAGCAACAAATATATTTGTTGTTATATTTATAAATATCGTTACTAATTTCATGTTGTATTTTGTTGTTTTGACTATTTCGTAACCAAATATTTCATTGCTAGTCTGTCGCTAAAAATTTTGTTATTTAGTCCCCAATTTTTTAAAATTCTTAAAATATCCAACATTCATATAAAAGAACCCACATATATAGATAGCAAAATCTTCTTAAAATATCCAAAATTTATATAAAAGAACCCACATATATAGATAGAAAAATCTAAACATCCACAATACCAAACATACCAACATCTAAACACCATTATGTCCTAAACATCCATAGTACCAAACATCAACCAACTATCCTTAAAACAACCCACATCATCCATAATACCAAAGATAGCAAAAGTTAAACACAATTCATGAGAAGCTGAAGATGAAGTCTTTCCACAAGAAACACAAAGAGTTTGCCCATAGTAGCTTTTTGCTTCATATCTAAGACCAAATACTCTTCGCTTCTTTTCTCCTACGACA
Source organism: Capsicum pubescens (assembly GCA_030864215.1). Classification (NCBI taxonomy): domain Eukaryota; kingdom Viridiplantae; phylum Streptophyta; class Magnoliopsida; order Solanales; family Solanaceae; genus Capsicum; species Capsicum pubescens. The sequence continues at coordinate 157,358,593 of CM061548.1, forward strand.
GCTTGGTAATGTTTTTCAATTTGATCAATATTAGATTCTGATAATGTGCTTTCTCATTATATTTCTTCAAATCTTTCCTGTAAATAGAGAAAGTGAAATTATAACGGTTTGTACCTAAAAATGATTAGATGCCAAAAACTACTTTAAACTAAAAAAATAAGAATTAAGTCAACTATTACATTAAGATTTAGTCATACATGGACGATTCGGGAACGTTCATCAACGAAAGATTTTCCATCATGACCATGTGTATATGCAATCACATGGGAGAGAACATTCAGCATTTCAAGGGGATGTAAAATTTCACATACAGACAATAATCCTTGTGTTAGTCAAACTCTCTTTACATAAGAAAAGTGTATTCAAGAAATAATATATTTAAATATCTATAGCTAATTATAGAAGTTTAGAAGTTGTAGTTCATGTTTTACTAGGACAGTTGAAACCAAATAAAAATGTTGATACTTGAATGATCATATGCACTCCAAAATTGTAACAGCTGACCACTACTTAAATAAAAGAAATAAGCAAGTTGTAGATGATCATTGTAAAGTGTGAAATTTCATCAGTAGGGTAGATGATACAGAGGATTCGTATGTGACATAATAAAACACCACATAAGACATGAATTTACCACGTAGGATGCCACACAGAATATATGTGTCTACGCAGAGGTGGAGCCAAGATTTTTGGGGGTTCAAAATCCAAAGAAAAATTCACCGAAGGAGATTCAACATCTAAAATATATAAATAAAAATTATTTTAACCATGTATTAATAATTTAATTTTTCGTCGAAGGGGGTTCGACCCTCTTATTACTAGGTTGGCTCCGCCTCTGTGTTTACTTGCTCAATTTTATACAAATTTAAGCGTCTACTTGTTCACACCCAAAGTTAGAGGACATAAATGAAAATTGAAGTCAATTAGTTAAAGAGCACGATAATATATTATGTCTTTTAAAAATATTACTTAGATTAGATGCATCATTTAGCTCTCAAATCTAAAGAACTCAATTGTATTTAACTTCCAATAAACTCATTTTTTTTTACTAGTTGTCTAAAGATAAGTTTGGGCAAGCTAGCTACTACGGAATCATTAGTTCAAATTTCATCAATTACGAAATCAGTTGACTAAAGGCAATCATTCAATGTCCATGAACTAGTTTGAACCTTATGCTAAGCATATACGTAAGTCGTAACAGCTCAAATTATTAAGGATACTATTGTTAACTTGAGCTTAGGTTCTCATGCTTTTTAAAATATGTCATTCAAAATTTAAGGATTATTTTTTATATATACTTAATCTTTTTTTCATGCTTTGCCAATTGAAATTTCCTTAACGTGTTATATGTACACCAAAGATTATAAACTTCATGGGCGTATCAAACAGGAGACGAACAACTAAATAAGATTATATCCTTCAAAGTTCTTACATATACGAGTAAATTGATACTAACATTTTGCAACTTTCACTAAAATATTACACTTTATCTCACGTACCAAATAACCCGTAAAGGTATAGTTGAAAATTATTTGAATTAATGGGGTTTGGTGGGAAAGCACACAAATCTTGGCTGAAGTTACTCCACCTATACATATACTATGGTCTCCTATATTTTCAATTCATATTTGAAAGTATTGTCTGGTGGGGTAATCCAAATAAGTTGATAATTAAGTGGGACATTTCCAACCACACTAAGCATAATTACTGATTTATTTAACGGCGATTAGTTAATACTAAAGTTTTATTAAGTGAAAATAAATAAATATGGTGGTGGTCATATAAAAATTAAGATTCATTATTGTTATTCTTTAACAGAAACTGAAGGACCCAAAAATATGTCTATAATTATATTTTAGAAACCAGAATGCTAGTTGATTCGTTTTAAAGTCATATAAACTAGAAAAATCTGCTCATGATTCATCAAAGAGACATATATGATACAGAGGATTCGAATAGACAATCTCAACTAGTCCGAGATTAGAGTTGATCGATTGGATGATTTCATATATGAATTGATAATTCGACTCACACTATAACAACTTTACTCTATAAGATATACTCACCACCGTTGACGGATGAGATCGTAATCGTTCTATATCTTTAACCAATGAACCCAAATGTTCACAGTTTTGACCATTATCAACTTATCTCAAATAGCTAACATTTATGTTTTCTTGATTTTGTCATAAAAATTTTGAGAAGGCTTGACTGAAAGCTGAAATTTGTAGAGACGCACAAAGGACAAAACCAGGGAGAGGAAGGGATATAACACTTGGGAGATAAACATATTTTTTTCTCAGGGAGGAAGGATGCATGAATGTGTAAGATTGCAACAGCATGGAGCCATTTCAAATTTGATGGCCATTTGCAACAGTTTATCTTAGAACAGCTGACATAACACTTATCAGGAGATAGATAAGTTCATTAAATGAACAAAAATTAAATGGTAATTTTGTTGATCAACACAATTTTGAAAAAATGAAAAATGTCACTGTGCAGGCAGCAAGATATAGACATGTATGCACCTGGTAAATCCGGCTTAAGTTCTACTGTCAATTGCACTGCAGTGAGAGAATCATACTCGCCTCTCAAAGCCAACACAACTCTAGAGTCCCAATATTACCAATAACAAGATTCTTACCCTGCCAAAAAATAAAATAAAAGACTTCATATTTAGAATAAAATGGTTAAAAAACTAGCTAGCTTCAACTTCCCAACTGTGAAAAGGGGAGGGACGATAAATGGAATGATGAGGAGCCCATCCTACATACATGTCCAATAACAATTACATATCCTAAGAGAAAACCTTTCCTATCCCGCCAGGAAGTAGTGACATATGTATAAATTAACTATCTAGAAAAAGTATTCAGTAGCCAAGTATCTCATAATATTGCATTGTATTTGTAATTGATCATCTTCCACAGATATACACGTACAACATAGACGTCAGAAAATAAAGTATTTGTTCAACTTTCAAATGGCTTTTCATGTAACTGTGTAATTATCCATGACAGGAATGGGTAGTAGCTAGCCATAATATAACTATCTATAAAGAGTATTCAATAGCCAAGCCTCTCATAACATCATTCGTCATTAAACTTCCTCCACAGATATACACTTGCAACATAAAAGTCAGAAACTAAAGCATTTGTCCAACTTACAAACAACATTTCCAATTTACTGAATTTACTTATATGAGGTCATTCCCATCCTCCATTCATTTGCAATGAAATAAAGGAAATATAATGCAGTGAAGTTTCACAACTATATAAAAAAAGTGCTAAAAATAACTTGACGGGGTTAGAGAAAGAAATTTCAAAAATCCTAACATAATCAGTGTACGCAAAACAGTTAAAATTCAACCACACAACCAGAAAATTTGTTGAAGAAATTTCAGATTAATAAACATGCAACAGAAAATATCAAAAACCCCACAAACAGAAATTTTGAGAAAAAAATCCGGTTCCTATTTCGAGTAAATAACCATTTATCAAACTGTTTAACACAATAATCGAAGAATCCTATGTGAAAAACTCAAAAAACCCTAAACCTATCATTTACAAGTGACTTCTAACATAGAAATTAAGAAATTAAAAGAGGAGAAACAACTAAACTTACGAGATATAGAATCTTACCTCTAATTTAGATTCAAAATTCACCGATTGACACCCTTTTTGACTGATATTGAGTGATTCCCTTTTCTCAATTGAGAGAAAAGGAAGAGAAAAGGAAAAGAAGATTGTTTTTGGATAGAGACGGATGATACAATGTTTTGAGAACAAAGTGAAATAAAAGACTTAGCCCTAATATTTAGTTGGTCGGGTAACGACTTTAGCAATGAATTTTAAATCCATTGCGAGTTATTTATTAAAAATATACTATTAGTTGGTCAGGTAATGGATTCAGCAACGGATTTTAAATGCTTTGCTAGTAATTTATTTAAAATATACCTAATATATTTTCTAAAAAGGGTAAAATACTTCCAGTGACAAAAATTTTGTTGCCATTTCCGTCTCCACCATGTCAAAAAAAAATTCTCACCATTTATGTCGCTAATTTTATCACCAAAATAAAGGCGCCAATATTTACCGCCAAAATATAGCAACGAGTTTTATATTCTGTCACTAATCCGTCACTAATTAGGCTATTAATTTTAATTTTATTTGTTTAGCAACAAAATTTCTATTTTGTTGCAATTTCGTCGTTAATTAGCGACGAAAATGACCTTGTTGCTAGAAATCTGTTGCTAAACGCATTTTTTTTGTAGTGAGTGTGAAACTCTTTTCTCTTTTATGGAGTTCCAAGTTAACGCTGAATTTTATAAATTTCCTCTCAATTATTTTGATTCTAAACCATGAAAATATATTCCCTCATGATAATTATGTTTACTTATCTTTGATAATGCAAATGTCTAAATCATGATTAGTTATTGAAATATGGGGTGTTGGTCATGATTTTCCCATACCATGGATTGTTCAATATTTGCCAAGATTAGTTTGCAACAGATAGTGTTGGTGCTTATGAACACCCGATACCTAGATATTCATGCATGTCATAGTTTTTAGGTTACAAGATATCCATACCTTGCTTGTATAGTCAAATTCATAACATTATCATAATGATCACTTGTTAGGAGTAATACTTAGCACTGAGTGAACGCAGGGATGGCGGCTCCCCCATCAGTTAGGCGTGAATTGTTAGTAGTAGTCCCTATATTCAAAGCCTACTGTACCACCATAAATTTTGAGGGATCCCCCATCAGCAGAGGGATGACACCCTGTCCTTAAGGACACCAGATTAGTTGATCCACGCCAGCCAGTGTTTGTACCCTTGGCAAGGTACTAATACCCATCCAACTTGGGTTACTAGTCGAACCTCAATTTCTCTTAGATTAGGGTATGTCAGGTGTAGTTAGCTCTCATAGTCCTAGTTCAGTATTCAGATTATACCAGTTCAGGTTTGCATGACCAAGTGTCCAATCTATCTATTATTCAGTTAATCAACTTTACACATTATTTCAGCACATGTTTTACTTGGTCTTGCATTCGATTTACATGTCCATGAATTGATACTCAGTACCATTATATATATACACATATCAACTAGTCCTTATCTCGCATACCAATACATTTAAAGTACTAACCGCATACTCTCTTTTGCACTATGTTGTCTTATAACATAGTTTCGGACGCTCAGTTCTCAGATCGTACTTAGATAATTTGTGTGCCACTCAGTAGCAATTGTGGTGAGTCCTCGCCCTTCGAGAATAGAGATGGCAATGGTGTGGTGCCAATTTTTTCTAAACTCGTAAATTTTAAAACCTCCCCCCACCCCCATCACCTTTAAACCAGCATAAATCCGTCCCATACCCATACCCGTGCATAACCGCACCACACCATATTTTTTTTTTTTTGAAAAATTTGTAACTCCACTGAAAATCATAATATTTTCAATACTAGAAAATAGTAGCAACCAATTTCTATTATATCACTTTTCACTAAAAAATTATCAGAAAAGTATCACGTGTACAAGTAATGATCCAATATAAATTTTTCATTAAGAAGAATAAAGAAATTCCAAAAAGTTACAAAATTATTTATTTATAGTGTTATACAAGTTTGTTTAAGTATCATAAAATTTTAAGGGAAGAATACATATTATTTTAGGTAGATTTACGAGAATAATACTAATTTTAACTTTTTTTAGTTTAAACCTGCATATACCTGCAACCCGCCCCGCCCCGCACCATTTTAAGAAAAAACTTACTTAAACCCGCCCCACACCCGCACTGCATCCACATATTCTAAAAATCGCACCGTCCTACATAGCCTTGAACTCGTACTGGCCCTGCACCCGCACCGCCCCATTGCCATCCCTATTTGGGAACAAGTTATCTGTAGTTAAATTCAGTTTTTTTCATTATAGTCAGTAGGAGTTAGTTGGGGGTTTGTCCCTTCAACTCCTTATGTTGGAGGCTTTCAGATAGTCAGACTTGATTTCAGTTTTATCAGATGTTCAGATATATTGAGTATTGTTTCCATATTATGCCTTATTAGTTTTCCCCAGTTTAGCTTCCGCATATTATATTATGTTATTATTATCTTCAGTGCTCACAACAGGTACCAGACCATGGGTTAGCTTGGAGTCACTTGTGACTCTAAGCACCACGTTACAACTAGGGTGTAGTCTCGGGTTATGATATTAGGTATTATTAGAGGTGTCACCCATGAAAGGAGTAATGAGGTTTTGAAGGAATAGAAAGCTCAGTCCACGGTACATTAGTCCATATGAAATCTCAAAATGTATGAAAGATGTTGCATCTGAGCTAGATCTTTCATTAGAATTAGATGTTATTCATCCAGTTTCCATGTGTCTATGTTAAAGAAATTCATTGGAGACCCATCCTTGGTAGTGCCTACAGAAAGTATTGGAGTAAAAGATAGTTTGTCCTATGAGGAGATCCCAATTGAAATTCTTGATCGATAAGTCCGAAGGTTAAGAGATAAGAAAATAGCTTCAGTGAAAGTTCAATGGAAGAATCAATCAGTTGAGAGAGAAACATGTAAAGAAAAGGAAGACATGATAAGTAGATATCCTAACCTTTTTTCTCCTAGCATAAAGCCAGTTTAAGGTAAAAATTCCTTCTAATCTATTCTCATCACTGATATTCTACTCATATCAATTTAACCTAGAAGTCCTTGTGTAGTCAGTCATTTCAGTTGTATGTGATTTCTTGGGGTGAGTAATTTTAGTTGCAAGGTAAGATAACTTTCGTACCTTAGCCTAACACACCCATAAGATAGCATTTCCCATCCCAACTTTCATTCGAGGACAAATGGTCCCAAGGGAGAGATAATATTAAACCCCAAAAATTTAGATGATTTTATTTTGATATTTCTCATGCATTTTAAGGAAATTTCTGAGTTTATTAATGACAAGGAATGTTAACAGGACCATTGGAAAGTGTTTTGAAATTTTTAGAGCGGGTTTTGGGGCATTTGGGACTCTGAATAGTAAGGGTCCATGATTAGGGCGTGCCGCAGAGACATGGCACACCCTGATGTGAAAAATAGTTGGCTAGTGCAATAAGGGCATGGCACAGCCATGGTCGCAGCAACGCCAAACTTCAGTTTTCTCTTTAGTTTTTCTAGGATAATTTAGTCTTTTACGTCCTAATTACTTCTACAACTAATACTAAATGATTTTCTTACCACATAAGTCCAATTACACGATTATTATTCTCCCATACTCTCAAGAGTATCCAAATAAGGGTTTCTTTCTAAAGTTCATACTCTCAAGGGTCAAATTCAAGTTTTTTTTTAGAGAATTCACTAAGTTCAGGTATGTAGGGCTTGAACAAGGATTCACTTTCATCCTTGTGCCCAAAATTTATTTTTTCATATGAATTTACAGATTTTATAATTAGTGTTCATACCCACTTTATGAGATTTTGAGAATATGATGTTCCCTCATGAGTTAAACTTTATTTATCAGAAGATTTCATGTTTGCTTATTTGTTCATTTATGTAATTGATCTTATAAATGGAGCTTTAGCATTCTTGACATGAAATTCCATGACTTGGTAAATGTTTACAGTAGTACCATGATTTATTCAGTTTACCAGAAGTTCAAGCTTAGTTGTTAAAGTTATAGAGTTTTACAATGTGATTAAGGTTTCAGTTTTGATTCTTATGATCACAAATATGATATGAAATTCACAAATTCCATATGAGTATGAGTTATCAAGAAAAGCATAATTGGTTTTTAGTAATATAAATTTCATAACTATGAGCACTATTATGATTTTTGAGAGTAATATTTAGCACCGAGAGAATGTGGGTTTAGCACACCTAAATTTCCAAACTGCGTGCCATCATAGGAAAAAGGGGTCTTCACTAGTTGAGAGTGTCTCCATTTGGAGGAATCCTCGTTAGTTGAGAGTGTCTTTCCTCCCAAGAGTGAATTCACGCCAAGTAAGGTTCCTTACTGATGGCAAGGTGTAGAACAACTCTCCCCAACAAGAGTAAGATGTTGGACTCCATGCTAGCTCACATGATTTATGTCGATTTTAAGAATCTTCCACAAGTAAATTATTAAAATTTGAAACTAAGTGTGAAGACTCATCAAAGAACTCAATTATATTTTTACTACTTATGTTTATGACATTTCAGCTTTCAGTTATATTCATGAATATGGTGAGTCTGCATACACCTAACATGTATGTCTTAAGATATGATTTATGTTGATTTTACTTATTGCATTCACCTCCACATACTCAATACATTCTAGAAGTACTAACCACATATATGTCTACGTGGTTATATTTTTCATAATGTAGGTTCTGGTGTTCGTCCCCGGTAGTACAATTAGCCACGATACCACCTCCTACATCCGGTCAGTTGGTGAGTTCTCATGTTCCGAGGGCTAAAATCATGGTTATTTCATATTTTCAGCTAATAAGTATAAGTTCAGACCTTATATTTTCTTTAGGGTCATTTTACGTTTGTCCTAGTGGCTCTTTAGTTTATTTAGAGACTTGGCATACCCTATCAGCTGTCTTCTTTTGGACATTTATTCAGTTGTTGTTTAGTTTACCTTGTTTATATTGAGATTGATTCCAAGCGAAATTCAATTTATAAATTAAAGTTTTTTCTTATGTCTATATAAATTGTTTCTTATTTAGTGCAAAGTGTGTATCAAGGGTTAACTTGGGGGCTACTTGTAGTCCTAAGCACCGTATGATGTCAAGGGGATAGTCTGAGGGCATTACAGTGTACGTTTGCATACATACAGATACACACTCCATCGACTATCAGCTTCTAAATACGTACTATATATATTATATACACGAGTATATTACCCTGTAACACAACGTATTTCACATATACTAAGATGAATTACCGTTTAATTTAGCTTACATTGTTATATCTTCAAGAATATATTATTACCTCGATCGTATGCTATCAAAGTATCCAATATATACTTGGATGCGTTCAATTAGTTTTTGATTACTATGTACATCAATAAATGAGTCATACATACATGTTTCATCTAATCATATATTTGCTATGTACATCAATAAACGAGACATACATACATATATACATACAATCGATATTAACTTGTTTCCTCTAATCATATATTTTATGATTCCTTTTGTCTCATAGACCAGAAAAAAAATCCTACCAATAGTAATTTTTCATATATTTTTCTCTTAAATAATAATTCAAAAATTCAGATCAATAGTAAATAAGTCTATTGTGGATATGAAAGATCAAAATTCTTAAGTAGAATGTAATAGTATATTGATGTTAGAATAAATTCAATATCTATGGCATGGCTTGTACCAAGAAAAAAAACTATTAAAGCTTATTATTAAAAATAAAGAAGATATGTCAAACTATATAGTTTATTCACAATTTAAACAATTGCACATAATTAAATCTTAAAAGAGAATTCATATAGAATTAGATTGATTAACCAATTTCTTATGACGAAATATAATCTAAAGAATCTGGTCAAAATTATAAATAGGTCAATTTCAATTTGTTAATTGTATATAAGTCATTATAAAATAATCACAAAAAAAATCTCAATTAGCAATTACCTATCAAGAATACATGATAATTTATTATGTAAACTTCAAGAACATACTAAAATCATAAAAGAAAACTTCTCAATTAGTAACTGTCTAACAAAAATACATGATAATTTATTTTTATAACATAAAAAATATATTAAAATATTAGAAAATTTACCTCAAACCACATGAATTTTCTTTTGTTCAATCATAGATACTATCAATATTTCACTAAAAACTTCTCAATTAGCAATTATGTATCACAAACACATGATGATTTATTATTATGAACTTCGAGAACATACTAAAATTTTAGAAAACTTACCTCAAATCACAAATAAATGTATTTCTTTAATCATAGATATTATCAATATTGTAAACATCAAGAACTGAAATTTTAGAAAACATACCTTAGATCACAATCAAATTTATGAACAACAATAATAAAGAAAACATTATTTGTGAACTACATTGTGAATGTATTATTGTAAAAAACGAAGGATTCTCAATTTATAAAAAAAAAATTAAATTTAGTTTACTTTCTTTCTTTGTCAGTTCAATTTTTATTTACTTAATTCAATAAATTAGCCTTTGTATTTTATTTTTTTTGGTTTTTAGGTTTATGTTTTCTTTCTTCTTTTTTCCCATTTTCCTCCACACGTTTCTTTGTTCCTTTTCAATTCAAACTACTTTTCTTTTCATTTATACAATTTATTTATTGTTATTTTTACTTCTTTCGTTGTTCCCTTTTTTCCTCCGAACGTCTTTTGTGTTCTTTTCAATTCAAATCAACATTCTTTTCATTAATTTAATTTATTAACAAATTATGCATAAGATAAGATTTGAATTGATTTAGAACTGTTGAATATTATAATTTCTTTCCTAACTCAAATAAGAACTTTAATTAATTTTAAAGTCCTAATATTAATAATAATTAAATAACAACAATTTATGAAAAATAGTGAAAAAATGATTTTATCTAAAGGGGAGACTTTTGATGAAGGACAAAAGTTCAAACAACATTATTAAGGATCTTCACACTATACACACACACTAGATGGACACTTTTTATTTTATAAAAAGTAAGTAAAAAGTGAAGATAACATTTTATGTTATTTATTTATTTAATTTAATATATTTAATATTTTTTTAATTTATTTTAAATATTTTTTACAAAAATCGATCAGAAGTGGTAGTTTTTTCTTAATTCTTTTTACAAAATCGACCACAAATAATCAGTTTTTAAATATTAATTAATTTTTATTTCTATGAAATAAAAAATTAACTACATGTAGTTTGTATAATAAAAATGTATTTAATATAGTTTAAAATATGTTCGATTTTACATTTTTTTGGATTAATTTTTTTGAAATCAAAATGACCAAAAGTGGTCACTTTAATTTAATAATATTTATATTTTATTTATACCAATTTTTTTTTAAACTAAAACCGACCACTCAAAATTTTTCTAATCAAAAACCTATCACGAGTAGTCATTTTTTTTCCACAAAAAAGACCAACTATAAGTGGTCAATTTTTCATAAATTTTTAGTCAAAAATCAGTCACAAGTGGTCATTTTATTTTGTTAAAATAATCGACTGCAAGTGATCGATTTTTTGATAATTTCTTAAAAATTATTCTTTTAATCAAAATTCGATCACACGTGGAATTTTTTTAAAAAAGTCAAAACTATTTAATATATTTTTTATAAAAATTTATAAAGAATTTTAAAATAATTATTTTATTTACTTTTTGTTATTACCGAGCACTTTATTTTTTGCTGGTTAATTTAATTAGTTTCCCATAATTTTAAAATATTTTTTCCGGTTTTTGATTCCAAAAACTTTTAAGAAAAAATTATGTAAAAACAACCACTTGTTCTCGGTCTTTATGCTACCACCAGCTGTGGTCGGATTTTTGTACCTAGTTTTCCTATTTTTTTTTAGTTGTGTCATTAATCTATTACCTGATACATTTATGAATTCAAAAGGTCATGTTTAACAAATATGAACTTTCTTTTAGATACATCAGAATTTCTACAACATATTTGAACCAAATTTAAATTGCTCTTGATGCTATTTTATTTTGCACGTATAAATCAATTATTGTTTATTATCACTATCAGCTTTGCGTCTATTGCCATTCATATATTCTAATTTGATTTGCCCTCAGCAAGTTTTACCCTATGTAAAGGAGTTGTAAGTTTACACCATCTATCTTTTAACTCCTATTAGCATACTATTCACTTTTTCGTTGGTTCCTTGCATACAAGTTGTACTTGCACAAGAAATCGGATATATTCTTCCATAATACATGTATTAGATCTGATAAATTTTAAAGGTAGAGTTTATTGATCTTTTCAATAATAATATGAGGTGACAAAAGTGAATAAACCTGATAACAAAAATACCTACTATCTTAAGAAGTTCATTCAGCAATTGGAGGTCCTTCAATGCTATAATTAGATCCAAAGATGCAAATACCCTATTCAGAAATAATTAATTCCTCAATGTTAGTGGTAGAAGAGCCACAATTCGCCCTTCTTCATCTACTTGATCATCCCGTAACATTTGTATGTTGTCTCCTTTGTGAAGAAGATGCCTTTGAAATCTCCTTTCAACATTCAAGAACAGATCATAAGAATGATCATCACTTCCCCTTAATTGATTTCGGCTTTATTTGGAGACTCGACTTCCTTCGAGGCTATTACTATTTATCAAATCCATTAAAGTTACAAACAAAAGAATGAGCTGGCGATGGCTCAACCATGAGTTTCCTAATCCAATTCTATCAAAACTTTCAAGCCTACAAATGGCGATATTCTCCACTGTCGTGTAGGTTACATGCTCGTAGGGCTGTGCAAAAATTGAACCGACTGATAAATCGAACTAATAAAAATGTTATTGGGTTATTGGTATTGAGTTATTGGGTTAACGATTTTTTATTGAATTTATAAAAAAATTTATTGGGTAAACGGTTCGGTATCAGTTTTAGCTTATTGGGTTATCGGTTAAACCGATAACCCAATAAGGATACACTAAGTTATTGTTTTATCCCTATTTATGTTATATATTTAAATCTCTCTCTTTCTCTCTCTCTATATATACATATATATATATATACATGTATATAGATATGTGTATGTATATAGATATGTGTATGTATATAGATATGTGTATGTATATAGATTATATGCACTACTAATTCATAATTCAGTGATTCACAAAGCATTAATCTATTCAGTGCAACAAAGGCACAATATAAAGATATATATATACACATATATATATGTATGTATATATATATAGATATTTGTATGTATATAGATATGTGTATGTATATAGATTATATGCACTACTAATTCATAATTCAGTGATTCACAAAGTATTAAAATATTCAGTGCAACAAAGGCACAATATAAAGTTTGGTTGTTATCGTAATAAAAAGTTTGAAGCATTTATAGTTTCCAACAATTAGGATTCAATTTCTTTCCTAACTAACATTCAGTTCAAGTTTGAAGATTCTTGAAAACTAAAATGCATTGTGTAGGTTTTAGCGGTAATTAAGATTTCATTTTTTTTATGTTAGTTGTTACTATTTCTGTTTTATAAGTATTTTCTTATTGGTTAAACCGAAAATCGAACCGTTAAGGACCAAAAACCGATAAACTGAAACCGATAAGAAAATATCTTATTGGTTTTACATATTTAAAAACCGAAAATCAATAAACCGAACCAATAACACATAAAACCGAACCGAACCGACCGATGCACACCCCTACATGCTCGGGCTTTGATGCCAAAAAGGCTCTTTTCAAGACTTATTTTGTCATTTAGACAAAAGTCTTAAAAAATTTGTCATATACCCACTTAAATTCAACTCATCATCCAATCTTTTCAACTTAACAAATTTACCCACAAGTTTCTAATAACACACTTCAACCCACTTCATCATCCATAATTATATGATATAATAATATCTTGGCATCCAAAAATAATTTTTTTAAAATTCAAAAGCTTAAAATAGAAGGTTCGTTCCCTTCAAAAAGCTCTGATTTCAGCGTTATTTTTTGGCGATCAGCTCTAAATCGGTCCATAAACATCATAAGCTTGTCCATTGGATCTATTATTACCCCATTTATTTACTAGCTTCTCAAACACACTTTTCAACATTGTTAAAAAGCTTTAAATCACTCACATTACTCAAAAACTTCTTTAGAGAGTTCATTGCAGTAGCTCAGGCGACTCCAAGTTCATTTCTCTATTCCATAAATCCAACGATCATTGATTAGAAGTAATATTTGTAATTTTAAAATTTTTGTACGGATATCTGCCCAGTCATCGATCGTGCATATATCCCGACATAGACCATCAACATAATCGACCTTCGACCAAAGCTTAATTCTAGGTTGTCTATTGTAGAATTTGTTCTGGTTTCTGCTGATTTCATGGGAAAATGGAAAGAGACTCTCAAATGTTGAAAATGGAAATCTTTTACCAAGATGACACTGCCCATTGTTGTTCGTCACAATAGTTCATACGATGACTTAGTTTCAAGCGTAATGGAGAGCGGGAATCTAGATTGCGCATCGAGCGACGTGGTGATTAGTTATCCAATGCACTTGAGCGAAAATGTGCATCCTACGATCATAAATAATGATATATGTGTGTCGTTGTACATGATGGATGTTGATGAGATGGCTTTAGGCCTATTTTATAGATAAATATAGTTAAGAGGTCCTTTGAAGAACCGTTAAATTCATTACAAACCCCACCTCAGCTCCCGACTGTCGACGATGATTTGAATGATTATAAGAATGATAGCGATCATCCAATTAATATGGAAGATGATTTTGTGCATATGAAAGACATTTCATCAAACTTGCAATATGCAAAAAAAATATTATGGAACGGGATCACAACCAAGACATTCCTTCGCTGATGGAATCAATTTCTAATGTGATCAAACATTTGCCGACAAGAAAAAGCTCAAAATGCTGCTAGATGGAGTAGCGGTGAGGTAGTCTTTTAATTATTTTACGAATGAGAGTTGCACCAAAATTATTGAAGGTGAAATATGTATCTCGTAGTTGCGAGCAAAGAAGTACGAATCCTCAGAAAAATTGCACATATACAAGTATGTTGGATTCCACACGTACGGTGTTGAACACACCACGGGCAGGAATAAGAGAATCTTATTTGAGATGATTGCTTCACTATGTGTAAATCATTTTCGGGATGGTAAGGGTCCAAGCATAAGAGAAATTTAGAGGATTGTGTTTAGGTATATGCATTGCAACGCAAGCTATTCGATGTGTTGGAAAGGAAGTTTAATTGTGAAAAACATCATTCACGGGACACCAGAGCATGAATATTCTTGCTTACTGACTTTTTTTCACATGGTGGAGTTATTCAATCCTAGGTCTTCTTACTCTGTCATGATAAACAGGATGGATAGATCATTCGTTAACTACTTTTTAGCATTCGGAGTTTGCATACGGGGATATGTCCATATGATAAAGGTAATTGCCGTCGATGACACATTTGTATGGCAAGTGCGGGGGTGTGTTGTTGAGTGTCGTTGCAAAGGACACCAAAAATCATATCTTTCTAATTGCCTTTTGTGTTGTGGATAAAGAGAACGATGCTTCTTGGACCTTCTTCTTCGAGAAGTTGAAGTCTGTAGTAGAAGATGAACCAAATCTATGTGTCATCTCCGATAGGAACATTAGCATTGCCAATGCCTTTTCTCGTGTTACAGACGTGCGTATCATGGACTTTGCATGAGGCACCTTGCTGAAAATCTTCGTGTAAATCAACATTGTGGCGAATATTCTTATCTATTTTATGCGGCAGCAAAGGCTTATTCTCTTGATGAGTTTAGCAAGAACTTTGCGAAATTAAAGAATAATTTCCCTGAGGCAGCACATGTTTTTGAAAATGTTCTTGGTTTGAGAAATAGAGTAAAGCACACTTCCCGGGCAATAGGTACAATGTGATTACCACAAACGTCACCGAGTTGCTCAACTCGGTGTTGACGGATGAACAAGAGTACCCCGTGTCGTACATATTCAATTTAATTAATAAAAAAATTGGTAAAAAGTTTAGGGTGCGGCATGCCTTTTTCGATAATACAAACAAAGTGCCTTGTACGAAAAAAATCCTTAGGGATAATAAGAGTGAGCGATTCCTTGTATATGACTAATGCAAACGGAGATATCGACCAATTCACCGTGTTCGGCAATAGTGTTAAGGTCAAGGTCAGTTTATTGGAGAGAAGTTACTCCTGTAGGAAATATGACTTGGTTAAAATACCGTGCGAACATGCGATGACCGCTTTGCGAGCAAAGTATGGCGATGGCGAAGGTTATGGTAACTCCATCTACGAGTATTCTTCGCCAATTTATAAAGTTAAAATTTACCTCCTCGCATATTCCGAAGCTATTAATGTTGTCCCTTCAGAGTTCGAATGGACTATGCCACAGGAATTGCAAGACACTAAGATTTTTTCACCCCTATACAATCTCAAACTCGGAAGAAAGCAAGTCAAATGTGTTACGAGCGTCGGTGAAACATTCAAGTCCAAAAGGAGGACTAAGTTTTCAATATGCAAGAAATTCGGGCAAAAAATAACCACATGTAGCATGGCCAACAAATGTTAGATATGCTTTTTTTTCTTCATTCGTAAAGCTACTGTTTTGGGGGTTAAATGTGCATTTCTGTAGAATTTAACATTCACTTGTAATTGACTTAAAACTTTGTCTATGGTAGACACCATCATTCTATGATATATCTTTTACATGGTCTATTGAGTATTTTGTAATGGTTATCTGATTACTCATTAAACACATTTGTGGGTCTTTTTACCGCCATATTTCTCCAATTGATGAATTGAATTATCGCTTGCTTCTCCCAACTAATTAAAAACTGCAAACACGTCAATTCGCATAAAAAAACAGCTGGTATACGCAAGGTAAGTATTTTCTATTCCCCCATGCGTTGACTGATAATTGGTTGGGAATATGAAATGACGTCTTCTATGAGTCTATATGTACACTGACTATTTCTATGTACGCATTTAGTTCTACCTAAACCCGAAAGTTCAAAAACCCTCTTCTTCTTCTTCATCAAACTGAAAGCATGCCTCCGAGAAGAATACCCTTACGCACTATCATATGAGTTCCCCCAAGACACTACGATCTCCTACTGTTAAGGAATAATTTTGATCGCCTTTTTCATGACCTAGGTTAAGATCGCATCTTCTTAGAGCGTGAACTTTGTTGAACTGCTCGCTTTTGGGGTAATTCTTGAATGGCTAGGAATGGAAGACCTCGACTACATCACCCCCCCAGCATCCCCCTAAAATTAGTTTAAATTTTTATTTTATTTTATGTTTACAAGTTTTTGTATGTGTTCATTGTAGAAGAAGCTTTCTTAGTAGGATTGTTGTTAGAAGAAAGCTTCTTATTTTTTGTCCTTTTTGCTGTTTGATAATAGAAAATGTATGTACTACAATGAACAAAATGAATATAAGTATTTCAGTTTCTAAATTATGGTTTTTCTCTTTTTTTTTATTGCTGCTTTTGTGTTGGTTATTCTTCTGTACAACCAACTTTTCAAATATTTATTCCTTGTTCAATGAATACAACTGTCGATCGAATTGATTAAATTAACGAAGAGTGAAAAATGATTTGATAATAAATTCAGATCACATGTATAGTCTATCATTGATCTAAGACATTGTTACTCCTCGACCAAACATATAAGTCGATCGTAAACCATATGAATCGATTTATGAATCGATGGACCATCAGTAGCTTGTAGTTTAAACAAAAATAATTAAATTTAAAAAATTTAAACAGATAATCACATGATTTGAGGCTGGTGAAAGAAAATAATTAAATTTAAAAAGATTAAACAGATAATCACATGTTTTAGGGATGGTGAAAGAAAATAATTAAATTTAAAAAGATTTAAATAGATAATCACATATTTTGGGGTTGGTGAAAGAAAATAAATAAATTAAAAAAATTTAAAAACATAAGCACATGATTTGGGGCTGGTGAAAGAAAATAGGGGATCTTTCAGAAATAGCGGCACTTTGCTATAAAATCCTCCCTTTATAGTCATATTTCACATAATTACCATTTATAGCCGTTGTATTCAATTTTCAGCCGTTGTATTCACTTTTACTCAGTGCTCTGTATTAATAAAAAACATAAATACACTATATATTTAGTATTGCCAGAAACACTACCATTATTTATTTTTATTTTTTAATTTTTTTTTCTCTCTCTTTAATTTCTAACTTCTACTTCTCTTTCTTCTTTTCTTTTCTTGTTAGATTTTTTTTTATTTTCTTTTTAGTACTTACTTACTTTATCATTTTTTTTGTTCTATCTTATACTTTTTGTATTTTTGAAAAATATGACTAGTCGAGCACAAGTCATAGATGATAATGTAAATCCCACAATTATTTATCGTATTTGTAGTCACACCGTCATTTATATTTTTGTATTCATTGATACAACTGTATTTGTATTTGTATTTTAAAGTTCGCTCTTGTATTTATATTTTATTGTTTGCATTTGTATTTTTATTCTATAATTCGCACTTGTATTTGTATTTGTTAGTTTGCACCATTATTTATATTTTATATAATTCACACTTGTATTTTATAGAACTGTTTTATAGTTGTATTTGTGCTTGTATTTTATAATTGACTGCATATTATATTGAATATATATTTATATTATGAATTTATTGTGTTTGTATTTTTAGATTATATTTGGATTATACTTGTATGTGTATTCTATTTTCGTCGATATTTTTTTTATTTTTAAAGAAGTATTTTGTATTTGTATTGTAAATTGATTTCATATTGTATTTAGCCGTGACTATGTACAATTTATCATTTGTATTTGTATACAAACAAGTAAATGCATTAATTATATTTTCTTGATTCTAAAATATATTAATATGTAATGTATCATTTGATACAAATGTATCATTTTGAATTTGTATATCAAATATATCATTCATATTTGTAAATAAACAAATATCACTTGATACAAATGCAATTACAAAAAAATAATTTTATAAATACAAATACAATACGTATTCGTATATATTGTATTTGTATAAAAAATTAAATTGTATCTATTTGTATCAATAAATACAACTCGTATTAATAAATACAAACAAGTATTCGTAGAAAGAAAATCAACCGTTCCTTTTCAATAATTAAAAAATAAAAATGATAGTTCACACTTGTATTCGTATGTTATAGTTCGCATTTATATTTGTATTTTATAGTTCGCACATGTATTTATATGCTATAGTTCACATTTGTATTTGTATTTAATAGTTCACACTTATATTTGTGTTTGTTGGTTCAGACAAATAAAAAGGAGAAAAAATGAAAAGAAAAAAAAAAGAAAGGAGAAAAAATGAGAGAAAAAGAAGAAGAAAAGTATAAAAAAAAAGGAGAGTAATAGAAAATAGAAAAAAATACGAAAAAAAAAAGAGGAGAAAAAATGAAAAGGAAAAAAAGAAAAAGAAGAAGAAAAAAACGAAAAAGAAAAAAGTGAAAAAAGTAAAAAAGAAAGAGAAAACAACACAAAAAGGAAAAGAAAAAAAATAAAGAAAAAAACTGAAAAAGAAAAAAAAAGGAGAATAATAGAAAATAGAAAAAGAGAGAAAATATATGAGAGGCTATGAATTATAATTAGAAATAATTAATAGTCAAGATGAGGCTATGAATTGTAATTAATTGTTACTTAGGCTAAATAGGGTAATTAGTAGTCTATATTTGCCAAGATATGTAGTTATTCCAAGAAAATAATTAAATTAAAAAAATTTAAACACGTAATCACATGATTTGGGGTGGTTAAACAAACAATCTTGAACTGTTAGTGACATTTAATAGATTGTCATCAATGTTGACCCATGCCAAATCCATGTAAAAAATATACGTGTACATTAAGTGTCCATCGATTCCGTTGATCTACCATAGACTTACACTGTAGGGCGTGCATCGATTGATCTCTTGATCATTCGTAGATCACATAGATCTATGTATACGATTATAGACCCTCACTTGGATGTTGTTTAAAACTGAATAAATAAATAAAAACTAAATAAAATGTGGGTTTCTACACATATGAAGGAGTTTAAACAAGTCACATAATCATATTAGAGCATATACAAATTAGGGATGGTGAATTAAGGAGTGTGTAGATGGGTAATGGTTGAACAAATAATATCCCAAGAGTAATTTTTTTGCCTGCTTCTTCTTGTCCATCTTTTTTGTCTTCTCCTTCTTCTTTGCCACCTTCTACTTTCTCACCTTCTTCTCCTCCTTTTCAACAGCTATTGTTGCTTCTTTCTTAGCTTTTTTTTCTTCCTCAGCTTTCTTCTTCTTCACCTGCAGCTTCTTTCTCAACTTCTTCTTCTTCTTCTTCACCTGCAGCTTCTTTCTCAGCTTCTTCTCCATCAGGTTCTGCTATTTTTTCAGCTTCTTGTCCTTTCTCACCTTCTTCTTCTGCATCCATTGCCACTTTTTCCTTTTTTTACAGCTTTTTCTTCTTCTTCTTCTTCTTCTTCTTCTTCTTCTTCTTCTTCTTCCTCCTCTGCCTCTTCCTCTTCTTCCTCTTCCTCTTCTTCCTCTTCTTCTTCTTCTTCTTCTTCTTCTTCTTCTTCTTCTTCTTCTTCTTCTTCTTCTTCTTCTTCTTCTTCTTCTTCTTCTTCTTCTTCCTTCTCTTCCTCTTCTTCCTCTTCCTCTTCTTCCTCTTCCTCTTCTTCCTCTTGCTCTTCTCTTTCTTCTTCTTCTACTACTACTACTACTACTACTACTACTACTTCTTCTTCTTCTTCTTCTTCTTCTACTACTACTACTACTACTACTATTTCAGTTTCTTCTTGGCTATTATCTTCTTCTATTTCTTCTTCTTTTTGTTGTTCATTATTCTTTTATTCTTCTTTTTTTCTCTTCTGCCACAACAGTGGCCAACTCATCCATTTTGCTTTTTCTTTCTTTTTCTTCATTCCTCTCCAATTAATGAATGTCCACATGCATGGTATCATCATATTATAAAGTGTTACTGATAACGCTCAATCTACAGCTCTTGTTTGAGTGTAAAGCGGTCGTTAGCAAATATAGAACCCAACCTGGGTTGGGTGTCGATCCCACAGGGAATAGCTTGGCCAACAAGTAAGTAAAATTACTAAACTTTTGGTGCAAGTCTCGTAAGAAGGGGGGATTCTTGTCTTGCAAGTAATGCAAACAAAAGCTGAAAATAATAAAGTAAAAAGAGAGAGATTGTTACGTTGGTTGTAAACAATGAGAATTGAAGCGTTGGGGTTATGTCCACCTTCTGAGGTATACGTCTCTATTGGCTATGAGTGTGTAGAATTCTGTCATGCAATTTCTTATAGAGGATTGTAGTCGATGGTAAATCCAAGCGTCTCTCGACCTAAACAAGGACTATTTCACTTTAACTCTCTCGAGCTTAAAGCGTATCTAACGGTACGAATTCTCCAAGAGGTTAGTCCAGTTACGGCACTAGCTTTTTAATAGGAAAGGGTGTCCTACTACCTTGACATTATCTTTTTTCCAGACAAATAACTTTTCTCTCGAACAAGTTAAATGTTAGATTGGCGTATTCTTGCGTTTGCAACCGCAAAGAATGTAGATTAAGATGAAGAGAATAATGATATAAGCAATATACGTGCCTCGAACTCACAAACTCACAGCAATAGATAGTAACTCATTCGGCTTCCATAACCCCAACAGAGAAGTTTAGTTACCCATGAATGCGAAGGAAATCACGATTGACATTGTTATTATATCACGATATTGAGTAATGGCGTGTAGATCAAGTGATAGGCGTGAGGCATGATTTCCTAGGCAAAGTAACGATTCTCTTGTTGTGGAATTTAAGAATAGATGAGTAGAAGAAGAAAAATAGAATTGAATTGTAAGATGAGATGTTAGATGAGAAGTTGTAAGAAGATGTAAGAAGATGTAAGAAGATGATAGAAGATGTTTTTAAAATCTCTAGCATGATAGGGTATTTATAATACCCCTATCCTAATCCTACTAAGCTAATGAAATAAATAACCAAATCCTACTAGACTAATGAAATCCTTAACCCAAATGTACTAGGTTAAGGTAACATTATCATAATCCACATAAAATAATGAAATACATAACCTAATTGTACTAGGTTAATGTATCATTGTCAAAATCCAGCTTTGTGTCTGTAAGTCCCCAAAGTCTTCAGAATTATTGTTTTAGCCCGGGACAGATTCTCCATGCATCACTTTTGGTCCTTTAGGCGTCCAAACTCCCTTTCCTTCCTTCGTGAGCTTTCATTAGCGTCAAGTAAGCCATAAAATGCTGAATTATACATCATTTATACCTGAAACTTTACTAATCATGTTCGTTAGCTCATTTACAGGAAAAAGGACTAAAAGTGCATGAAATATATAATTTGTTCTCAAAACTAGGCTAAAATATGGGCAAAATATATTGATATATGCGTGTAAATTCGCCTATCATCAACACCCCACACTTGAAGCTTTGTTCGTCCTCGAACGAAATACCATGTCCTTCTAAACATCAACTTAGGGTTTCACAGCAACAACACAAAACATTTGTCCAGACAGGCACAACAATTATCAACAAAGAGTAGCTTTTCGATTATAGGTAGAATCAATTTAACCTCTAGCATAGACTCGTGATGGTGATCAACTCGCATGCAAACGTTAAGGTACAAGAAATCATATATAACTACCCAAAACTCATCAACCATGTGTGTCTCACACTATAGTACCCATAATCACTCACAAGTATAGCATATTTTTCAAACATGGGTATCAAAATATCCTTGCTCTCGCTCTCACAAAGAATTCATATGAAGCAACTGATGACCATAGGCTTGCCCTTAATGTAATACTCTACTAAATGTTGGAATGTTAAGATTAGGATCAAGTAGGTCTTTTGATGGTTGTAATGTAGGCTAAGGGACGGGTAAGACTATTTTGGCTAGGAATAGTGACTAAGTTCCTAAGCACTTTAATACATTACTTTGTATTATTGACACTTTTTTCTTTCAACCTTTCTTTTTTCTTTTGTTATACCACCCTTGTTCTCCTCTTTTATTTTTCAATTTTAAGCACAACTCGCTTTTCAGCTTTCTTTTCCTTTTTCTTTTCACAACATACCTCTTATGATAGCACTTTCTTTTTCATAACACATTCAAGCACCATTACAATTTATAGCATCATACTCACCCAATTTCCTCTTATGTTGTCACATGACTTTTTCACTTTAAAGCACTTAGGAGTTTGGATCAAATTACGGTCTTGAAAGAAATGGATTAGGCTTACATACAAGGTTGTCAAAGAAATAGGCTAAAGGCTCAAAAGGGTTTAACTAGGATGATGTCCATGGGTAGGTAAAACTGAAGGTAAACAAATATAGGTTGCCAAAGAAATGCCTAAATCATATCCTAAACTTACACTCCTTATTTTCGCTTTGCATACATACCAGGCAAGTTCTAGCATCAGCTACACACATAGAATATACGATTATCTCACACGCACAAGGCACATGGTCGACTTGCTTGGAAGTAATATATACTCTCAACCCAACAAGTGAAGGAATTGAACCACACAATATCACATAATGAGTCACAACTAGAGCCTAAACGTCTCAATAGTCATAATTGTAGCACATACTCTTGTTATAATCTCATGCTGCCTATCAAAATAATTTCATACGAAGCTAGAAAAAATTTACTACTAAAAAAAACGAAACAAAAACAAAGCAAGCAAACATAGATGCGATAGAGAAGTATAGCATTCGATACCGCTACCCCACACTTAAACGGGACACTGCCCTCAGTGGAAAATAAATACGAGGAACCTGGTTAGTCGGACTCTTCCTCATTGTCGGGGGTCATACCCCCTTCGTCGGAATCATCATAAGAGTCGTCGTCAGAGTTCTCCTCCTCGTCAGAGTCTGGCAAGCGTCGATCGTCATCAGTCGGCACATCATTATCTAGAGGTTCCTCAAAGTATACGCCCACTCCACACATCTCCCGTGCATGCATGTTCATGGGATAGTCGTGGTCCAGCTGTTGGAGCTCTGCAGCAGTTGGAACACGACCTCCGCTCATCATTGTAAACCTCATCATGCCGTACATATGGCGGGAGAAACTCTCATCCCGAGCATGTCTCTCTGCCGTAGTAAGGTTGATGCCATGTGTTGATTCAACATCTTTGACCTTTGTGAGGTCAACCTTCTTCGGATTGTGTGGGAGTTTTTGATCAGCTGGTTCCTCTTCGATATCCTCCTTCCGCAAGATTGCTGTCAACAAATTGCCAAATGTGAAATGGGACCTTTTGTGGAGTCTGGCCTTCCTCATGGTAGATCGAATGATTGCCCCAAAGTTGATAGGGACATTCGTCATCAAAGCATAGACCAAACACACTCTATCTCTCGATATCTTGGTGTATTGAGTCCCAGGAATAAGACATGAGTTGACAATGCGCATCCAGATTCTTGCTTCCCTATTTAGTGGAGCATAGGGGAAGGTGTTGTGTCGGCCGGTTTCTTTATGTCTGCCCCACCTTGCCATTGATCTGCTTCCACAAAGCATGTGTCGTATTGCTCTATAAGGAGGCCTGCTGTACAGCTCTTTGAATGGTGCTGTGTCGATCAAAGGTAAGCTAAGAAAAGAGTTGATCCAGTCCGCGGTGAGCTGTAACACCTGGCCCCGAATTTTGACTTCATTTCCTGTTGTGTTCGGCGACCAGTTGGCATAAAACTCTCTTGTTAGATCAAGATTACACTCTCCCATGTCGCGGAAGATGAAATCCAACTTCAAAGCCATTATTTTTGCCAACATACGCGGCTCCTTCTTTGCTAAGGTATCCTTGTTGATCAAGTCGACGTGCACATATTTTCTTTCTTTGTTGCTGCTGTACCATGCTTTGGCTTCTTCCTCAAGAACCCATTTTATTCCGAACATTCTGCGTGGTAGTTGTGCTGAGGATGATTCTCCTTGGTCTTTTCGACTTCTCTTCTTGCCCTTTTGGGAAGTGGTCGCCTTCTCCTTGCCTTGCCTCGCTTTAGGTGTCATTGTATCTGAGACTAGAAATAGTGTTAGTTGCAGCACAGTCTCACTTGATACAATCTATAAGCAAGCATTAGGGGTACCACCCCACACTTAATTTTGTTAACACGAATCAGTGAGGTGAAAGTAGTTGATTTACTCAGATTTCATCGAGATGCGTTTTAGGATTGTATTCCGACAAGAAAATCACCAATGCATCACTTACTTGCAGCCATTGGACTACTTTCATGGTCGATATAGCAACACTACTATATAGGGGTTACCACATTGAATCGTTATTCTTACAACAATCACAACCTCCTAAGTCGGTAGGCACTATAAGTCTTATCCCTATGACCGAGATAGTCTAACATGTAAGTATCCAAACAACAATCTTAAGCAATATTCATAGCCATAGCAATTCCGCAAATATCATAACAATGTTATTGAAACCAAATTCAAGTCGGAAACAAGTCAAGATTTTCCTACGTATATGTTCACTCACATGATTTTGCAACAACAATCCAAACACATGAACATCACCAACAATCTTATATAATTTAGCAATTAATAATAGCCATAGCAACGTAGTACTTACGAGAAATAAATGAAGAATAAGAGAGTACTTACTTGCTTGAAACTTGTGGAGATGGTTTTGTGAATTGGAAGAGCAAAAGAAGAAAATTTTTAGAAGATTTGGAAGAGTATGCGGCGCCTTTAGGGTATTTTCTATTGTGGTTGTGTTATAAAACCAAGTCCCCTTTATATAGGAAGAGTATGGGTCGGGTTATGACCCATTTACAATCGGTTTTGGAGACAAAAATCCTACGTATGCGGCGCATTGTCTATGGCATAATGGGACATATGCGCCGCATAGTCTATGGCATTTGTAGACATATGCGGCGCATTGTCTATGGAATAATGGGACATATGCGCCGCATAGTCTATGGAATATGAGATACTGAGACTAAATGCCATAGCATAGGCGGCGCATAGTCAAAAGCATACCTAGGAATAGGCGGCGCATAGTGTATAGCACACTAGATTCCGAGACCTTAGGCTATAGCATAGGTTGTGCATCGTTCGTGGCCTAGTTTTACCAAGGCCTAGCCTTCCTCGAAGCCTATTTTGGCGTGAGAAAGGCTCAATCCATAGCCTTATGCATCACCCTTCCTAACTTACCAACTTTACCATACAATGCGTCCAAATCGTCAATTGAAATCAATCTCCTCGTTGACTACTTCTTGCACCTATATTCGCTCAAACAAATGAAAACGATTAGTACGATGGGTTGCCTCCCACCAAGCGCCTTAGTTTTGGTCGTGGAACGACTCTTATTTTTGGATTTTTATTTATCAAAAGCAAAACACATACTAGAACGAAATGAAAAATGAAAAACGATAAACGATGGGTTGCCTCCCATCTAGCGCCTTATTTATTTTCGTGGCTCGATGCAGTAATCTCGAGTACTTAGACTTCGTCGAGATAAGTGATGGCCATGTCATTCATCGAGTCAAGAGGACCGATATAAGGCTTAACACGTTGGCCATTCACTTTGAAGACAACACCCTTATTGCCTTCCAATTCGACTACTCCAGACGAGTAGACTTGGATAACTTTAAATGGACCAGACCACTTAGATTTTAACTTACCTGGGAAGAGCTTAAATCTGGAGTTGAAGAGTAGTACCATATCACCCTTTTGGAAGTTTCGTCTAACAATCCGCTGATCATGATACTTCTTCATCCGCTCCTTGTATAAATCCGATCTTTCATATGCATGGAGACGGAACTCATCTAATTCGTTCAGCTGCTCCAACCTCAGATTCTTCACATCATCCCAATTCAGATTCAAGTGCTTCAATGCCCACAATGCCTTGTATTCAAGCTCGATGGGTAGATGACAAGCCTTCCCATAAACTAGTTGATAAGGAGACATGCCAATGGGTGTCTTGAATGCAGTTCTATATGCCCATAGTGCATCATCTAGCTTTCTAGACCAATCCTTCCTATTTGCATTAACCGTCTTTGCAAGGATTTGCTTAATCTCGCGATTGGAAACCTCTACTTGTCCACTAGTTTGGGGATGATAAGGCGTAGCTACCTTGTGTTGCTTGACACCATACTTGGCCAATACAGATTTGAATAGCTTGTTGCAAAAGTGAGATCCTCCATCACTTATGATAGTACGAGGTACCCCAAAGCGAGAGAAGATATTCTTCTTTAAGAACGCTACAACACGCTTTCCTTCGTTGTCGGCCAATGCTACAGCTTCAACCCATTTCGAAACATAATCCACAACAACCAAGATGTACTTCATTCCAAACGAATTCACGAATGGACCCATGAAATCAATACCCCACACATCAAAAAGTTCTACCTCCAGAATTTTGGACATGGGCATTTCATGGTGTTTTGAAATAGCACCTTGACGTTGGCATTGGTCACACCTTCTCACATAGTCGTATGCATCTCTGAATATCGAAGGCCAATAATAACCACTTTGCAATACTTTTCTTGCCGTTCGATTTCCTGCATGATGTCCTCCAACTTGCAAAGTGTGGCATACTTCCAATATAGTAGGCACTTCTTCATGGGATATACATCGTCGAATGATCCCATCCGCGCATCTTCAAAACAAATAAGGTTCATCCCAATAGTAGTGTTGAACGTCATGCATAAACTTCCTCCTTTGATGGTAAGATAAATTGGCAGGTAGCACATTACTCTCTACGAAATTTGCAAAGTCGGCATACCATGGTACTTTCTCCATTGCTAATATCTCCTCGTCAGGGAATGCATCATCAATCTGAATTTCAGGTTGCGCCACATGTTCATTCTCAAGTCTAGATAGGTGATCAGCCACTTGGTTCTCGCAACCTCTTCTATCTTTGACTTCGAAATCAAACTCTTGCAGCAGCAATACCCATCGAATCAACCTTGGTTTGGCATCCTTCTTCGTCATTAGATACCTAAGAGCTGCATGGTCTGTATGGACGATCACCTTAGTACCCAATAGATAGGCACGAAACTTCTCAAACGCATATACAACCGCTAGGAGATCTTGTTCAGTAACAGTGTAGTTCCTTTGGGCTTCATTTAAGACCTTACTCGCATAGTAGATAGGATGAAATAATTTCTCCTTTCTTTGTCCAAGAACAGCACCAATGGCTACACCACTAGCATCGCACATGACCTCAAACGGGAGCGTCCAATCTGGTGCTACCATGATAGGGGCTTCAATGAGTTTTCCTTTAAGGCATTCGAATACCTTTAAGAAATTGTCATTAAAGTCAAACTTCGCATCTTTCTCCAATAGTTTGCCCAATGGACTAGAAATTTTGGAAAAGTCTTTGATGAATCTACGATAGAAACCAGCATGGCCAAGAAAACTATGAACTCCCTTTACCGAAATTGGAGGCGGTAGCTTCTCAATTACCTCTATTTTTTCTCGATCAACCTCTATTCCTCTTTCAGAGATCTTGTGCCCAAGAACGATTCCTTCTTTTACCATGAAGTGGCACTTCTCCCAATTCAGCACAAGGTTGAACTCTACACATCTTTGCAATGCCATGCTCAAGTTTGTCAAACATGCTTCAAAAGAATCACCGACAACTGAAAAGTCGTCCATAAATACCTCTAAAGTGTCTTCAACCATATCAGAGAAAATAGACATCATACAACGTTGAAAGGTGGCTGGTGCATTACACAACCCGAAGGGCATGCGTTTGAAGGAAAACGTACCATATGGGCATGTAAACGTTGTCTTCTCTTGGTCTTCGGGAGCAATACAAATCTAATTATAACCTGAATAACCATCCAGGAAGCAAAACCATCCTTTCCCCGCTAACCGATCTAGCATTTGGTCCATAAATGGCATGGGGAAGTGATCCTTGAGTGTCCAAGAATTCAGCTTGCGGTAGTCCATGCATACTCTCCATCCAGTAACGGGCCTGAGTGGAATAAGCTCATTCTTTGCATTCGCGACCACCGTCATTCCTCCTTTCTTGGGAACACATTGTACAGGACTTACCCATGTACTATCAGAGATAGGATATACAACTCATGCGTCTAACCACTTGATAATCTCCTTCTTCACCACTTCTTGCATAGGTGGGTTTAAACGTCTTTGATGTTCAATGGTGGGTGTGCACTTTTCTTGAAGCTGAATTTTATGTGTGTAAATCCCAGGTGGAATACCAATAATATCCGCAATGGTCCATCCAATGGCTCTAATATACTTGCGTAAGATCGTAATAAGAGCTGCAACTTGTTGCTCACCCAAATCGGCTGCCACTATGACTGGAAGTGTGTTTCCGCTTCCTAAGAATGCGTACTTCAAATGACTTGGCAGCTCCTTCAATTCTAGTGTGGGTGGTTCTTCAATAGATGGCTTGGCTGGTGGTGTTGGTCGATTCTTGAGATCAAGATCCAGCTTCTTGGGAGTATAGCGATATGTCCCTAATCCCGATAGAGCACAAATAGCTTCTTCAGAAATTTCAGCATCCTCATTCTCTCCTTTCATGAGCAAAACCTCCAAAGGATCATCAAGAATTTGCTCTTCTTCAAGTCGTTCTTTCTCATCATCAAAGACAACATCAGCCACAGAAAATACACTCAGATCTTTGGGTTGCTTCATTGATTTGCAAACATCAAATCGAACCACTTCGTCATTTATTCGGAATGAAAGTTCATTAGCTCTCAAATCAATGAGCACACTTCCTGTAGCAAGGAAAGGGCGTCCCAAGATTATGGAAACCTCTGAATCTACTTCACAATCCAAGATGACAAAGTCTGCTGGAAAGATAAATGAAGAAACCTTTACCAAGACATCACATAGAATACCAACCGGTCGTTTTACCGACCTATCCGCCATAACAAGCCTCATGTTAGTTGGTGTAGGATCTCCTAACCCCAACTTCTTGTAGATCGATAATGGCATCAAGTTGATGCTGGCTCCTAGGTCACATAATGCTTTGGCAAAGTTCAAAGATCCGACGGTGCAAGGAATAGTGAAAGCTCCGGGGTCGGCCTTCTTCTGAACTATCGATCGGGTAGCAATTGCACTACAATGATGCACATCATCCTTCAGCTCATAACTTGCTGCCCTCTTCTTAGTCAAAAGATCTTTCATAAACATCGCATACCCAGGCATTTGTTCAAGTGCCTCTACCAATGGAACATTAATGGTCAGTTGCTTCAACATAGTCATAAATTTGTTGAACTTAGTGTCATCCGCCACCTTCTTCAATCTTTGGGGAAAAGGTGGTGGTGGGTATGGAAGTGTTCTCTCCATGGCTTTCTTCTCCTCTTGCTTCCGTTTTTCCATTTTTTCAGGCTGCACGTCACTGGGCGTGACATCCTTGACGTCAGGATTGGTTGTTGCGGCATCTTCTCCTTTTACGTTATCATCCATGTCCGCAACTTCGTCAACCACTTGCTTGCCTTTTTCTGAAGGTTCCAGCACCTTACCACTTCTGGTAGTGATGGCCATGCATGACCCATCATTTCTTGGGTTTTGCACAGTATCGCTAGGTAAAGTGCCAGCCTTTCTTAGATTGAGTGCTGCTGAAAGTTGGCTCAGTTGCTGCTCTATTTGCTTGATTGAAGTGGAATGAGAATCAACTAGTTGTTTCATGGAGGACAAATCATTAATTACCTCAGTAACTCCCGCGCTTTTTGCTTCCACTTCTTTCAATAATTTAGCCATCATGTCTTCCATACTTCCAGAATTAGATGTGGTGGTATCACGTCTACTAGGGGGAACATATACACCACTCTTTTCATTGTTTTTTCTCCAACTACCTTGGTCCTTGTTTCCAGAATTATCATAATAGTTCCGACCTTGGTTTCCTTGGGTATTCCCACAGAAACCCCCTGATTGTTCAAGTAGTTGGCCTCCTCTTCCGAATCAGATTCGTCTCTTCCTTTTAGCGCCACAGCTTTCACTTTTTCGGTCTTCCCTGATAATAAATGCTTTGTCAGAAGATCCACTTGCGTTTTCATGTGCGCTAAATCTTGATCACGTTCTTCTTGTCTTCTTCTTTGGTCTGCAGTCATGCCTATAGATAAAGTGGGGCTTGCTACCTCAGAATCCCTGGTATGCCAAGCTCTACTTTGTTTCGTCATGCGATCTAGCATATTGCTTGCTTGACCAAAGGTGAGGTCCATAAAAGATCCTCCAGCTGCGTTATCCACCTCTGGCTTAGTTATTGAATTCAAGGCTCTATACAATATCTCCATGAGGTGAACATTAGTCATGTGATGGTTTGGGCATCTCGCTAGCTTTGTCTTGAACCTCTCCCATGTTTCATGAAGAGCTTCAGTGGGAAGCTGACGAAAGTTGCTGATTTCATCTCTCAATTGTGCCCTTTTGGAAGGCGGAAAAAATCTTTCTAGGAAAGCGTCTCTCAATTGCCTCCAATTTGTAATTGAATCAGGAGTCAGCCCATTCAACCATAGTGTTGCCTCCCCAGACAGAGACAATGGGAATAGACGTAATCGAATTGCATTCTGACCAACACCAGGATTGTCAAAAGACTTGCATGTAGAAATAAAGTTGATGATATGCATATTCGGATCATCGCCTGCTAGTCCACCAAACAATCCCTTGAGTTGCAATAACTGAATCATGGTGCTTGTGATGTTGAACTTGGCTCCGGGCGCTAATGGTGGTGGAATTATAGCTCCAGTGGCTCCGGCACCATCAAGATCATCATCATCATCGTCGAAGGCTGGCTGCATAGGTTGGTGATCATGTCTATACCGAGCTTGTCGACCTCTTCTGTTGGCAGGTGTTACGATTTCAGCATCACGCCTAGGGTTTAGTAACTCGTCATCACCTAAATCCTCATCGTCAGGATTTGGTGCTCGTGCAGGGTTATCAATGTTCTGCTGTTGAACCTGGGCTGCGGCAAGGGCAGCCAATCTTGCTTATTCCTGTTGAGCAGCCATCCTTGCGATTTCAGCTTGTGCTTCCATTCTACCAAGGCGTTGTGGCTCAGGATTGATTGGTAATAACGGTTGACCAGAACTTCGAGTATGGGGCATGCACTAAAATAAAAACCTGCAGTAGACAAAAACAAAAACTAAAAGTAAAAGTACGAGAATCTTTG
Organism: Capsicum pubescens; assembly: GCA_030864215.1. Classification (NCBI taxonomy): domain Eukaryota; kingdom Viridiplantae; phylum Streptophyta; class Magnoliopsida; order Solanales; family Solanaceae; genus Capsicum; species Capsicum pubescens. Next base: position 157,390,412 of record CM061548.1, read on the forward strand.
ACCAAAGGGTCTAGTAATTTTCACGAACTTAATTGACACTTGTATTCCCCGGCAGCGGCGCCAATTTTTGATAACGCTCAATCTACAGCTCTTGTTTGAGTGTAAAGTGGTCGTTAGCAAATATAGAACCCAACCTGGGTTGGGTGTTGATCCCACAGGGAATAGCTTGGCCAACAAGTAAGTAAAAGTACTAAACTTTTGGTGCAAGTCTCGTAAGAAGGGGGGATTCTTTTCTTGCAAGTAATGTAAACAAAAGCTGAAAATAATAAAGTAAAAAGAGAGAGATTGTTACGTTGGTTGTAAACAATGAGAATTGAAGCGTTGGGGTTATGTCCACCTTCTGAGGTATACGTCTCTATTGGCTATGAGTGTGTAGAATTCTGTCATGCAATTTCTTATAGAGGATTGTAGTCGATGGTAAATCCAAGCGTCTCTCGACCTAAACAAGGACTATTTCACTTTAACTTTCTCAAGCTTAAAGCGTATCTAACGGTACGAATTCTCCAAGAGGTTAGTCCAGTTACGGCACTAGCTTTTTAATAGGAAAGGGTTTCCTACTACCTTGACATTATCTCTTTTCCAGACAAATAACTTTTCTCTCGAACAAGTTAAATGTTAGACTGGCGTATTCTTGCGTTTGCAACCGCAAAGAATGTAGATTAAGATGAAGAGAATAATGATATAAGCAATATACGTGCCTCGAACTCACAAACTCACAGCAATAGATAGTAACTCATTCGGCTTCCATAACCCCAACAGAGAAGTTTAGTTACCCATGAATGCGAAGGAAATCACGATTGACATTGTTATTATATCACGATATTGAGTAATGGCGTGTAGATCAAGTGATAGGCGTGAGGCGTGATTTCCTAGGCAAAGTAACGATTCTCTTGTTGTGGAATTTAAGAATAGAAGAGTAGAAGAAGAAAAATAGAATTGAATTGTAAGATGAGATGTTAGATGAGAAGTTGTAAGAAGATGTAAGAAGATGTAAGAAGATGATAGAAGATGCTTTTAAAATCTCTAGCATGATAGGGTATTTATAATACCCCTATCCTAATCCTACTAAGCTAATGAAATAAATAACCAAATCCTACTAGACTAATGAAATCCTTAACCCAAATGTACTAGGTTAAGGTAACATTATCATAATCCACATAAAATAATGAAATACATAACCTAATTGTACTAGGTTAATGTATCATTGTCAAAATCCAGCTTTGTGTCTGTAAGTCCCCAAAGTCTTCAGAATTGTTGTTTTAGCCCGGGACAGATTCTCCATGCATCACTTTTGGTCCTTTAGGCGTCCAAACTCCCTTTCCTTCCTTCGTGAGCTTTCTTTAGCGTCAAGTAAGCCATAAAATGCTGAATTATGCATCATTTATACCTGAAACTTTACTAATCATGTTCGTTAGCTCATTTACAGGAAAAAGGACTAAAAGTGCATGAAATATATAATTTGTTCTCAAAACTAGGCTAAAATATGGGCAAAATATATTGATATAGGCGTGTAAATTCGCCTATCATCAGTTACTAATATTTATAGCTGAAAATTCATTAACAACATGAATTATTAAATGAAGTTATCTGGCTCATGTTGTCGCTCATCCTTTTTCTTTTTCTTCAGTCTTTTCTGTTTGATATAGGCAACAGTATCCAACACTGCTTCTTCGAGCATAGCAACACACTTATGATGATACCCATCCATAGAGGTGCCCATTACATCTTTTGAGGTGCTCAGAGAAGTATCATCACCAATGCGTACTTCATTGGGGTTACCAACCAAATCCCTGTCATCATCGTTGTCCTCATTTGAAGTAAGGACAGTCACCCCTTGTGAATCTTCTTTTAAGCCATCGAGGATGTTATTCCTTACCTCATTCATATATGGCTTAAACGTAACCATGCAATCCATCTCCGTTGCACGAACAGTAGGGATGATGTACGAGTGCACGTTCCACAAAAAATTAATTAACAATTACATAACATTCGATACAACAGTAGCATTATTGCATAATAAAAATAAGTTCATACCTTGATAACTTTTCCTTTATACTTGAATGAGTCGCCTTCGATTATCATATCACTTTTTGTAGTGTGCCATCTGAGGATGCGGGGAATGGGAAAGAGATCATCCATTGACTTTCCAGAAAATTTTTCAAGATGAGGAAAGTCCTCAGAGATCCAAATCTATAAGAAGTATAGTAGTGAAAAAATGACTCAAAATCAATGACAGAGTATAAATAAAATAAGAATCTATGATAATCTCACTAAAAGGTTGATGGTAGATACCATGAATGCCCAGGAAAATCAAAATAGAGTATAGGATGCCTTCTACTTCTCATCAAATACTTTCCTCTGCTTCTTTAGGTCACTTTTCTTCTTCTTCAGATAGTCCATGGTCAATTGAAATGTCTCTTCCCCCACGGATAACTCTCGAAGAAACTCAAAGAATCGACTATTCAAATCAGTTTTGTGTCGACAACCTTCGTCGAATCTTTTGCAAGCAACATGGTTTACAAGAACCACAGTAAACAATACTTAAACTTTTGCTTCTCGTTCAGCTTATTTCCTCTAATCAAGTGTAACAAGTTTACCGTTGTAATGTTTTTGTTTTTCGTCACCTTAAAGCAAAAATGCTCCCCCTTCTCTAACACCTTCTTCAATTTTCATTCACTGAGGTATGATGAGAAGTTCAACCCCGTGATCAAACAAACTCCTTCAATATAAAATAAGCAGGCTTATTGTTCACGCAGAACCATATCTCATGATGCATCTTATCGTTCTTGACGTATCACAATAACAAATAATGGACCATCTGCCCATTGAATTTGAGATTTTCTGGCAGATTTCTCAGGTGTCCAAAACAGGACCGCTTGAATCTTTTCTTCAACTTTTGTTCGACAAGAACTTGCTCAAATTCTCGATAAGCAGCCATTCTTGATCTGATAGATATTTGTGTCGAAAAAGATCCAACCTCGTTCATTATTGTTCGAAGGTCATACCACTCTACGAAAATGTACCTTGAAGAAGATGGCACGGAAAATGGATTATTATCCCCATCAACACTGTTTCTTCCACTTCCCTCACTCTCTTCAATGTCACCACTAACACTAGACTCAGTAACATCTTCACTAGAATTGACGTATCTACTTATGTCCTTTAGCTCCAAATCTGATTCAGACACCTTCTCTTCAATTTTCTTTCTTTTAAAGACATTTTCAACTATCACATTTTTTCTTTTTCTACTGCTACCAGCAACAATAGAAGTGATACAAACTTTGTGTTTAACACCGAGACATTTTTTATCCATTTTCAACAAAATCTACACCTATAAAATAAATCTGCAATTTTCAGTTCATAGACCACAAGTATACTAAAAGAGAAAACTCTATGCTCAAATGAAACCCCCCAAAAATCTAAGAATTACCCCACCATTAAACAGTTCACTACACAAAAATACCATAAATGAACCAAAATCCAACATGCAATATCAAAACTCATCTATAGCTAAAAATCAAACTATTGCTACAAATCAACTAATTAGTATTAATCTTTCAATTTTCACTATTTCAACAATCATATTTTAAAAGAATTTCATATGTCTAAAAATTAATTTAATCTAGGGCATTCTTACTTCATAAACCACAAGTCTATGGACAGAAACATGTCACTATTTGAATCAAATTGCCAAAATAATTCTTAAAAAAATAATTATCTCACCATTCAACACTTCATTGCTAAAAAAAATCAAAACTAAACCAAAACTCCTTAACAAAAATTTCAAAATTCAACACCGTGATCGATGATTTTTTTTTCAAAACAGCCGAATCAAACCTCAATCACTGTTTCAGAATCAAACTAATTACCTATAAAATTCTCATATTTTAACTGGTTAATCAACCACATTCGAGAAAAAAACTTTTCTACATCACTACGAAACGATTAACAATAAAACCCGTTTAAATGATCAAAAAATAATTGAAACTTGATTTTAACTAATCTTACAAAGCAACAACGAGCCCTTAGCCACTGAAGAAGAAGGAGAATCTAAAATGACATTCGGGAGCAAGTCCTTCAGGAAAAGCGGGAGTTGAGAAAATTAAAGAAGAGAGAGAGAGTTTTTTTTTTTAATATTGGAAGAAATGGAGGTGTTAGATATCAACAATAATAAAACCAGTGTATTTCCACAAAGTGGGGTCTGGGGAGGGAAAAGTGTACACAGTCCATACCGCTACCTCCAAAGAAGTAGAGAGGCTGTTTCCAATAGAGGAGGTGTTAGATATATTATATTTAATTCTCAAAGTTGTAAAAATGATGAAATGGTCTCTTGGCCCACGTGTGGACACCACTTATACAATTTTTTTCACGTTTTATTTTACCCTAATCCTAAAAATTAAATGAAAAAAAAAAATAAGTAGGTATATGACAAAATAGTTTTGAAAAGTGACTTCTATGCCAATTATTCCCTACATGGTCGGCTAAGTTTGTTATCTTCTCAATACTATTTCCTTTTGGACAATAAGAAGGTCTCATGGGTTTGAAATAGGGGTGTCTAACGGGCCGGGCCGGGCCAACCCGGAACCGGCCCTCCCATTTTACCCGGGTTTTGGGCCAATTCCGGGCCGGGTTTGGCGTTAACCGGGCCGGGCCGGGCCGGGCCAAACAGTAAAAAAATTAAAACCCACCCGGACCCGGCCCACTAAACCCAATCCGGTCAAACCCACCAAGACCCGGTCAAACCCGGTTAAAAACCGGTCAAACCCGTTTAAAAAATAAATAAAAAATCCAATATACACTATATACACTCCAATATACAACATATATTTTTAAAAAAATATATAAAGTATAAACAATTACACATATATACGTACCATTCAATATATAATTATATATGACTATACGTACTACTTTAAATAAAATATTTGCTATAATAGTATAATATATATATATATACACTACAATATATATATATACTAATTTATAAAACATATACACATGTATACGTTAAATATATACTACTTTAGAAGATATATACACATATATATGCACCATTCAATATATATGTACTACTTTAAATAAAATATATACTACAATATAGTGATATACATATATATATATATACAATAATATGTATATATATATAGTTACATACTAATTTATAAAACATATACACTTGTATACTTTAAAGATATACGTCTATAGAAGATATATACACATATATACGCACCATTCAAAAGATATGTACTACTTTAAAAAAAGTATATACTACAATATATATACTAATTTATAAAACATAAAGTAATGTATGCGTTAAATATACACGTCTATAGAAGATCTATTCACATATATACACTCTATTCTATGTATATGTAATACTTTAAATGAGATATATGCAATATATATACATTACAATATATATTTGTATAGTTATATACTAATTTATAAAATATATACACATGTATACGTTAAATATACACGTCTATAGAAGATCCATTCACATATATACACTCTATTCTATGTATATGTAATACTTTAAATGAAATATACTACAATGTATATACATTACAATATATATTTGTATAGTTATATACTAATTTATAAAACATATATGCATGTATACATTAAATATACACTTCTATAGAAGATATATACACGTGTATACGCACCATTAAATGTATATATACTACTACTTATAAAATATACTACATTATATATACATTACAATATGTATAGATATACTTATATACTAATTTATAAAACAAATACACATGTATACGTTAAATATACACTTCTATAGAAGATATATGCACAAATATTCAAAATTTATTCAAAAAAAAATAAAAAACAACGACTAAGGACTGAATGAATTTGGGGAATTTTATTGATTGCAAAATGATCCAAAATTTATAATTTACATGAATGAAAAATCTATAAATTATGCATCATTTTTTCCAACTCATTCATGTTAATATTAATGGGAACTTGCATAGGATAATCAAAGTCAACGGGGGCAAAACCATGCATTGGACTTGATTCTGCTGAGTTCTCCCGTGAAGTCATAATTTCTTCTAGTTTCAGCTCGTCGCTCGGCTCCGGTTCCATTCCTTGGTTTCTTCTTTCCGCTCTAATCCAATCTCTGAGGCAAAGTAGAACATTCATTGCATTGCTTCCCAATGAGTGTCGGTTGTCTCCAAGCTGCTGTCGTCCCTGACTGAAGGCGCTCTCTGATGCAACGGTTGACATTGGAACATTCAAGATATCTCTAGCTAATCTTGAAAGCACAGGATATTGTGATTCATTATTCCTCCACCAATCCAGCGTGTTGATCCGTCGTCTGGGATCCTCTGGTGCCGTCCGAAGATAATATTTCAGCTCTTCCCGATAAGTTGATGTGTAAGTTCTCTCATCAACACTGTTCCAACAATTTAAATCATAAAACTAATCAGAAAAACCACTATGTGCCGGCCTTTTAGAAGATGATGGCTCCTCGGGAGGATGAGGAGCGACAGTTGGAGTGATATTTGTAGGTACGGCTGAATCAAATAAATCAGCATAGTGATTATATAATTTTTCTATATAATCTTTTGCATCAGCCGTAGCCGTCCACAAATCAGGCTGTACTTGTTCAGAATCATGGTTAGTATTTATTTCTAAGTTAGTATAAATAAGAGTACTAAAGTGACACATATTATTATATTTCATGCACGGATTTAGCATAGCACCAACCAAGTAAATAGGGGGAATCGGGAAAAAATATTTTTTAAATTTTGTAAACATGGCGCCAACAGCTTCTTTATAACCTTCTTTATTTTTATATTGTTGGAGCAAACCAAAAATATCGGCTATATATGCCAAAATATTACAAACAGTAGGATAGTAAGCACCGGAAAATTCAACCGTAGCAACATAAAATTTTTCTAAAAACATAACAAGATCATTAATTACAACCCAATCAGAATTATGTAGCATGCAATCAGCAGAATCAGCAAATGAACCGCAATGTTGGTTAAAAGCTAGTGTAATAGGAATTCTATATTTATAACAAGTTTTTAAAAATTCATACGTAGAATTCCATCTAGTATCAATTTCCTCAGGCATCAAAATCGGTGTAAGTCCATTTTCTTGACATTTAACTTTAAATTCTCTAATTCTTGATCTACGATTATTTCCTTGAATAAAACCAACGGCAAGACGAATTTTTTCAATATAAAGCTCAAAAAACTCAAGACCATCTTTTACAATTAAATTATATATATGACATGCACACTTAATATGAAAAATTTCAGGCAAGGACGGAGATAGCGTAGATTTTATTTTTGTTATAGCAGTCTTGTTGTTAGAAGCATTATTAAAAGCAATACATAAAATTTTATTTTCTATACCATAGTATCCGACAATTTTAACAATAGAATCAGCAATAAATTGTCCAGTATGTTTACGATCTTCATCATATAAAAAAGCAAGAATACGTTTTTGCATCACGAAATTACTATCCATCCAATGACAAGTAACGGTTAAATAATCATTTTTATTTACAGCACGACCAAGATCAGAAGTTAGGGACAATCTACATTGAATATTTTTTAACAATGTTGATAAATAAAAACAATATTGTGAATGGAGTCTAAAAATATCAGACCGACAAGTAGTTCTAGGAATACCATTAAACATAGGATTATAAATTGCTTGTATATAACGAATAAAAGCATCAGAAGAAGGCAAACTAAAAGGCAAACAACCCACAGCTACCATTTTAGCTATTTCTTCCCCGTCCCTCAATTTATTATACTTTTTCGCTACTTGACCGGTTGTTGGGTCCATTCTAGTTTGCGTTGACCCACCAACATCCCCACCACCTTTTGCAATATTTAACTCTCTTTTGTGATCTTCATCTATATGTCTCATTAACGTACCCGTACCCCCTTGCTTGCCTCCACTTCTATGCTTATATATTTGTTGACAAATATTGCACTGCACCTCAATATCTGATATACGTTCAAAAAATTGCCATGCAATACTAGTTCTTTTACGAGGTTTTGGGGCACTGGGAGGACGGGAAGGGAGATTAACTGATTCAGATCTAACGTTAGCATCTCCTACTGCGGGTGTTTCAGCAATATTTTCATTATCTTCGTCTAAATTAACTGCATCTACTTCATTTTCTTCTTCTATACCATAATTTTCCTGAGCTTCTACATAATCCATATCGTGAGCACCTACACCTATTTCTTCCTCAAAAGGTGTACCAAGCGGTACCGGAGGCGAAGGCACACGGGTATATCTATTACTTGAACTACCTCTACCGCTAGTAATTCGCTTTTTACTACCACTACCGCTTCCGGGACAAAAAATTTTAACACCTTTAGCAGCGAGGTTTTTTAATTTATCCATAATATAAATTAAATTAAACTAAAAATATTCAAAATACACAAATATAATAAAATTAAATATTAAATAATTAATACAATAAATAAAAATTAAACGTAAGAGATGAAACGACAATACCAAATTTTGGAAGTATCCGAAGATTGCGACTTTAGAAACTTCCGCTCGTACTTTGTAAACGAAAATTAAAAAATTAAAGTGAACACTTTAAGAAATTAAATATATTGAATATTAGAGAATTGAGAATTGAGATTTGAGAGAGAATGAGATTTGAGAGAGTGAAAAATTGTGTGAAAAATGATTTGAAGTTGTAGGGTATTTATAGATTTTTTTTGGGGATTAAAAAATATTTTTTAAAGTTTTTTTTTTTTTTTAATTAAATGGGCCCAAACTAGCCGTTTGGACCCAAAAACGGCTATATAGCCGTTGGGCCAACGGCTAGTTGGCCCAAAATTAATTTTTTTTTTTATTCTTTTTATATTCCGGACCGGGCCGGGCCGGTTAACCGGCGGGCCTGGACCGGGCGGGTTAACCGGGCCCATTTTAAAAAAAAACCGGCCCGGGACCCGGAACCCTTAAGCCCTAGGGCTTACCGGGCTGGGTCAAACCGGGCCGGATTAGCTAATAGGGCCGGGTCGGGCCGGCCCAGCCCGGCCCGTTTGACACCCTTAGTTTGAAATATTTTTAGGTTAATTATTAATAGTTGTGTTTCTCTCCAGATTGTTCTTTAATACACATTTTGTCATACGATATGTACTGTCATATTTTTTAAAGATTCATACTTTCAACACGTCAAAAAAAATATAATTGTCTTATGGCGCCATATATGCTTCACCTTTTCTTACTAACAGAATTATGCCAATGAAAAAAATGTGTACAAACCAAACACATTTGATCCCTGATAATATTTTTCTAGATACATAATTATTTTTTCTTAAACAATTTTATGACTTTGTGGTTTAGACATCTATTTTGTCACTTCTCTTTGAAACAACTATTAAACTATCAGAGGTGCTCAAATTTTTGACGCACACTGACCTCTCCCATATGCAGATTCAACTATCTGAGCTTTCCAAATTTTTGACGGACATCTCCAAAATATGGCTTTAATATTTGGCTAAAGTACAAGAACAACTGAGAACCAAACTTTACACCGAACCTATGCTAGAACCATGATACAAAGAATGGATGCAAATATATTTTTATATGTACAAACATTATATTATCATATGTATGCCTTTTGAATATAAATTTTGAAAGAAAGCTATTATAAATTACATTTCCCCCTCTCCATCAGATATGGATTATTTGAAATTTGTACATGAAGCATTTTATTGGATGCAAAATCAAGTACGCCCCTTTCAAATTTAAACTCCACATAAAATAATTTATTTTTTCGGCCACATGTAAATGATTTGATTGTTCCCGCCTTTTGTAAAGAACATGATCGCGTTCAATGTTTATCTGTTCGTACATCTTCTACCATTTATTATCCTTCTTTTTTATTTCTTTCCAGAATACAACTGTAGATAGACCAATCTCACATGGCTATTAAATCCAGCAGAATACAAATGTGCATAGACCAATCTCACTCGTGCTATTAAATCCATAGAGAATAGTCGTCACCTCCATCATGAAATTCAAGGGGGGATGAATTGAAAAATTTTCGTGAGTCGACTATTTAGTCTTCACAGTCAACTTACCTATAATTCAATATACTTCACAAAACAGATTAGATTTAGACAGGCAGATAAATAAATAAGCAACATGAAATAAAGACACGAAGATTTATCCTATTTCGGAACACTAATGTGGTGCCTACTTCCAGTCCCCTTTAGTTTTAAGTTTCCTTAGATCTTTCAAAGTGGAGTTCGGTTACAATGGTGGTAAATAAGTTTTGAGGATTTATTTTGTTTCCCAGATCTTGTGACACAACCTCAATTTATATTACAAAATTGACTCGATCTTATTCTTTGTATACCTATTGTAAACTAAGAAGTACAAAGATTTGTGAGACTAAGATTGAGACACTCTGAGATTCTTTCTTGAAGTTGTGTGAGTGTTTCGGTCTTTGGTCTTCTCTTTTATAATTTTCAGCTGCTTCGGCTTCTATTCTTCATAAGAAAACCCAAGAGATTACTTCTCAATCAAGAATGTGAATTGATTTCTTGATTGAGGAATGACACCATAAAGTATGTCCATATCAGATATGTCCATACGTGGTGCAGTTTCTATAGCCATACATGTCCAGATCAGATATGTCCATGTAGAGGGTGTGGTCTTATTTCCTTTTACTTTTAGTCTTGATTGACTCGGTTTACCATAATTTTGGGAGGCCAGTATTCTCCGTGATTGATACTGTGGCTACTTTCTATTTGTTTTTGTCTTGATTGAATTACTTGCTGTAACACTTGGAAGCCACTAATATCCATGATTGATAGTCTTCCAATCTTGGAGCCGACTTTCTTGTGATGATATTCTTCCAGTCTTAGGGCGGACTTTCTTGTGAGTAGATGCTTATTTCCTTTCTGGTTTGATTCTTCTTAATCCTTTATATCTTTGGTGTATCCAACAAGATATATGTTTATTAGTTCGTCTTTATTAAAACATATATTAAAAATATAGGGTTAACAATATCCCACTTTTTGATAATGACAAACAATAAACATCAATTGACTTCCATGTTATTGATGATGTGCTCCCCTGTCTTGTACGCACCTTCGATGTTTTTCTTTGAGCATCAGTTGACTCTCATCCTTTGATAGTTTGCTCCTCTTGTCTTGCAGGCACCATCAGTTGACTCCTATCTTTTGATAGTCGACTTGCTCCCCTTGACTTGCAAGTACCTCTGATGTTGCTTTCTCGCCCATTTGGCATAGTAAAAAAGAACACCACAACAGAAAGACAAAAATATAGCCAAAAAGTGTAATAGTAGACATAGAGTAGATAAATAGTCAAAGTGATTACCAGAGGATTTAACCAAAACAGACAAAAGTTTAGCAGATAGTGTAAAAATTATTTTACAACCCAAAAATAGGAACAAGACCCCCTTTTGAGTAACAGTCACTATTCACTGCTTAGCTAGTAATACATGATGGTGTTGTGTATGTTATGACAGAATTTTTCATAAGTTTATTCAACATTTTTAAAGAAAAGGGAGTAGGAGTTCTGGATGAATATCGCAAAATCGTCACTAGAGGAGCTGACTTGAGACTTGAGGGAGTCCATGCGAGTAAACACTCTGGTGAATAGTTTTATGCCTTTTTGTTTAAAGCCACCGAGTATCAGCAAGGTAGTGCTTATATCAATGCTTGTGGTCTTCCCAAGATCTAGCATCCTGGAAGTCGACTCCTAAAGCAGCATTACTCCTTCCTCAATAGTTTTGAAGTAATCCTTGAGGTCCTCTAGTTCCTTCAATACCGGGGGCATGGGGTTAGAAACATAATTGCTTGCCTTAGGGAGATAGATTTTTCTCGGGCAGAGTCCTTCTTACACCATTCACTTTCTACCAAGACATATCCCATGCTGACAAAAGTTTTGGAGTCATAAGTAGTGGAGACTTCAACCGGAGGGTATGCAACGAGATCAATAGAGTAGTATAGGAGAATTTGAGTAATCAACAATCTATGTAAACTGATTGAAGGATGAACATCCGCTGTACTCTCAAGCATATAATCACGGATCCAAGCAGCCCAATTTATCCTATGCTTTGTCACCATGCAATATAGGATGAATACGTCGCGATAGGTAATGTTGCCGAGGGATCTCTTTCTTGGAATCAGTGTGGTGGCGATGATGTGGGCAATGATGTGGTACTTAAAGTATAGAGATAAGCAACCAAAACTAGTAGACATTGTGTCCGGGTTGGACAAGATCTTTCTAGCTTTTTTAAAGCTAATTTCAAAATCCTCGGGCCAGGAGCCATTCATAAAAGGGATTGCACTAGAAAACTATTCTTTAAATACCTTTTTAAAGAAAAAGTTGTTTAGTATGATTCTTGTGCCAAGAACAAGAGTCTCAAGTTCTCTGCTGTCAAGAGAGAGACAGATACTGGCATAAAATAACTGAATAGGATCCTCATAAACTTCAAGTCCACAAAGATGAGAAACAGTGAAAGGTCTTGAAATTTAAAAAAATGGCTGATATTGTATTGGGATTTTTTTAATTGATAGAGATTGATTACCTTACCGGGTACAATAGAGCAACTTTTAAAGGCTGAGAACTTTTCTGTCTGTGAGCATGTCTAGAATTTATTCATGTCCTCGTGATGGAAAGTGTTTATGGAGTTAGGATGAGGTTTTTTGACTGAAGAGAATAGGATGGGGGATGGATGTTTTTTTATGATAGTTGACTATTGCGTATCAGACAAACATTCATTAGAAGAGTCGGAGAAGAGAACATGATCATCGGAGAGAGGTTTGGTAAGGGATATAGAAAGACTAGCCATGGAGCGAGTTCTAGTCATCATAGAAGGGTTTGAACAAGAGTTTTAAAAGAGTGAAGAAAAAGATGAAGGGACGGATAAATGAAGGGGAGGACTGAACTGAGGGAAGATGAAAAAGGATAAAGTAAATGAGGCAACTGATTGAAGTGAAAGGATGGAGGGGGGGATGTTAGGAAGGTAAAAAGGTATAGTGGCGGCATAGGTGGCATATGAAGCAGTGAAAGTAATGATGACACTCCCTTTGTTATTTTTAAAACCCAATTTTCAAAATTAAAAGTGAAGCAGTAAAAAAATTTAAAGAATTTCCAATGATAAAACTCATAAGTCATTAATACTAATAATGCTAAGTCTTTTTCTAAGGAAACAAAGTCTTTTTTCTAACAGGGTCGGGATTTGATAAAAATATCTACTAATTGATTTTTAAAATCAACATGTCTGAGAAAAATCACCATTTTCTACATGATATCAAATAAAATGATGTTTAATATAATGTGCTTCACCCTGGAATGATGCACAATGAATTCAGACAAAGTAATAACACTGGTATTATAACACATTATAGGTACAAATTCAATAAAATCAAGTAGTTGATGTATAATCCATAAAATTTGAGTACCACAACTTCCAAAGGTGATGTAGTCGGCTTCAGTTGTTGATAAGGCATATGAAGTTTGAATCTTGCTATACCATGAAATTAGAGCATCACCAAGAATTTGGCATGGTACACTAGTGCTTTTTCTATCATTTTTTTCAGCTGCAAAGTCAGTGTCTGAATATCCAATTAAGTAAAAAATTAGAGGAGCGGGGATACCATAGTCCAGTGTCCTGTGTTTCGATGAGCTATCGAATTATTCTTTTAATAGCAGTCAGATTGGACTCTTTAGGAGTTGACTGGAACCTTGCACATTTGCACAAAATAAATATAATGTCTGCTCGATCTTTGGTCAACTTAAGGAGTAATCCAATCATTCCCTTGTACGTCTTTTCATCAACGTCTTTTCTAGATGAGTTTGAATCAAGACTTGTGGATGGACTCATTGGGGTTTCATAGGACTTTCCTTTTTTCATACCAATTTTTTTGATAAGCTCCTTTGTGTATTTGGATTGACTAATAAAGGTACCTTTGGATGTTTACTTGATTTGTAATTGATAACGCTCAATCTACAGCTCTCGTAGGAGTGTAAAGCGGTCGTTAGCAAATATAGAACCCAACTGGGTTGGGTATCGATCCCACAGGGAATAGCTTGGTCAACAAGTAAGTGAAGATTACTAGACTTTTAGTGAAAGTCTCGAAAAAAGGGGGGATTCTTTTTGTGCAAGTAATGTAACCAAATAGTAGCTAAAACGGCAATAGCAAAGTAAAAAGAGAAAGAATGTTTTAGTAAGATGTAAACAATGAGAATTGAGGAGTTGGGGTTATGTCCACCTTCTGAGTTATACGTCTCTATTGACTATGAGTGTGTTGAATTCAGACATGCATGTGCTTATAGAGAATTGTATTCGATGGTAAATCCAGGCGTCTTTCGACCTATTCGAGGATTATTTCACTTTAACTCTTTCGAGCTTAAAGCGTATCTAACGGTACGAATTCTCCAAGAGGTTAATCCAGTTACGGCACTAACTTTTTAATAGGGGATGGGACCCTACTACCTTGACATTATCTCTTTTCCAGACAGATAACCTTTCTTTCGAACAAGTTAAATGTTATAATGGCGTATTCTTGCGTTTGCAACCACAAAGAATTTAGATTAAGATGAAGAGAATAATGATATAAGCAACATACGTGTCACGAACTCACAAACTCACAGCAATAGATAGTATCTCATTCGTCTTCCATAACCCCAACAGAGAAGTTTAGTTACCCATGAATGCGAAGAAAATCACAATTGACATTGTTGTTATACCACAATAAAGATTTCACATTTGTAATGGTGTGGTAGGCGTTAGGCGTGAATCCCTTAGCAAGGTAACGTTTCTCTTGTTGTGGAATTTAAGAATAGAAGAAGAAAAATAGAATTAATGGAAGAATATGTTCTGAGATGTTTGTGGAATGGTGAATGAATCAAAATCTCTAGTAGAATAGGGTATTTATAACACCCATATCCTATTCCTACTAAGCTAATGAAATGCTTAACCAAATCCTACTAAGCTAATGAAATACTTAACCCAATTGTACTAGGTTAATGTATCATTATCCTAATCCTAATAAGCTAATGAAATACTTAACCCAAATTGTACTAGGTTAATGTATCATTATCCTAATCCTACTAAATTACTGGTAGTCCCCAAAGTCTTCAGAAATGCTATTTTAGCCCGGGACAGATTTTCCATGCGCCATCTTTAGTCCTTGGCGTCCAAGATTGGCTTTTCTCCTTTCGCGAAGCTTTCTTTGGCGTCAAGTTATCCATAAAATTCTGAATTCTGCATCATTTATACCTGAAACTTTGCTAATCATGTTCGTTAGCTCACTTACAGGAAAAAGGACTAAAAGTGCATGAAATATATAATTTGTTCTCAAAACTAGGCTAAAATATGGGCAAAATATAGTGCTATAGGCGTGTAAATTCGCCTATCATCAACACCCCACAATTGAAGCTTTGTTCGTCCTCGAACAAAATATCATGTCCCTCTAAACATCAACTTAGGGTTTCACAGCAACAACATAAAATATTCGTCAAGACAAGCACCACAATTATCAACAAAGAGTAGTTTTCCGATCATTAGTAGAAACAGTTTAACCTCTAGCATAGACTCGTAATGGTGGTCAACTCATATTCAAAGGTTAAGGCACAAAGAATCATACACAACTACCCAAAACTCATCAACCATGTGTGTCTCACAATATATTACCCATAATCACTCACAAGTATAGCATATTTTTCAAACATGGGTATTAAAATATCCTTGCTCTCTCTCTCACAAAGAATTCATATGAAGCAACTGATGACCATAGGCTTGCCCTTAGTGTAATGCTCCACTAAATGTCAGAATGCCAAGCTTAGGATCAAATAGGTCTTTTGATGGTTGTAATGTAGGCTAAGGGACAGGTAGGACTATTTTGGCCAGAAATAGTGACTATGTTCCTAAGCACTTTATTACATCACATTGTATCATTAACACTTTTCTTTCAAACAACCTTTCTACTTTCTTTTATTCTACCACTCTTTTTCTCCTCTTTTGTTTTTCAATTTTAAACATAACTAACTTTTCAGTTTTCCTTTCCTTTTTCTTTTGATAACATACCTCTTATGATAACACTTTTTTTTTCATAACTCATTCAAGTACCAATGCATTCTAAAGCATCATACTCACCCAATTTCCTCTTATTTTGTCACATGACTTCTTCACTTTAAAGCACTTAGGAATTTGGATCAAATTATGGTCTTGAAAAAAATGGATTAGGCTTACATACGAGGTTTGTCAAAGAAAATAGGCTAAAGGCTCAAAAGGGTTTAACTAGGATGATGTCCATGGGTAGGTAAAAAGAAGGTAAATAATCATAGGTTGCTAAAGAAATGCCTAAATCATCTCCTAGACTTGCACTCTTTATTTTCGCTTTACATACATACCAGGCAAGTTCTAGCATCAGCCACAAGCACAGAATATACTATTATCTCACACACACAAGGAACATGGTCGGCTTTATTGGGAGTAGTATAGACTCTTGACCCAACAGATGAAGGAATTAAACCAAACAATATCACATAGTGAGTCACAATTAGAGCCTAAACGTCTCAATAGTCATGATTTTAGCACAAACTCTTGTCATAATCTCATGCTGCCTATCAAAATAATTTCATGTGAATTTACTACTAAAAATTTACTACTAAAAACGAAAAAAAAACAAAGCAAACAAACATAGATGCGAGTAGAGAAGTATAGCATGCAATACCACCACCCCACACTTATTCGGGACACTGTCCTCAGTGGAAAATAAATACGAAGAACCTGGTCAGTCGGACTCGTCCTCAATGTCGGGGGTCATACCCCCTTCGTCGGAGTCGTCGTCATCAGAATTCTCCTCCATGTCAGAGTCTGGCATTCGTCGATCATCATCGGTCGGCACGTCGTCATCGAGAGGTTCCTCAAAGTATGTACCTACTCCACACATCTCCCGTGCATGAATATTCATTGGATAGTCATGGTCCAGCTGTTGGAGCTCTGCAGCAGTGGGAACACGACCTCCACTCATCATTGTAAACCTCATCATGCCGTACATATGGCGGGAGAAACTCTCATCCCGAGCATGTCTCTCTACCGTAGTAAGGTTGGTGCCATGTGTTGATTCAACATCTTTGACCTTTGTGAGGTGAACCTTCTTCGGATTGTGTAGGAGTTTATGGTCAGCTGGTTCCTCTTCGATGTCTTCATTCCTCAAGATTGCAGTCAACAGATTTCCGAAGATGAAATGGGATCGCTTGTGTAGCCTAGCCTTCCGCATTGTAGATCGGATGATTACCCCAATGTTGATAGGGATATTCATCATCATTGCGTATACCAAGCACACTCTATCTCTTGTTATTTTTGTGTATTACGTCCCTGGAATGAGGCAACAGTTGACCATGCGCAACCATATCCTTGCTTCCCTATTCAAAGAAGCATATGGGAAAGTGTTGTGTCGACCAGTGTCCTTGTGTCTACTCCAGCGTGCCATGGATCTTGTTCCACAGAGTGTGTGTCGAATTTCTCTATAAGGAGGTCTGCTATACAGCTCTTTGAATTGTGCTGGATCGATTGAAGGCAAGCCAAGAAAGGAGTTGAAGAAATCCGCATTGAGTTGTAACACTTGGCCCCGAATCTTGACTTCGCTGCCTGTGGTTTTCGGCGACCAGTTGGCATAAAATTCTCTTGTCAAATCAAGATTACATTCTCCCATGTCGCGGAAGATAAAATCCAGATTTAATGCCATGATCTTCGCCAACATGTGCGGCTCCTTCTTCGCTAGGCTTTCCTTGTTTATCAAGTCGACATGAGCATATTTTCTTTCCTTGTTGTTCCTATACCATTCCTTGGCTTCCTCCTCAAGAACCTATTTGATTCCAAACATTCGGCGTGGTAATTGCATTGAGGATGATTCTCCTTGCTCCTTGCGGCCTCTTTTCTTGCCCTTTTGGGAAGTGGTAGCCTTCTCCTTTCCTTGTCTCGCTTTGGGTGCCATTGTACCTGAGACTTGAAATAGAGTTCACGTTAGCACAATCTCAATGGATACAATCTATACATAAGCAGTAGGGGTACCACCCCACACTTAGTTTGTTGGTACGAATTAGTGAAGTGAAAGTGGTCGATTACTTAGACTTCATCGACATACGTTGTAGGAGCTATATTTCAACAAGAAAATCAGAGATGTATTACTTCTTGCAACCTTTGCAATACTTTCATGTTTAGGTATATCAAGACTTCTACATAGGGATTACATCATGGTATAATCACAATCGCATATGTCGGTGGACAACTATAAGTCTTATTCCGATGAACGGGACATTCTAACATGTAAGTATTCAAGTGACAAGAGTATGCAATGTTCATGACTGTAGCAATTCCGCAAGTAGCATAACAATGCATCAAAATGAAATTCAAGTCGGAAATAAGTTAAGAGTATCCTAACGTTCATGTTCACTCACTTGGTTTCGTATCAACAATTCAAACACATTAACATCACTAATATTTCTTCAAGATGTAGCAATTCATAATAGACATGGCAACGTAGCACTTACGAAAAAGTAGATGAAGAACAAAAGAGTACTTACGTGATTGAAGCCTTTGGAGATGTTCTTGTGAAATGGGAGAGCAAAAGAAAAGTTTTGAGATGATTTGGAGAGTATGTGCGGCGCCTAGGTCAAGTTTTCAATGTGTTTATGTTTTAAGACTAAGTATCCTTTATATAGGAAAAGAATGGGTCAGGTTTTGACCCATTTAAAATAGATTTTGGAGACAAAAAGTGACCATAGGCGGCGCCTTTAGCTTTGCCTATGGTGACCATAGGCGGCGCCTAGTGCAATGCCTTTAGTTAGCATAGGCGGCGCCTAGTGCAATGCCTTTAGTGACCATAGGCGGCGCCTTTAGCATGGCATATGAGATTCAGAGACCAAATGCTATAGCATAGGCGGCACCTATGCTATGGCATACTTGAGCATGGGCGGCGCCTATGCTATAGCACACTAGATTCCGAGACCTTGGGCTATAGTATAGGCCATGCCTTGTTCGTGGCCTAGTTTTACCTAGGCCTAGCCTTGCTCGATGCCTATTTTGTCATGAGTAATGCTCAATCCATAGCCTTATGCATCTTAATTCCTAACTTACCACCTTTACCATGTAATACGTCCAAATCGAACTTTGAAACCAATCTCCTCGTTTTGCACCTCTTGCGCCTTAGTTTTGGTCGTGGCATGACTCTTATTTTTGGATTTTTATTTATCAAAAGCAAAACACATACTAGAACGAAATGAAAAATGAAAAATGATAAACGATGGGTTGCCTCCCATCTAGCGCTTGATTTATTATCGTGGCACGACATAGTTACCTCGAGTACTTAGACTTCGTCGAGATAAGTGATGGCCATGAAGTTTGTCGAATCAAGAGGACCGATATAAGGTTTCACACGTTGGCCATTCACTTTAAAGATAACACCATTATTATCTTCCAATTCAACTACTCCAGACGAGTAGACTTGGATAACTTTGTATGGACCACACCACTTGGATTTTAACTTACCTGGGAAGAGCTTCAATCTGGAGTTGAAGAGAAGTACCATATCATCCTTTTGAAAGTTTCGACGAACAATCCGCTGATCATGATACTTTTTCATCCGCTCCTTGTATAGGTCTGATCTTTCATAAGCATGGAGACGAAATTCATCCATCTCGTTCAGTTTCTCCATCCTCAGCTTCATTGCATCATCCCAATTCAAATTCAATCGCTTCAGCGCCTACAATGCCTTGTGCTCGAGCTCAATGGATAAGTGACAAGACTTCCCATAAACTAGTTGATAAGGGGACATGCCAATTGGCGTTTTGAATGCAGTCCTGTACGCCCATAGTGCATCGTCCAGCTTCCGAGACCAATCCTTCTTATTGGCATTTACCGTCTTCGCAAGGATTTTCTTGATCTCTCGATTGGAAACCTATACATGTCCACTAGTTTGTGGGTGATAAGGCGTGGCTACCTTATGTTGCTTGACACCATATTTTGCCAACACAGACTTGAATAGCTTGTTGCAAAAGTGAGATCCTCCATCACTTATGATAGTACGTGGTACTCCAAAGCGAGAGAAGATATTCCTCTTCAAGAATGCTACAACACGCTTTCCCTCATTGTCGGCCAACTCTACAACTTCAACCCATTTCGATACATAATCCACAGCAACTAGGATGTACTTCATTCCGAACGAATTTATGAATGGACCCATGAAATCAATACCCCATACGTCAAAGAGCTCTACTTCAAGGATTTTCGTCATGGGCATCTCATGGTGTTTTGAAATAGCACCTTGTCGCTGACATTGGTCGCATCTTCTAAGAAAGTAATGAGCATCTCTAAATATTGAAGGCCAATAGTATCCGCTTTGCAATACCTTTCTTGCTGTCCGATTACCTGCGTGATGTCCCCCAACTTGGGAAGTGTGGCATGATTCCAATATATTTGGCACCTCTTCATAGGATATACATCGTCGGATAACACCATCCGCGCATCGACGAAACAAATACGGCTCATCCCAAAAGTAGTGTTGTACATCATGCATAAACTTCCTCTTTTGATGGTAAGATAAATTTGCAGGTATCATATTACTCACCACAAAGTTTGCAAAGTCGGCATACCATGGTAACTCTTCTATTATCGTGGCTAAGATATCTTCATCAGGGAATGCATCATCAATCTCGATTTCAGGTTGCGCCACATGCTCGTTCTCGAGTCTAGAGAGATGGTCGGCCACTTGGTTCTCGCAACCTCTTCTATCTTTAACTTCGAAATCAAACTCTTGCAACAGCAATACCCATCGAATTAGTCTTGGTTTTGCATCCTTCTTTGTCATTAGATACCTAAGAGCTGCATGGTATGTATGAACGATCACCTTAGTACCCAATAGGTAGGCACGAAACTTTTCAAACGCATACACAACTGCTAGGAGCTCTTGTTCAGTCACAGTGTAGTTCCTTTGGGCTTCATTTAGGACCTTACTCGCATAGTAGATAGGATGAAATAGCTTCTCCTTTCTCTGACCAAGTACAACACCAACGGCTACACCACTAGCATCACACATGACTTCGAATGGGAGAGACCAATCTGGTGCTACCATGATAGGGGCTTCAATGAGTTTTCCTTTGAGGCATTCGAATGCCTTCAAGCAATCGTCATTGAATTCAAACTTTGCATCTTTCTCCAAGAGTTTGCACAATGGACTAGCAATTTTGGAGAAGTCTTTGATGAACCGACGATAGAAACCTGCATGGCCGAGAAAACTACGAACACCCTTCACCGAAATTGGAGGCGGTAGCTTCTCAATGACTTCAATTTTCGCTCGATCAACCTCGATTCCTCTTTTGGAGATTTTGTGCCCAAAAACAATACCTTCTTTTACCATGAAGTGGCACTTTTCCCAATTCAGCACTAGGTTGAATTCTACACATCTTTGCAACGCCATACTTAGGTTTGTCAAGCACGCTTCAAAAGTCTCACCAACAACTGAAAAATCGTCCATGAATACCTCCAAAGTGTCTTCAACCATATCAGAAAAAATGGACATCATACAACGTTGAAAGGTGGCTGGTGCGTTACATAGCCCGAATGGCATACGCTTGAAGGCAAACGTACCATATGGGCATGTAAATGTTGTCTTCTCTTGGTCTTCGGGAGCAATACAAATCTGATTATAGCCTGAATACCCGTCTAAGAAACAAAACCATCCTTTCCCTGCTAATCGATCTAGCATTTGATCCATAAATGGCATTGGAAAGTGATCTTTGAGCGTCCAAGAATTCAGCTTCCAGTAGTCCATGCATACTCTCCATCCAGTGACGGGTCTGAGTGGAATAAGTTCATTTTTCTCATTCGCGACCACCGTCATGCCTCCTTTCTTGGGAACACATTGTACCGGGCTTACCCATGTACTATCAGAGATTGGATACACAACCCCTGCGTCTAACCACTTGATAATTTCTTTCTTCACCACTTCTTGCATAGGTGGGTTTAGACGTCTTTGATGCTCAATGGTTGGTTTGCAATTTTCTTCAAGCTGAATCTTGTGAGTACAAATCCTAGGTAGAATACCAATAATATCCGCAATGGTCCATCCAATGGCTCTAATATACTTCCGTAGAATAGTAATAAGAGCTGCAACTTGTTGCTCACCCAAATCTTCTGCCACAATGACTGGAAGTGTGCTTCCGCTTCCTAAGAATGTATACTTTAAATGACTTGGCAGCTCCTTCAATTCTAACGTGGGTGGCTCTTCAATAGATGTCTTAGCTGGTGGTGTGGGTCAATTTTTGAGATAAAGGTCCAGCTTCTTGGGAGCATAGCGATATGTCCCTAATCCTGATAGAGCACAAATAGCTTCTTTGCAATTTTCAGCATCCTTACTCTCTCCATTCATGAGCACAACCGCCAAAGGGTCAGCAATGATTTGCTCTTCTTTAAGTAATTCTTTTGGATCATCAAGGAAAACATCAGCCACCGAGAATACACTCGGATCTTTGGGTTGCTTCATTGATTTGCAAACATCAAAGCGAACCACTTCGTCATTTATTCGGAATGAAAGCTCATTAGCTCTCAAATCAATGAGCACACTTCCTGTAGCAAGAAAAAGGCGTCCCAAGATTATGGGAACCTCTGAGTCCGCTTCACAATCCAAAATAACAAAGTCTGCTGGAAAGATGAATGAAGAAACCTTTACCAAGACATCACATAGGATACCAACAGGTCGTTTTACCGACCTATCCGCCATGACGAGCCTCATATTGGTTGGAGTAGGATCACCCAACCCCAACTTTTTATAGATAGATAATGGCATCAAATTGATGCTGGCTCCTAAATCACATAATGCTTTGGCAAAATTCAAAGATCCAACGGTGCAAGAAATAGTGAAAGCTCTGGGGTCAGCCTTCTTCTGAGCTATTGATCGGGTAGCAATTGCGCTGCAGTGATGGACATCATCTTTCAACTCATAACTTGCTGCCCGCTTCTTTGTCAAAAGATCCTTCATAAATTTCTCATACCCAGGCATTTGTTCAAGTGCTTCCACCCATGGAACATTAATGGTCAGCTGCTTTAACATAGTCATGAATTTGCTGAACTTCGTATCATCCGCCACCTTCTTCAATCTTTGGGGAAAAGGTGGTGCTGGGTATGGCATTGTTCTCTCCACGGCTTTCTTCTCCTCTTGCTTCCGTTTTTCAGCTTTTCCAGGCTGCACGTCGTGAGGAGAGACGTTAAAGATATTAGGATCGGCTACTGCGGCATCTTCCCCTTTTGCCTTATCATCAATTTCCGCCTCTTCGTCAGCCACTTTCTTGCCTTTTTCTGAAGTTTCCAGCACCTTACCACTTCTGGTAGTAATGGCCATGCATGACCCATCATTCCTTGGGTTTTGCACGGTGTCGCTAGGTAAAGTGCCAGCCTTTCTTTGATTGAGTGCTGCTGAAAGTTGGCTCAATTGCTGCTCTATTTGCTTGATTGAAGTGGAATGAGAATCAACTAATTGCTTCATAGAGGACAAATCATTTATTACCTCCGTTACTCCCGCGTTAGTTGCTTCCACTCCTTTCAGTAGTTTAGCTATCATGTCTTCCATACTTCCCGAATTAGATGTGGTGGTGTCACGTCTTCCAGGGGGAACATATACACCACTCTTTTCATTGTTTTTTCTCCAACTACCTTGGTTCTTGTTTCCAGAATTATCATAATAGTTCTGACCTTGGTTTTCTTGGGTATTACCTCGGAAACCCCCCTGATTGTTTAAGTAGTTGGCTTCTTCTTCCGAATCAGATTCGTCTCTTCCTTTTGACGCAATAGCTTTCACTTTTTTGGTCTTCCCTGATAATAAATGCTTTGTAAGAAGATCCACTTGTGTTTTCATGTGCGCCATATCTTGATCACGTTCTTCTTGTCTTCTTCTTTGGTCTACAGTCATGCCAATAGATAAAGTGGGGCTTGCTACCTCAGAATCCCTGGTATGCCAAGCTCTACTTTGTTTCATCATACGATCTAGCATATTGCTTGCTTGACTAAAGGTGAGGTCCATGAATGATCCTCCAGCCGCATTATCCACCACTGGTTTAGTTATTGAATTCAAGGCTCTGTAAAGTATCTCCATTAGGTGAACATTAGTCATGTGATGGTTTGGGCACCACGCTAGCTTTGTCTTGAACCTCTCCCATGTTTCATGAAGAGCTTCAGTGGGAAGCTGACGAAAGTTGCTGATTTTATCTCTCAATTGTGCTCTTTTGGATGGCGGAAAGAATCTCTCTAGGAAAACGTCTCTCAATTGCCTCCAATTTGTAATAGAATCAGGAGTCATCCCATTCAACCATAGAGTTGCCTCCCCAGACAGAGACAATGGAAATAAGCGTAACCGAATTGCATTCTGACCAACTCCAGGATTGTCAAACGACTTGCATGTAGAAATAAAGTTGATGAGATGCATATTCGAATCATCGCCTGCTAGTCCACCAAATAATCCCTTGAGTTTCAATAACTGAATCATGGTGCTTGTGATGTTGAACTTGGCTCCGGGCGCTAATGGTGGAGGAATAATGGCTCCTGTGGCTCCGGCTCCATCAAGATCATCATCATCGTCGTCGAAAGCTGGTTGCATTGCTTGGCGTTCAAGCCTAAACCGAGCTTGTCGATCTCTTCTGTTGGCAGGTGTTGTGATTTCAGCATCATGCCTTGGGTTTAGTAACTCGTCATCACCTAGATCTTCATCGTCAGGATTTGTTGCTCGCCCAGGGTTATCAATATTCTGTTGATGCACTTGAGCGGCGGCTAGTGCAGCTAGTCTCGCCTGTTCCTATTGAGCAGCCATCCTTTCAATTGCGTGTTGTGCCTCAATTCTGCGAATACGTTGTGGTTCAGGATTGATAGGTAATAACGGTTGACCAGAACTTCGGGTATGGGGCATGCACTGAATAAAAACCTGCAGTAAACAAAAACAAAAACTAAAAGTAAAAGTACGAGAATCTTTGACCAAAGGGTCTAGTAATTAACGCGAACTTAATTGACACTTGTATTCCCCGGCAACGGCGCCAATTTTTGATAACGCTCAATCTACAGCTCTCGTAGGAGTGTAAAGCGGTCGTTAGCAAATATAGAACCCAACTGGGTTGGGTATCGATCCCACAGGGAATAGCTTGGTCAACAAGTAAGTGAAGATTACTAGACTTTTAGTGAAAGTCTCGAAAAAAGGGGGGATTCTTGTTGTGCAAGTAATGTAACCAAATAGTAGCTAAAAACGGCAATAGCAAAGTAAAAGAGAAAGAATGTTTTAGTAAGATGTAAACAATGAGAATTGAGGAGTTGGGGTTATGTCCACCTTCTGAGTTATACGTCTCTATTGACTATGAGTGTGTTGAATTCAGACATGCATGTGCTTATAGAGAATTGTATTCGATGGTAAATCCAGGCGTCTTTCGACCTATTCGAGGATTATTTCACTTTAACTCTTTCGAGTTTAAAGCGTATCTAACGGTACGAATTCTCCAAGAGGTTAATCCAGTTACGACACTAACTTTTTAATAGGGGATGGGACCCTACTACCTTGACATTATCTCTTTTCCAGACAGATAACCTTTCTTTCGAACAAGTTAAATGTTATACTAGCGTATTCTTGCGTTTGCAACCACAAAGAATTTAGATTAAGATGAAGAGAATAATGATATAAGCAACATACGTGTCACGAACTCACAAACTCACAGCAATAGATAGTATCTCATTCGGCTTCCATAACCCCAATAGAGAATTTTAGTTACCCATGAATGCGAAGGAAATCACAATTGACATTGTTGTTATACCACAATAAATATTTCTCGTTTGTAATGGTGTGGTAGGCGTTAGGCGTGAATCCCTTATCAAGGTAACGTTTCTCTTGTAGCGGAATTTAAGAATAGAAGAAGAAAAATAGAATTAATGGAAGAATATATTCTGAGATGTTTGTGGAATGGTGAATGAATCAAAATCTCTAGTAGAATAGGGTATTTATAACACCCATATCCTATTCCTACTAAGCTAATGAAATGCTTAACCAAATCCTACTAAGCTAATGAAATACTTAACCCAATTGTACTAGGTTAATGTATCATTATCCTAATCCTAATAAGCTAATGAAATACTTAACCCAAATTGTACTAGGTTAATGTATCATTATCCTAATCCTACTAAATTACTGCTAGTCCCCAAAGTCTTCAGAAATGCTATTTTAGCCCGGGACAGATTTTCCATGCGCCATCTTTAGTCCTTAGCGTCCAAGATTGGCTTTTCTCCTTTCGTGAAGCTTTCTTTGGCGTCAAGTTATCCATAAAATACTGAATTCTGCATCATTTATACCTGAAACTTTGCTAATCATGTTCGTTAGCTCACTTACAGGAAACAGGACTAAAAGTGCATGAAATATATAATTTGTTCTCAAAACTAGGCTAAAATATGGGCAAAATATAGTGCTATAGGCGTGTAAATTCGCCTATCATCAGTAATCCCAAGAAAAATGTATGCTTTACATAAAGCTTATTCCCAATTCTCCTTTCCTTAGATTAGCAAAATTCCCACGCATGGAGATGTTAGAACTACCAAAAATAATATCATCAACGTAAATTAGCACAATAAGAAGATTTGAGTAACGATTTTGTATGAACAGAGTTGTATCAATTTTGCCTCTTTGTAAATTTTTTTATTTTAAAAAGTACTCCACCTCTCATATGAAACCTTTGGAGCTTGTTTGAGACTGTAGAGTGCTTTTGATAATGTTCAAATATGATTTGGATAGGATGAATTTTCAAATTTGGTGGTTTGTTTTACAAAAACTTCTTTATGAATGAATCCATTTATAAAGACGCTTTTGACGTCTATTTGATACAACTTAAAGCATTTAAAGGCAACAAAATCTATCAAAATAAAAATTGATTCTAATAGTTCTACAAGAGTGAAAGTTTCGTCATAATCAATATCTTTTTGTTGGGAGTATCCTTGAGCTATAAGTCTGGCCTTGTTTCTGATAACCTTGCCTTCTTCATTTAATTTATTTTTGTAGACCCATCTAGTTCCAATTACTGAGATGTTCTTGGGTCTTTCAACTAGAGTCCAAACTTAATTTCATTCGAATTGGTCCGATTCTTCCTTCATTACCTCGACCCAGGAGTCATCTTTGAGGACCTCACCTATCTTTTTTGGTTTGTTTTGAGATAGAAGGGAAATAGATGCTTGCTTTCTTAATGATTTTTTTTGTCGTCATCCTATCACCTAGATTTCAAATGATAAACTTATTTGGATAGATAGCATTGTGTTTCCATTCTCTTAGAACAGTTGTTTTGACTATTTCAACTTCTGGAGTTGACTCTAGAAGGGTGTAGTCGACTCATCTTGTGATGGCTTGGGACCTGTAATAGCATTGGATCTAGATTATGGATTACTCACCTATTCTTCATCAACACTTTTACTCATAGGAGGGTGATTAGTTTCATCAAATACAATATGCATAAATTTTTCAACACATAACATTCTTTTATTATAAGCCCTGTAAGTGCGATTGGTGGGAGTGTACCCAAGAAAATTACCTTCGTCATTTTGTGGATCGATTTTTCCCAAGTTATTCTTACCGTTGTTGTGGATAAAGCACTTGCATACAAAAGGATGAAAGTATCTAATATTTGGATTCTTCCCTCTCCATAACTCATAAGACGTCTTTTTTAGAATAGGTCTAATGAGGCATTTGTGGATGATGTGGCATGTTGTGCTTACTGCTTCTTCCTAAAAGTGATTTGGAATATTGTGATCTAGCAACATAGTTCTTGCAGTCTCCTAAAATGAATGATTCTTTTGTTCCACCACACCGTCTTGTTGAGGAGATCGAGGTGATGAGAAGTTTTGAGAGTATCCATTCTGAGCACAATATTCATCGAAAGTTTTATTCTCAAATTCTCCTCCATGATCACTGTGTACATAAGTGATTAAATGTCCTACTTCTATTTGTACTTTCCTACAAAAAATCTAAAAATTCATGAAAGCCTCATGTTTATGAGCGAGAAACATTACCCAGGTAAAACGAGAATAATCATTAATAATAACAGAAACATATCTTTTCCCACTAATGCTTGCCGTCTTTGTGGGTCCAAACAATTTCATGTGGATTGTTTGAAGGGGTTTGGTAGTAGAGACAATGTCTTTGACTTTGAATAATGTCCAGTTCTGTTTACCTAATTGGCGGGCATCACAAATGTGATCCTTCTCAAACTTGAGTTTGACAGACTTTTCACCAGCTCTAGTCTGGGTAGTTTCTCAATGATATACATACTGCAATGCCCAAGATTTCTGTGCCACAACTAAGTGTCATTGGTTTTCATAGTGAGGCAAGTTAAAGTAGAAAAAACAGTACTATTCAGAACATAAATATTATTATCACGTTCACTGATAAGAGAAATATGTCTCTCATCATGTTTGATGGAACAACTTTCAACTTTAAAGAAGACTCCAAATCCAGTATCACATAGTTGACTAATACTGACCAGGTTATGTTTGAGTCCATCTACGAGATATACTTTAATCAGTTTAGATGAGGAGTTGAGCTTTACTGAGCCGACTCCAATGACGTTGCCTCTAGCATTATCACCGAATCTGACTAATCCTCCTTCTATTTTCTTTAGAGAACAATAATTTTCTTTCTTCCTGATCATATGTCTTGAACATCCACTATCGATGGCCCACATTTCCTTTTTATAACTTTTGGGGATATGTTTCTATAAATCAAGAAAGTCAATTTTACTTAGGTATCCAAGTGGTCTTGGGTCCTTGCGGGTTAGATGTACTTCCTATAGGCCTCCAAACCCACACACCTTTAGTCTTTTACCAGCAGTTGTAAGATTTATGCCCGTTCTATCCACATGTATAGGAAAAAAGTTATTGATAAGAGAAAGAGGTCTTGGATGATTTAAATGATCTTGATGGGGAACTTGAGTTGGTTTTAAAAGAATTTGATCTTATGAAACTATGGCTTGGTGATTTTCTAATGCTATTCAATTGCATTTTTACATCATTAAGCTCTTCTTAAAGCAAGTTGGCTTTAGTTTGACATGCTTCAATTTCAACCTGATAGTTTTTTCATCTCTCTTCAAGCTTTCGTTTAAGTCGATCTTCCCAGATTTTCTTTTCTTGAGTAAGTTTATTGTATTCATCTATAACTTTTTGAAGTTTGTTAGTTATAATATCTAAACTTGATTCAAGAATATTACAATTATGACAGTCGTGTGGTCTTAACTCGCTTGATTCACCTTTTGCCATGAAACACATGTTGGCTTCTTCTGTTTCTTCTTTATTTTCATCTTTTATCACTCTAGGCACCAAAGTTTTTATTTTTTATAGATGATCTTCTTCTTAATTCTGAATAATTTTGCTTAAAGTGGTTTGGCCTTATACAGTGATAGCAACGATCATCATTTATTGTGGGATCATTATTTCTGACTCCTTAGGATCTCTGTTTTCTCCATTTTATAATTTTCCTTACTACTTAATTTATAAGATCCATTCCTTGGCTATTGGCTTCTTCCAGAAAATCTTCCTCTTTAGTTGGTATGACATTAAAGGCTACTGATTTCTTCTTTTCTTCCTTGTTATACCCATTGATATAATTTTGTTCATATGTAATAAGATTACCTCTTAACTTGTCATATGTCATGTTGTGAAGGTTTCTGTTTTTTAGAATGACAACTTTAGTTTCTCATACTTTAGGGGGGATTCTAACCAGCTTCTGGACTTGCATGCTGTGTGGATAAATCATCCCTAATGATTTTAGTTAGCATACAATTTTGCTAAATCTGGCAAACATTGATTCAACGTTCTCATTTTCTTCCATTTTGAACATCTCGTATTTATTGACTAGGGCAACAATCTTTGACTTAACTTTGGTGGTTCCTTCATAAGTTACCTCAAATTTATCCGAGATTTTTTTGTGGTCTTGCAAGTTGATATTTTGTCGTATTCTTCTCTGCTTACTACACAAAGAAGTAAACTTATAGCTCGTGCATTAGTTTGGATTACCTCTTGTTTTCCCTTTGGTGACTTTGAAATTCTCGAGGTCTTCTATATCAGTACTGCTTGATTCTTTTTCTTTTCCCTTCTTCTTTTCTTTGAGTTCTGGGATTGGATTTGGTCCCTTCTTAATGACAACCCATGCTTGGAAGTTGTTTGATTAGACGAAGATTTTGAATCTATTTTTCTACTAGGAGTAGTGTTGTCCGTAGAAGTATGGTGGTCTTGTGAAAGAGTGGCCGTCTTGAAGGAGAGCACTGGGAATTTGGTACTTTGCCATTTGATCTTTGCTCATGTGCGGTTAAGAAACACAATTAGTGAGACCTTCTCTAATATCAATTGAAATTCGGGGGGAGGGGGTGGGAATTAAAAATTTCCATGAGCCAACTATTGAGTCTTCATAGTCGCTTACCTGCAATTTAATATGCTTCACAAACCAGATTACATTAGACAGGCAGATAAATAAATAAGAAACTTGAAATAAAGACACAAAGATTTATCCTGGTCCAAAACACCGATGTGGGGCCTACTTTCAGTCCCCCCGTGTTTCAAGTTTCCTTAGATTTTTCAAAGTGGAGTTCGAGTACAATGGTGGTAAACAAGTTCTGAGGAATTATTTTCTTTTCAGAACATGTGACACAGTCTCAGTTTATATTACAAAGTTGACTCGATCTTATTCTTTGTATGAATATTGTAAACTAAGAAGTACAAAGTTTTGTGAAACTAAGATTGAGACACTCTGAGATTCTTTCTTGAAGTTGCGTGAGTTTTTTGGCCTTTGGTCTTATCTTCTATAAGCTTCCTCTACTTCGGCTTCTATTAGTCATAAGGAAACCCAAGAGATTTCTTCTCAATCAGGGATGTTAATTGATTCCTTGATTGAGGAATGACACCATAAAGTATGTCCATACGTGGTACAGTTTCCACAGCCACATGTGTCCATATCAGATATGTCCATGTAGAGGGTGTGGTCTTCTTTCCTTTTGCTCTTAGTCTTGATTGACTCGATTTTTCATAATTCTAGGAGGCCAGTATTCTCCGTGATTGATACTTTGTCTACTTTCTTTCTGCTCTTGTCTTGATTGATTTGCTTGCAGTAAACCATGGAAGCCACTAATCTCCGTGATTGATATTCTTCCAATCTTGAAGCTTGCTTTCTTGTGATTGATATTCTTCCAATCTTGGAGCAGACTTTCTTATGAGTAGATGCTTATTTCCTTTCTGGCTTGATTCTTTTTGATCCTTGGTGTATCCTATAAGATATTTTTTTATTAATTTGTATTTATTAAAACATATAGTGAAAATATGGGGCTATCACATCACTCATAAACTGGACAAGATCCAATGTCAGTATAAATCACTTCTGATACCCACCTGCTTTATGAACTTTATCCCATCAATATACCCCATCCAAATTCATGGAGTCTTGACTTGATTCACATGATTTGATATAAAGATTTTATTTTCCAGCTTGCCCGGTATAGCTGAGCAACATATTTGTGAAAAAGTCCATCTCTAATTGTTCCTACTAACACCTTTTGCGACGTTCTTCAACGTTATTAACCATAATAAGCGCATTAAGAATCACTCTATTCCCAATCAGTCGCTTATTGTGGAATACAATGGTAGCATCTTGTAAGCTTATATACTCGCACTTGTTCTAGAATAGTCTCACCTGTTAGTAGTTGTGTTCGTCCACATTTTTATCAACTTCTAGTGGTTTCACCCGTCATATTCTACCAATATTCATCTTACCTTAGATGGTATTATGCTAAACACACCATACATCTAATCCCATGGAGTAAGTGTACATGTAAATATTTTACCAAACTACAAGCATTTTTGAACTTTGTGGTGTCACACTTCTACAAATTTTTAAAGTGAAACAGTGACTAAATTACTTGCGGCGAACATAATTCGGATGTACAGCGTCATCTCCCGATTGCATACGCAATAGCTGGCTAAAATACAAGAACATCTGAGTGTATTAATTAATTTGTTAAATTTGTAAATTAATAAATTACACTTACATATGTACATCGTCCAAATTATTTTATGAACAACTATTACATGATAAATCAGTAAATGAATTAATTAGTCTGATTAATTAATAGATAATTTTTAAAAGTCATATGGATCACAAAAGTAGTAAACACAAAAAGTTAGATTATGCAATGATAAGACCATCCCCCAAGGAAACCATTCCGATCACTTAACCAATATTAATTTCATTCTTTAACTAATGTATTTCAGGCCCAATTACTAAATGCTAGTTTGAAATATAAATTAATAAAATACTCCCAACCAAAAAATCAAACTAAGAAAAAAATAAAGGGAAAATGACACTCTATAGCACTTTTTTAAAACAAATAGTCCATGTTTGATATCTTACCAAAAAGTGGACAATCGGGTATACTATTTCCACTTTATAACCATTTCCTAATTTGGGTCATTTTGGCCCACGTAGTTCAGATACAGTCCATATACATTACTGATACAGTTTTCAACTTGGGCCATTCAGCCCTTTTAAAAATATTTCATTTTTTTTTCCTATAAGTTTTTTAATTGAAAAAATATTCTGCTTTTTTTATTATTTAAAAATAATAATTAAATATAATTTATATAAAATGATATAATTGTTATGTAGAATATGTATAGAACTTGTATAGTTCTATAAAATATGTATATGTATAAAATATATATAAAATATATATATAAAGTGTATAAAAATTATATAGTTGTTGTATAAAATGTGTAAAAAAAAAGTACAATTATTGTATAAATTGTGGATGAAAACTGTATAATTTTTGTATAGAATATTTATATATATAAGATAAGTATAAAACTATATAGAAGGTATGTAGAAACGGTATAGAACAAGCCAACAAATCGAAATGGCTAGAAAGTGGAATTTAAATTTCATGGTCATTTTCGTGGAAATAGTTTAATTTGAAGTGTCGTTTCTGTCCTTTACCAAAAAATAAAAGGCAATTTTCTAGTCCAACACATCGACATACTAAAGATTTATGAAAGAATTGTCACTTCTAACAGCCACAATCTGAAAAGATGCTATCATAACCAAATATGAATAGTTGCAACTTCTTTACTTTTCTCTCTTTAAAAGCAACAAACACAGATGGCTGTTGTAGTAACCTGAAATTGTGAGTTTTCCATTTCTATGTATTTTGATCATTTTGCCCTTTCGTATTTGCTACATGTTGATTTTGAGGTTTGAGGATGATTGACAAGATTTTTGGTGTGATCGAGAAAGATTTATGTGAGTTTGTGGTTTTAGAGGCTTGAGAAGCCATATAGTTGAATTTGATTAACATTCATTTTTCTGAGTGTTGGATGATAACATAGACTACGCCAGTAGATCTAGAATGTCAAATTTTAGGTTGGTAGCAGGTTGGTTTCAGGACCTTTATATCTTATTTTGGTCCTTTTTTTGGGAAATAGTAAATTAGGGTCTTGGAGGTTACTTTATTGATAATGACCTTTTTCCAAAAATTGGACATCACTATTGAGTTTGAAACATTAAAATTATTCTATTAGTATATATGATTACTTTTGCCGGATCCCAAATGAATCTAATGGTCCGTTTGAAGAATTCAAAACCACGTAAAATTAACTGGTTCAAAGCTGATATTTAGTGCACTAATCATTCAACCCGAACACAGATCCTTGGACATAAACACAGATAAGGAAGTCAACCTTCATTGTGATCACGAGGTGATGTCCGCGATGGCAAATGGCTATAGAGTTATTCTCCGCGAATACAATGATGTTGTCTCGAATGCAAAAGTTTGATTCATCCACCTTCATGGATGTGAAGCTTTGGTTGTGAGCATGAAGAAGGATAATTCTATGTCTGGTCAACTTTGACCTTCGCAATCTCGAGGTGGAGTCCACGATCACGATGTACTATTCATTGAATAATAATAAATACTCCCTTTTTGCAATTTTACTCTATTTTTGGACCTCTAATCTTTCAGAAAGAATATTTTAAGGGTTTCACATTGAATTTCATCTTTGAAACTTCTAAACTCATAATCTCTCTATTTCCCATTATTTATCTTTACAAAAAACACCTTTAAATCATGATTTCAAAGTGAAAAATTGGGGGTTCTATTGAAATTTTTTTAAAAGTTTTTTTTTTTAAATCTTGAACCTCGATATTTACCCATTTTGCCTGGGATTTCTCTTGTAGACTCCTATACTTGGAGCATGGGTTTTAAAAATAAAATTCTATTTTTAACCCTTTTATTTTTGAGCTTATTTCTCGAATATGTTTTGGTCTCGGCCAAAATATGGAGAATATGAGTATCAATATCTTTCTTTTAATGAGTTCATGGTGTTTTAGAATGTTGTAGTTGGTTTTGAGGCTGTTAGTGAGTGGAAGGCTCTGTGTTGAAGCACTTTAGATTAGGATTTCATCATTTCAATGTACATAATGCCTTGACTTCTTTCATATTGAGTTGGGTAGTTAATGAATTAGTAAATAATGCTAGGGTTGGGGGAAGTAACAATGGGGTTTACACCTTGATATTATTTTTATTGTTGTGGGCTCACGTGGGCGCTTATATTTTATTGTGGTTGATTTGTGATATCTGATATTATGTGTTGCCTGTGTAGGGACATTGTTTGGCATCATTGGCCTTATTTGTATATCTAAATGTCTTTATTCTAGATATAATGCCCGTGCGGGGGTTTATTTGGCAAATATAAACCTTATTTGAGCATTGATTACTTTTATCATGATAAAATACTCGAGTTAACAATTTATGTGATATAAATGATGTCTTGCATATGTATTTATTTTTATGGTGCCTAATTGAAATTGATTATCACGATTTACGAACATGTTGAGTCAATTTCTAGGCTCGCTGAATATATTCCATGTTGGATGGATTGAAATCATCATTTAAGTAGATTGTGAGCATTACATCCTTATTTCATACATATATATTTATGAGATACCTGTACTACTGGAATACACCATTTTTGAAAGAAAATGAGATAATTTTATGAAAACCCTCTCCATGAACACGAGTCAGAGAAGAGAGTTGAGATTGAAATTAAGCTATGAGATAAGTATATGGGTTTGGAAACCCCATGGGTCCTACCTGATAGCTGCAAGATCAGTATATATATATAATAGAACTGTTAGTAGAGACAGTTTGAGCTACCATTTAGGAATTTTTTACTTGCAGATGATTGATAGAGTTTTTTTACTTATCTTCTTTTTTTATTTGATGAGTCGACCTATGAAACCTACTAAATGCAAGTGGACCATACTCACCCTGCTTGTTCCCTTTCGATGCAGATCCTAGCACGAGTACGACACATGGAGGATAATCTCATGAGGTGGAGCTGGTGGTACTTTGAGATACTGGCCAATTTAGGTTTATCTAAGTAGACTCTAGGCCTCTTCTATCTATGAGTTATCTTTACTCTTATTTCAAAGATAGACTATGTATTTTTCATTTTTGAATATTGTATTAGATACTCTTATGTTGTGACACCAGATTTTATGATTAAATTTTTATAGTTTCTTCATGTTCCATTGTAATTATATTTCATGTTTTGCTTGACTTCATTCTAGAAGTCTCATATGGATGTTTACTTCTATATTTGTATATTATCCTATATCAATTTGAGTAACTAGCTTACTTATCGAGGCTATGCCACGATAAGTGCCATCCTAACCTATTTTTGGGTCATGAAAAATTGTGTCATAGGCAGGGTCAATAGTCTCATAAGTGTAAGATTAAGATGTCTAGTAAAGTTTCATGGATTGATACATAGAAATCTATATCTATCTTTGAGAGTCTATAAGGTATCTTAGGAATAAGTTTATATTATAATTCCTAGCCGTGCGAGTTCTTTTTACCAAATATCAATATTGTAAGTTGTGTTCCACTATTTTTTGTACAGATGGTGAGGACTAGATCTCATAAGGATAGGAATGTTGAGCCTACACTCGAGGATGAAGACCCAACTAGAGAATAAGGAAGAGGTCATGGATAGACCAGGGGTAGAAGATGGGCATGAGGAGTTGCCCTTGTCATAGGTGATGCTAGAGGGACCTCCCTCGAGCTCGAGATTTAGCGTGCAAGAGATGCAAAAAAGGTCCCATATGGCTTAGTTGCTACCCTAGTTCTAGAGCGTCTTTTGATTTAGCTATTGACTCATTTAGATGGTGTTACCTTGAGTTTGCCTTGTGTTCCTACGATTCTAAGTATGGTGCCACTATTAATGTTGACATCTACTTATGTTATTCCTTCGACCCCAAGTGTAGTTTTTCCATCTGTACAAACATCTACTTATAATAATCCTTAGAAGTTGAGTGGTGTTCACTTTCTATGCTAGTATCGGGTCATGGTAATCCTAGTATAGGGGTACAACCTTCATTTATGGTACCCCACATATTGATTCTCAGCCTGCCAAACTTACTATTTATCTAGTTACTTTAGGTATAGTTATGTCTTTTGATGATTAGAAAAGGATTTAGTGGTTTTTTTTCTTGGGTCGCCTAAGTTTAGTGGTGCTATTAGTGAGTATGTCTATGGGTTTTTGGATTAATGCTATAATAAATTACATAAGCTTGGATCTTTTGATTCTTATGGAGTTGCTTATACTATCTATCAATTGACGAATGTGGCTAAGGATTGGTGGAGGTCATTTGGTAGTTGTAGACCATTGGGTTTGCCTGCTATGACTTACACTCAATTTTCTAAGGCTTTCTGGTAGGGTTTTGTGCCATATAGTTTGAGGGACCAGATGTGTGATGAGTTTGATCAGCTTGAGTAGGGTTCCATGACAATTGTGAGTATGTGGCTCATTTTCACACTTTCTCTAGGTATTTAGCTGCTAGCATCTCCACAAACTTTGAGCAAATTCTGAAGTTTGGGAAGGGATTAGATAGTGCCTATCAGTTGCCTACAACTCAAATGGTAGTTTTAAGGATTTTTTCAGAGTATTATTAAACATGCTAAGATGAATGAGTGGATTATCTAGGCTACTCAAGGGGGAACCAAGAAAGTGAGTCTTCATGGTGAGTTTAGTGAACACACTTCTTATGGTAGAGACTTCTTTGGTAATGGTTCTCGTAGTTAACATGGTAGTCCAGTTCAGACACCTTAATAGGGATCAAGTGGTAGGTCTTTAGGTTCAGCGACTTTGGATTGTTAGGCATCTGGCCAGGGTAGTTATTCTAGTTCAACCGCACCTCCTAAGATTGAGTCAGGCCATAGAGGGTGTTTTGTATTTGATGAGTTTTTCAATGTGTCTAAGGAATTTCCTTAGTGTATTGTTAGACCTATGCCTACAATGATAGTGAGAGGTGGTTCATAGAGTGGTAGAGTGCACCTAGAAGTGTTTGAGGTAGAGGTAGAGGTGCTTCTGGTAGTGGTCAAGGGGTTGTTGATCTTGTATGGTTACCTTTGCGGGAGAAATATGGTAAGTGCTATGCTATACCTACTAAGCCTGAGGCAAAGGCCTCTGATGCTCTTATTATAGGTATCATCCCAATTTTCTATAGATCTTCTTCTTTATTATTAGAACCTTGGTCGACTTTCTCCTATGTGTCTTAATATTTTGCTTCTGTTTATGATGTTGTGTGTGAGCCTCTTTCTATGCCTCTTCATATTTCTACCCAATAGGAGATTCTTTAGTAATGGATTAGGTGTACTGTTCTTATGTGGTTACCTTCATAGGCAGTGAGACTTAGGTAGACATAATTATCTTAGATATGGTTGATGTTTATGTGATCTTGGATATGGATTGGTTATCTCCTTATCATGCTATTTTGGACTTTTACACAAAGATCACTACCTTAGCTACGCCGGGTATGCTAAGATTAGCTTGGAAGGGTACACTTAATTTGGTTCTAAAGGGTTTTAAATATTTTCTACATGCTCATTGCATGATAAAGGGGGATTATTTGCCTTAATTATCTTGTTTTCATGATACTAGTGTTGCCTTACCACCTCAGATATGACGATTATGAGTTCTTTGTCATGTTATTTGGGATGACCAATGCCCCTGCAACTTCATGGAGTTCATGGGTCCTTTGTGATTGTATTTTAGATGACATCTTGGTTTATTCCAAGAGTGACGCCGACCATGTGAAGCATTTAAGGATTGTACTTTACAGGTCACATGATGTGAAGTTGTATGCTAAGTTTTCTTAGTGCATTTTTTGGTTGGATTCTATCTCCTTCTTGAGTCAAGTGGAAACTAAGGATGGTATTATGGTTGATTCGGCTAAGATTACAGTAATTTATTATTGGGCTAGACCTACTTCACCTATTGATATTTGGAGTTTTATCTGTTTGGCGAATTATTTTCAGTGTTTTGTTGAGGGTTTATTTTCTATTATGGCCCCTTTGATCGATTTGACTTAGAAAAATATGACACTTCGGTGGTCGGACGTGTGTGATAAAAGCTTCCAAAAGATCAAGGAGTTGTTGAATTCGACTCCTATCTTGACTTTGCCCAAGGAGAATATGGGTTTTATCATGTTTTATGATGCTTTAAGAGTTGGTTTAGGTGTAGTGTTGATACAGAAGGGTAAGGTGATTTTTCATGCCTCTCATCAGTTGAGGCCTCATGAGAGAAATTACCCTACACATGATTTTGAGTAGGAAGTTATAGTGTTTGTATTGACTATCATAGCCTTCAATACTTCTTTAGATAGTGAGATCTTAATATGAGACAACAACATTAGCTTGAGTTGCTTAAGGATAATTTTGTATCATCCTAGCAAGGCTAATCTGGTTGTAGATGCATTGAGTTGGAAGTCGTTTAGTATGGGGAGTTTAACTCATCTCTTGACCCAAGAATATGTTTTAACCTTGGAGGTTTGGTCTTTATCTAACCAGATGGTTAGGATTGATATTTCGACATCAGAGCGTGATTTAGCCTCTGTTGATGTTAGATCTTCCTTAATGGAGAAGATTCAAGCTCACTAGCTTGATGACGATGGTTAGAGGGTGACTCAGTAAAAGATGCTAAGTGGAGAGGATAATGAAGCCTCTCTTGATTCTGATGGTTTATTGAGTATTGGTAGTCGAGTTTATGTGTTGAGAGTCCGAGACTGGGAGAGATTAATTTTAGAGAAGGCTCACTACTCTAGATATTCTATCCATCCAAGTGTGACCAAGATGTATCATGATTTTAAACAACTTTTCTTGTGGGGTTGTATGAAAAAGGATGTGGTGGATTTTGTAGGTCTTGCTTGTGTGGTCAGTAGGTGATAGTCGAGTGTTAGATACCGGGTGATTTGCTTCATAGTTACCTATCCTAGAGTGAAAGTAGAAGCAAATCACTATAGACTTTGTGACTAGGTTGCCCCGTACTTCTCATGGTTCTAATGGTATTTGGGTCATCATGGATTGGTTGACCAAATCAACCCATTTTATCCTTATTCAAATTTCCTTCAGTGTTGAGTGGTTGGCCCGTATCTGTGTCATGAGATAGTTCATCTTTATAGGGTACCCCTGTCTACTATTTTAGGCAGAGGCTCAATATTTACTTCTATCTTCTGAAATACTTTCCAAGAAGAGTTGGGTATCCGGGTTAACCTTAACACATTTTTTCACCCCTAGACTGATGGTCATTCGGAGCAATCAATTCAGGTTTTGGAGGATATGCTCCATGCATATGTATATATTTCAGGGGTCAATGGGATAAATATTTGGATTTAGCGAAGTTTGCTATAATAATAGCTACCATTCAAGTATCGAGATAACCCCTTTTGAGGCATTGTATGGTAGGCATTGTCGATTCCTTATTAGTTGATTTGAGACCGCAGAGGTTAGACCCCGTGGTAATGACTTTATTCCTGAGTCTTTGGTTAGAGTTTGGTGATTCAGAATATGATCCAGGCAACCCTGCATAGGAAAAAGAGTAATGAAAATCATGGGCTTCGTGTCCTAAAGTTTGGGATTGGTGATAGAGTCTTCCTTTGTGTGTATCCCATGATGGGCATGATGAGGTTTAGAAAGAGGGGCAAGCTTATCCCCATGTATATTAGACCGTTTATGATTCTTTAGATAGTTGGGGAGGTATCTTATGAGTTGACCTTAACTCTAGACTTTTTTGTCGTTTATCTTATTTTCATGTATCTACGCTTTGATGTTATGTTCTAGATGAGTTTCATGTTCTTTGTTGGGAATCAGTTAAGTTGGATGAGAGGTTGACCTTTGTTGAGGAACAATTTTTATTTTAGCTAGGGATGTGAGATAGTTGCATTCTAGAGACATTTTTGTGGTTAAGGTTCAGTGGAGACACTATCTTATTGAGGAGGCTAATTGGAAGGTCGAATCCGGCATGCATAGTAGTTACCCTCAACTCTATACCAATTTAGGTATTTTCTTGCCTATAGTTTGAGGACAAAGTAGATTCTTAGTGGTGGATGGACCAGTGTCTTCCATTTTTATGTTGTTTAACCATTTTTCCTTTCCCATAGATGCTACATGTTGATTTTGTGATTGTCAAATGGTTGGCATGGTTCCCGATGAGATCGAAAATAATTTGTGTGAGTTTGTGATTTTTAGAGCTTGAGAAGTCATATAGTTGATTTCGATCAGCATTTATTGCTTTGTGTGTTGAATAGAATAATGGACTACGATAACAGAGCTAGAGTATCAAATTTGGGTTAGTAGTGGGATTGATTCAGTTTTTGGGTCTTTTATATCTCTTTTCGACCCTTTATTTTGAAAATAGTGAATAAAGTCTCAAAGATTAGCTTATTGACAACGACCTTTTTTTTCAAAAATTCGACGTAGCCATTGAATCCAAAATGTTAAAATTTTCCTAGTAGCATATATGATTTTCTTTTTTTGGGCCTCAAATGAACCTGAGGGCCCATTCAAGGAATTCAAAACAATGCAAAATCAGCTGGTGAAAAGCTAATATCTAGTGTAAGAATCCTTCTTTGCGAACATGGACCCCTGGCCGCGAATATGGAGTAAAAAATCACCCTTCATCATAATCGCGAGGTGGTCTCCGTGATTGCAAAAGGCAATGGAGTTCTTTTCTGCAAATGTGACGAGGCTATCATGAATGCAAAGGCTTAATTCATCAACCTTCATAAATGCGAAGCCTTGAAAATGAGAAAGCCAATTTTATGGCTGGTTAACTTTGTCCCTCGTGATTGTGAGGTACTGTTCAGTGAACAATATAAATACACCATTTTTATAATTTTACTCTATTTTTGGACCTCCAAGGGAAAAGATGTTTTCGAGGGTTGAAACATAGAAACTTCTAAACTCATAATCCAATTATTTCCCATTGTTTATGTCTTCAAAAAACACATTTAGATCATGATTTTAGATGGGAAATTGGGGTTCTTACCGATAAAGGTTAAAAATGGATTTTTCTTTATTTTGGACCTCAACTTTTACCTATTTTCATGTGGGATTTATCCCGTAGACTCCTACAATCCTGAAAAATATGTTTTAAAACAAAATTTCAATTTTACCCCTTTGATTTTTGAACTCATTTTTCAAACCCGTTTTGGCCCCAACCCGAATATGGGTAATATGGGTATTGATAGCATTCTTTTAATGCATAGATATTTGTTTTGAATGTTCAAGTTGGTTTTGAGGTCGTTTTAGAGGGAAAGGCTCCGTGTTGAAGCACTTTAGATCGGAATTTTATCATTTTGAGGTAGGTTATAACTTGACTTAACTTCTTTCAGATTGAGCTGGGTAGTTAATGAATAAGTAAACATGTTATGCGTTTGAGAAAATAACTATGAGGTTTGCATTTTGAGATTATTTTTACTATTGTGTGCACGTGTGGGGGCTTATATTCTATTGTGATTGGTTTGTAATATTTAATATAGTATGTTACCCATATGGGGACTTTATTTGACATCATTGCCCTTATTGGTGCATCTAAATTCCTTTATTCTAGATAGGATGCTCTTGTGGGGCTTATTTTTCTAACATAGACCTTATTTAAGCATTGACTTCTTTTATCATGATAAATATCCGAGTTAGGAGTTGATATGATATTAATGATGCCTTACATGCATATTTTACTCTACTGGTTCCTAGTAGGAATTGACACTCATGAATTATGGATATATTGAGTTGATTTTTGGGTCACTTGTAGATATTTCGTGTTGGATGGATAAGATATCATCATTTGAGTTGATTGTGAGCATTACATCCTTATTTCATATATATACATTCATGACATTGATACCACTGGGAAACACTATTTTTGAAAAAAAATAAGACACTTATATGAAAATACTCTCCATGAACATGAGCCATAGAGGAGAGTTGAGATTGATATATGAGGTATTATATATTGTTATGAACCCCCCTTGTGTCTTACCTAGTAGTTATGAGCTCGGTGGGCATATATGGAAAATCATGCTATGACTTTCATCATTCATCTTATCCACATTGCATTGCATTACATTTACATTCATATATTGCCTGTTTTTTCCAAATTTCTTTGACTTATGTTTGTTTTACTTGTATTTCTATTTTATATCTGTGTACTTATATATATATAACAAAATTGATAGTGGGTACAGTCTCAGCTACCATTTGGGACTTTCCAGCTTGCAGGTGACCTGCCCGTAGTATATTTTACTTATCCTACTTTCTGCTTTGCTGAGTCAGCCTATGATACCTGCTGAGTATAAGTGGACCGTACTCACTCATACTTTGCCCTTTTGGTGTAGATCCTTGCATGAGTATGGCTCATGGAGGTTGATTTTGAGCGGTGGAGCTGGTGATACTTTGGGGTACTGGCCACTTTAGGCTTATCAGAGTCGAGTCCAGGCCTCTTCTATATATGAGTTGTATTTACTCCTATTTCAGATACAGACTATGTGCTTTTGTTTTGAGATATTGTATTATATTCTTTGATGCTTTGACACTAGATTTTGAGATTGGATTTTTATGAATTTCCTTTATGTTCCATTGTAATTATATTTCATGTTTGGCTTGAACTTATTTTTGAAGTCTTGCCTGGATGTTTACTTTTGTATTTGCATATTATCCTATATCAGTTTAAGTGATTGACCTACTTATCAAGGCTATGTTGTAATAAGTGCCATCATGACCCATTTTTCGGTCATGACAACTGTTTCATTAAGTCTCCCATTACAGCGTAAACCAATCAGTTTTGCTCCGTTACTCTCCTTAGTGAAATTTTCTTCCTTTCAAAATAAAACATCTTCTTCATTGTGTTACACATCTTATTTTACTGGCATATTATAGTCATTATCAGTGTTGCCTCCCTTGCAGTTAACAACATCATATTTTCTTTTACGTCGACTAAATTTTCATCATTGTAAATAATTTTTAAGTTCTCATCTTTAAATTATTTATTTTTGTAAGCATTTAATCTTTTTGTGTTCTCACAATTATATTAAAGTAAACTAATAGAATTAATCACAATTTATCTTTTTTTTTGGATATCATGAATAAACTAAAAAAAGATTTTTTACTTGTCCATATGGTAAAAAACAAAACATTTGATTCGTAGATTTATTTTTGTTATCAATGGCAGTATTTATGAAAAATTGTAGAATCCTTTAGTATGGTATTTTACTAAAAGAAATAATAGAAAATATACCTATTAACAACATACCCAAGTACTCTGTTGACTGTATTATGAAAGTATTAGTTCTTCAAAGTGTTGTCCAGTAGTACCTTATTAGACCTCAAAGAATGATGACGCTTTCCTAACTATACTATTAGTCAATAAACAACTAATAAAATTTGACTTCTTACAAAATTATACTCTCATTTAGGATAATTTATACGGTATTTTACAATTATCTTTAACTATGTTATGGAGATAATTTATGCATACAAAAAACATACATTCTGATTCTACTATAACAAATCACTTTACCAAATAAAACATAAACTATGTCGTGTCAAAAAAGGCA
Organism: Capsicum pubescens; assembly: GCA_030864215.1. Taxonomy (NCBI): domain Eukaryota; kingdom Viridiplantae; phylum Streptophyta; class Magnoliopsida; order Solanales; family Solanaceae; genus Capsicum; species Capsicum pubescens. The sequence continues at coordinate 157,434,397 of CM061548.1, forward strand.
AAACAATGTTAAAAATTCAGGTATGACAATTTTATGTATGGTTGGAATGTATTTATCAATTGGTTCGATAGAAAATTATTATAAATGTGCTCATCGATAGACACTAACTCAGTCACATTAGTGAGCATGATTTGTAGTTTCTTTATACTATATCAAACTAGGTCAAGTTATGATGTTCTCCAAAAGAATCCTGCCACTTGAACATTTGGAAAAACTCTTTTGTTTCAATCTCCTCACCCAAATATTTAGATCCCAAAAAGCATGTTACCTATCAATTTTATTTTTTATCCCCAGAAACTTTTAAAATCTGCATCATGCTATTCATAAGCTTTCTTATAATCCCCAACATCTGTGTCCATGTGTTAACAACAAAATTAGGAATTATAGTGTCTTTTTGTGGTGCAGAGCCCTCAACTTTAACACCAGAGACTTATGCACATATACCATAACATAAGAGGTACTCATTAAGGTTCTATAGACCAGTACATGAGTTGAAATCGTTTAATGCAACTATCATTGCTTGACGTTAATCAATCAAGGAATATCAAATAGCTCAACCTATTGAGATGATTACATTTCCTCTGCTTTGTCTGATATGAATTCGCAGGCATTTGAACCTGAATAATCTCTGACGAACAATGTTTATGTTGATATAATAAACCTCTTGCAGTGCCTAATGCAATAATATTTTTATGAATTATAGTCCAATCACATAACATATATTGTTGTTTCAACATCTATACAAAAGTCTTACAATGACAATTTCTCAATAACATCTACATTATCAACAAGATTTAGTGACTGCTTTCATTTTACCGCTCCTTCATAACATCAATTTTCTTACCAAATTTATTTTTCTAGGTTCTTACTGCCACCAGTTGACGAGAATTCTTTTATCCTTTATCTTTTATCCATCTATTAACATTGGTTATTCTAGTGACAAATATCTCCAAAAAAGAGTAGTGTCTGTTTATTGTCAAAATAATGATGCTTATTCATTGTCATATATCCCTTCATTGCGTTTCTGATTAATGTAATGAAATCAATACTTTCGAAGAGCTTTGACGCCTAAAATAAAGCACCGATTAAGGGTAAAATACAACGTAGATTTCACTAAATTTCAGGGCTTTATGAAATCCATTAACAACACCACTAATAATAAGTCACATGTACATGCAATGACAAGTGATGAACGCAATACTAATACTGTATTTTTGCAGTTATTAGTTAGGTTGCCTTGTCTGACCTATTTTGATCAAACTTACTGATGATCAAACAATAGAAAGAAATTGTATACTGAATTTTTTAGCTAACAAAATAATTTAGTATAATCAGATAGATAGTTATAAGTTTCTATCTTAAGTCACACTGAGCTATTTCTAACAACCCTAATTTTTGAAAATATGACCATGCAAATTAAAAAACTCTGATTGTTTTGAGTAAATATTTGTCAATCTGAGCAAAAATGATAGTGACGGACTTACGTTAAGCAGTTAGCAAAAATTTAGCATTTTTTTATGATTCCATGTTTCTCTTCATACTTCTTATCGAACCATTTGAGTAGACATATAAGTGATAAGGGTGTTAGAGTACTTGGTCAGAGTTAATATTTCAACAACAACTCTCTTCAAAAACATACATCAACATTGGCAATAGCTAATTGTATTTGGATATTCAAATATGTTACTTGTGTCTTAGTGATATGGATTGCGTACACTTTATCCTCTCTATATCCCACTTTATGGGTATACATAGTGTATGCTATTTTTGTTATTATTTTTTTGTTTCAATGATGATGAATCTCACAAACTTATCATTTTATCAAGTACATTCCATCAGCAACAATATTTTGCTCTCACTTTTTAATCTTTATCAAGGAACAATTAGAAGAAATTTGTCAGCACCCAATATCTTTATTCTAAACATTATATTTATCTTATTTAATTTGGTAAATATTTGCATGTTATTAATCATCCACTCAAAAGAACTATAATCTCAAATTCATAAGCTTCATATCCTTAAACCATCTTTGCACATGGATGGGATGAAGTACAATTTGAGTTTCTTAAATACTAGGATATTTTTGAATTTTGGGATCTTTTATTTTATGGACAAACTTCTACTCATATAAAATCATAGTAGTGGTATTCATTAAGATTCTATAGACTAGTATATGAGTAGAAGTTGTCTAATGCCTCAATCATTGCTCTATTTATTGTCAAAACATTAACGGTTCTTTTCTATCATATATACCTCTATAGAAATGCTCATTATTGTAATGAAATCAAATTTTTAAAGAGATGTAATGATTAAATAAAGCATTGATTAAGGGTAAACCATAACCTAGGATCCACTGAGTTTTAGGGCTTTAAGAGATCTTTTAACGACACCACAAATGGTAAGCCATATATGAAATGACAAGTAACAAATACAATACTAATAATACCTTTTTGACATTATTGGTTAAGTTGCTATAATACCTCAAGTTTTTGAGATCTATACCTATAAAAACATAGGTCATTAGATTAGCTTTCCAATTCCACTAGTCTCTCCTTAATCCGACATCATGGTAAAAGGTTGTGGAAAATCTTTTATGACACTGTCAGGATCAACTTGTTATCTAACACAACAAGTTATAGCATAGAATAATATGTCAAAATAATAAGTGACCAAAGAATCAAATCCAGTGTTATCGATTCCATCACACGACTTGTTGTTAGATAAAATGAGTCATTGTGTGGACTTGTTGTCTCAACAGTAAGGAACCAAAAACTCAACCCCTTGGCAATGACCCTTGTGATGACTCATTATCAAACCTAATGAGTCATTAGGAGGGGGGGGGGGGCATTTTCATAATAGAAAGGTCATAGAACACTGGTCCTCAGGTCATGACTCAGACCACGACTCGTTGCCAGTTATAATAAGTCATTACCCTAGTCGTGATGAATGTTTCCAATAAATTTTTACAAATTTTAAAAAGGTCTTTTTAGTATTTTACCATTCTTTTAACTCCTAAATCATGTAGTTTAGGCTTCCCCAAGGGTGGTATATATGCCTAAACATCCCCAAAGTCCTTATTAAGTCAGAAAACCAATTAGAAACAAGAAAAATAGTGATTTTTTCTTCTCCAACAGCAAGTTAGGGTTCCGCAACTTAAATCACAAATTTTAGTGAGTTCTTCAATAAATCTACCTCCATATATGTGAGATTTCATCAATGGGTTCCATCTCCTAATTGAGTCCTAAAGATTTATCAATCCTCAAGTTTAATTCCCTTTCAAATTGGGTTCCACGTCAAATATGGATTTTCCTTAATTTTATTTATTGTTCTTTTTATTGAATCATGAGTACTAATTTTACCATATGAGTAACATCTTCTTATTCCCAGAATCATAATTTTCTCTTTTATTTAAGAAATAGTTGAGTCTTGCCTTGAAGTATGAAACTCCCTTTAAGATTAACTTTTTTTTTTATATTTTCATGTTTAGTTGCATTAGTTAGAGCTAGTGGGTTGTGAACACCCGATACGTAGGATATCATGCATGTATCAGTTGACATGTTTTGAGCACTTTAAATTATGTATATGTTGATATTTTTATGAATATTACTAGGATTTTATGAATATATACATATATTCAGTGTCATTCAGTTGGGAGTGGTACTTAGCATCGAGTGAATGCAGGAATGAAGGTTCGCCTATCAGTTAGGACTAAGACCTTTAGTAGAAGTCCCTAAGTCCATAACTACAGTGCCATCATAGGTTATAAGGTGTCACCCGCTAGTTAAAACTGACACCATAGTCCTTTGGAACATCAGTTTAGTGGATCCACGTGATAACGCTCAATCTACAGCTCTCGTTTGAGTGTAAAGCGGTCGTTAGCAAATATAGAACCCAACGTGGGTTGGGTGTCGATCCCACAGGGAATAGCTTGGCCAACAAGTAAGTAAAATTACTAAACTTTTGGTGCAAGTCTCGTAAGAAGGGGGGATTCTTGTCTTGCAAGTAATGTGAACAAAAGCTGAAAATAATAAAGTAAAAAGAGAGGGATTGTTACGTTGATTGTAAACAATGAGAATTGAAGCGTTGGGGTTATGTCCACCTTCTGAGGTATACGTCTCTATTGGCTATGAGTGTGTAGAATTCTGACATGCAATTGCTTATAGAGGATTGTAGTCGATGGTAAATCCAAGCGTCTCTCGACCTAAACAAGGACTATTTCACTTTAACTCTCTCGAGCTTAAAGCGTGTCTAACGGTACGAATTCTCCAAGAGGTTAGTCCAGTTACGGCACTAGCTTTTTAGTAGGAAAGGGTGTCCTACTACCTTGACATTATCTCTTTTCCAGACAAATAACTTTTCTCTCGAACAAGTTAGATGTTAGACTGGCGTATTCTTGCGTTTGCAACCGCAAAGAATGTAGATTTAAGATGAAGAGAATAATTATATAAGCAATATACGTGCCTCGAACTCACAAACTCACAGCAATAGATAGTAACTCATTCGGCTTCCATAACCCCAACAGAGAAGTTTAGTTACCCATGAATGCGAAGGAGATCACGATTGACATTGTTGTTATACCACAAGATTGAGTAATTTCGTGTAGCTTAGGTGGTAGGCGTGAGGCGTGAATTCCTAGGCAAAGTAACGATTCTCTTATTGTGGAATTTAAGAATGGAAGAGTAGAAGAAGAAAAATAGAATTAATGGAAAGATTAGAAGAGTTGAGAAAATGTTAGAAGATGAGAGGGATGGAAGAAGGTATTGTGTTCTCCCTCCTTCCTCCCTCCTTATTCTCTAAAATCTCTAGCATGATAGGGTATTTATAATACCCATATCCTAATCCTACTAAGCTAATGAAATAAATAACCAAATCCTATTAGACTAATGAAATCCTTAACCCAAATGTACTAGGTTAAGGTAACATTATCATAATCCACATAAAATAATGAAATACATAACCTAATTGTACTAGGTTAATGTATCATTGTCAAAATCCAGCTTTGTGTCTGTAAGTCCCCAAAGTCTTCAGAATTGCTGTTTTAGCCCGGGACAGATTTTCCATGCAGCAGGTTTGGTCCCCCAAAGTCTTCAGAAATGTTGTTTTAGCCCGGGACAGATTTTCCATGCAGCAGTTTTGGTCCTTAGGCGTGTAAACTCCCTTCCCTTCCTTCGTGAGCTTTCTTTAGCGTCAAGTAAGCCATAAAATGCTGAATTATGCATCATTTATACCTGAAACTTTACTAATCATGTTCGTTAGCTCATTTACAGGAAAAAGGACTAAAAGTGCATGAAATATATAATTTGTTCTCAAAACTAGGCTAAAATATGGGCAAAATATATTGATATAGGTGCGTAAATTCGCCTATCATCAACACCCCACACTTAGAGCTTTGTTCGTCCTCGAACAAACTATCATGTCCTTCTAAACGTCAACTTAGGGTTTTACAACAACAACACAAAATATTCGTCAAGACAAGCACAACAATTATCAACAAAGAGTATCTTTTCGATTATAAGTAGAAACAGTTTAACCTCTAGCATAGACTCGGGATGGTGATCAACTCGCATGCAAACGTTAAGGTACAAGGAATCATATATGACTACCCAAAACTCATCAACCATGTGTGTCTCACACTATAGTACCCATAATCATTCACAAGTATAGCATATTTTTCAAACATGGGTATCAAAATATCCTTGCCCTCGCTCTCACAAAGAATTCATATGAAGCAACTGATGACCATAGGCTTGCCCTTAATGTAATACTCTACTAAATGTCAGAATGCTAAGCTTAGGATCAAGTAGGTCTTTTGATGGTTGTAATGTAGGCTAAGGGACGGGTAGGACTATTTTGGCCAGGAATAGTGACTAAGTTCCTAAGCGCTTTAATACATCACTTTGTATCATTGACACTTTTTTTTTCTTTCAACCTTTCTTTCTTTTATTCTACCACCCTTGTTCTCCTCTTTTGTTTTTCAATTTTAAGCACAACTCGCTTTTCAGCTTTCTTTTCCTTTTTCTTTTCACAACATACCTCTTATGATAGCACTTTCTTTTTCATAATACATTCAAGCACCATTACAATTTATAGCATCATACTCACCCAATTTCCTCTTATGTTGTCACATGACTTTTTCACTTTAAAGCACTTAGGAGTTTGGATCAAATTACGGTCTTGAAAAAAATGGATTAGGCTTACATACAAGGTTGTCAAAGAAAATAGGCTAAAGGCTCAAAAGGGTTTAACTAGGATGATGTCCATGGGTAGGTAAAACTGAAGGTAAACAAATATAGGTTGCCAAAGAAATGCCTAAATCATATCCTGAACTTACACTCCTTATTTTCGCTTTGCATACATACCAGGCAAGTTCTAGCATCAGCCACACACATAGAATATACGATTATCTCACACACACAAGGCACATGGTCGACTTGTTTGGAAGTAATATAGACTCTCGACCCAACAAGTGAAGGAATTGAACCACACAATATCACATAATGAGTCACAACTAGAGCCTAAACGTCTCAATAGTCACAATTGTAGCACATACTCTTGTTATAATCTCATGCTGCCTATCAAAATAATTTCATGCGAAGCTAGAAAAAATTTACTACTAAAAAAATGAAACAAAAACAAAGCAAACAAACATAGATACGAGTAGAGAAGTATAGCATGCAATACCACCACCCCACACTTAGTCGGGACACACTCCTCAGTGGAGAATAAATACGAAGAACCTGGTCAGTCGGACTTGTCCTCAATGTCGGGGGTCATACCCTTTGCATCGGAATCATCATCAGAGTCTTCATTCTCAAAAGTTCCTCATAAGTATCCCACTTAATTCCAAGAGTGAGTCGAGGTATTTCCAGCGAGGAGGGTTCTCCTTGCTCTTTTCGGCCTCTTTTCTTGCCTTTTGTGCAGTGGTCTTGCTTTGGGTGCCATTGTACCTGAGACATAAAAAAAATGTTCATGTTAGCATCATCTCGATGGATACAATCTATAAATAAGCAGTAGTGGCACCACCCCATACTTAGTTTGTTGGTACAGACTAGTGAAGTGAAAGTGGTCGATTACTCAGACTTCATCGACATACGTTTTAGGGGCTATATTCCAACAAGAAATTCAGATATGTAACACTTCTTGCAATCTTTGCAATACTTTCATGTTAGGTATATCAAGACTTCTTCATAGGGATTACATCATGGTATAGTTTCTATCAATAATCACAATCTCCTATGTCGGTAGGCAACTATAAGTCTTATTCCGATGAGCGAGACATCCCAACATGTAAGTATTCAAGTGACAAGAGCATGCAATGTTCATGACTATAGCAATTCCGCAAGTAGTATAACAATGCATCAAAATCAATTTCTAGTTGGAAACAAGTTAAGAGTATCCTAACGTTCATGTTCACTCACTTGGTTTTGTATCAACAATTCAAACACATTAACATCACCAATATTTCTTCAAGATGTAGCAATTCGTAATAGACATAGCAACGTAGCACTTACGAAAAATAAATGAAGAACAAAAGAGTACTTACGTGATTGAAGCCTTTGGAGATGTTCTTGTGAAATGGGAGAGCAAAAAGAAAAGTTTTGAGATGATTTGGAGAGTATATGCGGCGCCTAGGTCAAGTTTTCAATGTGTTTGTGTTTCAAGACTAAGTCTCCTTTATATAGGAAGAGAATGGGTCGGGTTTTGACCCATTTACAATCGGTTTTGGAGACAAAAATGCTACATATGCGGCGCATAATGCTTGGCATAGTCATGGTATATGCGGCGCATTGTCTATGGCATAATGGGACATATGCGCCGCATAGTCTATGGCATTTGTAGACATATGCGCCGCATAGTCTATGGCATATGAGATACTGAGACCAAATGCCATAGCATAGGCGATGCATAGTCAAAAGCATACCTAGGAATAGGCGGCGCATAGTGTATAGCACACTAGATTCTGAGACCTTAGGCTATAGGATAGGTTGTGCATCATTCGTGGCCTAGTTTTACCTAGGCCTAGCCTTCCTCGATGCCTAGTTTGGCATGAGCAATGCTCAATCCATAGCCTTATGCATCACTATTCCTAACTTACCAACTTTACCATACAATGCGTCCAAATCGTCAATTGAAATCAATCTCCTCGTTGAATACCTCTTGCACCTACATTCGCTCAAAAACAATAAAAACGATTAGAACGATGGGTTGCCTCCCATCAAGCGCCTTAGTTTTGGTCGTGGCACGACTCTTATTTTTGGATTTTTATTTATCAAAAGAAAAACACATACTAGAACGAAATGAAAAATGAAAAACGATAAACGATAAATGAAAAATGATAAACGATGGGTTGCCTCCCATCTAGCGCCTTATTTATTGTCGTAGCACGACATGGTTACCTCGAGTACTCAGACTTCGTCGAGGTACATGGAGGATCATTTTCTAAAAGGATTTAGACGACAATGAGGCTTACCTGTGGGCATGCGATCTTCTTCGAGATGGCTCATACATTTCCCCGGAGAGTCACCAATTATATCATCAATAGTCCAACCCATAGATCTCTTGTATCTCTTCAGAGTAGAGATGAGAGCTTCTACGTGCTGTTCACTTAAATCATCTGCACTCTCCGGAAGTATATTTCTACTTTCCAAGAACACATACCTTAGATAATCGGGGAGCTCTTGCGATTCTAGTGTTGGTGTCTCGTCAATGGGAGTCTTCGCTGTTGGTTGATTCTTGGGATCACAATCCGGTTTCTTAGGAGTATAAGACTCTATTTCTGTTAGAGCACCCATAAGTTCTTCATAATCTTCATTATCCTCATGCTCAACTTTCAGTGGCGCAGCAGACAATGGCTCAACAGTAGGCTGTTTCTCTATAGATAATGCTTTCATATCCTCATGATGAACATCAGCTACAGATAACTCATTCATATCGCTGGGCTGCTTCATGGCTTTGCATATATCAAAGCGGACCACTTCGTCATTAATTCGAAACAAAAGCTCATTATCTTTCATGTCAATAAGCACACTTCCAGTTGTGAGGAAGGGGCGTCCCAAGATTATGGGAACGTCAGAATCCACCTCACAATCCAGAATAACGAAGTCTGCAGGAAAGATAAATGAAGATACCTTCACCAACACATCATTCAAGATACCCACAGGTCGTTTTACCGTCCTATCAGCCATCACGAGCCTCATATTGGTTGGTGTTAGATCTCCTAGCCCCAACTTCTTGTAGACGGATAGTGGCATCAAATTGATGCTAGCACCCAGATCGCACAATGCCTTAGCAAAATTCATAGATCCAACCGTGCAAGGAATAGTGAAAGCACCAGGGTCTGCCTTTTTCTGTACTAAGGACCTTGTGGCAATTGCACTGCAATGATGAATATTATCTGCTGACTCATAGCTTACTTCCCTCTTCTTTGTCAACAGGTCCTTCATGAATTTAGCGTACCCAGGCATTTTTTCTAGCGCCTCTACCAACGGAACATTAATGGTCAGCTGCATCAACATAGTCATGAATTTGCTGAACTTTGTATCATCCGCCACCTTCTTCAATCTTTGAGGAAAAGGTGGTGGTGGGTATGGAATTGTTCTTTCCACGGCTTTCTTCTCCTCTTTCTTCCGTTTTTCAGCTTTTTCAGGTTGCAAATCGTGAGGGGTGACGTTATGGACGTCAGGATCAGCTGCTGCGGCATCTTCCTCTTTCGTCGTATCATCAATGTCCACTACTTCGTCAACCACTTGCTTGCCCTTAGATGAGGATTCCAGCACCTTACCACTTCGGGTAGTAATAGCCATGCATGACCCATCATTCCTTGGATTTTGCACGGTGTTGCTAGGTAAAGTGCCAGCCTTTCTTTGATTGAGTGTTGCTGAGAGTTGGCTCAATTGCTGCTCTATTTGCTTGATTGAAGTGGAATGAGAATCAACTAGTTATTTCATGGAGGACAAATCATTAATTACCTCAGTAACTCCCGCGCTCGTTGCTTCCACTCCTTTCAATAATTTAGCCATCATGTCTTCCATACATCCAGAACTAGATGTGGTGGCATCACGTCTTCCAGGGGGAACGTACAAACCACTCTTTTCATTCTTGTTCTTCCAACTACCTTGGTCCATGTTTCCAGATTTACCATAATAGTTCCGACCTTGGTTTCCTTGGGTATTACCTCGGAAACCCCCCTGATTGTTCAAGTAGTTGGCCTCCTCTTCCGAATCAGATTCGTCTCTTCCTTTTAGCGCCACAACTTTCACTTTTTCGGTCTTCCCTGATAATAAATGCTTTGTAAGAAGATCCATTTGTGTTTTCATGTGCGCCATATCTTGATCACGTTCTTCTTCTCTTCTCCTTTGGTCTGCAGTCATGCCAATAGATAAAGTGGGGCTTGCTACCTCTGAATCCCTGGTATGCCAATCTCTACTTTGTTTCGTCATACGATCTAACATATTGCTTGCTTGACCAAAGGTGAGGTCCATAAAAGATCCTCCAGCTGCGTTATCCACCACTGGCTTAGTTATTGAATTCAAGGCTCTATACAATATCTCCATGAGGTGAACATTAGTCATGTGATGGTTTGGGCATCTCGCTAGCTTTGTCTTGAACCTCTCCCATGTTTCATGAAGAGCTTCAGTGGGAAGCTGACGGAAGTTGCTGATTTCATCTCTCAATTGTGCCCTTTTGGAAGGCGGAAATAATCTTTCTAGGAAAGCGTCTCTCAATTGCCTCCAATTTGTAATTGAATCAGGAGTCAGCCCATTCAACCATAGTGTTGCCTCCCCAGACAGAGACAATGGAAATAGACGTAATCGAATTGCATTCTGACCAACACCAGGATTGTCAAAAGACTTGCATGTAGAAATAAAGTTGATGAGATGCATATTCGGATCATCGCCTGCTAGTCCACCAAACAATCCCTTGAGTTGCAATAACTGAATCATGGTGCTTGTGATGTTGAACTTGGCTCCGGGCGCTAATGGTGGAGGAATAATGGCTCCTGTGGCTCCGGCTCCATCAAGATCATCATCATCGTCATCGAACAGTATTTCACGTTGTGCATCCATTGATGCACTGAACAAAAACCTGCAGTAAACAAAAACAAAAACTAAAAGTAAAAGTATGAGAGTCTTCGACCAAAGGATCTAGTAATTATTAAGAACTTAATTGACACTTGTATTCCCCGGCAACGGTGCCAATTTTTGATAACGCTCAATCTACAACTCTCGTTTGAGTGTAAAGCGGTCGTTAGCAAATATAGAACCCAACGTGGGTTGGGTGTCGATCTCACAGGGAATAGCTTGGCCAACAAGTAAGTAAAATTACTAAACTTTTGGTGCAAGTCTCGTAAGAAGGGGGGATTCTTGTCTTGCAAGTAATGTGAACAAAAGCTGAAAATAATAAAGTAAAAAGAGAGGGATTGTTACGTTGATTGTAAACAATGAGAATTGAAGCGTTGGGGTTATGTCCACCTTCTGAGGTATACGTCTCTATTGGCTATGAGTGTGTAGAATTCTGACATGCAATTGCTTATAGAGGATTGTAGTCGATGGTAAATCCAAGCGTCTCTCGACCTAAACAAAGACTATTTCACTTTAACTCTCTCGAGCTTAAAGCGTGTCTAACGGTACGAATTCTCCAAGAGGTTAGTCCAGTTACGGCACTAGCTTTTTAGTAGGAAAGGGTGTCCTACTACCTTGACATTATCTCTTTTCCAGACAAATAACTTTTCTCTCGAACAAGTTAGATGTTAGACTGGCGTATTCTTGCGTTTGCAACCGCTTTGCAACCGAAAAGAATGTAGATTTAAGATGAAGAGAATAATGATATAAGCAATATACGTGCCTCGAACTCACAAACTCACAGCAATAGATAGTAACTCATTCGGCTTCCATAACCCCAACAGAGAAGTTTAGTTACCCATGAATGCAAAGGAGATCACGATTGACATTGTTGTTATACCACAAGATTGAGTAATTTCGTGTAGCTTAGGTGGTAGGCGTGAGGCGTGAATTCCTAGGCAAAGTAACGATTCTCTTGTTGTGGAATTTAAGAATGGAAGAGTAGAAGAAGAAAAATAGAATTAATGGAAAGATTAGAAGAGTTGAGAAGATGTTAGAAGATGAGAGGGATGGAAGAAGGTATTGTGTTCTCCCTCCTTCCTCCCTCCTTATTCTCTAAAATCTCTAGCATGATAGGGTATTTATAATACCCATATCCTAATCCTACTAAGCTAATGAAATAAATAACCAAATCCTATTAGACTAATGAAATCCTTAACCCAAATGTACTAGGTTAAGGTAACATTATCATAATCCACATAAAATAATGAAATACATAACCTAATTGTACTAGGTTAATGTATCATTGTCAAAATCCAGCTTTGTGTCTGTAAGTCCCCAAAGTCTTCAGAATTGCTGTTTTAGCCCGGGACAGATTTTCCATGCAGCAGGTTTGGTCCCCCAAAGTCTTCAGAAATGTTGTTTTAGCCCGGGACAGATTTTCCATGCAGCAGTTTTGGTCCTTAGGCGTGTAAACTCCCTTCCCTTCCTTCGTGAGCTTTCTTTAGCGTCAAGTAAGCCATAAAATGCTGAATTATGCATCATTTATACCTGAAACTTTACTAATCATGTTCGTTAGCTCATTTACAGGAAAAAGGACTAAAAGTGCATGAAATATATAATTTGTTCTCAAAACTAGGCTAAAATATGGGCAAAATATATTGATATAGGTGCATAAATTCGCCTATCATCACCACGCCAGTCACTGTTAGTACCCTTGGCAAAGTACTAGAACCCTTCTAACTGGGGTTATAGGTTGGACCCTAATTTCCTCAAATTGGGTTTGTCGATTATTGTTAGAACCCATAATCCTCATGTATGCTTCAGTTTATGTTCAATTCAGATTTGCATAACCTTGTATTCAACTCTTTAGATATGCAGGTTTCATTCAATATATGATAATACTTGGTCTTGCATTCAGTTATCATGTTTTATGCATTCATGTTCAGATTATATTTAGTTAGTTCTCTCATCTCGCATACTTAGTAAATTCAAAGTACTGATTGCTTACTTTCTGCACTATATTATCTCATATATAGGTTTGGAAACTCAGTAGCTGGATCACTCTTAGCACATTCTCTTACCACTCTGTTGCAGTCCTTGGTGAGTTCTTATCATATGAGGGCTAGATAATAATTATTTATTTTATTTTAGTTTCAGTTAGTTGGAGTTAGTTGGTGGTTTTTCCTAACAACTCATTAAGATTTAGAGTCTTTCAGATAGATGTTTAGATTTTCAGCATATTGGTTGTCAGACAATTTTATTTCCAGTGTTAGTTGATATTCAGTATTGCATTCCTACTAATTTTATCAGTTATTTTTGTTAGCTTCCTCCTAGTATTTTTTTTAATTTCTTTAGTATCCTAATGCATACCAGTCCATGGGTTAGCTTGGGGTCACTTGTGACCTTAGGAACCATGTTACGACTAGGGGTCAGTCTCAGGTAGTGACAACTATCAATTGCAAGGAGTGGCTCACACCTGGTAGAGGACCAACAAGAGTTACTGGACAATGTTCAGAAAGTGATTGAGATTATAAGTGTCACTTCTTGTGAAAGTTCTGATTTAACTTCCTAACAATTGGATGAAGTGGCTCACATACCTGGTATAAGTTATGGAAGGAAGATAGAGGTGCAGATGCAGGGCCAGTTTAGTTGGATGAGTTTGTTAATGTATTTTTGGATAAATTTTTCCCATTTGAGTTAAGTAAAGCCAAAGATCAGGAATTCATCAAGCTGAAGCAGGTCCACATTAGTGTGAATGAGTATTCACTCAAGTTTACTCAGTTGGCAAAGTATGCTTCGACTATGGTGGTTGATTCTAGGGTTTGAATGAGTAAGTTTGTGTCTGGTGTTTTTAAGGACGTGGTTTAGAAGTGTAGGATGACCATGTTAGTTAAGGAAATGATATATCCCGTAGTTATTTATTTTCTTTCAGTCTACTTTCAGTTTCAGTCAGTTAGAGTTAGTTGGAGGTTTGTACAATAACCTTATTATGATTTAGAAGCCTTCATACAGATGTTTAGATTTTCAGTATGTTAGTTGTCAGATAGTTTTATTTCTAGTGTTAATTGATATTCAATATTACATTCCTACTATTTCCATTAGTTATTTTAGATAGCTACCACCTAGTATTTTGTTAATTTCTTTAGTATCCTAATTCATGCCAGACCATGGGTTAGCTTGGGGTCACTTGTGACCTTAGGCATCATTTTACGACATGGGGGAAGTCTCGGATAGTGACACCTAGCTCGTCTGAACTGTTATGATCCAACTTACTAATGGTCTAACAATAGAGAAAACTGCATACTGAATTTATCATCTTACAAAATAGTTCAGTGGAATCAGGTAGATAGTCATAAGTTTTTTTCTTGAGTAACTTAGAGCCATTTCTAACAAGCCCCAATTTATGAAAATATGGTCATACACACTGAAAAATTCTTATTGGTTCAAGTATATATTTTTCAATCCGAAAGTTTAAAACATAGGACTTGCGTTAAGCAACTAGTAAAATAGTAGCAGCTTTTTTATGATTCCCTGTTTCTCTTCATAATCCTTACTGGACGATTTAAACAATCATATTAGTGGGAACGATGTTAGTCTACTGGACTAGAATTAGTCTTTCTATAATAGCACTCCTAAAAAACATACATCAACATTTGCATAAAACTAAGTACATTTGTATTCATATATGTTACTTTCGTTTTAGTGATATAAACTGCGTACACTTTACCCTCCCCATAACTACTTTGTGGTAATACATTCTGTTTGTTGATGCTGTTGTTGTTATGGTTTTTGTTGTGTTTCAATGATGTTGAATCTCACATACTGATCATCTTCATCAAGATATATTCCCTCAACTACATTTTTCTACTCTCACTTTTCTGTCTCTATCAAGGACCAATGAGAAAAAAATTGCTAGAATCCAGTATCTTGATTTCAAAACTTTTATTTATGTTAAGGAATTTGTTGAATATGCATGACTTATTAATCAGTCACTTAAAAGAACTACATTCCTGAATTCATAAGCTTCATATCTTGGCACTGCCTCTGCATATGGATAAATTGATGTATAATTTTGAGTTTCTAAAATACTTGGGATATTTTTTATTTTTCGTATACTCAATTTTAAGTATCAAATTCTACTCATAAACCATAGCAGTAGAGGTACTCTTTAAGATTCTATAGACCATATATGAGTAAAGGCTATCTAATGCAATAATCGTCGATCAACATTAATCAATCAAGAAATATAAAAATAGCTCAACCTATTAAAATAATTGTATTTACATTTTTTGTTTGATATGGATTCGCAGACATTTGAATATTGTGCATTTTATCTGATTTATTATTCAATGAAAAAAATCTGTGAATTTGTTTATATTTCAGATAAGGTGTATGCAGAGATACCATTTTCAGAGGGACTGTACATACTTATTATCTTGTTCTTATCATAGGAAGACACTTTTAACTTATGGGTAATGCTCGATTATTATGTCATGGAATTTAGGAATCAAGTATTAAATGTAAACGATACTTGATTTCGTTCAATCTTTCATGAAATATAGACTTTTGGATGGTGAATTACTACTTTTTTGCATATCTTTTGAATAGATCGATTGTTATATAAACATCATTTAGAACAAATTTCTTCCTTCAACAAGTTTAATTTCTCCAAACTTAGTTTTTACCAAGACTCGATAAAGAAATATTTTTTTGGATAAACATATTACAACTTCTTTCATCACGGTTAAATAAATTCAACTTTTTGATGGAGTGTAGTTATAAGTAATATTATTCTTATTTCAGGAAATATTACTTGCTTCATTTTAGAGAAGTTATTATATCTCTTCATTGTTTATATTGCTACAATGATTGTGGCCATAAAATTTTATCGATTAGTTAGTTTTATTACTGACATGATTTTCATGTTTATTGACTATTTAATTAAAGATGATTTATCTGGATATTCATAATAATAACAACAGACAAACTTTTCTATTGGGAGAGACCATAGATAAAATTAAATTATAGTTTTACCTTCCTAATAACTCTTACAAAATCTAATAACTTAAATAAAATCTACTAATATTACATGACATTCAAAAATACATATCACAATTCAAGAGAAGGATGACATGAAAAGCAACACATCACAAGACATCTTATTACCTTATTTTGTTGCATACTCTGCGAACGATGCTTATCCAAGTGTTGCCACCACTTCGTTTCACTATCCATGAGACAAAACACACATTGAAAATTCTTCATCAAACTGCATCTTGACTAATTATCTTATGGTACGATTTACTTCTTCAGGCACCTTCAGAATACTTTTATCGTACAATTTTGATTTTTTCACCATTACAAATTAATTACAATTTTAGACCCTTACCCACCTTAATTTTTGAAGCATCCTCATAGCATCACATCTTGAGAGATCATCTATTTGACTGCCTCTATTTTCTACATCTACCCTACTTATGGCCTCTATAAATAATAACTTGTAAGTTTCGGTCAATTCTATTAATGTATATACATACTTAACAATTTCTTTACCTATGTGGCCTTGCAATTTCACATTCTCCTACAATCATAACTAATGAGCAAAACTTTTTCTTTATACATAATGAGAATTTTTTTTATTCGTAGGTCTATATCTATTACTTGTGGCTGATATTTTAAAAAAATATTCTATCGTTAATTATAAGGTTTATTGTAAATACTTAAGAGTAATAAAAAAATCAAACTTATTTCTTGTTGGGCACAATTCTGGCCAAAATTACAACTAATTACACATATATAACCATAGTATATTTCAATATCCTTGTGATACCATTCTGCTATGTGATCTTTGACTCGTGTAATTTCTACAGTTTTAATTTTTAGTCTTTGAAATCTGTAATCCATGACATTCAAATATTTTTGTTCTTTTCTTTCTTTGTTAAGATACTTACTTTTTAACTATGTACCTTAAATATTCAGGTTCAGCGAACATGGCTAGTGAAGTGAAAGTATCAAAACAGATTGTACTTATTAACCAGTTGTCCAAATACTCTGTAGATTGATTTATGAAAGTTTTAGTTATTCGAAAAGGATCAATAATACCATTTAATAATTCATGGAATGAAGGCTCTTTTGGAACTATAATATTAATGGCGAAGAAGTTATATAATTTATGTGTTATATTACTTATACTATCATTCATATTGACTTTATTGACAATATTAAATATTGTTTAAATTAATATTAGCAGACAAAGATTCATGAAACTTTATTCAATAAGCATATCAAAATATGAAAGAGCTTTTTGAAGCCAGAAAAGAGTTACTACATTGATAATAGTCGATTGGATCGCTCCCCAACTGCTTTTAATGATTATCGTTTACAAACAAGACGATTATTAAGGTGTCTATCATGACATTTCAACCACAACTTATCTAATGATTTTATATCATTGGAGCATGCATAAAAAATTTTAAATGACACTTTATTTGATAAATCTTCAAGTGAATTATCAATTATTTATATATTCAATTACTTATGCATATCTCTAATTAAAGCGCCTAATATCCAAACATGATTTGCATATTAGTTACATTGTATCCCTTAATGGAAAAAGAAAGTAGCAAAAGAGGAGAGATTATTGTTACAAATGAAAAGTAATTTATAATTACTTATACTTAACTACCTACAGAGATATGGTGATGTATTTATTATAATTTTTTGATTGAAAGTTTAGCCAGGAAAAAATAATTGTTACTTTAAGGGGAGATTTTGTGGAAAATGATGTCGCATTTCTGAAAAAAGCTAAAAGATGATAAACCTATAATGGTATCCCTCAATCTATTCTACGTATTTATATTAAAAAATTTATGTAATGAATATTTTCTAAATTTAATACGACCTATTGTAATTAGAAATTTTTAGGATATCAACTATACCTGCGAGTAGTGTGCTAATTAATTCGATCTTTGAAAAAGAGACAGTCTTCGAACCTATATCACGATTACCTTACAATAGACATGTTTTATACACACTACAGTCGAACTGCACAATACATTGAAGTAACCTCATAGGAATTACAAGCATAAAATCATAAAGGACGAAAAATAAGACATTGTAACGATATCAAGAAAGTTACTGAAAAAAGCTTAAGAAGTGAAATTGGAAAATATTATGGATGGAGTGCTCCCTGAAACACGTGCCTTCTCAAAAATATTTTAACATTTTTCAAAGGATCATTAATATCTATTGAATATAATCAAAACTATTGTTTATTTTCATTGTAGAGGAATCATTTTACAAGTTCAAAACAAATATTATAGATATTATTACTAAGATGATCCATGATTTTCTTCTGGTAAAAATGCCACAAGATAGTGAAAATCATACAATATACTATGAGTTGTAGTAATGGTAACATCAAGAATGTTGATTATGAAATCAGGTGAGATTCCCAAATATGGAAGTTTAACATTATCAGATATGAAGACATATTTAACTTAAATATTAAATATATATATCGTGGGAGTTTATTAGCATAAGTAGGAAAAAGTCTAGATTGCTCTCACTTAAACTGCATTAAATTTCCATCATAGGGTACGACTGACCCTTATGAGTTGTACCCATCCTGTACGAGTGGTACACACCTCTCGTACCCTAGGCTTTCCCTCTTGGACCCAACACTGTCCATGGTACGACACACCTAAACCCAAGTCATATTTAGGTGTACAACTGGTACCCATAAACCGTACCCCTGACAGTATAGAATCCTGGAGGTTTGAGCACTGATCACCATACGAGTCCTAGGTACGACTTGTACCCTGGCTTATGGCTCATGGTGAGCCACTCGTACTCAGATCCAACTTAAGTTATCAAGTCTAAGGCTAAGTGAAGTAACCAAACAACCCATACCCAACTTTATGACTCATACCACTCAAATCGTACCCTTTCTAGTAACTACATCCATACCACCAACCAATGCCGATCAGCATACGACTGGACCATACCACCTATACCTAAGTGTATGACTCGTTCCCCTAAGTCGTATATTTTCCAAAAACCATAACTCAAGCAAATTTTCTAAGGTCCAAAAACTAGGGTGTTTCAGTCTCCCCTACTAGGAACATCGTCCTTTAATGACGGACAAGGTAGGGGTAATCACACGCATGAGTCATTTGCATTATCAAATATATTTCCAATGTTTACCAATGTTTGAAAACAAAGAGGCAAAGATATTAACCTTTCCTTTAATAAACTCAGAATACAAAGATATGGTGAAGACAAATACCTTCCGAACGAATCCCAGGAACAAAAATCAGATGCGGATACTTAGACTTCATGTCCTCCTCCGCTTCCCATGTAGCTTCTTCCACCTTATGGTTCCTCCATAGAACCTTAACCGAAGCCATATACATGGCTTTCAACAAACAAACCTGCCTATCCAAGATCTTAATCGAGACTACTTTATAAGACTGAGAGTCCGTGATACCCAACTCCTCCAAAGGAACAATCGAAGAAGGATTACCAAGATACTTCCTTAACATGGAGACATTAAATACCGGATGAATGGAGTTCAAACTAAGAGACAACACCAATTCATAAGCAACATTTCCAGCCCTCTGCAAAACCACATAAGGACTATTATACCGAGGACTGAGCTTCTCCCTTTTGCCAAACTGCATTACTCCTTTTATGGGAAAAACCTTTAGGAACACCTTATACCCAACTTCAAACTCCAAGTCTCTATTCCTTACTTCTGTGTAGGACTTTTTGCAACTTTAGGAAGTCTTAAGCCTATCTTGAATTACCTTCACCTTCTACATAGCCTTATAAACCAAGTTTGGACCAAACATATCCACCTCACTAAGATTGATCCAACCAAAAAGAGATCTATACCTCCTATCGTACAATTCCTCTAAAGGGGCTATACCAATACTAGAAAGATAGCTATTATTGTAAGCAAACTCTACCAAAGGTAGAAGCTATATCCAATTGCCACCATAATCAACCATACATGCCCGAATCATATCCTCCAATGTCTGAATTGTCCTTTCAGCTTGCCCATCCATTTGAGGATGAAAAGAAATACTTAAACTCACCTTAGTACCAAATTCCTTCTGAAAAGACCGCTAGAAATGAGATGAAAACTGCCTACCACAATTAGAGATAATAGAAACAGGTACCCGATGAAGCTTCACAATCTCCTGAAGAAATAACTTCGCATAATCCTCGGTTGAAAGGTAGTCCTCGCTGGAAAAAAATGAGCAAACTTTGTTATTCTATCCACGATGACCCAAATCAAATTATATTGATTTAGAGACCGAGGAAGACCGGTAACGAAATCTATATAGATTGACTCCCATTTTTATTAAGGAAAAATAATGTTTTGATACAACTAACCAGGTCTCATGT
Source organism: Capsicum pubescens (assembly GCA_030864215.1). Classification (NCBI taxonomy): domain Eukaryota; kingdom Viridiplantae; phylum Streptophyta; class Magnoliopsida; order Solanales; family Solanaceae; genus Capsicum; species Capsicum pubescens. Next base: position 157,454,871 of record CM061548.1, read on the forward strand.
GCTAAACTTTAATGTGTTGACACATCAAGCACTTGGCCACAAAATTAACCACATCCTTTTTCATACCTTTCCATCAATACATCTCCTAAAGATCATGATACATCTTAGTCAAGTCAGGATGTACAACGTAGCATAATTCATGCGACTTAGCCAAGACCTTTTGTCGCAACCCATTGACATTATGAATGCAAAACCTCCCTTGATACCATAAAGTACCGTCGCCCTTGATCTTAAACACCATTACCTTTTGCATACCCACATTACTCTAGATTTTTTTCAAGATAGGATCTAGCACTTGCTTCTCCTTAATCTCTTCACCAAGAGACGACTGAACCACTTTTGGTACCATCACCCCACCATCCTCAGAGTCCAAAATACAAAGTCCAAGATTAGCCAAACGGTGAGTATCATTCACCAATTACTGTTTTCCTTCCTCTACATGATCTAAAATCCCTATGGATAACCTACTAAGAGCATCAATAACCATGTTAGCCTTACCTGGGTGATAGTGAAGACTCATGTCATATTCTTTGAGAAGCTCCAACCAACTCCTTTTCCTGAGATTTAGCTCCTTCTGAGTGAATACATACTGACAACACTTATGATCAGAAAATATGTCTACATACTCTCCATACAGATAATGCCTTCAGATTTTCAAAGAAAACACCACTGCCAATAAATTCAAATCATGAGTAGGATGATTCATCTCATTAGCTTTAGCTGCCTGGAAGCATAGGCAATCACTTTCCCATATTGGGTCAAAACTGAATCAAGTCCTTCCCTAGATGCATCAAAATAAACAACAAACCTCTCACTGCCCCCAGGCAATCTCAAGATTAGAGCTGAAGTTAGTTTATCTTTCAACTTCTCAAAACTCCCCTCTATAGAATCTAACCAAGAAAACTTCACCTTTTTTGAGTCAACATAGTCAAAGATGCAGCTATCATAAAAAAGTTCTCCATAAACCACCAATAATATCCTACCAAACCTAAAAAGCTCAAAATATCAGTTGTAGTCGTGGGTCTATGCCACTTTTTAACCACAACCACCTTTTGCGGATCCATTATGAACCCGTCGCTAGAAATAATATGACTAAGAAAAGTTACAATGTTCAACTAAAACTTACACTTGGAGAAGTTCAACTAAAACTCACACTTGGAGAACTTTGAACACAACCGTTGTTCCTTCAAGGTCTGCAACACCTCACGAAGGTGATTACCATGATCTAACACACTCTTAGAATAAACCAAAATATCATCAATAAACAAAATGATAAAGAGATCCAAGAACTGCCTGAAAATCCTGTTCATCAATTCCATAAATTCCACTGAGGCATTAGTCAAACCAAATGACATCACCAAGAATTTAAAGTGCCCATACTGAGTACGAAAAGCCTTCTTAAGGATATCCTCCTCTCTAATCTTAAGCTGATGATACCCAGACCGAAGATCTATCTTAGAAAAGACCTTGGCACCTTGCAACTGATCAAGCAAGTCATCTATACTTGGAAGAGGATACTTGTTCTTGATAGTTACCTTATTCAATTATCGATAGTCATTACACATCCAAAGGGAACCATCCTTCTTGCGCACGAACAATACTGGTGTACCCCATGGGGATACACTAGGATGAATAAACCCCTTTATCCAGAAGAACCTTAAGTTTCTCCTTGAGTTCCCTCAACTCAGCCAGAGCCATTCTATAAGGAGGAATAAATACTGGACGAGTGTCCAAAACCAAATCAATACCAAACTTTATTTCTCTATCTGGAGGAACCCCGGGAAGATCACCCGGAAAGACCTTGGGTAACTCATTTACTACCATAACCGAATGAAAAGAAGGACCCTCTGAGTTAAAATCTTTAACTCGGACCAAGTGATAGTGATAACCCTTAGAGATTAACCTCCAAGCTCTAAGATAAGAAATAAACCTCCCACTTGGAGCTAGGGAACCACCTTCCCACTCTATAACTTGTTCACCAGGGAAACTAAAGACAACCTTACGGGTTTGACAATCCAAGGATGCGTAACAAAAGTGTAACCAATCCATCCCAGAATAATATCAAATACCACCATATCATGTTCAAACAAATCCACCAAAGTTTGCCTACCATCGAAAGATACCACCCACCTCTGATAGACTCTCTCTTCACAGTAACCGAGTCACCTACCAGGGTAGAAATAGAAAAGGATCTGAAATAACCTTAGGATAGAAACCAAAACATATAGCCATATATAGGGTAACATAAAAATGAGTAAACCCCAGATCAAGAAGAAAATTCACGTAATGAGAAAAGAGTTGTAACGTACTGGTAATAACATCAAGCGATGCCTTAGATTACTAATGAAATACAAGAGCATACAATCGATTCTGGCCAGTGCCGGTAATAGAAGCAGGAGAAGACACCAAAGCTGCTCCACTAGGTATAGGAGCAGAAGATGAAGCAACCGGAACTTTGACCGCTCCCGAAGCTCCCTTACCAACTGGATAATTTTTGAGCATATGGGATGGCTGGCCACATTTGAAATACTTTTCCCTTCCTTCATCACAATAACCCCGATGAAGATGACCACGCCGGCAAAGAGGGCATGAAGAAGCTGACTGACCCCCACTCACCTAAGATTGGGCACCCTGTGCCAAAAAATTATCACCACTTTGCAGACACCTAACACTTGACTACCTTGGGTAAGGAGAGATAGAAATAGAGAAGGAACAAGAACTCCCCCACTTATCTTTTAGCTATTTACCTCCATCCCAACCACCTTGCGACAGATCACCTCCCTAATAAAAAAACCTACTTCTCTTACCCTGCCTATCTCCATACTCCGCCTATTTTCTTTTCTCATCCTCCACCTATTGCATGTGGAAAACTAACCTTGAAATGTCCATATCCTTTTTAGAAAAGCAGTCTTGCTTTCAAAGATCAAATCCCGAGATAGCCCAGAAGCAAACTTTTTCATCCTTGCTCGCATTTTAGTCACAAAATTAGGAGCGTAACTGGATAGCTGATGAAACTTCAAGGCATATTCCTTACCATGCATTCTCCCTTGCTTAAGATTCACGAACTCCTTCATCTTTGCTTCCCTCAACTCTTGTGGAAAAGAATAATCAAGAAAAGTACCAAAAAATGCATACTATTAGGACAACTCATCCACATTACCTCTATTCCTATCCCTGTCTTCATATATTGGTACACAATATCCTTGAGATGATAAGCTACAAAGCTTACATCTTCCATATTTATGGCCTGCATCACCCTGGATATCTTTTTTATTTCATCCAAGAAACCCTAAGGATCTTTCTCTACCTTTACTCAAGTAAAAGTAGGAGAATTTAGTTTCATTAACTAGACAACCCTTGTGGCCTCATTAGACGACCCACCAGACACATCCCACTCAGCCTGACCAGTAACCAACTGAGAAATAGTACGAAAAGACTGGCGAAATTATTCATTAGTTACCTCACCCTGATGAGGACTAGTAGAAACTAAAGAAACTCTAAAATAATTAGGGATATGACCCTAGGATCGAAGATGAACTCCAAACGTAGGTCGTACCCCATTCACATATCTTCATATGGGATTAAAGAGTTTTTTTGTGTTTTAGATCGGCGAGGCATGATCTGAAAAGTAAACAACCAAGGATTTTAGAAAAATTCTAGGACTTCGACTCTAAGCTTGAAAATAGACTACCAAGAAAGTGAAACATTTCTAAATGTGTAGTAGCCTCTCTCTTATGAGTATGGTGCGCTACACACCACTAAAAGAGACTTTACCAGAAAAAGAATTGTGGGTTCATAATTGACCATGAACCTAAAGCTCTGATACCAACTTGACATGGCCCGACCCGGGGCCTTGTCATAATAGGATTCCCATGTTCGTCCGTGACCGGAGACCACCCTCGTTACCCAACCCAAACTCTAGTCGCCTGCCCTGACTTGGATGAATTTTGAATATATAACCAGATAGTGTAACTATCCAAATTACAGACTCTAGGATAGGTCTATTACCGAGACCAACCCAATTGAGTTCGACCATCCCCTACCAACCGTACAACCATACCAATCCAAACCAAACCATAGATCCAACCATAACCAAATAAGTTTCAAAACATAATTAAATATATAATCCCAAAATAAAAGAGGATAGAACAATAAACATTATCATCAACTGGTATCAACCCCAACACCAATACCAATGCTAAGGATGACACCAATTCCGATCCCACTCATACCAACCTAGAGCAGTACCACAAAGACTCTAACCAAAAGAATACCGAAATCTGCTTGGGACATGCCCCAACCGTAGGCAAAACCAATATCCATAAATAAATCAAAGTGTGAAATTATATCTATGAAATGGAGCCTTCCAAAAAGATGGAATCTCACCACTTTAATCCAACTACTGACGTCGGAGTCCGAATTGCTAAGTTAGAGGAGTAGAATGGCCGATTCCTATATCGCGCGTGGATCAGTGCCCGAAGACGGGTTAGTGGGTGAACGCAAGCATGAACAAATGATAAGGATAAAATAATGTCATTTATAAAACTAAGTAAAAACCATCTATATACACAAAACCAAACATAGATACATACATACATACACACATATATATATAAAACCCCGGGATAGGGGATCGGGTTTAGCATGCCTTTTAAAACCTTTGCTTGGGCTTTGTATCTCTGCTGACCTAAACCATCCATGGGCTATATGGGTTCAGCTCCCCCATTTGAAAGGGCCACAATGCGTGAAGCTACATGACCAGGGAAGAAAATCTGGGATGACTAGTACAGTCCCCAAAATATATAGTGTAAGATCATGCACACGATTACTAGGACCAAACCTTACATCGACAAATATGAGTTTTCAGGTTAGATCCCTCTGGGACCTCCACCTTGCATGACTTAGCTACACATCCCTTATTTAAGTCCAATTAAAACCATTACCAAGAAACCAACCAAACCATTAACCATTTATTAACCAAGGCTATTAGATAGTGGTATCATTATACCGACTATAACTTGCAAGTATTGTCCTTAGCCAATTATTAGGGGATTCCCATGTACCCCGCATGAGTTTGAATTAAACTAAAATCATGGCCAGCAAGGCCTTTTCAATCCAGTTAAAACTATTTAAACATTCATATCATTTACGGTTCCATTACTAGGTTTAAACCATTCATAAGTTCCATTGACAAACTAATATTTTAGTGAAAGCATGTTATAGGCATTTTATCAAACACTTTGGGGCATAGTATTTCCAAAACAAAAGTCCATTACCAAAGAACCATTCCCATGTAACCAATGATCCAAAACCATGATTAATTCCTATAAAGAATAACTAAAAGCATGAGAAAACCATAACTAAGCATTTATAACCAAAACCCTTAAATCATATTAGAAAACCCAAAATAATACAACATTCAAATCTTGAAAACATTGTATAAAACCATGCCTTTTGTTGGAACTAGTAATGAGGGAAGACAACATGCCTTAAACCTAGATGATAATGGAGAGAAATCACCAAATCAATCTCTAATTTACTCCTTCAGATGAAACCCTAGCTTCCTTTGTCAAAGAACTCTAGAGAGGATTAAAGAGTGTTCTCCAAGTGTTTAAGAATAGAATAATAGAGAAAATAACCTTCCAAGTATAATATAAGTCATGGGAACTTATTAGGATAAGTGGGGAAATGTCTAGATTTCCCTCGCTTAACCTGCATTGAATTCTTATCATAGGGTACAATTGACCCTTACGAGTCGTACCAATCCTATAAGACTAGTACCCACCTCTCATACCCTAGGCTTTTCTTTTTTATACCCATCACTATGTAGGGTATGAAACACCCAAAACCAAGTCATATTCAGTTGTACGAATGGTAATCATAAATTGTACCCTGGCAGAATAAAATCTAGGAGGTTTGAATATGAACCACCATAAAAGTCCTTGGTACGACTCGTACCCTAGCTTATGTATCATGGCAAGCTACTCATACTCAAATCTAACTTAAGTTACCAAGTCTAAGGTTAGGTGAAGTAACAAAACAACCCGTACACAATTATACGACTCGTAAAACCCAAATCATACCCATTTAAGTGACTACAACCATCCCACCAACCAACACTGGTTAGTAAACGACTGGAAATACCACTCGTACGTAAGTGTACAACTTATTCCATTAAGTTGTATCTTGTCCAAAAACCAAAAATCAAGGAAAATTTCTATGGTCTAGAAACGAGGTTGTTTCACTTTATTAGGGAGATATTTGTGGATTTGATAGAGCTGGAGATGGTAGATTTTAAATTTATCTTGGGGATGGATTGGATTAATTCATGAAATGCTTCTCTGGATTGTAGGACCCGAAAGGTCAGTTTCCGTTTTCCTAAAGAATCAGTATTAGAATGTGAGGGGAGTTCCTTAGTACCCAAAGAAAGGTTTATTTCTTATCTTATAGCTCAGAAATTAATTTCCAAAGGGTTTCTATATCATCTAGTTTTGGTTAAAGATTCCAACTTTGAAATTTTTTCTTTATAATCTATCTGAGTGGTTAATGAGTTTCTTAAAGTTTTCCTAATTATCTTCCTAGAATTTCTCTCAATAGGGATATACTTTGGGATTGATCTTCTATCAAACACTTGTCTTATTTCCATTCCTTTATCTAAAATGTCTTTGGCTGAATTAAAAGAGATTAAGGAGCAGTTAAATAATTTTCTTCATAAAGGGCTTATTCGGCTTAGTGTTTCTTTTTATGGTGTTCCTATATTTTTCGTGTGTATGAAAGATTGGTCACTTTAGATGTGTATATACTATCGTTAGCTGAATAAGTGATAGTAAAGAATAAGTACCCTCTTCCTAGGATTGGTGATCTTTTTTACCAACTTCAGGGTGCTAGATGCTTATCTAAGATTGATCTTTGATTGGGTTATCATCAGTTGAAAATTTAGGAGGTTGATATTCCCTAGGATGCTTTGTAAACCTGATATTATGACTATGAGTTTCTGGTTATGTCATTTAGGCTGACTAATGCTCCAACTGTATTCATGGATCTTATGAATTGGGTTTTTAGATAGCTTTTGGACTTGTTCCTTATTGTCTTTATTAATGATATCTTGGAATATTCTATGCGTGAGAAGGATTATGCTAATCACTTTTGAATGGTGTTATAGACTCTTAAGGATCAGAAGTTGTAAGCTAAATTTTCTAAGTGTGAGTTTTGGATTAATGTTGTGACTTTTTTGGGTCATGTTGTTAGTCAGGGGATCAAGGTAGATCCGCAAAAAGTTGAGGTGGTGAAGAAATAGCCTAGACCTACTACTGCGACTGACATTAGGAGATTTTTAGGTTTGGCTGGGTATTATAGGAGGTTTGTGGAAAGTTTCTCTTCTATTGCTTCTCCATTGACTAAATTGACTCAAAAGAATATTAAGTTTTTGTGGTCTAATGCTTGTGAAGGTAGTTTTGAGAAGTTGAAGGATAAGCTGACTTCTGTATTAGTATTGACCATGCCAGAGGGTACTGATGGTTTTGTGGTATTTTTTTATGCATCCCATGTGGGACTGGGTTATGTGTTGATGCAGTATGGTAAGGTGGTGGCCTATGCTTCTAGGTGCTTAAGCTTTACGAAAGGAACTATCTGAATCATGATCTATAGTTTGCAGTTATGGTATTTTCTTTAAAGATTTGGAAACATTATCTGTATGGGGTGCATATGGATATCTATTCGGATCATAAGAGCTTGCAATATGTGTTCATGCAGAAAGAATTGAACCTCAAGAAAAGAAGGTGGCTTGAATTGCTTAAAGATTATGATATTAGCCTTTACTACCATCTAGGTAAAGATAATATTGTTGCTGTTGCTCTTAGTAGGTCATCTATTATGAGCTTATCCCTAGTTAATGAAGAGAATAAAGGGTTGGTGAAGGACTTTCATATTAGATAACTTGGGAGTTCATCTTTTGGACTCTGAGATGGGGGAATTATTGTTTAAAAAGTGGTCAAATTATCTCCTGGTGATTCGGTAAAGGAGAAACAATCTTTGGATCCCATTCTTATGCAGATTATTAATTTGGTGTGTTAGAAAGAAAGTTATGGCATTTGAAATTGGAGGAGATGGTATTTTGAGATACCAGGTAGATTGCGTATTCCTAATATAGATAGGATATAAGAAAGAATTCTAATTGAGGCTTATGAGTCCAGATATACAGTTTATCCGGGCTCAACTTAGATATACTATGACTTGAAAGAGATCTATTGGCCGAACAATATGAAGACAGATGTTGCATATTTTGTTTCTAATTGTATGGTTTGCCAGCAAGTTAAGGTTGAGAACTTGAGGCCTGGTGGCATGTATCAAGAGATAGAGTTACCTATGTAGAGATGGGAGATGATCAATATGGATTTCATTACGGGTTTTCATGGTCTGTTAGCAAGTTAAGGTTGAGAACTTGAGGCATGGTGTCATGTATCAAGAGATAGATTTACCTATGTAGAGATGGGAGATGATCAATATGGATTTAATTATGGGTCTTCATAGTCTCGCATACCATGCAATTAGTATGATTCGATTTAGGTCATTATGGATAGGATGACCAAGTATTCTTACTTCTTATCTGTGAGGACTAATTACTTAGTAGAGGATTATGCCAGGTTGTTCATTCAGGAGATTGTGAATCTGCATGGTCCTCCAGTGGCCATTATATCAGACTGAGGTATGCACTTTTCTTCTAATTTTTGGCATTCATTTCAGAATATTTTAGGTACATAGGTGAACCTTAGCACTGCTTTCCATCTTTAAGCAGATAGGCATGCAGAACATACTATTTATACTTTGGAGGATATACTAAGGTCCAATATGATTGATTTTAAGGGTATTTGGGTTGATTATTTTCCTCTTATTGAGTTTACGTATAATAATAGTTATCATTCGATAATTTAGATGGCTCCTTTTGAGGCCTTTATGGTAGGAGGTATAGGTCTCCAATTGATTCACCAAGACATGGAGAAGGTAAAAGTGATTAGAGAAAGACTTAAGACTTCTCAAATTTTCCAAAAGTCTTATACGGATGTGAGGAAAAGAGATTTAGAGTTTGAAGTGAGTGTTTGGTTGTTCTTAAATGTGTCTCTTATAAAAGGAGTCATGAGATTTAGGAAGAAAGGAAAGCTCAGTCCTTTTTACATTGGTCCATATCTGATTTTGAGGAGAATTGGGAATTTTTCTTATGAGTTAGATTTGCCTGCATGTTTGGGTTCTATACATCCCGTGTTTTATGTGTCCATGTTGAAAAAATGTGTGTGTGATACTTTCTTGATAGTGCTTGTTGAAGAGGTTGGTGTGAAAAATTCCATGTTTTATGAGGATGTCCTGATTGAGATATTGTATAGGCAAGTTCATATATTAAAGACTAAGGATGTAGCTTTAATGAAGGTTCTTTGGAGAAACCAAAATGTACAAGATTCAACATAGGAAGCTGAGGAAGGTATGAGCGCTAAATATCCCTTCTTGTTCCTTTGGTTGGATGAAAGTGCTTAAGGTATGAGTTTCATTTTTCTCTTGTCATTTTTCGGTTTTGTCATTTGATTCTGATGTATTCTTGCTATTTTCATGCTAAAAATGTCCTAACTCATCATTCGGGGTTGAATGATCCTAAGGAAGGGGGAGATAATGTAAGACCCTTAAAATTTTTATTATTTTATTTTTGACCTTCCCATGCTTGAAATATCAATTTTTCACTAGTATTGTGTTTAGGGATGTTTAAAAGGTAATTTGGGAAGGTTTTGAAATTTTTGGAATGGGTTCAGGGAAAGTAGTAGCCTTTGCATTACCACCGTGTCACGAAGGCTACCCGTCGTGATATTAGCGTGGCACGAAGGATAGTCTCCGCAATATTGGCTTGCCACACCAAGGCATAATTTTTGGGTAGTTTTGTTTTTACTCACTTAAGGTGAGGGGATTTTGGGTCATTTCACCCTTGTACCACCCTTAAACATAAAATAAGCTTATTTTCTTCAGTTTTCAAATATCAAATTACTATTTTTCACTCTCTAACTCAAAATCGAAGAAAACTCAAGGATTTCATAGAGGATTCATCATCCGGGCTCAAACTTTGAATTAATTAGAAATTCTTGTGTGTTTAAGGCATTTTTGTTTTCCCTAAACTTAAATTTTACATTGTGACATTTATTTGAAAGATTTTCATATGATTTAAATTGTGGGTCCTGAAATAGGATTGAGGGGTTTTGATTATTTTTGATTGAATTACTTGTCTCATGATTTGAAATGATTATGCATGCTTTCAATTGGTGTTTTGGGATTTAATTGGTACTTCAATTAAATGGTTTGAATGAGGAACATAGGTTTCCCTAAATTTGATGAATCTTTGGCTTGGAATTTCATGAATCTGAACCCACTTTATGAATAACTTAAATTATGGAAAATTGCATTGTTTAACTTTCTTTTGAACTCAATGCATTGCATTAATGGATAAATAATTATTTAAATGGATTTGGATGGTCTTGGTGTCTATGGTTAGGGTTTTAATGGAACTTGAGGAATCAATGTGGTTGTGGGAATTAATTTGGAAAGTGTGATTTAGCTTCCAAGCGTATTGGTATGACGATACCAAGTGGTTAATGCCTTAATGAATGGCTCCCAGGTTAATAGTATGAATTATGTAGAAAGTGGAGGCCCAGGGGGACTGATACTGGAAATCAGGTAAGGCGGTGTGGGGGTATTTATGACTGTGTGCACAGTTCACACATTATATATATATTAGAATTGTTGGAGCCTCGTTGGCTTTGTCCCTTCCTTGAATTTCTTCGATTCGTGTGGCTAACATGTAGTGGTGCCCTTTCAGCAAGGTGAGCTAAACCCATATATCCTGTGGGTAAAATAAAGATGATTAGAGCTACACCATCCAGGATAATGGTTGAAATCGAATGATTAAACCTAGTTCCCTATCCTGTCATTATATATATATATATATATGTATATAAATGTGTGCATTGTTGTTTTGAATGATTTTTAGACATGGAATTGTGTTATCATTTCCCCTGATTTACATTCTAGCACTTACCCCACTAACCGTCCTAGGATACTACATTGTTTCATGATGTAGGGATCAAAGACACTTTTTTTACCCATGTGCAGTGATAGGTGGATTAGCACGTTTGTGGAGTAATTGAGAAGTGGTGAGCCTCCATCTTTCTAAAGGACGTATCATTTTCGTATTCCCTTATTATGACCCAGTACTTTTGGATTCTTTTGGTCATGGTCGGGGGCATGTCCCTACCTGTTTGGTATTCAGATTTAGAGGCTATTTTGGACAAATGTGGGTTGGTTGGTTATTATTTTGACACTTAGTTTCATTGAGTCATTTATCCATCTACCTGTTACAATTTTAGTTGGCTTCTGCATTTATTATTTTGATTATTATTGTGCTCTTGAGGTTGGGTTATTAAACGGGTGGTCTCTGGTCCTTGGTGGGCTCGAGATACCTATCACGGCCAGGACTTGGTTCGGTTCATGACAAATGATCACCGTCACTGCTGTAAAAACTCCAGTTGACCTGCAACACGACTATATTCCTAAAAAATGATATTGTAAATGTAGTATTAGTACAACCACAAGTACTGGTAGGCATCATCAGCTCACTAGGATTAGAAATCATATACAATATTAGAAAATAAGAAATAAGCCATGAACTCAATTAAAGTTCTAGTTACTAACCCTCGATTATACTCTTACAATCTATTACCCTTAGCATCTCTGTGACCTACCTGCCTTTTAACATTTTCATATATTTTTGTTCTATACTAACCCATAATTATCATGCTGTTAATTCCAACACCATGAAAACTTATTGCCTAACATAATAGTTATAGACTTACAGTTGTCTCCTATATAAATACGTTGAGATTGCAACAACCAAGACATTTGTTAATATCAACATCCTTACAAGTAAAGGGCACTACAATACACAGAACATATATACAATATATATATGGAAATGGGGGGGGGGAAGGGGGGTTTAAGACTTATCATCATTCAAAATGTACCTTATTTCACACTTGGCTACAATGACCAATCTAATCTATCAACAACATAATTGATCCACTCAACAAACCACAATATCTCAACGGCTAACTAGCATACACAAGGAACCATAACAACATATAAATGTAGATGCATATTCAGATGATTATGAATGGACATATGAATGCAAGATGAGTGCTTCATATCTTTGTCTTCTCAACCCCATCAATAACATCAGCAACACCATGAACATCATGATTTCAATACCATCACCACCGTCATCAAATCAGCACCATAAACATCATAGTTTTAATAATTGTGATAATAATTATCTTATAATAATTAATATGTATAAATATGCAAATAGATTCAATAATTATAGATAATACATGAAGACAAATTTCAAACACTAAAATAAAATTAGATGCAAGCAACATCGATCTAAATATAACTCATAATTAATGACAATCAAGTAATTGCAATTATTAATCACAAGTATTCTCAAAGACCTATTCACCGCTTGCACAATTGGGCATTATCAAAATTAATCATAAATCAAAGACATGTTGAAAGACCTATTCATCAGGTATCCACTCCAGGATTGCATATCCTACCAAAATTGATATATGTACTCTAATTCATCATCCTATTTCATTCATTAGTCTCAATCTCTTTTATTCATATTGAACTGTTTGTTTAGGTACTATCTAGTAACCCTTATATTCAAGTTATAACTAAGTTCAAGATACTATAGCCTATAGCCGATTATTCAATCATTCTACTGTACTTAACTTACAACTCTCGCTAGAGTCTTCCACCCTTTCACATAAAATGTTCTAGCACTTAGCTAAACTTAACTTTAGGTTCTTAAGTTATGTAGTCACATCATCTTATCAAAATAAGTCCTCTTAACTATCCTTTATTAAGAATACCTTTCACTTTAGATATACTTAATAACGGGTACAACCCTTGTAAGATATTAGAGACTAGTTTTGTAGATTAGAAGGTTACCTTATTCTTCTATTATTATCCACATTTATATATTACAATCTATAAATTACCGATTAAGTCATCCAAACTCAAACACCTATTAAGTTATAAACACAAAAGATAATAACAGACAATCATATTATTATTACATTATTTTCATATTTATCCACATGATTGATGAGTCGTTGAATTACGACACTTAAGATGCTCAAGACAAAGAATTCTTGAAAATCCAAAGGTAATTTTATATAGAGGTAATGTTTTTTTATCTGGTTTGCAGAAAAATAGGATCAAAAGTGAGTAGAATGGGACAAGGAAGAAAAAGGCATAAAATAGTAGTCTTTTCCTTGGACAACGAATTGTAGGGTGACACTATGAGTCGTCATCCAAGTCATATCTAGACAAGTGAATGTTAAGAATAGAAAGAATGAAGTACACACTAAGTATGACTCATAGGGTTAGATTAAAAGTCGTAGTGAGAGGCGTTTTGAGAAAAAAAGAGGAACAAAAGTCTTAAGGGTGCACTTGGATAGTAGTGGAAATAGAAGTTGGTAATGAGTCAAAGGATCAGTCTAGGAATCATTGTGATTCTTATTTTGAGTAGATGGAGGCAATGTTTTAAAGCTTGAAAGTTTAGTTAGGGACCCTACGAGTCAGGAAATAACTCATCCAGTAACCTGATGAGTCATCACAACCACATGGAACCTAAGAGACAGAGTTGACATTGATTTATCGTCAGTCCAAACGACTCATTGTCATTGTCAAACTTTGTTAGCCTATTTTTTTTAGGAAAACTATGATCTAAATATAAATACTCCTTTGATGTTTTATTATTAGTTTTCACACTTTATACACTTATTACACTAATTTTAGTTTTGAGATAAACTTTTGTCTTTAGAATTCTTGTTCTTGATTTTTAGGGTTTGATATAAAGTTGAGATTTTAATTTTCATTCTTATTATTCATGATATCATTTGCATGCTTTCAATTATGAATTCTATGTGTGTTCTTTCAATCATGAGCAACTAAACCCCATAACTAGGGAAGTTGGAATCCTGACAAATGAACAAAATAGAGGAACTGCAAAATCATTCTAAATTGGTGTTTGTGCCTGTATTTTGGTTTTCTTTATTTTGATTGCTTTATTAATAATTGCAAATGTTAGGAAATTTCCTATATTCGATATTACCTCGAGAGAGAGGTAGAGATTAGGAAAAGGTTATCACAATAATATTTTAAAGCTACCAACCGTTATGTAATTAACTTGAGATAAGAGAAGATAGTTAAAATGAGATTTATAACAAGGGTTAGTAATGCGACACCCTAAGACCGAGAAGATATGAGTGAAATTCACCCAAAACAAGGTCGAGAGACAGTTAGGTGATATATAATATGTTATATTTTTTATACGAGGTACCAAGATAGTTTGACGAGCATGATAAGTTTGTGGAGTTGATGATGATCCAAATGCATTGAATAATACACCTTCACATGGGGCTCATGAAACTGGGGATGAAACCACTAAGCAATTGATAGACAAAGAGAATACAAGGTTAGCGTTTACCTGATGTGTTGAGAAATGGGCTAGACAAGAGGAAACAGGTAGTCAACCAAGACTGGATAGGGATAGACTTATAAGGGATAGATTTCAACCACCCACTTATCATTACTTTCCAGTTTGTGATCCTCCAACCAAAAATTTAGGGTATGTTGAATCAATTAAGATGGGACCTATTATTCATCCAGACTTTCCCCAAAGTTTGTCATTACGAGTGAAATGATTTAGTTTCTCAATTTGAAGGGTGTGTTTTTTGGTCTTCCTACTGATGATGCAAACATGAATATTATGAACTTTGTGGGTATTTGCAGTTCGTATAATATATTACATGTAAAGAAATGATATGGTTATGATAACTATCTTTAGGTCCATTTCCACTTGGAATGGACTATGAACACAATTCTTGGACTAATTTTTCTCACCATCTAGAATATTGTAGTTGAAGGATAAGTTTTATAATTTCAAACAATTGTATTCAGAGGCATTATATGAGACTTGGTTAAGTTTCAAGAAGAAGCTGATGAATATGACCAATAACAGAATTTTAGAGAAAAACTTGCTCGAGATATTCTATAGATCCCTTAATTCAAATACTAAGGTTGTGGCTGATACTACTGCAAGTGGGGCTTTTATGAGTCTTCATTGGGAGTAGGCTGTGAAAATCTTAGTATAAATTTCTAACAACAATCAAGGATGGCATACTCGGGAGGCAAATAAGAGAGATGGTACTTATGTTATTGGTCCTTTCTGTGAGCATAAAGCCCAAGATGAGATTGTGGCTCAAGAGGTAGCATAACTGTGGACTGAGATTGGAATTCTTATTATGCTGTTTGTAGCTATCAGAGTAGAAAAAGTGAACATTATAGGCACACAAGGTAAATCTTCTAGATATTATGAATCTGATAATGAGGAGGAAGTGAAGTACTTGGATAAAGAGATGGAGTTATGAACCAAGGGCCAAGGTTCTGCTAAAGACACTTATAACTCAGGGGAAAAAAATTAAGTTTTAAACTAATATAGAGACAAGTATAGGGACAAGAGTAGAGAATAGGATGGTGACTGGAAGAGAAAGGATAATTATAAGAAAAAGAGTGGTACTTATGTTCCATCGAGGAACCATGATGTTTACTTTAGGATATTAAGGTCTCAGAGATCCAAGAGAGTTGCCTTAAGGATATTAAGCCAAAAATATTTAGATTGAGCTAGAAAGTAGAATCACATACTGCTGTGATTAAGCAACTTGAGTAGCAGTTTGGGAAGATGTCTGCTATATTAAATCAGTGTCAATCCTAAGTAATACTATTTGATATCTAATGAACGACATTCTCTGCCTACCTTTCACCAATCAGAGTGGTAAGGCTACTATTAATCCACCTATTCTTGTTCTTGATGAGGTAAATAATGATGTTGTAGATGTTGATGATGTACCCAAAGCGGAAATTAAGAAGTTGGTCACTAACGGTAAGATGTCGCTAAAATCAATAGGTGGAAAAAATTGAGTTGCGAATGAAAAAGGAAAGGGTAAGAAGGTTGAGCTAGTATTAAAACCAATTCCATAATGTCCCCCACCTTTTACTCATAGATTGATGATGAAAGTGGAAGATGGGAAATATAATAAATTTATGTCAATATTGAAAGAATTGTCTGTAAATATCCCTCTTATGGAAGTTTTGGAGAAGATGCATGGATATGCAAAATTCATGAAGGATTTGGTTACTAAGAAGCATATGGTGAGTTTTGAGCCTCTAATAATATGCACCACTATAGTACTACTTCTTCTAGATCTTTATTTGAGAAGAAGGAGGATTCTGGAGATTTCACTATTCCTTGTACTATTGGATCCTTAAACTTCACGCGAGATCTATGTGATTTGTGAGATAAAATTAATATGTTGCTTCTAGTTATGTACATACAGTTGGGGTTGGGAGAACCTTAGCCAATATTGATGAGATTATCAATGACCAATCGCACTGCGAAGAAGCCAGTTGGCATTTTGTGTGATGTGTTAGTGAAGATGGCTTCTTTCATATTCCTAACCGACTTTGTGATTCTCGACTTTGAGGTGGATTTTGATGTCTCTATTATCTTAGGAAGGCCCTTTCATGACACGGGTAGGGAATTGGTTAAAATAGAGATGGATAGATAAAATTTAGGTTCAATGATGAAAAGGTTACCTTTAATGTGTGTTAGTTAAAGAGATAGCCAAAAGTGATTGGTGTCGGTGGTAGACATAATAGATGAAGATTTGTTAATTACATCTATTGAGGAGAGACTTGGTGTTGAGGCATTAGCAGCTGTTATCATAAATTTGATAGCAATGGAACCAATGAGTATGAAGAGATAGTGAGCTCACTTGTTGGATGAGGTTCTTATTCTTTTTCTCCAAAGAAGTTGGATCTTAATTTTAAAACTAGAGCAACCCCATTAGCTCAACCATCTATTTAGAAGCCACCACTTTTGGAATTGAAGACACTTTCCTCTTATTTGAGCTATGCAACTTGGGGGATAATAATTCATTGATGGTTATCATTACTATAGATTTATTAAATAAATAGGTTGAAGACTCGATTCAATATTGCAGAGGTTTAAATGAGCCATTAGTTGGACTATTATGAATATTGTTGAGATTCAACCCCAAAATTTGCATGCATATGGTTCATCTTGAACCATAGTTTGTGCCTATCATTGAGCACCAAAATAATTTTATTCCACCTATGCAAGAGCTGGTGAAGAAGGAGATTAGTGGTAAGATGCATGTGTGGTTTACCCTATTATCAATAATAACTACGTGAATCCTATTCAGTGTGTTCCAAAGAAAGGTGAGCCACTGTGGTCTCCACTAGGAATAATGAGTTAGTTCCCATGAGATAAGTCATAGGACAGAGAGTTTGCATGGATTATCCAAAGTTGGATACTTAGAAGCATAAGGATAACTTTGCTATGACACTCATGTACCAGATGTTAGACCATCTTGCAGGTAGAGAATGCTATTGTTTCTAAATATTTATTCAGGGTATAATTAGATTTTTATTTCCCCTGAAGACCAATAGAAAACCATTTATACCTGTGCATATGGTATGTTCGCATTCAGAAGGATGCCTTTTGGTCTTTGTAATGCTTCTGCCACCTTTTAGCATTGCATGGTGTCTATTTTTTCTGATATAGTAGAGGATACTATTGAGGCCTTCATGGATGATTTATCTATTGAGGGTGACTCATTTGATAACCTCTTGGTTTACTTGGCTAATTAATTTCAGAGATATGAGGAGTGCAACCTGGTTTCAAATTAAGAGAAATATCAATTCATGGTTAAAGAGGGGATCATTCTTGGGCACCAAATTTCAAAAAAGGGAATAGAGGTCAACAAGACTTAAATTTAGGTGATGTAAAAATTACCTCTACCAATTTTTATTAAAGGTATTCAAAGTTTGTTTGGTCATGCATGTTTTTATAGGTGGTTCATCAAGGACGTCTCGAAAGAGAAAAACCCATTATGCAAGCTATTAGAGAAGGAGGTGAAGTTTGTTTTTTATGATACTTGTTACAAAGATTTTGGTGCCTTAAGGGACTATTGATCTCAGCTTCTACTATTATGTCTCCAAATTGTATCCTTCCATTTAAGGTTATTTGTGATACTAGTGGTGTGGTCCTAGAATCTATACTAGGTAAAAGATGCGAGAAGATTCTTTATCCTATTTATTATTCCAATAAAGCACTCAACCTTGAATAGAAAAATTACACAGTTACTAAGCAGGTGTTACTCACTGTGGTGTTTTCTTTTGAGAAGTTTTGGTCATATTTTTTTGGTACCAAAGTCATTTTGTATACTGACCATGCATCTCTTAGGTACCTTATGGCAAAAATAGATGCTAAGACTTGGTTGATTCAATTGGTACTATTTCTGCAAGAGTTTGACTTTGATGTTAAGGATCGGAATGGCATAAAAAATTAGGTTTCAACCCTTTACGACTTAGAAATAGAGGTGATGCTTAAACTAGGGGATGCGATTGACATTAATGATACTTTTCCATATGAGTGCATCTTGACATCATCACAAGACTTAATCCCTTTGTGTACTGACTTTGCCAATTATTTAGAAAGTTACATCATCCAAAAAGATATGTCATTTCAATAGAAAAAGTATTTATGCATGAGGTACAAAAGTTCTTTCTAGACGAGACTTACTTATTTCAAGAGTGTATGGATGGTGTGATTCAGAGGTGTATCCTCGAAGTTGAGATGATGAGTATTCTGGAAGCTTGTCATATGTCTCCTATTAGGGTTTACAATGGAGGTACTTTCACTACCTATAGGATTTTCCAATGTTCTTCTAATTGGACCTATATTTATAAAGATGCACATGACTATGCTTGGTCTTATGGCCAATGCCATAGCCAGGGTAATATCTCACATAAGCATAAGCTCCCATGATATCTATTCTTGAGTTTGAGCCGTTTGATGTGTGGGCATTGATTTCATGGGTCTGTTTATGAGTTCTCATGGTATGAAGTACATATTGGTGGTAGTATAATATGTGTCAAAGGGGTTGAAGTGGTTGTGCTTCTCGATAATTAAGGTAGAAGTGTCAGAATATTTTTGAAGAAAAACATTTGTCTCGATTTAGTACTCCATGAACTATCATCAGTGATGGTGGGTCAAATTCTTGCAATTGTCTATTCAAGGCCCTAATTGATAAATATGGTGTGAAATATGTGTGGCAACACCTTACCATTCATAAATAAGTGGGAAGGTTGAGGTCTCCAATCGTGAGATCAAGTCTATTTTGGAAATACAATGCTAACCACACTGACGAGTCATGAAAAATATATGATGCACTTTAGGCATACCATATCGTATACAAAACCCTCATAGGCTTGACCTCACTATATCATCTTGTATACGACAAGGTGTGCCACTTGCCAATTGAACTTAAGCATAAGGCACTATTGGTTTTGAAGAAGCTAAACTTTGAGTGGATAGATGATGCGTACTTGAGGCTAGATAAGATGAATAACTTAGATGAGTTTCTCCTTCGTGCTTATGAAAGTTTATCCTTGAATAAGAAGATGATGAAGTTGTACCACAATAAGAAAATTGGGAAAAAGGTATTCCAACCCGGTGATGTGGTCCTATTGTACAATTTAAGAATTTGATTGTTTCTTGGCAAGCTAATGTTTAGGTGTCCGGACCATATACCATGTTTAGAGTATTTCCACACAGTGTAATTGATCTAAAATGAGATAGAGTTGCTCAATTTAAGGTGAACCTACACCATGTTAAGCATTACATGGGAAGCATGGGGGAGTTGAAAGAATTTAAAATTTTAGTTTTGGCAATGTCTAAGTAGTAAAGGGAGATGAGTCATGCCATGATGTTAAATTAGGCGATGCATGGAATGAAACCCAAGTGCTTATTGGTGAAGTCTGAGTACCCAACATAGCCATATCGTATCATGATGTTAAATCAAGAGTTGCATAGGTGGCAACCCATGTTATGTACTCAATTAAGTTACATCATAACGTGTGTGTTCAAATATGTAGGTCTAGACTATATAGGAAAGACTTAAAAAATTCAGGTGCCCAAGTTCTCACGAGGGACCCTACAAGTAATAGGGAGACCCTACAACTCATCACCAGAATCATCAAGAGAGATCAATGTTAAGACCACTAGGTAGGTGGTCTTTAGTCACTCTCAGAATGAGTCATGTCACATCATCATCTGTGACTACGATTTGTCACCTTGAGTCATAAGGACTGGAGACCCAGGTAAGACTTCACACTAAATAAGAGGTAACAATGACTCATATCCATTGACTATGAGTTATTGCCAAGAATAGTAGTCAGTGGCAATTCTTGTGGACCCAATGGGTTGACCCGACCTAACTCACTCATAGTAAAAAGGAAATTAAAACTTAAATGATCCCTTTTCCTTTATAAATATGTGTAACTCCCTTCATCTCCAATTACTGTCTCTGCCATTCACAATACACTTCTCATCCCCTTAAATCACTCCTTTAATATTCACAACTACTCCTAAAGAAAACAAAACTCCCTTCTCATCAAGTACGAGGCAAAGTGACGTAAATAACCTAAGCATATTTTGAATTTGAAGTAAGTATGCTAATACCCCCTATTAATTCGTAATCATACATATTTTACTAAGAAAATGTGCTTTAGATTCTTTTCTTGAACTTGCCCAGGGTTAAGCCTAATTTCTAAAATCATATGAAATAGTGGTATTAACATATAATGGGTGTAGAAATAACGTGGGAATGATTTAAGGTGTGGGTTATATGAACAAGATGAAGGGGAAGTCTAAGTACCCCTGGCAATATGAGTAAAACATCGATGAATCATGAAATCTCTATGTTGATAGTCGCAACTAGCCACATTACTACTCATGGTCTTATCTAACGAGTTATTGTGTGACTGTGATAACTATAAAAAATAGTTGGCTTAGGATAAATACTTTATGGTCAGCCTATGACTCACCTAATGAGTCATTGTCTTACCTTACGACTCGTATCTTAGCTCGTAGTGATTGGAAAATACATGTTTATTCAAAGTTTATTTTTTGGTCACCCTATGAGTCACCCTACGATTCATCGAATGACCTAATGACTCATTGGGTGGACTCGTAGGGTCACCAGTACCTTTTTCCTATAAGACACCACACCCTACGATTGTCAGAATAACTTGTAGCCTATGACAATGAGTCATAGCTTGACTCATAGTGTACCATACTAGTTTTAAAATTTTTCATTTTTCCTTTGTTTTCCTTAAATTTTCAAGTGTCAACTAATGGTGTTCTTTCCTCAAGTAAAATGGCACTTAATTACGAAACCACTAAGGGGGCCAATCAGACCACGAAGAAGCAAGCTCATCCGGCCCATCAAATTAGGGATGACCTAACTGATGACGAATCCAGTGGTTCTGTAGAAGAATATCCCATCACAAAACCAATGGAACCAGTGAGTAGATTACCTCAGGGCCAAAAGATTAATGCTCAAATAAAGAACCCAAGCCAATCACCGCCACACTTCTCTCCCCAGTCTAAAGAGAGATGGGTGTCAGAGTCATGCCCCAAGGTAGATGGAGGAGAAGAAAAAAAATTCTCCAAAAGTATAAAAAATGTTGCATCTGATAGTGATTTAGGAATTAAAGGTTCTCCATCTAGTTCTGAGGGTGTCGAGGGTAAAGAGCAGGAAGAATTAAGTCATAGTACTCCAGTAGAGATTCCTCCTTTTCCATAGGTCTACAACCCATTACATCCTGATCCAGCCCCTTGCTTATTATCTACTAGTAGGGGTACACAATGATGCATGTGCTATTTGACCAAGACAGTGCCATTGTTCCAAATATAAGGAAACCAAAGAGAGGGTTCTATATTGAACCCAAGATGTTGATTGGTGGCATGTTTGAGATGAATGAGTTTGAGGCACAGTTTAAGAAGTATCATCTCTAGTTGATGACAAGAGCCTCAGGTAGATATAGCCTGGCCCTAGTTTAGGAATTCTATGACACATACCAAATAGATCTGAGGTGGATGTATCCGCAAGGTTTATCATAGAAGGGAGGTGATCCATTGTATTCCCTCAAGATTTGGGGTTTTTGGGTTAATATTTCTACCCATACCATTTCCTAATTATTACACAGAGTAGAGTTTGAGATTTCCACTGATATTTTTAAGATTGATCACCAAATTGAGAAAATTGAAAACATGAAAACTACGCAAATTAGGATGGAAGAAAAATGCATGCACTTGAGGTGGATTGCTGGTATTATTTCTACTATGAAAGAGGATACGCCAAGGGTTGTGGGTCCATCCACATTGATTACGAATGCTAGTTTGAGTTTTGTTGGAAAGGCCTAGTGGACACTGGATCGACATCAGTTGAGCCCAACCATGGGAGATAACATATTGAGCCCCGACATGGATTCTTTAGGGGTTGGTATCATAGAGGCCTATGAGATTGAAATATCTAAGATTCTTGTAAGGTTGATTCAAGACAGGGTTGTCCATTCAGACATCAACCTGGCCTACTCGTGCCTACTAACATAGATATGTTTGTATGAGCGGGTTCTTGTGCTTCCAAATATTAATCATTTTGTGATGGTTGACTAGACCACTGTCTAGGTTTTTATTTGAGACCAGGATAACTCTTTTTCTAAGGACAATGTTGGTACATCATTACTATAAGTAGATTTCCAACCTATCATGCACATGGACATTGATACTCTGGGTTTTACTAATCTTAGAGATATTCTAGTTGAGACTACATGCTCTGAGAAGCGGGCTTCTACTGATAAAGTAGTTTTCACTCATTTTAGGGTCTCACGGGCCCCAACTCCTCCTTCCTCAAGAACATCCATTTTATGTCCACCTTTAGGTAGCTATGTTTTTTGTATCGTAGGAATTTTTGACTGAAGTGCTGAAATGTCTAAGTACCCTAGAGTAGAAAGTGATAAATATTGAGGAAGGGGTATATGTTTCGGTAAATAAGGAAATCAAGAGTGAGATACAGGGAAGGTAGATGAGGTTTGAATGTTTTGAGCAACGCATTAATTATAATCTTGTGGGAGTTCAGGCCCCAGATTTGGCAAGCATTCATGAGAATTTGGCTATTTTATGGGATGCCATAGAGGACATGGCCTCAAGGCCATTCCCAACTTATGCAACTTATGCAATATTATTAAGGGGATACTGACTAAGGATGTTTTAGATATTTGAGGCACAAAAGGTAAGAAGAATGGAGCCAAAGAAGAAGGTGGTGAGTGAGTAAGTAAGAAAAACAAAAAGAGGTAGAAGAGTGATGATATACGGTTAGATAGATAATAAGTATCATAGTACCACCTGTCTAAGGTCCATGAGATACCAGCGGGAGATGATAGCTCCTGAATGGGTGAGATAATGATTTCAACTGTAGGTAATATGAGTGGGAGTACAGTTTTGCCTCTTGATATCCCACCACTATTGAATGCATCTACCACTGTCAATGCCAACATTAATTTGAGTGCCCCAGCCACTACTGAGGCAACTATTATTGAGAGTGGGGCCGAATCTGAGTCCCATCTAGGAATACATGGTGACTCGGTGCCTAGGGAACCTAGATATGTCTTCACTCCATTGTTTTGATATTTTACTTTTACACAGGGCATAGTTCATCATATTTAGTTAGGGGTAGGGGTGTACCACAGTTGAAGGTTTTTGTTGTCGTGTTTCTTTTCCCGTTGGTTCATTGTCTTAGATAGAATTGACATGTTTAGGTTTTATATTTATGTTTGTGATATTTTACTATGTCATGTTGTGTTGTGCACCTCAAAGTGAAATAAGAGAACTTGGTGAATCCTGATTTGTATAACCATGCATACCTATTTTTGGTTTGAGATTTTAAAATGATACCCTTCTAATTTTTTGTGTTATCATATAGTGTGTACATGTACTGAGTTGTAACCAATATACGATATAGACATGGCATTAAAACTTGTGATAAGATATATTAGTGATCAAACATGAACCAAACAGGTAACAATATAGTTGAAATCCCCCGAGTCATTAGTATGAAAGGTACTTTACTTAGTCGGCATGTGTTGTGCGATCTAGAACTTGCTTGGTTAGTCACACAACAAGCTATAGAGTAGGAGGTTTATAAAGGATCATAGTCCATGTTTGACTTGGTCCATTGTAGCCTAAAAAGCAAACAAAATGAAATAAGTATCCATTGATCCCAAAAATTTGAGCCTTACATAGACCATTCTTTTTTCCTAACACCATTCACCTTCCCGTTTCTAATAAAATGAACCTGTTTTGGCCCTAGTTCCTCCTTGGACACTGTGTACCTCTACTCAGTCAAATCACCTAAGTTGAGGGTGTCTGGTATAGGGGTGTATAGTTGAACATGGGTAAGAGGAAGAAAGTTAAGAAAGGAAGAGAAAGAGGTTCGGGTACGGGATGAAGAGTCATTATTTAAAAAAAGTATGTATAATAAATAAGAAGTTGAGCTAAAAAGGAAGTCATATACAAATTTCAATATATAAAAGGAAATAAAATGAAAGGGAGAAAGAAAAAAGAAGCTAATTAAGTAGAGCCAAAAGTAGCATAGTGCCAAGGAAGAATAAGCCATTGAACCCAAAAAGTATCCTACCTATACCCAAGCCTATATTACAAGCCTAATAAAGACCTACATTTATTCTAAATTGACTATCTGAAAGATGGAACATAGAAAATAAGTGCAAAATAATGGTATCAAATATATGTAACTCGATTTCTTTGTGAGAGTGAGAGATTTGACACAGTCCCCATGTTTGATATTATTATTGCATATATTGAGTAAGATGGGGATTCTTTGATATGAGGGAGAAGGAGTTTTTGTCTGATTATTACTTTTTTAGGTAGTGGAATGATTGTTGTTCTAGGGTGCATGGTTACTAGGTAATGCCATATCCTGGTCCTGTTGTGTTGGAGTACTTATTTTGCAGATCCACTACAGTGAGTTTCTTTTCTTTTGATAAATTTTAGAGAGTGTAGAATACTTGATGGTTTGCATAGGTAGTGTGAATGAGTTTTAAAACAAAAAGGGCTGCCTAAGTAATTTGAGTTTTTCTTTAGAGTTAAGCTCTTTGGTTAAAATACGAGTGTTGTTTGCCTGAGGATATGAAAATATTCTCAGTTGAGGTTGTTGATGTGTTGTTGAATTAGGACAATTAAGATGCTTAAAACAAAGAATTCTTGCAAATCCAAAGGTATTTTTTATAGAGATAATGTGTTTCATTAATTTAGCAAGAAAATAGGGCCATAAGTAAGTAGAATAGGACAAGGAGGAAAAAGGAACCAAATAACAGTCTTCTACTTTAACAATGAGTCATTGGGTGACACTACGACTCTTTGATTAAGTCATAGCCAGACCAATGAAAGTTCAGAAGAGAAAGAATGACATACACACTGATATACATACTAAATATAACTCATAAGGTCAAACTGCGAGTTATAGTGAGAGGCGTTATCAAAAGAGGAACAAGAGTCCTGCATGGTGTATTTGTATAACAGTGGAAACGAAAGCTGATGATGAGTCATAGGTTCAGGCCACGACTCATAGTGATCCTTATGAGCATATAGAAGAAAAGTTTTAAAGGTTGAAAGTTTAGTTGGAGACCCTACGAGTTAGGAAATAACCCAATTAGTGACTTGACGAGTCATCACTAGCCACATGGAGCCTAGGATACGGTGCTGACAATGGGTCATCATCATTCTAGATGATTTGTTGTAACACCCCAATTTTCTGAACCAGAATGCTACATGG
This sequence comes from Capsicum pubescens, assembly GCA_030864215.1. Taxonomy (NCBI): domain Eukaryota; kingdom Viridiplantae; phylum Streptophyta; class Magnoliopsida; order Solanales; family Solanaceae; genus Capsicum; species Capsicum pubescens. The sequence goes on from CM061548.1 coordinate 157,480,745, forward strand.
TGCTCATGAACCCGAAGGACCACAAGCTAACCCATGACTGATATCTGTACCTATATACTACATAATATACATAAAATACGGGAACATGAACATGAAAGGCCATAAGGTTTGAACTGAATAAACATCTGATAACAAAATGTCTGAAAAAGGTATAACAATACCAAAACAAGTCATAAATACTGAAAATAATGAGATCTGAATATCTAATCTGACATCTAGTCTGAAAGCCTCTAACTGAACTGAATAAGGAGATGAAGGAACATGTCTCCAACTAACTCCATCTAGCAACTGAATAGTAAATGTAGCAATAATCATATCTTCCTCAAATGAGGACTCAGTGCAAACTCTGAACACTGGAATGCTATTGTTGATCTGGAACTCGTGCCTCTGAACCTATGGTGTAACATATGAGAAAACACCATAGGGAAAATACGTCAGTATGTCTGAATGTACTGAGTATACTAGTGAGGTAGGCTAAATGCAAAGGGTTATATGCATGAACAATGCTGACTAATATGAGCGTGATCATATATACATGCATACGTAACTGTAACTGAACTCGTGGAGATATTGACTACTGAGTATGAATACTGACAACATAAGTGTACTGATACTGAGATACTGAATAGATGAACGACTATTTCTGACAGTTTGAATTATGAAGAACTGGTCTGGTTGACTGTGTCTTACATTCCTAAAGCTGAATACAGATATTATGAATTCTGATAACTGATATGACTGATACATGAGTTCAGAAAACTGATATAACTGATAGAACTGTGATGATCTACCTAACCTATGTAACTGATACTGAGCGACTGTATCTGACAGTCTAAGTTTTGATGGAACTATCTGAGTTCGGTTCAACTTGGAGTAACTAAATCTGAGATCAGTCCTATCTAGCGGGTGATCATGAGTATACTGATAATAAGGATGATTTGACTTAGTCTGAGATCAGTCCTATCTAGCGGGTGATCTTGAAATCTAATAATTCTGATATTGATTAATCATAGTTGAGATCAGTCCTAGCTAATGGGTAAACTTGAAATCTATTTACAATGATAAGAATTGATTGTATCTAACAATCCTGAATCTGTAACTGAAACTGTGGGATGTGTTCATCTAATTGAATTGCCCCAAGCTATGCTGAATGGGGTCCAGTCTCTTCCCTGATTGGAAGGGTGTCAATACCACACCACCAGTAAAGACATGTGTTACGGAGTCAGTCCTAATCTAGGGGGTGACTCCTGGGATCAGTCCTATACATATAAATATGCTAACAGGTGACCCCTGTGTATGTCAGTCCTATCTAACGGGTGACATATCATACCTACACTGGAAACGTAGTTCTGGAACTTAGGAATTGCTTCTAGGGATCTCAGTCCTATTCTAGCGGGTGAGCCCCCATCCCTAGGTTCGCTTGGTGCTGAATCCTACTCCTATCTGAGAGACACTAAACTGAATAATTGGGTTGAACTAAATAACTTAACTGAACTGATTTCCTGAACTTATACTGATTAACTGAACTGAAACTAGTGGTATTGTTTAGCGGAGCTAAAACTAAGTTTACTAGATTTGATGACGGATAGGAATATAATGAGTTCTTAGGACTGATTAAGAGTACTGAAGTTACTGAGATTTACTGTGATTACTGAGGTTACTGAGCACTGAGATTACTGAGAATACTGAGCTACTGAGATTACTGAGTTTTCCTGAGTCACATGACTGACTGATTTCTATAGATCATGGCTTGACTGAGAGTATCGTGAAAACATGACATGGCTCTAGGCACACAACAATTTTTTTCCGGGTACGAATACCCCCAGGACTCGATAGAAGAAAACTGATACATGTGACTGACTTGATCGTAAGAGTAGATTCCATAGTCCACAATATCATAAATAAAGGATTTCATATTAAGCATGGTTCTCAACAATCTATTTCACGGAAGGGAATTTCATACAACATGTATATACTTCCATAGCTTTCAATATCATGCTCATTACATATTACAACCACAATCCATAATATAATAACTTGGGGAATTTCATAAAGTACATGGGTATTCTACATCTTGTACATGAGTGGGTTTTGCAAGTAAGCATAGCATAATTCCATAAGACTAGTTCATGAGTAATCCAACAGTGTTCACAAGACACATTATCAACATGGATGACATTGAATCATAGAGTCCTATCATGAATCCTTCCCTTAGTCATAATTTTGCTATAATGCATGATTTCTAGTCTCTTAGGTATTTTATCAAACACCTTACATGCACAACTTAGGCATAGGTATAAATCATACAATTACTCATCATAATTAATCAAACTTACATATTTTCAACTCATATACTGTCATAGATTCATAATAATACATAAATATTCTATCTTAGCATCATTCAACACATAAACATGATCAACAATCCATTCATAACATGAAAACCATAATATATAGTTTTAGAAAAGGGTTATTGAACTTCATGGATGAAAGGAGTCCATGAATGAATACACACATACCTTAGAAAGAAAACCTTGATGATTTGCTGGAGAGTTCTTGGATTGGGAAACTTAATTCTTGATTATCTTGGAAAAAGGCTTGAATCTTGATTTTGAGAGATGAGTTTGATGGAAACCCTAATCTTATGGTGGAGAGTGTAAGAGAGAGCTTTTTGAGATGTTTTAACTAGAGAATGGAAGATAATACATTTCTTGAGGGTTATAAGTCGTAGGAAGTGAAGGAAAAAGACCAAAATACCCTTATGAAATAAATTCCCAGTTGCTGAAAATCATAGCTGACAATATTTGTGACAAGACGTCAAAAATGTGGTAAGCTACCACGAATGTCATCACACAGAAGCTGGTTTCTGCCTAAGGCTGACGACTTTCATGATAGGGCATCACAAATGTGGTAAGCTACCGCAAATGTCGTCACACAGAAGCTGGATTCTACCTAAGGCTGACAACCTTCGTGATAGGGCATCACAAATGTGGTAAGCTACCACGAATGTCGTCACACAAAAGCTGGATTCTGCCTAAGGCTGACGACCTTCGTGATAGGGCATCACAAATGTGGTAAGCTTCCACAAATTTCGTCATACAAAAGCTAGATTCTGCCTAAGGCTGACGACCTTCGTGATAGGGCGTCACAAATGTGTTAAGCTACCACGAATGTCGTCACACTGTTTCCAGCCTGATATGCTGGAGTAAAATAGGAATAACTCTTTGCTTCGATAGCGGATTTAGGCGAAATTGGTATAGTTGGAAAGATAGTTCAATTATCTATCTGTTTATAGGTCATTATCTCAAAAATTCCAAGTATAATGAGAGATATTCTCGTTTGATGTTGACTATACCAATATCCTTCTCAAGAATTCAATCGGTAAGGAATGTTTTGATTCGTCTGATAGATGGGAGTTATTTGAAGCCTTAATATACATATAACCTACTCATAAAAATATAAAAGAACCATGATGTACTATGCATGAACTTGGTACATGACTCTAATATTGGTTTGGATTTTTCGGGTATTACATTTGTCGTCTGAGGCGTTGATACTGCCGACCTTCGTTAGCCTATTTTTTTTTAGGAAAACTATAAAGTAACAATAAACACCCACTTGATGTTTTATTATTAGTTTATGTACTTGATACACTTATTATATTATTTTGAGTTCTGAGATACACTTTTGATCTTGGAATTTGTACTTAATTTTTAGGGTTTAATATAAAGTGAGATTTAGGTTTTTATTCTTATTATTCGTGAGATTATTGTATGCTTTTAATTATAAATTTTGTGTGTTCTTGCAATCATGAGTTGCTAAGACCCATAATTAGGGTTGTGGGAACTCTGATGGGTTAATAAAACAAAGAAAATCCAAAGTCATTCTAAATTGTTGTTCATGCATGTATTGTGGTTTTCTTCATTTTGATTGCTTTCTTAAAGGTTGAAAATATTAGGAACTCATGTGTATTTGATACTAACTCATGAGAGAGGTAGAGATTGGAAAGGAGATCACAACATTAATTTAAAGCTACCAACCTTTATCTAATTAACTTGAGATCGAGAGGATATAGTTTAACTGAGATCTAGAACAAGGGTTTATAATGCGACACTCTGAAATCGAGTGGAAATGCGTGAAATTCACCCAAACCAAGGTCGATAAATGATTAGGTGATACATAACTTGTTAGATTTTGCATGGAAGGCACCAAGATAGTTTGACAAGCATGATAAGACTAAGTAGCTATGGAATCATAGGGAACATAATCATAACGATTGTCTCATACTTATAACAACCCTACTTGTCAGCATTGCTACTATTACTATTGTTCTTACAAAACCCCCATTTAATTTCTTCACTTTCTAGCTAAATTATAAAGATCGTGATAGATTTCCATCCTATTCCCTACAGGATCAACTCCAAACTTATTGGGTTCTATATTTGATAAGCGACCGCATTATAATTTCTTCAAGGTTAATTTGGATGAGATCAATAACCTCTACTAATTCACAATTATTCAATTAGGGTGACCGTATTAACCCCCTAATCTCCTGAGATTGATATCAAAATTAAGTTAAGCAACCCATCTACTATAATTTAAACATAACCTACCTCATAGATGTAGGACCCCGTGACTACCCACCGGATGTAACACGATGCTTAAAACCATAAGTGATCCCAAGCTAACCTATGGTATTGGCAAATTTCATGAGCAATTGTATAAAAAATATATAAAACTAGAAATACTAAGTGGAAGCAATATTATTAGTTAAACTTGCTCAATAAAATAATATTTACAAAATATTTACAACACTGGATTATACAAAAAGGAATCCGGAGCTAAATATATTAATTCTGACTACTGTCTATGAATCCTCTACTAATACTGACTATAGGTAGTTGTATCATGATCCCTAGCTATCCCTTATCAATACATATGAGTAAAATAAAGTACTAAATCTGCAAACTAGCTTGAGTCCTCAAAGTAAAGAGAACTCATCACCCGATGCCTTAAACACGTGATCTGTCGACCATGTTTTGTGAGCTAGAACAGATACCTACATTATGAAATACTATAGCCACATATACATAGATGTGGTCTATACAATAGAATATACTGAGCATGGGGGAGTGCACATTTTATATATAAGTAAAACTGAAGTAATAAATCATTTATTGAGTTTAAAACATGTTGACAAGTATAAATGATTGATAATTTGTACATGAATGACTGAAACATAGTAAGAGCTGTCATGATAAGGAAATATAAATACCTGTGTAGTAAATCAAGTGTACTAGTTTAGAAATTATGCATAAGACTTGGGAATGTTAATGAGTATAGATGAATCACATCAAATATAAAGTAAGGTAGAAAACATAAAGTGAATGAGTTTGATGTTGAAACATGAAAAAATAGTGTAGTGAGCCATTCTATGAAATTCAAGATAGTGGGAGGGGGTGAATTGAAATTTTTCTGTGAGTCGATGATGTTGGGTGTATTTCCACGCCTAAACACCATAATTTACCCATGTTATAGCTAAGTTTTGAGGATAAAATATATAATTCCTGCACTTTTAGTCCATTTTCCTGTAAGTGAGCTAACCTACGTGATTAGCATGTTTTCAGGTATTAATGATGAAGATTTCAGCACTTTGTGGACCTTTGGGCATCAAAGGAAAACTTCACAGAAGAGGGAAGGCAACTTTTGGAAGCTTATGGACTGAATGTGACGCATGGAGAAATTGTCCCGGGCAAAAGCAGTATTTTTAAATACTTAGGGGTGCAGCAATAACTTAATAGGACTAGGACAAGGATGTTATAAAAACTCTATTTTGCTGAATTTTTCAACATTCAGGCAGTAATTCAGTCGACACTTTTTATTTTATTCAGTTTACAGATTCTGTAAGTTTAGACAGAGAGAAAAAACACTACAAGAACGGCTAGAGAGGAAATCACGTCATTCTCATAGTGACGCCAATACATACCCATCGTGAGATTGTTATCATTTTGGTATGATGATGATGATGTCTTCGTTGTTTTCCTTTACAATCATGAGTAGCTAAACTTTTCTGTTAGGGTTATGGAAGCCTTTTGATATACTATCTATTACTATGAGTTTGTGAATTCTTGATGTGTATGCTACTTATATCATTACTCTCTTCATTTTAATTAAATTCTTGTGGTTGCAAACATATAGAATACGCCATTATAGCATTAACTTGTTCGAGAGAAAAGTTACGTGTTTGGAAAAGAGAGTGTGACAAGGAAATAGGGCTACCAACCCCTATTTACACGTTAGTGTCGTAACTGGTCTAACCTCTTAGAGAGTTCGTACGATTAGTTATACGCTTTAAGCTCGAGAGAGTTAAAGTGAAATAATCCTTGATGGTTGAGAAACACTAGGATTTACCATTAGAATACGAATCTCTATAAGTGCATGCATGTCTGAATTCCGCATTACTCATAGTTAATAGATATGTAGAACTCATAAGGTGGACATAACCCTAACTTATTTTTCTCTGTGATTAAATCTTACTAAACAAAGCATTCTGTTGTTACTTTGATAGAATTGATTCACGCCACAATCCAATCCCCCCTTTTCCGTGGAATTTCCGATCATCAGTCTACTAATAATTGCAACACTTAGTGACCAAGTATTCCCTGTGGGATTCGACACCCAACCCAGTTGGGTTTTATATTTGACAGCGACCGCTTACACTCTTACGAGAGCTGTAGTTTGGGCGTTATCAGTCGACTATTGACTCCTTTCAGTCGATTCACATGTAGATCAGTCCACTTCACAAAATAAATTAGACTTAACATAATTAATAAAATAACTAGATAAGCACAATGTAAAGACACAGAGATTTTTCCTAGTTCGGAACACCAATATGGTGATTACATCCAGTCCCCTTGGGTTTCAATTTTTTCTTACATCGTTCAATGTTGGGCTTGAGTATAATGATAGGAAACAAGTTTTGAAGTTTTATTTTTCTCTTCAGATTTCATGAAACAACTTCAATTGATGTTACAAAGTTGACTCGATCCTACTCTTTATATAATAATTGTAAACTAAAAGTTACAAAGCCTTGTGAGTCTACGGTTGAGACACTTTAATTTTTCTCCTTGAAGTTGTGTAACCCATGTCCATCTTCAGTTTCCTTCTTTTATAGCCTTCTACTTCCATTTTTCATAAGGAAACCCAAGAGAATTCTTCCCAATCAAGGATTTGAATTGATTCCTTGAATGAGGAATGGTACCAAAATGTATGTCCATATCAGATATGTCCATAAAGGGTGCAGTTTCACTATTATACATGTCCATATCAGATATGTAATGATTATGGCCTTCCTTTCTTTTTCTTTATGTCTTGATTGATTTGGTCTGTTATGATTCTGCGCTTGTGATCCTTCTTCCATTTCAAAGATATTTGACTGATTTGCTTGCTATACTGATTGAATATCATGATTCTTTTTTTCATGATTGGATGTTCTTTTATTTTTGGAGTTGGTTCCCTTACTTTCTTCCATGTTGAGTTATTCTTTTTGATTCTCCATATCTTTAGGTGACATACCCTTCAATCTTCTAATACACTTTTTCTTCTTTTACATGATCATGATTGATCTTTTTTTTCATGACTTTTAGGGATGAGATTCTCCTTCCATTTGTTCTTATTTTGACTGATTTACTTGGATGCCATGGAATGTGAATTGATGTATTTCCAACATTGGCAGTCCTCAATATCCTACAAAGATACACTTGTTAGTTTTTCATCATTAAAATGTAGACTTAGGAGGCTAACAATCTCCCCCTTTTTGATAATGACAAACAAGAGTAAAAATAAGTTGACTTCCCTGTCTGTCAGCCCCTGTCTGTCAGCCCCTGTTGGTCATCTTGCTCCCCCTGACTTGTAAAAGTATTGATCTGATTTCCATTTAATATCAGTTGACTTTATCTTCTCCCCCGGACTGGTAAGCGACTCTGATATTTTTTCTTTTTCCACCTTTGACATGATAAAAAATAAACAACACACAGGCAATAAGCAGACAAAGAAATCCACACATAGAGATACACATAGACAAAGTAATGATGACTCCTCTTTCAGAAGAGGTGTACTAAAAAAATGCATGTATAATTTTTTTTAGCAAAAATGGCAGAAAATTACTTTCCAAAATAGGACTTAAAGATCATTAATGCTAAGAATACCAAGCTTTTTTCTATGGGAGCAAAATCTTTCTTCTAGTAGGGGTTTTGTGAAAAAATCGGCTAGTTGATTTTTAGAATTAACAAATTTTAGAATAAAATCAACATTTTCTTCATGATCTCGAGTAAAATGATTCTTAATATCAATATGTTTATCCCTATAATTATGCACAATATAATTAGATAAGATAATAGCACTGGTGTTATCAGAAATAATAAGAACAACTTCAAAAGATAAGTCAAAGTCAAGAAGCTAATGCATAATCCATAAGATTTGAGTACCACAACTTCCGACAGCTTTGTATTCAGCTTCAGTGGTTGAGAAAGCAACATAAGTTTGCTTCTTTATATGCCATGAGATAAGGACATCACCAAGAATTTTACATATTCCACTAGTTCTCTTTCTATTATTTTTATCTCCTGCAAACCAGCATATGAATAACCGATTAAATAAAAATGTGAGGAGCAGAGATACCATAGTCCAAAGTCTTGAGTTCCTATTAGATATCGGATGACTCATTTGATGGAAGTGAGATGACAATCCTTAGGAGTCGATTGAAACCTAGCATATTTGCATACACTGAACATAATGTTTGGTCAACTTGCAATCAGGTAGAGTAGAGATCTGATCATCCCTCTATACATCTTTTCATCAATGTCTTTTTTAGACAAGTATGAATCAATACTTATGGATGGGCTCATAGGTGTTCCATAGGCCTTTCCTTTTTTCATAACGAACTTTTTGATTAGTTCCTTTGTGTACTTGGATTGACTATTGAAAGTTTATTTATGAGTTAGTTTTATTTGTAATATCGAAAAGAATGTGAGATCACCCATAAGACTCATTTTGAATTATCCTTTCTTCAAATTAGCAAATTCTCACACATAGAGATGTTAGAAATGCGAAAAATAATATCATCAATGTAAATTTGCACAACGAGAAGATTTAAATCAAGATTTTATATGAACAGAGTTGTATCAATTTTATCCCTTTGAAAATAGTTATTTAGTAAAAAAGTACTCAATCGGTCATACCAAGATTTTGGAGGTCGTTAGAGGCCGTAGAGTGCTTTTGATAACTTGAAAATATGATTTAGATATGATGGATCTTCAAATATGGGGGGTTGTTTTACAAAAACTCCCTCACAAATACATCCAATTATGAAATTACATTTTATGTCCATTTGATATAATTTAAAACATTTGAACTCAACAAAAAATAATAAAATTCGTATTGACTCTAACCTTGCCACGAGGGCAAAGGTCTCGTCATAATCAATACCTTCCTTCTGGGAGTATCCTTGAGCTACAAGTCTTAATTTATTTTTGATAACTTTACCTTCTTCATCTTATTTAAATTTGTAGACCCATCTGGTTCTAATTACTGAGCAATTTCTGGGTCTTTCAACTAGAGTCCAAACTTTATTTCGTTCAAACTGGTCCAATTTTTCCCTTATAGCTTCAATCCATGATTCATCTTTAAGGGCCTCATCGGTTTTCTTGGGTTCAATTTGAGAAACAAGGGAGACAACTTCTTGTCTCCTTTATGATGCTCTTGTTTGCACTCTATCATCTGGATTTTCAGAGATGAGTTTGTTTGGATGACTATCATTGTGCATCCACTCTTTTGGAACACTTGTCTTTATAGTTTCTACTTTAAGAGTTGACTCTTGGGAGGGAATAGTCGACTTGCCTTGTGATGGCTCAGAGATTGTGTTTTTACTTTCCTTAGATCGTAGATTACCCACATGTTCTTTATTAGCACTCAAACTCGTAGAGAAGTGATTAGATTCATCAAATACAATATGCATAGATTCCTAATCATATAAGATTCTTTTATTAAAGGACCTGTAGACACAACTGGGGGGAGAGTACCCATGAAAAATACTTTCGTCACTTCGAGGATTAAATTTTCCCAAGCTATTCTTACCATTGTTGTGAATAAAGCATTTGCAGCCGAAAAGATAGAAATAACTGATGTTGGGCTTCTTTCCTCTCCAGAATTCACAAGGTATTTTCTTTAAGATAGGTCAAATCAGGAACCTATTAATGATGTGACATGTGGTGTTTACTGCTTCTACCCAAAAATGATCTGGGAGATATGTACTAATAATATTATCCTGGCAGTTTCCTTGAGAGACCGATTCTTCCGCTCTACTACACCATTTTGCTGAGGGGTTTAGGTAAAGAGAAGTTTTGAGAGTATCCGTTCTAAGAATAATACTCCTCAAATGCCTTATTTTTAAATTCTCATCTGTGATCACTGTGAACGTAAGTGATACGATGTATGGCTTCTCTCTATACCTTTCTACAAAAAATCTCAAAATTTGTAAAAGCCTCATAGTATTGAGCAATGAACATTACACAAGTATAGCATGAATAATCATCAACTATGATAAAAATATATCTCTTTCCACTAATGTTTGCAGTTTTAGTAGGCCCAAACAAATTTATGTGGATTGTTTGAAGAGGTTTAGTAGTGGAGACAATGTTTTTGACTATGAATGATGTCCGGGTCTGCTTCTCCAATTGGCAGGCATCACAGATGTGATCCTTTTCAAACTTAAGTTTCGACAGACCTTTCACCAATATGAGTCTGCACTACTTCTCAATGATATGCATACTAGCATGCCCGAGCTTTATGTGCCACAACCAAGTATCATTGGCTTGCATAGTCAGTCAAGTTAAGGTAGTAAAATTAGGAATATTTAAAATATAAATGTTGTCAACGCATTCACCGATGAGAGAGATGTCTCTTTTGTCGTGTTTGATTGAGCAATTTTTGGCTTTGAAGAGTACTTCGAATTTGGAATCATAGAGCTGACTGAAGTTGAGCAGATTGTGTTTGATGTCTTCTACTAGATATACTTCCATAAGTTCTTATGATGAGCTGAGTTTCACTAGGCCAACTCCAATGACATTGCCTCAAGCATTGTCACCGATCCTTATTAATCCCTCATATATTTTCTCTAGAGCAGAATTTTTTTTTCTTTTTTCTCATGTGTCTAGAATATTCGCTATCAATGACCCACATTCATTTCTTATAGCTCTTGTGGACCTATTCCTGCAACACATGAAGATCAGTTTTGTTTAGGTACCCAAGTGGTCTTGGGTCCTTACGGGTTAGATATTCTTACTTTGGGCCTCCAAACACACATAATTGTAGGCTTATGCATGTAGCTATACGATTTGTAACCTCTCTTTCCACATATAAAATAGACAGGTCCTCGAGAATAAAAGTAGATCTTAGCTAATTAAAATGATTCTAATGGGGAACTAGATTTGTTTAGAAAAGTTGAATTTTAGAAAATTGTGACTACGAGTTTTCTTAATATTGTTTAGATTTATTAATATATTATCAAGCTCTTCATGAAGCAAGTCAATTTCAATTTGACATGCTTTGATTTCTATTTGATGACTTCTCTGTTCCTTCTCAAGTTTTCATTTAAATCAGGCTTTACAACTTTTCTTTTCTTGAGAAAGTTTGATATATTCATATCTAACCTTTTGAAGCTCATCAGTTCTCAAATCTAAGTTAGATTAAAGAATATTACAATTGTGACAATCATGTATTCCTACCTCGCTACATTCACCTATTCCATGAAGCACGTATTGGCGGCTTCTACTTCTTCTTTGGTTTCATCTTCATCACTCCAGGCTCTAAAGTTTTGATTATTTTGGACGATCTTCTCCTTAACTTGGGACAATTTTGTTTAAAGTGACTATGCCTTTTACAGTAATAACAACAATCATCATTTCTGGTGGAATCATCATTCTAGGATCCTTGGGATCTCTATTGTCTCTATCTCATGATTTATGATAGCCATCCCTTCACTATTAGCATCTTCAAGAATATCAACTTCTTCGGTTGGAGCAGCGTTGCAGGACACTAGTTTCTTCTTCTCTATTTTATGGTACCTGTTAATATAATTTTTCTCATATACAATAAGGTTACCTTGTAATTCTTCATATGTCATTTTGTGAAGATTTTCATAATCCAGAATGGCAGCCTTGGTTTCCCAAATCTTTGGGAGACTTTGGACCAGCTTCTGACTTACAAGCTGTGTGGATAGATCATCCCCAGTGATTTCAGTTCGCAAACGATCTCACTGAATCTAGCTAACATTGTTTCAATATTCTCATTATCTTCCCTTTTGAACAACTCATATTCATTGACAATGACAGTAATATTTAACTAGATTACCTCTCGCTAATTACCTCTTGCTGTTGTTTGGTGGACCTCGAAGCTTTCAAGATCTTCTATGTCAGAATATCTAGATTCTTTGTCTTTGTCCATTGGTTTCTCCCTGAATCTTGGAATTAGCTTTTTACCCTTCTTAATAATAACCCAGGCTTGGAAGTCATTTGATTAGACAAAGATTCTAAACTTGTTCTTCCAGTAAGAGTAATGTTGTCCATTAAAGTCTAGTGGTCTTGTGGAGAAATGACCATCTTAAAGAAGAGCATTGGGAATTTGATAATTGGCCATTTGATCTTTGATCACATGCGGTTAAGAAATGCTATTTGTGAGACCTGCTCTAATACCAATTGAAATTCAAGAGGGGGGTCAATTGAAATTTTTCTGTGAGTAGACTACTGACTCCTTTCAGTTGACTCTTCTGCAGATCAGTCCACTTCACAAAACAAATTAGATTTAACACCATTAAGAAAATAAATAGTTAAACACAAAGTAAATACACAAAGATTTATCCTAGTTCATAACACCAATGTGGTTCCTACGTACAATCCCCTTGGGTTTCAAAGTTTTCTTAAATAGTTCAATGTCGAGCTTGAGTTCAATGATAGGAAATAAGTTTTGAAGACTTATTTTGCTCTTTAGATCTTGTGACACAGCTTTAGTTGATGTTACAAAGTTGACTCGATCCTACTCTTAACTAACAATTATAAACTAAAAGTTACAAAGCCTTCTGAGACTAAGATTGAGACAATTTGATTTTTCTCTTTAAAGTAGCATAACCCAAATCCATCTTTATTCTTCTTCTTTAATAGTTTCCTGCTGCCATTTTTCTTAAGGAAACCCATAAGATTTGTTCCCAATCAAGGATTTGGATTGATTCCTTGATTGAGAGATGGCACCATAATGTATGTCCATATCATATATGTCCATACGTTGTGCAGTTTCACAATTATAAATATCTATACCAGATATGTCAGATATGTCCATATAACGGTTTGTCCGTCCTTTCTTTTGATTTTTATCCTGATTGATTTGGTATGTCATGATTCTGGGATTATGATTCTTCTTTCATTTCCAAGATATTTGATTGATTTGCTTGCCATACTATTTAAATGTCATGATCCTCCCTTTCATGATTAGAAGTTCTTCCATTTTTGGAGCTAGTTCCCTTTCTTGCTTCTATGTTGAGTTAATCTTTTTGATCCTCCATATCTTTGGGTGAGACACCCTTCAATCTTCCAGTATCCTTTTTTTTTTACTTGATCATGATTGATCTAACTTTTCATGACTTTAGGGGTTGAGATTCTTCTTCTATTTGTTCTCATTATGACTGATTTACCTGGATGCAGTGGATTGGTAATTGGTGTCCTTCAAACAATAGCAGTCCTCAATATCCTGCAAAGATACACTTGTTAGATTGTCTTTATTAAAGCGTAGACTTAGGAGGATAACATTCTATACTTAGTTAAAATTATTGTCTTTTTGTGGGAGATTCTTTAAATGATATAAATCATGTGAGCAATATGGAGTTTGATGTAAATGCCCCTATCAAAATGACCAGATATACTTGTCAGGGCATAAAGTCATATGTACGTGATCACCTATACGAGCCAATTTGGGCAAGCTGAATACCTATGGTGGGACGTAGTTTTTGGGACTAGGATGCACTAAATCCTCACCCACTCGATGCTAGATACTACTCCTTAAACAATACCATTTTCTCATCATATACGAAATTCATTATGGAAAAAAGCATGAAACTAAATCTAAAGCAGACCAATGACCATAGTCCTAATATGCTGAAAACTAGTCATGCTTCTTTACTATTTCATAGATCATTAATGTCATATCTGGAGGTCATATTGCATAAGCATTGATGGCATACCCGACTGTCATACTAATCATGAATCATTTACTTGAAAACCATGGTTCATGATAAACTGAGACCATAGAGTCAAATTATGTCAAACGCATGTAATTCATGCTAAATATTGAAATTCATATCATCTTGTGTAGCTCAGGCTTATTTTTGTAGTAAAAACCCCAAGACTTGTAACTTATGCTAAAACATGGAAATTTTATGTAAACTAGACTTATATCATGTACATGTTTGAAATTCATGAGACTTATATCATGTACATGTTTGAAATTCATGGAAATATGAATCTATAAGAATTTTCATGTTCTTAAAAGGAGAGTTACATGAGACTTAGAAGGAGAATGAGTGCTTTAGAAATAATTTTCTAAGTGTTATAGATGACTTTTGGGATTAATACGGGTTTGGGGAGGAGGTATAAGGATAAGACTGCCCTTAATATTTAAAGGAAAAGTGGGACTTTTATGCCTTCAAGGGGGTGTGCATCGTATGGACCATCGAACTACACCCAACCATACCTCGCACGACCAATCACATGGCACCCAACCATGCTTCGCATGGCCATCACGCATCTTGGATATTGTCTCGCAAAAATGCCCATAACTTTTTACTCCGGTATCATATTAATTAGAAATTTTATGTGTTGGAAAGAATCCTCAAATTTCTTTCATTTGGTGGGTCTTGAGCTCCTTAAATCTTCAGATCCTAGGAGTTATACTCATTAGTTTATTATATATAGATTCTATACATAGAACTTGGATTAAGCAACTAACAAAATTAAAGAAAGTTTTTTTTATCTTGGATTTTTGGCCTAATTATGTTGGGTTTCATTTTTTCCCCCACGAGTTAATTTTTATCACATCCAATAGGAGGATTTTATTCTTCATCAAAAAAATTAAAGAAAGTTTTTCAGCGTAACGATGTTTTGGGTCATACATCATGTATAGATAATAAACCTCTTGTAGCACCTAATGCAATTCTTTTCTTCAACTAAAGTCCAATTGTGTAACCCATATTGTTCTTCCAACCTCTACAAACAAGTTTTATAGTGGTAATTTCTCAATAACCTCTACAAACAACCTTCAATGTATTTTTTCATTTTACAGCTCCTTTACAATATCCTCTTCTCATCATATCCAAGTGTTCTAAGGTTCTTCCATCACCGGTTTGACGAGCATTTATTGTAATTTATTCTTTTCTCCATTTCTTAATATTAGATTCTACCAATGAAAATTATCTCAAGTAAAAAAGTGTAATGCCTATTTATTGCCAAAATAGCAATGCTTCTTTACTGTCATATATGACTCCACCACCTTGCTCATTATTATTATGAAATTAGTACTTTCAAAAAGCTTTGATTCCAAAAATAAAATGTTGATTAAGGTTAAAACACAACCTAGGTTTTACTGAGTGTCAAGGCTTTAAGAGAGCCTTTTACAACACCACTAATGATAAGACACATTTACAGGCAATGACAAGTGACAAATGCAATATTAATACTATCTTTCTACAGTTATTGGTTTAGTTGCCTTATCTGACCTATTATGGTGCAAAATACTAATGATCTAACAATATAAAGAAATTGCATACTAAATTTGTCACCTAACAAAATGGGTATGTAGAACCAGTGAGATAGTTATAAGTTTTATCTTTAGTCACTCAGTGCCATTTCTAACAAGCCCCAATTTCTACAAATAGGGTCGTGCATGCTTCAATTAGATATTGTAAATACAAAAAAAGTTGACAACATAGAACTTGCATTAAGCAACTAACAAAATTCTAGTACTTTCTACTGATTACATCTCTCACTTCATACATCTTACTGGAACATTCAAGCTATCAAATAAATGGGAAGGGTGTTAGTCTATTGGTTCAGAATGAATCCCTCAATAATATCACTCCAAAGAAACATACATCATCACTGGAAAATAACTAGCTACATTTGGATAATCATATATGTTACTTGTGTTTTAGTAATATAAATTGCGTAAACTTTACCATCCTCAAGCCCCATTTTGTGGGAATACATTGTGTATGTGGATGTTATTATTGTTGTGTTTTAATGATTCTAAATCTTGAAAACTCATCTTCTTCTTCAACATACATTCCATCAACAATACTATTCTACTCTCACTTTTCGGTCTCTATCAAGCATCAATGAGAAGATTGAATCACGGATAAGGGATATCTTTATTTAAAGACTTACTAACTATTAATGGAAAACACTGATACTTTTCAAAGAAGTAGCCAAAGAAAAAAAGGTAATTAGAATAATATAATAGCATTTCAGAATGTTTACATGAATCTTTTTTCTTCAAGATGACTTCATCTCTTTGAAGTTATTTACTATAATTTTAGTTTATTGCAGCCTAACATACGTTAATGTAATTCCCCCATGTGTTTGGACATAAGATTAGAGATAGAGATGCACCCACTTGACCCTAAAATTAAGTAAAAATCGTTTAGGATTGAGATACAATGTATTGGGGTGGTTAATGAGAAATAGACAGTGCGTCGCATGGGTGAGGCTGTTCTTTGGCTCCACATCGCAAGACCTAGCATTGTAGGGGGATGCCCTACAATTGGGCCTGTACCACATGGGGTAGGCCACACATTTGGGCATGCGTTGTATCCCCTTGCTTAGTCAATTGTACACCATTTTAACTCTATTTTGGGGGGGGGGGGGTGGATCTTTTTACACTATTAAAACATTCCCCACTCACCAAAACATTCCTAAGTCCTAAAAAGACTTTAATTCACTCTAATCATATTTTAACCTTTCCCAGATCACTAAGAAGAGAAATAATTAGGGTTCAAGCTCCAAGGCTAAAGGTTCAAGCTTTTTCTTAATATTCTACCGTCAAAAGGCATGTAGAGAGACCTTATTTCGATGAAGATTAAAAATTATGATTATCAAACTCAAAATTTATGTATAACTTGTGGGTTTCAATTTACTTTCAAGAGCATGACCCCAAACCCTCATTTATGTATTACAACCATGGAGTTATTTAGACATATGAATTATTTATGATTAAAGAAAGCTTAAATTTCGATATAACTCCTTTATTAAATAATTAATTGATTATCCAAATGGTGTTAAAGAGAAATACTATAATATAATTTACTTTTGTTTCATAGTAATTATTTGAATATAAGAAAGGTATGATTTCACCTCAAAAATCTAGAGGAATTCTTGAACGAGAAATACATTTATCTAAACCTCTATAGTTGTTTTGAAGAGAACTATTAATCGATTCCTAAATTACTTTATGGTGTCAATGAATTATAGCAAGAAAGCGATCAAAATAGAAGATAAGATTTGGCTTATGTGACTTGCAAGTCTTTATATGACGATACCAAATCAGAAATATTACCACTTGGAAATAGAAATGATTTTTGAGAAATTTTTTTTTTAAAAAAAGGTAAAATATGGGATTAAAGAGAGTTAGATAATTACCTGAGAAGGCATGGGTTCAAAAGGCTCATTTCCCAAAACTGTCTTTTACCGATGCGGGATTGATTATGTCCTGAAATCTGAATAATTATTGTATACTTGCTTAATGATTTAGTATACTAGAATGTAGAAACTCCAATTCTCGCTAAAAACTTAGATTGGGGGCTTGGACGATGAGTTAAAGCCTGACCCATAGCCCATGGTGTTTAGAGATGTCGGGAGTACCATTTAGCTCAAAACTAAGGAAATTAGAATACAGCCTAAATAGAGAGATTTAATTGAAGTCTTTATTTGTACCTTGATGATTTGACTTCTACTTTTGTAATGTATTTATTCAAAGTTTATTTCATTATTATTAGTACCAGTTGCACTACATGTTAATACATTTCAACGCACAGACCCTCCTTGGATGGCTCCATCATTCCATGATGTTGGTTCAGAGGCACATTTTCGTGGTATGGTATAGCACTAGAATTATCAAGACAAACTCAGAGTTGGTGAGCCCATCTTTCAATAGTCCATTTGTTCTAGAGATTCAGCATTTTTAATTTATGGTATCACTGGGCGTTGACCCGTCTTAGTCAATTTCTTTATGTTAGAGGTTTTGTAGACTTGTTTAGATAGATGTTTTGTGAGTATGCTTCTTTATTTTTCAGATCTTGGATTGTTGTTTCTATTTAAACGTGAAAGACTTTACTTGATTTCATTATATTTCCACATTACAATATAATTATGCTTATGATCGAATGTTAAGAGGTTTTCTCGGGCCTCCATTAGTCTGAGATACCTGTCATGGATAGGGCCTCTGCCCGAGTCAGGACCAACTTGGTATTAGAGGAATGTCTAAGATCCTAGGGTGTCTGTATGACACCGTGTTGAGTAGAGTCCTTTTTATGAGTGTGTAGGTCGCCACATTTATAAAGTGTAGGCTACAAGACACTTGGGAATGTTTTCCTTTCTTTAAGTTCTAGTTCGTGCTAATGAGTCTAGTTTCAATGAATTCTTCTAAATTTTGACTTTCCCTCATTTCAGATCGTGCTATGAAGAAGGTCTAATATTCACAGGGTCTTGATGACGACCAAACTATACCTCATCTAAGAAAATGATACGGTGGTTGTAAAAATATAGTAACCCAACAAAGATTGGGGTCGATTCCTAGGGTAACACGTGGAATCATGGATCTCAGCAGTTTTAGTCAATAGGCAGAACAAGAAAAGTAAATGGGTTTTTTTTGTAGTAATCTCGAGCAAGTAACTATATCAACTTTGGTTGTTATCAGTCATAGGTGAACACAAGGATTGTGGTCCCACTGGCTTCTCAACTCCGTAGAATTATCGTGCTTTGTTGAACCAACCCAATACCTTACATGCTGAATCAATAAGTTATGTCGCTTCTACAGCCTTTTGGACAAGCAAAAGGATTTCGCCCTTTACCTTTTGAGTCTTAGGATGTTGCCTTACTAAACCTTATTTTGATCCTAGTTAACTATTAACTTTTTAGTCTCTAATTATTATATGAAATCTAACCATCTTACTTTGATAGAACCTAGAAGCATGGATCGACAGTTAAACGCCAAATTATTATTGTGTTTATCTTTTCCTAGTCACTACTCCTCTTTTCGAGTAAGTAGCAATATCTAGGCGAGATCCTAACATTTGCACCCATTAAGGAAACTATTATAATGAAGATAAAAACAATACATGCATGGGTATCGATTCAGAACAACAGTAGAATTTCCCCTATTTTGTCAATCCTCCAGGGTTTCCATAACCCTATCTGTGGGTTTTTAGCCGCTCATGCTTGTGAAAAAATCAATAACATTCATAATTTAAAGCATAGATCAAATCACAAGGATAATAAGTATAGAAACCCATAATTGAAACTGAATTAATCAATTGAAGTCAATACAAAAGAATTCCAAGATCAAAATCAAATCTTGGAATCACAATATGTTTGCATGTATCAAAAGTGTGTAACTCATACTAAAAACACATAAAGGGTATTTATATTAAATTGGGAAACCATAAAACCAAAGCCCGAAAGAAATAGGAAAAAATAGTGTAGGTGGCTTAATGTGGTTTGTACTTGCTCCCTAACCCTGGGTGTAGGTAGTACCTAAGGTCAACAGGGTAAGCACAGATATAGGGCACTAGTACCAGATGAAAAAATCCTGCAATTTAGCTCTTGGAATTTTGGACTTCTGGCACTTTTTTTCCCACTTGTGATTTATAGGTCCTAGTTACAGTCCACATGTTGACTTAGTAAGTGTCGGGAGTCATCTTTATAGCTCTTCTTCGATTCTCAAGCATTTTTTGATCATGAAAATGTAAAATAGTATCCTGAACATCCATAATTTCTCCAAAAAGTAGCCAAAACACCTTTTCTCACCTTTTTCCCAAATATAGCATCCAAACTATGATTTCTTACAAAACATACCCAAAATGCATCATATCTAACAAAATAACCTCAGAAACTTGCATAGTTTCCTCATTTTAAGCATCGAAAGTGCTATATGTCTACAGCACATCAACACTCTCAACTTAGAATATTTGTATGTCCTCAAGCAACAAAACACAACTAAACAAAAACAACACTTAACTAGGAGAATCTAAGTTATTCAAGGGAGTCAGTCAACACCTAAAGCTCAGAACACCCCCTCTCCCAATCTTATTTTTCAAAAACAATAGTGTATGAACATAAGCACAACAATGTGACATAATATGGTCAAGGTATGGAGATTACATTAATAATAGACTACCACTCATATATACAAGTTACACTACACGAAGCAAGCAATATGACTCAAGTGCACTCACAACAAAGATGTCCCACTAACTCATATGAAATAATATATGTGAATACAGGAATGGTCAAGAGACACTCAAACCCAGAAGAGAAGTTCCAATCAATGTGCATCAAATACCATAGGCTTACCCTTATTTTCATTATCTTAGCATCAGATAGTCAAGTTAGGATCACTGTAGGACTTTACTCGGCTTGTAATGTAGGCTTGGGAGCTAGTATGGTACATATGGACATATCAAGTGACTAAGCCTCTTTGGCACTACACTTACCTTGAGGTCTCACTTAGTAGCCAATTTTCTTTTATTACATCCTTATTTCTTCCTTTTTATTCTTTAATGCGCAGTCAGGTTGGGTGTGGTCATTTTTCCTTTCTTTTTTACTTTTTATCAAGTTTTCTTCTCTTTTTTTCTTTTTTCCTTTTCTTTTTCTACCACACCCAGCCTTATGATAGTCACCATCAACTTAGGCATTTTGCCAGAGTTAAAGTGCACAATATCCAAGGAGGACCAGGGTCAAAACAGGTTCATTGCAATATAAATGGAAAGGTGAATGATAAAATAAGAAAAATAGACTTATGAGGCTCAAAATAGGGATCAAGGGATATTATTTACACATGAAAGGTCATTTAGTCTAAAAGTGGACTAAAAACAAAAATGGCCAATGATCTTTTCCTGTCCAACTATCTTTCAACCTAGGAAAATCTAACCAGGCAAGTTATGAATTCAACACACAAAGGGAACTGGTGGTATCTCACATACACATGGAACAAAGTCAATATTACCAACTACTACCTATCCAGTTCATGTAATTGTTATCAAGTGATTATCATGTCCCTAATTCGAATACCATAACAAGATCCATAATGTTCAGACATATACACATGCACACGATTTTAAAACATAAAATTTTAGAAGGGTATCAAAAATCAATCAAAACATGAATACTACCGTAAATACTTAAAAATATCCAAACTATATAAAAACAAAACACAACACAAAATAAAATTATCCTAGATATACCGTTTCTACAACCATACTGTGTCTGACAGGAAAAGAAGCAAGATAACAAAAACCAACGCCGACATGGTATGTCCACCACAACTAAAACTGTGCACTATCCTTAATGCACTAAAATAAATTAAAACACAGGGAAGGGAGAACATACCTTGGACGCATTAAGTGCCTGAATCGTGACCATCCTTAGATGGGTGCATATCAACTAGTGGAGGAGATGGTGGTGGCAGTGCACTACTCGATGATGCACCCACTACAATATATCCACGCCTCTTCCAATCGATGAATCCAGTCTCCATTGAATTATGTGTGTCCATTTTAACGGCCTGGTCATAAGGAAAATTAGGATCTTGAAAGTCATCTATCTGACCTTTCTTGTCCCCAACTATTGGGACCTTCTCAACATCTTTTGTGAAAAAATCAAACTGTCTCAGTGTGCAAGCAGGTAATATCTGGACCACTGGGGGGTATAACTGAGGGAGTGGATGCTATATGGCTCTCTATGAGAGAGCGTACCTTTCCTCATAATATATCAAACTCCTCCCTCATTTGGGCTAGATCTGACGCACCTGTCTCTATGAATCGGACTATAACCCATCTTTCAAAATTATCTAGCCATGTCTAGAAATCAACACATTGCTCGGACAGTTCTTCTCTCAGTGTGGCATCCCATCGGTCCTATGTCTACTCAAATCTAGTCTTGACCACTGATCTTATCTGCTCGTAGAGGATAGTCATCTCGGTCTTAACAACCCTCACCCTAGCATCGATGGCCCTCTGGATGTCCACTAAGCTCTGTAAAAACTTGCTAGATATAGTAATCATAGTTGAAGCAGAAGCGGTAGTAGATGGGCAAGTACACTCTGAAGGTACACCCACCAGCTTTAAAGTCAAAGTCGGGGCTGAAGAAGAAGTAGTTAGTGCCCCCTCTCCCTATGTACTAGATTTTGGAGCCTCTCTCTTCTTCCCTATCTCCATATCAATACAAATACCCACATCATCTTGATGTGCTTTATTAGGCTCTGTGGAAATTAATTGGCCTACAGTCTAGGCCCATGGTACTGCTTTCTTCTCTCTCAATCTCCTAGAAAGGCCTAGACGTACCAAATATCTCATAGTCTTTTTCTACGCAGTTACCATCACAAGTACCCTTTCGTCTACTCCTAATATCTCAGGCACACCGGCCTCATCACACAACTCTGAATCATGTGGGGGAATGTCAGATTAGTCAACCCCCCAAATGCTCTGTCATGTAGCTCATGCTGGAGAATGGAAAAAAAATCAACAGTATATTCTTCCATCATACAAGAAAATAATGCTACCCCCCACGTTAATGTATTATCCTGCCTTCCAAGCATGAATGTCGATATCTTATATCTTCTATATCCCTTTCACACACCACATCAAATATCCCTCCTCGGGAGGTGTATCATGGGAAGGTTTCTCTATACCCTTCTAATACTAGGGTACATTTATCTATTGTACATGAGTAGTAGTACCATCCTCAAATTGGATAACTATTGATGGTTCTTCCTGCTCTACCTCCTTGTATGAATGAGTTAGAATAAGATTAAAGTTGTTTAAATATAGGTGGGGTATGTTTTAGGTCATATGTATATGCTGGTGGGCGAAAAATTTGAATTAAAAATTTGGCCCAATTTTTGACCTAGTCGTGGATTCAACCTGCAGTTGCCACCTGTAGCCAGGAATGCAGCGCAGGTGCCACCTACGACCAGTAAGTGCAGGGAGCTAGTGTTGGGCCAAAAATTTTGGTCCACTTTCCTACAATTGAAACTTGGAATTTTGTTATTTTTCCATCTATTTATGGTCCCGCAACCTAAGTTTGAGGTCCCAAAAGTATAATCAGATGCCAAAGTCCATAACTTTCCATTTTTCATCGTCAAAATTTCAACTTTTTAACTTATTACGCAACTTGTCGTGTGGAACCTGTGACCATGATGGGTTGATTACACAACCCACTAACCTGTAAATCAATAAATGTAGCAATTTTTACCATATTATAGAGCTAAAAACCTACAAAAAGGAAAAACAAAAAAAACATAAACTCTAAAAATAGTGGGTTGCCTCCCACTTAGCGCTTAATTTAACATCACGGTACGACGTGGCTATGATGGTTACTCAGACTCCACCAACAAGCACATGGGTTGCTTCCCATGGAGTTCTTGATTTAACATCACAGCATGACGTAGGTATCTTGACTACTTAGAATTCATCAAATACCCATTGGAGTATCCTACAGGGTCATCAATACAATCAATTACCAACACCACCCTCATGTCGGTTGGCTACTTTATTAACTTTGGATGTTGAATGTAGACTTTTCGTTATTGACTCTAAATTTCATTTCACCTTTCTCCATGTCAACCATAGCTCTCCATGTTGCCATAAATGGTCTCCCCAATATAATGGACATCTCGGTGTCAACCTCACCATCCAGGATGACAAAGTTAGCCAAAGAGATAAAGTTATCCTCTATCACTATCACATCAAAAAAGATTCCCACATGTTTTTTACCATGCGGTTAGCCATCAAAAGCCGCATCAAAGTTAATTCTAGAGGGTTCACGCCCAATTTCTTGAATACGGCCAACGACATCAAATTAATATTGGCTTCTATGTCACATAAGGCTCTATCAAATTTGAATGACCCTAATAGTGTATGGTATAGTGAATGATCCAAGATCACTATTTTTCTGCACCAAAGACCTAATCATGACTACACTAAAGTGGTGCACACTATTAATATACTTAATTTTTGCTCCTTTCTTCCTTGTGACCAATTGTTTCAGTAACCTGGCATAACTAGGCATCGACTCTAATTTCTCAAGAGGAGATATGTTCAAGCTCAATTCATTCATCATCTCAATGAATCACTTGAACTTACCTTCATATTTTTTTCCTCAATCTCTGAGTAAAAGGTGGGAGAGGTCACAAAATTTGTCTACTTTCTAGCTCAATGATCAAGCCCTTACCTTTGTCTTTAGCAATTATATTCTTATAACCTGTTACCTTATTGGACTCAATAGCAGGGGTCTCATTATCAGCATCTTCCGCAGCAGGTCATGGGGGATCTATAGTAGTAATACCACTCATCATAGTAATAGCAAGTATATGACCATCATTTTTTAGGTTTTGCACAGTGTTGCTCGGAAGGATACCTGACTACCTTTGGTTCAGAGTTGCTGACATCTGCCTGAACTAGTGCTCCAACTACTTAATAGTAGTGTCATATGTCTCGACCTTGAGGGTCAATTCTGAAATGTCACCCTTAATCTCCTTAAGGTTGATTTCTTGCTTTTCTTGACCCTTCACCAGCTTTTCCAACATCTCTTCTATCCTGGATTCTGCATCTCATCTACCGGGTGGAATGTACCTATATCCCTTCTCTTTGTATTCATCATTTTTCCTCCAATCACCATATTGCTCTCTGCTACGGTCTCTATACCTGTCATAGTAGTTCCGACATTGGTTCTCTTAACCGTAGGATAAAAAACCCACCAACTGATGATCCAGATAATTTGCTTCCTTCTCCAATTCTGATTCATAAGCTTTTGAAGCTAAACTCTATGATTCTACCACATTGACTTTGTCGGAAGTCATTATTGTAAGCTACTTTGCTAGTACCCCTGGATCAGTTCTTAGCAATGTAATTACTTACACTACTATGTCATCAACTACTTTTTGGTCGCAGGAGGCATCAATAACATATGTTCCAGATACTCTCTCAGCCTACCAAGTTTTACAACCTCGGTTAGTGAGTGATATATGATCTAACATCTCTAAAGTTGCCTCCTAACATAGTCTCATAAAAGCTCCTCCACATATGGTCTATGCCACAACTCTGGAGTTGATGGTTAAGGGTCGGTAAAATATCTCCAATAAGCTCATCCCTAAAAATTGATGGTTTGTGCACCGTGCTCAGCTTCTTCTTAAATCTGAATCATGCCTCGTACATACACTCTAAATGCAGTTGCCTGAAATTATAAATCTTATCTTTAAGCTGCAATATCCTAGATGGAGAAAAGAATATATTCAAGAATTACTTGTGGTACTCGTTCTAGAGGCTCTAGGCAGTTTCCCTAACTATAAAGATGTTTTTTCCTTTAAGTGAAAAGGAGAACAACCTTAGTCTGAGTGTTTCCTATTTTACCCCTAGATTTGTATAGGAACTGCAAATCTCGATGAAATTTTCAAGGTGCAAGTTAGCATTATCTGTAGGTAGACCTGCAAACAGACCCTTCAGATTTAAAAGTTGGATCATTACGGTCGTGATGTCAAACTTGATGCCTGGGGGTAAAACAAGAGGAATAATGGCTCTGGTCTCTATCGGCTCATTGTATTCCAAGTCTTCTTCATCATCTATGTATGGCTGGACATAGTGATATGTTAGGATTACTTGAACATGGGCTCTGTTCTGATTCCCACCGAGTGCTGCTCGTTGGTTTGTTGCTTGTCTCTGCTAAGCTAGATATGTCTTCTTAGCTACACCGCTAAGATTGTTTAGTTGCACTCCTCTCAATTTCAGCTGGAGCTAACAACTCACTATTCTAACGATCAATAATATCCTATACTCTTTCGGGAAGAAGGAAGGTACAACATCATGAATCCCTTCAGGAAGTTCGTCTCTCTTCTGCCCAGAAATCCTACTAGGGGTTTGTAGGATTCTTTCTGGATTCGAATTCAATGGGAGTAAGGTATTTCCTCTACTATGTATGCTAGGAATACACAGGAATATGCCAAACTAAGAACAAAAATAAATAAAAAGCTCAAAAACTACAACAACTTAAAATCACAGATCAATATCGTATTCCCCAGTAACAATGCCAAAATTTAAATAATTTCCAAACTACACCTCCTCTTAGAAGATGATATGGTTGCTGTCAAAATATAGTAACCCAGCAAAGGTTAAGGTCAAATCCCAAGGGAACATGTGGAATCATGGATCTCAGCAGTTGTAGTCAAAGGTCAAAAAGAGAAAAGTAAATATGGGGGTTTTTGTGCAATGATCTCGAGCAAGTGACTATATCAGCTTTGGTTGTAATCAGTCATAGGTGAACACCAAGATTGAGTTTACCCTAGTTTCTCAACTCTGTAGGCTTATCGTGCTTTATTGAACTAACCCGATTCTTTGCATGTAGAATTAATAAGTTATGTACCTTCTACAGTCTTTTGGACGAGCAGAAAGATTTCACCCTTTTCATTTTGAGTCTCAGTATGTCGTCTTACTAAAACTTATCTTAATCCAGTTAACTATTACCTTTTGAGTCTCTAGTTATTATATAAAATCTAATCATCTTACTTAGATAGAACCTAGAAGCATGGATCGACAGTTAAATGCCAAATTATTGTTGTCTTTATCTTTTCCTAGTCACTACTACTCTTTTGGAGTAAGTAGCAATATCTAGGTGGGATCTTAATGTATGCACCTATTAAGAAAACTATTATAATAAAGATAAAGCAATACATGTATGGGTATCGGTTCAGAACAACAACAACACTTCCCCTACTTCATCAATCTGCCAGGGTTTCTATAATGTTATCTATAGGTTTTTAGCTGCTCATAATTATGAAGAAATCAATAATATTCATAATCAAAAGCACAGATGAAATCACAATAATAAGAAGTATAAAAACCCACAACCAAAAATGAATTAGTCAACTGAAGTCAATGCAAGCGAATCCCAAGATCAAAATCGAATCTTGGAATCAAAATATGTTTGTGTGTATCAAAAGTGTGAAACTCCTACTAAAAACACATAAAGGGTATTTCTAGTTCATGAGGAAATGCTAAAACCAAATCACAAATGATATAGGAGAAAAAAAGGTCGGTGTCCACATGTAGTCTATACATGCGCCCTGACCCTAGGCGCGGGTAGTGCCTGTGGTCAGCAAGGTGAGCGCAGGTACAGGGCGCATGAACTGGATGAAAAAATCCTACAAGTTAGCTCTTGGTATTTTGGACTTTTGCCACTTGCTTTGCATACTTGCGGTCTGTAGGTCCTACTTGCGATCCACATGTTGATTTAGTAAGTGTCGGGAGTCAGTTTTAGCTCTTCTTTGATTATCAAACATGTTTTGATCACAAATAGTCCGAAAAGTGTCCCGAACATCCATAATTGCTCCAAAAATTAGCCAAAACACCATTTTCACCTTTTTCATGAACTTAGTATTCAAAACATGATTTCCTGCAAAACATACACAAAATGCATCATATCTAACAAAATAACCTCAGAAAGTTGCATATTTTCCTCATTTTTAGCGTTGAAAGTGTTATATTTCTATAGCACATCAGTTCTTATCTAGAACCACCATCCTAACTGGTACTGATACAAAAGAGGTTTATCCTACTCATGCAATAAAGACCCACAATAGATTCTGACTACTGATGCCCCTACTTCTACTGGAGTCCCATCGACCTAGACTATTTCTTCCCGAGTTTCTAGGATTGGCACCACCCATACACAGTTCCCTCAGGGTGAGGTTTCTAAGATAGAGTTCAGATAGACCATACAAATGCTTGCCCAAATTATCTCATCTCACTCATGCCAGTCAGATAATGTTAGTTTTATTTGGTTTGTCGGAAGTCACTTAGGTTGGTTCATTCATGATACTAAACCCACCAACTTTCATGGATTTTAAAGTTGAGGATTATCCTCAAGAGTTTATGGATGGGACGGAAAAGATAGTCAAAGTTATGCATACTAGTAATACTGAAGGGTTGGAATTTGTAGTCTACCTATTGAAAGAGGTTTCCTATCAATTGTAAGATGAGAGAGAGGAAATCATAGGTCAGGATATAGAACTTATTTTGTAGGAAGAGTTCATTGATGCCTTTCTTAATCTCTTCTTTCCTCATGACTTAAGGGAATCTAAGGCTAGAAAGTCGGTGAACTTGAAATAGGGTATGATGAATGTTAAGGAGTGTGCTCTGAATTTCACTCAATTATCTCATTAATCGCTAGAGTTAGTATCAAATATGAGGTCCTGAATGAGGAAATTTTCTTCAAGTCTTTCTAATAATCAGGTGTTGGGTGTAAAAGAGCGATGTTGAATGGCGACATGGATATATCCAGGTTGGTTGTGAACATACAATAGATAGTTGATGAAAAAAAGGGAGGCAGAGGCATATGAGAGGTAGAGATAGAAGGCTAGACATATAGGTCAGGACACAAGTCAGATTCATAGTGAAAAAGGGCAAACAATGGTTCAAAATGAAACCTTAGAGAAATGCTCTTTCTTCAGATAGTGCATAAGCCTCTAAACCTTTGATTCATCAATGAATTCATCCCTGTAATGGTGCAAGGTCTTAGGTCACTCAGTCTAAGGTTAGTATGGCTAAGTACTTTAGGCCATATCTTCATTGCAATACATATGGAAAATATCACCCAGTAAAATGTCAATATGGGAATAGTGTGTGCTTTAATTGTAGTCAGACCAATCGCTTTTAGAGAGATTATCCCTCAGAAAAAGGAAACTTTGAGGGAACAAAGGCCCAAGCTACTTCTTCAGCCCCTCCATCTAAGGGTGCTACTTTTGGTATAGGTTGAGGTTGTAATCGTTTGTATGTCATATCAACTCGTCAAGATTTAGAGGCCTCGCCAGATATTGTTATGGGTATGTAAATATTTTATCTTGAGATTTTTATGTGCTACTTAACCTCGTTCTACTCTATATTATGTAACCCCTTATATGTGTGACTTTTGGTTTCATCTCTATAAGTATTTTTGAACCCTTCTCAGTTTCAGAGTTGGTGAGTCTATTGTTGTTGAAAGAGCCTATAAGAATTGTATTATGTCCATCTATCATTGGGATATTGTGGTAGATCTAGTAGAGCTTGGCATGGTAGATTTTGATGCAATTCTAGGAATAGATTGGCTCCACTCTTGTTATTCTACCTTAGATAGTAGAACTTGAATAGTCATCTTTTATTTTCCTAATAAACTAGTCATAAAATGGGAGGATAATTCCTTAACACAAAAAAGAAGGTTCATATCTTACCTTGGCGCCTATAAGCTGATAGCTAAAGGTTGTTTGTACCATCTAGTGTGGGTCAAGGATTCTAGTACTACGATTCCCTCACTATAGTTTATTCCTGTAGTTAATAAGTTTCCCAAAGTCCCCCCAATGACATTCTTTGTATTCCTCCAAATAGGTAGATTGACTTTTGAATTAATCTCTTACATGATTCACGACCCATTTTCCTCCCCCAATATAGAATGTATTATGTGGAGATAAATGAGTTTAAATAATATATGAAAGACCTCCTTGATAAGGGTTACAACCATCCTAGTGTCTCTTCCTGGGGTGCTCCCATACTCTTCTTACAAAAGAAAGATGGTTCCATTTGTATGAGTATAGATCACCGCCAGCTGAATAAGGTCATAATGAAAAACAAGTACCCTCTTCCTAAAATTGATGATTTTTATGACAGCTTCAAGGTGCTAGATGTTTTTCCAAAATAGATCTTCATTCTGGTTACCATCAATTGCAGGTTAAAGAAGAAGATATTCCCAAGATCACTTTCTGAACATAATATGTCCATTATGAATGTTTGATTATGTCCCTCAGATGGACTAATGCAACTGCAATATTTATGGCTCTTATAAATAAGGCATTTAGGCATTAGTTGGATTTATTAGTCATAGTATTCATTGTTGATACCTTGGTCTACTCCAAAAGTGAGGAGGAGCATATCGATCACCTTCAAATTGTACTTCAGACACTTACTGATCAAGAGTTGCAAGCTAAACTTTATCAAGTGTGATTTTTGGCTTAGTGTTGTGACTGTTCTTGGGCATATTGTTTCTTAAGAAGGGATTAAGATTGACCCCCAAAAGATTAGGTCGGTGAAGATATGTCATCGAACAATGACTCTAATCGACATTAGAAGCTTCTTAGGGATGGAAGGTTACTACAGAAGTTTAGTAGAAAGATTTTATTCTATATCTACTCCACTAATCAGATTGACTAAAAAAAGGTAATGTTCCTATGGTCTAAAGCATGTGAAAGTAGTTTTTAGAAGTTGAAAGATTGATTGACCATTGTTCTTGTCTTAACACTACCTATGGGTACAAAGGAACTTATGGCTTATTGTGATGTATCCAGGTTGGACTTGGTTGTGTACTTATGTAGCATGGTAAGGTGGTGGCTTATGCATCCAGATAGCTTAAAGTCCATGAGAAGAATTATCCCACTCACAATCTTGAATTGGTGGCGATAGTATTTGCACTAAAGATTTGGCATCATTATTTATATAGGGTGCACGGGAATATTTTCACTGACCACAAAAGCCTAAGGTATATGTTCACGTTGATGGAGTTCAATCCAAGGCAAAGATGGTATCTTGAGCTATTGAAGTTTTATGACATGAGAATGCATTATCACCCAGGTAAGGCTAATGTTGTTGTTGATGCTCTTAGCAGGTTATCCATTGGTAGAATTTCTCATGTTGATGAGAAAAATAGTGATCTGGTAAAAGACATCCACTAGCTAGCTAATTTGGATGTCCAACTTTTAGACTCCGAGAATGGATGGGTGATTGTTCATGATATGGCCAAGTTACCTTTTTTGTGCTGAAGTTAAGATGAAGAAAGCTAACAATCCATGTTGATGAAAATCATAAAGATATTGGTAAACAAAAGATCTCAGTTTTTGAAATTAAAGGAGATGGTATATTATGAATCATACCTATATGGAACTGGCAGGTAATTAACATGGATTTTTTACCCGTCTTCCAAATTCCTAAGATTAGTACGACTTAATTTTGGTCATCATTGATAGGATGACAAAATCTTCACATTTCCTGCTAGTTAGAACAAGCTACTTATAGGAGGATTATGTTGTGTTGTATATTTAGAAGATAGTCTGGTTGTATAGAGCTCATGTGTCTATCATATCTGACCAAGGTATATTAGTTTTGGTAGTTTTCCCAAAATGGTTTGGGTACATATGTGAATCATAGAACCACTTTCCATTCCTAAATGTATGGGCAAGCAGAACATACTACTCAAACTTTAAATGATATGTTAAGGGCCTGTGTTATGTACTATAAGGGCAGTTGGGTGGATCACTTGCCTCTTATAAAGTTTACCTACAATAATAGTTATCATTCCCGAATCCAAATGGCTCTTTTGGAGGCCCTTTATGGTAGAAGGTTTAGATCACCAATTGGATGGTATGAAGTAGGTGAAACTAGGATGTTCAGGCCTGATGTTATTTACCAAGAAATGGATATTTTTATGGTTATTAGAGAAAGACTTAATACCACTCAAAGTCATCAAAAATTCTTTTGTCGATGTGAGGCGAAGAGAGTTGGAGATTGAAATTGGTGATTGGGTGTTGTTGAAAGTCTCTACTATGAAAGGAGTTATAAAGTTTGGTAAAAAGGAAAGATCAGTCCTCACTATGTAGGTCCTTTAAGATTTTGAGGAGGAATGGGAATGTTGCCTATGAGTAGGACTTATCAGTGAGTTTGGCATAAATTCACCCTGAGTTTCATGTATTTATGCTTAAGAAGTGTATGGGTGATCACTCTCTTTGTTGTCCCGTTAAGGTGACACGACCCGGCCTGGAGCCTTATCATAATGAGCGTCCCAAGTCTGACCAGGACCGGAAATCACCACCATTACCCGACCCAACCTCCATCTACCTTCCCTGAGTTGGCTGAATTTCAAAAATATAAAAAAATAGAGTAACTAACCAGATTACAAACTCTGGGTAGGTTTATTACCAAGACCATCCTAACCGATTCCGACCGTCCCATACAAAATGTCCAACCATACCAATCCAAACCAAACCATAGATCCAACCATAACCAAATAAGTTCAATTAATAATTAAATAATCCCAAAATAAAAGAGGATGGAACAACCAAAATCCCATCAACCGGTGTTAGCCCCAATACCAATACCAATACCAATACTAAAGCTGCCACCAATATCGATCCTGGCCATACCAACCCATAGTAGTTCCACAAAAAACAGTAACCAAAAGCTTACAAATATTCAGTTGGGGCATGCCCCGTAGCCAAAACTAATATCCATAAGTAATCCAGAGTATGAAATAACATCCATGAAATGGATCCTTCTGAAAAGATGGAAGCTCACCACTTAAATCCAAAACTAACCCCTTAGTGTCTGGATGCTAAGAAACAGGGGTAGAAAGGCCTATTCCTGCATCATGTGGGGATATAACCGCCCAAATACAGGTTAGCGGGTGAACACTAGCATGAACTTGAGATAAGGATAAAATAATGCCAATTATAAAACCAAGTAAACCCATCCATATGCACACAAACCATATACACACACACACACACACATATATATATATATATATCAATATATATATTTATATAACCATGCCGGGAAAGAGAACTATTTTTAGTATGCCATTTAAAACCTTTACCTAGGTTGTGTAGCATTTGCCATCCTAAAACTACCGATGGGCTATATGGGTTCAACTCCCGCTGCTGAAAGTGCCCCGTTGCGTGAAGCCGCACAACCAGTGATTACAAGTACATCCCCCAATATATAAAGTGTGACATCATGCACACGGTCACTAAGACCAACCTCATGTTGACAAACATGAGTTTCTAGTTTAGGTCCCCTCGAGACCTCCACCTTTCACGGTTTTGCTACACATCCCTCTTTAATCCCAATTAAAACTATTTTCCAATCAAACCATTATTCCATTATTATTAACTGAGGCTATTATATAGTAGTATCGTAATACCGACTATAACTTGCAAGTATTATCCTTAGCCAAACCTTGGGTGATTCCCATGTACCCCACAGGTGTGCTTATTAAGCTAAACCATTCCAAAACCATTTAAACCATTCATAACATTTAGGTTCCATTACCATGTTTAAACCATGCATAAGTTCCATTGAAAAACCAATTTTATAGTGAAAGCAATGTTATAGGCATTTATAAAACACATTGAGGGCATAGTATTCCAAAACCAAAGTACATTACTAAATAATCATTTCCATGAAACCAATTATCCAAAATGACAATTAAAGCATATAAAAGAATAATTAAAACATGGGAAATCCATAGCCAAGCATTTACAACCAAAACCCCCAAATTCTATTTGAAAACCCAAAATCATACAACATTCAAATCATGAAAACATGGAATAAAACTATGCCTTTAGTTGGAATTAACAATGATGGAAGAGAACATGCCTTAGACTAAGATGATGATGGAGAGAAATCCCAAAGACAAGCCCCAATATACTCCTTAAGATGAAACCCTAGCTTCCTTCGCCCAAGAACTCTAGAGAGGATTTAAGAGTGTTTTCTAAGTGTCTAAACATAGAATAGTAGGGAAAATAACCTCCCAGCAGGAATATAAGTTGTGGGGCCTTATTAGGTTAAGTGGGGAAATGTCCAGATTGCCCTCACTTAAACTGCATTTAATTCCCATCATAAGGTACAATTGACCCTTACGAGTCGTACCCATCTTATACGGATGGTACCCATCTCTCATACCTTAGGTTTTTGCAATGGACCCAATACTGTCCAAGGTACAACACACCCAAACCCAAGTCATATTCGAGTGTATTACTAGTAACTATAAATCTTACCCCTAGCAGAATAGAATCCCAAGAGGTTTGAACTTTGACCACCATACGAGTCCTGGATACGACTCGTACCCTAGCTTACGGCTCATGGTGAGCCACTTGTAATTAGACCCAATCTAA
The DNA here is from genome assembly GCA_030864215.1 of Capsicum pubescens. Taxonomy (NCBI): domain Eukaryota; kingdom Viridiplantae; phylum Streptophyta; class Magnoliopsida; order Solanales; family Solanaceae; genus Capsicum; species Capsicum pubescens. The sequence goes on from CM061548.1 coordinate 157,515,020, forward strand.
GTAACTAAGTCTACGATTAAGTGAAGTAACCAAACAACCCGTATCCAACTATAGGTCTTGTACCACCTAAGTCGTACCTATTTCAGTAACTAAATCCATCCTACCAACCAACACTTGTCCAGCATACGACTGGACTATACCACTCGTACCTAAGTGTACTACCTGTTATCTAAGTCGTATCTCGCCCAGAAACCATAAATGAAGGAAATTTTCTAAGGTCCAGAAACCAAGGTGTTTTAGTCTTCCCGAATAGGAACATTCATCCCCAAACCACGGACAAGGTAGGGGTAACCACACGCACGAGTCATTTGCATTATCAAATATATTCCTAATCTTCAACAAAATTTGTAAACAAAGAGGAAAAGATATTAATCTTTCCTTTAACAAACTCAGAAAATAAAGATGTTTTGAAGAACACATACCTTCAGCACGAATCCTAGGAGTAGAAATAGACGCGGATACTTTGACTTTATGTCCTCCTCCATTCCCATGTAGCTTCTTCCACCTTATGGTTATTCCATACAACCTTAACTATAGCCATAACCTTGTTTCGCAGCCGATGAACCTGCCTATCTAAGATCTCAATTGGGACCTTTTCATAAGACAGAGAGCCCGAGACACCCAACCCCTCCAAAGGAACAATCGAAGAAGGATCACCAATACACTTCTTTAACAAGGAAATATGAAATACCGGATGAATGGAGATCAAACTAGAAAAAAACTCTAATTCATAAGCCACATTACCAACCCTTCACAGAACCACATAATGACCAACATAACGGGGACTGACCTTTCACTTCTTATCAAACTGTAATACTCCTTTCATGAGAGATAACTTTAAGAACACCCTATCCCCAACTTCAAACTCCAAGTCTGTATAACTTACATCCGTATTAGAATTTTGGCGACTTTTAGTAGCCTTAAGCCTATCCCGAATCACCTTTACTTTTTCTATAGCCTTGTAAACCAAGTCTAGACCAAACATATCCACCTCACCAAGCTCAAACCACCCAATAGGAGATCTACACCTCCGACCATATAATGCCTCGAAAGAGGCCATACCAATACTAGAATGATAGATATTGTTTTAATCAAACTCCACCAAAGGTAAATGCTCAACCCAATTGCCACCATAATTAATCACGCATTCCCATAGTATATCCTTTAATAGCTGAATTATCCTCTCCGCTTTCCCATCCGGCTGCTAATGGAAAGCAGTACTCAGGCTAACCTTAGTACCCAACCCTTTCTGAAAAGACCGCCAGAAATGAGATAAAAATTGCATACCATAATCAGAGATAATCAAAACAGGTACCCCATGCAACTTCACAATCTCTTGAAGATACAACTTCACATAATCCTCTGCCAAAAAGGTAGTCCTCATTGGCAAGTAGTGAGCAGACTTCGTCATCCTATCCACAATGACCCAAACTGAATCAAACTTGTTTCTAGACCGAGGAAGACCGATAACCAAATCCATATTAATTACCTCCCATTTCCATTCGGGAATATCAATCCCTTGATATAACCCACCAGGCCTCATGTGCTCAACTTTAACTTGTTGGCATAATATGCACTTGGCTACAAAATCAGTCATCTCCCTTTTCATACCATTCCCCCAATATATGTCCTTGATATCATGATTGGGATGAACAACATAGCGTGATTCATGCACCTCAGCGAAGATCCTTTGTCACAACCCATTAACATCAGGAACACATACCCTCCCTTGGTACCACAAAGTACCATCGCCACTGATCTCAAAGACTATTACCTTTTACATGCCCACATTGCTCCTTATTTTCATCAAGATAGGATCTAGCACCTGTTTTTCCTTAATCACTGCATGGAGAGATGACCTAAAAACTTCTTAAACCATCACACCACCATCCTTGGAGTCTATGAGAGGAACTCCAAGATTGGCCAAGCAGAAAATATCCTTCACCAATTTCCATTTTCCTTTCTCCACATAAGCCAAACTCCTCATGGATAACCTTTTAAGAGCATTAACAACCACGTTAGCCTTACCTATGATAGTGAAGACTTATATCATAGTCCTTGCAAATCTCCAACCATCTTTTATGCATGAGATTTAGCTCCCTCTGAGTGAACACATACTGCAGACTCTTATGATCACAAAATATGTCCACGTGCACTTTATACAAGTAGTGCCGCCATATTTTCAAAGCAAAAACCATCACCAACTACTCCAAATCATGAGTAGAATAGTTCCTCTCTTGCACGTTTAACTACCTAGAAGCATAGGCAATCACATTCCTATGCTACATAAAGACACAACTAAGTCCAACCCAAGATGCATCACAATAAACAACAAACCCCTAATTGCCTTTAGGCAACATCAAAATTGGAGTCGGGGTTAGCTTATCCTTAAGATTCTCAAAACTCCCCTCATAAGTATCCAACCAAGAAAACTTGACCTTCTTCTGAGTCAATTTTGTCAAAGGTGCAGCTACCACTAAAAATCTCTCCATAAACCGCTAATAATACCCAGCCAAACCCAAAAAGCTCAAAACATCGATTGAAGTCTTGTGTTTAGGCCACCTTTTAACAACAGCCACCTTTTGAGGATCCACCATGATCCCCTCACTAAAAATAATATGACCATGAAAAGTCACAACATTCAACCAAAACTCACATTTATAGAACTTGGCATACAACTATTGTTCCTTTAAGGTTTGTAGTACCACACAGAGGAGATTAGCATGATCCACCTAAATCTTGGAATAAACCAGAAAGTCAGCAATAAACACAATGACAAAGAGATCTAAGAACTGCCTAAAAACCCTATTCATCAAATCCATAAATTCCATTGGAGCATTAGTCAAACCAAATGACATTACCAAGAACTAAAAGTGCCCATACTGAGTACGAAAATCCGTATTAGGGACATCCTCCTCCCTAATCCTAAGCTAATGATACCCAGACCAAAGATCTATCTTAGAGAAGAACTTGGCACCTTAAAATTGATCAAACAAGTCATCTATCCTCGGAAGAGGATACTTTCTCTTAACCATTACCTTGTTCAACTGCCTATAGTCAGTGTACATCCAAAGAGAACCATCCATCTTGCACATGAATAATACTAGTGCACCCCATAGGTATAAACTAGGACAAATAAATCCCTTATACAGAAGATCTTTAAGTTGCTCCTTGAGTTTCCTCAACTCAGCCAGAGTCATTCTATAAGGAGGAATATATAATGGACAAGTGTCCAAAACCAAATCAATACCAAACACTATTTCCCTATCCGGAGGAACACTAGGAAGATCATCTAGAAATATCTCAAGAAACTCATTTACCACTGGAACTGAATGAAAAGAGGACCCTCGAGCTCCAAGAAAAGAAATAAACCTCTGCCTGAGAGCTAGGGAACCACCTTCCCACTCTATAACTAGTTCACCAGGGAACCTAAAGACAACCTTAAAGGTACGACAATCCAAGGACACATAACAAAAGTGTAATCAATCCATCCCAAGAATGACATCAAAGTCTACCATATCTAGTTCAAATAAATCCACCAAAGTCTACCTACCACCAATAGATACCACACAACTCTTATAGACTTTTTAAGCAACAATCGAGTCACCTATAAAGGTAGAAATAGAAAAAGGATCTGAAACAACCTCAAGATCAAAACCAATACTTACAATGACAAATAGGGTCACATAAGAAAGAGTGGACCCCAGATCTAGCAGATAATATACGTCATGATAAAAGAGTTGTAATGTACCAGTGATGACATCAGGTGATGCCTTAGATTCCTACTGAGATGAAAGAGCATACAGTCTAATCTGTCTTGTGCTGGTACAAGAAGCAAGAACAGACACTGAATCCACACCACTAAGAGCAGAAGTAAAAGATGAAGCAACTGGAACTTTGAACTCTCCAGAAGCTTCCTTACCAACTAGAAAATTCTTGAGCATATGGATGGCCATATTTAAAATACTTTTTGTTGACTTTATCATAATAAACCAGATGAAACGACATCAAAACCAGATAAGAGGGAATGAAAAATCTAACTGACCCCCACTCGCCTGAGATTAGGCACCCTGTGCTTGGAAATTATCACCACCTTATGGATGTCTATCACCTGACTGCATCAGGTAAGAAGCACTAGCAGTAGAGAAGGAACTAGAACTTCCCCACTTCTCTATCGTCCATTTACCGCCATCCTAACCACTCTGCTACTGAGCACCAATCTACTTCTCTTACTTATTCTTTTCCTAAACTTCACTTGTTTTCTCTTTTCTTTATCCACCTGCTACATATGGATAGCCAACCGCGAAATGTCCATATCCTTGATAAGAAAAGCAAAATTACTTTCAATGATCAGATCCTGTGATAGCCCAAAATAGAACTTATAATACCCCATAAAAGTCTTAGCTTAATTGAGCTATTAGTTGGATTTTTAAGGGGCCCAAAACTTGAACATTTCCTTAAGTGTTGAGGACTTAGTTACTTTCAAGACCCCTAGATTTACAAATTTTCAAATTAGCCTTCATGACCCCAAAATGTTAGTTTTTAAGTTGATTCATGTTCAGGGATGTAAGGAGCATATCTCTAAAAAGTTTTGAATTTTTTGAATAGGGTTTGGTTCATGTTTAAATCACAGAACCAGAATGTTACCACGATAAAACCATATCACGAAAATAGTCCCATTCTCATGTTCAATGAATCGTATTGAGGGAAATGTACTACCACAATTAGACCGTATTGCGGTAAGCCTATCGAGTCTAGTTACGAATTTAAATACCTGAGGGGAAATTGGGTCTTTCCCCATTAACCCATTCGTCCATAACATGAATTGGGCATCAGTTAGGGCATAATTATGCCCTTCTTATCCAATTCTCCTCTCAAGAAAACCATTTTCTTCCCCCAAGAACACAAATTCAATTCCTTTTTCCCTAAGAAATTATGAATTCAAGTTCCCCAAGTTCAAGAAGCTTTAAGAAAGTATCAAGATTGGTTTTTGTCTGTCAAGTTAAAAGCTTAAGGTATGTGGGGTATTTATTCATGAGCCCCTTTCACCCATGGAGCCCAAAAACCATTTACTATTAGTTAAAAAGTGAATTTTATATCATTATGAAATTTTATATGTTCAAGAAAGATTGAATTTTATATTTTCATGGTGATTTTAATTCAATTCAGCCCATTTATAATCCCATGCAAGATAGTGAAGTCCTCATGCTATGATTTTAATTTTCACATGCCTTAATTCCATGATAGATCCTAAACTCGTGTTTTTAGTAACATTCTCATGTTTTAAATTTATGTTTTCCATATGTTTGATGAAATGCCTATGTCGTGAGTTGAACCATTATTCAATACAACACTTTAAGTTTAAATGTCATATTTTTATGATCAATCGGTGCTGGTGGGTTATGAATATCTGATACCTACGTGTTTTACATGATTTTAGATTTTGAAGTAATAATTCCATTAAATAATGTCTTAACGTTATACTAGGTTGTTATGCTTATGTCGAGCACTATCAGTTCACATATTTATGATTACATTAGACTTTGTATGCACTGATGTTTTCAAAACACAATGACCTAAGCTTATCTTATCAGCTTCAGTTCATGCACCACTTCATGATTTTAGTGTTAGTTAGTTGGGAGTAGGACATAGCACTAAGAGATTATAGGGATGGTGGATTCCCCATCAGTTAGGTAGAGTTATTAGTAGCAGTCTTTATATTCCACGACTATGTAGCCAGTGTAGGATATAAGGGTTCACCTATCAGTTTAGGATTGACTTCCTCTCAGGGGTCACCCATTAATTTAGGATTAACACCCTGGTCATTCAGGACATCAATCTTTTGGATCCACATTGTCAGTCAGTGTTGGTACCCGTAGCACGGTATCGACACCCTTTCGACTAGGGTGACTGGTTAGACCCCAATTAGCTTATATTGGGGCATGTCAGTTACATGATACCTCCCAAAGTTTCAGTCAGTATTTAGTTTATTTTTCATTCAGGTTTGCTTGACTAAGTGTACAGACTTTCATATATTCTATTATACATATTTCAGTCTTTCAGAATTACATATTATTGTAGTGACATAACAGATATACACATAGTCCTACATTTCCAGATATTATAGTTTTCACGCATTCATGCTCAATTATCTCATGTTGTTCAGTTAGTCCTAATCTCATATGCACAGTACCCTACAGTTTCAGTCTAGTTATTTAGACTAAGTACAGTTTATTTATACATGACCAGTATTTAGTTATCAGTTAATCAGTATATAGTTATCAGTTAATCATTATTTAGATACCAGTTAATTAGTATCCAAATACCAATTATTTAATATTCAGATGCTAGTTTTTTAGTATTCAGCTATCAGTCATTCAGTTAATCAGATCATCTTAGTATATCCTATGTTTTGTTTTGTATGTTTATGCCTTCGTGCTCAGTATATTTGTATATTCAGATTCTCGAGTTATGTCAGTTTCCATCACATAGTTTCAAACCCAGTATTCATATAATATCCATGTTTTACTATTTTCCAGCTTCAGTTCTACTTATATGACAAAAGTATAGTTTTTAAGAAACTAAGTGTAGTGATTCACCAGCCTATTAGATTTTGTTGGTTAATTATGTTTTAAGATATATCAGCTTTCATCTTATTTCACTCTTTTGGTGAGTTTACTTTCACTTAGCATGCATGTTTAAGATTATACATGAACTCAGTTTTACTTATTTCATTCACCCCCAACTTACCTAGTATATTCCAGAAGTACTGATACATATATACGTCTGTGTGGCTACATTATTTCATTATGTAGGTACCAGTTGTAGCTCACACATCATGAGCAGATAGTTGCAGTTTCCAGCTAGAAGGTGATGAGTTCTCCTACTTCAGGGACTCCAGTTAGATATTGATGATGTTCTTTATTATTATTATTCATATATATTGATTAGTGATAGCTGAAGGCATATCCCAGCTATCTATAGTCAGTATAGTAGAGGCCTCATATACGTCAGTCAGAGTCAGTCGTGTAAAGTTTAGTTTCTCTCTTTAGATTTATCAGATTGTTAACTTTATCAATTGCATACTTATTTAAATTTAATTATGTTTATGTTTCCACAAATAAAAACTAGTTATTTAATACATTTTAAATTAGTTACTCAAGCAGTATTCTAGTTCATGGGTTAGCTTGGGATCACTTGTGTTTTCAAGCATTTTGTTACAACTAGGGGGTAGCCTCGAGCCATGAAAAACCTAGTATCAGAGCCCAAGGTTCAAGTGTCCTAGGGTGTCTATGATGTTATGTCTAGTATAGTCTTTCATAATGGTACAGAGACATCTGTACATTTCTTTGAGAGGCTTCGGGGCCTTTAAGAAATGTTTCCCATTTTTTATGTATCACATCTTGCAGTAGAAGTATCCTCTAAGAAATTTACACATATTCTTATCTTACTCCATTCATGTCAATTTTTCCTTATTTTTTAGGTAATAGAAACAGTCAAGGTTAAATTCTTACAGATAGAGTTTTCTCAGATAGCCCCCACAGACAGTTATGGGATTGTACGCAGGCTCAAAAGTATCCCATTAGTTCCCTTATGTTCTAAACTTTGAAACTATTAATTTTTGTTTATGAAAAATCATGCATTGAGCCGAAGTCAGATGTGCTTTTAGATCCCTCCTCAGAATTCTATGATAGCCTGTTACCTAGCGTTAGAAGCATGAACCCAGAAGTTTAGTAGAAGTAAAGAGGGATAGTGTTTATCTGGATTTAGTAGATTATGTATTCTTGGATCTAGTTGTATGAATTATTAGTAGGCTTGAAATAGTATATGCAAGAATTTAAGTTTGGTGATTCAAAATTATATGTGGTTGATTTTGGGTATGTTGGTGTAATGGTAATTCTCATGGTTTAGATATGATGTTAGTAGGCTATGAAAGAACTTAGTAAGGTTCATTGAAGGTTTGGGGATATCCACGTTAAGTGTTAGAATCTATGTTTGAATCTTTAAAGATTAAGGCGATAGAAAGATAAGAGTTGTATCTCAGAAGGATGTATTAACAGTGGGTTTTACACTTTTAGGTGTAGTCTTTCAAGTTGAGTTTATTATTTATATGTAATGATATATCTCAGGCTCAAGAGTAAAGTGATTGCAGTTTAGTTTAGAGTTTATTAAAGGGGTTCACAGACTTAGAATAATGGTTTTAAGTTAATGGGGAGATGATAGAACAAGTAACCAAGTCAGTCTCTTAAATTATAGTAGTGATGCCTGTGTATTGTAGTAGAACATCAGTAGGGTAGGAAGATACCCAACCCATTCTCATCACAACGCAATGTTTTATACTTCAGTCATCACAATATCTACTCATTCCTTACATGTCATCTCCATGATCATAGTTCATGTTCATTTACAACATAGAGAATCATGTGCACTTTCAGTTCCTAGTATAATGAGTTCTATTTCACTAAGCAGTACGAATCATATTCCATGAATTTATGAACTCTGAACTTAGGTCATGCAGCTCATGACTCATGTACTCATGTTTTACAGTATGCTCAATCCTTATTACTCATGCTACACTTTTAATGGCTAGTGAAATTCAGAGTTTTTCATGCATGTTCTCAGATTAGATCTTTTTGATGAATCCATGATGTTTATATTTTATTCCTCAAGCCTCAGTTAAGTGTCAAAGTTATGCATAGTTTTCTTTCATGTTTAGGTCCTCATGTTTTAACCTTTTAATAAGCTCTCCTTATGAAATGATAGTGGCGATCAGTTATTGTTAGGCGGGAGAGAGTAAATGTTCCTTATTGACAAAAGATTGTTGTATGTTTGTTTTAGCCAAGGCTATAAGTGTTAAGTAAGATCAAGGCATAACTTTAAATATTTGTCATGGTTAGATGAGTATTCTATGTGTATTTTATTGGGATAGTGCAGAGAAGTTGTTATTGATAGAGGTATTAAACAATATGAGAAAGATGCTTTTATGGACGTTTGTTTAGACGTTCATATATGGTTATGAAGATAGGCTTGAATGTCATATTGGTGTATAAGTGGATTAATGCATTGCGCGTTAGTCAATTTATAGTAAGATGTTGAATGTAGTTGTTTAAGTGGTACTAAGAATTATTCATGAGATGAAAGTTATGAAAATGCATGGGGTATTGAATTCATGGTTCGGACTAGCATTATGGTGTTATGTACAGTACCTTATAATTAAAAGTTATGCTTGAACGTGGTGAGAGTGGGTAGTTAATTCAACTCAGACTTTTGTTGGAGTAGTTATAAGTACCCATAAAAGTATATAAGGAGTGAGGCAAAGCTTAAATTAGGCAGTTGCATTGCCTAAGGCCTAGTAATTTTATCCTAGGAGTGAGGCAAAGCTTAAATTAGGCACTTGTATAGAACTCAGTTCAGTTCTACTGATTCAGGACTGTCAGACACAGTCACTCAGTTCAGTACGGAACTCAGTATAGTTCCATATAATCAAGATTGTCAGATACAGTCATTCAATTATCAGTAAATCTGTATCAGTATACTCAGATATCAGTTAATCAGTATTAAGACTCAGTATCCAATGTTATCACGATCTCAGTTACAATTTATGTATTCACGCATGTACTCTTATTTAGTTATATTCATATCATTCAGTCAGTATTTTTCATGCATATAAACCCATGCATTTTAGCCTACCTCACTTTGCATACCAGTAAATTCGAAGTACTGACGCATACCTTTCTTTTGCGCTATGATGTTTTACATTATAGGTTCAGACACGCGGGCTCCCAATCATACTTAGAAGTTCAGATATTCAACTGACAGAGTTAGTGGTGAGTCCTCTTAGTTCGATGACATGATGATTATTTCAGTAGTTCAACTTATTTCAGTAATTCGGAGTTAGTTAGGGACTTGTCCCATCAACCCCATATTTCAGATAGTTTAGAGGCTTTTTCAGACTAGAGTATTTTTCAGACAGATGTTTCAGTTTTGGTATTGTTATACCGTATTCAGATTTATTATTGTATTAAACCTTATGGCATGTTTTCCACCTAATTTCTGCATATTTATAGTATTACTATTTAGTTATTGCAGAATGTACCAGTTATGGGTTAGGATGTGGTCCTTCAGGATTATGAGCTCCGTGTAGCATCCGGGATATAGACTCGGGGCGTTACAACATATCATATTTTAGAATCAGTTATGTAATCATGTTTTTAGTCATTCATGTTCAGTATATGATCTCAGTTTCCCAGTGTTCTAAGCTAACCAACCTCATTCGAGGATGAATGTTCTCAAGGGAAAGATATTGTAATACCCCGTAAAAGTCTTATCTCAATTCATCTCTGAGTTGCATGTTTATGGGGTCCAAGACTTGAACATTTCCCTAAGTGTTAAGGACTTATTTACTTTTAAGACCCCAAAACTTTATGGATTTCTAAATCGACCTTCCCGACCCCAAAATATTGGTTTTTTAGTTGATTCGTGTTTAGGGATGTAAGAAGCATGTCTCGAAAAAGTTTTAGATTTTTTGGATGGGGTTTGGGTAATGTTTAGAGCATGGAACCAGAGTATTACCATGATAAGGCTGCATCACGGCAATAGTCTAGTTCTCATGTTCACCGCATTGCGGTGAGGTAAATGCACTACCATGATTAGACTGCATTGTGGTAAGCCTGTCGCACCCAGTTTTGAATTTAAATGCCTGAGGGGTAATTGGGGCTTTTCCCCCTCAACCCATTCATCCAAAACATGAATTGGGCATTATTTAGGTCATAATTATGCCCTTTTTCTCATTTTTCCTCTCAAGTAAACCATTCCCTTCCCCTAAGAACACAAATTCAATTTCTTTTTCCTTATGAAATCAAGAATTAAAGTTCGCTAAGTTCAAGAACCTTCATAAAAGCATCAAGATTAGTGTTTCTCTTTCAAGTTAAAATCTTAAGGTATGTGGGGTATTCACTCATGGGACCTTTTCACCCATGGAGTCCAAAAACCCTTTACTTTCAATTAAAGAGTGAATTTTCTATCATTATGATAGCTTATATGTTCAAAAAAGATTGAATTTCATGTTTTCACGGAGATTTTAGTTTAATTCAGCCCATGCAAAATTTTGAATTTCTCGTACTATGAATTTAAGTTTCCCATGCCTTATTCAAGTGAATTCCATCATAGATCCTAAACTCGTGATATTTAGAAATATTCTCATTTTTAAAATTTATGTTTTCCCCATGTTTGACGAAATGCCTATGTCTTGAGTTGAACCATTATTCAATACTATAGTTTAAATTTAAACGTTATGTTTTAATGATTATTCAGTGATGGTGGGTTATGAATACACGATACCTATGTGTTTTACATGATTTCAAATTTTCAAGTAATGATTCAGGTAAACCTTGTTCTATTGTTATACTCAGTTGTTATGCTCATGTCAAGCACTATCAGTTCACATATTTATGATTACTTCAAACTTTTTATGCACTGATATTTTTAAAACACCATGACCTGAGCTTTTCTTATTGGCTTCAGTGCATGCACCATTAATCTTCAGGAATTTAGCAACCAAGGTATGTCAAGTGTTCATCTAAGGGTTCCCTTCCACCATTTAAGTTCAATAGCTCCTTTTAATTACAAGTTTATGAGTTTGATGAAGTTCATGGTTAAATTTGAATGTGTTCATCATTATCATGTTAATGAGGTTTCTAGTTCATGATTTACTACAAGATTTATGTCGAATTGATTAATATGTGTGCATTATCATGCGAAACCATGTCGACACCCTTGAAGTTGTAAATATGGAATTGAAATATGATGTGTACATGTCGTTTTAGTGTCATGTGCATAGATTATGTCCTTCAAGTATTTGATGGGTTGTTCATGAGAATTAAATAATGAAATTAGGCTCGGGCCCCATATTAGGCTCGGGCCACACAAAATGGGCTATGTTTTTAGGCATGCATCGTACCCCCTCCTTTCTTCGTCAATGAGACATCATTTTTTAACACTATTTTAGGGGTGTTTGTGATTTTTTTAACTATTAATATGTTCTCCATTCACCCAAAACGTTCCTAAGTCACTAAAATGACTTTTAGTCACTTTAATGACATTCTAATCTTCCACAAGTCAATAAGAGGAGAATCAAATAGGGTTCAAGCTCCAAGGTTGAAGGTTCAAGCTTTCTCTTAATTATATTACGTCAAGAGGTAAATAGAGGGACCTTGTTTCTATGGGGTTTAAAAATTATCATTAACTAAACTTAAAATTTATGTATAAGTTGTGGGTTTCAATTTACTTTCAAGAGCATATCCCCAAACCCTCATTTATGTATAACAACATGGAGTTATTTAGACATATGGATTATTTTATGATTAAAGAAAGCTCAAGTTTTGATATGACTCCTTTATTAAATCATTCATTCATTCATTATGCAAATAGTGTTGAAGAGAAATACTCATAATATAATTTACTCTTGTTTTATAGTGATTATTTGAATATTAAAAAAATCTGATTTTACCTCAAAACTCTAGAGGAATTCTTTAATGAGAAACAAATTTATCTAAACCCTTATATGGGTTTCAAAGAGCATGATTATTTGATTCCTAAATTAATTTATGGCGGTCAATGAACTATTGCAATAAGGATATTAAATAGAAGATGAAAGATGGCTTATGTGACCTATAAGTCTTGGTATAACTATACCAAATCAGAAATATTCCCACTTAAAAATAGAAATTATTTAGATCAAGAATAATTTTTTTAGAAAGGTAAAATATGGGCTTAAATCGAGCAAGATGGTTACCCGATAAGGCATAGGTTCGAAAGTCTCATTGTTTGAAATCATCTCTTGCTGATGCAGGATTGATTATTCCTAAAATACAAATAATCATTGTATACTTTCTTTGTGCTTTGGTATACTAGAATATAGAAATTCCAATCCTCATGGAAAACTTGGATTGGGGGATTGGGCAACGAGTTAAAGTCGGGCCCATATCGCCTATGGTATTTTAGAAATGTCAGGAGTACCATCTAGCTCAGAACTAAAGAATTCAGAATAGAGTCTAAACAGACAGATTTAACTAAAGTCTTTCTTTGTATCTTGATGATTTGACTTTTACTTTCATAACGTACTTATTTAAAGTCTATATTATTATAATTACTAATTGGATGCTCCACATGCCAATACATTTTACGTATTGACCATCCTCGGACGGCTGCATCATTTCATGATGTAGGTTTGGAGCCACATTCTTGTGATTCGGTGCAACACTGGGATTGTCCAAAAAAGTCAGAAATTGGTGATCTCTCCATCTTTCAGAAGGCCATTTTTTCTAGATATTCAGTATTTTCAATTTATTGTATCACTGGGGCCTTGTCTCGGTTTAGACAATTATTTTATGTTAGAATCTTCATAGACTTGTTTGATGGATATTTTGCTTATATGTTTCATTGTTTCTTAGACTCTTGGATTTTTGTTTTAATTTAAACTTGAATTACTTCACTTAAATCCATTATATCTCTGCATACTAGTATAACGATGCTTATGATCGACTGCTAAGTGGTTGTCTTGGCCCTTTATTGGTTCGAGATACCCGTCATGGCTAGGTTCTCATCTCGGGTCGTGATAGTTAGAAATATCTAAGGCACATACTATAGAGATATGTCTGAATACTTTTAGAGTATGCATAATTGTTTGGATGAATCTCAACTCTAATGTATAGAAAAACATATCAATTATTATTTGAAGAGTTCGGGTAAAAGTGTGGAAAAATATGATATGCCTCAAATAAATTAGAAAAAACTCAACAAAGTGCCCAGTTTGAATGTAGATAAATAGAAGTAATGTCTGTGAAGGTTCCAGTAGAGATGTTGAGGAATAATCAATGATGAATCAAGAACAAGCACAAGCTTTCAAGACCATAATGCAATGTGTCAACTCACAGAGACCAAGATTATTCCTTGTAGATAGACAGGGGGAACTGGAAAAATATTTTTACTTTGTGTATTACTAGAAATGTTAGATCAAGAGGTATGATTGCATTGGCTGGTATAACAACAACAATATTACCTATAGGTCATACAACTCACTCAAGTTTTTAAATTCCACTTCAAATAAATGACTTAACAATGACACGTATGTCGAAACAAGGTGGTGACACTATTAGACAAGCAAAATTAATAATATGGTATGAAGAAACCATGTCCAAGTGACACATGAACTGTTGATAGGAGCTTTCGTGATATAATGGGTAATGATGAAACTTTTAGTGGAAAAGTTATGGTCTTTGGAGGCAATTTTTGACAAGTACTACAAGTTTTTCCTAAATCAACTAGAGTTGAGACAATGGATTCGAGTTTGGTAAGATCTTAGTTATGGTATTTCATGCAAAAGATTCATTATACAACAAATATGAGAGCAAGCGTGGATCCAACATTTAGCAACTTTTTACTTCGTGCTATAAACGGGAAAGAACGCATATTACAGAACAATTAATTATTCTTACAAATCAAATGGTTGTCAAAAAAATTAGTGACAGTAAACTACAAGAATACTTGGTAAGGGTTTTCCCATCTGTACACCAAAACTATAGATTTGTGAAGTTAATGATAATGACGCTTATCATAAACTAGAATCAGAACATAGAAATTGAAATAAAGATAAGGATATGAGGAATTATCGAAATCTAATTGGATTTATAGAAGCAAAGGACTCTTCACCTCTCAATTGAATCTGATCAAATAATAATAAACTAAACTCAATCAAATATAAAAAACCTAATTGAATTCACAAAGAGAGAAACTCAACGATTGATTAAGCTAGATGAAGTTAACATGAGTAATGGGAATCCATCCTAATCACTCAACTATAATTACCAACTATGAACTACACAAATGCTAGGTTTAACCTAGAGAAACTACAAGTTTCAAAGCTCTCAAATATTTAATTCATCATAAACTGAGGAAGAAAATAACTAAGGCCACTATTTATAGTTATTGGCTTTACACTAATAGCCTATTACAGAAATAGCCCAAAAGTGACTAATTAGTAAAAAAAAAATAGGCTCCCAGTTATCATCCATTTATAGAAGCCCCTCTTAATGTGACGCAAGCTAACCATATTTGTATCACCATCCCCTTCTTTAAATGGATTCGTCCTCAAATTCAAATCTTACAAAAACCTGAGAAAGAAAAGTAATAAATGTGTCCTCATATCATGAGAGTTAGCACAAGGGTTATCCGCTATACCAACTTGCCAAGGAGGCATAGATTTTAAATATAACCAACTATCCTTTTTGTAATAACATCCATTCATCATATAAGGTAAAATAATTGGTTATAAGTAACATCATGAGGAAAGGAAACCACAAAAGTCCTAATGGCACCAAATCTCCCAAGATATGATCTCATATATGCTTTAGGAGCCATAAGAAACAATTGTTTCATCTCCTTAGAATAAGACCGTACAAAAAGTGATGTAATCACCTACAAAATCTCATCCGAGTCAAAAAAGTAAAAGACCTACATATCTCTACCTTAATACAAAATAATTTCCATACCATCATGGGTATTATCGTAAGAAAAGAGGTAGTAAAGCAAGGTACTACATTCACTATTCTCATCTAAGGTATGCCAAAAGATAAGGACACCAACAAATAAGAAGAGAAGTTTTAAGCATAAAACAACTCTCTCTATCAAGCAACTTCCCAAAGAAAGGAAGTGAGCCAATGAAACCATGCGACCATAATGATTGAGGGATAAATTGAGAGTCAAATCCATGCATATAAAATAGTACTCCCGATGAGCTGGTGTCCCTCCTATCATAGTATCAAGAATTGTTCCAAGAGTCCTATTCAAAAACTTAACTTGTCCAACCCTTTGAAAGAGACAAAGAGCCTTTAATCTCCGTGAACTCCCCCACAAATGAGAAAACCACTTAGCATCCCATAGTTGTAGGTCACACAAGTTAAGTACAAGTGTTTCAAACAAGGATGCAAGTATATAGGAAACTCCTAAAATAGACAATTACACATTTACCTTAGAGTTCACAAACATGAGACCACATTTTAGCAAAGGCTCATCATATGCAAACAATTAGTAAATAAAGGTGTTACTTAAATGAACTTCAATCAAGGTGTGCAAACATATCGAGTTACGCTTTGATCCATAAGCATGAATGCCTTGATCAAGAATATACACCCCCTTTTTCGGCCACAAACACCTCCAATTAATGTACTATCATCTTTTGAGAAGAGATTTTCATCTTTGAAAAGTGTGTCATCATACCATAGTGGATTCTCAATCACTTGATACACTTCAATATGGGATAAATTTCCATCATGCTAAGACACATCACTATGAATCTCACTAGGAGTGATCACATTATTTTCAAACAAAATATTATATTTAAAGAGAGAATGATAAATCCAAAAGGTGAATTAAAACATGGAATTTCACTCTCAAATACATAAATGTCATTATTGAATCACTTTCAAGAACATGATCTTTGAGAAAAAATAAATCATAGTATATTCAACAAAATTTATGCATAGAGAGTCATAGGATATTCAGTAGGCATGAGACGTTAGTAGCAATCCCTAGGTTCCAGACCTACGGCGCCACCATAGATTTGAGGGGTTCCCCATCAGATAGACATGATACCCTCGTCCTTCGAGACATTATATTAGTGGATCCACGCAGCCATTATTGGTACTCGTGACTCGATACTAACACCCTTCCAGCTGGGATTACAGACTGAACCTTGATAGTATATTAGGGCATGTCGGTTATAGCTAACTCCCACAGTCTCAATCTAGAAATTAATTTTAGGTTTTCTTGACCATATCATACATTATCAATTATTCAGTTATTAGTATTTTAGTACTTTCTGTTCATAGACTATTTCATAATCATGTTTTACACTTGGTCATGCATTCTCAGTCTTTACGATTTTCATGCATTCTTACTCAGTACTTCATGTTATTCATTCAGTCAGTTATTACTCATGCACATTAAACCGTGCATAGTATCATAACCTCATTTAGCATACCAGTACATTAAAAGTACTGATCACATACTCGTTTCTTGCGCTATGATGTTTAATATCATAGATTCGGACGCTCAGTTCCCTGATCACGCATAGTCATACTATATTATCAGTTGTAGCACTGGTACAAACAGTTAGTCAATTTTCAGTCGTTATTGTCGGTCGTTTTATAAGTATTGTCAATATTGTTTTACAGACATTATCATAAATATGTTTTAAAACTTTATGGCATTTTTTAATTAAATTCGGCACACATTCTTTATTACTTTATTCAGTGCTCACAGTAGTTATCAGCTCATGTGTTAACTTGTGGTCCTTTGAGACTGTAAGCATTGTGTGGTGTACAGGGTGTACTCTCGGGGTGTTACACGTCGTCTCTACAATAATCTAATATTATGGATGATATTCTACCTCATATAACCTTTGTACCTACAAAAGTAGAAAACAAGCTAATAATAAAAGCCTTACGTCACTTGCATATGAACTCTAAAGTCACCTTCTATAGCTTTTTCTCAAGATTGCTCATGAATTATCTTCGTTCAACCAATTTAAGGTCTCCTATATTTGTGGAGGAATGAATGCTTATGACTCTTGAAAGAATGACGACTTAATAAATCTAAAAGGACTTGAATTAAGAATTTATCTAAAAATTAAGATAAGAAAAGTAGAACAAAAGAAGCACAAAAGAATATTCAAAATCAAAAACTAAGTAATAAGAGTAGAAGAAATTTACTTTTTGTTACTTAATTTCAAGAATAAAAAAATAATTTGATGTTTAGAAACTAGTTAACAACTAGTTAAAGAAGCTATTTAGTTGTTCAACAGAGGAGAAATCAAAGAAAAATGAGTTTAGAAAAACAAGTAGGAAGTTTGGACGTTTAGAAAATCTTTTGGTCCCATAAAAACTTTGACCAACTTTGACTAGTCATATCTTTTTTTTTTATTATTCTTCAAGAACAATTTAAAAACTCCAAGAAAACTAAAAACACACGCTAATTACCAACACCCTCAAATCAACTCAGAACTAGCTCAAAATTTAAGATTAGCTTCCCCTCGAAGTAGGAACAAACCTCAATAGTTTGTAAGCACCAATTTCAATAAAAAATAAGCCCATTTTCTCCATATTCAAGCTGTGGAGAACTCCATGAACACTCAAAAAATTCAACCCCAATGAAACAAGCTTCAATTGACACAAAATTTTAAATACGAACTCTTTCCAACACCATAAACAAACGCAAATAATTTGCAGCCTCCAATTTCAAATCAATTTCTCCCTAAAAAATTAAGCCCACTTGTAATTTCTTAAGACCATGAAGAACAACACGAATACCAAAATTGACATAGTGAAATATAACTTCATTTGCCTTCAAATTTTAGATCTGAGCTCCAATTGACTAGGAAAATAAATTTAAATATTATTAAACCTCCAATTTTTCCTCAATCAACAAACTTGTTTCATCTTCTTCAAGTTTTTTCAAGCTCAACAGTGATGAAAATTCTAAATAACTCCAAATTGAGCCAAATTTTCATTTCGAAATACTAAAATTTTCTAATCTAGTGCTAAAAACTCAAACAAGTCATGAGGCATCAACAATCTAGATGTCTTTTGGGAAATCAAGAAGTGACCTTGTGGGTTATTTTTAAAATAGTCACTTTTCAGCTATTTTTGTAATAGGCTTTTAGTATAAAGACAATAACTATAAATAGTTTCCATAGTTATTTCTTGCTTAGTTTAGGATGAATTGAATATTGGAGAGTTTTGAAGCTTGTAGTTTCTCTAGATGGGCTAGCATTAGTGTAGTTCATTGTTGGTAATTGTAGTTGAGTGATTATGATGGCTTCTAAATATACTCATGTTAACTTCTTCAAACTTAACCAATAATCGAGTTTCTCTCTTCGTAGACTCAATTAGTGTAATACCCCGAGAATTCCAACCAATATAGAACCATGCTTCAAACTCGTGAAAAATAAATTATAGTGATTTGGTAGTTTTATGATTGATTTTTATGTGTATTAGGGCCTTAAATATGTCCTATCTATTAGATGAATCAAAACATCCCTTACCGATTGAATTCTTGAGAAGGATATTGTCATAGTCAACTTCAAATAAGCATATATTTCATTCTACTGAGAAATTTTGATCTAATGACCCACCAAAAGATATATAATTTAATTATCTTTACAACTATGTAAATTTTACCTAAATTCAATATCGGAGTAAGAAGTTATGCCCATTTTACCAGAGAGTTATCCGACTATTGAGGTGAGACGGGAAAGTTGACGGGCCGTCAAGCAAGTGACGGACTGTCGCTCTGGCCGTCCCAACTCAGGAAGTGAGCCCATTTTCTGTCCATAAAATGATGGTTTGGGTGATGGTTAGTCACCATAGTGACGGTCCGTCAGCCAAACCATCAACCACATTCGTTCAAGCGATTTAAAGATGTTTTATTGAGATTTTTGGGTCTTTTTCCACCCTTTTTAACCCCTAATTCCATCAAATTAAAGAACATAACTCCTCATTAATCCTTAACATCAAAATTAGGTTCTTTTAAGATCATTTTTCAAGAAGAAAATTCAAACCCTTCTTCAAGAAAACACAAGAATCAAAGCGTCACCATTCAAAAACCTTCAAGAAAAGTTACTCTCCTATAAGATTCAAGTTTTTGAGGTATGTTAGATGTTCATCCATGGGTCCTTTTAGCTCATTGAGTCCAAGAACCCAATTTTAAATTCAATTTATGACTTTCATGATTATTATAATTTTTAACCATGAATTCCCATGAGTTTCGATTCTATACCATGTTTACACATAATTGTTGTTGTTATTAAATCCCACATGTTTGAATGGTGTTATTCATTGATTTAAGCCTTAATTAGTGATTTTATTATTGAAATCATGCTATTACTACAAGCTTTGAAACTAATTTCATGCTTAGCTTAAACCATGCATTGCAAGTGTTTGATGAAATTCCTATAAGAATGAGTTTTGAATAAATTCTTGCATATCATGTCCTCAAAGTTTTAGTATGATCTTGGTATTATTACTATCGAGTATTGGGGGTTTGAATACCCAAAATTTAGTTGCTTACCTAGTTTTCAGTATCTACAGAATGATTTCAAAATAGTAATGAGCAATATCAGTTCAGCCATTTATTACATACAGTTAAACTCGGTTCAGTCTAATATTAGTGTCATTCGGTAGGGAGTGACACATAGCACCGAGTAGCATAGGTATGGTGTCTCCCTCATCAGTTAGGCATAAGGCACTAGTAGCAATCCCTACGTTCTAGACCTATGATGCCACCATAGATTTTGAGGGGTCCTTCATTAGCTAGGCATGACACCCTCGTCCGTCGGTACTTCAGATAAGTGGATCCACACAGCCAGTGTTAGTACCTATGGCACGATACTAATGCCCTTCTAACTGGGGTTATAGGTTGGACCCTGATAGTATATTAGGGCATGTTATAGCTAGCTCCCATAGTCTCAGTATAGTATTCAGCTTAGTAAATCAGTTTCAGTTTTACTTGACCATAGCATACAGATATCAGTTACTACTTTATCAATACTCAGTATTTAAGTTTTCAAACTATATTCAGAACATGTCTTATACTTGGTCATGCATTCTCAGTCCTTACAGATTTTATGCATTTTAATCAGTATTTTATGTTATACATTCAGTCAGTTACTACG
The DNA here is from genome assembly GCA_030864215.1 of Capsicum pubescens. Classification (NCBI taxonomy): domain Eukaryota; kingdom Viridiplantae; phylum Streptophyta; class Magnoliopsida; order Solanales; family Solanaceae; genus Capsicum; species Capsicum pubescens. Next base: position 157,535,748 of record CM061548.1, read on the forward strand.
CATGCACATGAAACCATGCATATTAGCCTAACCTCATTTAGCATACCAGTACATTCAAAGTACTGAGCGTATACTCGTTTCTTGCGCTACAATGTCGCTTATCATAGGTTCAAACGCTTGATTTCTTGATCGTACTTAGATAAATCAGCCTATTAGCAGCAGTCAACAGTGGTGAGTCCTCATCCTTCAAGGATAAATTATCTTACATTCAGTATATCAGTAGTTCAGTTTTTAGTCAGTCGGAGTTAGTTGGGGGCTTGTCCCATCAATTCCACATTCAGTCAGTTTAGAGGCTTTCAGACTAGTATAGACAGTTAGTCAGCCTTCCATTTTTCAGTTGTTATTGTTAGTCGTTTCATTGGTATTTTCGGTATTTTTTTACAGACATTATCAGAATTATGATTTAAAACCTTATGGTATTTTTCAGTTAAATTTTTCAAATAGTCTTTTGCTATCAGTTTTGGTTCAATGCTCACAGCAGATACAAGTATCATGGGTTAGCTTGTGGTCACTTGTGACCGTAAGCACCGTGTGGCGCCCAGGGTGTACTCTCAGGGCGTTACAATTAAGTTACTCATCTTTGATTGAGTTCAGGTTATTGTTATTTGATCGATCCAATTGAGAGGTAAAAGTACAAAGTTATTTATTGCTCATAAGTATGATTAGATTTCAATAATTTCAAATATCCTTTTCGTGATTTTACTTTTTTGCATTTTGATTCTTGTTTGCAACAAGGATCATTGTCATTTTATAACAAAAAGAGCTATCTTCGCAAGTAGAAATGAATTTATAGATCAACTAAAGGAAATGTTGATTGCCAAAGTTTCTTTTGAAAGCAAATCACATATCAAGAAGAATATCTAAATACCTTAACACGAAATAGACTACCACTGCATAGGTACACCAAGGAATCCCTTATGGTTTATTCATTCCTTTTATTAATTAACTCCATATAGCCAGATATGGCTTAAATATTTGGTGTTTATAAATACATAACTAATGTTGGATATTTCAATTGTATATAATAGGTTTGTTTTGAAAGAAAACGCACTCATCATGCTGCACAAGAATCTGGACCCATCAAATGATTTTTGTAAAGGAACACAACTGATTTGTAGAGGTTTTAAAAATAATGTCATACATGGCAAAATAACTACCGGCCAATCTACTACCAAGCATGTGTTTATTTCAAAAATACAACTTTCTCCAATTAAAAATGAAGGATATCCTTTTAAATTTATTTGAAAATAGTTTTCAATACATCTATGTTTCGCAATGATGATAAATAAAGTGCAAGGTCAAATAATCTCAAATGGTTGGATTGTATCTACCACATGTTTTCTCACATGGGCAACTGTATGTGACACTTTCAAGAGGAATATCAATGGACACAATTAGAGTATTGGTTATGACTAAACAACTAGATCAAAAGATAAAAACATACACAAGGAATATCATCTATAAGAAAATATTAGGTGAGATACGATATCTAACATATTTCAAATTAATCAAATCCAAAGAAATATAGAAATTTTATGTATCTAATTATTTTTCCATTTCATTGACTTAGTAGGTTCATGTAAATAAGATGCAATATAACCACCCGCTTTCAACTCCTAGGAGATTGTACTATATTCTATCGTGTATAATCGTTTTGAACTATTCTACTAATGTTTTGCTACTGTAATGATATCATCAATTCTAAGGGTAGGCATAAAAGGCCACTATATTGTTCTGTAATTAATTATTTATTTCAAAGTTTGGTTAAATTATATCAATAATAATTCATATCCAAAACTAACAAAAAAAATAACATCTCAGTACAAGCATTTCCACGACTTCAATGCAACCTCTTACAAAATAAAACACCGATGGCAATTCAACGTCAAACTCCATCAACTCAATAAACTTAAATTTTAATTTAGTTAAAAAAAACTACTATGGATTAACATCATTCACAATTTATTACACATGAGAATTCTCTATAGATTTTAATTCTTACCCAAGTTGACTTATGTGCCAGGCACTTGGCACTACACCTTTCACAAACATAGCCTACTGTTTCTCTTTCAATGTGAACTTCAATCCATATTACCACCAAATACAAATACTTACATAGTTTAATATAGATATTAAGTACGCATATCCATTCATAGTAGGCAAAACATCTAACCCAGGAATTTTCACAAACAGAAAGACCTCTGACCTCCAATAAAGTGCCACAAACTAAACTCATCACATTATTAAGATCAACGATCATTATACATAATTCAGCAATAGAAATTCCAACCCTTTTGGAGCTAATTATTACCTATACAAACTCTTTTCAATATTAATAAAAATCCCTGATTAGTCCATTTGGATACATCACATTTTCCTGGATGCATCACTTAGTTTTATATGGGTACATCACATTCTTTCGAACACGTCACTTAATTTTATACAGATACATAATATTTTTTTGTGATGCCAAATATTTAGGTAAGCCAGGGATTTATGTAATTATTCAAAAGAATTAAGATTTTAAGTAGTTATCGTAAGTTAAGTAGTAGTATGAAGTAATTTATCAGATATATATTTTGGGTGTACAAGGAGTATCATAATCCAATTTCTCAGTTGATGAGAGCACCCACTATAACCCATCAGTAAGTAAGCCAACTCATAGTTTAGAACAACTAGTAACCGACTAATAAGAAAAAGAAAGCAAAACTAAATAATAATGAGAAAGAAGGCAAGAAGAAAGTAAATATATCTCCAAAATTTGGTGAAGTCACTATAAAATCTTCTAATACAATAGGAGTACAAAGTGAAATACAGAATAAATGAGAATATTACTTGAAATACAGAATAAATGAAATACAAGAAAGAAAAAAATTATACTCCTGATTTATATTGCTTTGAAAGTTACTTGAAGCTCTATTGGTGAGCTTTTTTCGTTCATGAATGAGAACATAAACAATGAATTTACTGCATTCATTTCTATACAATTGATTGTGCAGATTAAAATACAAATAAAAACTCACGTTCATTCTCTTAAATTAATTATGGTGATGAGAATAAAAGTCGCATTCATTCTTTAATGAAATGTATGTCCTTAATGAGATATCAACTGATATCTTATTTATTTCTTCATCAAAACGTATAATTCTCACACCTAAATAATCGTGTTCTTCACTTTATGAAAAAACACATCGACAGAAAGAAATACCATTCTCATTTGTTGGCTTTCTTTCTGAATTACTTTGACCTCATTTATTTTTAATTTCTTGTGAATTTCTGGGCAATAGTTTGTGCAACTCCAAACTTCCAACCATGAGTGCACGTGTTTGAAAGTAGTTGTGGAACCTTGGAGAGAGACCGACTAGAAGAATTTGCACTAGAGCCGAATCGAAACTGCTTTCAAGCCAGTGGCTTTCCACGAGACAGTATTTGTGACTATTTACTTATTATTATTAATTTTAGTTTCAACATAAATATTGTAGTAATTTTTTCGATAATTTAAAACTGCTTTTACTTACACACAATATTGATAAATGACTATCTTTTTGAAAAAAAAATCTGATTTGTCAAAACTTGAGCCACTAGATGAAAATAATAGTAAACGTTGATCACAAAAAAAAATTATTTTCTTTGAACAACTAGAAGTTGATTATGTTTTATTTAATGAATCTCCTATTGATGGATCTTACATTGTTGTGGTTTTTTTAATTGAAAGGTGGGAAAATTAGCCCATTTATTAAAAACAAAACTGCTAAATTATGTACAAACAAAAATAGGCCCAATCGGCCCATTTTTAAAAGGAAATACACACCAAATAAACTAAATCCTAAAAAAAAAGGAAAAATAGACACAATTGTCAAGAGACATTTGGGAATTTTGGCACTGACATCTGCTATTGGCAACAACTTCATCTCATCATCCAATTTTCTTCAAACAATGGTGTTGTGTATCTTGTTCTTACAAAGTATATTTGTATATTTCTCTACCCTCTCTCTTGAACGCCCCATCGATTTCTCAAGGTCTAAAGCTAAAACTATTTCAGCAATGATGTTGTTAAGATATCTCAAAGCTGAAAATTATTTCCCTGCTACACCTGATGCACAGTGAAACGTCGTGTTCAAGATTAGAAACTTCAAGGTGCTAAGGGTTAAGTAGATGACCATATCAGCTGATTTGAAGCTCAATTTCTGAGGAATTTAACTTAGTTTTAGGTGTATTTCACAATGGGCTTTTACAAGTCTCACAATGCCATGAAATCATCCTAATCGGAGACTTCCCCTCCTCAATCGATCCCCAGATTTGTGCTTATTACACCAAGATAAGTGTCATGTTTTCTTTGTCCTTCATTATATACTCAATTGTGATTGATAATTTTATCTCACCTCTTTTTCCTTGACAGATTAAACCCAACAAGGGAATAATACCACAGCCTAAGAATTGGAGGATAAGTGTGATGCCCCAAAGTTTTGGGGCCTATCACCAGGCAAAACTGTGTGTGCCAACTAGGCCGCACCCCTGTCAGCTATGCAGGCGGCATGTGCTGAAGAAATGTGCTGAAGTTGAGGATGAGGAAAAGGGGCATAAAATGAGGCAAAAAGCATCTAGATATGTTTCATGATACGTCCTACGAGTGTCAAGGTAACTTTAAGAGGGCTTGGTGTAAGCCCAAAGGGGTGGAGGCATGGTGAGGATCGTGTGCGGTGTTCGATGTTAGCGTCGTGCCATTTTGAGCTACAAGTGAAATCTAAGGATTCCGATTTAAAGTGTTGATATTGAGGTTACCTTATATATGCTTACCAAATTTGAGGTCATTTGGAGTCCGTTTGGAAAGGGGATTGACTTAGGCAAGGTCCAGTCGTATTATCGTAATTTATTGATTGGTTCGAAGGCCATAACTCGTTCCATGAGTATGAGAATAGGATGAAACTTCATGGAGGTGTGAAGGAAGTCAAGAGAAAGGAGTAGGAACAAACGGTACCCAATTTGGAGGTCAGGTAGATAGTCTAATCCCCAGTATGATTCTCGGGCAGAATGATGTCTAGTGCCAGACATAGGGATTATTTATTTTAAGCATATATAAGGGGGGTATACATGGTGAAAGCCTACCAGCCTCCCCCGGGTGTGTCGACAGATGGCCACCCTAAGTGTGCTTCCTTGAGGGACAACCTCAAGGGTCATCCTTAGCATGTCAAAGGAATACGCAAGGTACTCATAGGGCTCAGGAACCCTATAGGCAATGCAGGGTAGGGTGGACTAGCGTTGGGTGCCCTGAAAAGGCTAGAGGTTGGCTATATAAAATGACATGCCCCACGGGCTGTCCAAATAATGGACAGATGCCTCCAATCCGATAGAGAAATTAAGATACTCTCCCAAAGAGACTCGTGAGCGTACTTGTAAGCTTGGCCAAGGTTCAGCCAAGCGAGCAAGGGTCTGTTGGCCTAGACGCGTAGTTGTGGGGTGACACTGTGCTATAGAAGTTGGATACAAGTTGTATGGGCTATGTTTGGCTATGCCATAAGACATGAGAGGGCATGTCTAAGAAAAACACTTGTGACTAAGGTCAAGGATTGAGGGTTGCCCTACTCGGGTGAAGCAAAGGACAAGTGCACATGCACGAGGCAATGTCAAGAATGAGGATAGGACTGTGTATGCGATGGCGATGCTCAGGCACAGGCGAGGGACGAGTATGTTCGTAGCCATCCCCAGTAGCTGTAACACCCCAATTTTCTGAACCGGAATGCTACATGGTGCTTATGACCCCGAAGGACGACAAGCTAACCCATGACTGATATCTGTACTTGTATACTGCATAATATATCATAAAATGCAGAAAAATTAACATAAAAGGCCATAAGGTTCAAACTGAATAAACGTTTGATAACAAAATGTCTGAAAAAGGTATACTAATACCAAAATAAGTCATAAATACTAAAAATAATGAGATCTGAATATCTAATCTGACATCTAGTCTGAAAGCCTCTAACTTAACTGAATAAGAAGTTGAAGGAATATGTCTCCAACTAACTCCATCTAGAAACTGAATAGTAAATGAAGCAATAATCATATCATCCTCGAATAAGGACTCACTGCAAAATCTGAACACTGGAATGCTACTGCTGATCTGGAGCTCGTGCCTCTGAACCTATGGTGTAACATAAGGGAAAGCACCATAGCGCAAATATGTCAGTACGTCTGAATGTACTGAGTATACGAGTAAGGCAAGCTAAATGCAAAAGGTTATATGCATGAACAATGCTAACTAATATGAACGTGAGAATACATATATGTATACATAACTATAACTGAACTCGTGGAGATACTGACTACTGAGTCTGAATACTGACAACATGAGTGTACTAATACTGAGATACTGAATAGATGAACGACTATTTATGATAGTTAGAATTATGAAGAATTGGTCTGGTTGACTGTGTATGATAGTCCTGAAGCTGAATACTGATATCACGAATTCTGATAATTGATATGACTGATACATGAGTTCAAAAAACTGATATAACTTATATAACTGTGATGATCGGCCTAACCGATGTAACTGATACTGAGCGACTATATCTGACAGCTAAGTTCTGATGGAACTATCTGAGTTCTATTTTATATGGAGTAACTGAATTTGAGATCAGTCCTATCTAGCGGGTGATCTTTAAATCTGATGATTCTGATACTATTTAACTATAGTTGAGATCAGTCCTGTCTAATGGATGATCTTGAAGTCTATTTATAATGATAAGGGTTGTTTGTCTCTAACAGTATTGAATCTGTACTACTGAACTGAGTTGACTGTATCTGACAGTCCTGAATCTGTAACTGAAACTGTGGGATATGTTCATCTAACCGACATACCCCAAGCTAAGATGACTGGGGTCCAATCTCTTCCCTAACTGGAAGGGTGTCAGTACCGCGCCACTAGTAAAGACATCTGTTGTGGAGTCAGTCCTAATCTAGCGGGTGACTCCTGGGATCAGTCCTATACATATAAATGTTCTAACGGGTGACCCCTGAGTATGTCAGTCCTATCTAATGGGTGACATCTTGTACCCACGCTGGCAATGTAGTTCTGGAACTTAGAGATTGCTTCAAGGGATCTCAGTCTTATTCTAGCGGGTGAGCCCCCATCCCTAGGTTCGCTCGGTGCTGAATCCTACTCCTATCTGAAAGACACTAAACTGAATAACTAGGCTGAACTAAATAACTTAACTGAACTGATTTGCTGAACTAATACTGATTAACTGAACTGAAAATAGTGGTATTATTTAGCGGAGCTAAAACTGAGTTTATTGGATTCTGATGACGGATGGGATGTATTGAGTTCTGAGGACTGGTTGAGAGTACTGAAGTTACTGAGATTGACTTTGAATACTGAGGTTACATATATTACTGAGTACTGAGATCACTGAGATTACTGAACTACTGAGATTACTGAGGTTACTGGATTTTCCTGAGTCATATGACTGACTGAATTCTATAGATCATGGCTTGACTGAGAGTATCGTGATAACATAACATGGCTCTAGGCACACAGCTATATTTTTGGGTACTAATACCCCCATGACTCGATGGAAGGAAACAGACACAACATGACTGACTTAATCATAAGATTGGAGTCCACAATTCACATTGTCATAAGTAGGGGATATTATACTTCATGTACATATAGTATATCTCCATTATCTTACATGCTTCATACCACCACAAGAGAAACACATGAAAATCATGGGATTTATATTGAAGTATATAGCTAATATGGACTTGTCATTTAGACATCATAGAACCATACAAACATGAATTTCTAGCATCCTAAGCATTTTATCAAACACCTTGCATGCATTCTTTAAGGCATAGGTGAGTTTCATACTTGCACCATATTAAACAACCTAAAGTTCATGGTTTTCAATTAACAAACATATATATTCCATGAAAACACCTTTGGACATCACATTGAAACTTAAACAACAATCGTCAACATGTACATACTCATATCACCACAAAATATTTACAAAATAATATTTAAAACATGGTTCTTAAGTTCTATGAATGGATTGGATTCATAGATGAACACTACGCATACCTTAGAAAGGAAACCTTGATGATTTGCTGGAGAGTTCTTGGATTTGGGAAACTTAATTCTCAATTATCTTGGGAAAAGGCTTGAATCTAGCTTTTGAGAGATGAGTTTGATGGAAACCCTAATATTGTGGTTGAGAGCATAAGGGAGGGTTTTCTAGATGCTTAACTGAAGAAAAAAATGGAAAAAATTATGCCTCTTTAGGGTTATAAGTCGTGGAAGGTGAAGGAAATGACCAAAATACCCTTATGAAATAAATTCCCAGTTGCTGAAAAATCATAGCTGACGACCTTCATGATAGGGCATTTCAAATGTGGTAAGCCGTCATGAATGTCATCACTTAGGAGTTGGTTTCTGCCTAAGGCTGACGACCTTCGTGATAGGGCGTCACAAGTGTGGTAAGCTACCACGAATGTCGTCACTTAGGAGCTGGTTTCTGCCTAAGGATGATGACCTTCATGATAGGGATTCACAAATGTGGTAATCTACCACGAATTTTATAACTTAGGAGATGGTTTCTTCCTATGGCTGACGCCCTTCATGATAGGGCGTCACAAATGTGGTAAGCTACCACGAATGTCGTCACTTAGGAGCTTGTTTCTGCCTAAGGATGACGACCTTCGTGATAAGGCATCACAAATGTGGTAAGCTACCACTTATTTCGTCACTTAGGATCTAGTTTCTGCCTAAGTCTGATGACCTTCGTGATAGGGCGTCACAAATGTGGTAAGCTACCACGAATGTCGTCACACTGTTTCCAGCCTGATATGCTGGAGTAAAATAGGAATAACTCTTTGCTTAGATATCGGATTTAGGCAAAATTGGTATCGTTGGAAAGATAATTCAAAGATATTTCATTTTATATATAGTAAACCACCCAGTTCGTAATATTATGAGTTATGGTCTATTGAATTTGTCCCAAGTTTTGACGCTCACTAAAACTTGAACGATAGGAAAGCTTTCAACTTGTACTTGAGTTAGGGGACCTATATGATGTAAATTCATGCTCAAATGGATTCCCACACTACATAATTGATTAACACACTAAATTTATATAGGATTTGAGGCTTTTGAAATATCCACGCATAGGAATGACGGATTTTCATTCTAGTCCAAAATGTGAGGTATTACACATATGGATGAGATCCAAGGATCGAAGGTGCGCCACAAGAGTTGCTTATACGTTTGAAATGGAAGCCGACATGTTGATAGAGCGGAATGAAAGTGAGAAAACCTCTAAGGTGAGCTTCCCATAGGCACAGGATCGTGCTAAAGACCTAGGAAATGAGGAAGGCTGGCCCATATTTAGGGGAACCATGGGCACCGCACGGGAAAAATTGTGTGCCGCTGACAAAGTGAAAAATGAGCCCGTGACAAGTGGTATCAAAGCAAAACCACTTGCTAAACAAGTGGTATCAGAGCATAGAATTAAGAGCAGATTGTGGATGTCATTGCAGCGATCACGTCAAAGTATAGATTGACATTCATCGTGCTCATGAAGATCGTTTGAGATGATTCTACCTTGTGAAGGGAATTGGTTGTATGTTGAGATTCTTGAGTTAGTTATGTCAACAAAGGCCCATCATTTCAGAATCACGCCATGTCACAGCCGTTTATTCCGTCTTCGTCTGTGTGGGTTGATTCATCTTCTAAGCATCCAAGAGTGATTGAGCTATCTTCAATGGATGACTTCAAGTCAGTGGGTACCGTATGCATAGGGATTCTATAGAGGCATGTTGGTCCAACAGGTTTGGTCATCGTGTGATGTTGTTTGAGTGGAACCACAAAGTTGGACAATCGAATAGCTGTTGCTCAAATTTCCTTGATTGTGGGGAACCGTCAGTTCGTCAAGAACTCTATTAGCGGTATGTTGGCAACTATGGTCAGAAGAGAGCATGGACTTGACGAGGACGTCAATCAAGGTTAGTTGAGTGCATCAGAAGCTTGTCAGTCAAATAGTTTGTCCATGCAAATTGATGAGCCATGGTTGTCAGCCATGAAAAAGTCTAGGCTAAGGTAGTGAAGGGGATATGCCGATAAGTCGGGTGTTCAAGAGAATGAGCCATGTTTACAAGGTCGTGCAGCCCTGTTCCAAGAGAGTTGAAGCCGTAGACTATAAACATTGGGTTTGATCATGCTTAGATCTTGCCATGGATGCATTTAAGGCATCAAGTTGAGTGTCTGCCAAGAAGGTTGGACTTAATCTTTGCCGGAAGGCATATGAAGGGGTCCATCTAAGAAAGTTGGACTCAAGGTCGGAAGAACCTATCCATCCAATGGGCTGCGAAGAGTGGAAGGAGAGTCCCTACAGAAGAGAACCATATAGAATGAGTGGGTAGTGAAGCCTACAGCATGGGCAAGCAGAGCTTGCAGTTGAGAGAGTGTTATACAAGGCAAGGACCAGGCTAGCACCAAGTTGACCATTGGGCCGCAACACTAGTTGGTTACCCACTCTAATTATTAAAATCTTTATTTTGAATTTTTTTTAATTTTGAGATTAGGAACTTGATTTTTATCCAAGTTGAGAAGTATTTTGTCCTCCCTATGCAGTTCCTAAATGTTAGAATAAATTATTCTACATGTACCTACAAGAAAGAACATATTGTTAGCAATAAAATCAATCACATTGTTGCCTTCTCTGAATATGTACTCTACAACCACATCCACATCTTTCATCATGTAATGCATCATTCTTATGTCCATGGCAATATTTTATGGTGTATCTCATATTCCATCCAAAATGTTCTTTAAGGCTAGAGAGTCAGTTTTCAATATCACTGGTAGAAAATTATTCCTTTGGCAATGCTCTAAACCCATCATCAAAGCCATTACTTGTGCCATCAAATTATGGATGTCATTAATCCTTACTCCCTCAGCATGTACCAGATTTCCCACGTCATCTCTAATGCAGAAAGCACAAGAGCTACGACCAAGATTGCCCTTTGAAGCTCTGTCAGAGTTAATTTTATACTTTTCCATACTTGGAAACTTCTAGCACACCACAGTATACCCAATACTAGGTGTATTCCAACCAAGAATTAGGAATATTACTTAACCTAGAAAATAGGAACTTGGTTAAGTATATTAAATACCTAGAAATTTCCATCCTCGTACTAATAGAAAACATCTTGCCAACATATTTAATCACATTCCTTCTTTTCCAAACTTTCCATAAAACAAACATAGGAACAATTATATAAATAAGTTTGAGTTTTGGTGTAGTTGTGGCGTTCCACCATTTAAAACAAACAAACATAGGAACATTGTTATGGTTGATTATGTTGCTAAAAAGAAATTTAGAAAAGATAACAAATCAGTTAGAGAATATTTATTGAACCATATGACTAATCCTTTATTTGATTTATTTGTTACTTATAAATCAAAGGACAATCATCATGAAAAAATAGGCACTCTAAAGGGTTCTTTGAAAGTTGGGAAAGTAAAGGAATGGTAAAATTCAGATTTGCATGCGAAGAGCATACACAGCCAAGTAGATTCAAGTACTGGAATAAGATAAAGAAGTATTTTCTACCTAGATGGGCCAAGAAAGTTTTGGTCACACTGTTGTCTTCTTAATAGAAACTCAAACTCTAGTGGTTTCCAAAATCAAACAAGTAATCTTTGTTCCTGACTGGAGAAAGGGGACTAAAGTCAGAAATGTTCATTAAAAGTGAGAGCTCAAGGGTAAATCTTTGAAGATTAAACTATGTTCTCTCTCTCAAAGACACTCCAAGGTGATAGTGTCGTATATTGAAATAGTTAATTTCAAGCGACTTGATCCTTAGAAGGCTTTTCTTAAAAATAAGATGTTTCAGCAAGAGGCCAGATCACATATTGATCAATCCAACTTAACCTGACATATGAATAAGTGTAAATCTAAGAATTGGCTATTCTAAGGAGAAAGGTATCCTTGGCAGAATAAGTGCCTGAAAACCTAACACTGATCCACATCCTTGCAGGTATATACTCATGAGAATAGATCGAGAGAAGAATAGTTAAAGCCATCACATGTATAGAATTCAATCAAAAAGAGGGAAGGGGCCTGGTCCCATCACTCAGGTTAGTATCTTTACAAGAAGCTCAAAATAATCATAAAATGTTTTCTGAAAAGGCCATAGATGTTTTATTTAATAAAAGTGTCAATTTTTTGTACAAAACAAGGCATCACACTTTTTAGGTCTAGAGATATCAAATCAAGAGGAACTTTTTAATAACATTAGTCTGGTCTAAAAATTGGAAAATCAGACCTTCTTGTCTTTTATTCTCAAAAAATTTCAGAATCATCCTTCCAAATCCACTAGTCTTCTCTGAACCAATCTGGTCCCTTACTCTTTTTTTCTCCACAAAATCAAAAATAGATGACATTACTTCTTCAAACCCAACAAAAGACCCTAAAGTAAATAAAACCTCAGAGAGACAATCTGAACATTCCCAAGATAAACATCCAGATTCTTCTATAAAAGAAACTCTAGACAACATCTCTTCCAATTCCCTAAAAAAATTGAGTCGTTTATTCTAACTGAATCTCTCTTAGAATGTTAGAACCCAAAATTGAGTCAGTCTCCATTGAAACCTCCATAAACCTGGAACTATATGCTCAGTCAATCATGATAGATAATCCAAATCAAAGGTTTAGGTCACCAATAGACCAAGAAAATTCTTAACCTGAGACTCCATTTTCTCCAAACAATTCAAAGCCATTTGAAAGCTTCCAATTTGCTGGGTCATCTGAAAAAACTGACTTCTCTAAAACACTTCAATCACCTACTTCTCCTACACCCTCAGATTCAAGCCTATCTTCGTTGAGTTATTTGGTAAAGAAACTTTGATAAAAACGGTTGATCTTTCATCAAATAAGAACTATGTAGCTGAAAATCTACTTTTTCTTGCACATGACACCAAAGAAAGCTCAGTCGATGGAGTGGAACAAAAAGTAGGAAATACTGATAAAGTAAATAGAGGATAATACATGTTTCTAGTTACAAAAGAAGAAAATGAGGAAGATAAGGATGAAGTACCTCTAAGATGGACTATGGAAAAATTAAGAGAAAGTAGAGAAAAGGAGAAAGTGATAGGCTCTAAAGAGAAAGTGATCAGAACCTATTCTATAAGAGGTTCAAAAAGGAAAATGATTGAAGATGCCAAGTAGGAAAACAAAGCTTCAACCATGAAAAGAAAATGGTTGAAGAAATATTTTGCAATGGAGGAGGAAGAAAATGTAGAATTTGTGAAGGTTGGAAAGAGGAGGATATAGAGTTAGTGGTTGTTGCAGCTACTGTAGAAAGAAAATTAGAAGTTGAGGATAATAAGAGGACCAGGTCCTCTAAGTCAAAAATTAGCAGCTCAATTGGAGTGGGATAAAAATATATAGCTATTAAGAAAAGAATAGACCTTGATGGACCTGGTCCCAAGAAGATAAAGCCTGATGAAGAAGAAGAACTAAGTAGTGCACCCAAATAGAAGGAAAGAAATAAGGAAAGAAATATATATTCAAATAAAGAAGGATTGGAAACCTGACAACACAGAAAGTTCTGTCAGGAAGAGTGTATGATCCAAATATTTATGAAAATCCTGGGATGGTAGAACTAGTAAAATATGTGAGGCATCAGAGATGGTTGCACTTGCTGGACGAACCAATTCCTATTGTCTTTGAAGGTGAGGTGTGAGAATTCTACTACGTGGAATTCTCAGATGTTGTATTGGGTTTGACTGCTCAAGTTCAAGAAAAGGTTCTTAAGTTGGATAAAGAAATTCTAGGAAGGATCCTGGTTGTACGTGTTTTAGGGGTAAGAACTGTTGTAAATCAATGTCCAACCACTGAATTAATGATTGAGGCATCAAAGGTAGGTGGGAACTCAATAGCTATAGTAAAATAAATCCTAAAAAATGATTATGAGCTGGCATTTGACTTCTCAACAAGGTTCTATTGCCAAGGTCTGAAAACAGAATAAGTTCCTTCAGTGTTGACTTGTTTTTTATTGAGTCCTTGAGCAAGTTTGAATTGATAAGCCTTCCAGCTCTAATGATAGAGCATATGCATAAGGTAATTCATGAAAATAAAGTCAAACGTGGAATGCCATATAGATATCTCTTGAACAAGGTATTTGAACATTATGGTGTATATGGAACTAAGGGAACCCCTGGGACAACCAAACAGATTATCAACCTAACAACAGTTGTGGACAACCAATATGAGTCATGTACACTTAGCATGCATCCTTTTATAAGTTTATATAAACATTGAGATATTGTTTTACTTATGCATTCACCCCCACATGCTCAGTATATTTCAAAAGTACTGATCCACATATACATCTCTGTGATACATTGTTTAATAATGTAGGTACCAGTTTAGCTATATTTTATATTTCACGATCAGACAGTTGCAGATTCCAGATAGTAGATTATGAGTCCTCCTACTTTAGGGACTTCACTTAGATGTTATTTATGTACTTTATTTTCTTACACATGTGTATTGATTAGTGGTAGTTGGAGTCACGTCCTAACTACTTATAGTCAGTATAGTACAGGCTTCATAGACTGTCAGTACAACTAATGTATTTGATTCCAGTTTTGTTTTATATAAGCAGAGTTGTAACCATTTTTATATATCTTTATATTGATCGGATTTAGAAAAGATTGATCTTTCAATTATTTCATTCAGATTTATGTATTTTTTTAATTGTTCATGATTTATGCCAGTACAAGGGTTAGCTTGGTATCACGTGTGGTCCTAATCATCGTGTGAAGACTAAGGGTAGTCTCGAATCGTTACAAATATGGTATCAGAGCATAAGGTTCAAGTGTCCTAGGATGTCTGTGAAGCCATGTCTAGTAGAGTCTTACGGAATAGTAAGGAGACATCTGTACTTTTCATTGAGAGGCTACAAGGCATTTAGGAAAAGTTTCCTTTCTTTTATACTCTAGATTATGTTGTAAAGTTGTTCCCTCAAAAACTTTTGTCTATTCATGTGTTACTCCATAATTCTCCATCTATGACTTATTCTTGAGATAACATGATTAGTAAGTTTCAATTCCTCCCAAGATGTTGCTCTCAAATTTACTATCAGTAACTTTAAAAGTTTTGCAAGGGGGCTTAAGAGGAGATCGCTAGTGTGTTATAAGTCCGTCAAGTTGAAAGTATGTCCTCATCCATATGAGTTGTCCAGTTAAGATAGAATATGTTATGAATTCAGATTCCTCATTAACCCTTTTTATCTAGATAGTGCTCATGAGAGGAGATAGTATGAACTAGATTGTTAAATAGAGTTTGCATTCAAGGGATATTTCAACCTAGAGTATTATGAACTATAAGTAGTAGAACCTCGTTATAATTAGAAGTGTGGATTTAGAATTATAGTGAAAAGAAAGGTGGGAATGGTGATTGATCAAAAGTATATAGATGAATTTATGTATTATATTGAGTTATGTTAAGGTGATATGTCCTTGTGTGTCATCTTAGGGGTAATGAATGGGGTGCTACTTTTCTAGTAGAAGGTAGAGAAAGAGTTATTAGTTAAGGTAAATTGTTGTTTGCTTGAAGTAGGAAAGGAGTTATTGAGGGTATTTATTGTGTTAGGAAAGTATAGGTTATTAACGAAAGTATTTGGTTGTTGGGGTTTGTATATCTAGGGGTATAATTTAAATATATGGATGGATAAGTACTAGACATGTGTGGAAGATATATGTGCTTATGGGCTGTAATTAGGTAGACTATAAGATTATGATCAAATATCATTATTATAAGGTTCTAGTGGACGAGTGTTTCTTGATGCTTTATTTTATAACTTTCAAGTGAGAATAATATGTGAGGATGGATTATAAATCATGTTTAGCACTAGACATTAAATTTGAATAGTAGAGGATGATCATTAAGGTGGAAATAATAATTGCTTGGTTAGTGATGCTAGTTATATAGAAGTGATCTAGTAGGCTT
Organism: Capsicum pubescens; assembly: GCA_030864215.1. Taxonomy (NCBI): domain Eukaryota; kingdom Viridiplantae; phylum Streptophyta; class Magnoliopsida; order Solanales; family Solanaceae; genus Capsicum; species Capsicum pubescens. The sequence goes on from CM061548.1 coordinate 157,551,767, forward strand.
GAACAGTGTATGCAAGAGTTAAAGTTTAGTTATTCATAACTAAGTATGATGTAGAGGTGTACCCAAGGTGATATGAGGTTGCATTATTTTCTAAGGTTATTAAGTGTTGTGTGTGGTTAGTAGTACCCTCGAGTTGCTAAGTGGAAGGGGGATAGGTATATGGTAAATGGTTTTCTTCATAGTTAAGTTACGGAGTTATGGATAGATAATGTTAAACATTTGGGTATGATTTTTTTTCTCATGGTTTAGGTAAGGATATAAGTTTAGATATGTGATATTAGTAGGCTATGACAAAAGTAGTATGATTCATTAAAGGTTTGGGGATATCCATGTTAAGTGTTAGAATCTAAGTTTGAATCTTTGAAGATTGAGCTAATAAAAAAAGAGTTGAAGCTCTAGATGGTGTGCACTCTAGTTATGGTGATATTCATGAAGATTCTAAGTTAGTAAGTGTTCAAGCATTATATGATGACTATTGGAGCTATAGAAAGATAGAGTTGTATCTCAGAAAGAAGTATTAGCAATAGGGTTTACAGTTTTAGGTGTAGTCTTTCAGGTTAAGTTTATTATTTACGTGTATTATTATATCCCAAACTCTAGAGTACAGTGATTGTAGTCAAGCTTAGAGTTTAGTAAAGAGTTCCACACACTTAGAATGATGGCTTAAAGATAAGGGGAGATGATAGAACAAGGAACCAAATCAAGTTTTGAGAATTAGATTGTGATCCATGTCAATAAGAGTTGTGATGAGATAGTAATCCCTTCTTACTCTAGAGTGTTCCTTGGATTTCAGTCATTGTCAGACCAAATTCATGTCTTGCATGATAGATCTATGCTAAAGTCCAATGCGTATACACTTCATGCGTATTCAAGTCCATTCTCAGCTTCTAGTAAGTAAGTAACAGCTTCACACTGTGATTTGAGTCATTCATCAGAAATATAAGAACTCCAGTCTTATGTTGAATAGCTTAGAATAAGTATAAACTCATATTTCAGAGTAGATCAGTTCTCAGAAACTTATTATCCTAGTAAATTCAGTTTATGTCATGTATGCCCCCATTTTAGATCTCCTTGGTGAATCCATGGTGTTGATACTCTATTAATCAAGCCTTAAAGTGTCTTGTTATACTTAGTACCCCTTTATGCTTCAGGTCCTTATGAATTATCCCTTCAGTGACCTCTCCTTATGTTAAGATAGTGGTGATGATAATGGATAAGCAATGGTTTAGATGAGAGGGAGTTGATGACCCTCATTAAGAAAGACTATTTATTCTTTTTCTATCTAAGGCTAAAGGATGAAGGAATATTAAGGTAAATATTTGGTACATGTCACAGTTAGTTGAGAATTCTTGGTATGTCTTCTTAAGAATAGTGCTACAAAGTTGTTATTGATAGAGGTTTAGAAAACGTGAGAAGTATGCCTTTATGAGCGCTTGCCTTGAAGTCCATATGTAGTTATAATAATAGGCTTGAATGTCATGTTGAGATATAAGTGGAGAAATGCAATATGCACTAGTGAATCCACAGTAAGAATTTCAAGTTAGTCATTGAAGTGGTAAGGCATGTTATGCTTAGGGGTTGAGCTCTAAAAGAGACATAGAAGATTGAATCATGTGGTTTAGACTAGTATTATGGTGTAGTGTGTTGTATCTTTTGATTTTGAGTTAGGCTTGATCATGGTGAGAGAATTTAGTTCAATTTAGACTTTAGTAGATGGATTTATCAATGCCCATATGAGAATTATATATTGAATCAAATGAGTATGGTGTCGAAGGAAAGAGTATAGTTGAGGGAGAATTTGAGGAGTGCTTCCAAGCTTGAAAGTAAGAAGTTTCTCTGCCTAAGGCCTAGCAATTTTATCCTAACTTATGAGTTATATGTCTATGTTCCATGTTACAGAGTTATAGATATGTTACGATTCCTTATTAAGCTATCTTATTCAGATCATGCCCAAGAATTATTTTCTCCCTAATACTATTAGAACTTCTTAGAAATATTGTTGAAGAAATACTCCAGTTGAGTTTAAGCTTTAAGTTTGTACAACTATCAATTCAGTTTAGCACTCAGACAAACAAGTTCCTATGGTTTTCATATTTCCATCTAGACTTACTAACCTAAGTTTCATGAATATGGCTATTCCATGAGGTAAAATGTTTGCATTTATGCAAATTACAAATTTATCTCAGTTCATACATCATGCATTAGTTTCAGATTTAGCTATTTAGACATGACTCAGTTTATAAGTGTTCAGTGCATGATCTCAATTTTCCAAGTACTCCATTTGAGACATTGTAATACCTTTGTACGACCTTAGTCTCGTTACCTCATGATTCATGCTTACATAATGTACTTGGTGATGCCATGAATCCCCTTTTTCTGTTGATTCTTAATATGTGTCTTGTTGAGGGATAATTTCTAAATGAGAAATTGATACTTTATTACATCCCTAGTAACTCTTAGAATTTTTAATGTATCAATTAGCACTTCGATAATCTATATTATTCATTGTATCATGGAAATTTCATGTGAGTTCTAAACTCCCAGCATGAATCGGTTCCTTATTGTCAGAAAAGTCAAGTCAGCTCAGAAATCATCTTCATGATAGACTTTTTAAAGTTTCATCTCAGCTATATCCTTCATTAGCAGACATGTCATTTCCATATTAATCCATACTTTTAATGTTTCAATAGGTTCCTCCCCATCATTTGAGGATGAATAATTCCAAGGGGGAGATAATGCAACACCCCGTATTTTCGGGATAGAATATAAATCATTGTTCCTATGCGTATGGACTTGAACTCAATTACACTATGCATATACATGTGTGATTAGCAAATATATGATGTGGGAATGTCTTCATATATTGAATCGAGGTCATAAAAATCTCCTAACTCAAACACAAGTTGAGGACTTTTCTATCGATAGAGTTTTGACAAATGCTCCATCTAGGGTCAACTTTAAACGAGTGTATCTCCCAGCATATTGTAAGACCCTATAAAGTTTCCTCATAGTCTGAGCCTTTAGAACATGTCAAGTGAAGCCTCATTCCGTCTCTAAAAGATTTAGGAATGACTTCCAAAGTGATTAGTATTTAAATAATATAGAGTTTTCCTAAAAATGACTTTTTATCGTGTAGGAAATTGAATTATCTTTCAAACGATACCCATTTCGTCAAAATTTGACATCGGAAGAGAAAGATATGGCCGAATTACAGAAAGTAGTCTGAACTGCCCAAGTGTGATGGAGAGGTCCGACGGACCGTTGAGCTAGCAAAGAACCGTCACCCAAACAGTCGCAGAGGAGGCAGTGAGACCTTATTCCGGTTAGGCGCGATGGTAAGGCCGATGGACCATCGATCCAGCAATGGACCGTCGACCCAGTCGTTGCAGGCAAGGCAGAAAGTCCAAATCTGGCCTAGGTGCGACGGTCAGGACCGACAAACCATCGACCCAGCGATGGACCGTCTCACCCACCATCGTATATTTCATTCAGTGATTATAGGTCATTTTTAAAAGCAGTTTTTTGGTCTTTTTCCACCCTTTTTACAGCTTTATATACCCAAACGAACTAGATGACTTCAGTTCATCCAAAAGCATCTCAAAACTAGGGTTTCTTCCTCAAGAACAAACCCAAATTCCTTCTCTAAGAAATTCAAGAACTCACCTTAATTTCTGCAAATTAAGTTAAGATTCAAAGTTCTCAAGTCAAAGGCTTCAAGAACCTTCCCTCAAGAGCTCCAAAAAGAGTCTCAAGAAAGCTTGTTCATCCAATTTCACAATCTAAGGTATGTGGGATTTGAACAAGGGTAATCCTTTCACCGTTGTTCCTAAAGGAATATTTTAAATTACAAGTTTTCTGTAATTTATGAGATTTTACATGAAATTGAGTAAGGGTTTTTCACCCATTACCATTAGTTGCAAGGTTTTGATTATTCCCATGAATTAAAAGTCAAATAGCATGATTTTGCATATGTTTCTATGCTTATTGATGAGACTTTCAAATTTTAATATACCTTATGAGTAATTGCATTCTTAAGCATGAATTTTGAGATGTTGACTTGAGATTTACTATTTGGGTCAATTGGCCCCCATTTTAAGATTTATTGTTCAAGACTGTTTGGGTCACGAGTACCCCATAACTAAGCTATTTTCAGATTTTAGTTAAAGATTTGACCCCTTGGGTCTAAGCTAAGATAGGAATCCACATTTGATTATGATTTAAAGTAAAGAGGAATATATATTTTGTCTTTATTATAGACCATTGAATTATTTAAGGTAGATTCCTAAAAGTTCTGAGCTTAAGTATGGGAGTAGTATTTAGCACCGAGTTAGGTATGATTCCAAGGTCTCATGCCCCAAAACTACGTACCCCCATAGGTTTCTGATTTACCTCAAGTAGGTTAAAATAAGTGATCACTTAAGTTAAGACTCTCCCCAATATGGGCAAGACGTTGGACTCCATGTAGCTCACATAGTTTATGTCGGTTAGAAGAAACTCCTGAGTCTAAAAAAGTTCCAGAGTTACCAAGTGTTAAAAGTTCCTAAAAGTTCTATAATCTCTAAGTTTTAATGAAGTTTTACTCTCCACAAGATAAAATAATGAGTTTGAAAGTATTGTTTAAAGCTTCTTTTAGCCTACAAGTACTGAGAGTAAGAGGAGAGTATAGACTTTAAAGTTAAGTATAATGACTCACAAGATTTGTGCTACATGTTTCACTATTTATGATTTATGAGTTTTATTTTTTTAGACTTATTCAAGTCATGTGAGTCATTCCTATTTACATGCATGATTTTATTAAAGAGTGTTGATATTGGTTTATGTAAATGCATACACCCCCATATACTCAGTACATTCCCAAAGTGTTGATCCACATATACGTTTGTGTGCTACATTGTCTCATAATGTAGGTTCAGGTGCTCAGTCTCAGCAGTGACCGTGATTCCCGAGTACCTTTGTCTACATTCCATAGTTGGTGAGTCCTCATGGTTCGAGGACCTATATTTGTAGCTTTCCCATTTTCACAGTGTTTTGAGTTTTACTTTCAGGTCATAGTGAGCCAGTTGGGGATCTGTCCCAATGGCTCTCCAGTTTGAGTAGTAGAGGCTTTGTCAGACTAAACTATCAGTTGAAGTTTTGTTCCAGATTATTAGTATCTTTTCTATTCAGGCATTATTTCCAGTTATTTCGGATTATAGTTTACCCAATAAAGTATCATTGTTTAGCTTATTTATCCTAAAACAAGTGTTAGAAGTAGTAACAGGCTCAAAGAGTTAGCTTAGGGCTACTTGAAGCCTTAAGCACTGTGTGACGTCTCGGGATGAGATTTCGGGGCATTACATATATATATCAATTCAGGTGTCCAACTTAATATCAAATGAAAGGTCTTTGAGTCTTCTTTCCAATGCACTTGGTTTCACCATAATCCAATATCGGAGTGGAAAGTTATACTCATTTACATCAGCATGTCTGTCTGTCAACAAAGTGATGACCCGAGTTGATAAGCAGTCAACTAAGTGACGACATATCATCCCAAGTCGTCAACCCAACCAGAAACTCATCAAATTTAGCTTCCAAGTGACGACTTGAGTTGATAAGCCATCACCTAAGTGACGACTTATCAGAACAAGTCGTCATCCATGACCGGACTTGATCAACCTCACCCTTAAACAGTTTTGGAGGGGAATTTTGGTCTTTTCCCTTACCTCCCACAACATAAATCACCAAAAACACGTACTTAGCCATCATAAACAAGTTTTAAAAAATCTCAATACTCTTTATTCTCAAGAATAAGATTAGGGTTTCTCCTTGAGGTCATCTCCAAGAACTTCAAGATTTCATTACGTTCTCTTCAAGATAATTAAGAACTTAAGGTTCCTAATCCAAGAACTTCAATAAAATCCTTCAAGAACGCTCTCAAGGCTTTCAAAGTCAACTCGTTTCATTGAGTCAAGCCAAATAAGGTATGTGGGGTTATGAACAAGGATACTCCTTTCATCCTTGTGCCCAAAACTAGTTTTTAAAGTTGAATTTATATAATTTACAACTAGGGTTCATACCCAAAGTATCTTGTTTTGAGTTTATGGATTTATAAAGTGATTGAAGTGTGAAAGTGCCAAGTTATCTAGATTTTAATAATTCTCTTTCATGATTTGAATGCTATGAGTATGATTTGAGACATTGATTAAAGATTTTCAATTGAGCTTTAAGCATGATATTGTGATTTTGATTTCATTATCTTGACTTGAATTGTGAAAGCATTTCAAGATTATTATTGTTGAGCACGAAGTTTATTATGATTTGACATGATTTCCAAGTATGGGTTGTAATACCTAAGTTTAAGTCTTGATATTTCAAGAAAGATGATACTTGAGCATTATTTGATAAGCATGTATTCAGAATTTTAAGAAAGATTTGATTTTTTTATCCTCAGCCAAGATATTGAATCCACATTTTAGATTTTATTACAGTTTATACTAAACAGACACATAACTAGTTTTTGTTATAAATCCTTATGCTAGTTTTAAGGTGGATTTCCTACAGAATGGGCATACAAATTAAAGGGAGTAGTATTTAGTACCGAGTTTGGTTTGATTCCAAGGTCTCATGACCCAGAACTACGAGCCAATGTAGGTACAGATTTTCTCCATTTATTTGGATGCAGATTATGATCACTTAGCTTAGGTTTTACTCTTTGGAAAGAGTATGAAACCTCTCCCCAATGTGATATTTTCCCCTTCAGGGAACATGACGTTGGATATCATGATAGCTCACATGGTGTATGTCGGTTAGAAGAACCTCCCTAAGCCCAAGTCCTAAAATAAAATAACAGAACAGCTTTTAGAAGCTACGTGTAATGTCTCACGATTTTATTCAGATATTGTTTTACATAATCCATTAGCCATGAGATTTCATCTTTTAGTTTACAGATACAAAGGTGAGTCCTTTACACCTAGCCTGCATGATTTGAAAACAAACTTAACTTCAGTTCTACTTATTCCACTAGCAGAAATGGTAAAAGTATAGAATTTAGAACTAAGTGTTATGGCTCACATGATTTATATAGTATACTCTATTATTCATGATTTATGATTTTCAGCTTTCAGTTATTCAAGTCAATGTGAGTTATTTACACTTAGCATGCATCCTTTTACAAGTTTATGTAAACATTGAGATATTGTTTTACTTATGCATTTACCCCCACATGCTTAGTACACTTCAAAAGTAATGATCCATATATATGTCTATGTGCTACATTGTTTAATAATGTAGGTACTAGTTCAGTTGTATTCCATATATCACGATCAGACAGTTGCAGATTCCAGATAGTAGATGAGCGTGCTCCTACTTTGGAGACTTCAATTAGATATTATTTATGTACTTTATTTTCTTACTCATATATTTTGATTAGTGCTAGTTTGAGTGGCGTCTTGGCTACCTATATTCAGTATAGTAGACGCTTCATAGACTATGAGTAGAACTAATATATTTGATTCCATTTTTATCTTGTATAAGCAGAGTTGTAATCATTTTATATAGCTTTGTATTGATCGGATTTAGAAAAGATTAATCTCTCGCTTATTTAATTAAGATTTATGTACTTCTTTTAGTTGCTCATGATTTATGTCAGTACAAGGGTTAGCTTGGGATCATGTGTGGTCCTCAATAGTCTTGGGTCATTATATTATCCCTGTCCCCAGACCTATTCAGTGCCAGATTCCTATTTTTCTCCTTGTGTTGGCTCTTAAAGACAGTATGTTTTATGCATTATTTTAAGTATGATTGTAGTACTAAAACTTTGTTTATGAAGGAATTTTTGCCTGTGTGCTCTGGTTGTTTCCTTGTCTTAAGATGTTCTTTATGAGTGAATTAGCTTGCACTTATCTTTACTCTTGTTTTACTGCTAATCCTTTTCAATGATGCCAAAAAGAGAATACTGACTTCATATATAAGGACCTGGCAGAACACTGACAAAGGGAAAAATGTGACTTCATATGTAAGGATATGGCAGAACAGTAATAAGGGGAAAAGTGTAAATGATGAAATAAAGGTGCATAATGGCAGGGGGAAAGTGTAAATGAAGAAAAAAAGGTGCATAATGACAGAGGAAATTTGCAAGTGCAAAGGCACAAAATGAAGAAATGAAGGTGCATAATGACAGGGGGAGTTGCAAATGGAAAGGCACCAAATAATGAAATAAAGTTACACAATGATAGTGAGGAGTTTTTTTGCTGAATGACAATAAGGGACCAGGTCCCTGTGTTTCTTGATAGAGAAATCATGATAATAGGGTGAACATTCATCTTCAGGAGGTAATCACACAGATTAAATGTGATAAATGTGCATTGATGCTAAAAATTGTATGGTTTGGTATGTCATCATCAAAAAGGGGAGAAATTGTTATATGTAGTTTCAATGATGAGCAGCTAAACTATAAGGGACTAGGTCCCTGTACATGCAAAGTACTGTATAGTTGGCACATTGTATCTGCACAGTTTTTTTCTCCTGTGTAACAAACTTGCAGGTGTTATTTTGTACTAACTTGGACAACAGGTTAAATGATATTCCATCCCTAATCATCACACAACTATAAAAGGAAAGAGAAGCCTCTTCAACATTTGTTTTGACAAATTCTACATAGAGAAAAGAGAGGCAACAAAACCCTATTTTATTACTCCTCAAGTTTCATGCTTTATGTGAGCTTAAATTCAACTTGTTCTTGAGTGAGTGTTGAATTGTAATTGAACTACTCATGTTATAAGAGTGGTATTTTTCTCTTTGTGAATAGAGTTCTTAGGTAGAGTTGCCTAAGCTTACCGCTGGTTAGAGTTAACCAGCTGTTGAGAAAAACTCCGCAGAGGTGTTAAGGTATTCTTGCAATAGAGGTATTGGAAGAATAAGGAACCTAGATTTGGGTTCATAGTTGAGTCTGTAATTAATAAGTTGGTTATAGTGGACTTTTTTGTTGCTTGTGAGGGAGAGCCATGATTTTTTCCAGTTTGGGTTTCCATGTTAAAATCTTGTGTTCTTACTTTCTTGCACTGCTTTTAAATTTCCAGCACCTCCAAGTTGCCTTACTGATCTATCGATTGAAATTGATCCTGAGGGACCTGGTCCCTCACTGTGTGGTGTAACACTCAAGGGTTTAACATAAACTATCTCAAAGATAAATGGAAGTTATTTCTCTTAATACTTCTAGAGCTAGCCTTGTGGAATCTTCCGACATTATTGCAAAAGACAGGCTTGAAGGCAAACAAAAGAATACCTAAAAACAATAACAAGTAAAGAAGAAAAATCATTTCAAAAATTCAGAGTGTCAAATTAAAAAATCAACGGGACCTTATTTTATTGCGAAAAACTTGACCAAGGGGTTATCCAGTGCTATCTCAAAAAGGGACAAAATTCAAAGCAGGGATAACAAAATTATGTCCAAATCGATCTTAATGAGGGTGATGAAGTAATTTTTGCAATAGTCATCGAGGCAGATCTGGTAGCCAAAAAGACTGATTGGGTGTTGGACACAGGCACGTCAAGGCATTTCTATGCCTACAAAGAGTTATTCTATGACTTCGAGGAATCCACCGATGGCGAGTGTGTCTACATGGGGAACTCCACTACTTCTAGAGCGATGGTTAAAGGAAAATTTTTACATAAATTAACTTTTGAAAAAACATTAGCCTTTAATAATGTTCTGTATGTTTCCTCGCTTCGTAGAAATTTAATTTTTGGAGAACTTCTCAATAAAGTAGGCATTAAACTTATTTTTGAAGCTGGTAAAATAATTATTTTCTTGTGGAGGAGACCTTTTTGAAACAAAATACCTTAGGGGGGGGGGATTATTTGTACTGAACACTGATCAAGAGATTGTCTATAATGCAAGTATTTCTGATTCTACTTATATACTAGGTTTATTAATTTATGATATGATAAACTAGGCTATGTTAATATTTCTTCTATTAAAAGACTTAGAAAAATGGGATTAATTTCTGCATCAAATATTAGAAATATTTTTAAATGTCCTGTGTGTGTAGAAGCAAAGTATTCCAAGAACCCTTTCAAATATGTTACTAGTAGAAAGACTAAATTCTTTGAACTAGTACATTCAGATTTAGCAGATTTCAAAAATATTGTTAGCAAAGGTGGAAAGAAGTATCACATTACTTTTGTTAATGACTTTTTTAGGTACACTAAGGTATATCTTCTTATGTTTTAAGAAAGGCTAAAAGCATACTTTTAAAATATAAAGTAAAAGTAGAAAATCAATTAGACAGAAAAATCAAGAGATCTAGATCTGATAGGGGTGGTGAATATAGTACTAAAGCTCTAGAAGTTTTTTGTGAGAAAAATAGAATTATTCGTGAGTTTAGTGCTCCCTATACTCCCCAACAAAATAGTGTAGATGAACGAAAGAATAGAAGCCTTAAAAATGATGAATTTTATGCATGTAAGCTTGGGTATACATCACTATATGTAGGGAGAGGTTGTCTTTTCTGTATGATATATTCTTAATAGAGTCCCTCATAAAAAGATAAACAAGACCTCATATGAATTGTGGAAAAGGTTTGTTCCAAACTTAAAAAATTTTAAAGTGTAGAGGTGTTTGGCTAAGGTTGGTCTACCTGATTTTAAATGGGTAAATATATGCTCTAAGACTTTTGACACCATCTTTATTGTTATGTTCAAAATTGTCTTGCATATAGATTTATGTAATTAAATGATTATTCTATTTGTGAATATAGAAATGCAAAATTTTTTGAGCATATTTTTCCTTTGAAAAATAATGTACCTAATGATGTGCAGAATAATGCTTGTATATCTATGTCTATTAACTCTCATGTTATGCCTGCGTCTGATAGTATTGATAATGAGCATGAAAATGAACTTAGAAAGAGTAAAAGACATAGAAATAAGACTAGTTTTGATCTTGATCTTATCACCTTCTTATTAACTGAGAATTTTGATATCGATACTTTAAATGATGAATTAGTGTCTATCTACTTAATAAAATAAGACCCTAAAACTTATGATAAAGCAATGAGTTCAATAGATATATTATTTTAGAAAGAGTCTATTAAAAGTGAATTAGACTCAATAATCTTTAATCACACTTGGTATTTATATGATTTGCCTAAAGGTTGTAAACCCGTAAGTAGAAAATGGATATTTAAGAAGAAATTGAGGCTTAAAAGAACAATTGATAAATATAAGGCTAGAGTTGTGATTAGAGTCTTTAAGCAAAAGAGGTATTGATAATTTTGATACTTATTCTCCAGTGACTAAAATAGTGACCATTAGGACTCTTATTGCTCTAGCCATTGTTCATAGTTTACTGGTACACCAAATGGATTTTAAAATTATATTTAAGTGGTGACTTAGAGGAAGAGATCTATATGACTCAACCAAAACATTTTGTGGTCCTAAGACAAAAGGATAAATTACGCAAACTAATAAAGTCCTTATATGGACTAAAGCAGGCACCTAAACAGTGATATAAAAATTTTAATTTCACATTAATAGATAATGGCTTTGTTGTTAGTTCATTTGATATCTGTGTTTATTCTAAAAAAAAAGATCAGATTATGTGATTTTATGTTTATATATGAATGACATGTTAATCTTTGGTCCTAATGTGAATGTTGTAAATGACTCTAAGACTTTTCATTTTCTAAATTTGAAATGAAAGACTTTGGAGAAGCTGATGTGATTTTAGGAATTAAAATTAAAAAAATTGTTAATAATTTCTCTTTGTGTCAGTCTCATTATATTGAAAAGATGTTGAACTGATTTGATTATTTTGATGTAGTTTCAGTGAGAATTTCTTATGATCCTAGCAAGAATTAGAAAAAGAATAAAGATTTAAATATTTATCAAGTTGAATATGCTAAAATAATTAGGAGTGTAATATTTCTTATGAACTATACTCGTCATGATATAGCTTATGTTGTTAGTAGATTGAATAGATATACTCGTAATTCTAGTAGTGAACATTGAAATACTCTTTATCACTTGTTAAGCTATATGAGAGGTACTATGAATTGATGTTTGCATTTTAATAAATTTCTTATTATTTTAGAAGATTTTTGTGATGCAAACTGGATAACTTACAATGATGAAGTTAACTCCACCAGTAGCTATGTGTTTACTTTGGGTGCAGGTGTTATTTCATGGAAGTCTTCAAAGTTGACTTGTATAACTCGTTCTATCATGAATTTTGAATTTATTGCTTGCGAGGTGGCAGGACAAGAAGCTGAGTGATTAAGAAACTTTTTAGCAGATATGTCATAATAGTGAAGACAAGTGTCACCGATTTCTTTATATTGTGACTCACATGCGGCAATTAGAATTGCTAAAAATAGTGTATACAATGAAAAAATAGACATATTCGTATCAGATATAGTGCATTTAAATAATTATTGAAAAATGGTGTTATTTTCTTGAAATGTGTAAGGTCTAAAAGAAATTTGACGGATCCTATCATAAGGAATTTGACAAGAAAAATAGTCCTTGAATCGTCGAGTAGGGTGGGGCTAAAGACCATGGATTGAAATAATATGGTGGATATTCATTTGTGGTCAAACGACGTCATATATCCCTTCAATAAACACTACATATTCTATTCTATGGCGCGCGGTAGTAAATTATAAGGTTGAGCTTAAATTTTCTCTTAATGATCCATAGCCTTAAGGTGGTCTACGAGATAGACTTGATGAATCACCTATGTGAGTGTAAAGGATTAGTCGTCTTTTATGAAAGACTTGGATCGTCTTTCTAGAGAACTCGTGAAACCCAAAGTTTATGTGCATGGCCATAAAAGTACTTTATAAGTATTGCGGAGTTTGCATAAAATCAAATATACGGTATATGTTATTGGGGTCTCAACTTATGTTTATTTAGTTCAAGAGTACTTCACTTTGTGAAAATTTGTTGTTATCTCATTTCACTGCGTATAAATTCAAATCAAAAGATATTGCTAATGAAGTACATGTTCCTTTCTTTATTATGGTGTAATTTCTTTTCTCAGTAGATGCCTCTTATATAGGATATTAAAAATGAAAAGAATGAGTGAATTTGGAGAAACTGACAGTGAGCATTAATGGCATTAAAAAGCCATTACTACATGATAAGACAAGTGTCACCAATTTTTTACATTGTGACTCACAGGCGATAATTATGTTGCTAAAAATAGTGTATACAATGAAAAAGAAAGACATATTCGCATCAGACATGGTGCAGTTAAATAATTATTGAAATATGGTGTTATTTTCTTCAAATATGTAAGATCCGAAATAAATTTGACGAATCCTAAGACCAAGGATTTGACAAGAAAAATAATCCTTGAACATGGGTGGAGCTGAAAAACCCAATAGCTTTTGAGTAGAACATGCAGTTATACTGAAAAATCAAGAGAATTATATAATAACATACATGAGAATTCGTAACCAAAGTCAAACGGTTGGTTCAGTATTGCTGATGTGCGTATCAAAGGCTTCTCTGGCCTTGGGACTGTGGGTTTCAAACCCACCTACAACCTTGTTTTAATTTACTTTTTGCTTTTCTCTTATACTCACTTTGCATCAATTTCTCTCACACAAGTTTTTTCCCTATTCTCAATGTATGGATTTTTTTTATTTTCTTCAAAAAGTAACATAAAAGTTTTAATTGAAAAATCAAAAAGAAATGTCTTCTATTAAACAAAACTACAATTTTTTAAAATCTTTTTAAAAAACATAAAGCTTACAATTGAAAAAAGTAAAAAAAAAAAAAAAATACATCTTCTACTCTAAAACAAAATTGTGTAGTTTTTTTTTTTAATTCTTTCTTTAAAAATAAAACATATATTTATATAGTATTTAAGTAATCCATGTCTTTTTAAATAAATTAAAATATTGGTACTTGTTAGTTAGTTTGACGGTTGATATATATTAGCTTAAGATCGTTGTTTTGTTTTATAATTTAGAATTCCCAAACCTCAAATTCTAGTTTTGCCTCTGTCCTCAAATCGTCAGGGTGGGTGGGGATAAACCTTATGGATTGAGGTAATATGGTGGATATGATTTGTGGTCAAACGAATCCATATAGGCCTTCAATAAACACTACATATCCTATCCTTGTGGCACAAGGTAGTGTATTATAAGGTTTAGCTTAATTTTGCTCTTAATAATCAATAGCCTTAAAGTGGTTTATGAGATAGACTTGATGATCACTTATATGAGTGTAAAGGGTTGGTCTCCTTTTATGAAAGACTTGGATCATCTTTCTAGAGCACTCATGAGACCCAAGATTTATGTGCATGACCATAAAATCACTTTATGAGTATCGCAAAATTTGTATAAAATCAAGAATATGGTATGTATTTGGGGGGTTGAACTTATGTCCATTTAATTCAAGAGTACTTCACTTAATGTATATTTGTTGTTTCCTCATTTCACTATGTATTAATTCAAATAGAAAGATATGGATACTTAAGTACATGTTCTTTTCTTTGTTGTGGTGTGCTTTCTTCTCTCCGTAGATGTTCCTTATATAGGATATTAAAAATGAAAAGGATGAGTGAATTCGGAGAAATTGATAGTGAGCATTAATGACATTATAGAGCCATTACTACCCATTACTACACGGGAAGACAAGTGTCATCGATTTCTTTACATTGTGACTCACAGGCGGCAATTGAGATTGTTAAAAATAGTGTATACAATGAAAAAAAAAAAGACATTCGCATCACACATGGTGCAGTTAAATAATTATTGAAACATGGTGCTATTTTCTTCCTTGGAATATGTAAGGTTCAAAAGAAATTTGGCATATCCTATGACCAAGGGTTTGACAAGAAAAATAGTCCTTGAATCATCGAGGGGGGTGGGGCTAAAGTCCATGAATTGAGGTAGTATGGTGGATACCCATTTGTGGTCAAGCGAAGTCATATAGGCCTTCAATAAATACTACATATCCTATCCCTATGGCGCGAGGTTGCGTATTGTAAGGTTGAGCTTAATTTTGCTCTTAATGATTCATAGCCTTAAGGTGGTCTATGAGATAGACTTGATGGATCACCTAAGTGAGTGTAAAGCCTTTTATGAAAGACTTGGATTGTCTTTCTATAGAACTTATGAGACCAAGGTTTGAGTGCATGATCGTAAACGTATTTTATGAGTATAGCGGAGTTTGCATAAAATCAAGGATATGGTATGTGTTGTGGGTTTTCAACTTATGTCCATTTTGTTCAAAAGTACTTCACTTTGTGGATATTTATTGTTGCCTCATTTAACTACGCACCAATTCAAATCGAAAGATATTAATACTTAAGTACATGTTCCTTTCTTTTGCTTGGAAACTATTTCTATTATTTTTTCTTTGCATTTTGTGGCTGATTGTGAGCTTTTTCCGTTCATGACTGAGAATACAAACAATGAATTTACTGCATTCATTTCACTGCAATTGATTGTGCAGATTAAAATGCAAAGTAAAAACTTACATTCATTCTCTCAAGTTAATTGTGGTGATGAGAAAAAAGTCACATTCATTCTTTAATGTAACATATGTCCTTAATGAGATATCAACTGCTATCTTATTTATTTCTTCACCAAAACGTACAATTTCCACACCTATATAATTGTGGTCTTCACTTTATGAAAAAACACAATCATAGAAAGAAATACTAGTCTTCTTTCTTGGCTTTCTTTCTAGATTAGTTGCCCTCATTGGTTTTCTATCCCTTATGAATTTCTAGGCTATAATGTGTGCAACTCCAAACTTCTATCCACGAGTGCACGTGTTTGAAAGTAGTTGTGGAACCTTAGAGAGCGACCGTATAGAAGGATTTGCACCGGAGCTGGTTCGAACTCGCTTACAAGGCAATGGCTTGCCACGACACAGTATTTCTGACTATTTACTTATTATCATTAATTTCAGTTCCAACATCAATATTGTAGTAATTTTTCCAACACTATTAAGAAGTACAAAGAGAGTGAGGAAAAGGGAATAGTCTCTTCATAAATAGAATGAATGACAAAATCCCTATAAATTAGGAGTGAGACCCTCTGGTATTCGGAGCCCATTGAGTTCGACTAATCCAGACTCAGGCCAGCTAAGACACTAAGAAGTAAACTGCTCCTTACCAAAAATTTCTCCCATATTGTCCCTTTAATTGAATAAAACAAGGAACGATCACACGAAGTTGTCCCTCATGATCAATCCAAAGCTCTACTAATGAACCCTTCTTGATAATCAAGTAAATCGCAAGAAGGTTAGTCCTCTAATCAAGAAAAACAAATTAGAAACAAAAATCAAGGAATACACAGAGTTGTACTATTGCCTCATCCACACATGCATGGAAACGAAAGTGGAGCACTTTGCCCATGGACATCATGATCTAATTCTGGGTTAGCCCTTTGTCGATTTTCAACATCAGACCCTGACCATGGACTCAACTGAGGAGGAGCAATTTGACCATTGACAAACAACGAATTCTGGTCCCTATTAGGCAATGCCATGGCAAATTCATCAGGTCCATATATCGGAGGACTTCTTCTATTATGTTCATTGGCAGCTCTTCTTTCAACAGCTAGAAAATGGCCAAGTGATGGTGCATTACTGTCACTATTCCTTATCATCATCACAGTACTCTCAGCATCTGTGCTGTTTCTTGGACACAAAGAGAAACACCATGTTGTTTTAGACCTGTAGTTTTTTTGCACCTCTGTCATTACACCGTTCGGTCTCCCTCTTGTTGATTTTCTTGAGAGATTAACTATGCTAGAGACACCAATAAGACTTCCAAGTGTAGTGCTCCTATCATGAAAAAAAGACCCTGTGGACTGCAATGTTCCGAACATTTCTATTAATAAGTAGCATATTTTAATTAGTTTTAGAGATTCCAAGTAATCAGAATTGGAGATTAAGTAGTTTTCTACCCCTAAAATGTTGTATAAAGGTTATTGTTAATCTAGTGTACATAGAATTTCGGCAACAATGCCTATGCAGCTGCTCCTGTTCTGGAGTGAACAGGATTGGAATCAGGAGCAAAGACACTCTTAATAAGGGGTATCATCCGACATTGCTTCGTAAAAGTCTTTCTTATGTGTGTAGATAATATTTTTGTATGAAACAATACACATCTATGCAACAGGCTGACACAAGCTTCAGAAGTACTGTCCATCGCCCGTAGTGTTCGATCAGAAAGGTTACCACATCTAGTTCCAAGGTTGGCCTAACCTAACTTGATGACACACGGTCTTTCCTAAATTATGTGTTGATTCAAACTATGTCACATAAATCAGAACACACAGAGAACATAGTAAACAACCAATTTGGTACAGAAAGTAACGACTTCAAACCACCACAATTTCACACTCAATCGTCCTTGTAAGCTGAATAGTGACTATAAACCGACATCCCTACTTGCATATGCCACTGTTCTGAATAATCTCAAAAGATCGGTTTATGATTCTTCAAGTAATTAGTCTAGAAATAAACTTGGTCTAATGAGTATTATGACAGGAAGTTCTTAATTTCATTAGCACTGCTGGTTCATTAAGGTTTATTTGGATCCAAACAAATATAAGCAGAACAATATTTATGAAGGGCCATTGAAGAACCTAGGACAACAGGATACTACTTTTAAAGTTGAAACATGCTACACAGCCCTGATAAATGTGGTTCAAATGTCAATGTACTAAAGGGACATCAGTGACAGCTTTAATAATGTTATGGTCCCAATTTGCATTGAACATATATAGACATTGACATCACTCAAAAAAATACTTCACAGGATGCATGAAACTATTACTAGTCAAGATTGAAAATATCCAGGTTTATCATATGATTTGGAGGCTAAGCCAAGTATACTACATTACAGTAAATATCTACTTTTGATTCTAATTTGTTTTAATAAACTTAAGCTTCAAATTCTTCAATTTATTACATTCTTTTTTCACATTTTCACTTATTCTGTCATCATTTTCCCAAATATATAACATCACATAAAACTCATAACTGAATTTTCATTGTACTAATCTCCATATTAACTAAACAAATGTTGCACACAAATTAAGTATGAGACTTTTTCATGAATACAATGACTTAATAAAGAATATACAGCTTAGAAAGAATTAGTTGAAACAAAAATTATATCAACTTATAGGAATATTAGCATAGGTAAAAGCAAGACGCATGTTCTAGCTTTTTGACCAAATTATTACTACATTTTTTATAGTGTAATTGGCAAGGAGAATCTAACTTATATACCCTAACACTGTAAATAATTAAAACTACCTATAGTAGTTAATTAATCTCTCTTATTTCCCTTGTTACCAAACTCACTATTATGGATAATAAGTTTACAATTATCTTTTAGGTAACCTAGCAACATAATAATAATTATTTTATATTATCAAGTTGCCACATCAAATTAAGGTATATTGGTTGGGAAGGGGTGAGGGGTAGGGGTGGAGAGGGGCATAGTGGCAGAGCCACCTTATGTTAAGGGTTCCCGGAAAATTACATTGTTTAGCTAGTTAAGAATTTTAGTTTTTATGTAGATTTATACTATATGTTGACTCCCTTGTTTTCTACGTGCACCTACTTTTTTATACTGTAACACCGCCGCAGTAAAATTTCTAGCTTGGACACAGGGAAGGGAGGAGGTTGGGAAAAAACAGTTATTACGTAGAATGTACCTCAGTGTCCAAATCTGAAGAGGAATCAGTGGAGGAAGAAAGAGAGTCACTAAGTGAAGTGTTGAATGAAGTTGATCCATCTCTACTTCTACCTAAACCTATTCTCAAATTCAATGGCTGCAATCCCAAAGGCCAACCCTCTTCCTGCTCCATCAAATCAAATCAAATCAAACAACAATCCAACATAAAAATAAATAAAAAACATTAGTGGGGGTTTTTCCATCTATCATTTCAATAATCTGACCAAAAAGCCAAAGGACAAAATATTCTACAACGTGATGAAGGGACTAGCCTGTTAGTGTGGTGTTCAAATTCTGTTCAAGGAAATAAAACCCCGTATGGTTAAATTCCAAAACTATGAAAATAGGACAAAAACATTGATCCCTCCATTTTAATTTGTATGTCTGACTTGACTTGATATAGAATCCAAGAAAGTAGAAAAGTTTGTAGTTTATAGTTTTAAACTAAAAATGTGAAACGTGTATCAAAATGTTCTTAAACATACTCATCTTAAACTCACCAAAACATAAAAAGAAACATTCTTTTTTAACAAAAATAACAAAAGAAAGTAAGACAAACAAATTTAAATGAAAGGAATACCTGTTGAGCCATGACCAAAATTAGCACTGTTGCATATATTTACTCAATAGAAATGACAAGAAGGGTCAGCTTAAAATCTCTGGATTTTTAACCTCAGATATCAGACAATAGAGTTAAAATTTTATTAGTCATTTCATTGGAACAACAAAAACTAGAAGATGAGGAGGAACAAAACATGGTAAGCAAGAAAATGGCATTTCCTATTTGTAGTCTTTGCTAGAATAGGAACAATTAGAATGGAGTCAAAAGAATGGTTAATTATTTTTTCTTTTTGGTTTTGCTTTTTTGATATTGCTGTTAGTGAGTATAGAAACATAGAATAATTGTAATATGTCGATAAAGGTGATAAAGTATACAAACAAAAAGACCGTAAAACTGCTGCAGAGGAGTTGTCCTTTTTAGAATTGGAAGTAGCAAATGCCTATGACATTTGCCTTTC
Organism: Capsicum pubescens; assembly: GCA_030864215.1. Classification (NCBI taxonomy): domain Eukaryota; kingdom Viridiplantae; phylum Streptophyta; class Magnoliopsida; order Solanales; family Solanaceae; genus Capsicum; species Capsicum pubescens. Next base: position 157,571,477 of record CM061548.1, read on the forward strand.
AATACTTAATACTGTCATTGTCAGGTTACCGCATTTTTATTTTTTCCTTTGCGTTAGAGAAAGGCTTTGCTATTGTATATTTCTTTTTTTATTTTATTTAATTTATCTACATTATCTTCTTGTTAATGCTTACTTTTTATTTATTTTTAAGTTAAGAGTCTATCGGGAACAACTTACCTATTCCTACAACTACAAGATAAGATTTGTATGCATTTTGTGCTCTTCAAACCCTACGATGTGGCATTACACTAGGTATGTTATTGCTTATTTCTCAACACTTAACCATCTTCATCCCAAATATTTATATGGTCTCTTTTGCTTTTGGAGAGTTAAATTAACTCTAGGATGACATAGTATCACATGCACCTAATTGTAGGATGCTATTCTAGCTAGGAATTGGAAGTTATAACCCTACACACAACTTGAAAAATCACAATTTCATCCGTCAAAAACAATTAAGATGAGTACACTATACTTAGGATGAATTTCTAACAGAAAATGTGTGAAAAATTCTAATTTCTTACTTGTATATATGACGTATATCAAATTCTTAGCAAGTGATTGTGTAGATTTTCAAGACGAATTTTTGTAGCTTCACTAATTCAAGCAGACTTGGACTTATAATCCACAACTTCGTAGATTGAGAATTTTGAATGCAGTAGGTTACTCTATATTATTATAGTAGTTTCCATTTTGGGTTATCGACGGGACTCGGGGCTTAGCTAAAGTAGAATTTATTGTCGATTGAAGAAAGAACTCTGGTTCATAATCTATAAATATTTGTCTTAAAAAATTCATTGAATATATACAAATTATTTATTTAAAATTTAATGATGAAAAAAAAAAGTAGACTCCTTAATCTATCAACTTTTAATTATGACTCTGCCTCTGAATATCATAAATGAAATTTACCTCAATTAAAAGTTGGATGAGGCAAAACTGGAGCATGCCCATTGCACTGCATTTGAGAGAAGTATGGTAGTCTTTTGGGAGTCAATACCACCTACCCCTTAACATTTCGGAATCGTTTGATGAGAGTGATAAGGAATAATTAATTTTTGAATTACTTTTAGGATGAGCTTATCCCATGTTTGGTTTTGATAAAATGCATGGGATAACTCATCCCGTGATTAGTTATCTCGGAATTGTAGTATTGTTTTTATTTCTTTTTGAGGGTGGGATAACTAATTCCTGGATGGATAATCTTGAGATAGTTAATCCCAAGATAACTAGTTTTCCAATCAAACAGTCCTTAAGATTTGAAAAATGATATTTCCTCCACATGTTAAATGGGAATGATAACCCCTTATTCAAATATTTTTCGGTGAGATTTTTCGTTTTTAAGAACAAATTTTTTTTATTTTTCTTTCAAGAATTAAAATATGAAAATATGTAACTTTTATTATTGTCCAATTTATTTTTTTAATGATTATTTTTCTTTTACAATATAATAGCTACTTGGAAATACATCCTAGATTATTTCCATAGTTATTTTTCTAAAACGATAGCATGTTTTACTTATTTATTAACTATTCAATCCAATCAGAAGAAAGTTTAAGTCATAACCTACCTCAAAGCGCCGAAATTAAGCCTAAAGTCCTTCAACATGGAGTCTTTTCCTTTCAAACGGTTTCAGAATCAACTAAAACATACAAATATAACATCTACACATTAAAAGAAAGATAATGATACCCATATTGATGATTTTTAAGTCGGGTCAAAAATAGATTTGAAAACGAAAGGGATAAAATCAAAATTTTATTATAGAAATACTTTTCCCTAGGTTATAGGAGTCTACAGTTGAAAACTGATCTTGGATGTATTTATATGTCCAAGTGCTAGTTATTGCTTATCCTTTTCTCTATTTTGTGAGCTACAATGTATATATATTCATTTGATTAAGCTTAAATTGTGTGTGTGAACTAATGACAGTATTAGTGTTTTAGGTATATAATTCTTGCAAGGAATGAGATTGATTTGGTGTCAATACTGTTCTTGTGGATGATTGAGGGCATTAGGAGCAATACCAAAAAGTTAAACAAGATTAAGTACAGTTGAAAAGGCATCAACAAAGTGCAAAACTTAAGACAAGTGGAAGGATTACACTAGAAAGGAAAATTCGAGTTTAAACCACATCTCTATCCCAAGGAAGCTAAGCTCTGTATTATTGGCGTGGCACAATGCTGGCCAAAAATTGAATGGCACAAAACAGTATGGGTGCGTGATTATAGCATGGCACACCAGCTAGGTCATACGATAAGAGAGTGCCACGGCCTTGGATCTTTTCGAACAAAACTTATCCTACATTATAAATAGAATAACTAGTTTCTATTCTCATCATTTTTTAACAACATGGGAAAGAGAAAACATATGATGGAGTCTTTAAATAGGGTTTTTCTTCTTTACTTTAGTTTTCTTGTAGTATCTACTCATGAATTCAATTATTGTGATTCTTTGTATAACTATGAACGACTAAATACCCTCTTTTTAGGGTTGAGGCTACAAACATGAATACTTCGCATTCAATTAAGTTGGTTTAAAGTTTATTATCATATTCGATTGTTCATATGTTTTTGTTATTACTATTTTATTGACAGGCCTTTAGAATACAGTTATTTTTCTATTCTGAGTCCGGAAGGAGGACTTTAGATTAGAATGTGGAACATAAGGAGTAGGTTCTTGTCTTTTAAAAGAAGTAAAGATAGAATTCATGGTTAGGATAGGAATATACCTAATTTTCCCCATTTAATTCAAATACGAAAAAAAATACAAATGTGTTTAGATTAGTTCTCACGTCCCCTCTCAATGATGTAGTTGTGGGGCTAATTTAGATAGACAAATAGAGGTTCGAAAGATCATAATCATGTTATTAACCCCATGAATCAACAACCAAGATAGTTAACTTGACCAACGAGATTGTATAGCTTTGTAGGATTGTTCAATTTGTCTTGACCCTACATTCTTCTTTATTATTGTTTTAAACACTTCAGATTCTCGTTAATTTTTATTATTATAGTATAAATCTTTGAAACTAAAACTCTCTTTTGGTTACATCTCTCACTTATTTAATCTCATTAGTACTGCTAGAATTGGATTTCTTGCTAAATATCAAGTCCCCGTGGGATCGATATTCAGTTCAAAAGAGATACTTTATTACTTGCACGATCACGAAAACTTGTGTGTGCATTTGGATGCAATAAATTTTTGACATCATTGTCGAGGACTTGAGAAATTAGCAACGCTATAATTTTTAGTTTTACTACTCCATTTGATAAGTGCTGAAAACTTGGTCTTAGCTACTGAACTTGCAGGTATAGGCTAAAATCCAAAGCAAGTTGGCAAGGAAAAGAAATTTGGTTGAACTATATCTCGAACCTGAGCTATGCTTGTACCAATTGAGGAGATAAGCAACACTTCTCTATCATATCTCGCAAGTTCAACAAGGCTAATCTATTCCTGCAATCATGGTTGAAGAATAACAAGTTTGTAGGACAATGCGCGGAGTGGCAATCACACTCACAACTTATGTTACCTCTGCTATCCACAGACCAGAACCTACGGTAGATTTGAGGTTAAGCTAAACATGTTGTAATTGTTGAACAGTAGCGGGTAATTCACAATCATGTGACATGAAAATCTACAGGTTCACCTACAAAACTTTTTGGAGATCAGTGATACTTTCATTCCCGATTAAGTCTCCATATATTATGTGATGCTTACTCTTTTCCCCTTCTCAGTATTAGGGAAAATAAAGAAATAGTTTAAGGAAGAACCTTCAAACTTGATCACAACTTGAGATGACTTGGCAAAGAAGTTTCTCATTTAATTCTTTCCTTCTTGCAAAATTACAAGGTTGAGGAGTGAGCTCCTGAGTTTCAAACAAAACCCATATGAGAATCTCTATCATTCATGGGAGATATTCAAGTCTCTTTTCAGAGATTGTCCGCATCACCAATAGGCCAATAAGGTATTAGCTCATACTTTTGTTAAAAGTCATGATGATAACATAAAAATCTTGCTAGATTCAGTTGCAAGTGGTCAAACATTAGAGAAAACCTATGATAAGCTATATACTCTTCTTAATGAATTGTACAAGGTAATCTCAAATGGCAGGATGATGTATCCAAGAGTATGGTGAAAAAGGTTGTAGGTACGATTAAGGTGGATACTATCACAATATTTTTTGCTCTGTTGGCATCTTTTCAGAACCAAATGATGACGCAGTTCAGTAAGTTGAGTATGAATCAACATCAAGCTGAAGTTAATGCAGTTTAGCAAGTTCAGGCATGGTGTAAAATTTATGGAGGTAGTGATCATTTTGTAGACTTATGTGGAGAAAATCCAGAGTCAGCGAATTTTGTGCAATGCACAAAAGAAAATCAAAATTACGGTAATGCCTATAACAGCATCTAGCAAAGTCAGCCCAACTACTCATGGAGCAATAATCAAGCTCAACCACAATAGTTTCAGCAGCAGCACGATAATCAGAATAACTCAAACTAGAAATACAGAGGATACTTTAAAGAATATCCTGGTCAATCAAGATCAAATGGTTGCTAAAATAAAAAATCAGCAACTAGCTAAAAAAATTTGGAGTCAAAATTGGTCCAGTTAGCACAAGTGCAGAACACAAGACCTCAAGGAGATTTGTTGAATGATATAGAAAATCTAAATCAAGTAATGGAAATTACCTTTAGGGGTGGTAGAGACCTGAGTGATAAACCTTCAAAGAAAAATCAGGAGGTATAAGTAGAGTGGGTCCCATAGCAAGTAGATGAGAAGCAAGTGGCAGCCAAAGAGACTAAAAATTTGGGAAAGTTTGAATACCCGAACGTAAAGAAAGTTGAGGATAAACCAAAGAGACCACTACCACCATCTCCCTAAAATCTTAAAAAGACCAAAAATGATATTTCTTTTAAGAAGATTGTTGACACGCTCAGAGAATTTCACATTAACCTTCCTTTGTTAGATTTTTTGAAGTAAATGCCTAAGTATTCTAAGTAATTAAAAGATATGGTAAAAAGCAAGATGAAGCTCGATGACATTGAGATGGTAACACTTACTGATAAATGTAGTTCAGTGGTGATGAGAAAGATGCCTAAAAATCTTAAGGACCCTAGGAGTTTTAACCTCTCCATACAAATTGGTGAAAGTGATGTGGTCCATGCTTTGAGTGATTTTGGGGAAAACATCAACTTGATGCCCCAATATGTGTTTAACATTCTAGGTTTGGAAAACTGAGGCCATATTAAGTGGTGCTCCAAATGGTTGTAACGCCCCGAGTATGTACTTCTGATGCTACATGGTGCTAGCGACCACGAAGGACCACCATCTAAACCATGACTGGTACCTGCTGTGAGCACTGAGTAATAATAATACTGTAATAATAATATATTTGAAATAAATACAAAAGTAACACTGTAAATGCCATAAGGTTCATGACTGAAACCCAATACTGTATACTGATAACTGAATACTAAAATGTCTATCTGAAATACTCTAGTCTGAAAGCCTCTAACTGTTTGAATATGGAGTTGATGGGATAAGTCCCCAACTAACTTCGACTACTGAAATAAACTGAACTCTAAAATAATGAAATGATAAGATACTTTGTCCTCGAACTATGAGGACTCATCACTAAGTCTACTGCTGATAGATGGGCTACAAAGTGCGGTCAGGAGCTCGTACGTCTAAACAGATGATATAAAACATCATAGCACAAAAGAAAGGTATGCGTCAGTACTTTGAATGTACTGGTATGCAAAGTGAGGTAGGCTGGTATGCATGGGTTCATGTACATAAACAAATAACTGACTAAGAAACATGAATATGACTGAATGAGAACACATGTATAACTGAAACTGATGAAACACTGATTATGCAATACTGTGCACATATCTACACATGTTGTATCTGAGATCGTGGTAACACTAAATACTGAGTTCTGATAATTGAAAAATAGATATTTGAGTTTACTGATACTACATTACTAATCACAGAGTGACTGCTTTTGATAGTCCTGATTCTGTGGAACTGTGCTAAGTTCCATACTGAGCTAAGTGACTGTGTCTGATAGTCTTAATTCTGTAGTACTAAACTGAGTTCTATACTGAAACTAAAACTGAAATTAAAACTGTGCGAGGTAATCATCTAACCGACATGCCCTTCTCTGAATTGATTTGGGGTCCAACCTATAACCCCAGTTGGAAGGGTGTCAGTACCGTGCCACGGGTAAAGACAAGTGTTGAGTCATCCTCATCTAGCAGGTGCTCTATGTGAGAATGGTGGTACCCTTGAAGAGCAGGTAGGATACCTCATTAACACTCAACTAGCAGGTTGATGTCTTAACCTACGCTGGCTACATAGTTCTGGAACACAAGGACTGCTTCTAAGGATCACACCCTCTGCTAGCAGGTGAGTTCCCATCCTTGGGTTCACTTGGTGATGAATCCTACTCCCAACTTAATAGACACTGAACGGATTTCTAAATTGTACTAGGCTGGACTGAACTATTACTGATTGTGTTATCTAACTGAACTTAACTAAGTTTAATAGGTTTCGCTAACTGATAGAGTACTACTGAGTTCTGTTAACTGACTGAGTTCACTGAGTTCTAAACTAATTATTGAACTGAGACCATGACTGATTACTGAATACTACTATTTATGACACTACTGATATTGTTTTGTAACTACTGTAGCTTTAGGTAAAGAGCTAGATTTTCAGGTATTGAATACCCCCAGGACTCGATAGCATGAAAAGTAAATCATAGCATAAACTTGAAAAGCATAAGAATGCACACTTGTTCATAAATCATTCTTAGAGACATTTCATCAAACACTTGCGAGGTATAATCTTACACATATGCTAGCATGACATGATTTTCCTATTTTATTCACGTGAGCAACTTATCAAGCACTTGGGGAACACAAGATATGCACATAATACTAAATAACATATAGGCATTATAATTTCAATCCCAAATTACCAAATCAAGGGTTTTAACATGAATTCACATGATACTACACACATGTTAAGTAATTTCACATGAAATTGTAATAAACCATAGATTAGAAACCCAATTAACATCATAATCATGAACTTACTCAAATCCAACATAGATTTCATGAAATCAATTAACTTAGAGTTTTTAAAAAAGTTTCTTGAACTCCAGGGGTGGAAGAAAACCCTTGGATGAACACTTCACATACCTTGGTGCTTGAATTGGTGAAGATTAATGAGTGCTCTTGAAGATTTAATCTTGAAATTAGATTTCCTAGGGTTTGTTTTTGAGTAATTTGAGAAAGAATGATGGATTTTACCCCTTTGGAACGATTAATCTCATGTTTTGGGGCTGATATAAGGTGGGAAAAGACCCAATTACCCCTGAGGATGTTGCTTTTTAGTGGATAAAAATGGGTTCAGTGACACGCAGCCCGACGCGCCGCATCGATGGGATCGACGCTATAGCCAACGTATCGCGTTGAGTCCGTATTGACTCACTGTAATTTTGACACTAGGAGATGGGAAAAACATTTATCGACGCGATAGGCGATGCGGTGCGTCTGGATCGCGACAATCCACTAGCTTGGACTCCCAAACTTGAATTAAACGAGGTCCGAAAAATCCAAAACTTATCCAGGAACAACTGCTGATATTTCTGATCATGAATCAACCTAAAAATTGATATTTAAAGGTCGTAAGGGTCATGAAATGAGATCGCCAACTTATGAAGGCTAAAATAATTCTAAGTACAAACACTTAACTAAAATTTCTAAGTATGGGACCCCCTTATCATGCTCTAAAGGATTGAGTTAAGCTTAGAATTTTGCAGGGTCTTACAATTTCTACCCATTGGGAATATTCATCCTCAAATGAGTATGACTAAGATGAGAATGTTGATAGACTGAATGTACATACTAGTCATGCACAACTGAAGCATGATTTCATGATTGAATTAATGATATACTAAATTATCATACTAAACATGCATAACTGATGCATGACTGAATTCTAAAGACATGACACATGACTGAGTTGTTTTATGGAGGTATACGTGATATGAGAATGTTGTGCAATTGAACTGATATCAAACTTATAAAGGAAATCTAAATGTAGAATTGAGTCAATTCAAGAAAAGTTGCTACCTTGAGCTGAATCTGAGTTTTCGGAGAAGAGGTGAGGATACTTGGTCTGCATATCTATTTCTGCTTCCCAAGTATCTCCCTCAACGGATTGATTTTGCCAATGAACTTTGACTAGAGGGACTTCTTTGTTCCTCAGTCTGCGAATCTGATAATCAAGGATTTCGACTGGATCTCTTCATAAGAGAGGCTATTCTGAGTATATATGCCCTATATAGGGACTACAACTACTGGGTCACCAATGCACTTCTTAAGTAAGGAGACATGAAATACTTGGTGCAGTGAAGCTAAGTCTGAAGGCAACTCAACGTAAGTTATCTTTCAAAAATGGCTGAGAATTTGGTAAGGACCGACATATCGGGGACTGAGCTTCCCCTTCTTGCCAAACCTCTTCACTCCCTTCATACGAGAGATTTTCAAATGCACATAGTCACCAATCTCAAACTCGAGATTCTTTTTACATACATCGACATACTATTTCTATCAGCTCTGAGTAGTCTTAAGCCTTTCCCTGATCAACTCAACTTTTTCTATGGTATCAAATACCAAGTTAGGCCCTACCACAGTGACTTAACCCACTTCAAACCAACCAATGGGAGACCTACATCTCCTCCCATAAAGTGGTTCAAACTGAACTATATGAATGCTGGAATGGTAGCTGTTATTATACGCAAACTCAATCAATGGCAAATCGTCATCCCAACTACCCTTAAATTCAATGGCACACGCTCTTAAAATATCTTCTAAAGTCTGAATGGTTCTTTATGCTTGACCATCTTTCTGAGGTTGAAAGGCTATACTGAGGTGAATTTGGGTGCCAAGACCCTTTTAGAAGGCTTTCCAAAAATTAGAGGTAAACTACGAACGAACCTCTATCTAAAATAATGGATAATGGAACTCCGTGCAATCTGACCAACTCTCTAACATAGAGTTTGGCATAATCCTCGGTTGAATAAGAGGTATGAACTGGTAGGAAATGAGCTGACTTGGTCATCCTATCTACGATGACCCAAATTGAATCATGTTGACGACGAGTACAAGGTAAACCCGTCACAAAATCCATGTTCACCTCCTCCCACTTTTAATTGGGAATACTGAACTCCTGCATTGACCCACTAGGCTTTTGATGCTAGATCTTAACCTGCTGACATGTAGAGCACTTAGCCACAAACTCTGCAATATCTCTTTTTATCCCACTCCACCCATAGACTTACCACAAGTTGTGGTACATCTTGGTGGCCCCTGGATGAATCGAGTAGCGTGCACCATGCACTTCTGCAAAAATCCGCTGCCTCAAGTCATTTACACCTGACACACATAGCTGACCCTGGCAATGCAACACACCATCTGCCCCTTGGGAGCAAACCTCTATCTTTTAATCTCTGACTGATTCTTTCAACTTAACTAGACTGGGATCTCTATCCTATTTTTCCTTTACCTCAAAAACTAGGGATGATTCTGAACTACTCTGTACCCATATACTACCTTCTGCTGAATAAACTAAGTGGACACCTAGTAGAGCAAGCTGATGAAATTCCTGAACTAACTTCTTCTTATCATCTTCTACGTGAAAAACACTACCCATAGACATCCTACTGAGAGCATCAGTCACTACATTGGCCTTGCCCGAATGATACAAAACAGTCATGTCATAATCCTTCAACAACTCCAACCACCTTCTCTGACGAAGGTTTAGGACTTTCTGAGTAAATACACACTGCAGTCTCTTATGGTTAATGAACACATCAACCTGCACTCCATACAAATAATGCCTCCAAATCTTTACGGAAAATACTACAACTGCTAACTCAAGATCATGAGTAGGATAGTTCTTTTCATGGGGCTTAAGTTGTCCAGAGGCATAGGCTATGACCTTACCTCTCTACATCAAAACACACCCCAAACTAACTCTGGAAGCATCACAATATACCATAAATCCATCTGAACCATCTAGTAAAGTCAAAACTGGGGCTATAGTGAGTCGAGTCTTCAACTCATGAAATCTCTTCTCACAAGAATCTAACCACTGGAATTTGACTTTTTTCTGAGTCAATCTGGACAGAGGGGATGAAATATATGAAAATCCCTCAACAAACCATTGGTAATATCCAGCCAAACCCAAGAAACACCAAATATCTGATGGAGAGATGGGTTTGGGCCAGTTTCTCACTGCTTTGGTCTTTTAGGATAGACTCTAATGCCATCTCTGAAAATGATATGGCCAAGGAAAGCTACTTACCTTGGAAAAAATTCACACTTACTTAATTTGGGAAACAGTTAATGGTTCCTGAGAGTTTGTTATACTATTTTGAGATGGTCTGCTTGGTCGTGCTCACTACGGGAGGAGACAAGGATGTCATCAATGAAGACTATAACAAACATGTCCAAGTACTGCTTGAACACACGGTTCATTCCATGAAAGCTAAAGGGTCATTGGTAAGACCAAATGACATTACTAAGAATTCGAAGTGACCTTACCGAGTTCTTAAGGTTGTCTTCGTAATGTCACATTTTATGACTCTGAGCTGATGATAGCCTGATCTGAGGTCTATCTTAGAAAAGTAACTGGAACCCTGAAGTTGGTCAAGAAAGTCATTGATTCTGGGAAGTGGATACTTGTTCTTAACCGTGACTTTATTTAGCTGACTGTAGTTAACGCACATTCTGAGAGAACTGTCTTTTTTACGCATGAATAGAACTGGTGCACCCCACAGGTATAGCTGGGTCTGATGAATCCCTTATCTAGGAAATCATTCCGTTGTTCTTTTAACTCCTTGAGTTCTGTTGGATCCATTCTGTATAGTGGAATAGAGATGGGCTGGGTATCTAGAAGAAGGTCAATTTTGAAGTCAATTTTCCTTTCGAAAGGGACTCCGAGAAGATCTTAGGGAAATACATATGGGAATTCACATACTACTGACAATGACTCAAGAGTAGAGGTTTCTGAACTAGAGTCTTGGACTCAAACGAGATGGTAAACGCATCCCTTAGATATCATTTTCCTTTCCCTAAGGTAGGAAACAAGTTGACCTCTAAGTGTTGAAATACTACCCCTCCACTCTAGGGCAGGTTCATTCAAAAACTGAAAATGAACAATTTGGTTTCTATAGTCAACTGAAGCATAGCATGAATGAAACTAATCCATTCTGAGAATGACATCAAAATTTGTCATCTCTAATTTTACGAAGTATGCTGAAGTAACTTTCTGAGACACCATAATCGGATAGTTCCTGTATACCCGTCAGGCTATGATAGATTTACCCACTGGGGTAGAAACTGAGAAAGGCTCTGCTAGAATTTCGGCACTGACTTTGAAGTCAACGGCTATATAAAGAGTTACAAAGAACAAGAAATATCCTAGATCTAGACAAGCATAAACATGTAAATAATAAATTTGTAATGTACCAGTGATCACATCAGGAGAACTTTCCTAATCCTATTGGGACTGAAGTGCATAGAGTTTGTTTGGGCGTTGCCCACTAGTGGCACTAGAAGTGGCACCCTGATGATTCGGGCGACCGAACTGAGATTGGGGATGATTATACTAACCCTGGGAACCTGACTGAGGACAATATCTGACACTGTGTCCTGGCTTTCCACATCCAAAACATACATCACTGCCAGCCCTGCAGATTCCCTGATGGTTTTTGCTATACTTCTGGCAGAGAGAATTTGTTCGGGCACTTCTAACACTACCCTGGGGTTTAGGGCTTGGATCCCTGTCCTTGGAACATCTCTGAATCTTGGTGTTGAAGCACTAGTTGAGGACGGAGCTAAAACTGAGGATTTCAGGCAGAACTGAGAGCAATTTCCATCCTCTGACTTAGGCTGAGCAAAGTTGAAATTACCTATTCTCACTCTCTTATTCTCTCTCTCCTTCTCTCTATTCTTAGCCTCTTCTATTTCCTGAGCATAGAATATGAGCCAGGATATGTACATCTCCTTAATCATCATTGCGGTCCTACACTACTTGACCACACTGTTAGACACACCCAAAACAAACTTACTCATCTTAGATCTGCTATCTTCTACCACGTGAGGGGCATATCTGGTTAACTGAGTAAACTTGAGAGAATAATCTCTCACCGTCATATTGCCCTGGTTTAGATTAATGAACTTAAAAACCTTAGCTTCCCCCAACTCCAGCAGGAAGAACCTATCCAAAAAAGCAGTAGAAAACTCCTTCCATTCCATGGGCCCTACATCTGCAGCCCTTTCTGCCTTCCACTACTTGAACTATGAGTGAACTACATCCTTCAACTGATATGCACCCAACTCAGAACTCTCACTAGCCATCACCCCCATAATATCTATGACCTTCTTCATCTGATCATGAAATTTCTGTGGGTCCTCATCTGACTTAAACCCCGTAAATGCTGGTGGATTCATTCGGTTGAAGTGCCAAATCCTGGTTGCAGCAGTATTGGCCGTTGGACTATCCAGAATGGTATTTGGTCGTTCATTCTGGGGCTGCTACTGAATTTCCTAGAGTAGTAAATACAGCCCTAAATTTTGCATGGGAGATATGCTCGTCCAGAGGATCTGCCTAAATGGACTGAGGGGCTGGCTGATTTCCTGTCCTTCTTCCATTCTTCTTAGGAGGCATATTCTATAAACAAAAGGGATAAAAGGATTAGACTGAAAGTTTAACTCGATCTCATGCTCACTCGTACGACATGAATACTGAAAGGAGGGAAACGTTTCCTAAAAATATCTAATAGCCTCTTGTCCATAAGTGTTGCACGATACACCCCATGAACAAGACTCTACTAGACGTATCTTTTAGACTTTTTAGGACTCTATTGAACCTTAGGCTCCGATACCAAGTTTGTAACGCCCCGAGTCTGTACCCTGAATGCTACACAGTGCTAAAAACCATGAAGGATCACCAGCTAACCCATGACTAGTACATGATGTGAGCTCTAAGTAATAATAATACGGTAATAATAATACGGTAATAATAATAATATATCTAAAGTAAATGCGAAAGTAAGGTTGTAAATGCCATAAGGTTCTTAACTAAAACCCAATACTGATAACTAAATACTGAAATGTCTGTTTCAAAGCCTCTAACTGTATGAATATTGAGTTGATGGGATAAGTCCCTAACTAACTTCGACTACTGAAATAAATTAAACTCCGAAATTATGAAATGATATGATACTTTGCCCTCGAACTATGAGGACTCACCACTAGGTCTGCTGCTGATAGATGGGCTTCTAAGTGCGGTTAGGAGCCCATACATCTGAACCTATGATATAAAACATCATAGCACAAACAAAAGGTATGCGTCAGTACTTTGAATATACTGGTATGCCAAGTGAGGTAGGTTGATATGCATGGATTCATGTGCATGAACAAATAACTGACTGAGCAACATGAATATGACTGAATGAGAACACATGTATAACTAAAATTGATTAAACACTGATTATGCAATACTGTGTATATATCTACACATGTTGTATCTGAGATCATGGTAACACTAAATACTGAGTTTTGATAACTGAACAACTGATAACTGAGTTTATCAATACTACATTATTGATCACTGAGTGACTGTTTCTGATAGTCCTGATTCTATGGAACTGTGTTGAGTTTAATACTGAGCTGAGTGACTGTGTCTGACAGTCCTGATTCTGTAGAAATGAACTGAGTTATTATAATGCCCCAATAATACACCCCGGAGCTACATGGTGCTTACGACCCAGAAGGACCACAAACTAACCCATGAATGATATCTGTTGTGAGCACTGAACAATAATACTGAAATAATTATAGAATAATAGGTTGAAGTTCCATAAGGTTCAAAACATCTGAAATACTAATAAAATATTACATCTGTAAAATTAAATACTGTCTGAAAATCTAGTCTGTAAAGCCTCTACCTGAAACTCTCTGAAAGTGGAGTTGATGGGACAATCTCCCCAATTAACTCCATCTATTAAAATACTTCTAAGCTAAAGTAATGGAAAAAGGCATATCCTCGATAGATAAGGACTCACTACTAAATTTTCTATTGCTGGATGAATTTGGCTAAGCGCGGTCAAGAACCTAAGTGTCCGAACCAATGATATGAAATATCACATCACAGAAAATGGGTATGCGATCAGTACATGGGAATGTACTGGTATGCTAAATGAGGTAAGGCTGAATGTATGGGTTTATATATATGAAAAATAACTAATTGAATGATATGTAAGAGCTGGCTAGCATACATGGACGATCTGTAACTACTGAACATACTTTGCATACTATAACTGAGCATACTAGAACTAAATCTGATAACCGATAACTAAATATACTGATAATCTGAGATCACTGATAATCTGAGTTACTGATAACTGAGTATTGTATCTGGCAATCCTGATTCTATAGAACTAAATTGAGTTCTATTCTGAAGACTGAGACTGAAACTGAAACTGTGGGAGGTAATCATCTAACCGACATACCCAAATAAGATAAGATAACTAAGTTGGGGTCTTATCTGTAACCCTGATTGGAAAGGTGTTAGTACTGTGCCACGGGTAAAGACAAGATGAAAAGTAACCCTCTACTGGCAGGTTCCCTAAATAATAATGGTGGTACCCTCTACTGGCAGGTAGAGTACCTCATCAACCCTCAACTGGCAAGTTTGATGTCTCAACCTACGCTGGCTATGTAGTTCAGAAATGCAAGGATTGCTTCTAAGGATCACACCCTCTGCTGGCAGGTGAGCCCCCATCCTTGGGTTCACTCGGTGTTAAATTCTACTCCCAACTGAAAGACACTGAACTGTTATACTAGACAGAACTGGACTGAATTCACTGAAATTACTGAGTTTTCCTAAGTTCTATAACTGACTGAATTCTACTAAGTTATGTAATGGACAAAGAGTACTACCGATCGTGACATGATTGATACTATTTTGTAACTGATACTGGCTCTAAATAACAACAATTTTTCGGGTATTCAATACCCCCAGGACTCGATAGCATAAAAATCAAATAAAAGCATAATCTTGAATAACATAACAATGTTCACTTGGTCATAATTCATTCATAGAGACATTCCATCAAACTCTTGTGATACATTAACTTGTAAATGAATGGGGAATACATGTTAGCATGCTATAATGGCATTATTTTATTCTCATGGTTACATGGTTTCAACAATCAACTTGCAAATTGGAGGGTTTATCGTGAATATCATGTAATTCAACACATACTAGAAACAATTCTTCGAACTTGTAATCTAAGTCATGGATTAATACTTAAACAAAATCATAAACATGAATTCAATCTAATTCAAACATGGAAATCATAAATCATAAATCTTGTATTTTGAAAAAGGATTCTTGGGCTCCATGGAAGGAAAGGATCCATGGATAAACATCTAACATACCTTAATTTGATGAGTTCTTGGAGAAATTACTGGGATTGACCTTGATTCTTGAGAGCTAGGATTTTATTTCTGGAGAGAGAATTATCTTTTGATTTTGTAAAAAAGTGAATAATGAAGGGTTTTACACATTTTTAGGGATTAAATCCCATATCTGGGCAAAATAAAATCATGGGAAAAGACTGATTTAACCCTGGACGCAACTTTAATTTTTCATGAAATTTTCCCGATCTGGACCCCTGACGCGACGCGCCACTATCACGCTAGGACAATGGAATATGACGACTGAGAAATTTCTTGGTGGCGCAACGCGGTGGTATTGCGTTGCCACTTTGTTTGTGAATTGGAAGTGCACCGCGACGCGGTGGAATCGCATTGGTACACTGAAAATTGACAATTGTGAACTGGGTCTATGGCGCGACGCACCAATATCACGGAGCAACACTAAAAATGGACAATTTATTTTTTAACACACTCCGCGATGTGCTACTAGCCTGAATGACGATGTTTAACAACTAAAACTTAAAATCTCCATAACTTCTTACCCGGTTGTCAGATTTAGGCGAATTTTATATCGTTGTAATGCTAATTGAATTTCCTACGCAATGGAAGGCTCTTATCTGAAAATTACTGAGTATTCCAAAAAAATTATTTAGGATAACCCATGTACTGAGGGTTAATCTAGGCTAGGAAAATACGGGATATTACAGTTCTATACTGAGATTGAAACTGAAACTGAAACTCTGGGAGGTAATCATCTAATCGATATGACCCTTCTCTAAACTAATTTGGGGTCCAACCTGTAACTCCAGCTGGAAGGGTGTCAGTACCGTGCCATAGGTAAAGACAAGTGCTGAGTCACGCTTATCTGGCAGGTGTTCTGTGTGAGAATAGTGATACCCTCGACTGGCAGGTAGGACACCTCATCAACCCTTAACTATAAGGTTAATGTTTCAACCTACACTGGCTACGTAGTTTTGGAACTCAAGGACTGCTTTTAAGGATCACACCCTCTGCTGGCTGGTGAGTCCCCATCTTTGGGTTCACTCGGTGCTGAATCCTACTCTCAATTGAATAGACACTAAATGGATTTCTAAATTGTACTAGGTTGGACTGAACTATTACTAATCGTGTAATCTAACTGAACTGAACTGAGTTCACTGGGTTCCATTAACTGATGGAGTACTTCTGAGTTCTGTTAACTGACTGAGTTTACTGAGTTCTGAACTAGTTACTGAACTGAGATCATGACTGATTACTGAATACTACTATTCGTGACACTACTGAGATTGGTATGTAACTACTGTAGCTCTAGGTAAATAGCTATATTTTTTGGGTATTGAATACCTCCAGGACTCGATAGCAAGAAAATTAAAGCATAGCATAAACTTGAAAAACATAACAATGCACATTTGTTCATAAATCATTAATAGAGACATTTCATCAAACACTTGCGAGGTATAAGCTTGTACAAATGCTAGCATGACATGATTTTCCCATTTTATTCACATGAGCAACTTATCAAGCACTTGGGGAACACAAGTTATGCACATGGGATTAATAATATGGGATTTGAGCAATAGAAATAGGATGAGCGACTACAGATAAAAGTTGTGATGTGAGTCATCCTGCGATAATAAACCAGGCACTGCTTGGGAGGCAACCCAAGTTAAGGTAGTTGTTCTTATTTTTCCTTAGTTTTTTCTTTGATGTCACCCCTTAGTTTTTTTTATTCAACGGGTTGAAGGAATGTATGAGTACTGGAGATCTTAGCTAAGGAACATGGTAAATACTGAGTGTGGGGTTTGTCAAACCTCATTGATAAACATGATGCTACTAGCTAGGCCTAGAGGCCTCAAAGAATATTTTTATCCTTATTTTTAAGTTATACTTTGGGGACAAAGTGTGATTTTATGTGTGGTATGGAAAATCTTCTGATTGTCTAGGATGAAGTGTTAGTATAGGACTTTCATTTTGATTTATTTTCTAGTTTGTGATGAAATTTATAAAATAACAAAAAAAGATTTTATCTTTTTTTTATTATTAGTTTTTGTTGGTGTTTGTTTAGTAGAAGCATACCTCACCTACCCCTCTATCATTTTTCATTTTTTTTAATGGGGGAGCTCTTTGAACACAGTATCTCTTTTATAATTTTTTGGAGCAAATTTAAATTTTTCTCATTAGGAATAAATAGAGATGTTTGGTGACGTCCAAACTACACCTCCTCTCAAAAAATGATACGGTCGCTGCCAAATATAGTAATCCAACAAAGGTTGGGGTAGAATCCCAAGGAAATACGTGAAATTATGGCTCTCAACTATTGTAATCAATGGACAGAACTGGAAAAGTAAATGGGGGGATTTGAGTATCAATGTTGAGATAGTAGTGAGTATCAACTTTCGATTGTAATCAGTCGTAGGTGAACACTAGGATTGTGTTCCCTCTAGCTTCTCAACTCCGTAGGTGAATCGTTATTTGTTGAACCAAACCAATACCTTGCATGCAGAATCGATAAGTTATATACCTTCTACAATCTTTTGAACGAGTAGAAGGATTCCACTCTTACCTTTTGAGTCTCAGGATGTCGCCTTACTAACCCTTATCTCAATACCAGTTAAATATTACCATTTGAGTCTCTAGTTATTAGATGAAACCTAATCATCTTACTAAGATAAAACCTGGCAGCGTGGATCGACAGTTAAACTATAAATTATTGTTGTCTTTATCTTTTCCTAGTCATTACTCCTCTTTTAAAGTAAGTTGCAATAATCTAGGCGGGATCCTAATGTGTGCACCCATTAAGAAAACTATTATAGTGAAGATAAAGCAATACATGCATGGGTATCAGTTCAGAACAACAATATAACTTTTCATACTTCATCGATCTGCTAGGGTAGGGTTTCTACAACCCTAGCTATGGGTTTTTAGCCTCTTATACTTGTGAAGTAATCAACAACATTCATGGTTGAAAGTGTAGAATAAATCACAATAATAAGAAGTAGAAAACCCACATCCGTAACTGAATTAATCAACTGAAGTTAATACAAGAGAATCCCAAGATCAAAATCTAATCTTGGAATCAAAATATGTTTATGAATATCAAAAGTGCGTAACTCCTACTAAAAACACATAATGGGTATTTATAGTACATGAGGAAACCTTAAAATCAAAACCCTAATGAAATAGGAGAAAATAAGGTCATGGCCACTTATGGTCCCTACTCACACCCTGACCCTAGGTCCAGGTAGCACTTACGGCCAGCAGGGTGGGCGCAAGTAGCTACCGCAAATGGCAGGACCAAAAAATCCTACAGTTTAGCTCTCGGGATTTTGGACTTCTGGCATTTTCTTTGACTATATATGGTCCACATGTATTACTTGTGGTCCACATGTTGACTTAGCAAGTGTCGGGAGTCATATTTTAAGCTCATCTTCAATTCCTGAATATGTTTTGATCACGAACAAGCTGGAAAGTGTTTCAAACATCCATAATTACTCCAATAAGTAGCCAAAAATACCTTTTTCATATTTTTCATGAACTTAGCAT
This sequence comes from Capsicum pubescens, assembly GCA_030864215.1. Lineage (NCBI taxonomy): Eukaryota > Viridiplantae > Streptophyta > Magnoliopsida > Solanales > Solanaceae > Capsicum > Capsicum pubescens. The sequence continues at coordinate 157,590,547 of CM061548.1, forward strand.
CCAAAATATGTTTTCCTGCAAAACATACCCAAAACGCATCATATCTAACAAAATAACCTCAGAAACTTGCGTATTTTCTTCATTTTAAGCATCAAAAGTGTTATATTTCTGTAGCACATCAACACCCTCAACTTAGAACATTTGTGTAACGCCCCAAAAATGGGTCCCGAGATGTCACACAGTGCTCAAAACTACGAGTAGCCTCAAGATAACCCTGTAAGCCTTTAACTAAATCTGAAACTCATAATGGAGAAATATAAACATAAAAATTAATGCGGAAGTCTGTCTGATCGCTCACTTAGGCTTGAGTAATTGAAAAATATAATCACAAATCATGAATGATAAAACATACTCTATGAATATTGTGGGCCACCACACTTAGTTCTAAATTTATACTTGAAATCTGTTTTCAAAGCATATATGCTAAGTGTAAAAGGACTCACCTCTGTATCTGTAAACTAAAAGCTGAAATCTAGTAGCTAATGACTTATATAAAATAATAACTAAATAAAATCATGAGCCTTTACACTTAGTTTCTAAAAGCTTTTATGTTTTTCTTTTCTATTAGGATTAGTCTTTTCTATATGGCGGTTCTTCTAACCGACATATACTATGTGAGCTATCATAGTGTCCAACGTCTAGTTCCCTTATAGGAAAACCTCACGTTGGGAAGAGGTGTCATACTCTTGCCAAAGAGTATATCCTAAGTTAAGTGATCACATCTATAACTGTCACCCATATAGAAATGGGAATAATCTAATAATCTGAACCTACATTGGCTCGTAGTTCTGGGGCATATGAACATACCCAACTCGATGCTAAATATTACTCCCTTTAATCTGTATGCTCATTCTGTAGGAAATCCACTTTTAAAACCTGTATAAGGGCTTACAATGAAACCAATCATGCATCTGCTCACTATAAACTGTAATGAAACTGTAAAATGGATTCCATATCTAAGCTGAGGATCAAAACACCAAATCTTGATTCAAAAACTGAGTATAAACTAATCATGGGATGCTTAATAGCATAATCATTCTTGAAATATCAACATTCAAACTAGGTCATAGTAACCCATGGATCAAATTCTTGTCAAATCATCATAAAGTTCATGCTTAATAATGAAAGTATTGATAATTCAATTCTAAATATAGAAATTAATGACATACGTATCAAAATACGAAAGTAGGCATTCAATTCAACATTTAAATCACTTGTAGGATAATAAACTTCAAATAACAATGTTTGGGTATGAACCCTAATTTGAAACTCATGTAAATTCATGTAAAATTAACATTAAAAACTATTTTTTAATACAAGGATGAAAGAATTATCCTTCTTGACAACCCCATATACCTTAATGAATGGATGAAGAATCTTGAACTTTGAGTTCCTATTTGTTCTCTTGAAGATTGTTTCTTGAAGATCTTGAATTGAGAATCTTGAATTTTAGGTTATCTTGGAAAAAGAATGGTGGAATTTGGATTTCTTTGCAGTTTGAAATTTGAGGTTCTAGGGTTTCTTGGAGAGTAATTTGATGAAAAGTAATCGTAATATGCTTAGAATAGATTTAATTCTCTGTTTATCACAATTTGGGGGTTTGGGAAAAGACTAAATTTCCCTTTGAAATTTTAAGTTCAGAACTGAAATCCTAATTTTGGGCCTCCGCACGACGCGGCACAATCGTAGTGGCTCACTGGAAAAGGACGAGTGCCATTTTGGGCTCTGGCGTAATGTGATGCTATCGCATTACGTCACTAGAAAAGGATAAGTGCAATTTTGCACTCCACCGTGACGCGGTGCTATGCTCCATCGTGATTCCTAGCACGACACTGGCCAATCACGGTGGGCTACTGGAAAAGGACGAATGGGATTTTGAACTTCACCGCGATGCGGTATAATCGTGGTGCTTCACTAGAAAATGAATATTTGCGAATTTATACTTCACCGCGAATGGTGCTATCGCATTGGCCTACTATTTCTTACTAAAAGTGTCATAACTTCTCACCCGAGTATCGGATTTAGGCAAAATTAGTATCGTTAGAAAGATGGTTCAATTATCTACAATTTAGTGGGTCTAAAGATGGAAAATTCTACACGAATAAAGAGTTATACATTTTTAAATTTTATCCTTGACACACTAGAGGCTAAATGAAAATAAGAAAAGTATGAGGTACTATAGTTTGCATGTCCTCGGGCAACAAAATAGAACAAAACAAAAATGATGCTTAACTAGGAGAATCTAAGCTATTCAAGTCAGTCAATCAAAACTTTTAAGCTCAGAACATAACACCCCCTCAAATCTTACTTTCCAAAACCGACTGTGTATGAATATGAAGCACAATAATGTGACACAATGGGATCAAGGTATGGCATTACATTAGCAATAGATAACCACGCATATGTAGAAGTTACACTACCCGAAACAAGCAAATGGTTAGTAATATGACTCATGTACCCTCACAACAAAGAAGTCCCACTCACTCATATGAAATCATGCATGTCAATGCAAGGACAGTCAATAGACCCTGACACTCAGAAGAGAAGTTCCAATAAATATGCATCAAATACCATAGGCTTGCCCTTTTTTTCTTTACCTTAGTTTTTAGACAGTGAAGTTAGGATCAGTATAGGACTTTTCTTGACTTGTTATATTGGCTTAGGGAATGGTATGGTACATATGGACATATCAAGTGACTAAGCCTCCTTGGCACTACACTAACCTTGGGGTCTCACTTACTGGCCAATTTTCTTTTTATTTCACCCTTATTTATCCCTTTTTATTCTTTATTGCACATTCAGGTTGGGTGTGGTCTTTTATTCTTTCTTTTTCACTTTTTTATAATTTTTCTTTTCTTTTTCTTTTTCTTTTTCTCTTTCTTTTTGTACCACACCCATCCCTACTAACTTTTTCTCTTATTTTACCCTTCTACATACCCACTTTACACTATGCACCCCTATGATGACCACCCTCAACTTAGATATTTTGCCTGAGTTAAGGTGCACAATGTCCAAGGAAGACCAGGGCCAAAACAGGTCCATTGTAATATAAATGGTAAGGTGAATATGTGAAATAAGAAAAATAGGCTATAAGACTCAAAACATGGATCAAAGGATACTATTTCACACAAAAAGGTCATTTAGGCTAAAAGTAGACTAAACTCTAAAATGGCCTATGATCCTTTCCTAACCAACTATCCTACTACCTAGGCAAGACTAACGAAGAAAGTGCTAGATTTAAAACATAAAGGGAACTAAGTAGCATCTCACACTCACATAACACATTTTGAATATTTCAAACTTATCCAGTTTATGCAATCGTTAGCAAGTGATTATCATATACCTAATCCTAATGCCATAACAAGGTCCACAAAGTTCACACATATATACATTCACACAATTCTAAAACACAAATTTTTAAGGGATATCATTTTTCTCAAAAATCAATGCATAACATGAGAACTGTCCTAAATACTTAAAAATCTCCAAATTACATAAAAACACATAATATGAAACAAAAAAAATATGACACAAATTATCCTAGACATGCCATTTCTATAATTGTACTATGGCTGACAAGAAAAGAAGCACGACAATAAAAAACCCGGGGTGGCTATGGTACGTCCCACCCCAACTAAAAATTATGCACTGTCCTCAATGTATAAAAATAATACAAAAAAAGGGAAGTGTGAACAAACCTGGGATGCACTAGGCGCCTGTTTCATGAGCATTCCCATATGGGATCATATTAGCTGGTGAAGATGGTGGTGATAGCGGTGCACTATTAGATGATGCACCCCTTGCCTGTCAATGTCTGCGGTCTCCGTCGAATCATATTTGGCCCTTTTAATGGCCTGGTCATATGGCATATCGGGATCTTACAAGTCTCCTATGTGACCTCTTTTGGTTCCAACTACCGGGACCTCCTCCTCATCCTTTGTGAAGAAATAAAATTGTTTTGGTGCGTACAGAGGTGATATCTGGACCACTGAGGGTATAACATAGGGAGTGGTTGCTCTACGGCTCTCTGTGAGAGAGTATACCTCTACTCATAATATATTAAAATCCTGCCTCATCTGGGCTAGATCTAGCACATATGTCTTTGTGAATCGAGATGTAACCATTCTCTCAAACTCATTAAGACATGCTAAAAGTCAATACGTAGCTCAAATAGTTCAGTTCTATATATGACCTCCCATCTGGCCTCTACCTTCTTGAATCTGGTCTGAACATCTGATCTCATCTGCTCATAAAGGGTAGTCATCTCGGTCTCAACAACCCTCAACTGAGCATCAGTGGCCCTCTGACTGTCCAGTAAGATCTATAAGAACTCTCTAAATATAGTAATCATACCAATAAAAGGAGTTGTAATGGATGGGTGAATAGGATTTGAAGATAAACTAACCAGATCTAAGGTCAAAGTCGGGGTTGATGAAGAATTAGATAGTGTCCCCTCACCCAACGTACTTGAATCTGGGGCCTCGCTCTCCTCCCCTATCTCCATATCAACACCAACTCCCACATAACCTTTATGTGCATCATCAGGCTCTATAGAAACTACTAGACCCTCCCTAGGTACTACGGTTGGCTCTGTACATCTACTAAGAAAGCCTAGATGTTTCAGACCCTTTATACTCTTTGTCTGTGCAGTATCCATAGCACGTACCCTCTCATCTATGCCCGGTATCTTATGTACACCGGTCTAGTTGCATAGTCTTTAGATCATGCAAGGGAATGACAGATTAGTCAACTCCCTAAATGCTCTATTATGGATCTTATGCCTGAGGATAGCTGCAAAATTAATAGAATATCTGACCATCATACTAACAACCAGGGTTTCTCCCTCCCAAGTCAACAAATTATTTAAAATAATGGGGAACAGTCGATATTTACTCAGAAGACACCAAAACTTGGCCTCAAATATCAACAGACCCTTTTTTATTACACCATGCCCCTTAACCCATGGGGTCGCATCACCCAATAGTGAAATATAGTGGTTATCCACCTATCCATCTCAACCTTATCTTGTATGTGCTCAGTCTCCCACATGATGTGTTGATCATGTGAGAAGATCAGTCTGTAATCGCACTCAACTATAGATATGGGAGTAATATAATTAGGACCAAAAATGATCCAACGAATAGTCTTTGCTGGTAGATCAACTCTGACCCCTTTCACAAGTTTATGATCAAGTTGTGGCTGCTCCGTAAATTTCACCAAGTCTGGAGCTATGCGCATAGTATGAACTACTGTGGCTCGGTAAGATGCATAAAACTCATATACCATGGCTGGGATGTAAGAACTAGGGGGTATGGTCATCTACTCTAACTGATATCAATCGAATGCAGCCCGTAACTATGGTACTCGACTCAACTTAGATAGATAAATCCGAAGTTTCTCATAAATAATTCTCTTAGTACTACGTGTCTCTAAAATACAACTGTGCATATCATAAACCACCTGTATATCTTTTACACAATACCTCAAAGGTACCTTTGTGGCATGTGTAGGTGTAGGACTCTGCCCGTGTTGTACTGGTGCATTATGGGAAGCCTACTTTATACCCTCCTTAGACTGGGGTACATATAACTGTTGTACATGTACGGCGGTACCTTCCTTAGACTGGGGTATCACTGATGACTCCTCCTGACCAGCATCCTCAAATGAATCCCGGGACCCTTCCTCAGACTAGGGTCCTGAGTGGCAACCTGTAGAGCAGACTTAGAATCTGTCTCCTCATCATTATTGTCATATGGTAGAGAAATGTGTGGGGGTTACATCCATGCTGAATTCATCCATGGATGGTCTAAAATTGCCTGAGAAGCCTGGTACATCTTCCCTCTAGTAACTCGATGTTGCACACCAACTGCAGTGTCTCTACATTGCTGCATCGGGTACTCCTCCACTGAACCACTAAGCTCGGGAGACTCTTCCCGTCTCCTTGAGGTATTGTCCTTCTTCTTCGCAACTTTAGGTGACATATGTAACTAAAAATCTAGCCATTAGTTTCCAACAAAAATGAGGGATAGCGAAAGTTGAAGAAAAACTCAAAATTCAAAAAGTGTAAATTTTTCCTCAATTTTCACACCCCTATAACCTATTTGAAATTCCAACAAGTCGAAAGTACACACATATATCAAGAATCATGATTTCCAAAGAAAACTCAACATTTTCAACTTGTAGTATTACTCTACTCTTTCAAGTTCAACTTCCGGTTAGGGCCTAACCTTAGAATTCAATTCAAAACAAGGACCCACATTATGATTTTAGGATACTTCAAGGATCCTACATACAAGCATGATAGACTGTATATATTTTTCATGGGAATACATATATCAACTTGTTTAAATAATAAATAAATCAATATATAACCATTAGGAGCTGTGATAGTTACCTCTTTTATGATGAACCAAAAGTGAACAATGAAGAACTCGAGCAAAATAAAAGTTGGAACTTGTTTTAGTTTATTAGGATAAGTTGGTATCTCAAACAAGTGTCAATTTGACTTTTACTTAAGTTCGGGGTTAGTTTATGTTTTAAGAGGAAAGTGTTAATTCAAAGAGAAAAGTAAAGTTTTGAAAATTTTAAATGAGCTACAATGAGGTTAAGGATGTTTAAATATAGGTGGGGGGCTATTTTAGCTCATATATATGTGTTGGTAGGCCCAAAATTTTAATTAAAATTTGGGCTCCAAACTGACCTAGCCATGGAAGCTACTTATGCCTACCACCTGCGGCCAGGTATGGGGCGCAAAAGCCACCTGCGGCCAGCAGGTGCAGGGCGCAAGTGCAGGGACAAAAATTTTGGCCCGCTTTCCTACAATCTGGACTTGGCTTTTTGATATTTTTCCAGCTGCTTATGGTCCCATAACCTAATTTTATGGTCCCAAAAGTATGATTAGTTGCAAACGCCACCAACTTTCCATTCTCATCCTCAAAATATTGACTTTTCAATTTAGTGCTCAACTTACCTGGCCCGCGTGGGACTTGTGACCATGATGGGTTGGTCACATAATTCCTATACCTTGAAATTGATGAATGTAGCATTCTTACCATATTCCAGGAAAGTCCATAAGCTAAACCTACAAAATAAAAACAACAAAAATATGACCACTAAAATAGTAGGTTGCCTCCCACTCAGCGGTTAATTTAACGTCGCCGCGCGACGTGGCTGTGTAGGTTACTCAGACTCCACCAACAAGCTTATGGGTTGCCTCTCATGCAGCACATGATTTTACATTACAGCACGATGTGGGTATCTTGATTACTTAGAATTCATCAGGATACCCATAGAAGTACATTCCAGGGTCATCAATACAATCAATCAGTGATACCACTCTCATGTCGGTAGGCTTCTTCATTGATTTTTGGATGTTGAAGGTTGTTTCTTCATCATTGACTCTGAATTTCAGCTCTCTTTATCCATGTCAACCATCACTCTACCTATGGATAAAAATGGTCTCCCCAATATAATGGGCATCTCGGTGTCAACCTCACAGTTTGGAATGAAAAAGTCAGCCAGAAATATAAAAATGTCCACTCTCATACTGACACAACCCATCATGCAGCTTTGTCATAATGGGCGTACCAAGTCTGACCAGGACCAGATACCACCCCAGTTACCCAAGCCAACCTCCAGCCGCCTGCCTTTAGTTGGCTGAATTCCGAGCATGTACCAAAATAGTGTAACAGCTCACATAAAGACTCTGGGATAAGATCACAATCATGACCAACCCAACCGCATCCAACCATCCCATACCAATAATCCAACCATACCAAAACAAGGGCCATAAACTAGGCCATAACTAAGAATGTTCCAAAACACCACATAATTAACCCAAAATAAAATATGATGGAACAGTGCAAAATTATGTTCGATGATGCTAGTCTCCCAGCTTATTCCAACGCCAAGGCTGACACCTATACTGATCCCACCCATTCCAACCCATATAAGTACCACAAAGCCTCTAAACAAAAGAGTAATGAAATTCGGTTGGGACATACCACCAACCATAGCAAAAACCAATATCCAAAATAAAATTAAAATGTCTAGAAATATCCATAACATGAAATAGAGGCTTTCGAAAGGATGAAAGCTCACCACTTTAGTCCAAATATTGTCGCTGATTCAATCACTATGTAGGAGGAGTTGAACGGTCAGTTCCTGCATAGCGTGGGTAGACAGCCGCCAGTATACAGGATTAGCGAGTGACCGCTAGCATTATTTCAGGGTATGGATAAAATGATTCCATTTATAAAACCAAGTAAAATCATTCATATGCACACAACCGTACATATATATATATATATATATATATATATATATATATAACTATGTCAAGAAAAGGGACCGGGTTTAGCATGCCTTTAAAAACTTTACCTGGGTTGTGTAGCTTTGCCATCCTAAGCCACCCACGGGCTATATGGGTTCAGCTCCCCCTGCTGAAAGGGCCCCAGTGCATGTAGCCGCACGACTAAGGAAGAAACCCTTGAGATGACTAGAACATCCACCAAATAAAGTCTGGCATCATGCACATGGTCACCAAGACCAACCTCGTATCGGCAAATATGAGTTTCCAGTTTTTGTACCCCCCGGACCTTCACCTTCCACAGCTTTGCTACACATCCTGCCATTATTGCCCAATTAAAACAAATTTCCATATAACCAATCCATTATTCATTTATTAACCAAGGACATTTGATATTGGTATCGTCATACCAACCCTTACTTGCAAGTATCATCCATAGCCAACCATTTAGAGGTTCAAGGGGACTTTTAAGTACCCTTCTATTTACTATATTAAACCACTTTGGGGATTCCATGTACCCCGCAAGCATAACCATTTATCCATTTACCTTTCTAAACCATTTAAACCATGCATAATTCTTTTACCAAGTTTTAAAACACGCAAGAGTTCTATTAAAAGTAGTCAATGCAATAAACATATCTTTATAAGCATTTTGTCAAAAATATTGGGGGCATAATATGACTAAAACCAATTCCAATTACCATTAAATCATTCCCATGCAATCAAATTATCCAAAACCACCATTAATGCATATAAAAGCATAGTTAAAACTATGGGAAACCATAATCAACCATTTAATATTAAAAAACCACGTCATATTTGAAAAACCAATTCATACAATCAATGAAATAATGAAAACATTTAAAAAAAAACCATATCTTTACTTAGAATTAACAATGAGGGAAGAGAACATGCCTTAAACCAAGATAAGGACAGAAAGAAATCACCAAGACAAGACCTAAATTGATCCTTTAGTCGAAACCCTAGCTTCCCTTGCCCAAAAGCTCTTGAGAAAATTATGGAGTGTTTAGAAGAGTTTCTAAGTGTTAATAGATGGAATAATAGGGTAAATAACCTCCCAAATAGGTTAGAAGTTGTGGGACCCTATTAGGATCAGTGAGGAAATATCCAAAATACCCCTACTTAAGTTGAACCAAAATCCCATCACAGGGGTACGACTGCCCCACACGAGTCATACCTTCTAATATGATTGGTATCCTCTACTCGTATCCTAGCCTCAGTCCTTAGATAAAACACTGTCCAATATACGACTCATCCAACCAATACAACCAAAAATTTGATATTTTCCGACAGCCTCTGTAGTTGGAATGTAGTTAGAAAATAAGGTATGTCCGACCACATTCCGACTGTATAGTGGTAGTCGGAAAGAAGCTTGTCGGAAAAATATTTTCGACCACGTCTGTCGAAAATTTTTGGCTACTACAGTCAGAAATATTAAATTAATAATTAAAAATAATTATTTAATAAATAAAAACTTTTCAATCAATGTAGTCAGAATATTTATTAAAAATTATTTAATAAATAAAAAACTTCTGACTACGATGGTCGAAATATTAATAAATAATTATTTAATAAATAAAAATCTTCCGACTATGATGGTCAAAATATTAATAAATAATTATTTAATATATACATTATTTCTAACTACAGTTGTCAGAAATAATTTATAATTTTTATCATGCTTCCGACCACCGTAATCGGAAATAATGTGTATATTAAATAATTATTTATTGATAAAAAATTATTTAATAAATAAATTATTTCCAATCATTGTAGTTTAAATACCCTCTCATGTTCAACTAGAATTTAAAAATTACAAATAAAACCGAAACTTAAAAATTCAACCACTTTAAAACATCCAAAACAAATAGCGGAATCAAATAGTATAAGCATTTCCAGACAAGTTCAAACATCGCAATACAAAATAAACACCAAATGTAATAGCTTAAGTCTAAATGTCACAATCATAAACAAGAACCAACCACTATAATATAATCTAATCATCTGATTCACTATCTTTCCCATCCTTAAATACTTGCGGCATATGCTTCTTGACTAACGCCTCAAACTTGGCAAATTAGACATCACTAACTGCATAGTGTTGCGTCAACTCTTCAATTTTTGTTCTCATCACTTCCATTTCTTCCGTATTTTGCAAAATAGAAGCAGAGTTGGGCAACATTGGGGAAGAACTACTCGAGGATTGGTTAACTCCAAGCCCCTAGGTTTTACCCTTGTTTGGACCACCTACCACAGTTTTCCATATTCTAGTCATATCAGCAGGTGATAGTTGGACCATGGTACCATCCTTTAAGGGAGGTTGAGTTTGACGCCAATCTTCAATGCTTTTTTGAAATTCCTCCTGAAAGAAATAATTGTCATTAAGTAAACAAGCTAAGTTGAATAATAAGAAAATAATATACATAAAATTAATTATCTTACATATGCATCCTTAGCACACGGTTTGACCCACTCTTCTCTTGTACCGTCTGACTTTTGCTTTCTATGTGTCTCTTCGAAGGCCGTAGAAAGAGGTACATCTACTCCCCTATTTAAGAATTTCTGCAAAATTTTACCCATATACAGGTCAATGCTATTGAAAAAGTTCATCTATTAAGGTTATATCAATTCCACACTGTCTAGATTAAGATTGGGATTCTTAACAACAAGTATTTTTCAGCAGTTATGAAAGAGGGGAAGCAAAAATAACATTACTATTCTGAAAAACATGACAGGAGATATACTGAATGGCCCTTCCTCCATAGTAGAAGAAATTCTCTCATTTTATAAGTCCCTTATGGGTTCTGCAGCATCTATACTACCTGCTGTGAATATAGTTACAATGAGGGAGCACCACCAACAAGTCGAACTGTGTACTAAAGTTACTCATGCAGAGATTTCAGGTCCTTCTTGTACCTATTTTTGCAACCCTAACCCCTGCTTTAAAATCTCCTCCACAACTTGTCATTACAACGCCTAGTTCAGCTAAATTTTCCAAGCCTAAGGCTAAGGATCCAAACAAAAAGTAAATGACCTTCGGGGAAAAGGTGAAGTTAGGGGCTGACTTACAGGATCTTCCCCTAGAGAAGTTGGATCATACTTTGCGAATTGTAAAGAAGAAAACCCCTAATCTTATACAGGATGGGAATGAGATTGAGCTTGACTTTGAGCTTATTGGAAATGAAACAATGTGGAAACTGGACAGATTTGTAGGTTACAACAAGAAAGCTATGAGCAAGATGAGGAGACAAGGTGTCACCGAAGATGTTGTTATTGTACAGCTCAACAAGGTAAAGAAAGTATTTGGTTTTGTCATATATTTGTTGACTAACCTCTATATTGTGCCATGTTATCTGATCACCTTACTGTATTTTTTTAAAAGAAGTCTCCTGAGAAGGCACTAACTCCAGAACCTGCAATGCCTAAAAATAAGAAAGTGGATGTTGTGGAAGAGGATGTTGATATTGGTGAGGAAATTCCAAGTGAAATCTTGCCTCCTGTGCATATTGACAAGGATATCCCATGTGTGAGTAGTGGGTCAAGCAGTTCTAGTGGAAGATCAAGTTTTGGCAGTGATTCTTCTTCCAGTGGTATAACTTTTTCCCCCTGTAGTTCATTTTGGTGAACAAGTGTGATGGGTGATATATTTACTTTTGCCATGATTGGCATTTGCAGATTCAGATTCAGGAAGTTCTTTTGGGAGTGATTCTGATGAGGAGGATAGTGTACAGTCACCTTTTGTTAAAGCAGCTAAAGAAGCTCCTACAATCTAAGCCATTAATGTGTTTGAGAATTAGATATTGGTGTCTCGGGAATTTAGATCAACTAAATAGTGCTATGGTGCTTCCATTAGTATCTTCTCTGGCTGATTTTTGTGAATCTTTTTTAGCAACTCAGAAGATGATCATGGCTTTTGGAAGTCTGATTAGTTCAAGATTAGGAAATTAAGAGGTTTTAGCTAACTACAGAGTAGTTATATAGGTAGATGGGGATGTTAAAAATGGGGACTGTGACAACAATCATTTGGGTTTATTTTTTTCTTTTATACAGAAAAACACCTGCTGATTCAGTGATTAGGAAGGATAGAAGTAAATTGTACAATGCAGTGCAGACTAAGTTAGCGGAACAAAGTTATAGTCTCTATTAATCCAAAGAAGAAATCTAGTCTAGCATTTCCTATTTGAACTACTTATTTCTGTTCTGCTTTTACTTTGGGATTGTTCCCTAGCTCTGCTGAAGTGAACACGAGTTTCTACCTCAACCTTAAATTGGGTCGATATGCAAAAACAGTTGGCATAATTTGAAACAGCCAATCATTCAAAATATAGATTAGAGCTATGAACCAAGACTCTCTAAACTCAACCAAAGCTCCAAGAAATTGAATCACCTGCTTTGGGAAAGTCAACCAAAGATAAACAAATGTGTTTTACTTTTTGATGAGTTCAGTTGCTATGGATGCAGAAATAAAAGAAACAAGAAACTCGACTAATAAGCACTATGCATTATCAAAATTCAGACTTTATAGTTAAATGCTTAATAGGGTATTAAGCAAGTCACACCGAAGAGGGCATAGTTTAACAAAAGTCCAGAGCCCTACGGATTAAACTGGAAACTCATAAGCAAATACTTTTCTGTTGTAATGAAATAAAGAAGGAAATGGATAAAAGGGTTGGACAAGAATAATACCAGTCTTCTTTGGTGGGTAGCGAAACTCATCGAACCTCCGGTGTGCAGCGAGCCAACCATTTCAGAGGCTCGATTTGCTTTTCACTGTTCCCTCTTCACCTTATATTTAAGAGTGTCCCATAATATCAAGAACTTAGACCACACTTCATCATTCAACCAACTAGGCTTTACCAATTTATTCCGGGCCTCATACAAGTGTTCTTTGATCCGTAGAGCTACTTTCAACTAAAAAATATGGTCTACTTCATTAGCATGACAATCACTCCATGAACACTTTGTCTGGAAAATAATTTAATATAAAATCATAAAATGAGTTGATGGATATAATGGAAAAACTATCTTTAGGCAATGAGATTCATAGCTTATAAAACTGCTTATACCATAAACTGTTTCCACATAACAATTCTAATTTCGTATGGAATCTCTAACCAACTATTCCACAGCTCACTAAAAATGGTTTAATTGTTTTTATAACCATATGCCCGCCGGCATATGCTGGAATGAACCTACAATAAAATTATATTAAACCATCATCTTAGATTTTAAAAATTAAGGAAAACTTAAGTGTTACTTACCCATCATGATAAGGGAAGATTCGTAGCCTCCCCACATTGTCATATTCTACTACCTCTTTAAATTGCAAATTCTGAGAAGCAGCTATTGTAGCATTTGGTGTTGTGGCACTATCAATGGATGGCGATGTTGGTGTGTTAGGACCTCTAAATCTCAATCCAGAAAGGCTTGGTGCGGATGATGTCGAAGGGACAGATGAAGATCTACTATGTAGACTCTTTTGGGATGAAGAGGTGTGGAACTGGTCAAGCAGTGGAGGCATGAAAAATGCATTTGGTAGTAAAATAGTGCATCTAGGAGGGGGAGGAATATTTGTAGTAGTTGGTTGAAGAGTTGTGGTAACAGGTGGTGGTGGTGGTAGTGTATATTGACCTACAGGAAGATTATTAGTTCTTTTCTTACTTTTCTTACGTCGTCCATTAATATTACCTTTCGATGCCATTGATTTTCCTTACTAGCCACCTGAAAAAAAAGGAACAACCAGGTTAATTCTGTAGATTTTGAAATGTTTATCTTACTGCAAGTTTGAAATCTCCAAGATCGTAATATTCCGAGTGTGCAGCTACAACACGGTAATATGACCATAGAGCCTCAATTGAAAACATCCAAATAATATATAGATATCCAAGGTATGACAACTTGAAAGATGACCAGAACTCTTAACCCTGCCAATATCTCACTCCAACAAGACAAATTAGTAAGCAATAGCAACTTTTCTATCAAGCATTTCAGATCCCAACAGCCAACTATTTTCTCCCTTCCGCATAATGGAAATGAATTAGCATGGATATAGCCGTGTAAGAATTCCCATTTGGTATTGGTCTCTTTCCCACCTAACCTACCAATTGACACTATTTTTTGTATAAGGGTCTAATTATATATTTATTAATATATTTATTTAATTATTTATATTTTTTACTACAACGGTCGGAATATATATTTTCTAGAATTTACCATCAAATATTCTGACTGTTACAGTCACAAATAGTATCGAAAATTTTTTTATAAAATAAAATAATAAAAAAGTAAATTTTTCGACTGAAGTAGTCGGAAATTTGCAACTACTTTTTTTCAGTCGGAAATTTTGGTCAAAAAATAGCAAATTTCTGGTAGTGCAAGTCGTATTGGTGGCATACGATCCGTACCCCTGGCAGATTTAAACCCAAGAAAGATTTAGATATTGTCCACCATAGGAGTCCTGGGTACAACTCGATCCATGGCTTACTCCTCACAGTGAGCCACTCGTACTCAAATCCTATCTAAGTAACCAAGTCAAAGATTAAGTTAAGGAATCAAATGATATGTAACCACCAATACGACTCGTACCCCTAAGTCATATCCATTCCAGTAACCAAAATCCATCCCACCAACAAACACTAGTCAGCATACGAATGGACCCTACCATCTGTACCCTAACATACTGCTCGTTCCCATGAGTCATATTGGGTCCAGAGATCAGAATTTCAGGAAATTTTCTAAGGTCCAGCAACTAGGGTGTTTCAGTCTCCACCACTAGGAACATTCGTCCCCAAATGACGAACAAGATGGGGGTAACCATACGCATGAGTCATTTGCATTATGTTATCAGACATATTCCCAATCTTTAACAAAGTTCGAAAACAAAGAGGCAATGATATTAAACTTTCCTTTAACAAACTCAAAAAATAAAGATGTTTTGGAGACACATACCTTCCGCACGAATCCCAGGAGCAGAAAATAAATGCGGATATTTGGACTCCATGTCCTCCTCTTCTTTTCATGTAGCTTCTTCCACCCTATGGTTCCTCCAAAGAACCTCAATCAAAGCCACATCCTTGGTCCGCAATTGATGAACCTGCCTATCCAAGATCTCAACTGGGACCTCTTAATAAGACAAAGAATCTGTGATACCCAACCCTTTCAAAGGAACAACCAAAGAAGGATCACCAATACACTTTCTCAACATAAGAACATGAAAGACCGGATGAACCAAGATTAAGCTAGAAGGCAACCCCAGCTCATAAGCAATATTACCAATTCTCTATAAAACCTCATAAGGACCCACATACCGTGACTAAACTTTCCCTTGTTTCCAAACCGCATTACTCCTTTCCTAGGAGATACCTTGAGGAAAACCTTATCCCTAACCTCAAATTCCAAGTCTTTACATCTAACATCCACATAGGACTTTTTGCAATTTTGGGTAGCCTTAAGCCTATCCCGAATCACCTTTATCTTCTCCATATC
The DNA here is from genome assembly GCA_030864215.1 of Capsicum pubescens. Classification (NCBI taxonomy): domain Eukaryota; kingdom Viridiplantae; phylum Streptophyta; class Magnoliopsida; order Solanales; family Solanaceae; genus Capsicum; species Capsicum pubescens. The sequence continues at coordinate 157,606,361 of CM061548.1, forward strand.
CTGGTAGACCAAATTGGGACCAAACATGTCTGTCTCACTAAGTTCAAACCAATAAATAGGAGATCTACACTTCCTACTATACAATGCCTCAAAAGAGGCCATACCAATACTAGATTGATAGTTATTGTTGTAAGCAAACTCAATCAAAGGTATATTCTCAACCTAATTGCCACCATAATCAATCACACAGGCCCAAAGCATATCCCCCAATGTCTGAATAGTTCTCTCCACTTGCCCATCCGTGTGCAGATGGAAAGTCGTACTCAGACTAACCTTAGTCCCTAACACTCTCTGAAAAGACCACCAGAAGTAAGACATAAAATGCGTGCCACGATCAGAAATAATAGAAACAGCCACCCCATGCAGTTTCACAATCTCCTGAAGATACAGCTTCGCATAATCCTACGCTGAGAAGGTAGTCCGCACTGGCAAAAAGTGTGCAGACTTAGTCATCCTATCCATGATGACCCAAATTGAATCATATTTATTTCGAGACCGATGAAGATCGGTAACTAAGTCCATAGTGATCACTTCCTATTTCCACTCAGGAAAATCAATCACTTGATACAATCCTCCTAGCCTCATGTGCTCAACTTTAACCTGTTGACACACCATGCACTTGGCTACAAAATCATCCCTATCCCTCTTCATACCATCCACTAATAGATCTCCTTGAGATCATGATACACTTTAGTTGAGTTGGTATGAACAACATAGCGTGACTCATGCGCCTCAACCAAAATCTTTTTTCACAACCCATCGGCATCAGGAACACACAACCTCCCTTGGTACCGTAAAATACCATCACCACCGATCTCAAATACCACTACCTTTCACCCACCAATATCACTCTTGATTCTTATCAAGATAGGATCTATCACTTGTTTCTCCTTAATCTCTGCACCAAAAGACAATTGAACCACTTTCTGCACCATCACACCACCATCCTTGGAGCCCGAGAGTCAAACTCCAAGATTAGCCAAGCGGTGAATATCCTTCACCAATTCCTGCTTTCCTTCCTCCACTTAAGCTAAAATCCCTATGGATAACCTGCTAAGAGCATCAACAACCATATTAGCCTTACCTGGGTGATAGTGAAGACTCATATCATAATCCTTGAGAAGCTCAAGCCATTTTCTCTCCCTGAGATTAAGCTCTTTCTGGGTGAGAACATATTGTAGACTCTTATGGTCATAAAAGATATCCATGTGAACACCATAAAAATAATGCCACCATATTTTCAAAGCAAACACAACCACCAACAGCTCTAAATCATGAGTAGGATAATTTCTTTTATACACCTTCAACTACCGAAAAGCATAGGCAATAACCTTCCTATGTTATATCAAAACGACACAAAGACCTATTCGAGATTCATCACAATAAACCACGAACCCATCATTGCATTTTGGAAAAGTCAATATTGGAGTCGAAGTTAAGCCCAACCCGAGATGCATCACAATAAATCACTAACCCAACATTGCCTTCCGGCAAAGTCAAGATGGGAGCTGAAGTTAACTTATTCTTTAACTTCTCAAAACTACCTTCGCAAGCATCTGACCAAGAAAACATAACCTTCTTCTGAGTTAACTTAGTCAAAGGAGCAGCTATCGATGAAAAGCTTTCCACAAACCACTAATAATACCCGCCTTAACCAAAGAAGCTTTGAATGTCTGATAGAGTGGTGGGTCTAGGTCACCTCTTTACCACAACAACCTTTTGCGTATCTACCATAATTCTTTCACTAGAAATAACATGACCCAAGAAAGTTACAGCATTCAACCAAAACTCACACTTGGAGAACTTGGCATACAACCGTTGTTCCATTAAGGTCTGCAACACCACACAGAGGTGATTAGTATGATCACCTTGCTCTTCAAATAAACCAGAATTTCATCAATAAACACAATAATGTAGAGATCCAAATACTGATGAAAACTCTATTCATCATTTCCATTAACACCGCCGGAGAATTAGTCAACCCAAATGACATCACCAAGAACTCAAAGTGCCAATACCAAGTGCAAAAAGTTGTATTAGGGAAATCCACCTCTCTAATCTCTTACGAATGGTACCCAGACCGAAGATCTATCTTAGAAAAGAACTTGGCACCTTGCAACTAGTCAAACATATCATCTATTCTTGGAAGAGGATACTTGTTCTTGACCGTTATCTTATTCAACTGCCTATAATTAATGCATGTCCAAAGGGAACCATCCTTCTTGCACACAAATAACACTGCTGCACCCCAAGGAGATACACTAGGACAAATAAACCCCTTATCCAGAAGATCCTTAAGTTGCTCCTTGAGTTCTCTTAACTCAGTTGGAGCCATTCTATATAGAGGAATAGAAATTGGATGAGTGTCCAAACTTAGATCAATACCAAACTCTATTTCTCTATCCGAAGGAACACCACGAAGATCATCTAGAAAGACCTCAGGAAACTTATTAACTAGTAGAATTGACTAGAAAGAAGGACCTTCTGAGTTAGAATCTTTAACCCAAACCAGGTGATAAAAAAAACCTTTAGAGATTAACCTCCGAGCTCTGAGATAAGGAATAAATCTCCCCCCAAGAGCTAGAGAAACACCTTCATATTCTATATCCAGTTCATCAGGGAACCTAAAGCTAACCTTATGGGTATGACACTCCTAGGACGTGTTACAACAGTGCAACCAGTCCATACCCTGAATGATATCGAAATCCACAATATCCAACTTAAATAGATCCACTAAGGTCTGCTTGCCACCAAAAGATACCACACACCACCTATAGACTCTCTTAGCAATAACAGAGTCACCTACTGGTGTAGAAATAGAAAAAAGGATCCGAAATAACTTCTGGATCAAAACCAAAAGATACAGCCACAAAAAGAGTCATATAGGAGAGAGTGGACCCTGGATCAAGCAAATAATATATGTCACGAGAGAAAAGTTATAGAATATCAGTAAAGGCATCAAGTTATGCCTCGGATTCCTATCGAGATGCCAAAGTACACAACCCATTTCGACTAACACTAGAACCAGAAGCAGTAACAGAAGCAGATGCAACACCACCAGGTGCAGGAGAAGAAGATAAAACCACAAGAATCTTATTTTCCCCTGTAGCAACCTTATTAACCGAACAATCCCTAAGCCGATGGCCTGCCTGGCCATACCTGAAGCATTTGTCCTTTCTTTCATCGCAATACCCCCAATGGGGATGACCATAGAACTGACAAAGAGGGCATGATAAAACTAACTGACCTCCACTAGACTGAGATTGGGCAGCCTGCGCCCGGAAATTGTCACCACCCCCAACTGGTAAAGAGCACTAGCAGAAGAGAAGGAACCAGAACTCCCCCACTCTTTTTCTGCCATTTGCCACCAACTCGACTACCCTGACACTACAAAAAATGGGTCAAATTACGGGGGTTAATTTTAAGGTTTGCGGGAGTTTAAAACATCCACAAATTATGATTCTGGAGATTCTCAAAACCCCCATAATACGAGCAGTCTCAAATAATTTATGGCATTTCTTTGCGACTGCCATAATTAATTTGAGGTGGTAGACCTCCATTATTCTAAATTTAATTCTTTTTTATAAAAATATTTTATTTAAAAATTACGGCAGTTTAAAACCTGCATAATTTTTTTTGAAAATTTAGTGGGGCCCATCAATTTTCAATAACAAATTATAAATCCTAATTTTAGCTTAAGTTTAATTGTTCCTTTAGGCATAACCTACAATCCAATATTTATTTAATTCATGTATCATTAACACAGCATGACTAATTAAACATTGTAATTCACAAGCATATCAAAAATACATTGAATATTAAATTTCAAAATTAAATTTTCAACATTAGCATCTTCAAACTCTAAATTTTTTAACATTAACTAGTAGCTTCAAATTTCAAAATTAAATTTAAACACAAAACCTTCAATATTCTAAGATTCACTCCAATCACACAATTACATCATCATAAGTGAATATCCAAGACAATTTGCAATGAAATCAACAACTGTCATTAGGATCACTATCATCACGTGGTCTCCTTGCATCCATGGGCGAAATGGATTCACTAGCCGCATCACTTAGCTACATAAAAATGAAATATATAAAACCATTCAGATAAACTCTTAGTACTTATTACGTTTATATCTGCGTAGAACCAAAAAACATCATGATAAATATATATAGGAGCAATCAACAACTACTCCATGCTATAGTTTCAAACTACTCAATTAGTTGATCAAACTAGGAACCTGAGTACCATTCAACATACAAGTAATATCAAACTAGGAAACTGAGTGTCATTCAACATACAGGTAATACCATTCAATAGAAAACAACACAATCAAGCACAAAAGAAATTGCTTACAAGATTAGGCAAGAAACTAGAGTAATGTGTTTTGGAGGACTATCAAGCACAAAAGAAAGACTACTAAATGGAGCTTAATTAAAGGTTTTACATGCCCTTCACCAATATAAGGCATCTTATTTGTAGATTCTTCTTATGATACACGAGAAAAAGCACGTAAGACTCGAGCTGACTGTGTTGCAACATCTGGAGAATTGCTACCCAAAAGTTTCATGCAAGAATTTATCACTTCATCTATTGCGAGACTATCACAAATATTACGTCGAGTGCTAAATATATCTTCCAAGATAGTGGTAGCATATAATTGGGTCTTTTCATTAGAGGAATTAAGAACATGGACTAGCGACATTATCCCTTGGTTAGCTGCAGCACCTTTATTCACAAGTTATGTTTGATAAGTGTTGCATCTTCCCTAGCTTTCTGAGACTCCATTTCTTGTAACTGAACCGGTGGTTGAATCCACCAGCAGCAGTGATTGCCCACTTTCTTTCCCTAATTTGGTCAATTAGGATTGCTAGCACTTAAACAACATACTCTTGATGTTGTTCACTGGATAAACCCAGCAGGGCTATAGTAACTGAATTCCTTCCTGTTTTTGAATTACTTCCCAAATAGTCATTTCATCACAACATTAACATAATAACGATAGTATTAAATACTCTAGTGCATCACCACTTGCCATAGCCTCAAGAAGATGCTCTTGAACCAACTGTTATCCCGTGTCTTTAGGAGCATTGCAAGAGTATTCTCATTTTTTGTTGCATCAAATAATTCTTCTTCTACTTTATGCTCAAAGAACATAAGAGCATAAGAAAGTGCTCCAATTAAATCAGCTACTAGAGCAGCTAACCTTGGGGATAGGTACATTACTAAATAGAGTAATGTCCAGGTGAGATGTAAGCAATATTAGGTACCAAAAACATGACCAAATTTTTAAAGTTACCTAGAACATTAACTCATTCTACACACTATACACCCATAAAAGATCATATATCAATCAATCAGCTAATTCTAATCCAATTTGTTAGGGTTGTATATACTATTCTTCACTCTAATCAGATATATTTCATTCCAATACTAAATTTTTGTCCTTATTAACTTTAAAAAGAAAAATCAAGCTTATATCTTTTGCCTATTCAAACAAAATATTTGAATTAGAAGATAAGGAGGTTACATAAAAATATAACGCATACAAGCTTCACAATGACAGTAGATACATACATTACACAACAATATTTCCACTTGACCATATTCTACAAATATCTATCACTCAATAATTATAGAGCAAATTTATTTTAGAGATGAGCTTTCATGAATGGGAAAAATCCTCTCATTTTCAGATAGTGGAGTAAAGCACCACAATTTTCACCATCCGATCCTAAATCTACATCATCATCAGGTTCATAACAAAAAACTTTTAATTAAGGAACTGACATTCTAATCTGTAATCTCCAAAGATCAGTCTATTAGAACTAATCAAAAAGATCCTCCAATGACCTCAATGTAAACATTTCAAACAAAATATCCATTTATTCATAATTGGTTCCAGGAAAACAGAACAAAAACCAATGTTGTATGGTAAAAAGTTGAAAGAGTGTATAAAAGAACCCTCAACTCTATAGGTGGAAACTCAAAACAAAGGCATGGCTTTCTCTAAAATGAAAAGGGATGGAAAAGGAAAAAACAAGACAGAAATAGCTATAAAAAAAAAAAAAAATTACAACTACAGAAGTACCTTTTCTTCTCCTCTTCATCAAGTCTATTTTTTTTGCTGCTATCAATTAGATCTTTCGATCCGATACTTGAACCAGGTGATTTACCAATAGGAGATAATGACTTACTCCTACTTATTTGTCTCTTATGGTTCCTTGGAGAGCGACTCTTATGACATATGGTGGATGGAGAATGACTTTTGCGGTGCCTTAGGGATAGTGAATGACTTCATCTTCTGTATAATAATGTTTAGCATTTAAACAACATATAGTGGCACCAAATAACATGAAAACACCTAGACATACTAACTAGTTCTCCGAATCAATTAGATACTAAAGCATGTACAGTTACCTCATGAATAGCAAAGAATAAACTCGAGCTCTGTCTTTTATCATAGGAACAGCTAATATCACAATCGAGAAACAATGGACACTCACGAGCACCCAGACCTATTTGCTTTCCAAGAAGGGACGCAATTAATTCTATTATTTCCTCAATGAAAAACATAGTTTGCACCAGGTACTACATTTAGGTTTCTATTTATTAACTCTATTCATTAGGATGATGCATATCTTCAGAATAACGGTCTGACTGAGGACTAAAATTTGTAGCTGACCAGCACAACACAAGCTTACAATATTACATATTAGACCAAGAATCATGAGGTTTTTACCAATGGTCATCACAGGTATTGAAAACTCTTAGTAGAAGCAATAAGCCAATTTTGAAATATATATATAACTTGATTTTGTTCATATCCACCAACTCATATAATAGAAGACTACTGGATTTTGATAAGCAAATACCAATCTGAACAAAATGAAGTCAATAGTGGTAGAAGAAGCACAAAAACCATTTGCACCCCTATGTCCTCATTTGAGAATGGAGCTAGATATCCAATGAAAGAAACTGAACAAATGAAATGAAAATTGAGGCATTTTTTCAAACAAAGGCTTAAAGTTCTGAAACTTAGTATCACCCAATAGTAGGCGGATAACTTAGTGCTACACAAATTCTCCAATCAATAGAAGTCCCTCATAAAGTATTTAAAATACAAGAAAAAATAATCAATCATCAATCCTGCCACATCTTACACCAATGTTGTCACTACAAAATCCTAAAATCCTTTTTGAGCAATGCAGTAAGTCCATCCAATAAATGGCAGATAAATACCAACAGTTTTCAAGAATCAAACACGTAGACATTGCCTTAACAAACTGTAACTGAATCAGCAAACACACGTGAGCTTTATTAAAATAAAACAAAAAATCCTTATACATAAAACATACAAATCAGAGACATCAATATAAGCGTCAAATCCATAGATCAATTTAAGCAAATGGGTATCACTTGTTATACGAATAAGGAGATCTACTTCTATCTCTCCCGCTTTTATGGTTGTGTCTGTGCACTACAGGCGATGGTGACCGTGAATATCTCCTCCTATATGCAAGCAACCTCAATCTAGACCTTGAAATATCCCTATCTCTACCTTTACCCATCTCTTCCTCAACTACTTATATAATAAAGCCCCACAAATTCACCTACAATAAGTATAGTTAGAACCCATATATGTAACCTTAGTCCAAAAAAATACAATGAACAAGCTTCACAGACCACACCCCACAACAATTCCATAAACAATTATAACTTTAGACCAAACAACAACAACAATAATAATATTAACAAGAATCAAAACCTACCTACCCAAAACAGGTTGCAAAACTAAAAGAACAAAACTTTATACAGTGAAACAATAATAATCAATTGAAGAAGAGATATTGGGGTGAAGGGAAAGGTGAAAATTACCAGTTACAACAAAGAAAAAATGGATCTTTCCTTGGGCATAACGATTGAAAAAGGTGTAAATAAACCCTAAAAAAATGGAAGGTACTAAAGAAATAGAGAGATAATTTTAGTGGGTCTATTATTCTCCTTTATTTTTTTTTAGGGTCGAATGATTTTGAAGGTATACAAAAATGGGTATTTGTTGTTTGTTGTTGAGTTTTGTTGAGAGAGATGATGATGAATGGAGTCTTTTGCAAAGGAAGATGAGCAATGGACAAGGAAAAAAAATTGAAATACTTAACACCTATGAATTATAATGGAAAATAATTCAAGGAAAATACTTAACACCTATGAGCAACGAGAGAAAACCTTTTTGGGTTAGATTTGGGAAAACAGCAATTTTGGGAAAAAAATATTAAATGTTTTTTTAAATAAAAAGGAGGCAAGTTTAGGCGCTATCTTTTTTTTATGAATAGCGGGAAGTTTTAACCCCTGCAAATATATTCGATGGATATCGGGGGTTTTTAATCCCCATAATTTATAAATTTTAGCGACAAATTTTTAAACCCCGTATTTCATATAATCTTACAAAGGTAAATAACCCCCCCCCTCCCCCTCCCTCTCCCGCAAATAAACTCCCGCAATTTGACTCATTTTTTATAGTACGAGACTGAGCACCTTCCTGATCAAAAAACTTGATCATCTTACCCTGCCTATCTCCAAACTCCACCTATTTCCTCTTCTCATCCTCTACCTGCTGCATATGAACAGTCAACCTAGAGATGTCCATATCCTTAATAAGGCAAAGTAGTCTTGCTCTCCAAAATTAGATCCTAATTCAACCTAGAAGCGCACTTTCTCATTCTAGCCCGCATGTTATCCACCAAATCAAGAGCATACCTTAACAATTGATGAAACTTTAAGGCATATTCCTTGACAGACATTCTCCCTTTCTTAAGATTCACAAATTCCTCCATATTTGCTTTTCTCAATTCTTGGGGAAAGAAATGATCCAGAAAAGAATCAGAGAAGGCATCCCATAAGGATGACTCCTCCACATATCCTCTATCCATATCCCACTCTTTATACCACTAATAAGCAACCTCTTTGAGAAGATAAGCTGCAAAGTTTACCCCCTCCACGTTGGAGCCTGCATCATCCAAAATATCTTTTTTATTTCATCCAACAATCCTTATGGATCCTCCTCCACCTTTACTCCAAAAAAAGTGGGAGGACACCATTTTCATAAATTGGGAAACCCTTGTGGCCTTAGTAGACAAAGCACCATACACATCCCAGTCAGCCTAAGCAGCAACCAATTTAGCAATAGCATGAATAGACTGACAAAATTCTGCATTAGTTACCTCACCTTAAGAAGGACTAGTAGCAACCAATGGAACTCCAGAACTATCAGGGATAGGACCGTGGGATCAAAGATGAACCCCAAAAGTAGGATGAAGCCCTTAAACATTACCCCCAAATAGGATAGAAGAATTTTCTTGTGTTCCAAATCTATGAGGCATGATCTAAAAGATGATCAAACAAGTATTAGAAGAGATTCTAGGACTGAGACTCCAAGCTTGAAAATAAAACACCAAGAAAGTAAAACATTCCTAAATGTCTTGTAGCCTCTCCCATATGAGTGTGGAAATGTTATATATTGCTAAAAGAGACTCTACTCGACATAGTTTTGTAGACTTCCAATTGACCATGAACCTAGGATCTGATACCAACTTGACATAACCCGCCCTGGGTCCATGTCATAATGGGCGTCCCAAGTACAACCAGGACCGGAGACCACCCCAGTTACCCATCCCTACCACTAGCTGCCTTCCTTGAGTTGGCTGAATTTTGAGCAATTAACAAAATAGTGTAACAACTCACATAAAGAATTCGGGATAAGATAACAACTGTGACCGACCCAACCGAGTACAACCATCCCATACTAATAATCCAACTATACCAAAACAAGGCATAACAAAGGATGATCCAAAATACCATATAATTAATCCCAAAATAAAATATGACAAGATAGTAAGAAATTATGTCTGATGATGCCAGTTTCCCAGCTTATTCCAACGCCAAGGCTGACAACTATATTAATCCCGCTCATTCCAACCCATAAAAGTACCACAAAGCCTCAAACCAAAAGAGTAATGATATTTGGTTAGGACATGCCCCCAACCATAGCCAAAACCAATATCTAAAATAAAATTAAAGTGTCTAAAAATACCCATAACATAAAATAGAGCCTTTCGAAAGGATGGAAGCTCATCACTTTAGTCCAAATGTTGTCTCTAAGTTAATCACTATGTAGGAGTAGTAGAACGGATGGTTCCTGCATAGCATAGGTATACAGCCGCTAATAGACAAAATTAGCGAGTGACTACTAGAATGATCTCAGGGTAAGGATATAATTTCATTTATAAAACCAAGTAAAACCATTCATATACATACAACCAGACATATATATATATATATAACCATGCTGAGAAAAGGGACTGGGTTTAGCATGCCTTTAAAACCTTTACCTGGGCTTGTAGCTTTACCATCCTAAGCCACCCATGGTCTATATGGGTTTAGCTCCCCATACTGAAAGATCCCTAGTGCGTGTAGCCACCCGACCAGGGAAAAAACCCTTAAGATGACTAGTACATACCCCAAATATAGTGTGATAAAATGCACACGGTCACCAAGACCAACCTCATATTAGCAAATATGAGTTTCCAGTTTTGGTCCCCCCAGGACCTCCACCTTCTATGAATTTGCTACACATTTTTCCATTATTGACCAATTAAAACTAATTTCCATGTAAACAAGTTGTTATCCATTTATTAACCAAGGCCATTAATATTGGTATCGCCATACCAACCCTTACTTGCAAGTATCATCCATAGCCAACCATTTAGAGGTTTAAGGGGACTTTCCAGTGCCCTTCCATTTACCATATTAAACCACTTAGGGGATTCCATGTACCCCGCAAGCATAACCATTTAGACATATACCTTTCCAAGCCATTTAAACCATGCATAATTCCTTTGCCAAGTTTTAAAACATGCAAGAGTTCCATTAAAAGTAGTCAATGCAATAAACATATCTTTATAAGCATTTTGTTAAACACATTGGGGGCATAATATGACTAAAACCAATTCCAATTACCATTAAACCATTCCCATGTAATCCAACTATCCAAAACCACTATTAATGCATATAAAATCATAATTAATACTATGGGAAACCATAACCAACCATTTAATATCAAAAAACCCCAAAATCATATTTGAAAATCAAAATCATACAATCAATGAAATCATCATAACATTCATAAAATCATGCCTTTAGTTAGAATTAACAATTAGGGAAGAGAAAATACCTTAAACCAAGATGATGACGAAAGTAAATCACCAAGACAAGCCCTAAATTGATACTTTAGTTGAAATCCTAGCTTCTCTTGCCAAAAAGCTCTTGAGAGAATTATGGAGTATTTAGAATAGTTTCTAAGTGTTAATGGATGGAATAATAAGGTAAATAACCTCCCAAGTAGGTTAGAAATAATGGGAACCCATTAGGATAAGTGGGGAAATATCCAGAATACCCTCACTTAACTTGTACCAAAATCCCGGCATAGGGATATGACTACCCCACACGAGTCATACCCTTTGATATGATTGGTATCCTCTACTTGTATATAAATCTCAACCCTTGGATCAAACACTGTCCAACATATGACTTATCCAACCAAGTCGTATTGGCAGCATACGATCCATACCCATTATTCATACTCCTAGCAGATTAAAACCCAAGAAAGATTTAGACACTGTCCATCATATAAGTCCTGGTTATGACTCATATCATAGATTACAGCTCACGGTGAGCCACTCATAGTCAAATCCTACCTAAGTAACCGAGTATAAGATTAAGTTAAGGAACCAAACGATCTGTAACCACTAATACCATTCGTACCCCTAAGTCGTATCTATTCTAGTAACCAAAATCCATCTCACCAACCAAAATTGGTCAGCATACGACTAGACCATACCATCCATACCCCAATATATAGCTCGTACCCATGAGTTGTATTGGGTCTAGAGATAAGAATTCCAGGAAATTTTCTAAGGTCCAGCAACTAGGGTATTTCACACAATCATATCAAAAGATATTCCTATAGGTTTTTTTACTGTGTGGTCATCCATAATAGCTGCATTTAAGTTTGTACAGGGGGTTCAAACCCAATATCTTGAATACAGCCAGCGACATCAAATTTATGTTGTCTCCTAAGTTACATAAGGATCTGGTAAATCAAGATGACCCAATAGTACATGGTATAGTGAACTCTCTAGGATCACCCTTTTTCTAAGACAAAGACCTTGTAATGACTACACTATAGTGGTCCAAGCCATCAACATCCTCAATAGTCACTCCTTTCTTATTTATGACCAACTGCTTCATGAACCTGGAATATACAGGCATCTTCTCCAATGCCTCAAGAAAAGGAATTTCAAGCTAAATTCCTTCAGTATCTCGATAAATCGCTTGAATTTTCCTTTCTCTCTTTTCTGCTTTAATCGCTGAGGAAAAGGTGGGGCATTTTTGGAATCTATCTTACTTTCTACTCAATAACCATGCCCTTATATATTTCCTTAGCAACTGCCTTATCACTACCTATTGCATTTTTTGACTCCACAATAGGTGTCTCATTAATAGCATATTACATAGCAGGTAGTGGAGGATCTATAGTAGTCATACCGTTTCTCATGGTAAAGGCAAGAACATGACCCATTTTTTTTTGGCTTTTGCATAGTGTTGCTTGGAAGGGCACCTGGTTGCCACTAGTTCAGAGTTGCTGATGTCTTCTCGAACTGGTGCTCCAACTGTATGATAGAAGTGGTATGATATTTGATATTTTGGGTCAATCCTAAAATGTCGGCCTTAATATCCTTAAGGTTGATCTCCTAATTTTCTTGACCTTTCACTAGCTTAGTCAGTATCACTTATATTCTTGATTCAGCATATCTTCTGCCAGGTGGAATGTACCAATATTCCTTCTCTCTATAGTTATCCTTCTTCCTTCTATCACTATATCACTCTCTACTACGGTCTATATATCTGTCATAGTAGTTTCAACCTTGGTTTACTTGCCATTGGGTTCAGAAACCCACGACCTGACGATCCAGATAATTTTATTCATCCTCTAATTTTGACTTATAAGCTTTGGGAGTTGAACCCTGTGCTACTATTATATTTACCTTCTCAGAAGTTCTTGTTGTAAGTTGTTTCTCTAGTACCCCTAGATCTATTCTTAACAACATAATATATTACGCTACTGATTTATCAGCTACTTTTTGGTCGTAGGAGGCACCAATAGAATATTTTCTAGATCCCCTGTCAGCCTTCTGAGTTTGCCACCCTCGGTTAGTGAGTAAGATCTGATCTAACATCTCCAAAGTTTCCTCCTAGCGTAGGCTCCTAAAAACTCCTCCATATATAGTTTCTGCCATGGCTTTGGAGATGATGTTCAAGGTGCAATAAAATATCTCCAATAATCTCATCTCTGACATCCAATTGTTGGGCACCATAATCAGCTTCTTCTTAAACCTGAACCATGCCTCGTACATAGATTCTGACTACAGCTGCTTGAAATTATACATCTCATCCTTGAGCTGCAACTTTCCTGATGGAGGAAAGAACTTGTTCAAGATTTTCCTGTGCAACTCATTCCATGTAGTGGTAGAGCCTCTTGGCAATTCTCTTAACCATAAAGATGCTTCTTCTATAAGTAAGAAGGAGAACAACCTCAGTCTAAGTGTTTGTTTATTTACACCTGGGTATGTGTAACGCCCTGAAATCGGGTCCCGAGATGTCACACGGTGATTAGGGTCACAAGTGACCCCAAGCTAACCCTTCTACTAGCATAACTTATATGCAACTGAATAAAAATACAAATCCATACAAATCAGCAGAAAGTAACTCTTTTCTGAATCTGATCGATACAAAAATGGAATTTTACAAGATTACAATTCTGCCTTTACAACCAAAATTGAAACAAAATACATCAACTTCTACTGACTGTCTATGAAGCCTCTACTTGTACTGACTGTAGGTAGTCGGGTCATGACTCCCGACTACCCCAACTCAATACGATTGAATAAAGAAAATACAACACTATAAACTCTGCATAACTAACCCAAGCCCTTGAATCAAAAGGACTCATCACCTGCTGACTGGATACCACGAACTGACTGGATCCGAAGGTGCAACTATACCGTGTACCTACATTTCGAGAAAATGTATCCCACATACGAATATGTGGGTCAGTACCATGGAAAGATACCGAGCATATAGGGGTGCAATGCATATATAAAATAATATCTTAATATCATCACAGTTTATAAAATTATGCATGCTGATATAGATGACTCACTTAGCTCGAATTAAATTATCAAAATCATGGATGAATAATACATGTAAAGTAAAACAAGTGAGTTATTACAATACATTCTCAATTCACTTTCATCTCAATTTCAAATCATCAAAACAATCAAATCTCATGTCAATTCTCATTAGAATATATTCCTTAAATCTTTTAAGAATAATGACTTTCTCAAACTCAGCTTTTAAGTAAATATGTTTTCATCTCAGATAGAAGAGTACACACACACACATTGGGTAATCCTATAACCGACATAAACCATGTGAGCTATATGGAGTTTAATGTACAACCCACGTTGGGGAGAGCCTTCCTATCCTTGCCATCTGAATAGGACTTCTAGTATCAATTCAAAAACACTAGTGATCACTATATAAATCAGCCTCAGGCTCACATCCTATGGGGGCATGTAGTTCTAGGAAAGTAAGGTCACTTTAAACCTCTCACTCGGTGCTAAAGATTACTTCCGGACTTAGCTCAAAAATTTAAAATAGCCTCAGGCTCACATTAAAGAAAATCCACAATAAACACTTCAACAATTTTCATCGGGAGCCAATTTGCTACCCCTTTATCATAATCAATAAAAATGTGGATTTCTTTCACAGTCGAGTTCAAAATAACTCATTCACGATCAAAAGGTCAAATCATTCAAAACATCTTAAATATTCAACATCAACGTGTATATAGCACACATTTTCTCAAAGACACAATTTCAAATGGGGTTCAAGACCCAAATATCAAAATCATAGTAAATTTCTTTCAAGCATCATGCTTTAAGTCATAATTTCATATAAATTTGACTTTTCAAAGTCATAAACATCATAATCTCAAGATAACCAAGATAGAATATAAGTTCATGCTCCAAAATCATAATAAACAAATAAAAATCATATCTTCGTAAAGAAAATTACTTTTGGGCACAAGAACAAAAGATTGTTCTTGTTGAAAAAACCCACATACCTTGAATGATGAACTTTAGATCGATACTCATTTTTGAGATGTTAATCGTGCCTTTGAATGGTGGTTCTTGGAGTTCTTGAACTAGGAACTTGGAATCTTGAATAAATTTGTAGAAATAAATGGTGAACTTTGGAGGTTCTTGAAGTTGGATGTAGGAGCTTAGGGTTTTCTTTTTGAGGGAATTTGATGAAATATAACATATAATGCTTCTAATAGGCTTTAATATAGGGTTTGGACAGATTTTGGGTGAGGGGAAATGACCAAAACGCCCCTAAAAATTAAATAATTCTTGAATCTGTCCTTTGGTGGACTGTTTTGATAGTCTGAAGTAGATCAACCATAATATTTTATTCCGATATCCAAATTGGATGAAACCAATTTCATTAGAAATAGGACTCTCATATATTTCCATTGATATATATTATCTCACCCAGATCATTGTGTACGAGGAGTTATGATCGTTTGAAGTTAACCCAAAAATTCACTTTTGATAGGCTGAAGTAGATCGACCATAACTTTTTTCTCTGATAGACAAATTGGATGAAACCAATTTCATCGGAAAGAGGACTCGCAGAGCTTTCCGTTGATATATAGTATATCACCCATATCATTATGTACAAGGATTTATGATTGTTTAAAGTTGGAGAAATAATACGCCAGGCCTCAGTACTTTTTTTCCTGCACGTTTTACTGTTCACTACTATTCACGGTTCGATTGGAATGTTCATAACTCGTTGCTCGGGTGTCCATTTTGGATGATCCACATATCGTCGGAAATATTATTCGATACTCTACACAATGGTGGATCATAATCTAAGACATTCCACACGAAAAATTTATAATTCATTCTAGAAGATAGAACCCAACACGTTTACGCACAAAATTTCAACAAAAAAATTTCCGAGGTATTACAGTATGTGTACGAACTGTAGATCCCAAAGAAATTAGCAAGGTGCAAATTTGCATCATCTGTAGGAAGACCTGCAAGAACAACCTTCGGGTTTAAGAATTGGATCATTTGCTCGTAATATCAAAATTGATTCCTGGGGGAAAATAGGAGGAATAATTGCTCCATTCTCTGCCAGCTCAACGTATCCTAGATTTTATTTGTCATCTATATATGGATACACATACTGATATGTTTGGATCACTTGAACATGGGCACCTCTCACTCTATTCTGATTTCCACCGAGTGTTGCTCGGCGTTCTTCTTCTTGTCTTTGCTCAGCTAGATCTGCCTCCCTAGATACCCATTGATCTTATTACATTTCTCTCCTCTCATTCTCAGCTTGGGATACAAGTTGACCAATCTGTCGTTCAATAATATCTTGTACTCCTACGGGACGAGGGGAAGGTACAACATCACGAACCCCTTCAGGATTATTATATTTTTTTATTCCACCATCCTACTAGGTGTTTGTAGGATCTTCTCTGGATTCGAATTCACTAGAAGTAAGGGATTGCATCTTCTCCATGTGAGAGGCATACATCGTTGTATGCCCAACTAAAAACAAAAAAAAAAGAAAAAACCATAAACTTCAACAACTTCAATTCACAAATCAATACTGTATTCCTCAGCAACTGCACCAAAAATTTTGTGACGCCCATGTTACACCTCTTCTCAAAAGATGATATGGTCGTTTTCAAATTTAGTAACCAACCAAAGGTTGGGGTTAAATCCCAATGGTAATACATGGAATTGTGGCTCTCAGTTGTTGTAATCAACGGGCGGAACTGGAAAAGTAAATTTGAGGATTTAAGTATCAAGAACTACTAGCGAGTATTGACTTTCTATTGTAATTAGTCATCGGTGACACTAAGTTTATGTTCCCCCTAGATTCTCAACTCTGTAGGCTTATCATGCTTTATTGAACCAACCTGATACCTTGAATGTAGAATCGATAACTTATGTACCTTCTACAGTCTTTTAAACGAGTAAAAGAATTTCATCTATTACCTTTTGAGTCTCAAGATGTCTTCTTACTAACCCTTATTTTGATCCTAGTTAACTATTATTTTTTTACTCTTTAATTATTAGATAAAACCTAACCATCTTACTAAGATAAAAACTAGAAGTTTGCAGGATGGGCGCAAGTAGCGACCGCAAGTGCCAGGACCAAAAATCTTGTAGGTCAGCTCTCAGGATTTTGGACTTCTGGCACTCTCTTTGCCCACATACAGTCCACATGTACTAATTGCAGTCCATATGTTTACTTAGCAAGTGCCAAAAGTCATCTTTTCAACTCTTTTTTAATTTTCGAACATGCTTTGATCACGTACAAGCCGAAAGTATCCCAAATATTCATAATTGCTCCATTAAGTAGCCAAAAACACCTTTTCATATTTTTTACGAACTTATCATTCAAACTATGATTTCCAGCAAAACATACCTAAAACACATCATATCTAACAAAATAACCTCAGAAACTTGCATATTTTCCTTATTTTAAGCATCGAAAGTGCTATATTTCTATAGCACATCAATGTTATTATGAGGTGTTATACATGATTACATGATGCAAGTCAGTTTTGTATATGGAACCATGGTTAGTTAGTTACATGACTATTTTTGAGATACCTCATCTCATTTATATGATTCTTGTGTGATGTTGGCTTAAATTTGAGTTCTTGTTATTGCTTGGTTGAGAGTCTATAGAGATCCTTCTAGATTTAAGCATGTGCCATGTGTGAGTGACTTTTCTTGTATATTCCTTGTTATATATTGATGTCTAGATCTTTTTTGGTGTGTGTGCAAAGTGAAATAAAGAATGTTGAGTTTAGGAGATGATATAGGCATTTTCTTGATAGTCATGTTTGATACCCTCTTTATCTACCCTTACTGTATGATCTTAGTCAGCCGCATTGATCCATTAACCTATTCTTAGGTAGCCTCGTATGTAGTTCATTCCTTTTCTTTCAATTGATCATAATTTGATCCAAAACTTCTAAGCACTTTAGTTGAAAGATTAAAATGTTAAATAGAATAAAATTAAAGAACTAAAAGAGTGAAAGTGAAGGGCTAAAGAAATAGTATCTATTGGTGTGTAAAAAAAGTTTATTGTTGTGGTTAAGAATAATGTAATTAAAAAAATGATCAAAAATGAATCATGTATCGATAGAAAATACTCCCCACTAATGATGTGTGAACTAGCTTAAAGAGATAGGACAAAATAAAAGAGAGGTGGGAAGATAAAAATAGTAGAAAATTGGTTAGTTAGAGAAGAGACTAATGTAAAGTGTGATGTATTAAAGCTCTTAGGAAAGATAGTCACTATTACTGGACAGAATAGTTCCTACCCATTTCTTAGCCTACATTACAACCCATAAAGTCCTACTTGATATTGAGCCTTGATATTCTAATATTAGTGGAGTACTACACTAAGGACAAGCTTACGGTTCATCTTATATGGCATGTGAGTTCTTTGTGAGGTGAGCAAAATTTCATTCTTACACCCATTCTTGTGTAAATTGCATATCTGTGAGTGAATATAGGTAAGTCTCTTGTGGTGAGATGCATGTTTAATGATGGATAGGTGACCTATATGATTTATTTTTTGAGTAATGTGCATGAGTTTACCAACTTGGTGGAGTCAATTTCTTAAGGTAGGAAGTTTTGAAATAGTATTCATGGTTTTTAAATTGTAATATGACATGTTTAATATTGTGAACTAATGGATATGATTAGTGTTTCAGGTATATGATCATTGCAAGGAATGAGCTTTATATGTTGCCAGTGTCGTTCTTATGGATGATTGAAGGCATTAAGAGAAATACCGGGAAGCAAAACAAGCTTAAGTGGAGTTGGAAAGGCATCTATAAAGTGTGGGACTTAAAAACAAGTGGAAGGATTATACTACGAAGGTAAATTTAAGTTTAAACCACATCTTCATGCCATGGAAACTAACCTATATTTTATTAGCGTGGAACAAAGCTAGACAAAAATTAAATGGCACAAAATAGAGTGGGTGTGCAATTAGAACATGGCATGCTATCTAGGCCACACAATAAAAGTATGGCATGCTAGCTAGGCTATGTGATAAGAGTGTGGTACGCTATCTAGGCCATGCCATAAGAGACTACCACAGCCTTGGGTTTTTTCAGGAAAAAGTTATACTACACTATAAATAGGACACCTAACTTCTATTCTTATCACTTCTGAATGACTTGGTAGAAATAAAACACATAAGGGAGGCTACAAATAGGGGTTTTCCTTTTTACTTTAGTTTTCTTATAGTTTTTACTAATGAATTATATTCTTATAATCCTTTGTATGACTATGAGTGGATAAACACCCTCTTTCTAGGATTGAGGTTATGAACATGAATACTTAGCATTCAATTAAGTTAGTTTAAAGTTGATTCTGATATTTGGTTGTTCATATATTCTTGTTACTATTATTATATTAACTCGTGACTTTTAATATACATTTATATTTCTATTGTGAGCCCGGAAGGAGGATGTGAATGGCTTAAATTTTGATGAATTGTGTGAAATATGTGTTTCTATGTGATTTGACGATTTTACCCCTCTCCATGGTTGTGTTATGGTGTTTCTAGGGTGTGGGGATAATTGGTATGATTTTTGATGTATTTTAGTGTATTTTATATGATGTTGTGGTTCTTGGTGGCTTCGAGAGCCTTATAGTTGACTTCAATCAACATCTTTTAATTTGTGTGTCGGATGACAAAAAGGACTGTGCAGCAGATCCGAAACATCAATTTTAAGGTGGTAACATGGTTGGTGTGGTTTTATAGCTTTTAAATCCCATTTTGATCCTCGATTTAGAAAGTTGTGATTTTGAGTTTCAGAGGTCAACTCTGTGATAACAAAGTTTTTTCAAAAATTTGATATCGTCATTGAGTTTAAAGTATCAAATTTGATAGGGTAGCATAGTTTATTTGCATTCACGTGATTCTGAGTGAATCCTGAGGGTCCCGCAGAGACTTGGGATTTCACAAAGTCCCCAGCTGGTGCACCACTCAGTTGGTGCACCCGCGATTGCGATTGGGCATGCAGCCCATGTTTCGTGATCATGATACCTGTTCCACAATCGTTATAGCCACTTTAGCCAGGTACTATGATCGCGACACCTGGTCCGTGATCACGATGCTTGGGTATATAAATATGCATGTTTCACTATTTTTCATCATTTTTGTTACTTGGAGCATAGTGTTTCGTGATTTTAAGCAACTTCCTCAACTTTTAAACTTGGGTAAGCTCCATAACACTTATTTTAATTATCTCTGTCAATCTTTATCATCTATTGCTTGTTTTAAACTAGGATTAAAGTATGAAATTTAGGGATTTTGGCCTGTAAGGCCAAAAAATTATATTTCTCTAATTTAAACCTTGATTTCAAACCTTCTTCACTTGAGTGAGTTTTAATATTATAATTATTAGTATTACCTCAATGTTATCTTCAAAATAACTTCAATTCTTGATTTTTAAATGGATTTTGGAGATATTTACTCGGTAAAGCTTGACAATGATTTTTCCTCAATTTGGACCTCATTTTTAACTCATTTTTGCACAATTTTTCAGTTGTAGACTCCTAAAAATATGAAAAACACATTTTTAAAATAAAGTTATGATTTTGTCCCTCTTTTTAGATAACTCATTTTGAGGGTCCATTTTGACTCCGACTTGGAACTAGGAATACTGGGTTATCGTTGGCTTTTTTTTTATATGTATGTTCCATATTTTCACATTTTAGTTAATTTTGAGTGAGGCTTTGAGATTGAAGGCTTTTGTTCTGGTTTTTGGCATTTGCGGAAGGTTATGAAAGACTGATTGGGTAGTTAATTTTGATACAAAAGAATGTTAAGAGTGTGGCAACTAATCATGAAAAATAACTATCTTATTGTGTTGTGTCCATATGGGGGCCTATATGTGATGTATTTGGTAGTTTGGGATATTTGTTCTATGTGTGACCGTGTGGAGTCTTATGTGATATTGATAGCCTATATACATGAAAATAATCAAATCTTGTTTGATGAAAAACCTATTGTGGTACCAATTGTGTATTACAATGTGTTCATACTCTATTGGAATATGAATCATGTTGGTTTTCAAGGATGATTGGAAATATTAAATGGATATTTAGCTTACTTGGCTTGTATATTGGTTTGATATGAAAATACTCATTGTGGTTGGTTGTGAGAATTACATCTTCATATCATGTTTATTCATGAAACATTGGTACCACCACAGAAATACAAAAAAATATTGACTTTTTCTGACAGAAAATGTGACATCTTTTAAAAACCCTCCCCGAGGGATATGCCGAGGAGGAGATATGGATACGAATTGTATACTATTTAACAAATACCCCATGGGTCCTACGTCAAGAAGCTTTAGCTCCGTAGGTGTGTACGGAGATTGTGCGACAGTCTTAGAGGTTGTGCGATGACTTCGTGTATTACATCATCACCATCATCACTTTCATTGTATTTACTTTATTATACTTATGATGTGATTGTATTTTTGCCTTAACTTGTTACCTATCCACTTGGTATGTCATCTTTTACTCGTACTTGATGTTCTTGCATATGTTGGCCTTCTGTGTTTTACTCATACGTGGTATAATGTATACTTGTGGTCCTATCTGGTGTTTGTTACATTATATGTGAGTATTGTAGAACTGTTAGTGCAAATGTGTGAACTGTCGTTGTGGGACATTTTCTTATTGTAGGTAGAATGCCCTTAGTGTGTATTTTGTATGCTTTAGTAGCTACTTTACTCAGTCAACCTATGATACCTACTGAGTATAAGTGGACCGTACTCACTTCTACTATGTCTGTTCGGTGAAGATCTTGGTTCAGGTACGCTACACATTGATTGATTCAGGCGATATTTGGAGCTTAACGAGGTAGCAATGGATTCCATGTGTTTGGAGTCTACTACTACCTCTCCTTATTAGACTATATCTTTATTACTATTTAGAGATAGAGTTATTTCTATGTATTGTTTTTTCTTGAGATATTCTAGTAGTTTTTACATTGTGACACCTTGTTTTGGGAGTTATAATATTATTGTTTATGGTTCTTTCCATTTTTATTATATTGATTATGGTCCGACTTTGTTCTAGGAGCCTTTCCTTGGGTTTAGAATGTTAATTTCTCTTTTGTATCAACTTGTGTAAAGGGCTTACTTGTCAAGGTTCACCGTGAAAAGTGTCATCACAGCCCTTGGATTTTTTGGTTGTGATAAATGGGTATCAGAGAAGCCAGGTTCATTGGTCTCAATGGTGTAAGAATAGAATTTCTAGTAGAGTTTCGTGGATCGGTATATAAATATTCATATCTATCTTCGAGAGAATATAGGATGTCTTTAGGAAATTTTCCTTTTTTTTATTTTTTATCATGCAAATTTCTTTCATACCTTGTGTTCTAAGTCATAATTTACTCTTTTCTATGCATATGGTGATAACTAGATCTCGTGAGGTTACAGATGTGAAGTCTCAGCCGGGGAGAGCCTAGAGGGTGAGTTGCGAGTTGTGGACATACTTGAGGTAGTGGACGGGCACGTAGATCTTCCCCATCTTAGAGTAGTGCTCAGGTACTTTTCATTAACTCTCGTGTTGAGAATGTTGGAGACGTGGGTCCTGCTTCAGTTCCACTAAGTTCTTCTACCCCAGTCTTGGAGGGGCTGTTGGTTTGCTTGTTGAACCCGTTTGGAGGATGCTCTCTTAAGTATACCTAGGGGTGTTCATGGGTCGGTTTGGATCGGTTAGTGGTTAAAACCATAACCAAAACCAATTTAGTTTGTTTTTGAATTTCTAAAACCAAACCAAACCAAACCACAAAAAGAAAATAACCATCGGTTTGGTTCTTGTCGGTTTGGTTTGATATGGTTTGATTTTTCAGTTTTTTCGGTTATGACTAGCCTACTCCAACCATCTCTAGAATAAACTCCTTTTTTTAACCCATGGAAAAGAGTATCAAATTGAACAATTTCTCATGAAATATTTGTACAGTGATGGACAAATGACACTATAAACTCTTAAAAATCTAAACAAACACATAAACAAAACCAACATTGAGATGAAAAGAACTATCTTTGTATTGTAGGCACTAAAATTATCCAACAACATACAAACACATACATGTGCATTGTAAAATAGAGCTTTGTATTCTGTTGCAGTGTACTGCAAGTAAAGATAGAGTTGGGCAAATTTGAGTTATCTGTTTACTTTATAGACTAGCTAGGTGAGCTAATCATATAGGGAAAAGATTGAATAAACAAGGAGACATAAAACTACCATTTGAACCAAGGACCATGGTAACTCGTTTGAAAGATTCTTATTTATGTGACCGAATATGAAGCAGCATATAGATTTCAGTCTCAGTCATCATTCATGTCATCTCTCTTGGGTTATTCACAAACCATACATCAATAAAAATTTAGTAACATTTAATAAAACCCCTCTTCACCATTTTCTGGGTAAAGTTCCATCCCATGAAACTTTGGGATTTTACTATAGAATAGAATTAGATTTAATCACCGAAAATATTCCATTAAAAATAAAGAGAAGACTACACTATGAAAGCGAGCGTAAATGAGATATAGGGGGTTAAGAAACTAAACAAGAAAATATTACAATATTTGAGCTAGCCGAGCCTCTAGAAAATATGGCACAAGTATAATCAGCAGGAAGAAAGTGAAACACTTGCAGTTGCATGGATCATTAACGCAAAACAAACGAGAGGGAAAACCCCTTCTCTTGGTAACTCTTAGCCTAGGACTATAAGAGCCCCCTCTTCCAAATTTAGTTCAATTTTACATAATCCACTACTCGCAAACAACTAAACAAAAGAACGACAATGATTTATACAATTGCTCATAATTAAAGGTACGGATGACAGGAAACAGAAGAAAACATCATTTAAAAAAATTAATTGCATATCGTTCACTCCTCTAAATTCTTGTATAAAATTAAAAGTAGTTAAGGTATCTAGAATAAAAAAACTAATAATTATCTTCCCATGTTTTAATAATCTTGTATTTAAAGTTTTCACTTCCCAAGCTTCAATCTTTATTTTTGCTTTTCCTTGTGAGATGAAAAACTGAAAAGAAATTTTTTTAACGTTTGCTTTCTATGAAGAACAACAGAAGCTAATGCGGTGCTGCCTTTCAATGAAGAGAAAAAGAAGCAGCAGTTGATGTACTACGTATTGTGAAAGCTGAAGTAGAAAAGTGAGATAGGGACCGTAGGGTTAACTTATTAGTAATAGTAGGTAGAGTTGAGCTTGGGTTTGGGGCTTTGGGCAATTGGGCTAAAGTATTGGTTGGGATAGACATAGATTAAAATTTAGTTTAAGATAAATTTAATAAAATATTTATATTTTATTTATAAATTATATATAAATAATTATAATCTATATATATAAAATTTATCGGTTCGGTTTAGTTATTTTCACAATTTTTTAAGTAAAACCATAACCAAACCAAATAGCATCGATTTTTTAAAATTTAAAACCAAACCTAACCAAACCAAACCAAACATTGGCTTTTTTAATCGGTTTACGGTTTGATTTGGTTTTTAACCAAACCCATGAACACCCCTAAGTATGCCTAGTGTTCCCCCAGCTCCGAGTATTGTACCTTCATCTATGACAGAGTCTGCTTATGGTGTTCCTTCAGTCCCGAGTGTGGATCCTCCAGTCGCACCTACTTCTACCCTTGGTACTCCTCAGACCCCGAGTGTTACTTCTCTTTTAGTGTTAGTATCTGAGTATGGTATTCTGAGAATAGGAGTTCAGCCTTTACCTACGTTACCTCCTCGAGTATGATCTCATCTTTCCAGATTCACATTGTCTCATCTTGTTGCAAGTATAGTGATGTATTTTGAGGATTAGAAAAGGTTTGAGAGATTTACTCGTTTGGGACCTCCTAGATTCAGTGGTGTTGTGGGTGAGGATGCCTATGAGTTCTTGATTAATTGATGAGAAAAGTTGCATAATTTGGGTTTGCTTGAGTCACATAGGTTGCTTATACTATTTATCAGTTTAGAGATGTTGCTAGAGATTGGTGAAGATTGTTTGTTAGCTGCATATCTCTTGGTTCTCTTGAGATGGCATAGGACCTGTTTGTTGAGGCCTTTTTGGAGAGATTTATGCCTTAAAGTCTGAGGGATAGGATGACAGATGAGTTTGATAGCCTGGAGTAGGGTTCTATGACGATTGCAGGGTATGAGGCATGCTTCCCTACCTTATCTAGATATTTTTATGCCAGCATTGCCACCGAGTCTGAGAAGATTTGGAAGTTCATGAAGGGATTGGATATTTCTCTTCAGTTGGCTGTCTCAAATAGTTGTATTTATAGCATCTTTTTAGAGTATAGTGGACTATGCTAAGATGACTGAGGGTATTCTTCGAGCATTTTAGGGAGACGCCAAGAAGGTATACTATTTTGGTGAGTTCAGAGGTCACACCTCTTGAGGCAAAGATTTTAGAGGTTCTCGTAGGTATCATGGTAGGCCAATACAGGCAGACTTGTAGGGTTCAGTTAGTGGATCTTCTAGTTCAGTAGTTTAGGGTGGTCGATCGGTCCTAGTGGTACCTTCTTCTATTGAGTCATGCCATAAAGGTTGCCTTGTGTGTGATGAGATTGGCTATTTGTACAAGGACTATCCCCATTGGGTGATCATAGCTACTTCTATTTCAGTTATGAGAGGTAAGGGTTATACCAGAGGTGCGACAAGTAGAGGTAGTAGAGCCCATAGTTGGTGGTCGCGGGGCAACTCAGCAGTTGGTGATCGTGGACAATGCTATGCTATACCCGCCAGACTAAAGGCAGAGGCTTTTGATACTGTGATCATAGGTATCATCTCTATTTGTTTCAGATATGTATTTGTGTTATTTAATTTGGGATCGACTTTCTCCTATGTGTCTGCATATTTTACTTTAGATTTTAATTCTATTAGTGAGCCTCTTTCTATGACTATTCGTGTATCTACCCAAGTAGGAGATTCTTTAATGGTGGATTGGGTGAATTGATCCTATATTGTGACTTTTTCTTGGAGTGAGACTTGGGTAGATTTGCTTGTATTAGATATGGTTGATTTCGACATCCCCTTGGGTATGGATTGGTTGGTCCTTACCACACGGTCCTAAATTGTTATGCTAAGACTCTGACTCTAGCTTTGTTGGGTGTGTCGAGGATACCTTGGAAGGGTGTGCTTCATTCAGGTCCTAGAGGGTTATATCTTATGTTCAGGTTTACCGATTAATTAAAAGGGGATATTTTTCTTACTTGGCTTATATTCATGATACTAGTGCTATTTCACCTCCTTCTTTGGATTCTGTTCATTTTGTCTGAGAGTTAATGGATGTGTTCTCTATGAATTTTCCTGGTATACCTCTGGATTGTGATATTAATTTTGTTATTGATGTTGAGTCGGGCACCAAGCCCATTTATATTCCTCCTTATTAAAAGGCCTCAGTCGAGTTAAAAGAATTGGAGGATCAGTTGTAGGAGTTGTTGGATAAGGATTTATTCAACCTGGTGTTGGCCATGGAGTGCATCTATCTTGTTTGTGAAGAAGAAAGATGGTTCTATACGGATGTGTATCGATTATCTATAATTGAACAAGGTGATGGTTAAGATTAAGTATCCTTTTCCTTGTATTGATGATTTGTTCGACCATCTTGAGAGTGTCCCAGTGTTTTGAAGATTGATTTGAGATTAGGGTCTCACAGTGGAATAGAGCCTCAAATATTTCAAAGATAGCTTTTTGGACTCAATATAGTCATTATGAGTTATTAGTCATGTCCTTTGGGTTGACCAATGTCTCAGCCACATTCATGGAGCTGATCAATCGAGTAGTTCGACCGTATCTCAACTCTTTTGTTATTGTTTTTATGGATGATATCTTCGTTTATTCCAAGATTAAGGTCGATCATGAGGAGCATTGGCGGATTGTGCTTCAGAGATTGAGGGATGAGAAGTTGTATGTCAAGTTCTCCAAGTGTGAGTTTTGTTTGGAGTCTGTTTCTTTCTGAGGTCATGTAGTGACTAAGGAGGGTGTTTTGGTTGATCCAGCCAAGATTTATAGTGGTTCGTGATTGGGCTAAGCCTACTTTGCCTACTGAGATTCAAAGTTATTTTGCCTTGGCAGGTTATTATCAGTATTTTATAAAGGGTTTTTCATCTATTACAGCTACGTTGACCAAGTTGACTCAGAAGAAGATTTCTTTTCAGTGGTCTAATGCTTGTGAGGCGAGCTTCCTAAAGCTTAAGGATTTATTGACTTTAGCTCCTATCTTGACTTTGACTAATAAGGGTTGGGTTTCACAGTCTTTTGTGATACTTCACGAGTTATGTTAGGTGTTGTGTTGATATAGGAGGGTAAGGTGATTGTGTATGCTTCTCGACAGTTGAAGCCCTATGAGAGAATTACCCTACCCATGATTTGGAGTTGTGCGCGGTTGTTGTTGCTTTGAAGTTATTGATGCACTACTTGTATAAAGTCTGTTGTGAGATCTTCTCGGATCATCTTAGCCTTCAGTACTTCTTTACCCAGTAAGATCTTAATATGAGGTAGCGTTGTTATCTTGATCTGCTTAAGGTTTATAACTTGACTATTCTCTATCATCTATGTAAGGCTAATGTAGTTGTAGATGTCTTGAGCCAAAAGTTAACTAGCATGGGTAGCTTGGCACATCTTTTGACCCAGGAGAGGCCTTTATCCTTAGAGGTACAATATTTAGCTAACCAGATGGTTAGGCTTGATATTTCGACACCTAGGTGGGTTTTGATATTTGTGAAGGCTAGGTCTTCTTTGATGGAGTAGATTCGAGCACATCAGCTTAATGATGTTGGATTAAGGGTAATTTAGGATAGGGTGTTGAGTGCTGAGGCTAAGAAAGCCTCACTTAAATCAGATAGGGTTTTGAGAATAGGAGGCTGAGTTTGTGTGCCGAGAGTGGGTAATTGGATTATATTAATTTTGGAGGAGGCCCATTATTTTAGGTATTCCATCCATCTATGAGAGACTAAAATGTATCGTGACTTGAGACAGCATTACTGGTGGGGTGGTATGAGAAAGGATGTAGCAGACTTTTTAGCTCGTTGCCTATGTTGCCAGCAGATGAAGGACGAGAATTTGATCTGGTAGATTGTTTCAGAAGTTACTCATTCCTGAGTGAAAGTTAGAATGGATCACTATGGACTTTGTGACTGGCTTACCTCGTACTTTGCATAGTTCTGATAGTGTTCGAGTCATCATAGATTGTTTGACCAAGCTTGCTCATTTCATTCTGGTTCAGATCTCTTTCAATGTTAGAGGATGGCAGGTATCTACATTCGTGAGATTGTGCGTCTTCATGGGATGCAGTGTCTATTATTTCAGATCAAGGTTCTATGTTCACATCTCCTTTTTGGGAGACTTTTTAGGATGAGTTGGGTATTCGGGTTGATCTTAGCACCGTATTTCACCCCAGATTAATGGTCAGTTAGAGCAAACTATCCAGGTTTTGGAGGATATGCTCTGCGCTTGTGTGATGGATTTTGGTGGTCAGTGGGAGTTGCATTTAACCTTGGTGGAGTTTGTGTATAATAATAGATACCAATCCAGTATCGATATGGCTCCTTTTAAGGCTTTGTATAGTAGGCTTTGTCGCTCTCCAGTGGGTTGGTTTGAGGTTTCTGAGGTTAGACCTCAAGGTACGAACGAACTTGCTTCGTGAGTCTTTGGATATAGTTTGGATCATTCAGGATAGACTTCGTACGGCTCAGAGTAGGCAGAAATATTATGCAGATCATAGACTTTGTGCCTTGAGATTTGGTTTTGATGATCGTGTTTTCCTTCGAGTTTCTCCCATGAAGGGTGTGATGAGGTTTGGGAAGAGAGGCAAGCTTATCCCGCGTATATTGGCCCATTTGAAATTCTTTGGATTGTTGGTGATATGTCCTATGAGTTATATTTTTCCCCAGACTTATCAGTTTTTCATCCAATTTCATGTTTCTATATTTCGATGTTACATTCCGAATGAGTCTCACATCATTTGTTGGGAGTCACTTTATCTGAGGTGGTTTTATACACTTCGGTATCATTATTCTAACTTATTTCGCCTTGTTTTGAGAGCAATTCGTATGCTTAACGTGTTCATATTGATATAAATAAGCATTTCAGTGCCCAAGTGCGTGATTACAATGTTAAACGTGTTTTTCAAACAAGTTTGTACTTAATTTAGTCGTTTAGAATTTAATCGAGAAAACTAGTTTTACTAGCTTGAGCTAGTTGTGTGTCTAGTTGGTTTCGTTGGATTCTAATGTGTTTAATTTGTTCCAAATGGTTTAAATGTGTAATTATGAGTGGAATAACTTGTTTGTAAGGTACAAAGTTTAATTTAAGTAAGTCAAGAGTCGAAACATAAAGTTGAAGATCATTGTGAATTAGCCTTATCTTAGCTTGTGTTTTGATTCATCGTTGAGATTATTGTGTTGTTTGGATCTCTAATTTGTGGTGTGTGATTATGTAGGAGGCTTTGTGAACTGAATACGGTGATATAATGATGATATAAAGGCTGAAAATTCATGAAAAATACACAACGATACAAAGAATGAAAGATAGGACGATAAAGACAACTAAAATTTTAGACGCAACTTCCAGTGTGTGCACGCGATGAGCATGCGTCACACCCTCCATTTCAGTGCTCCTTTGACTTAGAAATTATTTTGAGATTCAATTCCAGTGGAGACGTACGATATACGTGCGACGCAGGCTTCATTTCGATGCAGCCATGCGTGAGATGCGCGCTATACTACTATGCGCTACTGCATGCGACGCATGCTGCACTTCATAGCTCCAATTTTGGTCAACTTCAACATATATGCGGTGTCGCTTATCTATTTCGAATAAAACACTTTAGGAAATCTTAGGGGAATATATTGGAGAGTGTGAAACATTTGAATCCCACTATGATTAGGTATAATATAATATATATACACATTATGGGTCAATTCAGTGGAGGGCTTGGAAAATTACATGGACACCTAGAGATGGCTTGAACGATTGTTGGAGGCTGCTACATGTCTTTTTAGTTTTTTTTTAATTATTTATTTATCTTTTTAATTAATCATATCATGTATTCAATTAATTAGATCGTGATTATGAATATTATCGGCTAAAAACTCTCTTTCTGGGGTTAAAGCCAAGCACAAGAGTACTATTATTTTGGATTAATTTCGATTAATTTGCTTATCATATTTGGTTGTTTGTTTATTCTTGTTTTAATTATTTTATGGATTGATCACCCATAAAATACATATATTGTCGACCTTTTGATCTCGGGAGAGGGAATAGGGAGATAGAACATGGGAATAAACAAAGTTTGGGTTTTAATTCTTTTATAAAATAAAGAATTAAACTTAGCGTCTAGGACAGGGATGTACTTAGATGCCTTACTTGATTCATACGTAGGATGATAGCTTTAATTAACTTAATTGAATTATTACATCCCCGCTCAATGATGTAGTTGTAATGACCATAGTAGGTAAAAGATTAGAGGTTGGGAAACCGTGTTCATGCAATTAACCCTACGAATCAACAACCAAGATAAGCAAGTTAATGAATGAAATTCAACAACATAGTATGGTTGTTCAAAGTTCTTTAACCCTAGGTTTTAATCCATTGATTGTTCCAAGTACTTTTATGTACGCATTGTTACTTTAATTTTAATTTCCAATTTTCTAACTTTCTTTTTGGTTACTCTTGCACTAAATTAATCTAAACTGTGAACTAAAATTAAATCGTTGTTGAAGCAAGTCCCTATGGGATCGACATTCGGCTTTCTTGAAGGCCACTTTACTACTTGATAAGACCACATACACTTGTGTGTGCGCTTGGACGCTGTCATCGCTTCAGTTGGATGAAAAGTTATCTTTTGTTTAGGATTTGATATTCATATTGGCTAGGGATGTTAGAAAGTTGCACTCTAGAGTTATTCCTGTGGATAAGGTCCCGTGGAGGCATCGACCTGTAGATGAGGCTACTTGGGAGGTCGAGTCTGATTCTTATCCCTAGCTTTTGGCCGATTCAGGTATTTCTCTTGCCTTTAATTCGAGAACAAACTAGATTTTAGTGATGGGTGATGTAACGACTAAAATTTTGATGATTTATGTGAAATATATGTTTCTATGTGGTTTGACCATTTTACCCCTCCCCATGGTTGTGTTGTGGTGTTTTAGGGGCACAGTTTTTTATGCATTTTGATGTGTTTGATCCGATATTGCAATTCTTGGTGGCTTTGAGAGCTTTATAGTTGACTTCAGTCAACATCTTTTGATCCGTGTGTCAGATGACAAAACAAACTGTGCCAACAAATCTGAAACGTCGATTTTAGGATGGTAACATGATTAGTGGGGTTTTATGGTTTTTAAATCTCATTTCGACCTTCGATTCTGAAAGTTGTGATTTTGAATTTCAGGGGTCAACTTTATGAAAATAATATTTTAAAAAAATTTGATATTGTCATTGAGTCCAGAGCATCGAATTTGATAGGGTAGCATAATTCATTTGCATTTATGAAATTTTGGGTGAATCTCGAGGGGCCCGTGGAGAATTGAAATTTCACCAAGTCCCCAGCTGGTGCACGCGCGATCGCTATTGGGCATGCAGGATAAGTGTCGGGATCATGACACCTAATACTCTATTGCGATAGCGCTTCAGGTACCATGATCGCGATACCTGGTCTGCGATCATGATGCCTGGTATATAAATACCCATGTTTAGCCATTTTCACCATTTTTTAGACTTGGAGCTTAGGATTTCGTTATTTTGAGAAACTTTCTCCATTTTTAAGCTTGGATGAGTTCCATAATACTTAGTTCAATTATTTTTTTCAATCTCTATCATCTATTTCTTGTTTTAAACTTGGATTAAAGTATGAAATTTGGAGATTTTGCCCCGTAAGGCCTAAAAATTGTATTTCTCCAATCTAAATCTCGATTTCAAACCTTTTTCACTTGGGTGAGTTTTAATCTTATAATTATCAGTTTTTACTCAATTTCATCGTCAAAATATCTTCAATTCTCGATTTTTAAATGAATTTCGGGGATTTTTACCTTGTAAAGCTTAAAAATAATTTTTTATCGATTTGAACCTCATTTTTAACTCGTTTTCATGTAGAATTTCAGTTGTAGACTCCTAAAAATATAGAGAACATGTTTTTGAAATAAAGTTATGATTTTGCCCCTCTTTTTTGAAAACTCATTTTGGAGAGTCCGTTTTGACCCCGACTTGAAACTAGGCAATATGGGTATCGTTGGATTTCTTTTAATTTGTAGATTATATATTTTGATTTTTTAGTTAATTCTAAGACCATTCTAAAGAGTGAGGCATTAGGATTGAAGGCTTTTATTTTGGTTTTCGACATTCGAGGTAGGTTAGGCTTAACTTCTTTCAAACTAGGTTGGTTCGTTAATTTTGATACAAAAGCATGTTAAGAGTTTGGGAACTAATCATGAAAATGGCTATCTTATTGTGTTGTGCCCGATGGGAGCCTATATGTGATGTATTTGGTAGTTTGTGATATTATGTGCGATGTGT
This sequence comes from Capsicum pubescens, assembly GCA_030864215.1. Lineage (NCBI taxonomy): Eukaryota > Viridiplantae > Streptophyta > Magnoliopsida > Solanales > Solanaceae > Capsicum > Capsicum pubescens. Next base: position 157,639,165 of record CM061548.1, read on the forward strand.
GACCGTATGGGGTCCTATGTGATGGTGATAGCCTAAATGCATGAAAATAATCGTATTTTGTTTGATGAAAAGCCTATTGTGGTACCAATTGTGTATTGTGATATGTTCATACTCTATTGGCATATGAATCATGTTGGTTTTAATGGATGAGTGGAAATATTAAATGGATATTTGGCTCACTTGCCCGGTAAATTGGTTGGATATGGAAATACGCATTGTGGTTGGTTGTAAGCATTACATCTTCATATCATGTACATTCATGAAACTTTGGTACCACCGTGGAAACACTGAAAATACTGAGAAACACTGACTTTTTCTAGTAGAAAATGTGACATCTTATAAAAACCCTCTCCGGGGGATGTGCCAGGGAGGAGATATAGATATGGATTGTATACAAGTTGATGAACCCCTATGGGCCCGACATCGGGAATCTTTAGCTCCGTAGGCGCATATGGAGGTTGTGCGACAATCTCGATTAATGAACTCCCTATGGGTCCTACATCGGAAAGCTTTAGCTCCGTAGATGCATACGAAGGTTGTGCGACAATCTCAGAGGTTGTGTGACGACCTCGTGCATTACATTATCATCATCATTTTTATTGTATTTACTTTATTATGCTTGTGATGTGACTGTATTTTTGACTTGACTTGTTACCTATCCATTTGGTATATCTTTCATTACTTGTATTGTGATTGTATTTTTTACTTGACTTGTTACCTATCCATTTGATGTTCTTGTATATGTTGTCCTTCTGTGCTTTATTTTATGTGGTATAATGTATACTTGTGGTCCTATCTGGTGTTTGTTGCATTATATATGAGTATTGTAGAACTGTTAGTGCAAGCAGTGTGGGCTATCATTGTGGGGCATTTTTTCATTGCGTGTGAGGTACCCTTAGTGTGTATTTTGTATGTTTCATTATCTACTTTTCTCAGTCGACCAATAATACCTACTGAGTACAAGTAAATCGGACTCAATTCGACTGTGCCCTTTTGATGCAGATCTTAGTTAGGGTGTGCCTCATGTTGATTGATTCTGGCAATATTTGAAACTTTATGAGGTGACGATGGATTTCATGTGTTCAGATTCTACTACTACATCTTCTTATTAGACTATATTTTTATTACTATTCGGAGATAGAGTTATTCCTATGTATTTTATTTTCTTGAGTTGTACTAGTAGTTCTTAAACTGGGACACTAGGTTTTGGGAGTTATGACATTATTGTTTATGGTTTTTTCTGTTTTCATTATATTGATTACAGTTCGTCTTTTTTTTCTAGGATCCTTGCCTTAGGTTTTGAATGTTAATTTTTCTTTTGTATCAGTTTGTGTGATGAGCTTACTTGTCAAGGTTCACCGCGACAAGTGCCATCACGACCCCTGAATTTTTGGGTAATGACAAAGAAACTTTCGATTAGAATGTGGACCATATGGAGTGGGTTCTTATATTTTAAAAGAAGTAAAGATAAGATGCACGATTAGTATAGGAATACTACAACCAAAAGTCAACTTTTGTACATGAATACTAAATGGAACATGAGTTAATTGAATTTGTACTGAGAAATCCTTATGGCACGGTGTAATTTCACTGTGTCTCGAGTCACTTTAGCCACTAGTTCGGTCACATTGATGTTGTCTTGCTACTTTCGCAAACTACCTTATTAGTTGTCCTATTCTTCCCAAAAAAAATAAGTACTTTGGTAAAGTTCACTCTTCCGTAATAAAAACCAAGACACATAGAGAGGGCCAGCTTAACCTCTAGTCCAGTAAAGCAATGTCTTAGGGGCCCCAAAAAAATTGAGGCTCCATCTTTTCTTAAACATGTACTCATATATACTTATTAAAAATTATTTTTTAAAAAAGTCTAAAAAGGGAGTAAAATAATTTAATTTAGTAACATAAGATTTTAGGGAAGTGGAATAAATTTTAGGGAATAGTTTCTTATGGAAAACAAAGTTTTCATAATTATTTTCTAATAACTTGGCCACATTATTATTCACTTTATATTCATCTTTTCTATAAATTCAATTCTTTATGTAATTATTTTTATTCTCAATGTTGAACATACTCTCTCTCTCTCCATGTGCGATATTCTCAATATTTTTATTTCATGTGAGTTACTACTGTTTCTTGCTTACAATTATCACAGTACAAGAGTTACTTTTTGATGTCTTCTTCAAAATTTTAAGAATTGCCTCAAACAATAGAAGGAGGGTAACACCATTTCGATATTATTATATTAGCTTATCAAATTCCTGAACCAAATTTTATTATTCTAGCTTTATTTTATGATTTTCTTGAAAAATTGTTATTGTCGAATATTCTTACTTCATAAGTATATATTCTTGTTTGATATTCTTAGTTCAAAGTCTCTTGAAGAATATTTTAGAGTGATTATTTTTTATACATAGTAGATCAAGTTGCTTTCTCACTTCAAAATAGATTTGAACAATTTGAAATACATGAAAATATTATTTTTATTTTACGCATTTAATATTTATAAAAATAATTGTGAGTTTACTTGGTTATTGCTATTTAATAAAGACTTTTGCATATCTTCTTAAAGCGTGATAAGAGGTTCTCCTATCTAGATGGATTAGAATAGGTGCCTTCACGATCCAATAATTTAGATCGTGGCATATTAATTGATATTCAATAAAATTAGTAAAAGATTTTTACAAATGTATATTATTAAATTTTGCAATAAACAATAATATATTAAATATAATTTTACAAGTGAAGTCCGAAGTGGATGATGTATACGTAGACCTTACCCTTAACTTGTGAAGATTAATTAAGAGATTGTTTCCAATAGAACCAAATATATATAATTAAATTCTCGAGTTAAATATGTATCCATTTCTATAAAGATACAATTAATGCAACAATCTTCCACACATAATTAACGGGGTGTTTGAATTAACTTTTTTCAAGTGACTTATAAGCTAAAGTTAAAAGTACTGGCTAGAAAATCGTTATAAAAACAAAAACAAATCCTAAATTAAAGAAGATTGTTAAGAGAAGTTTTTTCATTCGATAATCACATTAGAGCCCACTAAACTAGATTTACGCTGGTAGGGCTCATTTGAAGGTAATGTTGTCTATCAAAAACTTTTTCATATTCAAAGTTCGAAATTAAAATTTTTAGTTAATGAAGGAATAGTCCCATCATTAAAAAATGTGGTGGGATAGATGATATTCATCCACCTTTAATTAGAAATTTAAAATATAATCTTCAAAAATAAAGAAACTCCTAACCAATATGAATGAATTTAGAATAGTCGGACTTTGTGAGTATAGGATATCACATGGTTTAAATTCCTATCATAATATAGAAAAATATCTTCAGACAGGTAGGGAAAAAAAGAAGTGTGGGGTAATCGATCTTCCTGATAGTTTAAGATGGTTCCATGGCTCCATTGATGGTGATAGTAGAGAATCCAATAAAGGGTTAGAAATGATTGCAATTTTTGCTTAGGTGTATACCAGTGGCAATAGGGTATGTGTCAAAAAGTCTTCGAATTTCATAAGGGCCTTTGGTCCTTCATTTCTGGCCTATTTTAACTTTTGTTGTTTGGTGCGTGGTATAAAGAATATGCCGTCTCGAAATAAAATAAAAGATTATTTTATTTCATGTTTAGTTGGAGGTATTAGTTAATATAGAAATAACTTATCCACCATTTACACCATAGTGATGGAATAAGTTATCCCCCATGCATGATGGAATAAGTTATTCCAGGTAATTCCGGGATAACTATTTCCCAACCAAACAATCACAGGGCGCATATAATGTTGTCCTTACTTTTAACTGTTTTACTAACTAATAATATACTACTAGCTTCATTTCATTTTATGTGACATTGTTTAACTTTATATGATCTTCAAAAAAAAAAAGAAATATTTTTGAAATTTGCAATCTAAAATAATTATTAGATATTTGTGTGACCGTCAATTATTTTACTAAGGATAAAAGGAGAATTTAAACGTTAATTTTTTTCGTATTATACTACAATTACATTCTTTTGAGATGAATTAAAAAAAAAAATATCACATAAAATGTGATAGAGGGAATAATGGACAAGAAGGTTTAGATATTCAAATGAAATGCCTATAGGCCCATTACTACATCTCCTTGGTCTAGGTAATTGATTGCCTCAAATAGAGATTAGAGCACTTCCAAGTATTCTCTTCATTTTTGTTTCCCAAAAGAGAGAAATAGCAGCTCCTACTTGACCCATGAAATTGAAATGTTAAAAATGTAAGAACAAAAAATGTCTCTATAGCTCAAATATTCTTGGAGTTTCAGAAAAATAGTCCAATGACTAAAAAAATCACAATTTTGTTAGATGTATCACGAGTTTGAAACTACGTAGCATCATAGTTGGTATAGTTATTTAGTTGAATCTTCACTACATCCCTTTCACTATGTTAAAGAAAATTTAAGTTTCTACATATTGGTTGTAAAATCTTTTTAACCTAACCTTTGACTTTTAATATTTGTATTTCCAATGGAGTTTTAAGCATGTGTGCAAATTTATAATACTATTTGTAACTTATGGGGATGGTTTTGGTGGAGACAGAGGAATTGGAGTGATTTTGGATACATTTATAACTTAACTGAACTTACTGATCTTTTTAGTGTCAAGGACCAGCGTCAATATTGGGAATTACTACAATAGCGCCAAAGGACTACTATTAACTTCAAAATTGGCCCTTGGCCATTGCATGGCATCATTACTTTGGTCGAGTGGTCATTTTTTATTCTTTTTCCTGAAAAGTAAAAAATGACCGTAGATATATTCTTAAGATTGTTTATTATAATTTAGGACTATACTTTTTCATATTTATAAAATTAAGTTTCTAATTGCAAGTCATAACAATTTTGATAAATTATGAAATATTTATTAAAAGAGTAAAAAGTGGGCAAAAAGATATCCTAAATTATTCATACACGTTTTCTACTTAAAATCAGATTTTTTGAATCTCTCTCCTATTTTTCTCCTCTCGATGACTCTAACTCTCCTCTTTTTACCCCTCTTCATCTCACATCGTTTTACTCGTCTCCAAGAATATACATTCAAATGCAAATTTTCATCGGATTTTGTTAGTTTTGTGATTTTTATTTTTGGATTTTTAGTAGATGAAATGAGTATACAAATTGGTATCTATAAATTGTGATCCAGTTCAAGTATTGAATAAAGAATGAATTAAGTATAAAATATATTGAATACAAATTGATTTACTTAATTTTTTTTAAAACAAATTATACACATATATATTTTAGTGCATGAATTATTTATAAAATACAACAAATTTAATTAATTTAGGAGTGTTTCTATTTTTAAGGGTTTGAAATTTTTATAAAAATTGGTGTATCTTACTTTTATATTTTTTTTTTTAGAAATGTGTGAAATTTGTATACAAAGGTATGAAATTCTCCAAAAATATTTTCCAACAAATATAAACTTTCAAAAGTATTCTATAAACATTTTTTACTCTCCTAGTACGCAAATTCCCCCCTCCCTAAATTTGTAGTCACCTAAAAATTGATTCTACTATATTTATATTATATTATTTTGAAATTTCACATAGTAAAAAAATGGATTTGGTTCCTTTTTATTTCCCTTTTCTCCAGTTTTTCCTAGTTCTTGTTTGGATTGATGACACATGTCATAGTTTAAAATTAGTGGTTGACATTTAATTAGTTAAATCAAAATTCTAATACTATCATATATTTAGTTATATTTGTTCTTTAAATATTCATTATATCTTTTACTCAATATTTTTTAAAAAAAAATCTATATTGCCACAAATTTATATTAAAAACTTTTCCTATTTTTTTTTTAAATTCATAATATATTTAAAATTATAATTTTTCTAATTTGAAAATTCAAAAGAGCTACATAAAGAAAATATAATGAATTTATTTTGCACAATCTTTATATTTAATTTGGCACGCATATAATGAATTTATTTAGCACAGAAAGAAAATAAAATTAGAAAAACTTCAAGCAACAATCTTTATTTTATTTTTATTTGAAAAACATTACTTAAGAAAAATGACAAATATAATCTTTATTTCTTTTATTTGAAAAACATTACTTAAAATAATAATTTAATTTAATATAACTCAATCTATTATTTTTATTAATTGAATTATATTAATATAACTCAATATATTATTTTTATTTATTGTTATTTATTGGGAAGTAAAAGGGATATTTTTATGTAATAACACGTATAATGGATAACAATAGTTTGATTATTTTTGTGGACTCGTGTTATTATAATAAGCATTATAGCTAATCAGTTGGAATGTGCCAATTTAGCATACACAGTTTATTTATTCATTTTAATTTATTGAAAAACAATCTTTATTTTTTTATTTGAAAAATATTATTTAATGGATATTTAAGAAACAAATATAACCAAATATATGGAAGTAGATAACTATGGTTAGAATTTTAATTTAACTAACTAAATCACAATCATTAATTTTAAACTATGACATATGTCTTCAATTCAAACAAAACTTTGAAAAATTGGAGAAAAGAAAAATGAAGAGGAGCCAAATCCTAAATAAATAAGAGAAACGGAAGAAGATTTGCTCATTTACCTCCGTGTTAAATCAAGACTTAATGAATATTATCATCATCGACACTGAAAAAGGGATAAATCATGATATTTTAGTTGACGTTTGAATGAAGAAAAAGAAAAATTGTTTTAAGGGATGTTTGAATTAGGGGTGGACATTTGGTTTGTTGGGTTTACTTGTTTCATATCAGTTTAATTTTTTGGTTTTCGGATTGACGAAAATGACAATCGTAACCAAACCAAAATAAATTCAGTTTGGTTCGGTTTCTACAAATTTGGTTCGGTTATTTTGAATTTTTATTTCGATTTTGAAGATTAAAGTAGTGAACCTGCCTTTGTTATGACTGGTTTTGAAATGTTGTACATCTATGTTAATTTTTCATGAAATACCAAGCAAACATGTCGATGATACAAGCATGTTGATGATACAGACACCTCAAGCAACACAAGTATTGCTTATTATATACTACATCCATCCCATTTTACTCGTTTCAAATTTTTTAATCTGATATTCCATTTCACTTGTGATTTTTCACTTAGGGGGAATCTCCACAATAATAGGGAAGATAACTATATGACAGAAATTCGAGGCATTAATTATTCACGTGAGGAATAATTTTACCACATCTATTATTAATTGACTAATTTCTTTTAAGAGATGGTTTTTTTTCATTTAATAAAAAACATCTTTTCTTTTTAATTATTTTGTTAGGTTTTGTTAGAAATCTGTTTTTTTGTAATGATTTTTTAAAAAATATTGTTATGAGTTACAAAAATTAATCTAATATTGTATATTTTTTAGAGAGAGAGGGGTAAAAATATAAAATTAAAAGGAGAAAAAGAGATATGAAAATACAAAATACACACACACAAAAAGAGAAAGCAAATGAAAGGTTTGCATTTGCTGATACACACATATTCGTTGGTACAAATACAGTGATACAACATTCGCCAACTATCGATACACCGAATATGTTTTTGGTGCATGCAATTAGTTATTGTATTTATATTTTATATAAATTCAGTTGGTTGAATACAATTGATATAACAACTATGAATTGTAATTTTATAAAATTTGGCTATCGGTGCCTATTTTATGGTTTAATTAGGCTATTTCCGAAAGTCTCCCAAAACATTAGTATCTAAAAATTACACAAATACACAACTTATGTTTTCAATATTACAAAAAATCTCAACTCCCTAAACATATTACAAAAATCTCACATATACACAGAATGCTATATATATATTGGCTATGTTATATATATTAATAGGAAGGAAGAGTAAAATAATTTAAAAAATGGGAGAGAGTATAATTACTTTTAAAAGGTTGGTATTTATGTTATTTATTCAATTGTATATTCTGTCGGCCCAATAAATGGAATCAAATAGCCCAATATCATGTTATTGACACTCGGTGGCCCAAACTAACATATTAGCTTTGATTTCCCCTAAGAATACTACCATTAATGAATGGCTTCTAAAAGACTGACTACACATAATAACGTCAAAAAGCTCATTTTAACTCTTGAGTGGATATACGAACATTTAAACACAAATTGGGCTAGAAATTGACTCAACAAGAAAAGATCGATGACTTAATATTGGGTCAGACCAAACAGTACGATCCAAAATATTAACTAAAAATTACACAAATACACAACTTATGTTTCTAATATTACAAAAAATCCCAACTTCCTAAACATATTACAAAAATTCCAACATATACACAGAATGCTATGTATATGTCGGTTATGTTATGTATATTAATAGAGAGAGAATAAAGTAATTAAAAAAGTGGGAGAAAGTGTAATTACTTCCAAAAAAATTGGTATAAAGTTGGTATTTATGTTATTTATATCAAATGCTTTCTACTTCTGTTGCAAAGGTGGGGAAAAGGGGAAAACTACAAGAATAGCCTCAAAATAAGATAACTTTCAAATTTTGATCCCTAATTAAAAAGTTTCATAAAAATAGATTTTAGCTATTAAATGATATATTTGCAGATAAAATTGTCCCTGATCAATGAAGTAAATTACATAGATGACCCTTATAATGGATAACAACTTTATACTTATTCATCATTCAACTTTTATTTTTTCTCTTTTTAATTTTACATTGATTTTTATTCTTTCTTTTCTCTTTTTTATTTTTTATTTTTCTAAACTCTAATTTTTTTTCTTTTTTCTTTTACTTTAATTTTTTATATTTTCTTTCCTCTTTTTTTTTTTTGGTTCTTTTTAGTTTTCTCAATCCTTACTCTTTTTTTTCTTTACTCCTCTTAACATCTATTTTTATTAAAAAAAAAAATTGTTTTTATTTAATTTTTATTTTTTTATTTTTTTCTTTTTAATTTTTTCTTAGCCTTTATTTTTATTTTATCTCTTTTTAAAAAATTTCTCAACCTTTATTTTTTTTCGTTCTCTCTCAACTTCTACATTTTCTTTGATTTTTATTTTTTAAAATATTTTTCTTCATTTTCTTCTTTTTTCGCAATTTTTATTATTTTTATTCTTTTGTTCGATTTCTTCCAATGAAGTTACATCCCATGAGCAAGAGTTGACACCATTACATTATAGAGGCAAGACTTATGCCTTTCAAACAACAAACTACGTTTCATGGGCAAGAATTGACACTACCACATTGTAGAGGCAAGACTTATGACTTTCAAACAACAAGTTATGTTTCATGGGCAAGAGTTGACACTACCACATTGTGTTTTGATTTATGAAATGTTCTATAACTCTTACCTTAGAGGCAAGACTTAGCTCAAGGACTTTCAACCAACAAATTATGGGGGCAAGAGTTGACTCTACCGTGTTATGTTTTCATTTATGAGATGTTCTACAACTATTGTCTTAGAGGCAAGACTTAGCTTAAGGACTTTCAAACTACAAATTATGACCTACAGGCAAGAGTTGACAATACTACGTTATGTCTTCATTTATGAGATGTTCTACAACTCTTGCCTTAGAAGAAAAACTTAGCTCAAGGACTTTCAAACTACAAATTATGTCCCATGGGCAAGAGTTGACACTAGCACGTTTTGTCTTCATTTATGAGATATTCTACAACTTTTTCCTTAGAGGCAAGACTTAGCTCAAGGACTTGCAAACAACAAATTGCGCTCCACGGGCAAGAGTTGACACTACCACGTTATGTCTTTATTTATGAGATGTTCTACAACTCTCGTCTCTAATCTCGCCTTAGAGGCATGACTTATCCCAAAAATTTTCAAACAAGTTACGTACATTGGACAAGAGTCAACACTAATACATTGTGTTTTTACTTATAAAATGCTATATAACTCTTGTCTTAGAAGTATGACCCAACCTAAGGAGATCAAATAATAAGTTATGCCCCATGGGCAAGAGTTGACATCACCACATTGTGTATTGATTTATGAGATGTTTTATAACTCTTTTCTTAGAGGCAAGACTTAGACCAAGGGCTTTTCAAGTAACAAGTTGTGCCTCATGGGCAAGAGTTGACATTATCATATTGTATTTTGATTTATGAGATATTCTATAACTCTTGCCTTAGAGGCAAGACTTAACTCAAGAACTTTCGTACAACAAGTTACGCCCCATGTGTAAGAGTTGACAATATCACATTATGTTTTGATTTATGAGATGTTCTATAAGTCTTGCCTTAGAGGCAAGACTTAACCCAAAGACTTTTAAACAACAAGTTATGCCCCATGAGTAAAAGTTGACACCACCACATTATGCCTTGATTTGTGAGATGTTCTATAACGCTTGCCTTAGAGGCATGTGTTTTGCCCTTTTTTCGATTCAAAAGGGTTTGGAAAATATTATTTTCGACCTTTTAAACTATTCCAAAACTTTTAAAAAAAATTGGAACAATTTAAGAAATTACAGAGTCCACTTGATTTTTGAGAAAATATCAAGTAAAACTAAAAATATTACTTAAAAAAATTCAAACAGAAAAAATCTTTTAAATTTAGAAATTCTGAGTAAGCGGTTCCTATTAATACTCTTGGAAGGTTGTTAAGGCACCAAGAGTATCCGCTACCTTGCGGTTATCCGGACTATTTGAAAATAACTTTTTTGACAAACTTTAAAAAGAAAAATTATTTTTTTAAAAAAGAAAATGATTAAGGATAATTGTCTTCAAGATTTGTGCAAAACAAATTCTGATGATTTAGCAGAGATTTTAATTAAGTCTAAAAAAACTAAGAACAATTAACATATAAAGGGAAAAAGGGGAGATTAAAGGACTTAGGCCATTAGACTCAAATCATAAACCCTGTCCTATGCTAATTTAAGCTTTTGACCCATCTCCACCTGTACTAATCTAAATACTTGGGCTTTTGGCCCATAACCCGTTCTAAGCTAGTTTGTGGATCTTTGAGACCCCAAATTCGTTTCACCTGTATTAAATTACAACTTTGTCTTTGAAGCCCAAATGAATGAATAAATACATGACTAAATGAATAAATAAAATAAGGCAATAATAAAAATTAAGACTTTTTAAATCTCCTAGTAACCTCATCAATAGGGTTTCACCCATTTTCTTTCTTTTTTCATCTTCTTCCAATCGCATGCCACATAATTGACTTTGAGTTTAAAACTTCGGACTTGACTCGGAGAGATGGGTCTCATTGGCCCATTACAAATGCAATAGGAAAGGAGTCCATTTGGACTCCAAAATAGATTCTTTTTTTGGAGCAGCAAAACGAAACTACAAGCTTTCTTCGGTGTTTTTAGCACCAACGGAAAACGTTCAACTCGAGAACCTCAATTAGCCCGCGAATTTCACGAAAAAGAAAATTTTTTACTAAAAAAAACTTCTTTTCTCAATTTTTTTTAAACCTTGAGACTTGTCTTTCTACCAAAATAGTGGTAGTATTTATAAGAAAGGTCAGGCATTTCCTTCTTTACACCCACTAATATGGGAGAAAAGTATTTATAGGAAAGTATGGGGATTCAATTCTTTTCATCCACCAATGTGCGAAAAAGAATTTAGGGGTATTTTTAGAATTTTAAAATTAAAGATAAGGTGAGGTGAAAGATAAGGTGGGGGAAATTATACAATGTAGTACAATTTTTGAATTTTAAAAATTAAAAAAAGGACTTTGAGGGAGAATTGTACAATCTAGTACAAATTTTAAATTTCAAATTTAAATTTTTGGATTTGAAGTTATTTTTGGTGGGAATTGGGTAGAAGTTATGATAGTTTTAGAAAATTTTGGGGTTTATTTAAAATATAATCCCAATTGGGATTTAAAATTCAACAATATTTATTTAAGTTTGACCAAATTAAAAATCAATTAACGGATTGTATTACAATTATGGCCAAATCTAATAGATTGACTAAATTAAATTAAAATTCAATACGAATTAATACTTTCTTTAATCTCGAGCTTCTTAATTTAATAAAATCAAACATATATTCATCCAAATAAATTATTTTTGAGAGTAAGTTATATTTAAATCATGACTTTATCCGTTCAAATTAATTCTCAAGCTTATCTCCGTAAAAGCTGAAACTTTGATAAAAATATTCATTCAAGTAACAAAATTTACACAATCTCGTATATGTGAATACGAAAAATGTATAATCGTCACTTAAATGAGAAAATTAACCTAAATAAATATTTTAGAGCGCATTTAACCGGATGAAATAAATATTTCACTTTTATTTAAAGTTGAAGAAACCCAGGATTAAATTTAGTCGTGGAGGGCAAAAATTAGGTGTCAATAACTGCCCCCTCCCTTTGGGTAGGGTGAATGCAAGTAACCCTAGGCAAAGAGAGTTTGACGTTCCTAATTTTTGTTCGACCACAAATTCATTTCTAAGAGAGGTTGGTTTCGAGTTTTAGTAAAGTAAAAAAACAGAGGAATAAGCGGATTGGGGGGAGGGGGGGTTGGTGTAACGACCTTAAAATTTGATGAAATATTTCTGTCTTTTCTTCTTTTTGTATCAGTTTGGGTGATAGGCTTACTTGTCAAGGTACGCCACGACAAGTGCCATCATGACCCTTCTTTTTGGGTCTGACATATTAGTATCAGAGCAGCCAGGTTTCATTGGTCTCAACGGTGTAAGAACGAGATGTCTAATAGAGTCTCACGAATCGGTACGTATATATCCATATCTATCTTCGAGAGGCTATAGGATGTCTTTAGGAAACTTTCCTCATTTTATTCCTTATCGTGCGAATTCTTTCATATCTTGTGTTCTAAGTTGTGTTTCACTTTTTCTACTCGGATGATGTGGCTTATACTATATATCAGTTGAGAGATGCTGTGAGAAATTAGAGAATAAAATTTGTCGGTTGTAGGCTTGTTAATGCTCCCTAGTTGTTATGGGATCAGTTTGTTGATGCCTTTCTAGAGAGATTTGTGCCTTTCGGTTTGAGAGATCTTATGTGGGGTGAGTTTGGTCAGTTGGAACAAGGTTCCATGACAGTTACTGAGTATGAGGCACGCTTCCATACCCTGTCCAGATATTTCTAAGATAGCATTTTCACCGAGTTTGAGAAAATTTGAAAGTTTGTGAAGGATTTGGTTGTCTCCCTTCAGTTGGCTATATCTCAGATGGTTGTGTTTGAGGATTCTTTTAAGAGTATTGTGGATCATGTTAAGGTGACAGAGGATATTCCTCGGGTATCTCAGGGAGGCGCCAAAAGGGTGCGTCGTTTTGGTAAGTTCAGGAGTCAGACCTCTCGAGGCAGAGATTTTAGAGGTTCTCGTGGATGTCATGGTAGGATAGTGCAGGTGAATTTATAGATTTCAGTTGGTGGATCATTTAGTTTAGTAGTTCAGGTAGTCGTTCGGGCTCAGTTGTACTTTCTCTTATTGAGACTGGTCGTAGAGGTTTCTATGTGTGTGATGAGATTCTCCATATGGCTAAGGAAAGTTCTCACCGTGTGTTTAGAGCTATTTCTATTTCAGTTGTGAGAGGTAGGTGTTCTACCAAAGGTGCAAGAGGTAAGGATAGTAGAGCCTGTGTTGGTGGTTGTAGGGCTACTCAGCCAGTTGGTAGTCATGGATAGTGTTAGCTATACCATCCAGGCCTGAGGCAGAGGATTCTGATGCTGTGATTACAGGTACCTTCCTCATTTATTTCAGACTTGCATATGTATTATTTGATCCCTTATCGACTTTTTCCTATGTATTTGTGTATTTTGCTTTGGGTTTTGATTCTATTACTGAGCCTTTTTCCATGCCTATTCGTGTAAGTACCTCGGTAGGTGATTCTTTAGTGCTGAATCGGGTGCATCGATCTTGTATTTTGACTTTTGCTGAGCATGATACTTTGATAGACATGGTCGATTTTGATGCTATTTTGGGTATGAATTGGTTGGCTCCTTCTCATGCCGTCCTAAATTCTTATGCCAGGACTGTGACTTTATCTTCGTCGGATGTGCCAAGGATAGCTTGGAAGGGTACACTTCATTCGGGTCCTAAGAGGGTCATATTTTATGTTCAGGCTTGTAAATTGGTTGAGAGGGGATATTTATCTTACTTGGCCCATATTCATTACACTAGTGTTGTTTCACCTCCTTTCTTGGATTCTGTCTGTGTTGTCCAAGAGTTTATAAATGTGTTCTCTACGGACTTGCCTAGTATGCCTTCAGATTGACATATTGATTTTATTATTGATGTTGAGTCGGGCACCAAGCCCATTTTTATTCCTCCTTATAGGATGGACCCAGCAGAGCTGAAGGAACTGAAAGATCAATTACATGAGTGGTTGGATAAGAGATTTATTCGACCTAGTATTTCAGCTTGGGGTGCGCCTATCTTATTTGTGAAGAGAAAGGATAGGTCTATGTGAATGTGTATTGATTATTGACAGTTGAATAAGGTGATGGTTAAGAATGAGTATCCTATTTCTCGCATCGATGATTTGTTTGATCAACTTTAGGGTGTTGCAGTGTTTTCGAAGATTGATTTGAGGTATGGTTATCACCAGTTGAGGATTAGAGCTTCAAATATTCTGAAAACTGTGTTTCGGGCTCGATATGGTCATTATGAGTTCTTAGTCATGTCTTTTGGGTTGACCCATGCCCCTGCCGCGTTCATGAAGTTGATGAACCAGGTATTTTAACCGTATCTTGACTCTTTTGTTAGGGTATTTATAGATGATATCCTTAGTTATTCCAAGAATAAGGTTGAGCATGAGGATCATTTGTGGATTATGCTTTAGAGATTGGGGGATAAGAAGTTGTATGCTAAATTCTCTAAGTGTGAGTTTTGGTTGGAGTCATTTTTTTCTTGGATCATGTGATGACTAAGGAAGGTATTATAGTTGATCCAGCTAAGGTTGCAGCGGTTTATGATTGTGCTAGACCTACTTTGCCCATCGAGATTTGAAGTTTTATTGGCTTGGCCAGGTATTATTAGTGTTTTGTTAAGGGTTTTTCTTCTATTGCAGCTCCGTCGACCAAGTTGACTCAGAAGAAAAATTTCTTCCAATGGTATGATATTGTGAGGCGAGCTTTCAAAAGTTCAAGGATTTGTTGACTTCATCTCCTATATTGGCTTTGCCCAAGGAGGGCGTGGGCTTTATTATCTTTTGTGATGCTTCAGGTGTTAGGTTAGGAGTTGTGTTGATGCAGAAGGGCAAGGTAATTGTGTATGCGTCTCGTCAATATTGGAGCCTCATGGGAGGAATTATCCTACCCATTATTTTGAGTTGTGCGCAGTTGTGTTTGCCTTGAAGTTGTGGAGGCACTACTTCTATGGAGTCCATTGTGAGATCTTCTCAGATCATCGTAGCCTTCGGTACTTCTTTACTAGAGAGATCTTCATATGAGGCAGCGCTGTTGGCTTGAGATTGTTAAGAATTATGACTTGTTTAGGTCATCGTGGATTGATTGACCAAGTCAGCTCATTTTATTCCGGTTTAGGTCTCATTCAGTGCTTAAAGGTTAGCCCCTATTGTTATTTGTGAGATTGTGCATCTTTATGGTGTACCGGTGTCCATTATTTCAGATCGAGGTTCTATGTTCACATCTCACTTTTGGAAGACGTTTCAGGATAAGTTGGGTACTCGAGTTGATCTAAGCATAGCGTTTCACGCCTAGATTGATGGCAGTCAGAATGGATTATACAGGTTTTGGAGGATATGCTTCGCGCATGCGGTATGGATTTTGGTGGCCAGTGAGAGCAGCTTTTGGCTTTAGCAGAGTTTGCATATAATAATAATTACCTTTGCAGTGTTGATATGGCTCCTTTTGAGGTATTGTATAGTAGGCATCTCTCTCTCCAGTGGAGTTGGTGTGATGTTTTAGAGATGAGACCTCGAGATACGGACTTGCTTAGTGAGTCTTTGGATAGAGTTCGGGACATTCAGGATAGACTTAGAGCGACTCAGAGTATGAAGAAGTGCTATGTTGATCGTAGACTTCATGCCTTGAAATTTGGTGTTGGTGATCGTGTTTTTCTTTGAGTTTCACCCATTAAGGGTGTGATGAGGTTTGGCAAGAGGGGCAAGCTTATCCCCAGGTATATTGTCCCATTTGAGATTCTTCGGACTGTTGGTGATGTGGCTTATGAGTTGGCTTTGCCCCCTAATCTATCAGTTGTTCGTCCAGTTTTTCATGTTTTCTATGCTTCGTTGCTATATTCTTGATGAGTCTCATGTCATTCGTTGGGAGTCGGTTTAGTTAGATGAGCAGTTGTCCTTTGTGGAGAAGCTGGTTTCCATTTTGGCTTGGGATGTTAGGCGGTTGCGCTCTAGAGTGATCCCCGTGGTTAAGGTCCAATGTGATATCAACTTGTAAATGAGGCTACTTCAGAGGTTGAGTCTGATATGCGTAGTTCCTATCCCCAGCTTTTCATTGATTCAGGTATTTCCTTGCCTTAGTTCGAGGACGAACTAGATTTTTAGTGGTGGATGATGTAACGACATAAAAATTTGATGAAATATGTGAAATTTGTGATTTTGTGTGATTTGACTATCTTACCCCTCCCTATAATTGCATTATGATATTTCTAGGATGTGGGAGTGATTGGCATGATTTTCGACGCATTTTGGTATCATTTATGCAATATTGTCGATTTTGATGGCTGAAAAAGCCTTATTTTGGACTTATGTGGATATCTTTTGATCCGTGCGATGGATGGCCGAACGGACTGCGCCAACATCTTTGGAATATCAATTTTAGGCTAGGTACACCTTTAGTTCGTGTCCTGGTGCATCCGAGCTTATTTCGACCTATTAATCGGAAAGTTAGAAAATTGGAAATATGGGTGTGGGACCCACATTTGATCGAAATGACCTCGGATGGAAAATCCAACTTTGCAAGCAGATCCAAAATATCAGTTTTAGGGTGTTAGCATGTTTGGTATGATTTTACGGATTTTAAATCTCATTTCGACCTTCGGTTTGGAAAATTATAATTTCGGATTTCGGGGGTCAACTTTATAAAAATGATATTTTTTGAAAAATTTGATATTGCCAATGCGTTCGGAGCGTCGAATTTAGTATGGTCACATAATTCGTTTGCATGTATCGGACTCCAAACGAATCGCGGGCACCCCGTTGAAGTCTGAATTGAGTTTTTTTTTTAAAAAAACAATTTTTTTTACAGCAGTGCAGAAAAATCTACACTATAAATACCTTTGTTTGGACCTATTTTGCTCATTTTTCATCTTGCCTTTTGGGAGTTAAACCCTAAATAGTTTGGAAGATTAAAGGTGAAGTGTGTGGGAGCTTGGGAAGCTAAATTAACACTCATTTCATGGTTTTATTACGGATTTAAGGTAAGAATTCATCCATTTTCTTAGTAATCTCTTGATAAATTCCTCAAAATCCCAAAAAATCTTAAGGCATGATTTTTAAACCCAAATTTCACTTCTTTTCACTTGAATAATATTTTTATCTTATAATTACTAATTTTTCATCAATTTAACCTTCAAAACAACTCCGATTCTTGATTTTAACCCGAATTTCAAAGTTTTTTACTCGATAAAGCTCAAAAATGTTTTTTCTTCGTTTTGAACTCCGTTTTTTACTCGATTTAACTTTGGTTTTCAGATGTAGGTTCCTAAAAATATGGGAAACATGTTTTTAAAATAAAGTTTCAATTTTGCTCTTCTTTTTTCGGAAACCTATTTTGGGGGTCCGTTTTGACCCCGAACCAAAAGTAGTCATTATGGGTGTCGTTGGTTTTGTATTAACGCGTAGATTTCATAGTTGATATTTTTATCTGAGTTTGGTATTGCTCGTGAAAAGTAAGGTCGCGGGTTCAAGTGTAGCAGACCGGTTTCGACTTTCGAGATAGGTTATGGCTTAACTCTTCAGACTAGGTTGGGTAGTAAATGATGGTACAAAATGCATGCTAAGGGTGATAACTAATCATGAAAAATGACTATCTATGTGTTGTTCTCGTGTGGGGCCCTATATTTGATGTAATTATCGAAGTTGATATATTATGTGATATGTTTGACTGTGCGAGGTCCTAGGTGATATTGATAGCCTTGAATACATATGAATAATTGTATTGGATTGTTTAATGTGGTACCATTGGTGTATTGTGATTATATTCATACTTTATTGGCATATGAGACGTGAAAATTTATGGAAGAAATGAAAATAATAAGTGGATATTGGCTCATGTGGTTGTGGGAATGTATCATTGTGGTTTGTTATGGAAATATATCATGTGATTGGTTGTGAGCATTATATCTTCATATCATACTCATTCATGAAACATTGGTACCACCGTGACAACATCTGAGAAACACTAACAACCTTTTTTTTAAAAAAAATATTGTAACACCTTATTAAACCCTTTCCGAAGGATGTTTCAAAAAAGAGATATGAGATATGTGGATTGTATATGGGTTGACGAACCCCCCATGGGTCCTACGTCGGGAAGCTTTAGCTCCGTAGGTGTATACGGGGATTGTACGACGATCCCAGAGGTTGTGCGACGACCTCGTGCATCATCATCATCATCATATACATTGCACTTACTTTATTGTATTTACGTTATGTTTTATTGCCTTATTGACTTGTCATCTATGTATTTGTCTTACATTTCTTTACATGTATTTGATGATCTTGTATCTACATGTTCTCTCTTGTTCTATTTATATATGACATAATGTATACTTGTGTTCTATACCTAGGTGTGTTGTTGTAATATATGTGAGATATATTAGAACTGTTAGTACAAGTGGTGTGGGCTACCGTTGTGAGATATTTTCTTATTGCAGGTGATGTGCCCTTAGTGTATATTTTGTATGCTTTATTTACTACTTTTCTTGGTCGGCCTAAGATACCTACTGAGTACAAGTGGACCGTACTCATGCCTACTGCGCCCTTTTGGTGCAGGTCTTAGCTCGAGTGCGCCTCAGCTTGATTTACTCGGGTGATTGTTGGAGCTTCAAAGGTAGCGGTTGGACATTCATGCGTCTAAAGTTCACCTCTATCTTTCTATTATTGTTATGTCTTTATTAGTATTCAAAGACAGTTATTATTCCTTTGTGGTTATTTTTTGATGTATTTGACTCTTGGATTGTATTATTAGTTCTTACACTATTGACACCTGGTTTTGGGTATGATTGGTATTTTGGATAAGTTTTTTCCACATTGTTATGATTACTTATATGGTTCGTCTTAATTCTAAAAGCCTTACCATGGGATATTTTTATCTTTTTTTTGTATCAGTTTGGGTGATAGGCTTACTTGTCAAGGTACACCACGACAAGTGCCATCATGATCCTTATTTTTGGGTCATAACAAATTGGTATCAGAGCAGCCAGGTTTTATTGGTCTCAACGGTGTGAGAATAAGATGTGTAATAGAGTCTCGTGGATCGGTACGTAGACGTCCGTATCTATATTTGAGTGGCTACAGGATGTCTTTAGGAAACTTTCCTCATTTTATTCCTTATCGTGCAAATTCTTTCATATCTTGTGTTCTGAGTTATGTTTCACTCTTTCTGTGCGAATGGTGTGGCTTATACTAAATATCAGTTGAGAGATGCTGTGAGAAATTAGTGAATATCATTTGTCAGTTGTAGGCTTGTTGATGCTCCTTAGTTGTTTTGGGATCAGTTTTTTGATGCCTTTCTAGAAAGATTTGTGCCTTTCAGTTTGAGAGATCTTATGTGGGGTGATTTTGATCAGTTGGAACAGGGCTCCATGACAGTTGCTGAGTATGAGGCATGATTTCATACCCTAGCCATATATTTCTAAGATAGCATTTTCACCTAGTTTGAGAAGATTCAAAAGTTTGTGAAGGGTTTGGTTGTCTCCCTTCAGTTGGCTACATCTCAGATGGTTGTGTTTGAGGGTTCTTTTGAGAGTATTGTGGATCATGTTAAGGTGACAGAGGATATTCCTCAGGTATCTCATGGAGGTGCTAAGAGGGTGCATCATTTTGGTAAGTTTTGGAGTGGGACCTCTCAAGACAGAGATTTTAGAGGTTCTCGTAGATGTCATGGTAAGCCAATGCAGGTGACTTTATAGAGTTCAACAGGTGGATCATCTAGTTCAGCAGTTCAGGGTGGTCGTTCGGGCTCAGTTGTACTTTCTTTTTTTGAGACTTGTCGTAGAGGTTTCTATGTGTGTGATGAGATTGGCCATATGGCCAAGCACTGTTCTTACCGTGTGTTTAGAGCTATTCTTATTTCAGCTGTGAGAGATAGGTGTTCTACCAAATATGCAAGAGGTAAGGATAGTAGAGCCTGTGTTGGTAGTTGTGGGGCTACTGAGCCAGTTGGTAGTCATGGATAATGTTATGCTATACCAGCCAGACCTGAGGTAGATGCTTCTGATGCTATGATTACGGGTACCTTCCTCATTTTTTTCAGACTTGCATCTATATTATTTGATCTCGGATTGACTTTTTCCTATGTATCTGTGTATTTTTCTTCGATTTTTGATTCTGTTACTGAGCGTCTTTCTATGCCTATTCATGTATCTACCCCAGTAGGTGATTCTTTAGTGGTGGATCGGGTGCATCGATCTTGTGTTGTGACTTTTGCCGAGCATGATACTTTGATAGACTTGTTTGTTTAGACATGGCTGATTTTGATGCGATTTTGGGTATGAATTGGTTGGATCCTTCTCATGCCGTCCGAAATTATTATGCTAGGACTGTGACTTTAGCTTCGTCGGATGTGCCAAGGATAGCTTGGAAGGGTACACTTTATTCGGGTCCTAAAAAGGTCATATCTTATGTTCAGGCTCATAAATTGGTTGAGAGGGGATGTTTATCTTACTTGGCCCATATTCATTACACCAGTGTTGTTTCACCTCCTTCCTTGGATTCTGTCTGTGTTATTCGTGAGTTTATAGATGTGTTCCCTACGGACTTGCCTAGTATGCCTTCGGATCAAGATATTGATTTTATTATTGATGTTGAGTCGGGCACCAAGCTCATTTTTATTCCTCCTTATAGGATGGCCCCAGCAGAGCTGAAAGAACTAAAGGATCAATTACAGGAGTCGTTGGACCTAGAATTTCAGCTTGGGGTACGCATATCTTATTTGTGAACAAAAATGACCGATCTATGCGGATGTTTATTGATTATTGGCAGTTGAATAAAGTGATGGTTAAGAATAAGTATCTTTTTTCTCGTATCGATGATTTGTTTGATCAGCTTCAGGGTGTTGCATGTGTTCGAAGATTGATTTGAGGTATGGTTATCACCAGTTGAGGATTAGAGCTTCGGATATTCTGAAAACTGCTTTTCGGGCTCAATATGGTCATTATGAGTTCTTAGTCATATCTTTTGGGTTGGCCCATGCCCCTGCTGCATTCATGGAGTTGATGAACTGGTATTTCGACCCTATCTTGACTCCTTTGTTATAGTATTTATAGATGATATCTTGGGTTATTCCAAGAATAAGGTTGAGCATGAGGATCATTTGTGGATTATGCTTTGGTGATTGAGAGATAAAAAGTTGTATGCTAAGTTCTCTAAGTGCGAGTTTTGGTTGGAGTCAGTTTCTTTCTTGGATCATGTGATGACTAAGAAAGGTATTATGTTTGATCCAGCTAAGGTTGCAGCGGTTTGTGATTGGGCTAGACCTACTTCGCCCACCGAGATTCAAAGTTTTATTGGCTTGTCCAGGTATTATTTCTCTTCCATTGTAGCTCCATCGACTAAGTTAACTCAGAAGAAGAATTCTTTCCAGTGGTATGATGTTGTGAGGCGAGCTTTCAAAAGCTCAAGGATTTGTTGACTTCAGCACCTATATTGTCTTTGCCCAAGGAGGGTATGGGATTTATTTTCTTTTGTGATGCTTCAGGTGTTGGGTTAGGTGTTGTGTTGATGTAGGAGGGCAAGGTAATTGCTTATGCGTCTTGTTAAGATTGGAGCCTCATGAGAGGAATTATCCCACCCATGATTTGGAGTTGTGCGCAGTTGTGTTTGCCTTAAAGTTGTGGAGGCACTACTTGTATGAAGTCCGTTGTGAGATCTTCACAGATCATCGTAGCCTTCAGTACTTCTTTACTAGAGAGATCTTTATATGAGGTAGCGTTATTTGATTGAGTTGCTTAAGGATTATGACTTGACTTTTCTCTATCATCAGAGCAAGGCTAATGTGGTTACGGATGGTTTGATCCAAAAGTCGATTAGCATGAGTAGCTTGGTGCATCGTTTGACTTAGGAGAGGCCATTGGCCTTTGAGATTCATTCTTTGTCTAACCCAATGGTTAGGCTTGATATTTCGACACCGGGGCGTGTTTGGGCATTTATGGAGGCTAGATCATCTTTTATAGAGTAGATTCAACCTCATCAGTTTGATGATGTTAGATTGAGGTTGATTCGAGATAAGGTGTTGAGTGGGGAGGTTACGGAAACCTCACTTAATTCAGATAGAGTTTTGAGGATTGTGGGCTGAGTTTGTGTACCGAGAGTGGTGATTGGATTAGGTTGATCTTGGAGAAGGCCCATTGTTTCAGATATTAAACCATCCAGGTGTGACTAAGATGTATCGTGATTTGAGATAGCACTACTGGTAGGGTAGTATGAGGCGAGATATAGTTGATTTTTTGGCTCGTTACCTATGTTGACAATAGGTGAAGGCTGAGTATATCAGACCTGGTGGATTGCTTCAGAAGTTACCCATTTTTTAGTGGAATTGGAACGGATCATAATAGACTTTGTGACTGGTTTTCGTCGTACATCTTATAATTTTGATAGTGTTTAGGTCATTGTGGATTGATTGACCAATTTAACTTATTTTATTCCGGTTTAGGTCTCATTCAGTGCTGAGAGGTTAGACCCTATCGTCATTTGTGAGATTGTGCGTCTTCATGGTGTGCCAGTGTCCATTATTTCAGATTGAGGTTTTATGTTCACATCTCACTTTTGGAAGACGTTTCAGGATAATTTGGGTACTCGGGTTGATCTAAGCATAGCGTTTCACGCCCAGATTGATGCCAGTCAGAGCGGATTATACAAGTTTTGAAGGATATGTTTCGCGCATGGGTAATGGATTTTGGTGGCCAGTGAGAGTAGCTTTTGTCTTTAGCAGAGTTTGCATCTAATAATAACTACCATTCCAGTGTTGATATGGCTCCTTTTGAGGTGTTTTATGGTAGGCATTATCTCTCTCTAATGGAGTTGGTGTGATGTTTCAGAGGTGAGACCTCGAGATACGAACTTGCTTCATGAATCTTTGGATAGAGTCTGGGTCAGTCAGGAAAGACTTAGAGCGACTCAGAGTATGAAGAAGTGCTATGCTAATCATAGACTTCATGCCTTGAAATTTGGTGTTGGTGATCGTATTTTTCTTTGAGTTTCACCCATGAAGGGTGTGATAAGGTTTGGGAAGAGGGGCAAGCATAGCCCCAGGTATATTGGTCCATTTAAGATTCTTTGGACTGTTGGTGATATGGCTTATGAGTTGGCTTTGCACCCTGATCTATCAGATTTTTGTCCAGTTTTTCATGTTTCTATGCTTCGTCGGTATATTTCTGATGAGTCTCATGTCATTCGTTGGGAGTCGGTTCATTTAGATGAGCGGTTGTCCTTTGTGGAGAAGTCGGTTTCCATTTTGGCTAGGGATATTAGGCGGTTGCGCTCTAGAGTGATCCCTGTGGTTAAGATCCAGTGGCGACATCAACCTGTAAATGAGGCTATTTTAGAGGTTGAGTCTGATATGCGTAGTTACTATCCCCAGCTTTTCATTGATTTAGGTATTTCCTTGCCTTAGTTCGAGGACGAACTAGATTTTTAGTGGTGGATGATGTAACGACCTAAAAATTTGATGAAATATGTGAAGTTTGTGATTTTGTGTGATTTGATTGCCTTACCCCTCCCTGTAGTTGCATTATGATATTTCTGGGATGTGGGAGTGATTGGCATGATTTTCGACGCATTTTGGTATCATTTATGCAATATTGTCGATTTTGATGGCTTAAAGAGCCTTATTTTGGACTTATGTGGATATCTTTTGATCCGTGCGACGGATGACCGAATGAACTGCGCCAGGAAGTATTGACTTTAGGCTAGGTAGACCTTTGGTTCGGGTTCCGATACACCCGAGCTCATTTCAACCTATTGATCGGAAAGTTGGAAAATTGAAAATATGGGTGTGGGACCCACATTTGATCTAAATGACCTCGGATGGAAAATACGACTTCGCCAGCAGATCTAGAATGTCAATTTTAGGGTGTTAACATGTTTGGTATGATTTTATGGGTTTTAAATCTAATTTCGACCCTCGATTTGGAAAATTATAATTTCGGGGTCCGGGGGTCAACTTTATGAAAATGATGTTTTTTGGAAAATTTGATATTGGCAACGCGTCTGGAGCATCGAATTTAGTTTGGTTGCATAGTTTGTTTGCATGTATCGGACTTCGAATGAATCCCGGGCACTCCGTTGAAGTCCGAATTGAGTTTTATAAAAAAACAGCTTTTTTTGACAGCATTGCAGAAAAATCTGCACTATAAATACCTTTTTTTGGATCTATTTTGTTCATTTTTCATCTTGCCTCTTTGGAGTTAAACCTTAAATAGTTTGGGAGCTAAAAGGTGAAATGTGTGGAAGCTTGGGAAGCTAAATTAACACTCATTTCTTGGTTTTATTACGGACTTAAGGTAAGAATTCATCCCTTTTCTTAGTTATCTCTTGATAAATTCCTCAAAACCCCCAAACATCTTATGACATGATTTTAAACCCAAATTTCACTTCTTTTCACTTGAATAATATTTTTATCTTATAATTACTAGTTTTTCATTAATTTAACTTTCAAAACAACTTCGATTCTTGATTTTAACCCGGATTTCAAAGATTTTTACTCGGTAAAGCTCAAAAATGGTTTTTCTTCAATTTGAACTCCATTTTTGACTCAATTTAACTTGGGTTTTCAGCTGTAGGTTCCTAAAAATATGAAAAATATATTTTTAAAATAAAGTTTCAATTTTGCCCTTCATTTTTGAAAACCCATTTTGGGGGTTCGTTTTGACCCCGAACCAAAAGTAGTCAATATGAGTGTCGTTGGTTTTGTCTTGACGCGTAGATTTCATATTTGATATTTTTAGTAAATTTTGAAATTTTTCGTGAAAAGTAAGGTCGCGGGTTCAAGTGTAGCAGACCGGTTTCAACTTTTGAGGTAGGTTATGGCTTAACTCTTCAGACTGTGATGTGTAATGCCCTAAAATTTGGGTCTTGAGATGTCACACGGTGCTTAGGGGCACAAGTGACCCCAACCTAACCCTCCTACTGGTATAACTCGTAAACAACTGGATAAAATGCTTAAATCTATATAAGATCAACGAAAACATAGAACTTATCCGAACTTGCTCAATACAAATATGAACTTTACAAGATTACAACTCTACTTTTACAAATGAAACTGAAACTGAATACATCAACTTCTGCTGATTGTCTACGAAGCCTCTACTGGTACTGACTTCAGATAGATGGGTCATGACTCCCAACTACCCAATCTCAATACGACTAAAGCAAGAAAAAATA
Source organism: Capsicum pubescens (assembly GCA_030864215.1). Classification (NCBI taxonomy): domain Eukaryota; kingdom Viridiplantae; phylum Streptophyta; class Magnoliopsida; order Solanales; family Solanaceae; genus Capsicum; species Capsicum pubescens. Next base: position 157,664,682 of record CM061548.1, read on the forward strand.
CAACACTTCTCGAACTGTATAACTGACTCAAGCCCTTGAATCAAAAGGACTCATCACCTACTGACTGGAAGCTGCAAACTGACTGAATGCGGTATCTGCGCTATAACTTGTACCTACATTATAAGGCACTGTAGCATATAAAAATATATGGGGGTCAGCACTTTAAGGAATGTACTGAGTATGTGGGGGTGCAATACAACATTATAAATAATATCATAAATGATTATGAAAATCATGCATGCTGACGATAATGACTTTCTTTGCTTGAATTAATTGAAATATATTCCTTGTAAATCATCAATAATAGTACAAGCATTATAAATCTCATAAATCATTATACTCAACTCAAACTCTTTAAATCATGACTTAGAGTGACTCGGTAACTCATGAAAACTTGGACTATTATGGACTTGGGAGTTTCTTATAACCGACATAACTACACCATGTGAGCCGCATGGAGTCCAACGTTTTGCCCTCCTAAGGAGAGAACCCCACATTGGCGGGGGTGTTGTACTCTTGCCAGGGAGTACAACCTCAATCTCGCAATCACAATCCCACACTCGGCCTTTGTCCCACAATTATCAACATTAATCCTACGGTGGCACGTAGTTTCGGAGAAATACCAAATTTCTCCCTCGGTGCTAAATACTCCTCCCAGACTCAGTTCAGAACGTGTTAGGGAATCCACCTTAATCAATATCAACTCATGGGTCTATTATAAAGACCAAAACATAAACATTTATATATATATCTCATCTGTAAATCATATTCTTTGTGGATCCCTAACTCGACTCAAAATCAAACAATCTTTCTCATCATCAAGATGTATTAATTCATTAAGTCATGGAAACATCAATAACTTTGAGGAAATATCAAGACTCATTATAACGACTCAATCTCATAAATCAATATACTCACTAATTCAATTTGTCATAAGGAAGTTTAAAGTTTGACACATATCTTGAAAGTATTTGAAACACCAACTCATGGTAGAAACATAAAATTCACAATATTAAATATCAAGTCAAAATCTGAAAATTTTAAAATAATCATGTACCAAAAACTTCAAGAAAACATAATAGGACTCATTCTTGACTCTCAAGCTCAAATATCAATATATATATATATATATATATATATATATATATATTCAATAATCAACTTCTCATAGAAAAACTTAAATCATGACTCTTATCTCAAATCATTTGAAAATCATCAACTCATAATAACGATATTCAACTCATGGCATAAGTTATCAATTTAAGAAATAAATGATGAAATAGTCATGTGTATCAATCTTGAATAGCTCAAATATCATAAATCATTAATAAAGTAATTTGGGTGTAAACCCATTTTGCAAAAATCACGAACTTCAGTAGTAGAAATTAAATCTTTGGGCACAAGAACGAAAGAAGTATTCTTGTTCAAACCCCGCATACCTTGGATTATGGATTTAAGATGAACAAGCTTGATTGGGAAATATTCTTCACACTTTTGATCTAAGTTTCTTGATGCCTTTGACTTGAAAAAAATTTGATTCTTGGACAACTTGGTGAAATCTTTGGAAGATTCTTAAATTTCTTGGAGAAGATTTAGTTTAGGATTTTAGAAGAAAATCCTAGTTTCTTGATCTATTTCTTGGAAGAGAATGAGAGATAATGAAGGTTTTCTCCACTACTAGTATATATATAGAGGCTAAAAATGAGTTTAAAAGACCAAAATACCCTTTCAAAAATGTGCTTGAGTTGCTGGAAAAATATACTTGACGTCATCCGTGACGGGCCGTCAGGTCCGTGATAGGCCGTGATTTTATGCCCAGGGTTGACGTCATCATCAGAAATGTCATCAGAAAATGACGATGTCGTCAAAAATGGCGTCAGAAACGTGACAGCCCGTCAGAACCGTCGTCACCGTTTTCCAGCTTGACCATGCTAGAGTAAAATGGGTATAACTCTTTTCTCCGATATCGGATTTTGGTGAAATTAGTATCGTTGGAAATATAATTCAATTATATATCCGTTGATAAGTCATGAGCTCAAAAATCCCAAGTATAATGAGAGATATGCTTGTTTGAAGTTGACTATACCAATATCCTTCCCAAGAATTCAATCGGTAAGGAATGTTTTGATTCGCCCAATCGTTAGGACATATTTAAGGACTTAATACACACCATAATCAATTATAAAACAACCAAATAACTATAATTTATTTCTCAAGAGCTTGATTCATGGTTACACTATTGGTTAGAGTCTCGGGCAATTACAAAATGGCTCTAACTTCCTCACCGGGTGTCCGATTCGGATGAATCTTATGTCGATGGAAAGATTATCCAATTCTCCACATGATATAAAGTAGAATTTAGGTAAATACAACATGAGATAAACAATAATCAATTTGGAAGTCATTTATATTCACTCAAAAGATAGATTTAGGCTTAAGAAACGATCGGGGTATTATAGATGGGTAGTAAATGATGGTACAAAATGCATGTTAAGGGTGGAAACTAATCATAAAAAATGGCTATCTATGTGTTATGCCCGTGTGGGGCCCTATATATGATGTAATTGTCGAAATCAAGATATTATGTGATATGTTTGACCGTGTGGGGTCCTAGGTGATATTGATAGCCTTGAATACATGTGAATAATTGTATTGGGTTGTTTAATGTGGTACCACTGGTGTATTGTGATTATATTCATACTTTATTGGCATATGAGACATATGGAAATTCATGAATAAAATAAAAATAATAAGTGGATATTGGCTCATATGATTGTGGGAACGTATCATTGTGGTTAGTTGTGGAAATATATTATGTGATTGGTTGTGGAAATACTCATTGTTATTGGTTGTGAGCATTACATATTCATATCATACTCATTCATGAAACATTGGTACTACCGTGGCAACATCTGAGAAACACTAGCAACACTTTTTTTTTAAATATTGTAACACCTTATAAAACCCTTTTCAAGGAATGTTCCAAAAAGGATATATAAGATATGTGGATTTTATATGGGTTGATGAACCCCCCATGGATCCTACGTCGGGAAGCTTTAGTTCCGTAGGTGTATACGGGAATTGTGCGACGATCCCAGAGGTTGTGCGACGACCTCGTGCATCATCATCATCATCATCATCATATACATTGCACTTACTTTATTGTGTTTATGTTGTATTGCATTGCCTTATTGCCTTGTCATCTATGTATTTGTCTTACCTTCCTTTACTTATATTTGATGATCTTGTATCTACATGTTCTCTCTTGTTCTATTTATGTGTTACATAATGTATACTTGTGTTTAATACCTTGGTGTGTTGTTATAATATATGTGAGATATATTAGAACTGTTAGTGCAATCGATATGGGCTACCGCTGTAGGACATTTTCTGATTGCAGGTGATGTGCCCTTAGTGTATATTTTGTATGCTTTATTTACTACTTTGCTTGATTATCCTATGATACCTACTGAGTACAAGTGGACCGTACTCATGCCTACTGCTCACTTTCGGTGCAGGTCTTTGCTCGAGTGCACCTCAGCTTGATTGACTCGGGCGATTGTTGGAGCTTTCAAGGTAGCGCTTGGACATTCATGCGTCTGAAGTTCACCTCGATCTTTCTATAGTTGTTATGTCTTTATTAGTATTTGGAGACAGTTATTATTTCTTTGCGGTTATTTTTTCGATGCATTTGACTCTTGGATTGTATTAGTAGTTCTTACACTATTGACACCTGGTTTTTGGCATGATTGGTATTTTAGATAAGTTCTTTCCATATTGTTATGATTACTTATATGGTTCGGCTTCATTCTAGAAGACTTACCGTGGGATATTTCTATCTTTTTTTTGTATCAGTTTGGGTGATAGACTTACTTGTCAAGGTACGCCACGACAAATGCCATCATGATCCTTATTTTTGGGTCGTGACAGTTGGAATATAGTCGAGTTTTCAACAACGAGCCCAGTCTACATATCCCTGAGACTTGGGGAATCAGACTGCTTGTAGTTCGACTCGATTGGTAGAAAAATAGTCTTTTATTTTACCCAATCTTTGGCTCAGAATGAGTTACAAGTCATTCAAGTTATGAAAAAATGGCTTGTAACCTCTTAATCATGAATGTGGGATCCTTCACATCCATCAATAAGAATTTATTCGGGCATAATTTCCAAAGCTCTAGGTTTTCTATCACTCGATTTTTGGAAAGAGAAGGCTACCCTCGATATGAGTGTAGAAATATTCCGAAGGTGAAGCTGAAACTAGAATATCCCAAGGTACCCACATGCCTTCAAACAGGGGTATCATTTGAGGGTGGTGAGAATCATCCTTTAGCTCACATCCAAAGAGTTTTACGTCCCTCTCTAGACTACGTCCAACTTTTCTGCTAAGAAAAAGTTCCACGTTGTGCTGCGTCCTTTTTGGAGTCGTCCACACCCATGGTTTTGATTTAAGAATTTCATCCTTTTGGATGCTCTCGACAACAACTCAAACAAACGATTAGTTATAAATATAGCATTGCACAAATGTAAATTAGTGAAAACTTGTTTGAACATGCTATGCTGAGATAGTTGATGAACCAAGTTGCACAACCTATTCTAAAAATATTGTGCCACTTTAAACGGAGTGACGGTTCAATGTATCTCATTGAAGGGTGGACAATCCAATTTAAACGTAACATGTCACTTTGAATGGAGTGACGGTCCAATGTGTCTCATTGAAGGACGGATGACCCAATTTAAATATAACGTGCCACTTTGAATGGAGTGACAGTCCAACGTGTCTCATTGAAGGACGGACGACCCAATTTAAATGTAACGTGCCCATTTGAATAGAGTGACAGTCCAATGTGTCTCATTGAAGGACAGATGACCCAATTTAAATATAACATGCCACTTTGAATGGAGGAACGGTCTAACGTGTCTCATTGAAGGGCGAACGACCCAATTTAAATATAACATGCCTCTTTGAATGAAGTGATGTTCCAACGTGTCTCATTAAAGGGTAGACGACCCAATTTAAATATAACATGCCACTTTTAATGGAGTGACGGTCCAACATGTCTATGAATCACCTGCACTAAACTTATTAGTATCAAATGCAACATGAGGGAAATCATGCATACCTTGCTTTAGTCTGCCACACTGAAGGAGGTGAAAATTCATAATGTAGTAACATATTATGTTTAAGGAGATGCCAATCCATATAATAATGTACCACCTTAAAGAAAGTGACAGTCTAAAAACATAATAACATGTCACTCTGAAGGAGGTGACGATCCATAAAATAATAATATGTCACTCTCAGGGAGCTGACAGTTTATAACATAATAATATATCACTCTGAAGGACGTAACGTTCCATAACATAATAACATACCACGCTGAAGGAGGTGACAATCCATAATAATATGTCACTCTAAGGGAAGTAATATTCCATAACATAATAACATGTCACGCTGAGGGGGGTGACAATCCATAACATAATAACATGTCACGCTGATGAGGTGACGGGCCATAACTTAATAAGATGTCACGCTTAAAGAGGTGATAACTCATAGCAAAATAATATGTCATTCTGAAGGAGGTGATAATTCATAACATAATAACACGTCAATCTGAGGAAGGTGATGATCTATAACATAATTGCATATCACTCTGAAGGAGGTGATGATCCATAACATAATAACCTGTCACACTGAAGGAGGTGACGGTCCATAACATAATAACATATCACTCTAAAGAAGGTGATGATCCAAACATGATAACATGTCATGTCGAAGGAGGTCACCATCCATAACATAATGGCATGTCTCTCTGAAGGAGATAACGATTAAAATGTAATAACATGTTGTCTCAAATAAATAGATGATCTGATGCACCCTCTTAAAGGGTAGAATATCCAAATATAATAAGATGCATCCTTTTAAAAGGAGGATGTCCCAAATATAATAAGATGTGTCATCTTGAATAAAGTAATGATTGGGAATGTCCTCTTGAAATGGTGGATGACCCAAAATATGATAAGTTAGGGTAATAATTGGTTACGTCCTCTTGAAAGGGTGGATGACCCAGATATAATGAGATACATCACCTCGAGTGGGGTGACAATCTGAGGCAGTGTTGTATAATGTTACCTGCATAACTCAAAAAACACTCGTTAGTAACATAACAGTTTGTTGTAACTAAGCCAGAAGTGTAACAGAAGATAGAGTTTAGAGATAAAGTTGTTTGACTCATGATGATTTAGAGATAGTGCTTTGAGTGATATACCCATAGCTTAATTGTTTTGCTCGATCATTTCCCTGCAAAATTAGAGAAAGTATTAGAGAGCATAATGAAGTAATAGAAACATAAATCAAGATGAAAAAGGATAAGAAAAGTTGTTTGGATTATTATGGCAAGGCTATAATGGATATGGAAATGCCCTTTATCAATCTTAAAATTGTCAACGTTGTGAATTCATTGTTCCTGCATCCAAAGAAAAATTCTTAGTTTTGAGAGACTGACTATGTTGGTTTTTCCTTGCCCTCCTGATGCTCTTTGTTAATCATCGATTTGCAGGGTTGAAATGTAGTCTTTGTGGAATTTTTGAGGATATCCCTTAAAAATTCTACCCCAGTTTAGAAACTCTCAAACTTCTTTATAACTTATGACATCATTTAGTATGGAATTTTTAAGATCTTCTCAAAAATTCTGCCCCAGTCTAGAATGCAAAATACTCAAGTCCTTTTTGGTGTGGCATAACTTGAAATTTTACAACTTCTCAAAATAATGCATCAATTTAGCTTCAACAATGTCTAATGTTTAACTTTGTAGCAAATGTCAAGTTCTTGTGAAATTTTTGAAATCTTCTCAAAATTTTTTGCCCCAATTACATGCTTCAATGTCATCTCTATGTAACTTGAAAAAAAAATTCTCTGAAATAAAATCTTGTGGAGAATATGATCAAGCTAGTGCGGCGTTCACATATTCTATTGAGGTAGAAATCATATCAAACGTAGTTATTCAAAAAAATAATTTTTCTAAGGGATTGACCGAAGCCGACATAGGCCACCTACGTATTCCATTCTTGGAAATTCAGGTCAAATGTAGTTCGTATAAAATAAAAAGAGATATTTAATATTTTTAATAATGTGATCGAAGCCAACACAGGCTGCCTACGTATTCCACTAGAAAAATCAGGTCAAACATAGTTCATTACAACTAGAAAGTACGATTACAAGGAAATCATAAAGTGAAACTACAAAGAAATCAAATCATAAAGTATGATTACAAGGAAATAAACAGGATAAAGTATGATTACTAAAAAATAAAATAATAACTTGAAGATAAAAGAACGCCAAAAGTGCGCCTTGGAGGGAACTTCATTCTTCGTTGCAACCGATGATTCCAATGACTACTTCTTATGATTAGGCAGTGGATTGGTGTTGTGATTGGCTGGATCTTCTCCAAGTGTTATCATTTTTTTGTCAATCAAGTCTTGAATTTTGTGCTTAAGAGTTATACATTTCTCCATATCAGGTCCAACGACTCCAGAGTGGTAAGCACATCGCTTGTTTGGATCATACCAATTAGCAGATGTGTTCATAGGCCTTGCTTCCACTAGATGAAGTAGTTTTTCTTCTTTCAACCTTTCAAAAAGTTGAGTAAGAGATTGTACAAATGGCGTGAAAATTCTAGAAGAGTTCCTTTCATTATTGGCACGAGGAGCATTATTTTGATAGTTTTGTGGTGGAGGATGAGCATGAAATGTTGTTTGTGCATTGAAGACCGGATAATGAGCATATAGAGCATTGGTTTGGTATCGTGGGGATCGCTTATAGTTGTATAAACCTCCCTGAGTCATTACTCCCATCACTTCTTTTTCCTTTTTCTTTCTACTTCTAAAAGATCCTGTCTAGAAGCTCTTATGAGTGGATTGCATCTCCGTCAAATTTATTATCCTTCCTGTCTTGAGGCCATCTTCAATCATTTCTCCAGTCTTGACAATTTCAGTAAATGTCTTTCCAACCACTGTCACCATGCGTCAAAATACTCGAGACTTAGTGTATGAATGAAGTAACTAATTATTTCATCTTCCTCCATAGTAGGATAGACCCTAGTTGCTTCTTCTCTTCACTGTATGGCATATTCACGAAAGCTCTCATTTATTTTCTGCCTTAGCTTTGTGATAGAGACCCTTTCAGGAATAATATCGATGTGAAACTTGTAATGATCCACAAAAGCATTTGCCAAGTCATCCCAAGCGCTACTTAGTCACATCTTAATTAGCGTACCATTTTAGATCCTTTCCACTCAAACTTTGACTAAATAGCTTAACTCGTATTTCCTCATTTTCGGCCACACCAATCAACTTCCGCAATAAGTTTTCAAATATAAAAAAGGATTTCTAGACCTATAAACTTTTTGAATTTCGGGATCTTGTAACCTAGAGGCAACTCAATCTCGGGAAACACACACAACTCTTCATATTTCTCACTTTGATTACTTCCAAGCCCTCTAAGGCTTCTCATTGCATCTTCTAAAGCCTTAAGCTTTCTATTCACCATCTCATCAACGTACACCCTAGGATCATTTTCAACTTCAACATAATGATCAACATCTAGGTAGTATAACCCCAGAGTTTGTGTCATCGGTGGGGCGGTAGCATAGGTGTACACTGGCGGAGTGTGATACGATGGTGTTATGTTCTGAACCTTTGGAGGAGAAAATTCATACATCAAAGGAGCATGGATATTTTGAGAAGTCGAAAATGACCACCCAGATCAATTCCTTTCGATGTCAGAAACATAAGACCCTTTTGTCGAGCATCAAGAGGCAGAGTCATGTTTGGAGGAGTCTGAGAAGGAGTTCTTTGCATCAACATGAACCTTAGTTCCACAATTTATTTTTCCAAACCAGAATTATTTCTGGGGTTATTTCTCTTCCTATTGAGGGACTAGGGTCCATTGCCACAGACAAGGTGGGAACCGACTCAGATAAAGTATTGATTAAACTAAGATCCATAATTGAACGAGTCTTTGTTGATTAAACTAAGATTCATAATTGAACAAGTCTTTCTTTTAGTCCAAGTAAGAATTGATGAGTCAATAGTTGCTCACTTGACCTTAAACCTGGTAAAATACTGATGTTCAGTCAACGATCACTTTGCTTTTAGTCTTTGTGCAATAAGCAAGTTTGATTACCAACATAAATCAGCCTCTCTCTAAAAGAAAAAGGAAAAATACTAACAAAGTAAAATGTTAGTACATGAATTGTAATAATTGATCAAAGTAATGAGACAAATCAAAGAAACATAGTCAAAGCACATAAATAATTTTTAACGCGTCCTAACATACTTGGGACCTTTTAAGCCAAAGGTAAACCTAACTTTTGAATGATATATATGCTGTTTGTAAGACGTTATATTATCCCCAAAATATTGTACAAACTTCATTAATAAATTAAATGGGGATACAAAATGAAAGAAAAGGGAAATACATACTATCAATCCCACACAGAGGAGCAAATCTAAACTAAGCCTCCTTGGAAGCCCTTCTATCTTTGAACTTCTTGAAATGTCTGCATATCCTTTCGGTGAAGGCCTTCTTTAAATTAAACAAAAATATCTAAATAAAAACCTCAAACCCAAGGGACAATGGTTCGTACAATCCGACATTATATCCTTCAATTTAACTCATAAAGAATGATTGTCTGTTATGACTTGTGGTTAAATAGACGTAAGAAAGTTTTTCTAATGGGCCCAAGATCCCCTCGAAAATTGAGTCGTCCTAGGCTCATGCGTAAAATAGGGTTTTGGTTTAGCTCTATCCTGGGTATCTAGAGTAGGTTTGGACATCGGTTCCCAAGAGGACGACCTGGGTTTGAAAATACGAACAACCATCAGACGCCTCACGTGCTAATAAACTGTCATATTTTCAGTACTTTATTTGGAGTTGAACAACAGGGGTTGGGACATCCACGAAACTCCAAAACAGTTTAATAATCATCACGCAGGATTATGCCATGAAATGCAATAGTTAAATTTCGCAGCATTAAAACATATAATCACGTAAATAGTTTAAACAATAAGTAAAAAGATAAATTCAAACATTTGGTTAGAACCTAGTTAAAATCCCCAACAGAGTCTTCATTTCTGTTTTGCCTTTTTTCGATTTGAAAGAGTTTGAAAAATATTATTTTCGACCTTTTAAACTATTCCAAAGCTTTAAAGAAAATTTAGAACAATTTAAGAAATTATAGAGTCGCCACTTGATTTTTGAGAAAATATCAAGAAAAACTAAAAATATTACTTAAAAGATTCAAAACAAAAAAAATCTTTTAAGTTTAGAAATTCTAAATAAGTGGTTCCTATTAATACTCTTGAAAGGTTGTTAAGGAACCAAGAGTATCCGCTAACTTGCGGTTATCCAGACTATTTGAAAATAACTTTTTTGTTTAACTTTAAAATGGAAAATTATTTTTTTCTTGAAAAGAAAATGATTAAGGAAAATTGTCTTCAAGATTTGTGCAAAACAAATTTTGACGACTTAGCAGAGATTTTAACTAGTATAAATAACATAAATACCAATCCTTTTGGAAGTAATTACACTCTCTCCCACTTTTTTAATTACTTTATTCTCTCTCCCTATTAATCCCTCCTCAGACCCCACTATGTGAGAATATACTGGGTTTGTTGTTGTTGTTGTTGTCTCTCTCCCTACTAATATACATAACATAGCCGACATATACATAACATTCTGTGTATATGTTGGGATTTTTGTAATATGTTTAGAGAGTTAGGATTTTTTGTAATATTGAAAACATAAGTTGCGTATTTGTGTAATTTTTAGTTTTAACTAAGTCTAAGAAAACTAAGAACAATTAACATATAAAGGGGAAAGGGGAAGATTAAAGTACTTACGTCATTAGGCCCAAATCATAAATCCTGTCCTATGCTAATTTGGGCTTTGACCCATCTTCACCTGTCCTAATCTAAATACTTGGGCTTTTGGCCCATAACCTGTCCTAAGTTAGTTTTTGGATCTTTGAGATCCCGAATCCGCTTCACCTGTATTAAATTACAACTTTGGCTTCGAGGCCCAAATGAATGAATAAATAAATGACAAAATGAATAAATAAAAATAAGGCAATAATAAAAATCGAGACTTTTTAAATCTCTTAGTAACCTCATCATTGGGGTTTCACCCATTTGCTTTCTTCTTTCATCTTGTATCCGCACACTATATAATCGACTTTAGGTTTAAAACTTCGAACTTGACTCGGAGAGATGGGTCTAGTTGGCCCATTACGAATGCAAGAGAAATGGACTCCCAAATAGATTCCTTTTTTGGGGCAGGAAAACGGAACTACAAGTTTTCTTCTAAGACTTTATCACCACCGGAAATCGTTCAACGTGAGAACTCCAATTAACCCGCTAATTTCACGAAAAAAAAATTTTACTAAAAAAAATAAAAAAAAAAACTTCTTTGTTCAAAGTTTTTTTTTTTTTTTTGTAACCTTGGGACTTGTCTTTCTTCCAAAATAGTGGTAGTATTTATAAGAAAGGATGAGAATTCCCTTCTTTTCATCCACTAATGTGGGAGAAAAGTATTTATAGAAAAGGATAGGGATTCAATTCTTTTCATCCATCAATGTGGGAGAAAGAATTTAGGAGTGTTTTTGAAATTTTAAAATTGAAGATAATGTGAGGTGGAAGATAAGGTGGAGGGAAATTGTATAATGTAATACAATTTTTGAATTTCAAATATTGAAAAAAAGGACTTTGAGGGGGAATTGTACAATCTAGTATAAATTTTGAATTTCAAATTTAAATTTTGGGATTTGAAGCTATTTTGGTGTGAATTGGGTAGAAGTTATGAGAGTTTTTGGGAATTTTGGAGTTATCTAAAATATAATCTCAATTGGAATTTAAAATTTAGCCATGTTTATTAATTTTGACCAAATACAAAAATCAATTGACGGATTGCACTGCAATTATGGCCAATTTGATTTCAATTATGGCCAAGTCTAATAGATTGGCTAAATTAAATTAAAATTCGATACAAATTAATACTTTCTTTTATCCCGAGCTTCTTGATTTAATAAAATCAAACATATATTCATCCAAATAAATTATTTTTGAGAGTAAATTATATTTAAATCAAGATTTTATCCGTTCGAATTAATTTTCAAGCTTATCTCCGTAAAAGCTAAAACTTTAATAAAAATATTCATTCAAGTAACAAAATTTATACAATATCGTATATGTGAATACGAAAAATGTATAATCGTCACTTAAATGACAAGATTAACCTAAATAATCTTTTAGAGCGCATTTATCCGGATGAAATATATATTTTACTTTTATTTAAAGTTGAAGAAACTCAGGATTAAATTTAGTTGTGGAGGGCAAAAATTAGGTGTCAACAGCACGAATTAGTCCAAGGACTTTCAAAGAATAGGTTATTCTAGGGGTGTCAAACGGGCCGGGCCGACCCGGCCCGGTAAGCCCTAGGGCTTTAGGGTTCCGGGTTCCGGGCCGGTTATTTTGTTAAAATGGACCTGGTTAACCCGGCCCGGAAAATTAAAAAAAAATAAAAAAAAATTGGATTTTGGGCCAAACTAGCCGTTGGCCCAACAACTATATAGCCGTTTTTGGGTTCAAACAGCTAGTTTGGGCCCATTTAGTAAAAGAAAAAAAAAACTTTAAAAAATATTTTTTAATCCCCCAAAAAAAATCTATAAATACCCTACAACTTCAAATCATTTTCCACACAATTTTTCACTCTCTCAAATCTCAATTCTCAATTCTCAAATATTCAATATATTTAATTTCTTAAAGTGTTCACTTTAATTTTTTAATTTTTCGTTTACAAAGTACGAGCGGAAGTTTCTAAAGTCGCAATCTTCGGATACTTCCAAAATTTGGTATTGTCGTTCCATCTCTTACGTTTAATTTTTATTTATTGTATTAATTGTTTAATATTTAATTTTATTATATTTGTGTATTTTGAATATTTTTAGTTTAATTTAATTTATATTATGGATAAATTAAAAAACCTCGCTACTAAAGGTGTTAAAATTTTTTGTCCCGGAAGTGGTAGTGGTAGTAAAAAGCGAATTACTAGCGGTAGAGGTAGTTCAAGTAGTAGATATACTCGTGTGCCTTCGCCTCCGGTACCGCTTGGTACACCTTTTGAGGAAGAAATAGGTGTAGGTGCTCACGATATGGATTATGTAGAAGCTCAGGAAAATTACGGTATAGAAGAAGAAAATGAAGTAGATGCGGTTAATTTAGATGAAGATAATGAAAATATTGCTGAGACACCCGCAGTAGGAGATGCTAACGTTAGATCTGAATCAGTTAATCTCCCTTCCCGTCCTCCCAGTGCCCCAAAACCTCGTAAAAAAACTAGTATTGCATGACAATTTTTTGAACGTATATCAGATATTGAGGTGCAATGCAATATTTGTCAACAAATATATAAGCATAGAAGTGGAGGCAAGCAAGGGGGTACGGGTACGTTAATGAGACATGTAGCTGAAGATCACAAAAGAGAGTTAAATATTGCAAAAGGTGGTGGGGATGTTGGTGGGTCAATGCAAACTAGAATGGACCCAGCAACCGGTCAAGTAGCGAAAAAGTATAATAAATTGAGGGACAGGGAAGAAATAGCTAAAATGGTAGCTGTGGGTTGTTTGCCTTTTAGTTTTCCTTCTTCTGATGTCTTTATTCGTTATATACAAGCAATTTATAATCCTATGTTTAATGGTATTCCTAGAACTACTTGTCGGTCTGATATTTTTAGACTCCATTCACAATATTGTTTTTATTTATCAACATTGTTAAAAAATATTCAATGTAGATTGTCCCTAACTTCTGATCTTGGTCGTGCTGTAAATAAAAATGATTATTTAACTGTTACTTGTCATTGGATGGATAGTAATTTCGTGATGCAAAAACGTATTCTTGCTTTTTTATATGATGAAGATCCTAAACATACTGGACAATTTATTGTTGATTCTATTGTTAAAATTGTCGGATATTATGGTATAGAAAATAAAATTTTATGTATTGCTTTTGATAATGCTTCTAACAACAAGACTGCTATAACAAAAATAAAATCTACGCTATCTCCGCCCTTGCCTGAAATTTTTCATATTAAGTGTGCATGTCATATATATAATTTAATTGTAAAAGATGGTCTTGAGTTTTTTGAGCTTTATATTGAAAAAATTCGTCTTGCCGTTGGTTTTATTCAAGGAAATAATCGTAGATCGAGAATTAGAGAATTTAAAGTTAAATGTCAAGAAAATGGACTTACACCGATTTTGATGCCTGAGGAAATTAATACTAGATGGAATTCTACGTATGAATTTTTAAAAACTTGTTATAAATATAGAATTCCTATTACACTAGCTTTTAACCAACATTGCGGTTCATTTGCTGATTCTGCTGATTGCATGCTACATAATTCTGATTGGGTTGTAATTAATGATCTTGTTAAGTTTTTAGAAAAAATTTATGTAGCTACGGTTGAATTTTTCGGTGCTTACTATCCTACTGTTTGTAATATTTTGGCATATATAGCCGATATTTCTGGTTTGCTCCAACAATATAAAAATAAAGAAGGTTATAAAGAAGCTGTTGGCGCCATGTTTACGAAATTTAAAAAATATTTTTTCCCGATTCCCCCTATTTACTTGGTTGGTGCTATGCTAAATCCATGCATGAAATATAATCATATGTGTCACTTTAGTACTCTTATTTATACTAACTTAGAAATAAATACTAACCATGATTCTGAACAAGTACAACCTGATTTGTGGACGGCTACGGCTGATGCAAAGGATTACATAGAAAAATTATATAATCACTATGCTGATTTATTTGATTCAGCCGTATCTACAAATATCACTCCAACTGTCGCTCCTCATCCTCCCGAGGAGCCATCATCTTCTAAAAGGCCGGCACATAGTGGTTTTTCTGATTCGTTTTATGATTTAAATTGTTGGAACAGTGTTGATGAGAGAACTTACACATCAACTTATCGGGAAGAGCTGAAATATTATCTTCGGACGGCACCAGAGGATCGCAGACGACGGATCAACACGTTGGATTGGTGGAGGAATAATGAATCACAATATCCTGTGCTTTCAAGATTAGCTAGAGATATCTTGAATGTTCCAATGTCAACCGTTGCATCAGAGAGCGCTTTCAGTCAGGGACGACAGCAGCTTGAAGACAACCGACACTCATTGGGAAGCAATGCAACGAATGTTCTAGTTTGCCTCAGAGATTGGATTAGAGTGGAAAGAAGAAACCAAGGAATGGAACCGGAGCTGAGCGACGAGCTGAAACTTGAAGAAATTATGACTTCACGGGAGAACTCAGCAGAATCAAGTTCAATGCATGGTTTTGCCCCCGTTGACTTCGACTATCCTATGCAAGTTCCCATTAATATTAACATGAATGAGTTGGAAAAAATGATGCATAATTTATAGATTTTTCATTCATGTAAATTATAAATTTTGGATCATTTTGCAATCAATAAAATTCCCCAAATTCATTCAGTCCTTAGTCGTTGTTTTTTATTTTTTTTATTTAACGATTTAAAATTTTAAATTGAATTTCTAGTTTTCTACTTTAAATTAAAAACTTACTTCTAATATATTATTAATTTACTACCAAATATTATTAATTTATTATATTAAGTAGCATATGTTTTGTATATTTGTGCATATATCTTCTATAGAAGTGTATATTTAACGTATACATGTGTATATGTTTTGTAAATTAGTATATATCTATACATATTGTAATGTATATATAATGTAGTATATTTTATAAGTAGTAGTATATATACATTGAATGGTGCGTATACACGTGTATATATCTTCTATAGAAGTGTATATTTAATGTATACATGTGTATATATTTTATAAATTAGTATATAACTATACAAATATATATTGTAATGTATATACATTATAGTATATTTCATTTAAAGTATTACATATACATAGAATAGAGTGAATGGATCTTCTATAGACGTGTATATTTAACGTATACATGTGTATATATTTTATAAATTAGTATATAACTATACAAATATATATATTGTAATGTATATATATTGTATATATCTCATTTAAAGTATTACATATACATAGAATAGAGTGTATATATGTGAATAGATCTTCTATAGACGTGTATATTTAACGTATACATTACTTTATGTTTTATAAATTAGTATATATATTCTAGTGTATACTTTTTTTAAAGTAGTACATATATATTGAATGGTGCGTATATATGTGTATATATCTTCTATAGACGTATATCTTTAAAGTATACAAGTGTATATGTTTTATAAATTAGTATGTAACTATATATATATACATATTGTTGTATATATATATATATGTATATCACTATATTGTAGTATATATTTTATTTAAAGTAGTACATATATATTGAATGGTGCATATATATGTGTATATATCTTCTAAAGTAGTATATATTTAACGTATACATGTGTATATGTTTTATAAATTAGTATATATATATATTGTAGTGTATATATATATATATTATACTATTATAGCATATGTTTTATTTAAAGTAGTACGTATAGTCATATATAATTATATATTGAATGGTACGTATATATGTGTAATTGTTTATACTTTATATATTTTTTTAAAAATATATATTGTATATTGGAGTGTATATAGTGTATATTGGAGTGTATATAGTGTATATTGGATTTTTTATTTATTTTTTAAACGGGTTTGACCGGTTTTAACCGGGTTTGACCGGATTTTGGTGGGTTTGACCGGATTGGGTTAAGTGGGCCGGGTTCGGGTGGGTTTTAATTTTTTTACTGTTTGATCCGGCCCGGCCCGGTTAATGCCAAACCCGGCCCGTAACCGGCCCGTAACCCGGGTAAAATGGGAGGGCCGATTCCGGGTTGGCCCGACCCGGCCCGTTTGACACTCTTAGGTTATTCCCTATGGGCAAGAATTGACACTATCATATCGTGTCTTGATTTATGAAATATTCTATAACTCTTGCCTTAGAGGCAAGACTTAGCCGACAAGTTATGCCCCATGGATAATAGTTGATACTATCATATTGTGTCTTAATTATGTGATGCTCTATTATTAGTCTTGCCTCTAAGACAAGACTTAGCCCAAGAACCTCCCAAAAGAACAAGTTATGCCCAATGAACAAGTATTGACACTACCACATTGTTTCTTGATTTTATTAGATGTTCTATAACTCTTGCCTTAGAAGCAACACTTAACTCAAGAATTTTCAAACAACAAATTATGCTCCACAAGCAAAACTTGACACTACCACATTGTGCCTTGATTTTTGAGTTGTTCTATAATTTTTGTTTTAGAAACAAAACTTATCCCAAAGAACTTTCTAACAACAATTTATGCTCTTAAATTTGCTTTGATGTCCAAAAAAGAAGATCTCTTTGCGGATTATTCTATTTTTTATTTATTAGCAAAATATAATAAAAGTTAAGAAAAAAGAAAAAACAGAACAAACAAAATAGAGAAATAAAAAGAAAGAGATTGAGAAAAAAAAAAGACAAGAAAAAAATAAAGATTAAGAAAAAAGAGAAGAATTTAAAAAATGAGAAAAACAAAAATAGGAGAAAAAATAAAAATAAAGTTTGAGAAAACTGAGGAAGAAAAAAGAGAAATAATAAAAATCAAAAATTAAAGAAAAATAAAGGTTGAGACATATGCATTATAAAAAGAAAAAAAAGAAATAGATAATATTTGAGAAAAAAGAGAAAAAAAAATAAAGGTTGAAACAAATGAATTAAAACAAGAAAATAAAAATAAAAGAAGAATAAAAAAGTGAAAATAATAAAAATAAAAATAGAATTTGTGAGACAAATAAGTATGAAAATTTTAAAAATATTTGAAATATAGAGGGGCAAAAATGTATTTGTACCATATAATTTCCCGGGGAAAAAATCAGTTCAAAAAAATTATGCGGGTGGGCTATCTTCAAATTGTTCTCACACAGTTCCCGATTGAGATATCTTGCATATGTTATTTATTGTTCACAAGTTTTCCCCGATTAACAAATGCAGTCTAGAAATACAAATGGAAAGTAGTATAGTATATTTTTTTCAAGTTCAACTTTCAAAAAGAATCTTTCCAAGTGTTCTCTTTGAAACTATTTTTACACCGATAGTGCTAGTTTTTAAAATTTGATAGCTATTTGTTTTGATACAACATGAGGTACTGCAGCTTTACAACCTTCCTCTAGTAATAGCTTCTATGTATAGGCGACTATGTACTAATTGATTCTTGAAGTTTGTTTGATTACTTTATCTTGAAGTACTTAAAGAAAATTACATTTGGAATATTTTTTGGACTTCTTTTTTGTACATTTGTCCTGAAATTTCACTAAAATTCGAGCAGTTCAAAGTTAACTCTATAATCAAAACTCTTCTCTAATTGTAGCTATCCTTTTCAAGACTCTTCCCTAATTTTTTATGCCTGTACAACTCTATCAACAAGCATCTGATACAAAACTTTTAGTGAAGTGAATAGGTTACAACTCACGAGCAAAAGAATCAACCTAACAACTTGAAAACGTACTAAAGCAGTAGCTTTCTTAGGAACATGTTATCTTCGTTGATAGTTTAATTCTCATAAAGCACTCTTCACGATGACTACTATTTGTCAAGAATGATTCTTAATCTGTGTGAATAGTATTGAAATCAAGCAACAATGATGAGTATTCTGGAAAGAGTGAAGAAAATCTCCATTGGAGAAGAAAATGAATTAACAAGCAGTTGAGAAAAAATATGAGAAATCGTGAGGTTCTCCTCTGTTTGCTGAACTATATATACAACCACCAGCTCATCCTTGACAGCTGGACACAACCGCGAACAACTAATCAACTAACTAACTAATGATAACCATCTATTAAACTTATCAAAGCAAAACTAAAGCTAATGCTACAGTCAGTAATTAATCTTCAATACCCCTCCTCAAGTTGGAGGTGATGATTTCACTGCCAACTTGTATAAAACATTAGGGTGCTTAACTTTAGTGAGGGCTTTTGTAAGAATGTCTACCAACTGACTATTATTATCAACATGATGAAGAGTGAAAAGCCCCTCCTGAAGCTTTTTCCTGACAAAATAACAATCAACCTCAATGTGTTTTGTATGCTCATGAAAGACTAAATTCTTAGCTATGTGTATTGCTGATTAGCTGTCACAATGCACCTCAATAGGAGATGGATGATAAATATTCATCCCAACAAACAACCTGTCAAGCCATACCAGCTCACCCATTACTTTTCTTAAGGATTTGTACTCTGCTTCTGCAGATGATAGGGAAATAGTGTCTTGCTTCTTGGATTTCCATCTAATAGGGTTGCTCCTACAAGCACCAATTAACCACTGACTGATCTTCTTGAATTTGTACAAGAAGCCCAGTCAGAATCATAAAATGCCTTCACTGTGCAATTAGGATCATTGGATATGTAGATGCCAAGTGTTGGATCTTTCTTTTGGTACCATAGCAAATGAAAGGTTTCCTTTAGATGGGGCATTCTTGGATCTTGCATGTACTGCCTTAACTGTTGCACACTAAATGCTATGGTGAGAAAGTTTAGATTGCTTATGAGCTTCCTTTAGTATGTAGAATCTGGCAAAGAATTTTTTTCTTTAGCTCTCAATTTGACAGTGGGATCAAGTGGTGATGACATAAAACTATAATCAAAATAGTTGTATTCCTTGAGCATTTCATGGTAAACTTTGAAATGATGATACCTTCTTTTGTGTTAAGTACCTCCATGCCTAAGAAATAGAGTAAGTGCCCAAGATCTTTGATCTTGAATGTCTCATGCAGATAAGTCTTAAGCAATGCTATTTCTTCCAAATTTGTTCCTGTTAGAATGACATCATCAACATAAACATCTATGAATACCATCAGTGATCCATGTTTCTTGTAGAACAAGGAGTAATCATGATAAGAGTGATTGTATCCTCTAGCAGAAAAGGCCTCGGTTAGTTTTGAATATCACTGTATACTTGCTTGGTTTAGTCCAAAAAGGGACTTGTTTAACTTGCAAACTAGTTTAGAGTTCCCTACATACAATCCTTGAGGAACTTGCATGTATACTTCTTCTTGGAGATCTCGATGAAGGAACGCATTATTTACATCTAATTGAAACATGCTCCAACCTTTTTAACTACATATATTACCAAAGTTCTAACTGTAGTCATTTTAACAACTGGTGAATATGTCTCAGTATGATCTATTCCAACTTGGTATGTATATCCCTTCACCACAAACCTAGCCTTGAAGCTTTCCACACTTTCATCTGTTTTATGCTTGGCCTTATACACTTATCTACAACCAATTGGTTGTTTTCTTGGTGGCAACTCAACAAGGTCCCAAGTATTGTTAGCATATAATGCTTCAAATTCTTGAGTTATAGCCTTTTGCTAAGCTGGGATTATGGTTGCATCCTTATGATGATGGTTCACTATCATGACAAACATTTTTAACAAGTACTTGACTATGGTGTGTAATAGCATCGGGATACACATGATGATGATTAGTAAACAAGGCATTAAAGAGAAGTTAACATTGGGTAAGTTAGTGTGAGTCAATGTGTATATGTGCAGATGATGCACAATCAAGTGGTACAGTGGCTTTCAAAGTAGGAATATGATATATGTAGTTTTTAAAGTGAAGGGGAGTCTTATGTTCCCTGGTGGATCTTCTTATATGAACAACTGCAGGAGAATTGTTGTTCTATTCAGGAGAATAGAAATCATATAGTGATACATATGGTGTAGGAGGTGAGGAAGATTAATGTGTGGGGACTGAGTTTAGTGGTGATGTAGTACGTGTAACAAAATCATTTTCATGATCATTTACTAAGATGTCATGTGCTCCACAATTAGAGTACACAGGATCACTATTAAAAACTGTCGTAAATGCAGAAGGAAAAGTATGTTTTGTATATATTAAATTGAAAGGAAAGATATGTTCATAAAATATGACATCCCTAGAGACACGTATTCTTTTCATAGCAAGACTCATTGCCTTGTAACCCTTTATTCCAAATGGATATCTAATAAAAACATGTGGTGTGGTTCTTGGTTCAAGTTTATCTCTATGGACTTTGGGTACAGTTGGATAGAACAAAAATCCAAAAGATTTTAAGTGAGAGTAATCAGGTTTTTGGTTGTAAACAACTCATAAGGGCATTTGTTTTTAGATGACTGGACGTATGCTGTTGTTAGAAGGCAGTCACCCCAATATTTTAAAGGTAGTTTTGATTGAAATAAGAGAGATCTAGCTATTTCAAGTAAGTATTTATGCTTTCTCTCCAGCACACTATTCTATTGTGGTATGTAGGGGCAAGTTTTCTAATGGTTTATTCCTTTAGATTGAAAAAAGCCAAATCTTTATTACTTGTAAATTCAAGACCATTGTCTGATCTAATGATTTTAACTGTGATGTTGAATTGGTTTTGTATCAGCGTGATGAAGGTCTTTAAGATAGATAAAACATCGCTTTTGGTGCTCAATAAGTGTGTCCAGGTATATCTACTATAATTATCTACTATGATGAGAAAATATTTGTAATTGTCATATGTAGACGTATGATAAGGGCCTCATGATCTACATGCACCAGTTCAAAAATATGTTTGATGTGACTGGTGCTATTACTAAAAGGCAATCTTATTTGTTTATCCATGAGGAAAATGGAACATAAGAAAAGTTGTGTTGAAGAAAATTTGGCTTGTAGGGATTGAATATCTTTTATTTTCATAAAAGGCATATGTCCAAGTCTATAATGCTACAATAAGTTCATGTCATGTCTAACAGACAAACAAGATTTAGGAACAATCATATTTATTTTATTAGTAGAGATGGAATTATGTATAGAAGAAAATAAAGTAGAATGGCAAAGAAGATCACATGCACTCCTAGTAAGTGCAGTTTCCTTAGCTACAAAACAAGGTTTAGTCAAAGTAGACATGGAAAGGCTATTAAGAGCATTACAACAAGTAGAAGGTATGGTTGTAATGGAACCAGTGATGTTCAAGCATCTTGAACATAGGTTGTATAAGACATCTCTGTAATTACCAATCACCTGAGGCCTCTTCACTAAAGAGACTTGCAGCACACATAATGTATCGATGAACAAGACTATACATTTCAGTTAAAAAAAAGAATGAACAAAAATCAAGTTGTACTTAAATGAGGGAACATATAACACCTTGTGTAATGTGATCATGGGTGAATTTTTACATCACCTAACTCTGACACTTTAACTTTACAGCCATTAGGAAGAGACATTAATATGGGATATAGTAAGGGTATGATGTTTTGTAAAAGATTTTTAGTGAAAGTCATGTTATTGGATGCTCCTGAGTCTATAATTCATAAGTCAATATTTGGTTTAAAATATTTGCACAAAGGGTGATCAAAATATATAGAGGATGTACGAACCACAATACCTGCAAGATTACTAGCACTTGAAGTCAGATTTTTAGCAGTGTTGGGATCCTCTCCTATGTATTCACTCTGAAAATGCTACATTAGAGTCATTAACTATCAAAATTGCTCCTTTGTGAGGTTGTTATTATTTTGACTTTCTCTTGGTAAGTGGTCACCCCCAGATACACAAATGTATCACCTGATGTTCCATGTACATTAGCAACAACTCCTTTGACTTTGTAGTTGTTGTTCTATTTATAACTCTGAGTTCCAACATTATATTGGTTACCATAAAGAACATTCTACCTGAAACCTGACCATTACCTTGTACTTTTTGTGATGATGGATATCCCCGCAACTTATAACATTTGTCCTTTATATGACCCGGTCTCTTTCAGAAATCACATTTAACTGTATTTCTGTTGTTAAAGGTGTTGGCATTAAGAGAGATGGATTCAATCATCAAGCGACCAGTAGGTCAAAATTCTTTGTTTTTCTTCTTGTATCAATAAGGAGAAAGCCTGTGCTATAGATGGTAAATTCTTGGATTTGAATCTCCAATTTTTATTTTCCTAATGACATAAGAAAATACAACTTGATATATAACTAATCAGTATGAATTTTTTCAATCAAAAAATCCTTCTTCACCATGAGGATGTTGCCTCTGACCACAACATACACCTCATCTAGTCCCATAAGAAATTGAATTAGTCTACTATCTTGTTCTACCTTATGTTGGATTTTCTTTGCTCCACATACGCATATCTTGTTCTACCTTATGTTGGATTTTCTTTTATCCACACACGCATACATAACTGCACTGATCTTTGGTACTAAGAGTGTTCAACTCTTCCCATAATTTTTTATCTTTGTGTAGTAAGCGGTTACATCCAATGTTCCTTTTGTGAGATCATTGATCTCATTTTGGATTTGATAAAGTTTGGCCCCATTAGTTTGATCGTATCTATCTTCTAATTCTTTCCAGAGCTCTATTGAATCACTGCATACTCTACACTATGTGATATTTCCTTCGACAGTGAATTGAGAATCCACGACATCACCATATCATTGTATCTTTGCCATTGACGAAATTGAGATGAATTTGCATCTAGTTTCTTATAACTCACGTCTATGAATCCCAATTTGTTCTTCACATGCAGGGCACACAATACTTATCTTCTCTAGGATTTATATCCCATTCCATTGAATTATGTCGAAACTAGCATCATCCCTGGACTATCCAAAGGATGTATGTGCAAAACGTCACTTGTCTCCACATTTGGAGTTTATAAATAAGATGTAAAAGTTTCTCCACCATTAATGATATTCTTAGTAATAGTTATTGACATGCAGATTCAATTAATTGGATTTAATCTCTATTCAATTTAGTGAATTTAATAAATGAAAAGTGAAATCAAGGTTGATTAAAAAGGAATAACCTATTGCATGTACGAATCGAAAACTTCAAAACTCACAAAACCACGAATGCAGAAAAAAGGGGAACGAAAGATCAATGATTATAAGTATAGAGAGCTTTGGAACAACAATCGAAAAAATCAGCAACATCAAGGTGTTAACCATATAGCTGACTCTAATATCGTATTGAAATCAAGCAACAATGATGAGTATTCTGGAAAGAGTCAAGAAAATCTCCATTGAGAAGAAAATGAATTAACAAGCAGTTGAGAAGAAAAATGAGAACTCGTGAGGTTCTCCTATGTTTCCTGAACTACATTTACAACCACCAACTCATCCTTGATAGTTAGACACAACCGCTAACTGCTAATCAACTAACTAACTGATGGTAACCATCTATTAAACTGATCAAAGAAAAACTAAAGTTGATGCTACAATCAATAATGATAATTAATCTTAATTTGTGTGAATAACATTAGAAGACAATAACATCAATGTGGTGGTCGAATTTCACTTGGCTTCGAGCTCCACGCGTTTTCTCCTATTTTCAAAGCTCTTTCTTATATATGCAAGTGTAGCAATATTTTTATAATTGTTTCTTTGATCCATGTGTTTAAAAAATAAATTCAGTTTCTCCAAAAATTCTTCTAACATTTGGAATTTAATTCTTCACTACCGATCAATAGGCGCCTTCGATTGTTGATTCTTTTAGTACTATTAATGTATGTGAATTTTGTACGTTTATCTCAAGTTATTTAATAATTAATACAAAAAATTGAATTGCTAATGATCTAAACCTAAATCAAACTATAAAACAAGTAGACGTTCAAAAACCATACTTTTACTTAAGTTTTTTCAAAAAGTTCAATAAAAAAAAATCCTAAAATTTTTCAAAAATAATATTACCAAAAACCAATGTTGTTTTGGCTATGCAAATGTCAAATTAGTTTACTTTTTGTTTTTTTCTACATGTTTCTCGTGTGAAATAAGACTAAACTGCAATCTATTGATCCCCTATGTGTTTCATTTGATGATTTTTTTGTTCTTTCAAAAGTCAATTTCAAAACTACCGTACTTAGGGAAAAACATATTTAGGTATAGAATTTTCTTATCAAATAAAATCTATAGTATCTATGTTAAAGAGATAAATTTATTTGTGATTTGATGTAAGTTTTCTAAACTTTAGTATGATCTTGAAATTTGCAATAATAAATTATCATGTATTATTGCTAGACAATTACTAATTGAAAAGTTTTTTTCTGAAATCTTGATAGTGACAAATTTAATTGTGATTTGAGGTAAAAAAATTTTAAAAAAAGTATGTTCTTAATGTGCACAATAATATTTTATTATGTATTTTTGATAGACAATTTCTAATTAAAAAGTAGTTTTATGATTTTAGTATATCTTTTAAGTCCACAATAATAACTTATCATATATTCTTGATACTATCATTGTTGATTGAGAAGTTTTTAGTGAAAAACACATTTAGGTTGTAACGATCTGAAAAATTGATAAAATATGTGAAATTTGTGATTTTGTGTGAATTGACTGTTTTACCCCTTTTCATAGTTGCGTTGTGATTTTTCTGGGGTGTGGGAATAATTGGCATGGTTTTCAATGTATTTTGGTACCATTTGTACGATATTGTGGTTTTGGTGGATTCGAGAGCTTTATTATGGACCAGAGTGGTTATCTTTTGATTTGTGCATTGAATGGCTGGACGGATTGTGCCAGCAGCTCAAAAATATCTATTTTAGCCTAGGTAGATCATTGATTTGGGTCCCGATGCACCCGAGCTCATCTCGACCTGTTGGTCGAAAAGTGGAAAAATTAGAAATATGGGTCTAAGACTCATATTTGATCGAAACGACCTTGTATGGAAAATTCAACTTTGTCAATGCATTCGAAAAATCAATTTTAGGGTGGTAACATATTTGGTGTGATTTTACGGCTTTAAAAGCTCATTTCGATCCTCGGTATGAAAAATTACGATTTTGGATTTCAGGGGTCAACTATGTGAAAACGATATTTTTTCAAAAATCTAATACTGCTATTGAGTCTGGAGAATCAAATTTAGTAGGGTTGCATAGTTTTTTTTGTGTATATCAAACTCCAAACGAATTTTGAGCACCCCATCAAAGTCCGTTTGAAAAATTTGATGCAAAAAAATCTATACTATGAAATAGTCCTTTTTTGCCCATTTTTTCACTTTGCCTCTTGAGATTTAAGTCCTAAAATAGTGTGAGAGCTTAAAAGTGAAGCTTGTGGGAGCTTGAGAAGCTAGATTAACATCTATTTTTTGATTCTATTACGGATTTGAGGTGAGATTTCATCCTTTCTTACTCTAATTTCTAGAGTAATTTCTCAAAATCTCAAAAAACTTAGGGCTTGATTTTAAATCTCAATTTCACTCCTTTTTACTTGAATAGTATTTTAATCTTATAATTAATAGTTTTTCATCAATTTAACCTTCAAACAACTTTGATTCTTGATTTTCATACGAATTTCAAAGATTTTTACCTGGTAAAGCTGAAAAATAATTTTTCTTTGATTTGAATCGCATTTTTGACTTGGGTATTCAAATGTAGATTCCTAAAAATATAGGAAAGATGTTTTTGAAGTAAAGTTATAATTTTGCCTTTCTTTTTCAAAAATTCATTTCGGGGGCCGTTTTGACCCCGAATCAAAAGTAGGCAATATGGGTATTGTTGAATTGGTTTTGATGCTTAGATCCTATATCTCTTGGTTTTAGTTGATTTCGGGATCATTCATGATAAGTACGATCGTGAATTCAAAGTGCATCAGATCAATTTCGACATTCGAGGTAGGTTATGGCTTAACTCTTTCAGACTAAGTTGGGTAGTAAATGATGGTACAAAATATATGTTAAGGGTAGGAACTAATCATGAAAAATGGATATCAATATTGTGCCTGTGTGGGAGCCTATATGTGATGTAATTATTGTAAATCAGATATTATATGATATATGTGATCATGTGGGGTCTCATATGATGTTGATAGCCTTGAAATATGTGTGAATAATTGTAGTGTATTGTTGATATATTCATACTTATGGGTTTATGAAATGTGTGGAAATTTATGGATGGCTGAAAATAATTAGTGGATATTAGCCCATATGGTTGTGGAACACATCATGTGGTTAGTTTTGGAAATAGTCGTTCGGAGTTATTGAGAACTTTACATCCTCATGGCATCATACACATAATTTCACTTGTTTGTTGTATGTTTTGTATATACTTGTTTTTGTTGGTGGTGGTCTCACTTGATTTGTGTCTCATGTTATATATGTGCTTTAGAAATATTTGAAATATTGGAAATACTAAAAATACAAATTTTTTTGGAAATATTGGAAACATCAGAATTTATAGACCTCTCCAAAGGATATGTGGAGAAGAGTCTTGGATATTGATAGTATATGGGTTGACGAACCCTCCACGGGTCCTACATTGGAAGCTTTAGGTCTATAGGTGTATACGGGGTAGTATACGGGTTGATGAACCCTCCATGGGCCCTACATAAAAAAGCTTTAGCTCTATAGGTGTATATGGAAACTGTGTGACAATGTCGTGCATCATCATCATCATATATATTGCGGTTGCTTTACTGTGTTTATGTTATACTTGTATGGCCATATTAACTTGTCATCTATCTATTTGTTCTATATCTTGACTTGTTAATGTCAAATTATTCTATCTTACCTTATTTGTACTTAATGATCTTGATATTATATGTTCCTCTTTTGTTCTACTTGTATGTGATATTGTGTATATTTATATCTTTATGTGTTGTGTTGTTATATTATGTGATATTATAGAATTATTAGTGCAAGCAGTATGGGCTACCATTGTAGGACATTTTCTGATTGCAGCTGACGCGCTCTTAGTGTATATTTTGTATGATTTATTTACTACTTTGCTTAGTCGGCCTATGATACCTACTGAGTACAAGTGGACCGTACTCTTACCTACTGTGCCCTTTCGGTGCAGGTCCTAGCTCGAGTGCGCCTCAGATTGGTTGATTTCGAGCACCTTTAGATTACTCAAGGTAGCGGTTGTACCTTCATACGTTCATAGTTCACCTTTATCTTTCTATAGTAGCTATGTCTTTATTTTTATTTGGAGAGAGATGTTGACCCTATGTGGATATTTCTGATGTATTTGACTCATGATTTGTATTAGTAGTTCTTACACTATTGACATATGGTTTTGGGAATGTATGATTTTGAATATGTTTTTTGCATTATTTATACTTATGTGGTGCGACTTCATTCTAGAAGCCCTACCTTGGGGGTGTTTCTGTCTTTTCTCCTTTGTGTATCAGTTTGGGTGATAGGCTTACTCATCAAAGTTTGCTGCAATGAGTGACATCATGAACTTTAGATTTTTGGGTTGTGACAAATTGGTATCAAAGCAGCCAAATTTCATTGATCTCAACAATGTAAGAACGGGATATCTAATAGAATCTTGTGGATCGGTACGTAGACATCCATAACTATCTTTGAGAGGCTATAGGATGTCTTTAAAAAAATTTCCTTATTTTATTCCTTACCATGCGATGTTCTTTCATATCTTATATTATGGGTTGTGTTTTTTTTTTTTTGCATAGGTGGTGTTGATTAGGTCCTGTGTGGTCAGAGATGCAGATCCTGCTTCTAGAGGGAGAGTTTAGTCGAGAGGGCGAGCCTCAAGTCATGGATGTACTCGAGGGAGGAGACGGGCCCATGGTTCATCGCCTTCTAGGAGGAGAGCTAGGAGACTTTCCTCTGAGCCTCATGTTGAGCAGGTTGGAGGTATGGGTGCTACTCTAGTTCTTCAGGGGTCGTCTTCCCCATTGTTGAAGAGATTGTTGGCGTATTTGCTAACCCATTTAGAGAGTTCTCCTTTGGTTATATCGGGTGTTCCTCCAGTTTAGAGTGTGGATCCTCTTATTGCACCTGTTTTTGTTTTGGGTACTCCTCAGACCCCGAGTCCTATTCCTGTTTCAGCACTGACATCTGAGCATGGTGTCCCCAGGTCGGAAGTTCAACCTTCATCTATGTTACCCCTTCAGATAGTATCTCAGCCTATTAGATTCACTATGCCTCTTTTTGTTGTGAGTACTGTGATATCTTTTGAGGATCAGAAAAGGTTTGAGAGATCTACTTGTTTAGTTCCTCCTAGGTTTAGTGGTGTTGTGGAAGAAGATGCTTATGAATTTTGATTAATTGCTGAGAGAAGTTGTGTAATTTGGCTTTGTTAGAGTTGTATGGAATGTCTTATACTACCTATCAGTTGAAAGATACGACTATAGATTGGTGGAGATTGGTTGTTGGTTGTAGACCTGTTGATGCTCCTGAGATGTCATAGTATCAGTTTGCTGATGTCTTTCTGGAGAGATTTTTGCCTTATAGTTTGAGAGATCGGATGCATGATGAGTTTGACCTCCTGGAGCAGGGCATCGTGACTATAGCAGAGCATGAGGTACACTTCTATGCCTTGTGCAGATATTCCTATGCTAGTATTTTCACCGAGTCTGAGAAGATCCAAAAGTTTGTGAAGGGTATGGATGCCCCTCTTCAGTTGGCTACATCATAAATGATCATATTTGCGACATTTTTTTAGAGTATTATCAATCATGCTAAAATGAATGAGGCTATTAGTTAGGAATCTTGGGGAGGCACCAAGAAGGTGCACTATTTTGGTGAGTTCAGAGGTCAGTTTCTCATGGTAGAGATTTCAGAAGTTCTCGTAGATATCAGGAAAGGCCGATGCAGGACCCTTTGCAGAGTTTAGGTGGTAGATCTTCTAGATCAGTAGTGCAGGATGGCCTCTAGGGCAAGTTTAGAGGTTACTTTATGTGTGATAAGTTTGGACATCTGGCCAAGAACTGTCCCTATCGTGTGTTTAGAGCTACTCTTATTTCAGTTGTGAAGGGTAGGGGTCTTCCAGAAGTGCGAGAGGAAATAGTAGCTAGTACTTGGTGGAGGCATGGGTCTATTTCGTCGATTGGTGGTCATGAATAATGCTATGCTATACCAGAAAGACCTAAGGCAGGCGCTTCAGATGCTTTGATCACATGTATCATCCCCGTTTATTTTAGATCTGCATTTTTGTTATTTGATCTCGGATCGACTTTTTTCTATGTGTCTGTATTTTTTCTTTGGGTTTTGATTTTGTTAGTGAGCATCTTGCCATGCCTATTCATGTATCTATCCTAGTAGGTGATTCTTTAGTAATGGATTAGGTGTACCGATCTTGTGTTGTGACTTTTGTTGGGCGTGAGACTTGGGTAGATTTGCTTATGCTAGATATGATTGATTTTAATGTTACTTTGGGTATGAATTGGTTGGCTCTTTATCATGCTTTCCTAGATTATTTTGCTAAGATCGTGACTTTAGCTTCACCGGGTGTGGCGAGGATAGCTTGGAAGGGTATGTTTCATTTGGGTCCTAAGAGGTTTATATCCTATGTTTAGGATCGCAGATTGGTTGAGAGAGGGTGTTTAGCTTATTTGGCTCATATTCGTAATGCTAACATTGTTTTACCTCCTTCCTTGGATTCTTTCTGTATGTTTTTATGAGATTATAAATGTGTTTCCTATAAATTTTCCTAGTATGCCTTTAGATCGTGATATTTCGCTATTGATGTTAAGTCAGGCACCAAGCCTATTTTTATCCCTTCTTTTGGGATGGCCCTAATCGAGTTGAAGAAATTGAAGGATCAGTTGTGGTATGGATCTATGTGCATGTATATTGATTATCGACAATTGAATAAGGTGACAGTTTAGAATAAGTATCCTCTTCCTCACATTTATGATTTATTTGATCAGCTTTAGGGTGCTACGGTGTTTTCAAAAATTAATTTGATGTCCGATTATCACCAATTGAGGATTAGAGCCTTGTATATTCTGAAGATAGCTTTTCAGACTCAATATGGTCATTATGAGTTCTTGGTCATGCCCTTTGGGTTGACCAATGCCCTTGCCGTGTTCATAGAGTTGGTAAACTGGGTGTTTCGACCGTATCTCGACTCTTTTATTATTGCATTTATAGATGATATCTTGGTGCATTCCAAGAGTTAGGTTGAGCATGAGGAGCATTTGTGGATTGTGCTTTGGAGATTAAGGGATGAGAAGTCGTATGTTAAGTTCTCCAAGTGTGAGTTTTGGTTGGAGTCTGCTTCTTTCTTGGGTCATGTGGTGACTAAGAAAGGTATCATTGTTGATCCAACAAAGGTTGCAACGGTTCGTGATTGAGCCAGATCTACTTTACCCATAGAGATTCGGAGTTTTGTTGGCTTGGTAGGTTATTATCGGCATTTTGTTAAGGGTTTCTCATCTATTGCAACTCCTTTGACTAAGTTAACTTAGAAAAAGATTTCTTTTTATTTGTCAGATGCTTGTGAGGCGAGCTTCCAAAAGCTCAAGGATTTCTTCACTTCATCCCCTATCTTAACTTTGCTCAAGGAGGGCATGGGTTTTATAGTGTTATATGATGTTTCAGGTGTTGGATTCGATATTGTATTGGTGAAAGAGGGCAAGGTGATAACTTATGAGTCTCTTCAGTTACAACCTCATGAGGGGAATTATCCTACCCATGATTTGAAGTTGTATGCAGTTGTGTTTGCTTTGAAATTGTGGAGGCACTACTTATATGGAATCTGTTGTGAGATCTTCTCAGACCATCATATCCTTCAGTATTTCTTCACCAGTGAGATCTTAATATGAGGTAAGATGTAGCAAATTTTATGGATCATTTTCTATGTTGTCAGCAGGTGAAGGTTGAGCATATGAGGCTTGGTGGTTTGCTTCAGAGGTTATCCATTCCCGAGTGAAAGTGGGAACAAATCACCATTGACTTTGTGACTAGGTTGCCTAAGACATCTCATGGTTCTAACAGTGTTTGGGTTATCGTCGATCGATTGATCAAGTTAGCTCATTTTATTTTAGTTTAAGTCTCATTCAATGCTCAGAGGTTGGCCCATATCTACATTCGTGAGATTGTGTGTCTGCATGGTGTGCTGGTGTCCATTATTTTAGATCGAGGTTCTAAGTTCACATCTCATTTTGAAAGACTTTTCAGAATGAATTAGGTACTTGGGTTGATCTTAGCACGACATTTCACCTCTAGACTGACGGCCAGTTAGAGTGGACTATTCAGGTTTTGGAGGATATGCTTCACGCTTGTGTGATGGATTTTGGTGGCCAGTGGGAGCAACATTTAGCTTTAACAGAGTTTGCTTATAATAATAGCTACCATTTCAGTAATGATATGGCTTCTTTTGAGGCGTTTTATGGTAGGCATTGTCGCTTGCCATTAGGTTGGCTTGATATTTCAGAGGTGAGACCTCGAGGTACGGACTTACTTCGTGAGTCTTTGGGCAGAGTCCGGATCATTCAAGATAGACTTAGAGCGGCTCATAGTAGGCAGAAGTGTTATGCAAACCATAGGCTTCATGCTTTTAGATTTGGTGTTAGTGTTGACATCTAATTTTTGCCCTCCACCACTAAATTTAACCCAGGTTTCTTCAATTTTTAATAAAATTGAAATATTCATTTCATCCGGATGAATGCGCTCTAAAATATTTATTTGGGTTAATTTTGTCATTTAATTGACGGTTATACGTTTTCGTATTTACATATGCGAAATTGTATAAATTTTGTTACTTAAATGAACATTTTTATCAAAATTGGACTTTTACTAATTAAGCTTGAAAATTAATCTAAACGGATAAAGTCTTGATTTAAATAAAATTTATTCTCAAAAATTAATTTATTTGGTAATATATTTATTTGATTTTATTAAATCAAGAAGCTCGGGATTAAAGAAAGTATTAATTCGTATTGAATTTTATTTAATTTGGCCAATGTATTAGATTTGACGATAATTGAAATCAAAATGGCCATAATTGCAATGCAATCGGCCAATTGATTTTCAATTTGGTTAAAATTAAATAAATATGACTAAATTTTAAATTCCAATTGGGGTTATATTTTAAATAACCCTAAATTCCCAAAAACTCATAATTTCTACCAAATTCCCACCAAAATCAAATTCAAATTTTGAAATTCAAAAACTGTACTATATTGTACAATTCCCCCTCAACCTTGTCCTTTTTCAAATTTTGAAATTCAAAATTGTACTACATTGTACAATTACCCCTCAACCTTGTCCTTTTCCCAAATTCAAATCTTGAAATTCAAAAATTATACTATATCGTACAATTCTCCTTTAACCTTGTCCTTTTTCCAAATTCAAATTTTGAAATTCAAAAATTGTACTACATGGTGCAATTTCCCCCCACCTTATCTTCCACCTCATCTTATCTTTAATTTTAAAATTCCCAAAACACCCCTAAATACTTTCTTCCATATTGTTGGTTTAATAGAATTGGATCCCCATCCTTTTCTATAAATACTGCCACTATTTTGATAGAAAAAAAGTCAAAAAAAGCCTAAAAGAATTGAAAAGCTTTTGATCAAATATTTGAAATTTTTTACAAAAAAAAAAGTCTCAAAGAGTGAATTTTTTTTTTTTGAACAAATAGTTAAATTTCTTTTCTTTAGAATTTTTTTTCAAGCGGTAGTGTAATCGAAGTTCTCAAAATATTACTCTCCGGTGGTGATCAAGACTCCGAAGAAAGTTTGAAGTCCCATTTTGCTGCCCCAAAAAAGGTAAACACACCTTTACCTTTTTAGTTTTATTATCATTTTCTTCTTCATCTCTTTTTTCTTCGTAGTTTTTGGTTGTAATTGTGTTTGCTGCGATTGTTTGTTGTAGACGGCCTGGAAGGCCATAGGACGTTGTGGTATCGATATTATGGTTATTTTCACGTTCATGATATAAAAATGAGCTACCAATCATTTCACGTGTTTCTTTGGATTTATTCTTTGATTATTATGAATAAAGTTTCGATCTTTGCTTAAAAGATGTACTCATGCCTTGTTTAAACTCATTGTTGGTGGATATATTTGTTTTTAGCATGTAATGTTATTTCCTTTACGTTGAAAAGAATAATTAATATTGATTGTTTTTCCTTTTGTCTTTATTCTTTGATTATTATGGATAAAGTTTTGATCTTTGCTTAAAAAATGTACTCTTGCCTTGATTAAATTCATTGTTGGCAGATATGTTTGTTTTTAGCATGTAAAGTTGTTTTCTTTTCGTAGAAAAGAATAGTTACTATTGTTTCGACTTAATAAAATAGTAATTGGTTAAGTCAAGAATTTGTCATTTACTTGCTAATTATTTTAATGAATTTCAAAATCCTCATATAAGAGATGAAGTGCTAGCTATTTTCCATCCAAGATGTTTATTCCTCTTTTGTTCGCATGTTGTCTTGTCAAAATAATGAGAAAGTTTGGACTTTTGTGGCTAAATAGAATTATTTAGATATTTTCGAGTCATGCATAGTATAATTGTTGAACGATATTTCACTTTTAGAGATGCTATACTTTTATTCTATTTTTTCTTACACTGGATTGTTATATGTGCTCTTTGTGTGTATAAAGACTTGGTTCATGTCTCTCTTTGATTCATAATATCAAAAGAGAATCAACGATGTCTTCGAAATATAAACCATAGGTCGTTACATGTTTTTTCCTAAAATGTTAGTTGTAATTTTGATGTATGAATCTTCGTTAATGTCGCCTTAATTGAAATTTAAAGATTCTCTTTCTTGAAAAGTTAGACTTTATTTTCTTTTGTTATATGGATTAGTGTCGATATATGTTCAATTTTAGAAGTAATGGGTATTTTTCTTATTGCCTTATCCCTTTACTTTCGCAAGGTTACGTTGTTTGTTCTCGCATTAATTCACTGAATATGGTCTTCTTCCTTTTACCTTTGTTCATTCTTAATATGAACATAAATCATGAGGTATGTAAGTGGGGGTCTTTGCTTTGCATTTTATCTGGACTCTCATTCTTGTTATACGTGTGCAAGTGTGATTATCATTGTCACTTAAAAATTGGTTCTTGATATTTTTTTTCTTTGAAATATGTAACTCTTATGCCTTAAATATATATTAATTTCTTTATCTTTTCTTTGCATGCAAAAAATGTCTCGAGTCCAAATGGACTTCTCTCCTCTTGCATATCGTAATAGAACAATGAGGCCCACCTTTTCGAGTCAAGTTGGAAGTTTAAACTCAAGGTTGACTATATAGCGTGCGGGTGCAAGACGATGGAAGAAGATGGAAAATGGGTCAAAACCTATTGATGAGGTCGCAAGAGACTTGAAAAGTCTCAATTTTTATTATTATCTTATTCTTTGTTTATTTATATATCTATTTGTTCATTAATCATTTGGTCCTCGAAGCCAAAGTTGTAAATTAATACAGGTGAAGCAGGGCCTAATACCCATTATTTAGATTAGGACAGGTGATAATGGGCCGAAAGCCCAAATTAGCTTAGGACAGGTTTATTTATTTGGGCATAATGGCCTAAGTTTTCTAGTCTCTCCCTTCTCCTTTTACGTGCTAGTTGTTATTAATTTGCTTAGACTTAGTGAAATTTCCTACTAAGTCGTCAAAATTTATTTTATACAAGTCTTTTTCTAAAATCACTTTCTTTTCAAAAACCAACTTCTCTTTTTCAAAGTTAGTCAAAGGTGGTTTTCAAATAGTCTGGATAACCATAAGTTAACGGACATTTTAGGTGCCTTAAAAACCTTCCTAAGATGTTAATAAGAATCTTCTACCCGAAATTTTCTTAAAAGCCTAAGTCTTTTTTCTATTTTAAGACTTTGGATTTTCCTTAAAAGTTTTCTTAATTTTTTTTCAAATAAATTAGGTGGCGATTCTTTAAAGTTTCAAAATAGTTTGAAATGTTGAAATCAATGTTTTTCGACCCTTCAAAACCTAAAAAGGACTAAACAGAAATGGCGACTCTGCTGGGGATACTAACTAGGTTCTAACCAAATATTTGAATTGGCTTCTTTGACTAATTATTTAATTGTTTATGTGCTTATATGTTTAAATTCTGTGAAATTTAACTGTTTTATTTCATGGCATAATCCCTCATGATGATTATTAAACTATTTTGGGATTTCGTGGATGCCCCGGCCCCTGTTGATCCACTGCAAATCAAGTGGTGGGAATACAATGGTTTATCGGCACGTTAGGCGGTCGAAGGTTGTTTGTATTTTCAAACCCAAGTTGTCCGCTTGGGAACCTGTGTCCAAACTCAGTCTAAACACCCAGGATAGAGCTAAACCAAAACCTTCTTTTAGGCATGAGCCTAGGACGACCAATGCCTGAGGGGGTATTGGGACCATTAGAAAACTTTCCCTGCGTCTATTGGCTACGAGTCAATTAAAGACAAATCATATTTATGTGTTGAATAAATATATGTTATTTAATCCAATCCCTTATCCTTTGGGGTAGAGGGAAGGCTTACTTTATTTGCGTTCGTATAAGGACGCTTCAATCATCCAGTAATTGAGGGGAAAAATTAAAGTGAGCTAGGCAAGAGATTGATCAATTTGGACGATTGCATGATTTTCCAGACTAATGATGTATGAGTATAGAGCACATTTATATGGGAATCGCTTGATCATCAACAGATGTCACCTATGGCAAGAAGTGGACAAAGTTAAGAGGGCGAAGGATAATAGAAGAGCATCTAGAAACTAGTATTTTCTATCTCCTACACGGGCCATTATTTTTTTCTCATGTTATTTTCCCTTTTCCTAAAGATCGTATCCCTTTTGTGCAACTTTTGTAAGCATTTATGCCCTTTATATATACATATAGAGGTTATGGAGGGATAATGGATTGGTTTTTAAAAAGCATATACTTTCTTCAAAGACGTTAGGCCATCTCTTGACTCAAAAGGGTTATCCAATTAGGATGCACGTTTGTAACAATATGCTTGTGTGATAACTGTTTTATGTGCTTATAAGTGTTATGTTGATTCGAATCAAAGGCTAATTGATCCAATCCCATTTTTCAAAGAGCAACTCTAAGCAGAAAAGTACCCATTATATAAAATTACGACCAAACATACTCCAGGTCTCCTAAGTCTCTTAGAAAAGTCTGCATTCATTCTTAAAACTTCCTAAAATCTTGCTACCATTTCAAGAAGGTTTCTTTAAATATTCTGTTATCCTCCATTTTCTTGAAAGAAGAAATAAGGTCGAAAAGAAGAAGAGATAAACCTTCCTAATAAATTAAATTTATCTATATCAATGAGCAAAATATTGTTCATTGAAATTCTCGAGTCATCATTACTCCATGGATTAATTCGCAAGAGATGAGAAACAACCTTATGTGTTTACTTCCTACCTTATCATCTTGTTTATTATAACGGAATCCAACACGTTAGTCTTTGAGTTATTTTTACGTTGAAGGTAATAAAAACTACTCTTTGTTGGCATAAAATGTCCCTACTTCACAAGATCAAAGTGAATAAAGATTTCTCTCTTGACTATAGCTTTGTTACAGGAAAGGAAAAATGACTAGTAGTAAAACTGGACTCTATCAGCCATTTTTCAAAACCTATAAGTGATATTCTCGAGGATGGAATAGGAAAAAGTGTGATGCTACCGTGGAAGAATTTTTCAAGATAACTGGAATCAAAGAGGATGAATTAGAGAAAACGTTGTTGAATTGGACTTCCACATCACTTATTACTCCTCGATCAATAGGTAATAATAAATTTGAAATTTACCACTGTCATGTCATGTCAAGGGCTAGCTGAGCAAAGCAAAGTGAATAATGATTAATAGAAATACCTTAATGAGGAGCGGTTAGTGGAAGACATAGAAGAACTTGAAAATTAGGAGAAGCCCAACCTGGAGGAAACTAAAGAGAACTCATCCACTTGCTACATGAATACATTGATTGGTACTACGAGGATATGCCAGTGTTAAGGACCAACATCGTGTCACATAAGCTACCAATTAATCCTAACTTTGATCTAGTAAAAGCAGAAAATGTGGAAATTCAAGCCTGACTTGAGTTTGAAGATCAAGGAAAAAGTGACGAGGCAAATTCAATCAAAGCTTGTGGAAGTCACAAGATATTCAACATGGCTAGCCATTATTTTCCCAGTACCAAAATGGATGGCAAGATCAGAATTTATGCTGACTATAGGGATTTGAATAGAGCTAGTTCCAAAGATAATTTTTCACTACTCAACATCCTCATTGTAACGCCCCAGAACACTACACGGTGCTCATGACCCCGAAAGACCACAAGCTAACCCATAACTGATATCTGTACCTGAACACTGCATAATATACTGTATAAATGCGTAAATAGTTGGATGAAACATGCCATAAGGTTCAAAACTGATAAACATCTGATAAAACCATATATGAATAATATGGTTCGACAATACCAAAACTGAAACAATGTCTGAAAATATCTAGTCTGAAAACACTGTAGTTTGAAAGCCTCTAAACTGTCTGAATATGGAGTTGATGAGACATGTCCCCAACTAACTCCAACTACTAAAATAAACTAAGTAATGAAGAAATAAAGTAATGATCATGTCCTCAAAGAATGAGGACTCACTGCTAACTCTGACTGCTAAAATTGAAATGCTACTGATGCTCTGGAGACCGTGCTTCTGAACCTATGGTATAAAATACAATAGTGCAAATGCGTCAGTACGTTTGAATGTACTGGTATGGAAGTGAGGTAGGATGAATGTAAAGGGTTCAAATACATGAACAATGCTAACTTAATGAATAACATGAACGTGAGAATACATGCATGAATAAGTGACTGTGACTGAATTCATGATGGTACTGACTACTGAGTCTGATCACATATAGCATGAGTCGTTGATAACTGATATAACTGATACTGAGTGACTATATCGGATAGTCTAGGTTTTGATGGAACTAACTGAGTTCCATACTATTCTGAGTGGACTGTATCTGACAGTCCTAAAATTCTGAAGAACTATCTGAGTTCTATTACTGAGATTGAGTCTGAAACTGTAACTATGGGAAGTTGTTATCTAACCAATATGCCCTAAATAAAGAAATATATCTAGGTTGGGGTCCACTTTGTAACCCTAATTGGAAGGGTGTCAATACTGCGTCACTGGTAAAGATAAGTTATGGGTGACCCTCATCTGACAGTGTCCCTAAAAGAGAATAGAAGGACCCTCATCTGACAGTGTTTATCCACCTCATCAACCCTCATCTGTCAGTGTTGATGTCCCAACCTATACTGGCTACATAGTTCTAGAACGCAAGGATTTCTTCTAAGGATCACACCCTTAACTGTCAGTGTGTGTCCTCATCCTTGGGTTCACTCGGTGCTAAATCCTACTCCTATATGAATAGACACTGAAAATTATTAACTGAACTAATCTGGACTGATTTCATTGAGTTCCGTTGACTGATGGAATACTACTAAGATTACTGAAGTACTGAGCTTTCTGAGATTACTAAGTTTACTGAGTTTTCCTGAGTCACATGACTGATTGAATTCTACTGAACATGGATTGACTGAGGATATCGTGAAAATATTAGACTGGCTCTAGGCACATAGCTAAATTATCGGGTACAAGTACACCCAGGACTCGATAGCATGAAACTGACAAGACTTGACACCTCTTGAACACATGACCAATATCAATAATTCATAATACAATAAGTTGGGGATTTCATAAAGTACATGGTTATCATAATCTTGTACATGGAAGAAATGCATATAATCAATGTCATAATTCCACATTCTAGCATCATGAGCATTTCAACAAATATCTACATTGCACATCAATAGCATGGGAGTAATTTGAACATAAGGGTAAAACATGAATCCATCACTTAAGTCACAATTGAGCTATATTACACAATTTCTAGTCTTCTAGGCATTTTATCAAACACCTTACATGCACCACTTAGGGCATAGTTATAATCATCAATTAATACCTCATGAACCACTCAATTCATAGATTTAAACTCATATACTAACATAATTCCATAAAAACACATTGAGATTCCAACATGGGAACCATACAACAACATTCACATAAACATAATCAACTCACAATATAATAATCGTAATACATAATTTAAAACTTGATTCTTGGGATTCATGGATTAAAGGAATCAATGAATGAACACTATGCATTCCTGATTGTAAGTTTATTAAAGTCCTTGGAGAGATTATCGGAATTGGCTTTGATTTCTTGAAAGCTAGGATTTTGTTTCTTGGGAGAGAATGTTCTTGATTTGGGGAAAAAGTGAGTAAATAATGATTTGAAATTTTTTAGGGATTAAATCCCGCACCTGGAGGTGTTAAAACCTTGGGTAAAGACCAATTTATCCCTAGACAAAATATTTATTTTTCATCAAAATTTCCCGATTTGGCAGGCTGGCGCGATGTGGCGCTATCGCGCCGTGTCTCTGGAATTTGACAACTAGGAAATTGGGATATGGAGCTATGCGGAGCTATCATGTTGCAACTTTATTTGTGACCTGGAAATTTGGCGCAACGCAGAGACTTCGTGGAGATTCACCGGAAAAAGGACAATAGGGATTTAGAAGCCCACCGCGACGCGGTGTAATCGCGGTGTCTTACTGGAAATTGACAAACGTCATTTTGGCTTATGGCACGACACTCCACTGGCTGAAATAATGGTGTTTTATGACTGAAACTTTAAATCGCCATAACTTCTTATCCGGTTATCGAATTTAGGCGAATTTGGTATCGATGGAAAGCTTATTCAATTTTCCACACAACAAAATGTCAAAATCTTGAAAATTCCACATACATCAAAGTTTATTCATCTTTAAAGCATATCTCCAAAAAAATTTAAGTTAGGTAGTAGTACGGGGTATTACAATATCTCCCTCTTGGAAACATTCGTCCTTGAATGAAACTGACAAAAATGGGAGAAATGATAGACTGAAGTACATGCTGAACATGAACAACTGAAACATGATTTCATGACTGATATAACTAATAAGCTGAATATATTATGCTGAATATGCATATCTGATGCATGAATACATGACTGAACCGACACATGAATGCATGACTGACTATGCAATGGTAATTGATACCAAGTTTATAATGTAATTCTGAACATGAATTGGACGCCAAGTTGTAACTAAAATCTGAACATGAAGCTGAAAGGGTTAAGAAAAACTGTTACCTTGGACTGAGTCTGAATCAGCAGAGAAGAGGTGAGGATACTTGGTATGCATGTTTTCTTCTTCTTCCCAAGTAGCTCCCTCAACGGACTTATTCCACCAAAGGACTTTGACTAGAGGGACTCCTTTGTTCCTCAGTCTGCGAGTCTGATAGTCAAGAATTTTGACCAGAATCTCTTCTACAGAGAGGTTGTTCTGAATATCTATGCTCTGAATAGGGACTACAACTGCTGGGTCACCTATGCACTTCTTAAGCAAAGAAACATGAAAGACTGGATGAACTAAGGCTAGATTTGAATGAAATTCGAGCTCATAAGCTACTTTGTCAAAGCGACAGAGAATTTTGAAGGGACCAACATATCGGGGACTGAACTTTCCCTTCTTGCCGAATCTCTTCACTCCCTTCCTGGGAGATATATTTAGATAAACACGATCACTAATCTCGAACTCGAGATCTTTCCTGCGCATATCTGCGTAAGACTTCTGTCGGCTCTGAGCAGCCCGAAGTCTTTATCTGATCAACTGGACTTTTTCTAAGGCATTGAATACTAAGTCAGGCCCTATAACTGAGACCTCACTAACTTTGAACCAACCGACTGGAGATCTGCATCTCCTACCATAGAGAGCTTTGAATGGGGACATCTTAATGCTAGAATGATAGCTGTTGTTGTATGCAAACTCAATCAAAGGGAATTAGTCATCCCAACTACCCTTGAAATCAATTGGACACGCTCGCAACATATCTTCTAAAATCTGAATGGTCCTTTCTGCTTGACCATCTGTCTGAGGACGAAAGGTTGTACTGAGATGAAATTGGGTACCAAGATCATTTTGGAATACTTTCCAGAAATGATAGATGAACTGAGTACCTCTATTTGAGATAATAGATAATGGAACACCGTAATATCTGACCAACTCTCTGATATAGAGTTTGGCATAATCCTCGGCTAAATAAGAGGTATGGACTGGAAGGAAACGAGTTGATTTGGTCATCCTGTCTATAATGACCCAAACCGAATCATGCTGATGATGAGTACAAGGCAAACTCATCACAAAGTCCATGTTCACATCTTCCTACTTCCAAGTAGGAATATTAAACTCTTGTATGGACCCACTAGGTTTCTGATTCTCTATCTTAACCTACTGACATCTAGAGCACTTAGCCATAAACTCTACCATATCTCTCTTCATCCCACTCCATAAATAGGTCTCCCGCAAGTTTTGATACATCTTTGTGTCCACTGGATGAATACAGTAGCGTATACCATGTGCTTCTGCAAGAATTTGCTGCCTCAAGTCATCTACACCTGGAACACACAGACGACCCTGACAACGCAATACACCATCTCCCCCTTGGAAGAAAACCTCAACCTTATGATCCTTGAACGACTCTTTCAACTTAACTAGACTGGGATCACCATCTTGATTTTCTTTCAACTCAAAAACTAGAGATGATTCTGAACTACTCTGAACCCATACATCACCCTCCTCTATGTTGACTAAGCAAACACC
Source organism: Capsicum pubescens (assembly GCA_030864215.1). Classification (NCBI taxonomy): domain Eukaryota; kingdom Viridiplantae; phylum Streptophyta; class Magnoliopsida; order Solanales; family Solanaceae; genus Capsicum; species Capsicum pubescens. Next base: position 157,707,212 of record CM061548.1, read on the forward strand.
TAGTCTGGTAAGCTGATGGACTTCCTGAGATAACTTTTTCTTACTGTCCTCATTATGAGCAACACTACCCATAAACAATCTGCTGAGAGCGTCGGGCACTACGTTGGCCTTACCTGGATAATAAAGAACACTCATGTTATAATCTTTCAAGAGCTCTAACCACCTTCTCTGATGAAGAATGAGATATTTCTGAGAAAAGACATACTGAAGGCTCTTATGATCTGTAAACACATCTACATGAACACTGTATAGTTAATGCCTCCAAATCTTTGAGAAAAATACTACGGTTGCTAACTCAAGATCATGAGTAAAATAATTCTTCTCATGGGGTTTAAGCTGTCTGGAGGTGTAGGATATGACCTTACCATGCTGTATGAGGACATAACCCAAACCTACTCTGGATGCATCACAATACACTACGAAACCATCTAAACCATCTGGAAGAGCCAAAATTACAGCTGAGGTGAGTCGAGTCTTCAACTCCTGAAAACTCTTATTGCAAGGATCTAACCACTGAAACTTGACTTTATTCTGGGTTAATCTGGATATAGGGGATACAATAGAAGAAAATATCTCAACAAACCATCTGTAATAGCTAGCCGAACCTAAAAAACTCCTGACATCTGATGGAGAGACAGGTCTGGGCCAGTTTCTTACTGCTTCGGTCTTTTGAGGATCTACTCTAATGCCATTACCGGAAATGATATGACAAAGAAATGCTACTGAACTTAGCCAAAATTTGCACTTATTGAATTTGGCGAATAGCTGATGATCTTTGAGAGTCTGCAGTACAATTCTAAGATGGTCTGCATGATCATGCTCACTGTGGGAATGGAAAAGAATATTATCTATAAAGACTATGATGAACATGTCCAAGTACTTCTTGAACACACGGTTCATCAAGTTCATAAAAGCTGCAGGGGCATTGGTAAGACCAAAGGACATGATTAGAAATTCAAAGTGACCATATTGAGTTCGGAAAGCTATTTTTGGAATGTCACATTCCCTGACTCTAAGCTGATGATAACTTGATCTGAGGTCTATCTTAGAGAAATAGATGGCACCCTGAAGTTGGTCAATTAAGTCATCGATTCTGGGAAGTGGATACTTGTTCTTAATCATGACTTTATTGAGTTGTTGATAATCAATGTACATTCTGAGAGAACCATTTTTCTTGCGCACAAATAAGATCGGTGCGCCCTACGGGGACACACTGGGTCTGATGAATCCCTTATCTAAGAGATCCTTCAACTTCTCTTTTTGTTCTTTTAGTTCTGCTGGTGCCATTCTGTATTGCAGAATAGATATAGGCTGAGTATCTGGAAGAAGATCAATGCCAAAGTCTATTTCCTTTTCAAAAGGAATTCCTTGAAGATCTTCGAGAAAGACATCAAAATATTCACTCACGACTGGGACTGATTCAAGACTGGGAGTTTCAGAACTAGTGTCCTTAACTCAAAAAAGATGATATACACATCCTTTAGATATCATTTTCCTTGCCCAAAGGTAGAAAACAAGATGACCTCCTAAAGCTGAAGTACTACCCCTATACTCTAGGACAGGTTCATTCGAAAACTGGAACTGGACTATGCTGTTTTTTCAGTCGACCTTGGTATAGCAGGAATGAAGACAATCCATGTTGAGAATGACATCAAAATTAGTCATCTGTAATTCAACTAAGTCTGCTGAGATGACTTTCTAAAATTTCATAATCGGGCAGTTCCTGTATACCCGTCGGGCTATGATGGTTTTACCCACTGGAGTAGATACTGAGAAGGGCTTTGCTAGAATTTCGGGACTAACTACAAAATCAACTGCTATATAAGGAGTAACAAAAGACAAGGAAGATCCTGGATCTAGCAAAGTGTAAACATGCAAACGAAAGATCTGTAACGTACCAGTAACTATATCAGGAGAATTTTCCTGATCTTGCCAGTACTGGAGAGCATAAAGTCTGTTTGGGCATTGCCCATTACTAGCACTGGAAGTGGCACCCCGCTGATTTGGGCGACCGAACTAGGCTGAGAAACGGTTCTGCTGACCCTGATAACCTGACTGGGGACAATCTCTGACTCTGTGGCCTGGCTTGCCACATCCGAAACAAAAACACTGCCAGCTCTGCAAGTACCATTGTGGTTCTTATCGCAAGTCTAACAAAGAGTATTGGTTCAGGCACTTCTAATACTGCCCTGAGATTTAGAGCCTGGCGCCCTATCTTTGTTACCCTTCATGAACTTAGGAACTAGAGCACTGGCTAAGGAAGGAGATGGAACGGATGACTTTGGGAGGAGCTGAGAACAGTTTTCTCCGTCTGACTTAGGCTGAGTAAAGTTGAAACTACCTGTCCTTGCTCTCTTATTCTGCCCCTCTCTTATCTTAATCTTTTGCTCTTCTATCTGTTGATCATGGGTCATAAACCTTGCTATGTTCATATCACTATTTAACATCGCAGACCTGCACTCATTGACCACACTATCATTCACCCCAGAAACAAACTTACTCATATTGGCCCTGCTATCTACAACCACATGAGGAGCATATCTAGATAATTGAGTAAACTTAAGAGAATACTCTTTCACCGTCATATTTCTCTACCTGAGGTTGATAAATTCTAACACTTTATCTTTCCTCATCTCTTGGGGAAAAAATCTATCTAAGAATGCAGTGACAAACTCCTCTCACTCAATAGGCCCTTCATCAACTAACCTTTCTGACTTTCACTATTTGAACCAAGTGTGAGCAACATCCGGTAACTGATATGTAGCTAGCTCAACACTCTCACTAGTATTAACACCCATGATGTCCATCACTTTCTGAACCTTGTCTAGGAACTCCTTAGGATCCTCTTCTGACTTAGACCCGAAAAAAGATGAAGGATTTATTCATATGAAGTCCTTAATCTTGGCTGCAACTGAATTGGCCATTAGGTTGGTCAGAATAACAACTGGTTGTTCATTCTAAGCACAAATAAATTAGCAAGAGTGTTGAATGCATCTATGAACTCTGCATGAGAAATGTGTTCATCTAAGGGATCTGCTTGGACGGGATGAGAGGCTGACTGATTTCCATTTCTTCTTTTGGGAGGCATGTTCTGTAGAAGAAAGGGAGAAATGGATTAGACTGAGATTTAAATATGAGCTCACACTCACTGGCATGACATGAATACTGAAAGAAGGGAAATTTTTCCTAAAACATCTCATAGCCTCCTGCACATAAATGTCGTGCGCAACACACCCATGTACAAGACTCTACTAGATGCAGGTTTCAGACTGCCTAGGACTCTATTGAACCTTAGGATTTGATACCAAGTTTGTAACACCCCGAATCTGGTACCTAGAATACTACACAGTGCTCATGACCTAGAAGGACCACAAGCTAACCCATGACTGATATCTGTACCGAACACTGCATAATATATTGTATAAATGTGGAAATAGTAGGCTGAAATATGCCATAAGGTTCAAAACTAATAAACATCTGGTAAAATCATATATGAATAATGTGGTACGGCAATACCAAAACTGAAACAATGTCTGAAAACATCTAGTTTGAAAATACTGTAGTTTAAAAGCCTCTAAACTGTCTGAATATAGAGTTGATGGGACATGTGCCCAACTAACTCCAACTACTAAAATAAACTAAGTAATGAAGAAATAAAGTAATCATCATGTCCTCGAAGGATGAGGACTCACTGCTAACTCTGACTGCTGAAACTGAAATACTACTGATGCTCTGGAGCTTGTGCTTCCGAACCTATGGTATAAAACACCATAGCGTAAATGCGTCAGTACATTTGAATATATTGGTATGAAAGTGAGTTAGGCTAAATGCAAAGGGTTAAAATGCATGAACAATGCTAATTGACTGAATAACATGAACGTAAGAATACATACATGAATAAGTGACTGTGACTGAATTCGTGATGGTACTAACTACTAGTCTGATCACTGATAGCATGAGTCACTGATAACTGATATAACTAATACTGAGCGACTGTATCTGACAGTCTAGGTTCTGATGGAACTAACTGAGATCCATACTATTCTGAGTAGACTATATCTGACAATCCTGAATTCTGAAAAACTATCTGAGTTCTATTACTGAGACTGAGTCTGAAACTGTAACTGTGGGAAGTAGTTATATAACCGACATGCCCTAAATAAAGGAATATATCTAGGTTGGGGTCCAATCTGTAACCCCAATTCAAAGGGCATCAATACCGCTCCACTGATAAAGACAAGTTGTGGGTGACCCTCATCTGATAGTGTCACCAAAAGAGAACGGCGGGACCCTCATCTGACAGTGTTTATCCACCTCATCAACCCTCATCTGTCAGTGTTGATGTCTCAACCTATGCTATCTACATTGTTCTGGAATGCAAGGAATGCTTCTAAGGTTCACACCCTCAACTGTCAGTATGTGTCATCATCCTTGGGTTTATTCGATGCTAAATCCTACTCCCATCTGAATAGAAACTGAATATGATTAACTGAACTAAACTGGACTAGTTCATTGAGTTCCTTTGACTGACAGAATACTACTGAGATTACTGAAGTACTGAGCTTTCTGAGATTAGTGGGGATTACTGAGTTTACTGAGTTTTCCTGAGTCACATGACTGACTGAATTCTACTGAACATGGATTGACCGAGGATATCATGAAAACATGATACTGGCTCTAGTCACACAGCTAAATTGTCGGGTACAAGTACCCCTAGGACTCGATAGCATGAAACTGACCAGACTTGACACTTCTTGAACACATAACCAATATCAACAGTTCATAATACAATAAGTTAGGGATTTCATGAAGTACATGGTTATCATAATCTTGTACATGGAAGGAATGCATATAATAAATGTCATAATTCCACATTCTAGCATCATGAGCATTTCAACAAACATCTATATTGCACATCAATAGCATGGGAGTAATTTGAACATAAGGGTAAAACATAAATCCATTGCTTAAGTTGCAATTGAGCTATATTACATAATTTCTAGTCTTTTAGGTATTTTATTAAGCACCTTACATGCACCACTTAGGGCATAGGTATAATCATCAATTAACACGTCATAAACCACTCAATTTATGGATTTAAACTCATATACTAACGAAATTCCATAAAAACACATTGAGATTCCAACTTAGGAACCATACAAAAACATTCACATAAACATAATCAACCCACAACATAATATTCATAATACATGATTTAAAACTTTATTCTTGGGCTTCATGGATGAAAGGAATCCATGAATGAACACTATGCATACCTTGATTGTAAGTTTCTTGAAGTTGTTGGAGAGATTCTCGGAATTGGCTTTGATTTCTTGAAAGCTAGGGTTTTGTTTCTTAGGAGAGAATGTTCTTGATTTGGGGAAAAAGTGAGTAAATAATGAGTTGAAACTTTTTTAAAGAATAAATCCCGCACCTGGATGTCTTAAAACCTTGGGAAAATACCAATTTATCCCTGGATGAAATATTTTTTTCGTCAAAATTTCCCGATTTGACAGGCTAGCGCAATGCGGTGCTATCACGTCGTGTCTCTAGAATTTGACAACTAGGAAATTAGGAGATGGCGCGATGCGGATGCGGAGCTCTCGTGTTGCAACTTTTTGCGCCCTGGAAGTTTGGCGCGATGCATAGACATCACGGAGATTCACTGGAAAAAGGATAATTGGGATTTAGGAGCCCACCGTGACGCGGTGTAATCGAGGATTCTTACTGGAAATTGACAAGTGTCATTTTGGCTTATGGAGCGACACTCCATGTGATGAAATGATGGTGTTTTACGGCTGAAACTATAAATCGCCATAACTTCTTATCCGGTTATCGAATTTAGGCAAATTTTGTATCGATGTAAATATCTCTCTTAGAAACATTCATCCTCGAATGAAACTGAATGAAATGGGAGAAATGATAGACTGAAGTACATACTGAACATGAATAATTGAAACATGATTTCATGACTGATATAACTAATAAGCTGAATATATTATACTGAATATGCATATCTGATGCATGAATACATGACTGAACTGTCACATGAATGCATGACGGACTATGCAATGGTTATTGATACCAAGTTTATAATGGAATTTTGAAAATGAATTGGACACCAAGTTGTAACTAAAATTTGAACATGAAGCTGAAAGGCTTTAGGAAAGCTATTACCTTGGGTTGAGTCTGAATTAGCATAGAAGAGGTGAGGATACTTGGTACGTATGTTTGCTTCAGCTTCCCAAGTAGCTCCCTCAATGGACTGATTCCACCAAAGGACTTTGACTAGAGGGACTCCTTTGTTCCTCAGTCTGCGAGTCTGATAATCAAGAATTTCAACCGAAATCTTTTCTAAAGAGAGGTTGTTCTGAATATCTATGCTCTGAATACGGACTACAACAGCTGGGTCACCTATGTACTTCTTGAACACAGATACATGGAAGACTGGATGAACTAAGTCTAGATCTAAAGGGAATTCGAGCTCATAAACTACTTTGCCAAAGCGACAGAGAATTTTAAAGGTACCGACATATAGGGGACTGAGCTTTACCTTTTTTCCGAATCTTTTCACTCCCTTCATGGGAGAGATCTTTAGATAAACATGATCACCAATCTTGAACTCCAGATCTTTCGTGCACACATCTACGTAAAACTTCTGTTGGCTCTGAGCAACCCGAAGTCTTTATCTGATCAACTGGAATTTTTCTAAGGCATCAAATACTAAGTCAGGCCCTATAACTGAGACCTCACTAACTTCGCACCAACTGACTGGAGATCTGCATCTCCTATCATAGAGATCTTTGAATGGAGAAATCTTAATAATAGAATGATAGCTGTTGTTGTATGGAAACTCAATCAGAGGAAAATGGTCATCCCAACTATGCTTGAAATCAATTGCACACGCTCGCAGTATATCTTCTAAAGTCTGAATGGTCCTTTCTGCTTGACCATCTGTCTGAGGATGGAAGGTTGTACTGAGATGAACTTGGGTACCAAGACCCTTTTGGAAAGCTTTCCAGAAATGAGAGATGAACTGGGTACCTCTATTTGAGATAATAGATAACGAAACACTGTATAATCTGACCAACTCTCTGATGTAGAGTTTGGCATAATCCTCGGCTGAATACGAGGTATGGACTGGAAGAAAATATGCTGATTTGGTCATCCTTTCTACAATGAACCAAATCGAATTATGCTGATGAAGAGTACGTGGCAAACCCATCACGAAGTCCATGTTTACTTCTTCCCATTTCCAAGTAGGAATATTAAACTCTTTCATAGACCCACTAGGCTTCTGATGCTCTATCTTAACCCACTGATATGTAGAGAACTTAGCCATAAAATCTTCCATATCTCTCTTCATCCCACTCTACCAATAGATCTTCCGCAAGTCGCGGTACATCTTTGTGTCCACTGGATGAATAGAGTAGTGGGCACTATGCTCTTCTGCAAGAATTTTCTACCTCAAGTCATCTATATCTTGAACACACAAATGACCCTGACAACATAATACACCATCTTCCCTTTGGGAGAAAACCTCAACCTTCTTATCTTTGACTGACTCTTTCAACTTGACTATACCGGGATCTCTATCTTGCTTTTCTTTCACCTCAGAAACTAGAGATGATTCTGAACTACTCTGAACCCATATATCACCCTCCTATGAATTGACAAAGCAAACACCTAGTCTGATAAATTGATGGACTTCCTAAGCTAACTTTTTCTTACTGTCCTCAATATGAGCAACACTACCCATAGACAGTCGGCTAAGAGCATCGGCCACTACATTGGCCTTGCCCGGATGATAAAGGACACTCATGTCATAATATTTCAAGAGCTCTAACCACCTTTTCTGATGAAGATAGAGATCTTTCTGAGAAAAGACATATTGAAGGCTCTTATGATCTGTGAACACATCTACATGAACTTCGTATAGTTAATTCCTCTAAATCTTTAAAGGAAATACTACGGCTGCTAACTCAAGATCATGAGTAGGATAATTCTTCTCATGGGGTTTAAGATGCCAGGAGGCGTAGGCTATGACCTTACCATGCTACATGAGGACACAACCCAAACCTACTCTAGATACATCATAATACACTATGAAACCATCTAAATGATTTGGAAGTGCCAAAACTAGAGATGAGGTGAGTCGAGTCTTCAACTCCTGAAAACTCTTCTCACAAGTATCTGACCACTGAAACTTGACTTTCTTTTGGGTCAATCTAGACATACGGGATGAAATAGAAAAAAATCCCTCAACAAACCGTCTATAATAGCCAGCCAAACCCAAAAAACTCCTAACATCTGATAGAGAGATAGGTCTGGGACAGTTTCTTACTGTTTTGGTCCTTTGAGGATCTACTCTAATTCCATCACCAGAAATTATATGACCAAGAAATGCCACTGACATTAGCCAAAATTTGCACTTACTGAATTTGGCGAATAGCTGATGATCTCTGAGAGTTTGAAGTACAATTTTAAGATGGTCTGCATGATCACGCTCACTGTGGGAATATACAAGAATATCATCTATGAAGACTATGATGAACATGTCCAAGTACTGCTTGAACACACGGTTTATCAAGTCCATGAAAGCTGCAGGGGGATTGGTAAGGCCAAAGGACATGACTAGAAATTCAAAGTGACCATACCGAGTTCGGAAAGTTTTTTTTTGGAATGTTACATTCTCTGACTCTGAGCTGATGATAGCCTGATCTGAGGTCTATCTTAAAGAAATAGATGGCACCCTGAAGTCAGTAAAAAAAGTCATCGATTCTGGGAAGTGGATACTTGTTCTTGATCGTGACTTTATTGAGCTGGCGGTAATCAATTCACATTTTGAGAAAACCATTTTTCTTGCGCACAAATAAGACTGGTGTTCCCCACGGTGACACTCTAGGTCTGATGAATCCCTTATCTAAGAGATCCTTCAACTTCTCTTTCAGTTCTTTGAGTTCTACTGGTGCCATTATGTATGATGGAATAGATATAGGCTGAGTATCTGGAAGAGGATCATTGCCGAAGTCTATTTCCCTTTTGGGAGAAATTCCTAGAAGATCTTCGAGAAAGAAATATGAATATTCACTCATGACTAGGACTGATTCAAGACTGAGAGTTTTGAAACTAGTGTCCTTAACTCAAACAAGATGATAGACACATCCTTTATATATCATTTTCCTTGCCCGAAGATAGGAAACAAGCTGACCTCTAAAGGATGAAGTACTACCCCTCCACTCCAGGACAGGCTCATTTGGAAAATGGAATTGGACTATTCTGTTTCTGTAGTCGACTATGGCATAGCAGGAATGAAGCCAATCCATACTGAGAATGACATCAAAATCAGTCATCTCTAATTTGACTAAGTTTGTTGAGGTGACTTTCTAAAATATTATAATCGGGCAGTTCTTGTATACCTGCCGAGCTATAATGGTTTTAACCACTAGGGTAGATACTGAGAAGGGCTCTACTAAAATTTTGGGACTGACTCCAAAATCAACTGCTATATAAAGAGTAACAAAAGACAAGGAAGCTCCTGGATCTAGCAAAGTGTAAACATGCAAGCAAAAGATCTACAACGTACCAGTAACTACATCAGGAGAATATTCCTGATCTTTCCAGGACTGGAGAGCATAAAGTTTATTTGTGCATTGCCTTGTAGTAACACTGGAAGTGGCACCCTGCTGATTTGGGCGACCAGACTGGGTTGAGGAACGGTTCTGCTGACCCTGATAACCTAATTGGGGACAATATCTGACTCTGTGGCCTGGCTTGCCACATTCAAAATGAAAAATCACTGCTAGCTCTGCAAGTACCCTTTTGGTTCTTACCACAAGTGTGATAAAGGATTGGTTCGGGCACTGCTAATACTTCCCTGAGATTTAGAGCCTGGCGCCCTATCATTGTTACCCTCCCTGAACTTAGGAACTGAAGCGCTGGCTAAGAAAGAAGCTGGAATGGATGACTTTGAGAGGAGCTGAGAATGGTTTCCTCCCTCTGACTTAGGCTGAGCAAAGTTGAAACTACCTGTCCTTGCTCTTTTATTCTGCCTCTCTCTCATCTTAATCTTTTGCTCTTTTATCTGCTGAGCATGGATCATAAGCCTGGCTATGTTCATATTACTATTCAACATCGCAGACCTGTACTCATTGAACACACTATCATTTACCCCAGAAACAAACTTACTCATCTTGGCTCTGCTATCTGCAACCACATGAGGAGCATATCTGGCTAATTGAGTAAACTTAAGAGAATACTCTTTCGCCGTCATATTTCTCTTAAAAATTCAACATATATAAAAGTTTATTCATCTTTAAAGCATGTCTTTGACATCTTCGGGATGAATTTAAGCTAGGTAGAAGTAAGGGGTCTTACACTCATCCTCATCGATAATCATGCAATGCATGAAATATAGCCATTCATAAATTGTTTCACCAGGTATCATCAGATATTAATGGATGAGAAAGACACAGAAAAGATGACTTTTATTACACCTTGAGGAGTTTATCATTACAGGGTGATGTTGTTTGGTCTCAAGAATGATGGTGTGACATACATGAGGGCTATGGCGGTGATTTTTGATGATATGATCATAAAGAGATTGAGGTGTACATGGATGTTGTAAATATTAAGTCCCATAAGAAAAGTTCTTCAACTGACTAAGAAAGTACAACTTAAAGTTGAATCCTGCTAAATGTTCTTTTGGTGTGCCAACCGAGAAATTAGTAGAGTTCATAGTCAGTAGAAGGGGCACTGAGCTAGAACCATACAATATCAAGATAATTTAGGACGTATCTCATTTACAACATATCTCATTTCCAGAATGGATCCATTAAAGTATATATTTCAGAAATCCATGCCTACGAGAAAGTTAGCCAAGTGGCAAATATTGCTGCGTGAGCTCGACATTATGTATGTTACCCAATAGAAAATCAAAGGGTAAGCCTTATGTAATTCCCCAGAAGGACACCCTGGATGTTACACGGTTCTCAAGACTACGAGTAGTTCTGAGCTAACTCTTTAAGCCTTCTAAACTTGGAACTCATGATAAAGGTAAACTTGACATATGAAATATTATGATATCTAAATTAATATATTAACTAAAAATCTTAACTTGGAAATATTTAATACAAACACTTGGAATCTAAAATAGAAAATAGTCGGACAAGCCTCTACTTCTAACTAGAGAACCACTAGGACAAGCCCCAGTTGACCCGGACTTAACTAAAATCAATTGACTAAATTACTTCATCAATATCAAAGTCTGATAAATGGGTCCTCGAATTATGAGGACTCCATAAGCGTCGGGATGTAGGTGCAGATGCTCGTAATCAATCACGCTGCTAAAACTGAGCACCAAAACCTACATTATGAAATAATGTAGCACATAGGCGTATATGTTGATCAGTACTTCTGGAATGTACTGAGCATGTGGGGGTGAATGCATAAATAAAACAATAACTCAATGTGCACTTAGATTTTCAAATGATATATGCTAAGTGTAAATGACTCACCTTGGGCTTGAATTAAACCAAAACTGTGAAATAATAAACATGAGTAATAATGCATAATGATATACTTTGTGAGCCAGAACTCTTAGTTCTAAAAGCTTTACTTTTATTCTTTCTTAGGGAGGTTGTTCTAATCGACATAAACCATGTGAGATATCATAGAGTCCAACATCTTAACCATATTGGGGAGAGTTATTCTACCCTTGCCATCGGAACAGAACCTTAACTTAAGTGATAACTATACTTAACCCACTATGGGACTTTAAACCTACGGTGGCACGTAATTCTATGGCATATGACCTTGGACTCATACCCAACTCGGTGTTAAATACTACTCCCTTAGTACTTATATGCTCATACTTTTGAAAATCCACCTTATAGCATAAGGTTTTATAATGAAAACCAGTTAAGCTTCTTTTTGCTTTAAAATATAATCAAGATAAACAAATGTGGATTGCATAACTTAGCTTAGGATCAAAATATCAATTCTTTCTTTAAATTGTGGTATAAACTTATCATCGAAAACTTAGAGCTTGATCTTCTTGAAATATCAACACTTAAATTTAAGGGTTTAAAATTCATGATTTAAACTCATGAAATTCATAACAAAACTTCATGCCCAATATAAATCTTGAAATACTTCAACAATATCACGTCAAGATAGTGTAATCTCATTCATAATGTAAATCTTATAAGTTAAAACATAAACTTAAGAAATTCTTAATATACTTAAAGCTTTAAATATCATGATAATCACATGCTTCAAGATTATAGAAACTTGGGTATGAACCCTAATTCAGAACAAGTAAATTGAATCTTAAAATCATGCAATTTGGGTACAAGGGTGGAAGGATACCATTGTTCATAACTCCACATACCTTAATAGACTTGGACTGGTGGATAAATCTTGACTTTGAAAGCTTTGGAGATGATCTTGAAAGCTTTTCTTGAAATTCTTGGGTTAGGGAACTAAATGCTTGGTTTTTCTTGAAATTCTTGGATTAGAGAACTTAATTCTTATTTTTTTATTGAAGAGAAGATGATAGAATTAATGAACTTGGGGAGGAATTATTAGAGTTTGTTATTAAGAGAGATATGAGAGGATTTTGAGATATTTAACTGATGAAATAGGGGAAAAGTAACGCTACTCAAGGGTTATAATTCATGGGCTGGGAGTTATAAGGGGAGAAAAGATTAAAATCCCTTAAAATAAACTTTACAGACAAGTCTCGGTAGTCCTTACGGGTCTACCATATGAATCGTATGGTCTGGGTACAAGTAGGACTTGGCAACCCGTATATTGGACAGTGTGTGACAGCTTGACAGTGCTTCAGTATTTTGGCCTTAACTTTTCACTTCGATGTCGGATTAATAAGAAATTGCTATAGTTGGAAATATAATTCAATTAACTATCTGTTGGTGTGTCTTGATCTCAAAAGTTCTTAGTAAAACAAAAGTTATGATCGTTTAAATATGACTATAGTTATGTACATCCCAAGAATTTAATCGCTAAGGGGAGTTTTGGCTTGGTCATTGGCTAAGAGCTATTTAAGGACTTAACATATGTCTAAGTAACTTATAAAACTATCAAAACATGATAATTGATTCTTGAATTCTTCTCTGATCAGGATACGAGTCATATCATACGACTCGTAACAAGTCATTCGACTAGCACTCATCCTCTCATAAGCTGGACATAACTTATCTCACCTCACACTGACTTGGTTATGACTTACCATGTACGACTTGTACGATCACCTTACGACGTCCAAGGTTTAAGTCGTATCTTACACAAAATATTACCCATCACACACTGACATGGACACGAGTTGAACATACGACTTGTATGTTGTCCATACGACTCAAAGACATGAGTCGTATGTTGTACAGTGTCTTTAAAACATGGGGTGTTACACCTTAGTAGATCATTTAGAAGAGAAACCAATTGATGATGAATGCGAGCCACTTCAAACTTACTTCCCAGATGAGGAGATCTTATTTGTGGGAGAGGACATTGCAGAGATCTACCCTGGATGGAGATCGTTCTTTAATGGAGTGATTAATTTCAAAGGCTCAAGAATCGGAGCAATTTTATTGTTAGAAACAGGACAACACTATCTAGCAACTGCTAAATTATTCTTACCGCTTACTAATAACATGGTTGAATATGAGGCTTGTATCCTAGGTCTCAAGTAGGCACTTGATATGAGTGTTCGTGAGTTGCTAGTCCTCAAAGACTCAGATTTGATGATTCACCAGGTATGGGAGGAATGGGTGGTAAAGAACTCCAAGATTATCCTTTATGTAGAGCTGGTGCAGGATTTGTGTGGAAGATTCAAGGAAGTTGATTTCACACATTTTTCAAGAATATAGAATGAGTTTGCCGACATATTGGCTACTATATTCTCCATGATTCAACACCCAAATCAAAGTTACATTGATCATTTGGAAATAATCTTACAGGAATAACCCACACATTATGTACATGTCAAAGAGAAACCTAACGAAAAGCCATGGTACTATGATATTAAAAGGTATTTAGAATCTAGAATGTATCTAGAAGAGGCCAGCAACAAACAGAAAAAGACAACCTGGCATTTGGCAAAGAAGTATTTTATTAAGTGGGGAAATTCTTTTTAGAAGGACTCTAGACTTAGGATTCTTAAGATGTGTCAATGACGCAGAAGTCCCAAAATTAATAAAAAAAGTACATGTAGGAGTTTGCAGGCCCCATATGAACGGGTTTGACCTTTCAAGAAATATTCTAAGAACTGGTTACTTCTGGATGACTATGGAAAATAATTGTAGAAAGTATATGTAGTAGTTCCCAGAATGCAAGATACACGGAGATTTGATCCGAATGCCCCCACATGAGCTTTATGCAATAAGCTTACCTTGGCCTTTTGTAGCTTGGGGTATGCATTTTATTAGACCAATAAGGCCACCGGCATCAAATGGGTATAGATTTATTTTGGTTGCTATTGATTACTTTACTAAGTGGGTCAAAGCTGCTTTAAGCAGAGTCATCACCAAGAAGGTGGTTGAAGATTTTGTCAAGAATAACTTGATTTGCCGATTTGGAGTGCCAGGATTGATTATTACTGAAAATGGGGCTAATTTGAATAGTCACTTGATGAATGAGATTTACAATCAATTCAGGATTATTTATCGTAACTCGAGTCCATATTGTCCTTATATGAATAGAGTTGTGGAAGCTGCCAATAGGAACATCAAGAAGATCTTGAGGAAGATGGTAAAAAAAAATAGACCATGGCATGAGATGTTTCCTTATGCTCTTCTAGGGTATCACACAACAGTTCGAACCTCAACTGGGGCAACCCCTTATCTACTTATTTATAGGAATGAAGCTGTGATTCCTGTGGATGTTGAAATACCTTGGTTAAGGATTATTCAAGAAGCTGAATTAAGTAACGAAGAATGGGTTTACTCTCGCTATGAACAACTCATGCTAATTGATGAGAAGAGAATGGTTGTCGTGTGTTATGGTTAATTGTATCAATACAGGATGATCCGTGCCTTCAATAAGAAAGTAAGAGCTTGAACATTTAAAGTTGGGCGATTGGTTCTTATATGCATATTTCCTCACCAAGAAGAGTACAGAGTCAAGTTTGCTCCGAATTGGAAAGGATCATACATAGTTCACAAGGTACTATCCGGAGGAACTATGATTCTATCTGAGATGGATGGTCAAGAGTGGAAAAAAACAATCAATTCTGATGCGGTAAAGAGATACTATGTTTGAAGGTTATTTTAGTTTTTGTTTCCTTGGTTTATTTGTAATCGCCTTTATGATAGTATTTGTTGTATGATGTGTAATTGCCTAGAATCCCTTTTCTTTTATGTACGAACTACGTTTGACATGAATTCCCAAGAAAGGGATACGTAGGCGGCCTATGTCAGCTTTGTCAACCCCTTAGAAGATTTTATCCATTCCTTTTATGTATGAACTATGTGATGACCTGAATTCCCAAGAATGGAATACGTAGGCGGCCTATGACAGCTTTGGTCAACCCTTTATAGATTTTTCTATACATTCTTAACATAGTCCTAAACTACATTTGACTTGATTCCTGCTTCAACGGGATATATAGGTTCCCCAACGGCTCAGTCATACTACCCAAGAAATGGAAACTGGGGCAGAATTTTTGAGAAGGAATCTCAAGAATTCAAAAGAAAAGATCATCATCCAGCAAAGAGAATAAAGATCAGCAAAGACATCAGATCTTCTCAAGCCAAGATCATCTCAAATAGTAGTAAACTGGGGCAAAAATTTTGAGGAGGTCCTAAAAAATTCCACTAATATATTGTAATATTTTTCAAATTCCCCAGCACTAGAGGTCAAAGGCAAGTTCTAGATATCACCAGTCGCGACAAAGTCTATATAGATTAAAACTCTGGCTATGATAGAACTTCTAATAGAAAGCCTCAACGACGATAAATCCCTGGAAATCTTCCGTCAAACATCAGATATAGTCAGAACCAAGAGGAAGACGTTCGTTGAGCTAGTACATGACATGACTGGCAGAGATTTTCAAAAAGCTTTTACAAAAGTTTTTGAAACTAGTTTTTAAAATTAAGGCTACTTTCAAAAACCTATGAAAATATTTTACTTAGTGATTACCTAGGCATCTACCGAGACGGGGAGTCAGAGTGGAAGTTCCAATATAATGGAGTACCCATAAAATGGCAAGAACCAAACCAGGATTGGAGGAGGTCAACACGGAGTAGTTTCACTCAAGACTAATCATTTTTCTGTGGATGCAGGGATCGATAAAAAAAATGGAAATCTTTTTCAAAAAATCCCCAAGCGAGTTGCAAGACACACCAAAGCATATAATGTTCAAGAACAGTATTTTTAGGTAGCCCCAAAGATAGGTTTAATACCCATTTATTGAGACCCTGAAGGATAAACAAAGATGCCTTATCTTTTTTATGAATATTTTATTTAGAATTTTTCTAAAAAATAGTCGCTAGAAAAAGCGACTTTGTGTCTACTAAATATTCACCTTGAGCGCAGGTACGGTGAAAGAAGATGGACCTATAAGGCCACAATAAAAGGATTTTCCAAGATAAGTAAGAGCAAAAGGTATCCTCAAATTCGCCATGAGGAGACGCAAATGGTATTCGAGAAATCCCTCCAAAAGGGATTTTACCCATTTGTTTACATTCGATGGATTTATCATTTAAGTGTGTATCCAAAAGAAGATGATAAGATGAATAAATTATCCATATTAGTCATTTAAACTGTTACAAATCTTGACTATGGTCACTAGTAAGAGTGACATTGTGTCTACTAACATCTACCTTGAGTATATGTATATGTAGAAAGCAAAAAAAAAACACAGACAAATGGACTCAGGTGAAACAATTTTCAAATCGCCAAGAGAGACATTGCATATCATTTCATTGCCAAGAGGGCCATTGTATATCACTTCATTCCCAAGAGGTCCATTGCATATCATTTCATTTCCAAGAGGGCCATTGCATTTCATTTCATTGCCAAGAGGGCCATTGCATATAATTTCATTGCCAAGAGGGCCATTGCATATCACTTCATTGCCAAGAGATCCATTGTATATCATTTCATTACCAAGAGGGACATAGCATATCATTTCATTCCCAAGAGGGCCATTTCATATCATTTCATTGCCAAGAGGGCTATTTCAATCTTTTTATTTCCAAGAGGGCCATTGTATTTCATTTCATTTCCAAGAGGGCCATTATATTTCATTTCATTGCCAAGAGGGACATTGCACTTTATTTTAATGCGAAGAGGGCCATTGCATTTTATTTCATTGCTAATATGGCCATTGCATATCATTTCCAAGAGGGTCATTGCATTTAATATCTGTTGACATGTGAGATAGCAAACCCTGGAATCGAGAAAATCATATTATTTAATATCTATTGACACGCGAGACACAAACACTAGCATCGAGGATATCATGACATTTAATATCTATTAACACGCAAGACACAAACACTGGCGTCGAGGATATCATGGCATTTAATATTTGTTGACACACGAGACACAAACACTAGCATCGAGGATATCAAGGAATTTAATATATGTTGACATGCGAGACACAAATGCTAGTGTAGAGGATATCTCATCATGAATCAATATATAAATGCATCAAAAGCCTATGATTCGAGGGGACGTCCTTAAGTCGCTATCTGAAAACAGATGATATATGAGATTTCCTAGATATTTACAATTTGAGGATTATCTATAAGTCATATTATTTGAAATATGATAGTGTGTGATATTACCTATGAGTTGATAGTCCGTATTTTATCCGTAAACCTCAACAACAACTTAATCAGATAGTATGTAAGCTGCCAAAATTCG
The DNA here is from genome assembly GCA_030864215.1 of Capsicum pubescens. Classification (NCBI taxonomy): domain Eukaryota; kingdom Viridiplantae; phylum Streptophyta; class Magnoliopsida; order Solanales; family Solanaceae; genus Capsicum; species Capsicum pubescens. The sequence continues at coordinate 157,725,098 of CM061548.1, forward strand.
ACAGTTTGAAGGTTATCCATAAGTCGTAACTAAATCCTTATCAGTGAATATGTAAGATAATCAAATTGATACTTCCAAGGATTTTCTATAAGCCACGTCATATCCAAGATTGATTATGTGTAGGATTACCCAAATACTAGTAATTTGAGAGATATCTTTAAGTCATATTATTTCCAAAGTCGGATTATATGCAAGAATACTAAGAGCTAGCGATAGGAGGGATATCTGTAAGTCATCTCTTATCCAAGGTCAGATAATGTGCAGAATCACCTAAAAGATAGCAATTCAAAGGATATCTATAAGTCACCTTGTATCCAACATCAAATAAAACACAATATTATCCAATAATTGACAATTCAAGGGAAATCTATTAGTCATATCGATACAAAAGATGCGCGACTTACTCGAGGTCACCCACAAAGAATCGTTGTCAATAACCGGATAAGTTATCATTTCACATACAACAAGAATTATAGGTGACCAAAAGGGTCACCTCATCAGCATAAGATTACACGGTTGTAGGGATCGTTCTGCATAAAGTGTCGTCGGTGCCCAAAAGGGCCACCCCATTTTGAAGACATATTAAAACGACAAATGAACTAATTATGCAACAACCAAAAGGGTTTTTATGTCTGTTATTTCAAGTTACTTACTTCCGAACAGGTACATGAGAGGATGACTTTATTTTTTAGGCAACAACTTAAGTGGAAATATGGTAAAAAACTATGCACCCCTTTCGTGAATTGTGTTTATTACTAATGATTTTTATTTGATACATTGTCGAGAGAATCTGAGAGGATGAAAATATCAAATCAAAATCACAGGTGCGGAAAACTTCAAAAAAGACGCAATACAACATGGAACTCTTTCTTAGCAGCAAAACGGGACGTAGTCTAGAGAGGGATGTCAAGCTCTTTGGAAGCGAGCTAAAGAATGATCGCCACCACCATTCCAACCACATACCTATTAGAAGAAATGTGGGTATTTTGGGATATTCTAATTTTAGCTTCACCTTTGAGATATTTCTAAACTCATACCGAGGGTAATCTTCTCTTTCTTTCAAATTCGAGTGAAACATACTTAGAGTTTTGGAAATTATGTCCGAGTAAGTTCTTGCCTATGGATGTGAAGGATACCACATTCATGGATAAGAGGTTACAAGCCTCTTTTTTGTAACTCAATCAACTTGTCATTCCTTCCTAGCCAAAGATAGTCTGAAATAAAAGACTATCTTTTCTACCGATTGAGCCGAACTACAAACAGTCTAATTCCTTGAGTCTCAGGGGTATATAGGCTGGGCTCTATATTGAAAGCTCGACCACATTCCAATATCCTCCCAATTCTCTTATTACTAAGCTTTCTGACTTCACTAAAATTTAAAAATCAAGATAGCTTATGATTTGTTTAAATATCGTGCTTTAAGTCAAGCTTTATAAACTACAAGTGACCTGAATTCTCATGTAACCTGAGATATGTAGGAAACCTGATACTGGGGTCCGGACATAACTCTATGAAACTCGTATGAAAGTCAATCTCTTTTAGAAATAAATTTGTGGTCGGACAAATATTAGGAATGTCAAACTCCCTTTGCCTAGGGTTACTTGCATGCGCCCTACCCAAAGGGAGGGGGCAATTGTTGACACCTAATTTTTTTTCTCTACCACTAAATTTAACCCTGAGTTTTCCAATTTTTAATAAAATTGAAATATTTATTTCATCCGGATGAATGCGCTCTAAAATATTTATTTGGGTTAATTTTGTCATTTAATTGACGATTATACGTTTTTGTATTTACATATGCAAAATTGTATAATTTTTGTTACTTAAATGAATATTTTTATCAAAATTGGACTTTTACTGATTAAACTTGAAAATTAATCTAAACGGATAAAGTCCCAATTTAAATAAAATTTGTTCTAAAAAATTAATTTATTAGGAGAAATGTTTATTTGATTTTATTAAATCAAGAAGCTCAAGATTAAATGAAGTATTAATTCGTATTGAATTATAATTTAATTTAGCCAATCTATTAGATTTGGCCATAATTGAAATTAAATTGGTCATAATTGTAATGCAATCGGTCAATTGATTTTCGATTTGGTCAAAATTAAATAAATTTGGCTAAATTTTAAATCTCAATTGGGGTTATATTTTAAATAACCCTAAATTCCCCAAAACTCTCATAATTTCTACCCAATTCCCACCAAAATCAAATTCAAATCCCAAAATTTAAATTTTGAAATTCAAAAATTGTACTATATTGTACAATTCCCCCTCAACCTTGTCTTTTTTTCAATTTTGAAATTCAAAAATTGTACTATATTGTATAATACCCCATTAACCTTGTCTTTTTTTCAATTTTAAAATTCAAAAATTATACTACATTGTACAATTCCCCCTCAACCTTGTCCTTTTTCCAAATTCAAATTTTAAAAGTCAAAAATTGTACTACATTGTACAATTTTCCCTCAACCTTGTCTTTTTTCCAATTTTGAAATTCAAAAATTGTACTACATTGTACAATTTCCCCCCACCTTATTTTCCTCCCCACTTTATCTGCAATTTAAAAATTCAAAAACACCCCTAAATACTTTCTCTCATATTGGTGGATTAATAAAATTGGATCCCCATCCTTTCCTAATAAATACTACCACTATTTTGGTAGAAAAAAAGTCAAAAAAAAGCTTAAAAGAATTGAAAAGCTTTTGAGCAAATAGTTAAAATTTTTTAGAAAAAAAAACTTTTGAGCAAATAGTTAAATTTCTTTTCTTTATCAAAAATTTTCAAGCGGTAGTCTAATCAGGGTTGTCAAAAATTGCTTTTCGATGGTGATCAAGACTCCGAAGAAAGCTTGAAGTCCCATTTTGCTTCCCCAAAAAAGGTAAACACACCTTTTCCTTTTTAGTTTTATTATCATTTTCTTCTTCACCTCATTTTTCTTCGTAGTTCATGGTTGTAATTATATTTACTGGGATTGTTTGTTGTAGATAGCCTTGAAGATATTGTGGTATCGATATTATGATTATTTTTATGTTTATGATATAAAAATGAGCTAGCAATCGTTGAATGTGTTTCTTTGGCTTTATTTGTTTATTATTATGGATAAAGTTTTGATCTTTGCTTAAAAGCCGTACTCATGCCTTGTTGAAGCTCATTGTTGGTGGATATGTTTATTTTTAGCATGTAAAGTTATTTTCTTTATTTTGAAAAGAATAGTTAATATTGATTGTTATGCCTATTGGCTTTATTATTTGATTATGATGGATAAAGTTTTAATCTTTGCTTAAAAACGTACTCATGCCTTAATTAAATTCATAGTTGGCAGATATGTTTGTGTTTAGCATGTAAAGTTGTTTCCTTTATGTTGAAAAGAATAGTTACTATTGTTTGCTTCATCTTAATAAAATAGTAATTGGTTAGGTCAAGAATTTGTCATTTACTTGCTAATTATTTTAATGGATTTTAAAATCCTCATATAAGAGATGAAGTGCTAGCTTATTTTCCATTCAAGATGTTTATTCCTCTTTTGTTCGCATGTTGTCTTGTCAAAATGATGAGAAAGTTTGGACTTTTGTGGCTAAATAGAATTATTTATATTTTTTTTGAGTCATGCATAGTATGATTGTTGAACGATATTTCACTTTTAGAGATGCTAAATTTTTATTCTAATTTTTTTACTTTGGATTGTTATATGTGCTCTTTGTGTGTATAAAGACTTGATTCATGTCTCTCTTTGATTCACAATATCAAAAGAGAATCTACGATATCTTAGAAATATAAACTGTAGGCCGTTACACATTTTTTTCTAAAATGTTGGTTGTAATTTAGATGTATGAATATTCGTTAAAGTCGCCTTAATTGAAATTTAAAGATTCTCTTTCTTGAAAAGTTAGTCTATGTTTTCTTTTGTTATATGGATTAATTTCTATGTTTGTTTAATTTTAGAAGTCATGGGTATTTTTCTTATTGCTTCATTTCTTTACTTTCGCAAGCTTACGTTGTTTGTTCTCGCATTAATTCACTGAATATGGTCTTCTTCCTTTTACCTTTGCTCATTCTTAATATGAATATAAATCATGAAGCTTGTAAGTGGAGGTCTTTGCTTTGCATTTTATCTATTGATTCTCATTCTTGTTATACGTGTGCAAGTGTGCTTACCATTGTCACTCAAAAATTGGTTCTTGATATTTTCTTTTGCTTTGAAATATGTAACTTTTATGCCTTAAATGTATATTAATTTATTTATCTTTTATTTGCATGCAAAAAATATCTCAAGTCCAAATGGACTTCTCTCCTCTTGCATATCGTAATAGAACAATGAGGCCCACCTCTTTGAGTCAAGTGCAAAGTTTAAACCCAAGGTCGACTATATGATGTGCGGGTGCAAGAAGATGAAAGAAGAAGGAAAATGGGTCAAAACCCATTGATGAGGTCGCTAAGAGACTTGAAAAGTCTATGAGACTTGAAAAGTCTTGATTTTTATGATTCTCTTATTATTTATTTATTTATTTATCTATTTGTTCATTCACTTGTGCCTCAAAGCCAAAGTTGTAAATTAATACAGGTGAAGTAGGTTACAGGCCTAATGCTCATTATTTAGATTAGGACAGGTGATGATGAGCCGAAAGCCCAAATTAGCTTAGGACAAGTTTATTGATTTGGGCCTAATGGCCTAATTCTTCTAGTCTCTCCCTTCTCATTTTATGTGCTAGTTGTTATTAATTTACTTAGACTTAGTTAAATTTCCTACTAAGTCGTCAAAATTTTGTTTATACAAGTCTTTTCCTAAAATCACTTTTTTTTAAAAATCAACTTCTCTTTTTCAAAGTTAGTCAAAGGTGGTTTTCAAATAGTCCGGATAACCGCAAGTTAGCGGACATTTTAGATGCCTTAAAAACCTTCCTAAGATGTTAACAAGAACCTCTTACCTAAATTTTTTTTAAAAGCCTAAGTCTTTTTTCTGTTTTAAGACTTACGATTTTACTTAAAAGTTTCTTAATTTCTTTTAAAATAAATTAAGTGGCGACTGTAATTTCTTAGGTTGTTTTGAAATTTTCTTTAAAGTTTCGAAATAGTTTAAAAAGTCGAAGTCAATGTTTTCCAACCCTTCAAAACTGAAAAGGGGCAAAACAGTTAGTGATCATGTTTTCCTTCGAGTTTCACCCATGAAGGGTGTGCAGAGGTTTGGGAAGAGGGGCAAGCTTAGCCCCAGGTTTATTGGTACATTTGAAATTCTTCAGACCGTTGGTGATGTGGCCTTTGAGTCAGGTTTGCCTCTAGATTTATCAATTGTTCATCTAGTTTTTTATGTTTTTATGCTTCACCATTATATTCCTAATGAGTCCCATGTTATTCATTGGGAGTCGGTGCGGTTAGATTAGCGGTTGTCCTTTATTGAGGTGTCGGTCTCCATTTTGGCTAGGGATGTTAGACGATTGTGCTCTAGAGTTATCCTTGTAGTTAAGGTTCAGTGGCAACATCCATCTGTAGATGAAGCTACTTGGGAGGTCGAGTCTGATATGTGTAGTTCTTATCCCCAACTTTTCGTCGATTCAGGTATTTCTTTGCCTAAGTTCGAGGACAAACTAGATTTTTAGTGGTAGATGATGTAACAGCCTGAAAATTTGATAAGATATGTGAAATTTGTGATTTTGTGTGATTTGAATATTTTACCTCTCCATATTGTTGTATTATGGTATTTCTGGGGTGTGGGGGCAATTGGCACGATCTCTGATGTATTTTGGTACCATTTGTGTGATATTGCAGTTTTTGTGGCTTCCAGAGCCTTATTATGGACTCGTGTGATTATCTTTTGATACATGCAATAGATGACTGAATAGACTATTCCAACAACTCTGAAATATCGATTTTAGGCTAGATAGTCCTTTGGTTCGGGTCCCAATGCACCTGAGCTCATTTCGATCCGTTGGTCGAAAAGTGAAAAAATTGGAAATATGGGTGTGGGATCCACATTTGATTGAAACAACCTCGTGTGGAAAATAACTTTGCCAATGCATTCGAAACGTCGATTTCTGGGTTAGTGTGATTTTATGGCTTTTAAATCTCATTTCGACCCTCGATTTAAAAAAATTACGATTTTGAGTTTTGGGGGTCAACTCTATGAAAATGATGTTTTTTTTTTTTAAATATGATATCGTCATTGATTCCAGAGCGTCGAATTTGGTATGGTTGCATAGTTCGTTTGAGTATATCAGAATCCGAATGAATTACGGGTACCTCTTAGAAGTCTATTTAGACTTAAAAAAATGCAGAAAAATCTGCACAATAAAATAGTCCTTTTTTTTCCATTACACTTATTCTTTTACCTTGTCTCTTAAGAGTTAAATCTTAAAATAGTGTGAGAGCTTAAAAGTGAAGCTTGTGGGAGCTTGGGAAGCTAGATTAACATCTATTTCTTGATTTTATTACAAATTTAAGGGGAGATTTCATCCTTTCTTACTCTAATTCTTTGATTAATTTCTCAACAAGAACAACAACATACCCAGTATATTCCCACTGAATAGGGTCTGGGAGGGTAAGTGTACGCAGTCCATACCACTACCTCAGATGTGAGATAGAGAGGTTGTTTCCAATAGACCCTCAGCTCACAATAAAACAATTTGGACAAGGAATAGTAAGAGAACAAGATACAATAGAAATCAACAATATACGATAATACCATAAGCAAGAGACACCAAGTAATACAACAAAAGAAACAACAACCTAAACTCATACTAACCTTCTACCCTAATCCTCCTCCTCCACAACTTCCTATCTAGGGTTATGTCCTCGATAAGCTAAAGTTACTCCATGTCATGTATAATCACCTCCCTCCAATATTTCTTCGGTCTACCTCTACCTCGCTTGAAACCATCTCTAGCCAATCTCTCACACCTCTGCACAGGGGAATCCGTGTCCTTCCTCATCACATGACCAAACCATCTCAACCTCGCTTCCCTCATTATGGATTCCACCGAAGCCACTCCCACCTTATTTCAAATAACCTTATTTCTAATCCTATCTTTCCTAGTACACCCATACATCCACCAACGCATTCTCATCTCCACCACACCCATCTTCTGAGTGTGGGCCTTCTTAATAGGACAACACCCCATTCCATACAGTAAAGTCGATCTAACCACCACTCTGAAGAACTTGCCCTTAAGTTTAGGAGGTACCTTCTTATCATACAAGATTCCGGAGGCAAGCTTTCATTTTATCCACCCCACTCTAATTTGATGAGTGATATCTTTGTCAATCTCTTCATTTTCCTAAATCAGAGACCCCAAATACTCTAAACTCTCTCTCTCTTATTGATAGAATGAGTATCAAGCTTAACCACCACATCGAACTCATACGACACCTCACTGAACTTACACTCCAAATATTCCATTTTTGACCTACTCAACCTAAACCCTTTAGACTCAAGGATTTGCCTCCAAACCTCCAATTTAGAATTAACTCCACTACGTGTCTCATCAATCAAGACCACCTCATCCACAAAAATCAAATAGTAAGGTACCTCACCTTGAATTTTTTACGTCAAAACATCCATCACTAAGGTACAAAGAAATGGGCTAAGAGTCTATCCATGGTGTAACCCCATCAAGATGGGAAAGTGCTCTGAGTCCCCTCCCCCAGTCCTGACCTACGTCTTGGATCCATCGTACATATCCTTAACCATCTTAACATACATCATAGGTACGCCTCTATCTTTCAAACACCACCAAAGAACCTCATTGGGAATTCTATCATAGGCCTTCTCTAAATCGATAAACACCATGTGCAAATCCTTCTTCCTTTTCCTATACTGCTCCACCAATATCTTAACGAGATAGATGACTTCAGTATTCGAGATCCCTGGAATAAATCCAAACTGATTTTAAGATATAGTAACAATCCTCCACAACCTCAACTCTACCACCCTCTCCCAAACCTTCATAGTGTGACTCAATAATTTGACCCCTCTATAATTGTTGCAATCCTGAATGTCACCCTTATTCTTATACAATGGTATCATCGTACTCCACCTCCAGGCTTCAGGAATCCTAGCTATCTTGAAGATTATGGTAAATAACCTAGTCAACCACTCTATACCTTCTCCTCCTGTGCACTTCTAAAACTCCACCGAAATCTTATCTGGACCCGTCACTCTACCTCTACGCATCCTACGAATAGCCTCTTTCACCTCATAAACCTTAATGTTCCTACAATAACCATAATCCCAAAACCTCTCAGAGTGATCCAAATTCCCAACACATTACTAGTATTCATGCCTTTGCTCAGAATCTTATGGAAGTAAAACTGCTATCTCTTTCTAATATGACCCTCCTCTATCAAAACTTTATCGTCCACATCCTTAATACACTTTACCTGATCCAGGTCCCAAGACTTTCTCTCCCTAAACTTTGCTAGCCTGTACAACTTTTTATCCCCACTTTTGATATCTAACACTGTGTATAAACTCTCAAAAACCACATCTTTAGTCCTTGTGACCGTTAATTTTTCCTTTTGCTTGAAATTTTATCACCTCCCTATTCCTTTATTTATCCTTTTCATCCTTGCTCTGCCAACTTCATGTACGTTCTATTCTTAACTTCCGTCTTCCCCTTCACCTCTTTCTTCCACTACCAGTCTCCTTGGTGCTTGCCCGAGCGGCCTATTTAGACACCCAAAACCTCTCTATTTGTCTCCCTGATACAACTGGCAGTCTTATCCTACATACTATCAGCATCCTCTCCACTCTCCCAAGCTTTCTTCACCATCAACTTATCTCCTATATTCGATGCACTGGCCAAAGTCATACTGCCCTATCTAATCCTCGACTGACCCTCAAAACCTCTCCTCTTCCGCTCATTTATGATCACTAATTCCATCACCAAAAGCCTATGCTTGGTCAAAAGACTCTTACTCGATAAGACCTTACAGTCCTCACAAATACCTCTATCTTTTTTCTTGAGGAGCAAGAAGTCAATCTGAGTCTTGGCCACGGAACTACGAAAGATAACCAAGTGAGCCTCATTATTGACAAATTTTGAATTCACTACAACCAATCCAAATACCTCAGCAAAATCCAAAAGTGCCACTCCTTCATCATTTTTTATACCAAACCCATAGGCTCCATGCACACCATCATAAACCCTTGAAGAAGACCCTATGTGCCATTGAAATCCCCTTCTATGAAAAGCTTCTCATTATTGGGGACACCCTTCACCATATCGTCCAAAGCCTTCCAAAACCTCTTCTTCTCTTTCATACCCAATCAAACATGTGGGGCATACGCACTTATAATATTCCAAGAATACCCTCAAATGACTATCTTAATTTTCATCATCCTATCGTTGACCCTCTTAACCTCTACTACTTGCTCTATAAGCTCATCACCTACTAGGATACCTACACCATTCTTGTTTCTCATGCTTCCTAAATACCACAACTTATAAGCATCTACTACCCTCGCCTTAGTACCTACCTAGTTGGTTTCTTAGAGACAATCTATATTAATTCGCCTTTTCCTAAGAATTTTCACCAACTTTATTGATTTCTTCGATAAAGAACCTATATTCCATGACCCTACTCTCAACCTAAAGTCACCCTTGACCCCTTTACCCTTTTTGACCCCTGCCCCTGGCCCCACCCTACTCCTCGACCCCGAACCTAACCCAAGCCCCGCCCAAATACATGACCCTAAGCCAATACCATCTAGCACAACCACCACCAACCAATAACACTAAGAGAACACAACATAGACATACAACAAACCAAAAAAAGTACTATCAAGCCCCCACTACAAAACTACTAAGAACAACAAAAATAACTAAAGCACAAATAAATAAACAGTTCTAAGAAATATACAATTGAATAAGTAAATTGTCACCCACAAAAAAAATAGTCAGCCAAGAAAAGAAGGATCGAAATAGGAGTAATAACCAAGATAGGAAGTAGCAGATGCTAGAATCAAGAAAGGTAAACACACGACTAGAAAGGATGGAGCGAGTGCACCTGATCGAAGCTGAGTCAATTTACTTGGTCGAATCACCGGATTTTGGTAATTTGCGATAGAAATTGGTTGCCGAAATCGTGTCGTCACTTCCAAAATCTGTACTTTTAGTACCTGCAAGGGGTTATAAAGAAAGAAAAGAAAAGAAAGAGATTGTCGGAGTAAGATTGCTGGAGATGGGTCACCAAAAATGAGGCGCCAGAACTGCACCGACATCGACGGCGGTGCAAGAATGTGTCTTTGGTAGAGAAGCAATTGTTTTAAATAGTAAATGGTGGTGCGAGATACCGCGGAGGAGGTGGAATGATGACAGACTGTCAGCGGTTTGGCTTTGTCCAAGTGTGTATGAGAGAGATGATATTTATGCCAGCATACTTAGTTCACTCTTTTTCTCTTGAGTAACGTTTTAATTTTATAATTACTAGTATTTCATCAATTTAACCTTCAAAACAAATTTGATTCTTGATTTTAACAAGAATTCCAAAAAATTTACCCGATAAAACTCAAAAATATTTTTTCTTTGATTTGAACCTCATTTTTTATTCGAATTGACTTGGGTTTTTAGCTGTAGATTCCTAAAAATATGAAGAACACATTTTTGAAGTAAATTTATAATTTTGCCTTTCTTTTTTGAAAATCCATTTCGGGGGTCCATTTTGATCCCGAATTGAAAGTAGGTAATATAGGTATTTTGGCTTTATTTTGACGCGTAGATTCTATATTTCTTGATTTTAATTGATTTTGGGATCATTCATGGAAAGTAAGGTCGTGGGTTCAAAGTGTAGAGGACCATTTTTGGCATTCGAGGTAGTTTATGGCTTAACTCTTTCAAATTGGGTTGGGTAGTAAATAATGGTACAAAATTCATGTTAAGGGTGGGAATTAATCATGAAAAATGGCTATCTATGTGTTGTGTCCGTATGGGGGCCTATATGTGATGTAATTATTGAAATTGTGATATTATGTAATATGTGTGACCATGTGGGGTCCTATATGATGTTGATGGCCTTGAAATACATGTGAATAATTGTATTGTATAATTGAAAATTCCTATTGTGTTATCATTGGTGTATTGTGATATATTCATACTTATGGGCATATGAAACATGTGGAAATTTATGGATGGTTGGAAATAATGAGCGAAAATTGGCCCATGTGGTTGTGGAAATACATCATATGGTTGGTGGTGGAAATACTCGTTGGGAGTGATTGTGAACTTTATATCCTCATGGCATCATATGAATAATTTCACTTATTTGTTGTATGTTTCGTATATACTTGTTGTTATTGGTATCACTTGATTTGTGCCTCATGCTATGTATATGCTTTGGAAATATTTGAAATACTGAAAATTCTGAAAATATTGGAAACATTGGATTTTATAGACCTCTCCAAAGGATATGTGGATAAGAGTCATAAATATTGGTTGTATATGGGTTGAAGAACCCTCCAAGGGTTCTACATCGGGAAGCTTTAGCTCTGTAGGTGTATACATATTGACAAACCTTCCATGGGTCCTACATCCGGAAGCTTTAGCTCTATAGCTGTATATGAAGACTTTGTGACAGTCTCGTCCATCATCACCATATACATTGCGCTTGCTTTACTATGTTTATGTTATGCTTGTATGGGCATATTGACTTGTCATCTATCTATTTGTTCTATATCTAGACTTGTTAATGCCTAATTATTTTATCTTTCTTTTTTTGTACTTGATGATCTTGATTATACATGTTCCTATTTTGTTCAACTTGTATGTGATATTGTGTATGTTTGTATATCTCTATTTGGTGTGTTGTTGTATTATGTATTGATATTGATATTGTAAAACTGTTAGTGCAAGCGGTGTGGGTTATCGTTGTGGGATATTTTTTTATTGCAACTGACGTGCCTATAGTCTATATTTTCTATGTTTTATTTACTACTTTGCTTGGTCAGCATATGATACCTACTGATACAAGTGGACCATACTCACACCTACGGTTCCCTTTCGGTGCAGGTCCTAGCTCAAGTGCGCCTCAGATTTGTTGATTTCAAGCGCCTTCAAATTACTTAAGGTAGCGGTCGGACCTTCATGCGTTCGGAATTCACCTCTATCTTTCTATAATAGTTTTGTCTTTATTTGTATTCGGAGACAAATGTTGACCCTTTGTGGATATTTTTTATTTATTTGACTCATGGTTTATATTAGTAGTTCTTACACTATTGACACCTTGTTTAGGGAATGTATGGTTTTGAATATGTTTCTTTCCACATTATTTATACTTATGTGGTTCAGCTTCGTTCTAGAAGCCCTACCTTGATGGTATTTCAATATTTTCCCCTTTGTCTATGAGTTTGGGTGATAGGCTTACTCATCAAGGTTCGTTGTGACGAGTGTCATCATGACCCTTAGATTTTTGGGTCGTGACATAGATAATTATTTTTATGTATACAATAATAAATTATGATATATTTTTGATAGAAAATTACTAATTGAGAATTTTATTTGTGTAATCTTGATATTGTACGATATATGATTAAAAAGATAAATTTATTTAATTATGACTGAAGTAAATTTTTTAAAATTTTAGTATGACACTTGTGGTAAGCCTCTAGGAACTGATCAGATTTAATACATGACTCGCGGATGCTCAAGATGGAAGAAAGCGACAAAAGAGCATATTGAATGTTTAGAATACAAATGTAAAAATTCTACAGGTGAGTTGTTATTATAATTCGTTAATATTTGAATTAAGATTCTATTTTGTAAAGATTCACTGCATTTTTATCATCAATTATCTACTTTTAAGATAAAGATCTTTCATACTGGATTGATGATTTCTTATTTTCATGATCGAGTGTTTGCTTGTTGTTTAGGATCCTGGGTGATAATTTTGTTCGTGACAATTTCTTTGGCGATTCCTTTGCACTTTAATTAATAGTATGAGACACTTTTTAATTCGTGTTTGATAAAATAAAGGTGTTCGTCTTATGATCTATGAAAAAAATAAACATGAACAAACGTGCAATGCACATTCACATCGAGTAGTAATTAATACAAAAGTTGAATTGGTAATAATGATCTAAACCTAAATCAAACTACTAAACAAGTAGACGTTCTTTTACTGACTACTCGAGAAATAGTTACTTTTAGAATTGGGAACAGAAGGTCATATATCTATCTATTAGAATTAGAAAAGTGATTTGAATTTTTGTCCCTTCATTAAAATATTTTGTAATAGACAAAAATCATTTTTTCATCTTTTTTCTCTAATTAAAATTCTCAAAAATAAATTATATCACTTTTTCTTTAAATTAGTGTCCTTTTTGGTTTAGGTGACTTTTCCCAAATAGAGATTGTTATATTTATTATTAGACTTAAAAGAGTCATTAATATTAGGATTGTCTTTCTTTCTTTATATTTACATCTTTATTCCCGAACTGCCGATGAGGAAAAATTAGGTTTTGGTTTATAATTTTTAACTAAATATTTTGACGTGCTATGCATGTTTATTGAAATTTATTGATTCTTTTAGTGCAAACATTTTAATCATTTTCTTTATTTTGATTTTCAATTGCTTTGTTCTGATGGATATCTTTTGACCTTCAAATGCTCGGTTTGATGGATATGTGTTTTAAGTTTACGTATATCTAATTCACACCTATTGTACATCTTCTCTTCTTATTTTTAGAACTAAATGAAATAATAAGGATTAAAGTTATCGACTTCAAAGAAGGGTAGGTTTTTTTCTCAAAGAAGACCAATTAATATAATGTTTGTTATTTTTTTCTTTTTTGATCTATGAATATCCACTTTTTACCAAATCCTTGTAAGAGTCTGATCTCAATAGTGGTCATGAATATATGTGGAGTCATGAGAATGATCTTACTGATATTATTATTGTCGTCATCGTCATTGTTGCTTTTGTGATGGTGGATGTAGGCAATGGCTAAACAGATGAAATTGATTGGCCAAAGAATAGTTTGTAGCTACCTTGATAGCCAAATTCTTTTATATCTTTTGATGAAGTAAAGGCGCATAACGATTGCAGCAGTGACTAATGATCATTAGAATTAAAATTTCTATTGATTTATCTTGGTATTTATTTTCTGCATATTAATTATCGATTTTCTTGAATTCTGATTAGTTTGGTTTAATTTGCATCTATGCGGTTATAGCTGCTATTCAGATTTTTTTGACATGCTTCGGAGGAAAAAACACACAATTATGCAAAACTTATACCTGCAATAAATATGGCGGATATTTCAAAGAGATTAAGTTTTGTGCACTGTCAGTGTATAAACATTCTACACTATCAGGTAAATTTGATGCTATTGCAGGTTACTCAATTTTTTACAAAAAATTAAAAAAAAAATTGGGTAACCTGCAAAGGCAGGTTAAGTTTACCTGTAGAATATTTTATACGCTGAGATTGCACAAAACTTAAATTCTATTTCAAAAGGAAGAGTTCTTAAAAATAACATTAGAAATAATTATGCCTTCATTAATTCAACTAGATGAGGACGTGTAAATTGAAGAGTACTTTGTCTCCATATATTCCAGAAACATCACCCTGGCCATCAATAGTACCATTCTCAGCTGAAAAATCAGTCTAATACTTTAGCCGAACCACATTATACCAGGCCTTGAATGTTCATTATAATAAATCTAGAAGGTTCTTACTTTCCAGAAATTGTACCCAAAAAGGTATCCAGGAAAAAGTAAATGAATATAAAAATTGATATTTACCGGTGATAATTCCATCATGGAGTCCGTCTTCATGGAGTAATCTCATGTACCTTCCACTAGGTCACTCTCTTCCTCTCCCACCTGAAGGCAATATCCACCACTAAAAATCTAGTTGTCCTCGAACTAAATCCAAGGGATATACCTGAATTAACGAAAAAATAGGGATAACTACTACGCATACCAGACTCGACCTCCCAAGCAGCTTCATCTATAGGATGGTGTCTTCACTGGACCTTAACTTTCGAAATATCTCTAGAATGTAACCACCTAATATCTCGGGCTAAATTGGAGACTGACTTCTCTACAAAGGACAAGATGGTGTCTCCACTGGACCTTAACTTTCGAAATATCTCTAGAATGTAACAACCTAATATCTCAGGCTAAATTGGGGACTGACTTCTCTACAAAGGACAATCTCTCATCCAACTGTACTATGTCCCAACGAATGACATGAGACTCATCTGAAATACACCGTAGCATGGATACATAAAAAACTGGATGAATAGTTGATAAATCTGGGGCAACGCTAACTCATAAGCTATATCCTTAATAGTCTGAAGAATCTTAAATGGCCCGTATACCTAGAGCTAAGCTTGTCCATCTTTTCAAACCTCATCTTTTCAAGTCTACGATTTGCATAGTACTTTTGCCTACTCAGAGTCACTCGAAGTCTATCCTGAATGACCCGAACTCTATCCAAAGTCTCGTAAGCAAGTACGTACCTCGAGGTCTAATCTCAAAAAACTCAAACCAACCAATCGGAGAGTGACAAAACCTACCATATAAAGCCTTGAAGGGTGCCATATCAATATTGGAATGGTAGATATAATTATACGCAAACTCCGCCAAGGTTAAATGTTGCTCCCACTAACCTCCAAAGTCCATAAGTCAAGTGCGGAGCATGTCCTCTAAAACTTGAATAGTCCACTCCGATTAACCATCAGTCTAGGGTGAGA
Source organism: Capsicum pubescens (assembly GCA_030864215.1). NCBI lineage: Eukaryota > Viridiplantae > Streptophyta > Magnoliopsida > Solanales > Solanaceae > Capsicum > Capsicum pubescens. The sequence goes on from CM061548.1 coordinate 157,740,786, forward strand.
AGTAGTGCTAAGATTAACCCGAGTATCAAACTCCTCCTAAAATGCCTTCCAAAAGTGAGAAGTGAAAATGAAATCTCTATTTGAGATAATAGACACTTGTACACCACAAAGACGAACTATCTCACGAACATAGATACAGACCAACCTCTCAACACTCAAAGAGACTTAAATAGGGATAAAATGATTAGATTTGGTCAATCGATGCATGATAACCCAAACATTTTTAGAACCACAAGAAGTATGAGGCAACCTAGTTACGAAGTCCATAGTGATCTGCTCCCACTTGTACTCAGGAATAGGTAACCTCTAAAGCATACCACCAGGCCTCAAATGCTCGGCCTTTACCTGCTGGCAACATAGGCAATGAGTGACAAGGTCTGCTACATCCTTCCTCATACCACCATACCAATAGTGCTTTCTTAAATAACGATACATCTTGGTCACTCCCAGGTGAATGGAATACTTAGAAGAATGGGCCTCCTCCAAGATCAACCTCACCCAATTCCACTTTCAACACACAAACTTAGCCTCCAATCCTTAAAACACCATCAGAATCGAGTGAGGTTTCCTTAGCTTCACCACTCAAAACCATATCCTGAATGACTCTCAAACAAACATCATCAAGCAGATGATCCTGAATCTGGTCTATCAAAGAAAATCTAGCCTCTACAAATTTCAAAACACACCAGGTGTCTAAATATCAAGCCTAACCATATGGTTAACCAAAGATTGAACCTCTAAGGACAAGGGTCTCTCTTGGGTCAAAAGATGGGCTAAGCTACCCATACTAGTCGACTTTTGGCTCAAGATATCTATAATCATATTAGCCTAGCCCGGATGATAGAGAATAGTATGATCATAATCCTTAAGAAACTCAAGCCAACAATGCTGCCTCATATTAAGATCCCACTGGATGAAGAAATACTGAAGGGTATGCTCATTCGACTCCATACAAATAATGCCTCCACAACTTCAAGGAAAATACAACTACATAGAACTCCAAATCGTGGATATGGTAATTCATCTCATAGGGTTTCTACTAGCATGAAACATATGTAATCACCTTACCCTCCTGTATCAATACGACACCTAACCCAACACTAAATGTATCATAGAAGACTGTAAAACCCACACCCTTTTTGGTCAGAGTCAAGATAGGAGATGATGTAGATAAATCCTTGAGCTTTTGAAAGCTCACCTCACAAGCATTGGACCACTGAATAAAAATTTGTTTCTGAGTCAACATGGTCAATGGAGCCATAATAGATGAAAAACTGTCAACAAAATATCGATAACAGACTACTAAATCAATAAAACTTTAAATTTTGGTAAGAGAAATAAGCCTATCCCAGTCATGAACCACTGCAATCTTGGTCGGATCGACCAGGATACCATCATTGGTCATTACTTAACCAGGAAAGAGACAGATTCCAACCAAAATTCACACTTGGTGAACTTCACATACAATTTCTCATCCTTCAATCTTTGAAGTATAATTTGTAAATGCCCCTCATGGTCAGCATCATTCTTGGAGTAAACTAAGATATCATCTATAAATACAGTGACAAAGGAGTCAAGATACGGTTGAAACACCTGATTCATCAAATCCATGAACGTGGCTGGGACATTAGTCAATCCAAAGGACATGACCAAAAACTTATAATGACCATATAGAGGCCGAAAAGCTATCTTCGAAGTATCCAAAGCTCTAATCCTCAACCGGTGATACCCGAACATCAAATCAATCTTCAAAAACACTGAATCACCTTGAACCTGATTAAACAAATCAACAATATCTAGTTATTATTATTATTACTATTATTATTATAATTATTATTATTATTATCATTAATATTATTATTAAAATGACAGTCAATTTCATTTAATTTCTCCTAGATATTTAATTTTTAGCTAATCTTTGTACTCAATTAATGTCAATTTTGGTCTAATTTGGTTTCGATTGGACTCAATTTAAATTTTCCAACTCAATCCCAATTCAAATCACTTGTGTTTGACACATTTCTATAATTTTAGTCCCAATCATTCATCATATATGATCAATGACTGAGATTGAATTAAAATTTTCTTCTTTTTTAATTATACAAAACTCAAGCCCTAACATCATTTTCCAACAAACCGCACATCCCTCTCTTTTGTCTCTCCTCTTTCTTTTTCTCTCTCTAAACTAAGTCGTTGCACCTCCACCGCCGGTGAACCACCATCCAGCGCACCTAGTCGGAGAGACTCCGCCAACCATCATCTTCTTATAGTGGCAAAACCCAACAAACGTTGTTGCCACCCTCAACCGAACAACTGCCTCCTAACACAACCAAAAAATGCCCTTCCCAGCCACCGGAATGTCGCTATCGTTATTCTTCTTAGCTCCCCACAGCCGCCACCATCAAAGCCAATTATAGCTGCCGCTCCAGCTGGAAAAAGTAACCTCCTAGCCCTGACAAAAATCACCTATCGTTGTTGTCTCTCCAGAAGTGATGACAGGCGAGGTTCCATCAATATCACGCCACCGCTATCCCGACAAAATTTTGTCAAACAAGTGTAAATATCATGATGGATTACATGAATCCATCTTAGGTTTGGTTTCCTTTGTAAAATTATAAAAATTATCATCTTTTTCTATCCTTTCTTTCTTAGATAGATTCATGACATTTGTGACATGAGGTTGTTGATTCTCTTAATTCTATGTCTATTTTTCATTTTTACATTGTCAGATTTTGAAACTTCTAATTTTATAAATATCCATTACCGTTAATTTTAAAATGCGCATATTAGTTCTTGGGAATTTCATTCTTGTTCATCTCTCGTATGTGTGACAATTTGAGGTTTCCGCTATGTTTTGATATATATTGCGTGATTTTTTTACTTAGTATGGTTAATATGGGTACATTTGCTTATCATATTTCACTCATTTACCTTTAAAATTTGGTCATGATTCTGTCCCTCATTTGATTTTGCAGTGATTTTTGAGAAAATATTTTATTAATTGATTTTTTTGGATTTCTTGCCCTTACTTAGTCTGACAGGTAGCCTCTTACGTGTTAATTATGGTTAAATGTGGATGGTATTGCCAATTGATTGATTCTATTGTCTTTTACCCACTTCTTCGCTTCCTTTAATAAGTAGAAAATATTTTCTTTTACTTGTTTTATTTATGAAAAATATCAATATTGTAATGTAGAGAGATTCTTATTTGCTTATGTGGTAATTATAGCATGACCGGTGGAGTTAATTAATTTACCTCATTCGGGTAAGGAAAATAATTTTCCTAATTGATTTGTCAGATATTCTCCTTCCTCTTATTATTGGGATTGATCACAACCCCTTAATCTATATAAATGATTTTTTTTTCATTTTTCAAGACACCTTTTCATCTCCTATTACTCACTACTTGCAATATTTATTTTCTCAATTCGAAAAAAATTTAAAAATACTTTCAAGTTTCTTTGGCATTTCTGGATTTCGAAGAAGCATTCAGTTTCATCTTATTACTTTAATTTCTTTGCTTAAGGCCCTCTTATTATTATTATTTCTTTGTTGCTTATTGGTAGGTTTATATAGATGTAATTTTCATATTTATGTGATGATTTTATGGTGTTGTGAAATCTTTAGAAAACATACCTATAAGAACTAATCAAAAATAACTATTTGGTGTTTGTGCTTTGTTTGCTATGCCTTTGTTTCATTGTTTTTGTGTTTGGGGCTATGTTTTGGTCTATTCGATTCTTTTCTTTTGTGCTAGTTCTGTCGCATTGTTTGTGTCTAACAAGTACCATTAAAAGATAGTTTAAAATTTGAAGAGTTTCCCGTAAGTGTGGGGAAGGGCAGCCTATTTCTTTTTAGTTTAGTTTTTTTTTTTTAAATATTCATTGGTTTATAACATTATTGTATAAACCTCTACTCTGTAATAATAAAATTATAGGACTGCTTGTGGGGGGCGGGGATTATGTGTTTATATAAATTACTTAGGCAAAACATAATCTAAGATTTATTAATTGATTTGTTTATCACCTAGAAGCATGTTTTAGGATTAATAATTAATTTTATTAAATGAACGTCGAGCATGTAGAATTAACTTATACCGCGTTAACTAGTTTTCGACATGGGGGGTGCGGATAACTTGTGTGGTAAAATAGATCTATTATAAATACAATGGATCTATTTTTATTTGTGCGTGGATATTTCTTAACTTCTCTAAATATTTTAATATTTAAATTTTATTTTTATTTTGAGTTTATTTATGTTAGTTTTATCGATATTCATATCTAGGGGGTGATTATATGGTAATTGGTTAAATGCTTTACTATAGTATTCTTTATTTTTTTCTCTTAGTTTTTGTAATTCTTCTATATTATTTTGAAGGTATTCTAAATATTCTATATTTTTTGTTTCAAAATATCCAATTAGATTGTCTTTCATAAGTTTTTCTAATAATATTATTTCTTTCATATTTTCTCTCCAATATTTTAAATATTCATAGTCTATCATTTTATCATGTAGTAATTGTAGATTTACAAATTTCTGTATAATAATTTATTCTAATTGTACTGTAATGTATATCTAATTCTAGATTTTTAATGCTATTTATTATCTTGTGTTGTTCTTCTCGTAGCGAGTTTTTTAAATTATATAAACTATCACATGTACTTTTTTCTAAATTTTCTAGGGTTTCTTCTATCCATATTAATTTTTCTTTTAGATTCTCCATTATTTTTCTAATTCGGTTTCTATAATTAATTTCTTCATTTATATTATCTTGATTTTCTCTAGTTTTTGTAATATATTCAAACATTTCTTAATCTGAATAATATCCATCTGGGCAATTATCTAGGTATAACTGTTCTATTCATATATAGTTTCAATTTCATAGTCTAATACTTTTTCTAATATTATTCTCTTAATATCTATAATTTCTATATATCTAAGTATATATAAGATTAATATTTTAAGATTATCTATCATTTAAAATTGGTTAAATACTTTATTATAATATTTTTTAGTTGTTTGTTTTAATCTCATTAATTCTTCTATATTTTCACTAAGAAATTGTATATATCTTATATCTATTTTCCAAAATTCTAAATATACATACTTTATCATAGTTAGTGTGTGGGTTTGGTATGTAAGTATTTATAAGAGTAGTTCGGTAGGTGTGGTATATAATTAATTCTAGTCATAAAATATCTATCAAATATTTTTTTCAATATGATTTTTCTTATATCTACTATTTCTATATCCTTAAGTACATATAAAACGAGTATTTTAAATTTATCTACCATTTCATTAGATAAATAACTATCCATTTTTCATAAAATTGCTATTTTCAGAATATTCCCTTCAATCATGCACATAACAAAATATGATCACTTTAGATTGTTATATACTAGATTATTCTTAAATAACATATTCTTCGGTCACTATTAGCATGGTAATCTGGATACTTTTCCCTTAAACAACGCCTCTACTCTGATTACTCCCCTATCACGGCTTTCTTGCCTCACCGATTTCACCTTTAGGATGACATAGTTCTTAGGGATTTTTCTCCTTTTTCACTTTGCTAATAAACTTCTTAACATGCTATTTTTCGAATAATTCTACTATAAAGCAACTAACATGAACTTATTTTATCATATCATGATTGTTAGAAATTTATGAATTTAACTATTCATAATAGTAAATGAATATACCTGTTCTGATAGTTTTGATAATTCTAAGCTTTGTTCCTCCATAGATTTTTCCATTAATATATATATATTTTTTAAATAATCAAATTATTTGTCGTAGACAAGAGAGAGTTTTTTGCTTCAATGCATGAAGGCTTGCCTTCATCTAAGCAAATGCCCTTCTATTTATATTTTTAAGAAAACGCATAAACGTTTTACATTTTTACATTTGTACTAATCTAACTTTACACGTTACCTACCTACTTTACAAAAGTCTTTACACCTATCTATAAAAGTAGAAAAAGACTTTACAAAGGTGCTAAATTATTTCTACAAAAGGACAAAACTTAGTAATGGCATTTTGCCAAAAAGTCAAAAAGTAAATAGTAACTAATAAATAATTTACGTAAATGAATTAAGAAAGATATCTAATCTTCCATATGTCATTTTCTAGTATTAACTTGTCTTCTTTATGTCACTTCCTAGAATTAACTTGTCTTCTTTTTATTATTGCTCCGTCTTCTTTTTATCTTCATTATTGCTTCCGTAGATATCTTCTTGTCGTATCTGTTGCTTTTATATCTTCTTTCCAGCTGACATGCTTATCTTCTTGATTTATTTATTTTATTCTAACCAAACTTCTGGGATAATATTATCTTCTCCATTACATCTCGAACATTGATGATCTGGATATTTGTGTTCAATTATCTTGCAATATCTTGTCAATAATCCATCTGTAAAAAATCCTCTCTTAATTGCCCTTGCAGTAGATTGTTTTTCTAGGTTAAGTAATGTTATTATCCATTGTCTAACATCTTCCATATCTGTTTGTCGTAGTTCTTTTGAATTTTAATAAATCATCTAATGGTCTCTTGAATAATAGCTCCATATTCGATTTCCATTGGTATAATTGTTTGCTAGTTCTTGAATAATTGTAGCTAGTCCAATAAGTCGTTTGTTTGCATAAAAATTAGGTATCTCGATTCTGGGTATCTCTGGCTGCTGCACAATATCTTCTGGTATAATCATATCTCTGGTTAATCATATTTTTACAACTTGTATAACTGGTTTTATCTCATCGTATAATATCTCTGCTGGTGCAGTATAACTCTTTATATAAAATAGATTTCCTTCGGTTACTCTTTTATAGGTGTTGAATATTTTTTTTAATTCTTCCATAGCTGATAGTTCTTCTCCATTTTGGGTATATATGATATTTAATAATCCATAGTCGAAATAAGTTTTTATTAGGCTTGGGTTAGTTTTGGGTAGTGCAATTAGCTTGTTATGACCTTGTAATCTTTGGGTTATATAGTTTGTGTTGGGTTCTTTGATATCTGTAGCTTTGGGGTTAAGGTTTAGAAAAGTTTGTACTCGGTAGATATTTTCTATGTATTTTTGGGTTGTATAGTTATAAACTTTTTTATCTTGGTTCAGACTATCTCGATATGTAGTAATTTGTGAGGGTATGTTCAAGAGATCTTTTTGTATTTTTGGTGTAAATGGTTTTTCAAATATCTTATTTAAGTTCATATTCCGGTATCTTTGTTCAATAACTCCTTTGCTTGTACCTGCAATTGTAGATTGATAAACGTTATGGGTTTTACGGAGTGTCCCAACGTCTCCTTCTAACTCTGAAATTTTAATGTCTTCCGATCGACATAACTCTGCACACTACTGAGTTAGCTGATTTGTAGCTACAGACTTCAGTTTATCTTCATTAGTATTTAGTTTTTCTATTTCATTCCCCATACTATCCACTTTCATTGAAAGCGTAGTTAAGATTTTGAATATCTTTTCTAAAGCATCATCTTCTATTATATCAGTCTGTGTAGCTTTGTCTTGATATGTAATCTGCAATAACGTTTTTGTTAGTACTAATTACTTCAATTGTAAATGTAAAATTTAATATATTCAATACTAGTCTCCGAATCTCTTTTGTTGTAACTGAATTTTGTATTTTCTTTGTTAGCCACCAACGTACCTGTGTATTATTTGTTCGTACAATAAACTTGTTATATACAATATATGGCTCAAATGCTAATAAATATTTATATAATGAACATAATTCTTTTCTATTTATTTTTCATTTTATTTCTGTTTCATTAAACGTTCCTGAATAATATCTAAAATGATGTTCTATTTTTCATTTTCATACCTATATTTAAGTACTCCTCCATAACTACATTCACTAGCATCTGCTTCTACTATATATATAAATTTTCTATTTTCGTATGGGAATTGTAAATTTGGTAATTCTTTACAAAGTGTTTTTATTTTCTGGACTTGTTTTTTATCTTCTTCGTTATAATTATATTCTACATCCTTTTTAAATTTTTTCTGTAAAGGCTTTAGATTTTCTGCTAATTTTGATATATATTCCCTTACTTGGTTTACTAATCCCAAAAATGATTGTAATTTCTTTTTTGTATCTAATTCTTCTTTCAAATTTATTATTTTTTGTACTAGATGTTGTTGCATTTTTACTTCACTTTTATCTATTTGTATTCCTAAAAATTCAATCTGGTTTTTCATAATTTCAGCTTTCTTTTCACTTAAACTTATTCCCGATTTTTCTATTATATCCGTAAATTGTTCTAATAATTTTAAATGTTCTTCTTTGGTTTTTGTATATAATAGTATATCATCTATATATACTATACAATTAGGCAATTGTTTAAAATAACTATCCATAAAATGTTGATATCTACCTGGTGCATTTTTATATCCAAATGGTAGTACATTCCATTCATAAAATCCTTGTGGTACCGTAAATGCGGTTAATTCCTTAGATTCTTCTTCTAACTTTAAATGGTAAAATCCTGATTTACAATCAAATTTACTAAAGTAATTATATCATTGTATTTGTCTTATTTGTAATAACTTATTTGGTATTGGGTAGTTATATGTCATAGTTTTTGCATTTAAATTTCTATAATCAATAATCATTCTACTTTTTCCTCTTTTTTGTTCGCTATGTTTATTTACTATAAATGCTGGGCAATTATGTTTACTATTACTTTTTTGTATATATTGTTTTTCTAATAATTCTTCTATGTGCATTTTAAATTCTTTTAAATCGTCAAAATTATATGTTAATGGTTTTTGAGTTATTATGCTATTTTTATCTATTAACTCAATTTTTATAGTGGTTTTATGTTTTTCCCATCCTTTTAATGGATCTTCACTATATAATTGTTCTAATTATTTCTATCTTACTTATTGAAAATATAGTTATTTCAATTTTATTTATTTAAAATACGACCAGTTCTATTGTATCTTCAGTATTTTTTATATTTTCTAATTTTTGTGTAATTTTTTCACTTCCTTCTATCCAATCAGTTTTCTTTCTTATTTTATTAGTAACTCTTTTTGCTCTTACTTTCTGTTTACATGGTGTTGTAAACCACCAATCCGTTCTAGTTATTATATGTGGGTATAATTTATCTAAAAACGGCATTCCTAAAAGTATATCTTTTGATGTTAGCTCATAATTATAGATTTCTTCTATTGTTAATATTTTATCTCATACTTGTGTTTTTACATTCTTAGCTTTATAAGTAATTAAGCTTACTTCGTTATTAAATCCTTTAACTATTATTGGAGTTTTTAATTTATCCCATTTACTTTTTGGTAAATAATTATATCTACATAAATTAGCTTCTGCTCCTGTATCTATCATAGGCGTATAATATCTACTGTACTACCCTTCTACTACTATCTTCATTAATACATATATTTTCATATCATGTTAAAGCTCTTCTTAAGAATAATTTCTCTATGTTATATGTTATAGTTAATTGTGTATGCTCTATATTATATGGTTTTACTTGTTCTAGCCATTTTATTCCTAATATTATGTCCGCTTTTTGCATTTCTTCCTTTATTTCAAATTCTATTTTTATTTTTCTAATTCCTATTGTTATTTTTTTTTCTGCTATATTTTTAGTGTTTATTAAGCTTCTTGGTAGATTTGGGCATATATTATTGTCAGATTTTATTTCCTCATTTTTTATTAGATATCTTGCTATATAATTTTCTTCTTGTCCTGTATTTAAGAGTATTAAATATTCTTTTTCATTTATTGTTCATGTTAGGTAATATTGGTTTAAATTAGTTGTTGAACTTGTTTCATAACTTGTTCTTTTTTATGAACTTGATGATTCTGTTTTTTCATAAACTATTCTTTTTGTTGTACTTATTCTATCATTTATTATTTCTAAATTTTTTTCTATATCTATGGCTCTATAACTATAATCATTATTATCAATTGTTTTTACAAATTATTCGAAAGGACTTTCTTTGTATTTTGTTAATTTTATTTTTTCCTGTTATTTTATGTTTTGTTGTTAATACATATAGATTTTTACATCTTGCTGTAAATATTTTACTTCCTGGGGTTAGTTCTATTCCTGATATTTTTCAATATAATACTAATGATTTATCTATATTTTTATCTGTTATTGCTACTGAATAATTCGTACTTATTATAAATTTAAATTTTTGGTCTATTAAATTTCCTTTATGGCAGTTATTATACTTTTTTCTATAGGTTTTATAATTCTATCATCTGCTAGGTATAATTCTATTGGTGTATCTATTCCTTCTCTAAAACATGCTTTTATCAATATCTCTGTACCTCCAAGGTGTACATATTTTATTGGGTCTCTACTCTTTATATCGTTTATTTTTTTATTAATTATCTTTTTTGTTACTAGTGGTATACTAGTTTTACCTTTTGCATATCTACAGTCTATTACATGTTCTTTTTGGCTTACTACGTAGTATTCTTCTTTTCTTCTACTAAATATTTTTTTATTGTTGATATTTTAAATATTTTTTCTACACTTAAATCTAATTCTTTTCCTTTTATTTCATCAAATATATGACTATCAAATATTATATTTTGATTTGTTCCTTCTTTATTTAAATATTCTTCTTTTGTTAATATTTTTATATCTTCTTCAGTTATTTGGTTAATTCTTATATCTTCTTTAGTCATTTAATTCATCTAATTCACCATCTATTACATTATCTGTTTCATTCTCTGAAATTTCATATATACTATCTTCACTTTCTAATTCGTAATCTATATAATCTATCTGCATATATTCTGTATTTTTTTTTTATTTCTGATATTTGTTTATTTTTTGGGTTTTTAGGTAATTTACAATCTCTAGCTAAATGTCCTAATTTTCCGCAATTATAACAAGTACATTCTTTTATAGATTTCTTTTTTCTATATGGTCTTTTATGTTTATGATTTTTTACATAATATCTTTTTCTTGGTTTCTTATATTTATATTTTGATATTTTGTATTTCTTTTATTTCTTATGTCTTTTTCTTTTCTTATAATATCTTTCTTCGCATCCAAATTGAGGTGCTATTTTATCTTTGCAACATGCTAAATTTCTTAGTAATGTTTTTTTTCATTTTTATTTCTTCTCTATATTTTTCACATAGGTTTCTATACCATTGTTGTAAAAATTTTATTCTTGCTCCTAGAGTATCTACTATTATAGCTTCATCCCAACTTTTTATTATTTTCGAACTAAATGGTTCAGGTAATTTACTAAAATATAATTTTGTTATTTCTTTACTTTCTTCTGTATTATATGTTCCTTTATAATAATATTCTTTAAATGCGCAAGTATATTCATCTATGTAACACATATTACATATTGCTAATTTTAACATTAAATTCCTATTTGTATCTTTCTCTTCATTTTGTTCTTCTTCTGTTGTTGTCATGCTGCAAATTCATCTTTTATAGCTATTTCATATTTTTTTAATAATTCTATAGGTGTTAATTTAGTTGTAGTTGTTGATGATGTTTTTTCTGTAGGTTTGTCAGTTCTTAATACCCTTTTACTATTTTCAGTTAGATTTGAAAACCATAATTTCACTGTTCCTATTCGTGTTCTTTCTATATATTCTAGTGCATCTATTACATTTATATTATTATCTAATAATTATTTTATCATATATCTTATCCATAATTGTATTGTTTTATCTATATCTATTACACAATCTAAGTCTAAAAAGTTATAATTTTTATTAACTATTTGTTTTGGTGTCCATTTGTCATATCCATCCTTTAGATTGTATCTTTTAAACTTATTCTTATAATATGTAGGTTTTCTTATTTCTGATGTTCTAGGTATTATATTTTCATCTTCTTTTTTATCAGAGTATTTATTTCTGTGTTTCTATTTTCTAAGTTTTCTTCATTAATTACTTCTTGTTTTTCATTGATTTCTAAATTTTTTGTGTTTGTTAAGATTTCTGTATATGTTTCACTATCTTCTGAATCATAATTATCTGTTTCTTCAATATCTATTGTGTTTATTTCTAATTTTTCTTTAAATTGATTTATCTCGTTTAATAATTTTTGTTCTATATCTTTTTCTTCTTTTTCTTTCTGTCCTTTTTCATACAAATCTTTTAGCATTTGTAGTTTTTTTTCTAATTCAGCAATCCTACTATTTTTAGTTTCTTCTATTTTTCGTATTTCTTCAGTAGTTTGTTGTTTTATTTTTTCTATTTCTTTTTTTCTATCTATTTCTTAATTTTCTTTTTCTATTCTTACCATAGATGTCAATTTATCTTCTAATTTTAATTCTTCTTTTTCTAACATTAAATATAAATTTTCACCTATTTTCTTATACCTTCTTCGTAGATTAGAAAATACTATTTTTATTTTTAATCCTTCATGGTTTTCATATATTTTTTCATCTATTATAAATTCTTCTTTGTTCATTTTTATTTAATTGTTAATAGATCATGTTGGTATGTATATTCTAGACTATCTATTGTTGATTTTAAATTTGATATTTCTTTTTTTTGTGCATTTATTGAGTTTTTACTAACTTCAGCAATTATGTTATATTGTAGTCTTTCTATCCTTATTTTTAATTCTTTACGTTTTTTAGATATTATTTTCTTTAATTCTTTATATTTTTGTAATTTTTGTACTTTATTCATCTAAATAATATTTTGGGGAATATGTAAATCTAGTTTTATCAAACAAGTCATAATTAATAAATTAATCAAATAAATCCAAATATATACTACTTCCGTAACTTTAAACTGCATAGGCTTTGATACCAAATTGTAGAGGGGTGCGGATAACTTGTGTGGTAAAATAGATCCATTGTAATAAAAAGTTGGGATGAAGCTAGAATAGTAGATACTCTAGGAGCAAGAATAAATTTTTTACAACAATGGTATAGAAATCTATGTGAAAAATATATAGAAGAAATAAAAATGGAAAAAACATTAATAAGAAATTTAGCATGTTGCAAAGATAAAATAGCACCTCAATTTGGATGCGAAGAAAGATATTATAAGAAAAGAAAAAGATATAAGAAATATAAGAAATACAAAAAATATAAATATAAATATAAGAAACCAAGAAAAAGATATTATGTAAAAAATAATAAACATAAAAGACCATATAGGAAAAAGAAATCTATAAAAGAATGTACTTGTTATAATTGCGGAAAACTAGGACATTTAGCTAGAGATTGTAAATTACCTAAAAACCCAAAAAATAAACAAATATCAGAAATAAAAATAGAAAATACAGAATATATGCAGATAGATTATATAGATTACGAATTAAAAAGTGAAGATAGTATATATGAAATTTCAGAGAATGAAACAGATAATGAAATAGATAGTGAATTAGATGAATTAAATGACTGAAGAAGATATAAGAATTAACCAAATAACTGAAGAAGATATAAAAATAATAACAACGAAGAATGTTTAAATGAAGGAGGAACAGATCAAAAAATAATATTAGATAGTCATATATTTGATGAAATAAAAGGAAAAGAATTAGATTTAAGTGTAGAAAAAATATTTAAAATATCAACAATAAAAAACATATTTAGTAGATGAAAAGAAGAATATTACGTAGTAAGCCAAAAGAACATGTAATAGACTGTAGATATGCAAAAGGTAAAGCTAGTATACCACTAGTAACAAAAAGGATAATTAATAAAGAAATAAACGATATAAAAAGTAGAGACCCAATAAAATATGTACACCTTGGAGATACAGAGATATTAATAAAAACATGTTTTAGAGAAGGAATAGATACACCAATAGAATTATACCTAGCAGATGATAGAATTATAAAACCTATAGAAAAAAGTAAAATAACTGCCATAAAAGGAAATTTAATATACCAAAAATTTAAATTTATAATAAGTACGAATTATTCAGTAGCAATAACAGATAAAAATATAGATAAATCATTAGTATTATATTGAAAAATATCAGGAATAGAACTAACCCCAGGAAGTAAAAATATTTACTGCAAGATGTAAAAATCTATATGTATTAACAACAAAACATAAAATAACGGGAAAAAATAAAATTAACAAAATACAAATAGAAAGTCCTTTCGAACAATTTGTAAAAACAATTGATAATAATGATTATAGTTATAGAGACATAGATATAGAAGAAAATTTAAAAATAATAAATGATAGAATAAGTACAACAAAAAGAATAGCTTATGAAAAACCAGAATCATCAAGTTCATCAAAAAGAACAAGTTATGAAACAAGTTCAACAACTAATTTAAATCAATATTACATAACAGGAACAATAAATGAAAAAGAATATTTAATACTCTTAAATACAGGACAAGAAGAAAATTATATAGCAAGATATCTAATAAAAAGAGAGGAAATAAAATCTGACAATAATATATGCCCAGATCTACCAAGAAGCTTAATAAACACTAAAAACATAACAGAAAAAAAAAATAGGAGTTACAAAAATAAAAATAGAATTTGAAATAAAGGAAAAAATGCAAAAAGCAAACATACTATTAGGAATAAAATGGCTAGAACAAGTAAAACCATATAATATAGAGCATACACAATTATCTATAACATATAACAGAGAGCAATTACTCTTAAGAAGAGCTTTAACATGATATGAAAATATATGTATTAGTGAAGATAGTAGTAGAAGGATATTACAGTAAATACAATACGCCTATGATAGATACAAGATTTAATAACGAAGGAAGCTTAATTACTTATAAAGCTAAGAATGTAAAAACACAAGTATGAGATAAAATATTAACAATAGAAGAAATCTATAATTATGAGCTAACATCAAAAGATATACTTTTAGAAATGCCGTTTTTAGATAAATTATACCCACATATAATAACTCAAACGGATTGGTGATTTACAACACCATGTAAACAGAAAGTAAGAGCAAAAAGAGTTACTAATAAAATAAAAAAGAAAACTGATTGGATTGAAGGAAGTGAAAAAATTACATAAAAATTAGAAAATATAAAAAATACTGAAGATACAATAGAACTGATCGTATTTTCAATAAATAAAAAGGAAATAACTATATTTTCAATAAGTAAGATAGAAATAATTAAGAAAAAAATTAGAACAATTATATAGTGAAGATCCATTAAAAGGATGGGAAAAACATAAAACCACTATAAAAATTGAGTTAATAGATAAAAATAGCATAATAACTCAAAAACCATTAACATATAATTTTGACGATTTAAAAGAATTTAAAATGCACATAGAAGAATTATTAGAAAAATAATATATACAAAAAAGTAATAGTAAACATAATAGCCCAACATTTATAGTAAATAAACATAGTGAACAAAAAAGAGAAAAAAGTAGAATGGTTATTGATTATAGAAATTTAAATGCAAAAACTATGACATATAATTACCCAATACCAAATAAGTTATTAAAAATAAGACAAATACAAGGATATAATTACTTTAGTAAATTTGATTGTGAATCAGGATTTTACCTTTTAAAGTTAGAAGAAGAATCTAAGGAATTAACCGAATTTACGGTACCACAAGGATTTTATGAATGGAATGTACTACCATTTGGATATAAAAATGCACCAGGTAGATAGCAACATTTTATGGATAGTTATTTTAAACAACTGCCTAATTATATAGTATATATAGATGATATACTATTATATACAAAAACCAAAGAAGAACATTTAAAATTATTAGAACAATTTACGGATATAATAGAAAAATCGGGAATAAGTTTAAGTGAAAGGAAAGCTGAAATTATGAAAAACCAGATAGAATTTTTAGGAATACAAATAGATAAAAGTGGAGTAAAAATGCAACAACATATAGTACAGAAAATAATAAATTTGAAAGAAGAATTAGATACAAAAAAAAGAAATTACAATCATTTTTGGGATTAGTAAACCAAGTAAGGGAATATATACCAAAATTAGCAGAAAATCTAAAGCCTTTACAGAAAAAATTAAAAAAGGATGTAGAATATAATTATAACGAAGAAGATAAAAAACAAGTCCAGAAAATAAAAACACTTTGTAAAGAATTACCAAAATTACAATTTCTAGACGAAAATAGAAAATTTATATATATAGAAGAAGCAGATGCTAGTGAATGTAGTTATGGAGGAGTATTTAAATATAGGTATGAAAATGAAAAACTAGAACATTATTGTAGATATTATCCAGGAACGTTTAATGAAACAGAAATAAAATTGGAAATAAATAGAAAAGAATTATGTTCATTATATAAATGTTTATTAGCATTTGAGCCATATATTGTATATAACAAGTTTATTGTACGAACAGATAATACACAGGTACGTTGGTGGCTAACAAAGAAAATACAAAATTCAGTTACAACAAAAGAGATTTGGAGACTAGTATTGAATATATTAAATTTTACATTATAATTGAAGTAATTAGTACTAACAAAAACGCTATTGCAGATTACATATCTAGACAAAGCTACACAGACTGATATAATAGAAGATGATGCTTTAGAAAAGATATTCAAAACCCTAACTACACTTTCAATGAAAGTGGATAGTATGGGTAATGAAATAGAAAAGCTAAAGACTAATGAAGATAAACTGAAGTCTGTAGCTACAAATCAGCTAACTCAGCAGTGTGCAGAGCTATGTCGATTAGAAGACATTAAAATTCCAGAACTAGAAGGAGACGTTGGGACACTCCGTAAAACCCATAACGTTTATCAATCTACAATTGCAGGTACAAGCAATGGAGTTTTTGGACAAAGATACCAAAATATGAACTTAAATAAGACATTTGAAAAAACATTTACACCAAAAATACAAAAAGATCTCTTGAACATACCCTCACAAATTACCACATATCGAGATAGTCTGAACCCAGATAAAAATGTTTATAACTATACAACCCAAAAATACATAAAAAATATCTACCGAGTATAAACTTTTCTAAACCTTAACCCCAGAGCTACAGATATCAAAGAACCCAACACAAACTATATAACCCAAAGATTACAAGATCACAATAAGGTAATTGCACTACCCAAAACTAACCCAAGCCTAATAAGAACTTGTTTCGACTATGGATTATTAAATACCATATATACCCAAGATGGAGAAAAACTATCAGCTATGGAAGAATTACAAAAAATATTCAACACCTATAAAAGAGTAACCAAAGAAAATCTATTTTATATAAAGTGTTATACTGCACCAGCAGAGTTATTATACGACGAGATAAAACCAGTTATACAAGTTGTAAAAATAGGACTAACCAGAGATATGATTATATCAGAAGATATTGTGCAGCAGCCAGAGATACCCAGAATCGAGATACCTAATTTTTATGCAAACAAACGACTTGTTGGACTAGCTACAATTATTCAAGAACTAGCAAACAATTATACCAATTGAAACCGAATATGGAGCTATTATTCAAGAGACCATCAGATGATTTATTCAAATTCAAAAGAACTACGACAAACAGATATGGAAGATGTTAGCCAATGGATAATGACATTACTTAATCCATAAAAACAATCTACTGCAAGGGCAATTAAGAGAGGATTTATTTCAGACGGATTATTGACAAGATATTGCAAGATAATTGGACATAAATATCCAGATCATCAATGTTCGAGATGTAATGGAGAAGGTAATATTATCCCAGAAGTTCGGCTAGAATCAAATAAAAAAATCAAGAAGATAAACATGCCAGCTGGAAAAAAGATAGAAAAGCAACAGATACGATAAGAAGATATCAACGGAAGCAATAATGAAGATAAAAAGAAGACGATGCAATAATAAAAAGAAGACAAGTTAATGCTAGGAAGTGACATAAAGAAGACAAGTTAATACTAGAAAATGACATATGGAAGATTAGATATCTTTCTTAATTCATTTACGTAAATTATTTATTAGTTACTATTTACTTTTTGGTAAACAATTGTATCTACATAAATTAGCTTCTGTTCCTATATCTATCATAGGCGTATAGTCTCTACTGTAATCTATTTTACCACACAAGTTATCCGCACCCCCCTACAATTTGGTATCAGAGCCTATGCTGTTTAAAGTTACGGAAGTAGTATATTTTTGGATTTATTTGATTAATTTATTAATTATGACTTGTTTGATAAAACTAGATTTACATATTCCCCAAAATATTATTTAAAAATGTAAAACGTTTACGCATTTTCTTAAAAATATAAATAGAAGAGCATTTGCTCAGATGAAGGCAAGCCTTCATGCGTTGAAGCAAAAAACTCTCTCTTGTCTACAACAAATAATTTGATTATTTAAAAAATATGTATATTTTAATAGAAATATCTATGGAGGAACAAAGCTTAGAATTATCAAAACTACCTAAACCGGTATATTCATTTACTATTATGAATAGCTAAATTCATAAATTCCTAACAATCATGATATGATAAAATAAGTTCATGTTAGTTGCTTTATAGTAGAATTATTAGAAAAATAGCATGTTAAGAAGTTTATTAGCAAAGTGAAAAAGGAGAAAAATCCCTAAGAACTATGCCATCCTAAAGGTGAAATCGGTGAGGCAAGAAAGCCGTGATAGGGGAGTAATCAGAGTAGAGGCGTTGTTTAAGGGAAAAGTATCCAGATTACCATGCTAATAGTGACCGAAGAATATGTTATTTAAGAATAATCTAGTATATAACAATCTAAAGTGATCATATTTTGTTATGTGCATGATTGAAGGGAATATTCTGAAAATAGCAATTTTATGAAAAATGGATAGTTATTTATCTGATGAAATGGTAGATAAATTTAAAATACTCGTTTTATATATACTTAAGGATATAGAAATAGTAGATATAAGAAAAATCATATTGAAAAAAATATTTGATAGATATTTTATGACTAGAATTAATTATATACCACACCTATCGAACTACTCTTATAAATACTTACATACCAAACCCACACACTAACTATGATAAATTATGTATACTTAGAATTTTGGAAAATAGATATAAAATATATACAATTTCTTAGTGAAAATATAGAAGAATTAATGAGATTAAAACAAACAACTAAAAAATATTATACTAAAGTATTTAACCAATTTTAAATGATAAATAATCTTAAAATATTAATCTTATATATACTTAGAGATATAAAAATTATAGATATTAAGAGAATAATATTAGAAAAAGTATTAGACTATGAAATTGGAACTATAAATTGGATAGAACAGTTATACCTGGTTAATTACCCAGATGGTTATTATTCAGATTAAGAAATGTTAGAATATATTAGAAAAACTAGAGAAAATCAAGATAATCTAAATGAAGAAATTAATTATAGAAATGGAATTAGAAAAATAATGGAGAATCTAAAAGAAAAATTAATATGGATAGAAGAAACCCTAGAAAATTTAGAAAAAAGTACATGTGATAGTTTATATAATTTAAAAAACTCGCTACGAGAAGAACAACACAAGATAATAAATAACATTGAAAATCTAGAATTAGATATACATTACAGTACAATTAGGATAAATTATTATACAGAAATTTATAAATCTACAATTACTACAGGATAAAATGATAGACTATGAATATTTAAAATATTGGAGAGAAAATATGGAAGAAATAATATTATTAGAAAAACTTATGAAAGACAATCTAATTGGATATTTTGAAACAAAAAATATAGAATATTTAGAATACCTTCAAAATAATATAGAAGAATTACAAAAACTAAGAGAAAAAAATAAAGAATACTATAGTAAAGCATTTAACCAATTACCATATAATCACCCCTCTAGATATGAATATCGATAAAACTAACATAAATAAACTAAAAATAAAAATAAAAATAAAAATAAAAATAAAAATATTTAGAGAAGTTAAGAAATATCTACACACAAATAAAAATAGATCCATTGTATTTATAATAGATCTATTTTACCACACAAGTTATCCGCACCCTCCTACAATTTGGTATCAAAGCCTATATTGTTTAAAGTTACGGAAGTATTATATATTTGGATAGCATTTTTAGCACTCAAATCTCAAATCCCGGCCCATAAAGAGTTTTTGGGATAACACCAAAAAGATCAATTTTAATAGTTTTTCAACAAAGAAAATCAGTTTTAATACTTTCTGCAGTAAAAACAGTTTTGATACTTTTTGCAATAAAGAAACCGGTCTCATGCTTTTTTGTGATAAAAATCAATCCCATCCTTTAAAATAATAACTTTTCAGCAATATAAAAAATTTGTTTTAGTTTTAAAAAATAATTTCTTGCAATAATAAGTTCAATTTCAGTTTTAATTTTCTGTCATAACAAAAATTAGCTTCATAATTTCCTACAATAATACAAAGTTAGTTTCAGCATTCAATTATTAATTTTCAGCTGTTTTTATTAATTTTTAATAGTAAATAAATCACTTTTGGCAATTTAATAAATTTTTAGCCGATTTTTTATTAATTCCCAACACTTCAAACAAATTTCAGCATTTTGTTAATTTTCAGCACCTAATTTTTAAGCTACAACAGATTTCAATAAATTTCAGCATGTTAATTCACGTTTCAACATTGTTCATTTAACTCGTCTAGTCTCCCATGACATTCAACTAATCTTCGACACTAATTAGTTGTTTGACATTTTTAGATACCATGCCTATAGGTTCCAATTATATAAAAAATGGGTAATTATTTGTTTGGTCAATCACCTAACCAACTTTTAATCAATCAAGAGGCTCGTTTGAAACGCTTACGTGCTACTTGTTCGTCTAATGTATTTTGCTTGGCCCGAACCTTGAGTCTAGTTAGGTAACCTAACTTTCTTTTGTCTAGACCCTAAATCCAAAGTAGAAAGTCCAATGCCTCTTGGAGATTAAGTTGGGATAGGTAGGCATTTTAGGGAACACTAGTTTTGTTATTTTTAGAACACCTCTAAGTTTAATAAACAAGCTAGGTGGGGGTGGATAAACATTCAAAAATGATGGAATTTGACCCGATCATAATCTAACAATGCGACATACGATATTGTCACATGTTCATAAGTTGGGCGCTGATCCGAATAATAAAAATAATAAATCCTTGTCCAGCCTTTCGTATTTGTTGTCTCTTTACTTTGAATGTTTTAAAATGTTTGGGGTAGTTTAGGTTCTCTTATTTTAGTGAATATTTTGTTATATTGATTGTGTGACTTCTATCTCCTTGTTTATCTAATTTACATCTTTTTTTATTAATCACCTAGATAATTGATGATTAAAATATAATTAAGATAAATGTCTTTCACTTAGTAATATTAAGTTCATAAAATCGTTGACCTTTACTTATCACATAGAATCCCTACGTAATATACGAATTCAGTCAAAAACCACATTTGTGGACCTCAAAAAGTACCTAACAACTTCCTTTCGAGTTAATTTTAACCCTTAGTTAAATTTCTAGTGAACTAGACTAAATAAAAATAAATCCACAATAGAATGGTGTCCTAACACAACTTAATTCGTTAGGTGGTGACTCTTCACTCTTTAAACAGACCTAAAAAGAGTTGTCACATTGAATCTCGCTTTTCGCGAGAAAAATGTAGTTGGACAGCATGACGACTTTGCCAGGGAAACTTAGGTTCTAACCATTACACATTTATTTCTTATGCGGGATTCTATTATTTATCTAAATTTTATTTTATGTTTTCCTAATTATTATTTATTTTAACAGCGTGATCTACTTTCCACATGATAGTCCTTTCTCCTTTCCATTTATGTGTTTTTATATCTCTCTCCATGTCTATTCCCTTCTCTCTTATTCCTTGTTGATTGTCTATATGATGTCCTATTTTTATATTTACTTACTTTTTATGTTACTCAATGTGTTATTGTATTTCTTGCTATGTGCTATGTGTTACCTCTTTCTATAACTGTTATTCTGCTCACTTTTTCCTCCACTTGAAATCTCCTTTATTTTTCTTATGAACGGTTGCATAGTTGCACAAACGTTCTTTTTCTAAAACATCCTATAAAAAATGCCTCGTAAATTGATCGATCAACGGTGCATCGACAGTCATGAGGTTTTCCATTCTCAAGTTGTCCGCTTGAGGGGACTGTGTTGTGCAACTACTTTTATTCCTAGATCATAACCATTTTTTCCTTTACTAAGGAACAAGCATCCCGAAGCCTAAGATCTTTTGTTTGGAAAGCCTTTCCCTAAGTTCAGAGGGATTTCATAATCTCAAAAAAGAACGCCTCATTACTTATTTGTATTTTGAGAGATAAATATGCCTAAATATTGTCATTTGCTCTTTGGGTGGGGTAAGATAACACTTTATTTTTCAGGTTCAATGTCACCCCCAGCTTCATGAATTCGACAAATAAAGTAAAGAATGTCTTGGCATGGAAAGTGTGGGAGGAACATTGGCATTGTCATATCTCATGCGCAACCAGCATCGCTTCGATAAAGCTCTGGTGGCCTACAAGAAAGAGACCCAAGAAGAAGATGTTTTTAGAATTTAGTTTAGTTTTCCTTGTGATTTACTTATATTTTTCTTTCTTTTCAATATATGAGACAATTTAGTTCAATAAAGTTTTAATTTTTGGGGTATATCATTTATGAACAAATGACATTATTTTATGACATACTTATCTCTCAAACAACGATAGGCCTACCTCTGGCACAAAAAAGGCTCCCAAAATAAGAAATGTCAAACAACGTGCTTATTGTGTGTTGCTTTATTTACTTCTTTATGTCACTAACGTACTAATTTTCAACTTTTGTTGTTTTTGTAATTATTTTTCCTCTCCCAAAAGGTTTATTTGTGCACCCTAACATACCACACACGATCAAAAGGGGCTCCTCCTCCTCTACCTGCTATTCATAGGGGTAAAGAAGTAATGGGAGATCATCACAATCTAATGGACAAAGATGGCACTAGCTTAGAGAGAGAAAGCATCATTTGTAAAATGAAATGATACTTAGAATGGAGCAAAGGATCTTGGAGTAACTATGGGAGTTAGCGCAGGTGCGCAACTTAGCCAAACTGTCTCTTACTTTGAACAACCCTCTGGAACAACAGATTGACAGCCATACCATACCAAAATCACAAACGCCTTTTCGAAGATATCCAATACCATCATCTCAATCTTAAACTCCTCCGAATATACAAAAAAAACATATCCCATCCAAAACATCAAAAGCATACCACATGTGCCTACCCAACACATCAACGATCCTAAATAATCAACTCCCATACCTCCAAAAAATCCTTCAAACCAAAATGTCCAAAACATATCCCACCATCATTGTCACACCCCTAGCCTAGACATGACAGATAAGAACCGTATGAGTATGAGTTATATAACTGGCATAAAATATGCGGAGAGGTTACCATTAATAAAAAATGATAAGGGGCCATGACCATACCAATTCTATTCCATGGAAAACTCAGCTGATACATGTGAAACTATGACCACGTATGATAACTTATCTCTGTCTACGAAGCCTCTAAGAAAATTTATAATTGCACCAGTGAAGGTGGTTAGGGCCCCTACATACCCAAACTATAACTAGAAACACAATTAAATAGTACTTGACGTTTATTATCCCTAGTTAAAAGAGGAGCTCACCGATTGCTTGGCTGAATATGAACAAACTATATACTATTATGTAAAGCAGACAGAATAACAAGAAAATGTATAAGGATGTTCAATGAATCAAACAAGAAAATGAGCAACTGTGGATGAATGAATACATAATAATAATATAAGTCATCTTTATTAAGGGCCTAGTAATATGCCTAAGTGATGTCCTGTGCCTATCCTTAATACAAATAATCATATGGTGGCCTACCAAGGGCATTCTATGTCAAGTGTATGACATATGTTACCCAAATACTCTTAACTATGATTTTATGCGTATAACTGTAATCGCGATCTTATATAGGGTATGCCCCTCCTTAGGGACTCACTATAAGGGTCTGCCCGTAGGCCATATGTGCCATCTATTAGCTCGAGTCAGGGGCATCCCAACTGACTCCAAATGTAAATGATGCCGCAAGGGCGGGTACGCCGCAATGTTTGGGCTCAGTATAATAGTCTGGTCTAGATCCTATGCACAGAATCACGTCGAGCGATATGTCAAGACAAACCTATGTACCCTCCCATCGTTAACTTTATCAAGTAGTGACTTATAGGCCTATGTAAATACATCATGATAAGTGTTATTTAACCATTAAAGTAATGCTTCTCATATTCCACTAACTCCTTTACTAGTATCGAGCTATTAAATGCTAGTTCTTGTTTCATTTTATAACTATATTGCTATGTGATCCAATGTACAAATGCGACTATACTATGGCCATTTATTCTGACCATATTTCATGTGATAGACTATATATATGAATTCTAAGAATTTCCAACACACACGAATACAATTCTGTGTCGCTCTATAAATACTTGACTTGACAAGAGTAAAAATGAGTACTTCAACTCCAATAAATAGACGCATAAAGAATGGAAACAAGTAATTTAAAATAGGAAGGGAACATGGATATTATGGCGATATTAGGCATATAGTCAGTTAGACATATAGAAGGTGAAAAATTTGTCCTTATATATTGAATAATCTATATTGCCTACGCTAGGAGAAACAAATAACTATGAGTTGTACTTTCATGGTGAAGGAGGGTTTAGCTTTACATACCTTTGATGCCTTCCTAGCTAACGGTAGGACCACAAGTATCAAATAATTCAACCCGCAGAAGTGTAGCCTTTGTTTTGTAAACCGCTAGCTTCCATAATCCGATAGATAATCAACTTAATATTTTAAAATCCATGTTGAGAAACCATTGACATTTCCAACCCGAATTTGTTAGGGTCTGTTTTAGTGGGGTTCACCGGCTGGGACAATGGTAAGTTTTATCAGTGTTGGTTCGCTAGCGATTGGAACCATGAAGAAAGGAAAGAGAACAGTGGGAGAGAAAAGGGTGGCTAGGCTGACTGGAATAATATAGAGACAAAGAGCAGAGAACGGGAGGCGACATCGGTGGGGGATTCACCAGCTGACGACTGTCATTGCCGGCGGAGCTGTGGGGCAGTAACATTAGTGAGAGAAAGGAAAGAGGCGGTGGTTTGGGTAAAATGATAAGGATTTCTCTCCTTTTTCTTTAAGTATTTTTCTAGAGAAAATAAATAATAAAGTGGCCCCACTTGCACAAAACATTTACATACATACGTACATACATATATATATGTATATATATATATATGTATATATATATAATAAAACTTCTCACTTATTCTTTAATCCACCAGCCACAACCATACACATTAAATTTACATACACACACATATGTGTGTATATATGTATACACACACAATATAATTTTCTTTAAAATATATGTACCACATAAATCTTTATAGATTAAAAGAGTTATACTCATATAAAATATAAAATGAATTAAAAAATTTACAGAGGTATTACAATCTCCCCCACTTAGGATCATTTGTCCTCGAATGATACACATAACTTATTTGACTCCTATAATATCTAAGACATTCATGAGATCATTTACTCAACTTCCACATCCCTTAATCTACCTCAAGGTCTTAAAAGTTGGCTAACTCTTAAATTTTCCAAAAATTTTGATAGAGTTTCCCCTATAAATAGGCCGATTAGGAACCTGTCAGCTAACCAGAATACATACAAATACACTTCACAGAGCATCATGACAAATACAAGCCAAAATACATACAAATACGTTTCACAGAGTGTCATGACAAATACAATATCCAACAGATATTACACGAGGCTCCATTTGACCTTATATTCAAATGATAGCTATAATCAATATGGTAACTTACCTTATACTCTGCATCTGGAAGATGCATTCATACATATTTCTAGAATCATAGTCACACATCATGTATACTCAAATGGTTCTTAAAACAAGTTAAGTATCTCGCCTTCTATCCTTGTATTGAAATAACTCATCAGAGAATACCACCTAAGATCTTAGGGATCATAGACATGTATCATATCCTCAAAATGTTAGTGGTAAGCACATAAGGAATGCTGGGTGCACTTTCTACAACTCTATCTGGTGGCTATCATCTCACTTAGGCCACCTGACTTTTCTCTACATGTTAATATAAGAGTCATACATCATTTGTTTTTTCATATATACTCAGGGCTCAGCTTGTCGATTTTGCAGAGCCACTTGACACCTTTTCTAAATAATACCTGCCTAATCCATCAAATCATACAGTAACTATAACATGTTAGCCAATAAATATAAAATGCATGTACCCATATAAACATCTGAGCCTCAAAAAGAACTTTAACCTATAAATATATAATTTTTTTAGTAGATGTATAATTTATAAAGTAGTAAAATATAAGAATATGTAATCAATGTGCAAGTAAACTCTGAAAATCTTTCACACATGAATATATGAACCATAAATATCATGTGACATGTGGGCTAAAAAGAAAAAATTAACACGTGAATAGATGAACTATAACACGAGATATGTTATTTGATCATATGCACAGATATAATCTTAATACCTAATAGATATCTCTATAAAAAGTGAAAATATATAACATATAATAAGTTACCTCCTATATCTAAGAAGCTATAATATAAGAGCACCTAGTACATGGGTTCTACGATTGTAAAAGTACATAGCGAGTAGGCAAGCTAATCACAACATTTAATGTCGATTACAAAACTTATAGATGAATATTTACACGTAAACAAATACAACAACATACCCAGTCTATTCTCACAGAGTGAGGTCTAGGAAGGGTAAAGTGTACGTAGTCCATACCACTACCTCAGCTGAATTAGAGAGGCTATTTTCAATAAACCCCCGGCTCAGGACAAATAATAATATAACAGACAAAAACATAAAAACAACCACCAAGAAAGGGATATCATGCCGCTAATCCACACAAGTCATTAGGGAAAAAGAAAATAATGTTAGAATTGAATCTCACCACTAACCAACATTATTTCACATACTTTATCCAAGAAAAGTCAAATGAGGGAACATTATGCAGACATATTCAAGAAAATAAAGTACCCATTATTTTGATAAAGAAAAAAATATACATTCTTTAAAAGTTGATCTTCTAGATGAGGCAATTCAACACACTCATTATGAAAAAGGTAAAGGGAATTTGAAAATCTAAAATATTACTCTTTCCAGAACAATGTACAACAACTAAAGAAGAAAACTATGGAAACAAGAGCACTCAATGTTTGTGTGTCCTGGATAGAAGCAGAAGGCGTGCTTATAGCAAAAGATGAGAAACAAAAATATGCATTCATGGTTATAAAAAGCTGCTTGATTTCTTAAACACGTAGTAGTCGAGCCAAATAAAAGCTTTCTTGTAGACTAAACTAAAATAGTTAACTTAGACAAACCTATAAAAATATGTAGTAAGTCTCGTGTAAAAAGAAGTAAAATTGAAGTCTATACTAGCATCCCAAAGAACCTTGCATTAGAGTACTTGCCTTTAGAACTAACATTCTACAAAAATCATTGGTATTTGAAAATTTAAGGGCAAGATAAAGATGTGGAGACATAACATAATGCACCAACGCTGAGCTTTTTGGCTCGATGAACCAATGATGGGGA
Source organism: Capsicum pubescens (assembly GCA_030864215.1). NCBI lineage: Eukaryota > Viridiplantae > Streptophyta > Magnoliopsida > Solanales > Solanaceae > Capsicum > Capsicum pubescens. The sequence goes on from CM061548.1 coordinate 157,768,407, forward strand.
CCATCATAATCAAATAGCCGTATATTATACAAATAAATAGGTCCTTGACATTTCTAAATGCATACCCTATGAAACATATGATACCCAAATAACTATACCATAATTAAGGCGACATACAAGCAAATGATTTGTCCAACCTATAAGCTATAGATTATAATACGCGATATATATATGTATATAACATGTTGACAGATGAATTGTATCAAAATATTTATCATATAATTATATAAATAAACTATGAAAGTGTTTGATGCATAAATCTTAACATTATGAAAACACACAGTATATAAATAACTTGATTATGGCATATGAGCATGTGAAATACAATCTTTGAGCCGATATATCTATAACTTATTAAAATTAAGTATATGTCATATGAGCAATAAAATTTTATATTCTATTCATATAAACTTATGAAACGGACAACACTTGAACAATTACGCTTTTAGAACATGCGATGTATAAATAAATAATATATGATGACCGTGACATGTAAACAATAGCCCTATGACCTTTGAATGAATAACCTCTAATGCTCATAAGCAATGTCTGCAATTAAGTATTCTATGAAACATACAATTTGTGCATCAACACTTTATGAAACAGATAGCATGTACGCACATTCTATACAAAACATGTAGTGCATAAACGATGATTCATAAAATATGTAACATATAAACAAGAATCTATAATATAAAAAACACATAAATAATTAATCTCCCATAAACACATAACAAATAAACTAAAATGCTTATTGAAATAAGTACCATGTAAATAGTTGAGTTACCATACATGCAATACATATAATCTTGCAAGCAAGTTAGCTATAGCACATACATATTGAATTCATGGTAACTTAATCTTGTTGGCATCTAGTTACGAGAAATTTCAGAAAGTCATCTAATCATAATTTACATGCAAACATACTCCTGCTAGTTTCAAATAATGTTAAGGCTACTCCCATCCACATTCCCCTATTTTTTTTCGGGGGAAGGGGGTTATGTAATTAGGTTATTTTCTTCTAAACCTTAGAAAAATCTCTCTGTATATATATTTGAACATAGGAACATGACATTATTAATATTAGTCTATTTAATTATTTATCAGGATACTTTATAAGCCTCTTACTAGGGTGACAAGCTGAACCGTTCTGTTTCCATTGCCATCAGGTGCCACATTATTGAACTCCATAGCTAGTAGCTTATATAAATTTGGTAGGAAAATAGATAAGCTGGATGCTAAAGACAATGTAACACAAGAACTTTTGTTTACCACCTACTTATAGAGTCATTTTGTTACCTCTCCATAACACTTAAAGATTAGCCACCTTGAACTTAACAACTGAGGTCCGACTGTGCTTAGAAAAATTGCTATAACCATATAAAAAAATATTTAAGGATAATCCAACATTTTTCTCTAAGTTAGGTTAAAAATCAGTAAGCTGATAATGAACATGTATAAGGTGAACACATATATTCCATCCCTTCCTTCTGATGAAAATCTCATAAACTTCATCAATACTTAAAAAGTAGCTAGTTAGGCTGCAGAGGCACTTAACAAATGACTATGGACATATGAAATGAAGTGAATAAATAATTATTATATCTTAAAACATCTATAATCTACTATTGGCAATCTATACCTCTTCAGATATATTTTTTCCCTCCAACGAAGGTTCATTCTTAAGTATTGTACTAGATCAATGTATCTCTTTTCGAGAGACCTATTGATTGACTGCCAACTCCCACTATTTTATAGAAAGGGTACCAGACCTTAAGTTGATACTAACATTATTCCTCACAATATGGCACCGTAACCCACTAAAGCTATATAATCATGCTTCCATAACTTTTTACATAAAAGTTTTACTCTAACTAGGCATACTATCCATGTATATACATAGTCAAAGATGTTCAAATAATATTTTACTATTCTTCAAATCATAAAATATTATAATTTCCTTCTTATAACCGATTAACCAATACTATGTCTTGAACTACTCTAGTCACAAATGATAACTCTTAGTTTATGTCTGAATCCTTGATATTTTTAACTCTAATCCTTGATTGCACACCATTGCTAGTTTTTTTTATAAACAAATCACAATGGGGTAATCCCTACCCATATATTACTATAAAATGATAACAACACTTATCCGTAATTTTGCTAGCCTTACAAAAATTTAAACATATAGGTCATTACCTACTCAACATAATCCAATGCATGTATTATAAAGGAATGATTTATGTACTTACTTGGGAAAATGTGTAAAGCATCTATGCCTAGTTGACCAGTTAGGAATACCTTTAATTAACATTGGCAAGATACATTTACCTAACATTCAAAGCTACCAACGTACCTTAAACTCATAAAGACCCAATTTAATTACCTCTACTATGAAATTATACATTATCCTAAAGCTTATGGGTGTATTACCGAGGTAATACTAAACATCCCCTATGTAATTAAATCCTATAAGTATTAGAGGGATCACGTGGGGAAGCTTTCAAACTTAAAAACCACTAAAATTTTTGCAACATTTATATCGAAATATCCCACTTTCTATCTCGAATCTTAGTTTAGAGTCTTAAGGCTGAGCTTTTAGCTGTAAACTTCCGTTTAGAATTCTAGTATCTGGACCGTTGGCCTGATCAGAGGTTACCTTTAATAGGATGAATCCGTATGACAATTAAGCAGAATATGAATTAGAAGTAACACTTTATAACTTAGCTTTGTCGCATGATCTAGATCACAAAAAAGGTCAAAAATCCTAAATGCCTAAGCAGCTCCCCTATAATAAATATAGTGCACAACACATCCATAAGAGGGGCTCTACTAGAAACAACTTCGTAGACTCTCTAGGACGCCGTAAACCTAGGGCTTTGATACCACTTTTATCACACCCCTAGACTAGATAGGACAAACAAGAACCGTATGTTTCTAAGTTATATGATTGGCATATATTGTGCGGAGGGGTTACCATTAATGAACAATGATAAGGGACTATGTACATACCAATTCTATCCTATTGAACACTCTGTTGATACATGTGAAACTATGACCACGTATGATAACTTATCTTTGTCTACAAAGCCTCTAAGAAAAATTATAACTGCATCAGGGAAGGTGGTTGGGCAGGGGCCCCTACATACCTAAACTATAACTAGAAACACAATTAAATAGTACTCGATATTTATTAGCCCCAGGTAAGAGAGGAGATCACCAACTTTTTGGTTGAATACGAACAAATACCTGGTATAGAAGTCTGTTCATCGGTATACTTGATCCTGTATTTACAAAAATGTAGTTCACCTAAACGCAGGGATGTTAGTACATATAATATATGTACTAGTATGTAAAGCAGAGAAAATAACAAGAAAATGTATAAGGATGCTTAATGAATCAAATAATAAAATGAGCAACTACGAATGACTGAATACTCATAACTCTTATATGAAACTATTACCTATGTATTTACTTTGTTAATTTATCATTTAACTACTTATGAATAAGTCATCTTTATTAACGGCCTAGTAATATGCCTAAGTTATGTCCTGTGCCTAAATTTAGTACAAATAATCATTTGGTGGCCTACCAAGGGTATTCTATGTCAAGTGTACAACATATGTTACCTAGATACTCCTAACTATGATTTTATGCATATAACTGTAATCGCGATCTGATACAGGGTACGCCCCTCCTTAGGGACTTATTATATGGGTCTGCCCGCAGACCATATGTGCCATATATTGTCTTGAATTAGGGGCATTCCAGCTGACTCCAAATGCAAATAATTCCACAAGGGCGGGTACACCTCAATGTTTGGGCTCACTATAATGGTTTGGTCTCGATCCTATGCACATAATCACACTGAGCGATATGCCAAGCCAAACCTATGTACCCTTCCGTCGTTAAATTTATCAAGTAGTTCCTTATAAGCCTATGAAATTGCATCATGATAAGTGTTATTCAACCATTAAATTAATGCATCTCATATTCCACTAACTCTTCTACAAGTATCGAGCTATTAAATTCTAGTTCTTATTTTATTCTATAACTATATTTCTATGTGATCAATTATACAAATGTGACTATAATATGGCTATTTATTCTAACCATATTACATGTGATAGACATTATATATGAATTCTAAGAATTTCCAAAACACACAAAAACAATGAAAACAGTGGTACCCTTAACTGGCAGGTTAAAACACCTCATCAACCCTCAACTGGCAGGTTGATGTCTCAACCTATGCTGGTTACGTAGTTCTGGAATGCAAGAACTTCTTCTAAGGATCACACCCTCAACTGGAAGGTGACTCCCTATCCTTAGGTTAACTCGATGCTAAATCCTACTCCCACCTGAATAGACCATGGACTGATTACTAGTCTGTACTGGATTTGACTGGACTATTACTGATCGCGTTAACTGATTGAACTGGACTAAGTTCACTGAGTTCTTTAACTGACTGAGTACTACTATTTCATGGCATGACTGCAACTATTCTGTGACTACTGTAGCTCTAGGTAAACAACTAGATTGTCGGGTCTTTAATACCCCCAAGACTCGATAGAATGAAAAGTAAAGCATAGCATGATCTGGAAGAGCATAATAATGTCCACTTGTTCATAATTAATTCATAGAAACATTTTATCAAACACCTATAGGGCATAATCTTGTACATGATTAGGACCACATAATGATATGTCATGATTCCACTATTTACTTCACATAGACATTTTAGCAAACACTTGGGGAGAATGAATTATTTCACATGATAAAAGTCAATACATAACATCATGGATACAATTATCAATGGTGAATTCAATTGTTAGCATGTAAGTCATATAATTCCCCATAAATACTATTCTAATTTCATGAATCTTATAACAATCATGGATTTAAAACCCAATTAATATCATGAACGTGCATACAATCAATTTCAAGCATGAAATTCATAATTCTATACACTTATAGTTTTTAAAATGGAATCTTGGAATCTATGGGTGAAAAAAACCCATAGATGTACACCTAACATACTTGGGAATATTAATACTTGAAGGTTCTTGGAGGAATTCTTGAGTTTGTTCTTGTTTCTTGAAGCTGGGGTTTTTTCCTTTTGAGAAAGAATGCATTTAATTTGGGGAAGAATGAGTGAATTATGATTTTCTTAGGTTATTTAAGGGTTAATAACGTGTTTAAGACTGACTTGAGTCATGGAAAAATACCCAATTACCCCTGGAAAATATTTAAAAATCGTCACTAAAAATTCTCAATTTTTCACCCCGGCGCGACGCAGTACAATCGTGTCGGCTTACTGGAAAGTGGACAACTGGGAACTGAACAGATGGAGCGATGTGGTAGGATCGTGTTGGCTCGCTGGAAAATGAAAACTTCCATTTGAGCCCTTAGCGCGACTCGGTGAAGTGCATTTTGGCACACTGTTTTACAAAAACGGATTTAACTCTTCACCTTGGTATCAGATTTGGGCGAATTTTATATCGTTGGAGAGCTGACTGAATTTCCTATGCAATAGTAAGTTCTAAACTAAAAAATACTGAGTATTTTAATTTTTTTATATAGGATTACTCATGTACTAAGTGTTAAATTAAGCTAGGGAAATACGAGGTAAACTGGGTACTTCTATTCGAGATAATAGATATTAGGACTCTGTGTAACCCAACAAACTCTCTGATATAGAGTTTGGCATAGTAATCAGTTGAATAAGAGGTATGACCTAGCAAGAAATGAGTGGTCATCCTATCTACGATAACCCAAATTGAATCATGCTGATGATGAGTACGAGGCAAACCCGTCACAATGTCTATTTTCACTTCTTCCTATTTCCATTCGGGAATATTGAACTCCTGTATGGATCCACTAGGCTTCTGGTGCTTAATCTTAACCTGCTGACATTTAGAGCACTTAGCTACAAACTCTGTGATATCCCTCTTCATCCCACTCCACCAATAGGTCTCCCAAAAATCGTGGTACATCTTAGTGGCCCCTGGATGAATAGAGTAATGCGCACTATGCACTTCTGCAAGAATTCATTGCCTTAAGTCATCTGCTCCTGGCACACATAGCCGACCCTGGCAACGCAACACACCATCTCTCCCCTGGGAGAAAACCTCTGCTTTCTGATATCTGACTGACTCTTTTAGCTTAACAAGACTAGGATCTCGGGCCTTCTTTTCCTTTACTTTGAAAACCAGAGGTTCTGAACTATTCTGTACCCACACACTAACCTCTACTGAATCAACTAAGCGTAAAACTAGTCGGGCAAGCTGGTGAACTTCCTGAACTAACTTCTTCTTATCGTTCTCAACATGAGCAACACTACCCATAGACAACCTACTGAGAGCCTCAACCACTACGTTGGCCTTGCCCAGATGATACAGAACACTCATGTCATAATCTTTCAATAAATCTAACCGCATTCTGTTATTCAAATTCAAATCTTGCTAAGAAAACACATACTGCAAGCTTTTATGATCTGTGAACACATCAATATGCACCCCATACAAATAGTGCCTTCAAATCTTTAAGTCAAATACTACTGCTGCTAACTCAAGATCATGGGTAGGGTAATTCTTCTCATGGGGCTTAAGCTGTGTAGAGGCATAGGATATGACCTTACCTTTATGCATGAGGACACAACCCAAACCTACTCTGGATGCATCACAGTACACAACAAACCCATCTGATCCATCTGGTAGAGTCAAAACTGGGGCTGAGGAGAGTCGAGTCTTCAACTCCTAAAAACTCTTCTTACAGGAATCTAACCACTGAAACTTGACTTTCTTCTGAGTCAATCTGGACATAGGGGATGCAATAGATGAAAAAACTTTAACAAACCGACGATAATAGCCAGCTAAACCTAAGAAACTCTTGATATCTGACGGAGAGATGGGTCTAGGCCAGTTTCTCACCGCTTTGGTCTATTGAGAATCAACTCTAATGCCATCACTGGAAACAATATGACCAAGGAATGATATTGACCTTAGCCAAAATTCACACTTACTAAATTTGACAAATAACTGACGAGTTCTAAGATTCTAAAGTACGATTTTGAGGTGATCTGTGTGATTATTCTCGCTATGGGAATAGACAAGAATGTCATCGATGAAGACTATAATGAACATGTCCAAGTACTGCTTGAACACTCAATTCATTAAGTACATGAAGATTGCTAGGTCATAAGTGAGACCAAATGACATGAGAAAAAACTTGAAGTTACCATACCGGGTTTGAAAAGCTATTTTTGGAATGTCACATTCTCTGACTCTAAGCTGATGATAGCCTAATCTGAGGTCTATCTTAGAAAAGTAACTGGCGCCCTGAGGTTGGTCAAACAAGTCATCAATTCTAGGAAGTAGTATTTATTCTTGACTATGACTTTGTTCAACTAACGGTAGTCTATACACATTCTCAGAGAACCGTCTTTCTTATGCACAAATAGAACTAGTGTGCCCCACGAGAATACACTAGATCTGATGAATCCCTTATCCAGGAGATCTTTTATCTGTTCTTTTAAGTCTTTGAGTTCTACTGGAGACATTCTGTATGGCGGAATAGAAATGGGCTGAGTATCTAGAAGAAGGTTTATTCCGAAGTTTATTTCCCTAATGGGAGAAACTCCAGGAAGATCTTCGAGAAACACATCTCAGAATTCATTTACTACTAGAACTGACTCAAGACTTGAAGTTTCTAAACTAGAGTCTTTGACTCGGATAAGATAATATACACATCCCTTTGGATATCATTTTTCTCTCTCTAAGGTATGAAATTAACTGACCCTTAAGAGTTGTAGTACTCCCCTCCATTCAAGGACTGGTTCATTAGGAAACTGAAAATAAACAATTCTCTTAGCATGAATGGGGCCAATCCATGCAGGGAATAACGTCGAAATCCGTCATCTTTAGCTCTACTAAGTCTGCTGAAGTGACCTTCTAAGATATAATAACCGAACAGTTCTTGTATACCCGTCAGGATATGATAGAATGAACCACTGGGGTAGAGACTGAGAAAGATTCTGTTAAGATTTCTCATCTGAATTTAAAGTTGACTGTTATGTAAGGAGTTACAAGAGATAGAGAAACTCCTGGATTTAATAAGGCATAAATATGTAAATGGAAGATCTGTAACATACTAGTGACTACACCAAGAGAACTTTTCTGATCTTTTCTGGACTGAAGAACATAAAGACTGTTTGGGCGTTACCTACAGGTGGCACTAAAAGCGGCACCCTGCTGATTTTGGCGACCGGACTGAGCTGGGGGCGACTGTACTGACCCTGACAACTTGACTAAGGACAATCTCTAATTCTGTGGCCTGGCTTGCCACACTCTAAACAAACATCACTGCCAGCTCTGCAGACACCCTGATGGTTTCTTCCATATTTCTGGCAAAGAGGATTTGTTCGAGCACTGCTAATACTAAATTGATATTTAGAGCTTGTGCCCTATCTTTTATACTATTTCTGAACTTAGTTATTAGAGCACTGGCTGAGGAAGGAGCTGGAACAGAAGATTTTAGATGAAACTGGGAACGGTTACCGCCTTCTGACTTAGGCTGAGTGAAATTGAAGCTACTCATTTTATTCCTCTTGTTCTCCCTATCACTCTCCCTATTCTTAATCTCTTATATCTATTGAGCATGGACCATGATCTAGGATATGTCTATCTCCTTCATTAACATTATAGTTTTGCATTTCTTAACCACACTCTCTAACACCCCTGACACAAACTTGCTTATTCTGGACCTACTATCTGCTACTACATGGGGAGCATACATGGCTAGCTGGGTTAACTAGAGGGAATACTCTTTCACAATCATACTGCTTTGTCTGAGATTGATGAACTGTAACACCTTGGCTTCTCTCAGCTCTAAGGGAAAGAATCTATCCAAAAAAGTAGTAGCAAACTCTTCCCACTCTATGGGATCTTCATCTGTACCTCTGTCTACCTTACACTGCTTAAACCATGTATGGGCTATATCTTGTAGCTGATAGGCAGCTAACTCAGCACTCTCACTGGGTGTCACTCCCATAATATTTGTGACTTTCTGAACCTAATTGAGGAACTCCTGTGGATCCTCTTCTGACTTAGATCCTGATAATAGGGGAGGATTTATTCGGGTGAAGTCACAAACCCTGGCTGCAACAGTATTGGCCTGAATATCAGTTGGTCGTTCATTCCGAGCTGTTACTGAATTGGCTAGAGTAGTGAATGCAGCTCTGAATTCTGCATGGGAGACATGCTCGTCCAGGGGATTTACCTGAATAGGATGAGGAGTTGACTGGTTTCCTATTCTTCTTCCATTATTCTTTTTGGAAGGCATGTTCTGTAAATGGAAGGAAGAAAAGAATTAGACTGAGAGTTTAAATTGAGCTCATGCTCACTCACATGACTTGAATACTGAGAGAAGGGAAACTTTTCCTAAAAACATCTCATAGCCTCCTGTACATAAGTGTGGCGCGCTACACATACATGCAAAAGACTCTATTTGAAGCGGCTTTCAGACTCTTTAGGACTCTGTTGAACCTTAGGCTCTGATACCAAGTTTGTAACACCCTGAGTCTACACCCTAGATGCCACATGGTGCTTATAATTTCGAGGGACCAAAAGCTAACCCACAGCTGGTACCTGCTGTGAGCGTTGGATAATAATACTATAATAATAAGGAATGTAGGCTGAAATGCCATAAGGTTCAAAATCTGAATACTGATAAAGAATAACAACTGTAATAATATCTGATAAAATATCTGAATCTAAAATACCATTTGAACTAGTCTAGTCTGAAAAGCCTCTAACTGAACTGTTTGAATGTGGAGTTGATGGGACAAGCCCCCAACTAACTCCGACTATCGAAAATACTAAAATAAAAGCATATCCTCGATAGATGAGGACTCATTACTGAATCTACTGATGCTAACTAAATCTGTCTATACACGGTCAGGAACCTGAGCATTCGAACCTATGATATGAGACATCATAACATAAAGAAAGAGTGTGCATCAGTATGTGGAATGTACTTGTATGCTAGAAGAGGTAAGGTTGAATGTAAGGGGTCATATGAATGAACAGTAACTGACTGAATAATATAGAGTAACTGAATATGAGTACATAGATATCTGAAACTACTGTAAATACTGGGTATGCAATACTGTGCATATACGTGTAAACCGTATCTGAGCTTTTACTAAAGTTGAGTACTGAGATCTGATAATTGAGTAACTGATATTTAAGATCACTGATAACTAAATTACTGATGCTGACTGACTGTTTCTGACAGTCCTAATTCTGTAGAACTGAATTGAGTTCTATACTAAGACTAAAACTGAAACTGTGAGAGGTAATCCTCTATTCAACAAGCCCCAAATAAGATAATTAGGGTCCAACCTATAACCCCAGTTTAAAGAGTGTCAGTACTGTGCCATGGGTAAAGACAAGCTGAAGAGTCACCCTCATCTGGAAGGTACTCTAATGAGAATGGTGGTACCCTCAATTGGCAGGTTAAAACACCTCATCAACCCTCAACTGGCATGTTGTTGTCTCAACCTATGCTGGCTACATAGTTCTGGAATGCAAGGACTGCTTTTAAGGATCACACCCTCAATTGGAAGGTGAGTCCCTATCCTTGGGTTCACTCGGTGCTGAATCCTACTCCCAACTGAATAGACCGTGGACTGATTACTAGACTGTACTGGATTTGACTGGACTATTACTGATCGTGTTGACTGGCTGAACTGAACTGAGTTCACTGAGTTCTGTAACTGAATAAGTACTACTATTTCATGGTATGACTGAGACTATTCTGTAACTACTGTAGCTCTAGGTAAACAGCTAGATTACCGAGTATTTAATACCCCAGGACTCGATAGCATGAAAAGTAAAGCATAGCATGATCTTAAAAACAATAACAATGTCCACTTGTTCATAATTCATTCATAGAGACATTTTATCAAACACTTGTAGGAAATAATCTTGTACATGTTTGGGACCACATAATGACATGTCATGATTCCACTATTTACTTTACATAGACATTTTAGCAAACACTTGAGGAGCATGAATTATTTCACATGATAAAAGTCGATACATAACATTATGTATACAATTATCAATTGTGAATTCAAGGGTTTAGCATGCAACTCATATTATTCCCCATAAATACTATATTAATTTCATGAATCTTATAACAATCATGGATTTAAAACCCAATTAATATCATGAACGTGCATGCAATCAATTTTAAGCATAGAATTTAAAATTCTATACATTTGTAGTTTTATAAATGGATTGTTGGACTCTATGGGTGAAAAAAACCCATAGATGTACACCTAACATACCTGGGAATATTAATTCTTGAAGGTTCTTAGAGGAATTCTTGAGTTTGTTCTTGTTTCTTGAAGCTAGGGTTTTTTCCCTTTTGAGAGAGAATGCTTTTAATTTGAGGAAGAATGAGTGAGTTAGGACTTAGGTTATTTAGGGTTTAATCACGTGTTTAAGACTAACTTGGGTCATGGAAAAATACCCAATTACCTCTGGAAAAGATTTAAAAATCGTCACTGAAAATTTTCGATTTTCACCCCGACGCGACGCGGTACAATCGTGCCGGCTCACTTAAAATTAGACAACTGGAAACTGGACTGATGGTGCAATGCGGTGCGATCACGTTGGCTCACTATAAAATGACAATTGTCATTTGAGCCCTTAGCGCGATGAGGTAAAGTCTATTTTGGCACACTGTTTTACAAAAATAGCTATAACTCTTCACCCGGGTATCGGATTTGGGCGAATTTTATATCATTGGAAATATAATTGAATTTCCTACGTAATGGTAATCTCTAAACTAAAAAATACTCAGTATTTTAAAAATTTTATATAGGATTATTGTTGTATTGAGATTAAATTTAGGAAAATACGGGGTATTACAGTTGGGCAGCTGGAATAGGGGAGAGACAGAGAGTAGAGAACGAGAGATGAAGCCTGTGGTGGTTTCGCCAACTGACGACTTCTGTTAACGATGGAGATATGGCATAGTAACATTAGAGAGAGAAAGTAAATAGGCGGTGGTTTGGGTAAAATGATAAGGATTTTCTCCCCTTTTTTGTAAGTATTTCTGTAGAGAAAATAAATAATAAAGTGGCCCCACTTGCACCAAAAATTTACATAAATATATATATATATATATATATATATAATAAAACTTCTCACTTATTCATTAATCCATCAGCCATAACCATACACATTATATTGACATACACACACATATGTCTGTGTATATATGTGTACACACACAATATAATTTTCTTTAAAATATATGTACCACGTAAATCTTTATAGATTAAGAGTTATACTCATCTAAAATAGAAAATGAATTAATAAATTTACAGAGGTATTACAATCATTCATTTAGTAACCACAGTCTAAACCCCATATATGCTGAAATCATCCCATATACCTAAACCTACCCTCAACATACATTTGATCCTTCAGAAAAAAACCCTACCATGCAATTTGTGGTTGAAAGGATAAGATAGTTTAAGGGAAGTAAAGGATTGCGAGAGCTCAACTATGAAGAGTTGTGTGCTCACCCTGATGTAGATTTGTCGAAGGGAGTATAAACCTCTAAAATTTGAGTTATAAAATGGTATTGGAGATCCCAAGGCGCATCTGTGTATGTACTGCGATAAACTGGAAAGGGTTGAAAAGAACAAAAAGATAAGAATAAAGTGTAACACCTCGAAAACGGATCACGAGATGTCACACAGTGCTTAGGGTCACAAGTGACCCCAAGCTAACTCTTCTACTGGAAAACTCATAAGCAACTAAATAAAATGCATAAATTTGTACAACATTAGCAGAAGATAACTCTTCTCTAAATCTAATCAATACAAAACTGAATTCACATGATTATAACTCTTCTTTTATAAAGAAAACTGAAAATGAATACATTAACTCTACTGGCTGTCTATGAAGCCTCTACTAATACTGACTATAGATAGCAAGGACGCAACTCCAACTATCACTAATCAATACATAAGAATAAGAAAGTATAGAACAATAGTAAATCTAACTGAAGTCCCCGAAATATGAGGACCCATCATCTACTGGCTGGAATCTGCAACTGTCTGATTTTGACTGCACATACTACAACTTGTACCTACATTATGAGACAATGTAGCACATAGATATATATGTAGATCAGCACTTTGAAGATGTACTAAGTATATAGGGGTGCAATACAATAAGTAAAAAATATCATCAATCTTTATAGAAAGTCTGCATGCTGATATAAATGACTCACATAGCTTGAGTAAAAGCTGAAATCTGAATCTCATAAATCATGTATAATGAAGCATATAATACAAATCTCGTGAGTCATTCTATTTACTTTTAAAATCTGTATTCTCTATCGTATTCTCAAAACTTGTAAGCAAGAGAAATCTTAAAATGATAGCTTTCAAAACTTATACTTTTATCTCATGGAGAGTAAAACTTCTTTGAAACTCAAGGACTTAGGAATCTTTGAAACTCTAAGACTTGGGAACTCTGTGACTCTTGGAATTATATAACGTTGGACACTCGGGAGTTTCTTCTAACCGACATAAAACATGTGAGCTACATGGAGTCCAATGTCTTGTCTTCCTAAGGAAGAAACCTCACTTTGGGGAGAAGCGTCATACTCTTTCCAGGGAGTATAACCTCAACTCAGTGATCACTATCTCGGCCTCGGGCCCATAAATCTCAGTCCTACGATGGCACATAGTTCTGGGGTATGAGACCTCGGAATCATTCCCAACTCGGTGCTAAATACTACTCCCATACTCAGCTCAGAACTCTTACGAAATCCACCTCAAATAACTCAAGGGTCTATACTAAAGACCAAAATGTATTACTATTTTCTTTAATGGAACATCAATGTGGATTCCAACTCTATTAGGACCAAAAAGGTCAAATATTTCTCAATAATCTCAAAGTACTCAAATCTTAGGTTCTTATAGAACAGAAGTTCATAAAATTACAATTCTCAAGTAGGGCTTAGTGGCCCATAGTTCAATCTCAAGTTAAGACTCATCACTTGTACTTAGGACTCTAAATGTAAAGCTTTAATGCATCAAAATCATATTTAAACTTCATGCTCAACCATCATCTTAAAAAGCTTACAATCATCTCAATCAAGATATTGAAAAAATAACTCATAATATGAATCTCATGATTTCAACATCTCAAAATTCATGCTTTGATAACAAAACATTCATAATCATCTTAAAATCTGAAAAATTCAGAAATAGGCACGAAAATATAAACAAAATCATGAAATTCAACTTTTAAACCATGGGAAATCACATAACCTTGCAAATAATGGTAATGGGTATAAACCCTAACTTGATGTTCATGGAAATCATAGTAAAATTCAGAAATTTATATCTTAAAAGAAGTTTTTGGGCACAAGAACGCAAGGATTGTTTTTGTTCAAACCCCACATACCTTAGATTGATAAACTTGAATGAATAACTTGCTTGCGAGATATTATTGGAACTCTTGAATGAGGGTTCTTGGAATTCTTGCACTAAGAACTTGGAATCTTGACTTAAGTTGGAGAATTGATGGAGAAATCTTGAGTTTCTTGGAGGAGAAGTTTGATGAACTAGGGTTTTTGGTTGAGGGATTTTTGAGAAAGATGGTATATGATGCTTGTAATGACCTTAAATCAGGTGTTTGTATGATTTAAGTGGCTTGAAAAAGTCCAAAATACCCTTCTTAACTTCTGAACAAAATTGGAAAATATAACTGGGAGCCCGATTTTATGGGCCACCGCGATGCGCCACTATCGCGGTGGCTCACTGGAAATTGACTAATAGGAATCTGAGGGCCACTGCGACGCGGAGCCATCGCGTTGTCCCAATGGTTGGGACCTAAAACTTTATCGCGACGCACCACAATCGCGCTGGCTACTAGAAACTAACAATTGGGATATTACTCCTCTCTGTGATGCGCTAAGGGTCTGAATGACGGTGTTTTACGGCAAAAACTTTAATTAGCCATAACTTCTTACCCGGTTATCGGATTTGGGCGAATCTTATATCGTTGGAAAGATAATTCAATTTCCCATATGATAAAAAGTCAAAATTAGGATAATTCTATATGATTTAAACATTACTCACTTTGGAAGTTATTTCTCAATCTTATAAAGAAGAAATTAGGCTTAAGGAAAGTTGGGGTATTACATAAAGATATTTATGATAAGTCTCTCCTAGGAGGCTTTAACATGGTACATGGAATGTGATGTAAAAAAATGGTTCAACTAGATTGACATGGCGCCTGACTTAATGGAGCGGTTTGGATTTAATATTGACAACGCGCCTAACTCGTTCTACATGCAGAACTTGAGGAAGAAACCAGGTGAGATATTTCGGTATTATGCTATGAGGTGGAGGTATGAGGATGCAAAAGCTCGACCCCCAATAAAAGAATCCCAAATGAAAGAATATTTCATTCACACACAAGAACCACAATACCTTGAGAAAATAATAATTGTTATTGATAAATGTTTCATAAAGATCATCAAGGTAGGAAGAATATCTTAACGGAAGAATAATCAGCCTGGAATCATTAAGAGCTACTAATAAAACTGGAGGGACCTCAGAGAACAAGAAAAAGAAAGATATAGATACCGTGATGGTAGTCCAGTCTATTTTGAGTTCTAAGTTACCAAATCTCTACTCTACCCCCATCACCTTATCCACAAACTCCAATATCATAATCAATATCTCCTTACCCATTACAAACCCAGTGTCATATCAAACCCCACTATACCAAATGCCTACTACATATCAAATGCACCAACAATTCCTAAGCCCTACCTATCCTGTATAGAATGCATAATCGGCTCATGTCCAAACACCCCGACCCACTCATGTTCCAGTATCCCAGCCTATTTACAAACCAAAAGTCAATTTTGAGAAGAAATAATACACCCCTCTAGAGGAACCCATAGATCAATTATATGTGGGCTACATCACACCCATACTTGTCATGCCTGTTGATACTAAGATTGCGTGGTATCGGTATAATCAGACTTTTGCCTATCATTCTGGCATGAAAGGGAATCCTATTGAGCCATGTTTTTCCTTGAAGAACAAGATTTAGAATTTGATCAACACCTAAGTCATTCAGTTAAAAGACAAAACCAAAAGTCACCAATAATCCCCTTCTAGACCATTAGGTAAATATGATCGATGCTGATGAACTTATGGACTTGGAACATTCTGTCTGGTTCCTTTAGGGTTAAAATAGAACTTCCATCAGTGTACAACGATAGATACTATTTGAGGCTATAAGCATTTTTCGTTGGCTAGGATATGAAAATGAGATTTTGGAAATCTTAAGGTTTCTATTTCTGACCGAGGAAGAAGATTGTCATGTCATCATCAACGAGGAGGGAGGAGCCTCTTATCTGAATAATGGACAGAAGACTACACTCAATATCTGAACCTCCACTCTATCCAGGCCTCATCAGGCACTTGGGTAGACTTGGAAGTTTTGTTTCAAGATTTTAAAATAAATAGACTCGATATTTGAACTAGTCTGTAGTTTTAATTTTTGTTATTTTTATTTAACACTATGTTTTGGGACATTTTAGCACTATTAATAAAATGTTATTCTCTATTTCTC
The DNA here is from genome assembly GCA_030864215.1 of Capsicum pubescens. NCBI lineage: Eukaryota > Viridiplantae > Streptophyta > Magnoliopsida > Solanales > Solanaceae > Capsicum > Capsicum pubescens. The sequence continues at coordinate 157,785,095 of CM061548.1, forward strand.
CTTGTTACAATAAAATCACTTTTTAAAAAATATTGAATCTGAGACTGTGACACGTAACGAGACCATACAATAGAATATAAGTGAATTTAAAGAAATAAAAGAAGATGAGATCTCCGAGGAATTTTTTAGTAAGGTTGATGATATTAAAGATACACCAAGACACTTCTCGCCTGGGAAATTGGTTTTGAAGTGGATATTTCCATATCAAGATGAGGCTAAAAGAAAATTCTCACCTAATTGGCAAAGTCCTTAGGTGGTCCATAGAGTCCTGACAGGATAAGCACTCATAATCGCAGAAATGAATGACATAATTTGGTCTGAGCCCATCGATTCAGATGTTGTTAAGAGATATTATGTTAATTTTTACTCCATGTTCTCTTACATTATAATTGGAACTATGTCTGACATGATTCCCATTTAAAAGGAATAAGTAGGTGCTCTTATGGAGTTCGATCTCATTATAATAAAATTATCTTATTTCCCCTCAATCAGTATTATAACTAGGGAAGTGATGTGTGAGCTAATGCTAACACATTTGAGGCTTTTAACTAAGAATAATTGCGAAGTCTTAAGCAACTTTTGTTGTTTTTGATTGGTTTATATTTGATTTTGCAGTTTGAGCTGATATGATAGAGAACCAATAAGAATGGGAGCAAAGAAGTTGAAATCTAAAGAAAAAGGTGGCTGACGACATTTGTGATAAGTCGTCAGCGTGGTGATAAGTTATCAAGTTCTTCATCTGCAGTAAACAGAGAATTGTCCTAAGTTGAAAGATGTGATGAAATTTTGTGATAAGTCATCAAGGGACTGATAAACTATCAAGAACGTCGTCAGCCAGAGGCAGCACAAGAGAATTGAAGCAGAGCTTTGATGACATTTTATGATAGGCCATCACGGAGCTGATAAGTTTTCAAGTTTGTCGTCAGCCTTAAACAGGAAGAGCGAAAACTGAAGAAGGAGCTGACGCCATTTGTGATAAGTCGTTAGCCTCCTGATAGGCTATCACAAATGTCGTCACCTAATACAAGGGATTTCTGAATTCTATTATTTTGTTTCCATAATTAGGGTGAACTATTTAAAGCCTTGTTTAGGGTTTTCTTAGGAGTTCAACACATGGAGTTTTGACAATACTTTGATATTTTTCTCCCTCAACTTTCTTGGCTTGAAAAAGCAAATACTTTGAAGAGATTGTTATCATTATTCTGGAATTTTTCCTTTGTGATCTAATCTTCGATTCACTAGTTATTATTCTTCTTGTGGTAAGTTTAACTTTCAAAGTATGAATATAACTCGTTGTTTCGATTTTAGCATTATGAGTGGCTAAATTCCATTAACCTGAGTTATAGGATCTAGGGTTAGGTCTTGATAAGGTGCTTAGTGTTCAAGATTCGAAAGGTGGTAGGAATTCTTGATAGTTTCGAGGTTTAAATTAAAGATTGTTGGTTGCAAACGGTAGACAACACCTATTTTGGTTTGCTTGAAAAAGAAATCAAATATAGTAGGAAGTGAATTATCAACAGGGACTTATAAATACTCCGTTTAATAATTAACATTGTAACAAGGTTGGTTAACCTGAGGTAAAATCTGGGCAGTGAATATAAATTCCCTAAGTCCAAGAGGATTAGGTAATTAAATGCTTAAGTAGGATGAGAGACATTTAAGCATAACGTCGATAAAGATAACTTGTTGTCCTACCTATCGTGAGAATCTTGAACCACTATTAGCACCTGTCAAGTACCAAAAGCCTTAGTGAACATAATTCTGGTTTATTTATAAACTCTTGAGTACAAAAACTAATTAAAGTGACTAACGATTACTTGTTAAACTAAAAAACCCCTTTTTTAGAAACACCCAACTATCAGTTGATTAAATCGCAAATGGCTTACGTTCTCACCTTATTCCTTATGGGATTCGACCCCAAGCTAGTTGGGTTTTATATTGATAATGATCGTTTACATTCTTATTGAGAGGTGTATTTTGACCGTTATTAAAAATGGTGCCGGTGCTGAGGAATAAGGTTGTAAAATAAAGTTTGTGTGCGCAAATTGACTGTTAGTTAAGTTTCCTAGTTTTACGTTTATTTGTTGTTTTTGTTCATTGTAGGATCTTTATAGTTTATTCCAAGCACCAGAAGTTTTGGAGAACTGTTATTACCACCTAATCTGGAACCGCAATGAATTTGAAGAATGACAGAACAACAAGAGGCTGACAGACTGAGCTAGAGCGCAGGTGAATGTGCAAAATGTCAGGCAACATGCATGACATCCAAATCCTGAGGAGAAGATTTAGGAGACGAGGAATTGCTGAATCCTGGTTACCCAAGGCGTGCAGAGCAGATAGATGCACCAGTACGACGTAATGTTAACCAGAACCGTCCATTCCAAGAAAGACAAGAGTACCAGCCGGTCCATTATGACCCCAATGATGATGATGATGGCATGGATGGGGCTGGTGCAACAGGTGGAATCATTCCTCCATCGTTAGCACCTGGGGCCAAGTTCAATATTACGAGTACTATGATCTAACTCTTCAATCTGAAGGGGTTATTTTGTAGCCTTCCTGGGTATGACCCAAACTTACATCTCGTGAATTTTGTCACCATATGCAAATCTTTTGATAACCCAGGAGTGGGCCAGAATGCTATCCGGTTGAGATTGTTTCCATTGTATATGTCTGGAGAGGCAACATTGTGGCCAAATGAGCTGACACCCGATTCTATAACCAACTGAAGGAAGTTTAAATGAGCTTTCCTAGAAAGGTTCTTTCCGCCTTCCAGGAGGGTACAGTTGAGGGACGGGATCAGAAAGTTTAGGCAGCTCCGGACTGAAGCATTGTATGAAACCTGGGAAATATTCAAGAAGAAGCTGACACAGTGCCCGGACCACAACATGACGAACATATATTTGATGGAGACTTTGTACAGGCCTCTTAACTCTGTTACAAAGCCAATTGTAGACAATACTGCTGGTGGTTAGTTTATTGATCTTATATTCCCAGAGGCTTTAGAGATGTTGGACAAAATGACCAAACAAAGTCAAGCATGGCATACCAAAGACTCTTTGGTAGCTAGCCCCACTGCTTATGTAGGTATTACTGCGGAACAACGCAGAAGAGAAGAGGAGCGTGACCAAGACATGGCTCACCTAAAAACACAGATGGACTTGCTAACCAAGGACTTGCTATCAAGCAAGGTTGAGAAGGTGTAATTTGTAGGATCTCATGATAGGATTGAGGATGATACAGAAGAAGAGGCTAACTATGTTAATAATCAGGGGGGTTCCGAGGCAATAGCCAAGGGCATTAAGGTCAAAACTTTTATGATAAGCCTGGTTATAAAGATATGAAACAGGGAAATTGGAGAAATAACAATGACATGAGCGGGTTTCTCCTGGAAATCGTGAGACTGCTTCAACAATTTCTAAAAAGATGTCCATGGAGGACATGATGGCTAAGTTGTTGAAGGGAGTGGATGCTACCAACTCTGGTGTGACCACCATAAAGACCGATCTGATATCCATCAATCAGTTGGTGCACTCACACTCCACCGTAATCAAATAGTTGGAGCAACAGATGAGCCAACTCTCCACAGCATTTAACTAGAGGAAGAGCGAAATGTTACCAAGCAATACGGTCCAGAATCTGCAGAATGATGGCTCATACGTGGCTATTACCACTAGAAGTGGTAAGATATTACCTGGCCCTTCTGTGGGAAAACCTGTAGTTGATGAGGTAGTTGTTGATGAATCGAAAGAAGGAGGTCTAGTAGAGTCTGAGAAGCTGGATAATTCTGATGATGTTTCGGAGAAAGTTGAAGAGAAGGAGAAGGAGGTAGTGCTGAAAACTATCCCAAGACCACCACCTCCCTTTTCTCAGCGGTTGAAGAAGAAAACTGATGATGCAAAATTCAAAAAATTCATGCCAATGCTCAAGCAAGTGATAATAAATATGCCTTTGGCTGAGGCACTTGAGCAAATACCAGGATATGCGAAATTCATAAAGGACCTTGTGACTAAGAAAAGAGCGGTGAGCTACGTATTAGAGGGTAATCTTTATCATTGTAGCACTATTTCTCTAAGGACCTTGGTGCAGAAGAAGCCAGACCCAGGCACATTCACTATTCCCTGCACAATTGGGACTATGGACTTTGCCAAGGCATTATATGATCTGGGAGCAAACATAAATTTGATGCTGGATAGGTCAAATTTATACTTGATCTACCAACATGTGACTCGTGATGGTGGATAGGTCAGTAAAGCGACCTGTTGGCATTTTGTATGATGTGTTGGTAAAGGTGTCCAACTTTATATTCCCTGCATACTTTGTTATTCTAGATTGCAAGGTGGACTTCGAGGTGCCCATAATCTTGGGCCAACCTTTCCTCACAACCGAAAGTGTGTTGATTGATTTGAGAGCGAATGAGCTCTTATACAAGATGAATGATGAAATGGTACAGTTTGATGTGTGTAAATCAATGAAGCAGCATGAAGAAATGAGTGTGTTCTCAGTAGTTGATGTGTATTATGAGGACGAATATGAGGTGTCAATAGCTGAGCAACTTATTGTCGAACCTTTGGCCGCGGTTATGATGAATTTTGATAGTGAATACATCAGGGAGTATGAATTGATTGTTTGTGCTTTGGCAATAAGGGGTTCAGATCCTTATGCTCCTAAAAATCTAGACCTTGACCTTGCTAATTGATCAACACCACCAGCTAAGCCATCTATTGAGGATCCACCGATATTGGAATTGAAAGAACTGCCTGGGCACTTATAGTACGTGTTTTTGGGCAACGGTAACATGCTACCTGTTATTATTGCGGTTGATTTGGGTGAGCAACAGGTAAACACAGTTATTTCAGTACTTCAGAGGCACCAGAGATCTATAGGATGGACTACTACAGATATTATTAGCATTCCCCCTGGCATTTGCACGTGTAAAATTTAACTTGAGGAAGATTGTATTCCAACCATAGTGCATAAACGCCGTCTTAACCCACCAATGCAAGAGGTGGTTAAGAAGGATATTATTAAGTGGTTGGATGCAGGAGTGGTTTACCCTATTTCTGACAGCAAATGGGTGAGCCTAGTTCAATGCGTGCCCAAAAAAAGGGGGCATGACTGTGGTTGCAAATGAAAGGAATGAGTGGATTCCACTCAGGCCTGTGACTGGGTGGAGAGTTTGCATGGACTACCATAAGCTAAATTCATGGACTCTGAAAGACCACTTCTCGATGCCCTTTATGGACCAAATCCTTGATCGATTGGCTGGAAAAGGGTGGTATTGCTTTTTGGATGGTTATTCCAGATACAACCAAATCTGTATTGATCCTGAAGATCAGGAGAAGATGACATTAACATATCCATATTACACCTTGGCATTTAAGAGGATGTCTTTTGGGCTATGCAATGCACCCATCACTTTTCAACGGTGTATGATGTCTATCTTCTCAGATATGGTGGAGGAAACCACAGAGGTATTCATAGATGATTTCTCTGTGGTGGGAGATTTATTTGAGATGTGTTTGGTAAACCTGAGTATAGCCTTGCAATGATGTGTTGAATTTAATTTGGTGCTTAACTGGGAAAAATACCATTTTATGGTAAAGAAGGGCATCGTTCTCGGCCACAAAATTTTAGAAAAAGGGATAGAAGTTGATTGAGGAAAAATGGAAGTTATTGAGAAACTTCCATCTCCCATTTCAGTGAAGGAAGTGCGTAGATTTTTTGGACATGTTGGCTTTTATCGGAGGTTTATAAAGACTTCTCGAAGGTTGCAAGTCCACTTTGTAAAATTTTGGAGAAAGAAGTGAAGTTTTCCTTTGATGATGATTGCTTAAAGACATTTGAATGCCTTAAAAAGAAGCTGGTTGAGGCCCCTATTGTTGTTGCACCAGATTGGTCAAAACCATTTGAGATCATGTGTGATGCAAGCGGTGTTGCCCTTGGAGCTGTATTGGGACAAAAGAGGGACAAACTGTTTCATCCGATATATTATGCCAACAAAGCACTGAATGGAGCGCAAAAGAATTACACCGTCACTGAGCAGGAACTTTTGGCTATAGTGTATGCTTTTGAGAAGTTCAAGGCTTATCTGCTTGGGACCAAAGTGATGGTCCACACTGACCATGCAACCTTAAGTTACTTGATGGCGAAGAAGGATGCAAAATCAAGGCTGATTAGATGGGTGTTGCTGCTACAAGATTTTGACTTTGAGGTCAATGATCAGAAAGGTTGTAAAAACCAGGTTGCAGATCATTTGTCTAGAATAGAAGGTGAACACGCATTTAGTGATGAAATGGAAATAAATGATGCATTCCCTGATGAGGAGATCATGGCGGCTGCTATGGAACAATTGCCTTGGTATGCTGATTATGCAAATTATGTTGTGAGTGAGGTCATCCCAAAAAATCTTTCTTTCCATCAAAGAAAATAATTCCTGCATGATGTGACACATTACTTCTGGGATGAGCCATATCTTTTTCGGCGATGTTCGGACAATATTATAAGGAGATGCGTGCTGGAAGTGGATGTATTGTGCATATTGAAAGCATGTCATGCTTCCCCAGTTGGAGGTCACAATACAGGTGATCAAACGGCTAGGTTGGTGTTGAAAAGTGGTTACTATTGGCCAACATTGTTCAAGGATGACCATGAGTTTGTGTTGAAATGTGACTAATGTAAGAGGCAAGGGTCAATCTCCAAAAGACATGAGATTCCTTTGACTAAGATGCTTGAAGTGGAATTATTTGATGTATGGGGCATCGATTTCATGGGCCCTTTTGTAAGCTCATATGGGATGAAGTATATTTTAGTTGCCGTTGACTATCTATCGAAATGGGTTAAAGTTGTTGCCTTGTCTGATAATGAAGGAAAAAGAGTTGTTGCTTTTCATAAAAAGAATATCTTCTCTCGCTTTGGAGTACCACGCACTATTATAAGTGATGGAGGATCTCATTTTTGCAACAAAGAATTTCGAGAAGCTTTAGCAAAATATGAGGTGAAACAGCATAGAGTAGCCACTCCATATCACCCACAAACTAGTGGGCAAGCGGAAGTGTCAAATCGAGAGATTAAAGCCATCCTAGCCAAAATGGTGAATGCTAGTTGGAAAGATTGGTCTCGAAAGCTCGATGATGCCGTGTGGGCATATCGGACTTCTTTCAAGACACCCATTGGCATGTCACCATTTCAGCTGGTCTATGGAAAAGCTTGTCACCTACCAATAGAGCTGGAGTACAAGGCCTTGTGGGCATTCAGAAGGCTGAATTTGAGTTGGAAGGAGGTAGCAGAGCTGAGACTAGAACAAATGAATGAGATGGATGAATTCTATCTCAGGGCATATGAACGAGCGAATTTATATAAAGAAAAGATAAAAAAGTACCATGATTAGAGGATAGAGAAACGAGACTTCCAAAAGGGTGACTTGGTGCTTCTGTTCAATTCCAGACTTAAATTGTTTCCAGGCAAGCTTAAATCCAAGTGGTCTGGCCCGTTTAGAGTTAGTCAAGTCTACTCATCTGGAGTAGTAGAACTTGAAAATAAAGATGGAAGCACCTTCAAGGTGAATGGGCAACGAGTCAAGCTTTACATTGGTTCGAAAGAATCGATAAAAAACATCACTACTATCTGTCTCGATGAAGTCAGAAGTAATCAAGATACTTGAGTTATGCCGTGACGTTAAATCAGGCGTTGCATGGGAGGCAACCCATGACCCTCAGGATTGATCCATTCCAGGTATACTCTAACCCTTAGTTTAGATTTTCTTTGATTTTAAGTTGAGGGTGTAGAGTAAATTGTTGTTGTAAAATTTTGTAGCCGATTACGAGAAATATTTGTACTTGAGGAAGTTGAATTGTTTTGTGAGTTTTGTACACCTCATCAAGTGGTCTACTTCTTTAATTGTGTGATTTGCATTCAAGTGTGACCATTGTGCATCTTTGTATGGAATTAGTTCTAGTAACATAATAATCATTGCTAAATAGCTGCATGAACTAAATGAGTCGTGGCTTGTGATATACGTCTGTGCCATGTGTGTATGAGCAACTACTTAGTTCCCTTTGTATGCTGAAGCCAGAATTTGCCCGGTTAGTCTTACCTAGGTTGGAGAATAGGGGTTAGGAAAGGATCATAGGCCATTTTGATATTAGCTCACTTTAGCCTAAATGACCTTCCTTATGTGTATAATATCCCTTGATCCTTATTTTGAGCCTAATTAGCCTATTTCTTTGTATGACACCTTTCACCTTTCCATTTAGACCTCAATGAACCTGTTTTGGCCCTGGTCCTCTTTGGACATTGTGCACCTTGACTTAGGCAAATGGGCTAAGTTGAGGGTGCATATCATAAGGGTGCGTGATATAGAATGAGTATAAAGAAAGGTAGCATAAAATAAAAGAATAAAAAGATGGGTGCAGAGGAAAACAACAAGAAAAAGAAAAATTGTGAAAAAGATTAAGTAATTGAGAAAAGACTGTACCCATCCTAAATAAGTGTGATCAAGAAAAGAGAAGAGCAGAAAAGGCTAATAAGTGAAACCCTAAAAAAGCTATTGTAGTGTCAAGGAGGCCTAGTCACTTTAAATACCATCGAGTATCATACCAGCCTCTATCCTACAATACAAGCCAAAGAGAAGTCCTATAGTGAACCTAGCTAACCTATCTGAAGATCTGGGTAATGAATATAAGGGAAAGCCTATGGGACTTGGCATACACTGATTGGAACTTCGTTCTGAGAGTAAGTGTTTTGATTGTCCCCATGGTTACTGATGATAGGCGAATTTACACGCCTATAGTACTATATTTTGCCCATATTTTAGCTAAGTTTTGAGGACAAATTATATAATTCATGCACTTTTAGTCCTTTTTCCTGTAAGTGAGCTAACGAACATGATTAGCAAGTTTTCAGGTATAAATAAAGCAGAATTCAGCATTTTATGGATAACTTGATGCCAAAGAAAGCTTCACGAAAGGAGGAAAGCAAAGCTTGGACGCCAAGGACCAAAAGTGGCGCATGGAAAATCTGTCCCGGGCAAAAACAGCAATTCTAAAGACTTTGGGGACTAGCAGTAACTTATTAGGATTAGGATAATAATGCAGTAATTTATTAGGATTAGGATAATGATGCAGTAACCCAGTAAGATTGGGTTAAGTAATGCAGTAGCTTAGTAGGAATAGGATAGGAGTATTATAAATACCCTATTCTGCTAGAGATTTTGATCATTCTTCCATTACTTTTAACTCTGAAAACAATTCTTCTACTTTTTATTCATCTATTCAATTCTTAAATTCCACAACAAGAGAAACGTTACTCTGCAAGGGAGTTCACGCCTAAAACACCACACCACACCTTACTACACGAGATTTTTATTGTGGTATATTAATAATGTCTATTGTGTTTTCCTTCGCACTTATGGGTAACTAAACTTCTCTGTTGGGGTTATGGAAGCCATATGAGATACTATCTATTGCTATGAGTTTGTGAATTCGTGACACGTATGCTGCTTATATCATTATTCTCATAATCTTAATCTAAATTCTTTGTGGTTGCAAACGCATAGAATACGCCAGTATAGCATTAACTTGTTCGAAAGAAAAGTTATATGTCTGGAAAAGAGATAATGTCAAGGTAATAGGGCACCAACCCCTGTTAAAAAGTTAGTGTCGTAACTGGATTAACCTCTTGGAGAATTCGTCCTGTTAGATACGATTTAAGCTCGAAAGAGTTAAAGTGAAATAGTCTTGGTTAAGGTCGAAAGACGCCTGGATTTACCATCGAATACAATCCTCTATAAGCACATGCATGTCTGAATTCCGCACAACTCATAGCCAATAGAGACGTACAACTCATAAGGTGGACATAACCCCAACTTATCAATTCTCATTGATCAAAAACCAACCAAGCAAACCGTTTTTACTCCTTTATTTGCTATTTTTATTACTTTGTTTACATTACTTGCACGTTAAAATCCCCCCTTTTTACGAGACTTGCTCCAAAAGTCTAGTAATCTTTGCTTACTCATTGACCGGCTATTCCCTGTGGGATCGATACCCAACCCAGTTGGGTTATATATTTGACAACGACCGCTTTACACTCTTATGAGAGCTGTAGATTGAGCGTTATCAAAAATTGGCGCCGTTGCCGGGGAATAAGAGGGTCAATTAAGTTCGTAATAATTACTAGACCCTTTGGTCAAAGATTCTCGTACTTTTACTTTTAGTTGTTGTTTTTGTTTACTGCAGGTTTTTATTCAGTGCATGCCCCATACCCGAAGTTCAGGTCAACCGTTATTACCTATTAATCCTGAACCACAACGTATTGGCAGAATGGAGGCACAACACGAAATTGAAAGGATGGCTGCTCAATAGGAACAGGCGAGACTAGCTGCGCTAGCCACCGCTCAAGTGCATCAACAGAATATTGATAACCCTGGGCGAGCAACAAATCCTGACGATGAGGATCTAGGTGATGACGAGCTACTAAACCCTAGGCATACCGCTGAGATCGCAACACCTGCCAACAGAAGAGATCGTCAAGCTAGGTTTAGGCCTGAACGCCGAGCTATGCAACCAGCTTTTGACGATGATGATAATGATCTTGATGGAGCCGGAGCCACATGAGCCATTATTCCTCCACCATTGGCACCTGGAGCCAAGTTCAACATCACAAGCACCATGATTCAGTTATTGCAACTCAAGGGATTATTTGGTGGACTAGCAGGCGATTATCCGAATATGCATCTCATCAACTTTATTTCTATATGCAAGTCGTTTGACAATCCTGGCGTTGGTCAGAATGCAATTCGATTACGTCTATTTCCATTGTCTCTGTTTGGGGAGGCAACTCTATGGTTGAATAGGCTGACTCCTGATTCTATTACAAATTGGAGGCAATTGAGAGAGGCTTTCCTAGAAAGATTCTTTCCACCATCCAAAAGAGCACAAATGAGAGATGAAATCAGCAACTTTCGTCAGCTTCCAACTGAAGCCCTTCATGAAACAAAGGAGAGGTTCAAGATGAAGCTAATGAGGTGCCCAAACCATCACATGACTAATGTTCACCTAATGGAGATACTTTACAGAGCCTTGAATTCAATAACTAAAGCAGTTATGGATAATGCGGCTGGAGGATCATTCATGGATCTCACCTTCGGTCAGGCAAGCAATATGCTAGACCGGATGATGAAGCAAAGTAGAGCTTGGCATACCAGGGATTCTAAGGTAGCAAGCCCCACGTTATCTATAGGCATGACTGTAGACCAAATGAGAAGAGAAGAAGAACGTGATCAAGATATGGCGCACATGAAAACATAAGTGGATCTTCTTACAAAGCATCTATTATCAGGGAAGACCGAAAAAGTCAAAGCCATTGCGTCAAAAGGAAGAGACGGATCTGATTCGGATAAAGAGGCTAACTACTTGAACAATCAGGGGGGTTTCCGAGGTAATACCCAAGGAAACCAAGGTCGGAACTATTCTGATAAATTTGGAAACAAGGACCAAGGTAGTTGGAAGAACAAGAATGACAAAAGTGGTTTGTATGTTCCCCCTAGAAGACGTTACGCCACCACATCTAGTTCTGGAAATATGGAAGAGATGATGGCTAAACTGTTGAAAGGAGTGGAAGCAACCAGCGCGGGAGTAACGGAGGTAATAAATGATTTATCCTCAATGAAGCAATTGGTTGATTCACATTCCACTTCGATCAAGAAAATAGAGCATCAATTGAGCCAACTTTCAGCAGCACTCAATCAAAGAAACTTCATCAAAAGGCAAGCAAGTGGTTGACGAAGTAGCAGACATTGATGACAAGGCAAAAGGAGAAGCTGCCGTAGAATCCACCCACGACGTCCATGACGGTACACCGAGTATGTTGCAGCCTGAAAAGGCTAAAAACGAAGGAAAGAGGAAAAGAAAGCCGTGGAGAAAACAATTCCATATCCACCACCACCTTTTCCTCAAAGATTGAAGAAGGTGGCGGACGATACAAAGTTCAGCAAATTTATGACTATGTTAAAGCAGCTGACCATTAATGTTCCATTGGTGGAGGCACTTGAACAAATGCCTGGGTATGCGAAATTTATGAAGGATCTTTTGACAAAGAAGCGGGCAGCAAGCTATGAGTTGAAAGATAATTTTTATCACTGCAGCGCAATCGCTACCTGATCACTAGTTCAGAAGAAGGCTGACCCCGGTGCTTTCACTATTCCTTGCACCGTTAGATCTTTGAATTTTGCCAAGGCATTATGCGATTTAGGAGCCAGCATCTATTTGATGTCACTATCCATTTACAAAAAGTTGGGGTTGGGTGATCCTACTCCAACCAATATGAGGCTCGTAATGGCGGATAGGTCGGTAAAATGACCTGTTGGTATTCTATGTGATGTATTGGTAAAGGTTTCTTCATTCATCTTTCCAGCGGACTTCATTATTTTGTATTGTGAGGCAGACTCAGAAGTTCCCATAATCTTGGGGCGCCCTTTTCTTGCTACGGGAAGTGTGCTTATTGATTTGAGAGCTAATGAGCTTTCATTTCGAATAAATGACGAAGTAGTTCGCTTTGACGTGTGCAAATCAATGAAGCAACCCAAAGATCTGAACGTATTCTCGGTAGCAGATGTTTATGTTGATGATGAGAAAGAATTACTTGAAGAAGAACAAGCTATTGATGACCCATTGGCGGTTGTGCTCATGAATGGAGAGAGTAAGGATGCTGAAAACTATGAAGAAACTATTGATGCTCTAACAGGATTTGGGTTATATCCTCATGCTCCCAAGAAGCTGGACCTTGATATCAAAAATCGACCCACACCACCAGCTAAACCATCTATTGAAGAGCCACCCACGTTAGAATTAAAGGAGCTGCCTAGTCATTTAAAGTATGCATTCTTAGGAAGCGGAAACACACTTCCAGTCATTGTGGCGGCAGATTTGGGTGAGCAACAAGTTGCAGCTCTCATTTTTATTTTACGGAAGTACATTAGAGCCATCGGATGGACCATCACAGATATTATTGGTATTCCACCTGGGATTTGTACACACAAGATTCAGCTTGAAGAAAATTGCACGCCCACCATTGAGCATCAAAGACGTCTCAATACACCTATGCAAGAAGTGGTAAAGAAAGAAATTATTAAGTGGTTAGATGCAGGAGTTGTGTATCCAATCTCTGACAGTACATGGGTAAGCCCGGTACAATGTGTTCCCAAGAAAGGAGGCATGACGGTGGTCGCGAATGAAAAGAATGAGCTTATTCCACTCAGACCCGTCACAGGATGGAGAGTATGTATGGACTACCGAAAGCTGAATTCATGGACGCTCAAAGATCACTTTCCAATGCCATTTATGGACCAAATGCTAGATCGATTAGTGGGGAAAGGATGGTTTTGTTTCTTAGATGGTTATTCCGGCTATAATCAGATTTGTATTGCCCCCGAAGACCAAGAGAAGACAACGTTCACATGCCCATATGGTACGTTTGCCTTCAAACGCATGCCATTCGGACTATGTAATGCACCAGCCACTTTTCAGCGTTGTATGATGTCTATTTTTTCTCATATGGTTGAAGACACCTTGGAGGTGTTCATGGATGATTTTTCAGTTGTGGGTGAGTCATTTGAATCATGCTTGGCAAACCTAAGTATGGCGTTACAAAGATGTGTTGAATTCAACCTAGTGCTGAACTGGGAGAAGTGCCACTTTATGGTTAAAGAAGGTATTGTTCTTGGGCATAAAATCTCCGAAAAAGGAATTGAGGTTGATCGAGCTAAAATTAAAGTTGTCGAGAAGCTACCACCCCCAATTTCAGTAAAGGGAGTTCGTAGTTTCCTCGATCACGCAGGTTTCTATCAGCGGTTTATCAAAGACTTCTCCAAAATTGCTAGTCCACTATGCAAACTTTTGGAGAAAGATGCAAGGTTTGACTTCAATGAAGACTGTTTGAGGGCATTCGAATGCCTCAAAGGGAAGCTAATTGAAGCTCCTATCATTGTAGCACCAGATTGGTCTCTACCGTTTGAAGTCATGTATGATGCTAACGGGGTATCTTTGGGTGCTGTACTTGGCCAAAGAAGGGAAAAGTTATTCCACCCAATCTACTACACAAGCAAGGTCCTGAACAAAGCCCAGAAGAACTACACTGTCACAGAACAAGAGCTTCTAGCGATTGTGTATGCTTTTGAAAGGTTCCGTGCTTATTTGTTGGGAACCAAAGTGGTAGTTCATACTGATCATGCAGCTCTGAGATATCTAATGACAAAGAAGGATGCGAAACCAAGGCTAATTCGATGGGTATTGTTGCTGCAAGAATTTGATTTCGAGGTAAAAGATAGAAGAGGTTGCGAGAACCAAGTGGCTGATTATCTATCTAGACTCGAGAACGAGCATATAGCGCAGCCTGATCTTGAGATTGATGACGCATTCCCTGACGAAGAGATCTTAGCCACAATAATGGAAGAGTTACCATGGTATGCAGACTTTGCGAACTTTGTGGTGAGTAATATGATGCCTGCAAATCTATCTTTCCATCAAAAGAAGAAATTCATGCATGATGTAAAACACTACTTTTGGGATGAGCCATATTTGTTTCGACGATGCGCGGATGGTGTTATCAAGCGATGCATATCCCATGTAGAGGTGCCGAATATATTGGAGGCATGTCACACTTCCCAAGTTGGGGGACATCACGCAGGTAATCGGACAGCAAGGAAGGTATTGCAAAGTGGATATTATTGGCCATCGATATTTAGAGATGCCTACGACTTTGTTAGAAGATGCGACCCATGTCAGAGACACGGTGCTATTTCAAAACACCATGAGATGCCTATGTCAAAAATTCTTGAAGTAGAGCTCTTTGATGCATGGGGTATTGATTTCATGGGTCTATTCGTAAATTTGTTTGGAATGAAATATATCCTAGTTGCTGTAGACTATGTTTCAAAATGGGTTGAAGCAGTAGCATTGGCCGACAATAAGGGAAAGCGTGTTGTAGCATTCTTGAAGAGGAATATCTTCTCTCGCTTTGGAGTACCACGTACTATTATAAGTGATGGAGGATCTCACTTTTGCAACAAGCTATTCAAATCCGTATTGGCCAAATATGGTGTCAAGCAACATAAGGTAGCCACACCTTATCACCCATAAACTAGTGGACAAGTAGAGGTTTCTAATCGAGAGATCAAGCAAATCCTTGCTAAGACTGTAAATGCTAATAGGAAGGATTGGTCTCGGAAGCTGGACGATGCACTATGGGCTTATAGGACTGCATTCAAAACGCCAATTGGCATGTCCCCGTACCAACTAGTTTATGGGAAGGCTTGTCACTTCCCCATTGAGCTCGAGCATAAAGAATTGTGGGCGTTAAAGCAACTTAATTTAAATTGGGATGATGCCATGAATCTGAGATTGGAGCAGCTGAATGAGATGGATGAATTCCGTCTACATGCATACGAAAGAGCAGACCTCTACAAGGAACGGATGAAAAAGTATCATGATCAGCGGATTGTTCAACGAAACTTTCAAAAGGATGATATGGTACTTCTTTTCAATTCCAGACTGAAGCTATTCCCAGGTAAGTTAAAGTCCAAATGGTCTGGTCCGTACAAAGTTACCCAAGTCTACTCGACTGGAGTAGTTGAGCTAGAAGATAATAATAGTGTTGTCTTCAAGGTGAATGGCCAACGAGTAAAACCATATATCGGTCCTCTTGACTCGATAAACTATATGGCCACCATCTATCTCAACGAAGTCTAAGTACTCGAGGTAACTATGTCGTGCCGCGACAATAAATCAAGCGCTAGATGGGAGGCAACCCATCGTTTATCATTTTTTTTTGTTGTTTACGTGTTTGCTTTTGATAAATAAAAATCCAAAAATAAGAGTCGTGCCACGACCAAAACTAAGGCGCTTGATGGGAGGCAACCCATCGTTCTAATCGTTTTTGTTGTCTTTGAGCAAGTGTAGGTGCAAGAGGCGTAAACGAGGAGATTGGTTTCAAATTTTGATTTGGACGTATTGCATGTAAAAGGTGGTAAGTTAGTGATGAAGAAGCAAAAGGCTATGGATTGGGCATTGCTTATGAAAATATAGGCAACGAACAAGGCTAGGCCTATATAAAACTAGGCCACGAACAAGGCAAGGCCTATACTATGGCCTAAGCTCTCGGAATCTAGTGTGCCATAGCATAGGCGCCGCCTATGCCAATGCCTTTTGTCTCTGAATCTCATATGCTATGGCATAGTCGCCGCCTATGCCCAAGAATGCCATGGCATAGGCGCCTCCTATGCTCAACAATGCTATGCAAAAGGCGCCGCCTATGCCAAGCATAGGCAAAGCAAAAGGTGTCGCCTATGGTCATTTCTTGTCACCAAATCCAATTTTAAATGGGTCAAAACCCGACCCAACCTTCTCCTATAAATATGAGACTTAGTCTTGAACCAAAAACACATTGGAAACCTAGCATAAGCGCCGCCTATAGTCCCCAAATCCACTCCAAAATTTTCCTTTTGCTCATCTTCTTCACAAGAACATCATCCAAAGTCATCAATCAAGTAAGTGCTACTTTGTTCTTCATTTATATTCCGTAAGTACTACACTACTACGCCTATAATGAATTGCTAAATCTTGAAGTAGTATTGGTGATTTGAAAGTGATTGAATTGTTGTGATACAACCAAGTGAGTGAACGTATACGTAAGAATGATCTTAACTTGTTCCCAACTTGTATTTGATTTTGATGCACTGTCATACTTTTGCGGAATTAATATGGTCACAAAAATTGCATAATCTTGTCACTTGAATACTTACATGTTGGAATGACTTGTTCATCAGGATAAGAATTATAGTTGCCTACCGACATAGGAGGTTGTGATTATTTAGATACTATACCTTGATTCAATCCCTATGTAGTAGTCTTGATATATCAAACATGAAAGTATTGCCAAGATTACAAGAAGTATGACTGCTCTGATTTTATTGTTGGAATATAGCACCTAAAACGTATGTCGATGAAGTCTGACTAGTCGACCACTTTCACTTCACTAGTCTGTACCAACAAACTAAGTGTGGGGTGGTGCCCCTACTGCTCGTTTATAGATTGTATCCATCGAGATGATGCTAACATGAACATTATTTTAGTCTCAGGTACAATGGCACCCAAAGCAAGACAAGGCAAAGATAAGGCTACCACTTCACAAAAAGGCAAGAAAAGAGGCCGAAAAGAGTAAGGAGAATCATCCTCGATGCAATTACCACGCCGCATGTTCAGAATAAAATGGGTTCTTGAGGAGAAAGGAAAGGAATGGTATAGGAACAATAAAGAGAAGAAATATGTTCACATGGAGTTGATACACAAGGAGAGCCTAGTAAATAAAGAACCTCGCATGTTGGCTAAAATAATGGCGTTACATCTTGATTTCATCTTCCGAGATATGGGAGAGTGCAATCTCGATTTAACACGAGAATTCTATGCCAACTGGTCACCAAAAACTACAGGGAGTGAAGCTAAGATTCGGGGCCAAGTTCTGCAACTAAATGCGGAGTTCTTCAACTCTTTTCTAGGCTTGCCATCTTTTAATCCCGCACCATTCAAGGAGCTTTATCGCAGACCTCCATACAGGGCAATCAGACACACACTATGCGGAACAAGATCAATGGCACGGTGGAGTCGTCACAAGGATACCGGTCGGCACAATACCTTCCCGTATGCCTCCTTGAACAGAAAAGCTAGGATATGGATGCGAATAGTCAACTCTTGCCTCATTACAGGGACACAGTACACAAAGATAACACGAGATAGAGTGTGCCTGGTGTACGTATTGATGACGAATGTCCCTATCAACATTGGGGCAATTATTCGATCTACAATGCGGAAAGCTAGGCTACACAAGAGGTCCCACTTCAGCTTTGGCAACCTGTTGACTGCAATATTGAGGAATGAAGACATCGAAGAGAAACCGGCTGATCATAAGCTTCCACACAACTCGAAGAATTTTGACCTCACAAAGGTTAAAGATGCTGAAACCATGCATGGCGTTAACCTAACCACTGCAGAAAGACATGCTCGCGACGAAAGCTTCTCCCGCCATTTATATGGCATGATGAAGTTTACCATGATGAGCGAGGGTCGTGTTCCAACTGTTGCAGAGCTCCAACAGTTGGATTATGACTACCCAATAAATAAGCATGCGAGGGCGATGTGTGGAGTAGGTGTATATTTTGAGGAACCTCTTGACGACGACATGCCAACCGATGATGATCGACGAATGCCAGACTCCGACGTGGAAGAGAACTCTGATGACGACGACTCTAATGACGATTCCGATGCAGGGGGTATGACCCCAGACATAGAGGATGAGTCCGACTAATCAGGTTCTTCTTATTTATTTTTCACTGAGGGCAGTGTGTCCCGTCTAAGTGTGGGGTGCTGGTATCTGCATGCTATACTTCGTTATCTGCATTTGTATTTATTTATGTTATTTATGTTTGGTTGTTTGATTTAGTTAGTAGTCATAGATTTTTTTTTATTTTAATGCATGAAATTGTTCTGATAGACGGCATGGTGTTATGACAAGAGTTTGTGCTAGAATTATTACTATTGAGACACTTAGGCTCTAAGTGTGACTCACTGTGTGATAATTGTGTGGTTTAATTCATTCATCTGTTGGGTCAAGAGTCTATATTGCTCCCAATAAAGTTAACCATGTGCCTTGTGTGTGTGAGATGATAGTATATTCTGTGCTTGTGACTGATGCTAGAACTTTCCTGGTGTGTGTGTAAAGCGAAATAAAGAGTGTGAGTTTAGGAGATGATTTAGGCATTTCTTTAACAACCGATACTTGTTTACCTTCGTTTTACCTACCCGTGGACATTATCCTAGTCAACCCCTTTGAGCCTTTAAGCCATTTTCTTTGACAGCCTCATATGTAAGCCTAATCCATTTTTTTCAAGACCATAATTTGATCCAAATTCCTAAGTGCTTTAAATTGTGAAGTCATGTGACAAAATAAGAGGAAATTGGGTGAGAGTGATGCCTTAGAGTGTATTGGTACTTGAATTTGTTATGAAAAAAAGTAGCTATCATGGAGGTGTGTTATAAAAAAATGGAAAAAAAAAGAAAAAGAAAAGAAAAGGAAATTAAAAAACAAAAAGATAAATTGTGTTTATGATTAAATACAAAGATAGTTATGCTTGAATGGCAAAACAGGTGAAAAGAGGTGATAGATGAAAGAAAGGTAGCAGGGTTGATTAAAAGAGAGTGTTAATGGCATAATGTGATGTATTAAAGCGCTTAGGAACATAGTCACTATTTCTGGGCAAAATAGTCCTACCCGTCCCTTAGCCTACATTACAACCTATAGAAGACCTATTTGATCCTAAGCTTAGCATTCTGATATTTAGTGGATCATTACACTAAGGTCAAGCCTATGGTCATCAGTTGCAACATATGAATTCTTTGTGAGAGTGAGAGCAAGGATAATCTTATACCCATGTTCGAAATATATTCAATACTTGTGAGTGATTATGGGTGACATATTGTGAGACACACATGGTTGATGAGTTTTGGGTGGTTGTGTATGATTCTTTGTACCTCAACTTGTGGACACGAATTAACCACCATCACGAGTCTATGTTGGAAGTTAAATTGTTTCTAGTAGTGATCAGAAAACTACTCTTTGTTAATAATTGTTATGCTTGTCTTGTCGAATATTTTGTGTGGTTACTGTGAAACCCTAAGTAAATGTTTAGATGGACATGATAGTTTGTTCAAGGACGAACAAAGCTTTAAGTGTGGGGTGTTGATGATAGGCGAATTTACACGCCTATAGTACTATATTTTGCCCATATTTTAGCTAAGTTTTGAGGACAAATTATATAATTCATGCACTTTTAGTCCTTTTTCCTGTAAGTGAGCTAACGAACATGATTAGCAAGTTTTCAGGTATAAATGATGCAGAATTCAGCATTTTATGGATAACTTGACGCCAAAGAAAGCTTCACGAAAGGAGGAAAGCAAAGCTTGGACGCCAAGGACCAAAAGTGGCGCATGGAAAATCTGTCCCGGACAAAAACAGCAATTCTAAAGACTTTGGGGACTAGCAGTAACTTATTAGGATTAGGATAATAATGCAGTAATTTATTAGGATTAGGATAATGATGCAGTAACCCAGTAGGATTGGGTTAAGTAATGCAGTAGCTTAGTAGGAATAGGATAGGAGTATTATAAATACCCTATTCTGCTAGAGATTTTGATCATTCTTCCATTACTTTTAACTCTGAAAACAATTCTTCTACTTTTAATTCTACTTTTTATTCATCTATTCAATTCTTAATTTCCACAACAAGAGAAACGTTACTCTGCAAGGGAGTTCACGCCTAAAACGCCACACCACACCTTACTACACGAGATTTTTATTGTGGTATATTAATAATGTCTATTGTGATTTCCTTCGCACTTATGGGTAACTAAACTTCTCTGTTGGGGTTATGGAAGCCATATGAGATACTATCTATTGCTATGAGTTTGTGAATTCGTGACACGTATGCTGCTTATATCATTATTCTCTTAATCTTAATCTAAATTCTTTGTGGTTGCAAACGTATAGAATACGCCAGTATAGCATTAACTTGTTCGAAAGAAAAGTTATATGTCTGGAAAAGAGATAATGTCAAGGTAATAGGGCACCAACCCCTGTTAAAAAGTTAGTGCCGTAACTGGATTAACCTCTTGGAGAATTCGTCCTGTTAGATACGCTTTAAGCTCGAAAGAGTTAAAGTGAAATAGTCCTGGTTAAGGTCGAAAGACGCCTGGATTTACCATCGAATACAATCCTCTATAAGCACATGCATGTCTGAATTCCGCACAACTCATAGCCAATAGAGACGTACAACTCATAAGGTGGACATAACCCCAACTTATCAATTCTCATTGATCAAAAACCAACCAAGCAAACCGTTTTTACTCCTTTATTTGCTGTTTTTATTACTTTGTTTACATTACTTGCACGTTAAAATCCCTCCTTTTTATGAGACTTGCTCCAAAAGTTTAGTAATCTTTGCTTACTCATTGACCGGCTATTCCCTGTGGGATCGATACCCAACCCAGTTGGGTTATATATTTGACAACGACCGCTTTACACTCTTATGAGAGCTGTAGATTGAGCGTTATCAGTTACATATATAATTCCTGATATGAGATGAGGGGGATGTCTTTACTGTGAGAGCACACTAGTTACATTGCTAGTTACTGACTTATTCGGGTAGTTACTGCCAAATGTAGTTTTTATTCTCTTAGTTGTGTTGAGTTGCTTGAGGACAAGCAATTATTTTAAATTGAGGGTGTTGATGTGTGAGCTAATGCTAACACATTTGAGGCTTTTAACTAAGAATAATTGTGAAGTCTTAAGCAACTTTTGTCGTTTTTGATTGGTTTATGCTTGATTTTGTAGTTTGAGATGATATGATAGAGAACCAACAAGAATGGGAGCAAAGAAGTTGAAATCTGAAGAAATCTGAAGAAAAGAGTGGCTGACGACATTTATGATAAGTCGTCAGCCTGGTGATAAGTTATCAAGTTCGTCGTCAGCAGTAAATAGAGAATTGGCCTAAGTTGAAAGATGTGACGACATTTTGTGATAAGTCGTCAAGGGTCTGATAAGCTGTCAAGAATATCGTCAATCTGAGGCAGCACAGGAGAACTAAAGCAGAGCTTTGATGACATTTTGTGATAGGCCATTATGGAGTTGATAAGTTGTCAAGTTTATCGTTATCCTTAAACAGGAAAACCCAAAACTGAAGAAGGAGCTGACGACATTTGTGATAAGTCGCCAGCCTCCTGATAGGCTATCATAAATGTCGTCACCTAATCCGAGGGATTTCTGAATTCTATTATTTTGTTTCCATAATTAGGGTGAACTATTTAAAGCCTTGTTTAGGGTTTTCTTAGGAGTTCGGCACATGGAGTTTTGACAATACTTTGATATTTTTCTCCCTCAACTTTCTTGGCTTGAATAAGCAAACACTTTGAAGAGATTGTTATCATTATTCTAAGATTTTTCCTTTGTGATCTAATCTGCGATTCACTAGTTATTATTCTTCTTGGGGTAAGTTTAACTTTCAAAGAATGAATACAACTCGTTGTTTCGATTTTAGCATTATGAGTGGCTAAATTCCATTAACCTGAGTTATGGGATCTAGGGTTAGGTCTTGATAAGGTGCTTAGTGTTCAAGATTCGAAAGGTAGTAGGAATTCTTGATAGTTCCGAGGTTTTAAATTAAAGTCTGTTGGTTGCAAACGATAGACAACACCCGCTTTGGTTTGCTTGAGAAAGAAATCAAATATAGTGGGAAGTGAATTATCAACAGGGACTTGAAAATACTTTATTTAATAATCAGCGCTGTAACAAGGTTGGTTAACCTGAGGTAAAATTTGGGCAGTGAATATAAATTCCCTAAGTCCGAAAGGATTAGGTAATTAAATGCTTAAGTAGGTTGAGAGACATTTAAGCATAACGTCGATAAAGATAACTTGTTGTCCTACCTATCGTGAGAATCTTGAACCACTCTTAGCACCTGTCAAGTACCGAAAGCCCTAGTGAACATAATTCTGGTTTATTTATAAACTCTTTAGTACAAACACTAATTAAAGTGACTAACGGTTACTTGTTAAACTAAAAACCCTTTTTTTTGGAAATAGCCAACTATCAGTTGATTAAATCGCAAACGACTTACATTCTCACCATATTTTGTGTGGGATTCGACCCCTACCTAGTTGAATTTTATATTGACAACGATCTCTTACATTCTCATTAAGAGGTGTAGTTTGAGCGTTATCAGGTAGAATATGTTATAATCAATAATTCAAAAACATTTCATATTCTTTACAATAATCTTTAATCATCACTTTCAAAGACAACTATTTTCAAATATGTTTTCAAATTTTTATTTTTTTCTACCCAAGTGAGAACCCAAACGAAGCTCATCATCGATCAACGACGTTGAGAAGAGGATACTTCAGTCAAGGCAGAGTCACAAACCAACCTCCCTTTATAAACTCATAATTTTTATTTGTGTGTAGGATTAACAGGTACAGATGAAAGAAATCACGCCACGATAACTCGAGAAGCCCAATAGCCAATTTGACATTGAGAGGACAACCAATCCTACATCGAGAGGTCTGACAACTGATCCCACATTGAGAATCCCAACAATCGATCTAGTACTGCATCTAGAGAACTGATAGCCAATCTAACATCGAGAGGCCAGACAACCAATCTGATACTGCATCGAGAGGCCTGACAACCAATCGACACTTCATCATGAAGCCCGACTGCAAATCCAATGTCGAGGAGCCCAACAAGACAATCTAACATCAAGAAGCCTGACAATTGATCCAGTATTGAGAGTCCCGATAACCAATTCGACGATATAATAAATACACTTTCTTTATTCCCATACGATTGGATATTTATGACAATTGCTTTCGGACCTACATGCTCTAACCCTTTTGTCTAGTATACTGAAAGTACGCAGGTAACGAAGGAATAAGTAACAAACAGGAACAATTTTTTCTCCTGTTTTTGAGATGTCATCCTGTTCGTTCATCCGTTGCGCAAATACAATTAGAGAACTCATTTACCTTTTGTTTTTATACCCCTCCTTACGTTCGTTGTTTCAAATCCTAATGACTCCAATCTCATCGACCCATGATATCATTATTGATGTCCATTCTCTATCATTAACATTCTTTAAGAATATAATTCATTCCTAAATCTAGAACTACACACTGTCTAACTTTTATAAAACCAGAGATATGTCATGTTGCTTCCATTCCAACAAACCATTTGCTCAGTCGGACGAAATTGGCTACTATGTTAACTTTCGTTACTTGATAATTATTTTATCATTCTCAAGCAATGAAGGGGTAGCTGTTGACACCCAAGTTTTGACCTCTCAATTGCGTGTAACATATGGGGACTGAGGCGAATATTCAATGGTAGAGCAATAAATACTTTATCATCCTTTAAATAGAGTTTTCTAGTTCGAATAGAGGTATGCCTCCTAGGCTGCTATTTTACCAAAACCTATTAATTTTGAATATTAGTATTTTTTAGGCATTATTTTAGCATCGAATATATCTTGACGTGTCACATTCATGATTTGAAAATATACAATTTATTTTATATCATCATTTTTCATATTACATATAAATTATTACTTTAAATATAATATTTTGCGCTCACACCCATAATTTACAAACATCTAGTTATTATTATTATTATTATTATTATTAGAGAGAATACTCACAAAAATACCTGAAGTTTGACCGGATTATCAGTTGAGCATACTGAACTTTGTGGGGGTCCTATTACCCCCCAGACTTTTTTCGTAGTTTAATGACATATATCTGTCACTTGGCCCATTGCATGTTAGTCACGCGCATTGACCGCATGAAAAGTGTTAAAAGCGTTTTAAACTCTTTTCTTTGCCAAACAACCCCTTAATTTTATAATTAAAGTTTTATATTATTTATTTATTTTTTCATTCTTCTTTTTCTCTATTCTCTCTTCTTTCTTCTTTTTTTTTTCTTTCTTTTCTTCAACAATAGTTGCTCCATTGTTGAATTAAAATTAAATTCTTGAAGATTCCGTTTCATTTTTCATTCTGAAAGATTAATGGAACTCACTAATTGAAACTCAATGGAAGATTAGGAAGATTCAAACTCGGAAACTCGCTCATTGAATCTTTTGAGTTCCATTAATGGAAATTGAATCTTTCGAGTTTCATTAACGGAAGATTGAATAGCTTCATACATGTACAGTCTGTATTTTCATCTTCATACATGAAATTACATTTTTCGAATCTTCCGAATTCCATTAATGGAAATTGAATCTTCCATTGTGTTTTCAATTAGTGAGTTCCATTCAATTAGCAAGTTTCATTGAATCTTTCATTAATGGAACTCGCTAATTGAATCTTCCGAGTTTCAATGGAAAATTAATGGAAGATTCCATTCAATTATTTGAAAAAACTTTCTTCATAAACTCAATGGAATTCAAAGTTTGAAACTGGAAATTGAATTTGAAAACTTTTGGAGTGATAAGAATGGACTTGAAATTTGAAATTGATTCAATGAAATCATTTAGAATATTTAATACGGTTGTAATGGTGAAAACATGTTGAAAAGTGATAAAATGGAGACGAAACAGCGCGTGTACCACACTTCCCATCGTAAAAACTGGGTATAACGTTTTGGAGGGGATTAATTCCACTTTAAAAAAGTCTGGGGGGAATTAATTCCAATTAAAAAAGTATAGGGGGTAATAAGACCCCCGCAAAGTTCAATATGCTCCACTAGAAATTTGGTTAAAGTTCAGATATTTTCGTGGGTATTATCCCTTATTATTATTATTATTATTATTATTATTATTATTATTATTATTATATAAATGACAGTCAATTTCATTTAATTTCTCCTAGATATTTAATTTTTGACCATTCTTTATACTCAATTGATGTCAATTTTGGCCTAATTTGGTTCTTATTTGACTCAATTTAAATTTTTCAACTCAATCCCAATTCAAATCACTTGTAATTTGACCAATTTCTGTAATTTTAATCCCAACCTTTCATCATATATGATCAACAACTAAGATTAAATTAAACTTTTCTTCCCTTTTTATTATTTAAAACCCAAACCCTAAAATCACTTTCCAATAAGCTGCACACCCCTTTCTTTTCTCTCTCCTCTTTCTCTTCCTCTCTCTAAACCAAATCATCGCACCTCTACCACCGACGAACCACCATCCTGCGCACCCAGCCGGCGGGACTCCGCCAACCATTGTCCTCCTCTAGCGGTAGAACTCAACAAGCACCGTCGCGTCCCTAAACCAAACAACCGCCTCCTAAACAACCAATGAACACCTTTCCCATCCATCAGAATGTCATCGTCGCTCTTTTTCTCTGCTTTTAGCGGCTACCGCCTTCAACGCCAACAACAACCACTTCTCCAGCCGGCGAAAACAACCTCCTAGCATCGATGAAACCATGGATGCCATCACATGTTGTCGTTGCCTTGCTGAAAGTGATGACTAGCGAGGCGCCATCAATATCGCGCCACTGCTACCCCATAAATTTTTTGCTGAACAAGGGTAAATCTCATGACGAATTTAGTGAATCTGTCTCATGTTTGGTTTTCTTTGTTAAGTTATATTTAAAATTATGATCTTCTTCTATCGTTTCGTGACATTTGTGACATGAGGTTGACTTGATTCTCTTAATTCTATGTCTATTTACATTTTTATACTGCTAGATTGTGAAAGCCCCAATTTTATAAACACGCATACCTTTAATTTTTTAAATGCCGCATATTAGATTGTGTAAATTTCATTCTTGTTTATCTGTCGTAAATGTAATATGTGTGACAATTTGAAGATTCCACCATGTTTTGATATATCTTGCGTAATTGTTTTTACTTAGTAAGGTTAATATGGGTACATTTGTTTATCAGATTCCACTCATTTGCCTTTAGAATTTGGTTATGATTCCATCCCTAATTTGATTTTTCCATAATTTTTGAGAAAATATTTCATTAATTTATTTTTCTTAAGTTTCTTGCCCTTACCTAGTCTGACAGGTAGCCTCTTACGCGTTAATTATGGTAAAATATGGATGGTATTGCAACTGATTGATTCTATAGTCTTTTGCCCACTTATTCGCTTCCTTTAATAAGTAGGAAAGATTTTCTTTTACTTTTTTTATTTATGAAAATTTTCAATATTATGATTTAGAGAGATTCTTATTTGCTTATTTGTGGTAATTATGGCATAACCGATGGAGTTAATTAATTGACCTTATTCGTGTAAGGAAAATAGTTTCCCTAATTGATTTGTCAAATATTCTCCTTCCTCTTATTATTGGGATTGGTCACAACCCCTTAGCCTATATAAACGATATTTTTAATTTTTCAAGACACCTTTTCATCTGCTATTACTCACTACAAGTTATATTTATTTTCTCTATACAAAAAAAGAATTTAAAAAATACTTTCAAGTTTCTTTGGCACTTTTGGATTTCGAAGAAGCAGTCGGTCTGTGTCTTATTACTTTAATTTCTTTGCTTAAGGCCCTCTTATTACTATTTCTTTGCTGCTTACCGGTAAGTTTTTATAGATGTAATTTTTATATTTATGTGATGATTTTATGGTGTTGTGGAACCTTTAGAAAACATGACTATTTGAATTAATCCAAAGTAATTATTCGGTGCTTGTTCTTTGTTTGCTATGCCTTTGTTTCGTTGTTTCAGTGTTTGGGGTCATGTTTTGGTGTATTCGACTCTTTTCTTTTGTTCTTGTTTCGCTACTTTGTGTCTAACAGGTATCATTAAAAGATGTTTTGAGATTTGAAGAGTTGTCCGGGAGTGTGGGGAAGGGCGTCCTATTTCTTCTTGGTTTAGTCTTTTTTTTTCTAATATTCATTGGTCTGTAATATTATGGTATAATTGCGGGTGCGGGGATTATGTGTTTGTACGAATTACTTAGGCAAAGCATAATATAGGATTTATTAATTGATTTGTTTGTCACCTAGAAACATGTTTTAGAATTAACAACTTTATTAAATGAATGTCAAGCATGTCGAATTAACTTATACTTCGTTAACTAGTTTCCGACATGTTTAATTTATTTTTCAATTTTTAGTTTCAATTTCAGAGTATTTAAATTGCCTTTTTAGCACTCAAATCTTAAATCCCGGCACAGAAAGAGTTTTCTGCAATAACACCAAAAAATCAATTTTAATACTTTTCCAACAAAAAAAATCATTTTCAATACTTTCTGCGATAAAAATCAGTTTTGATACTTTCTGCAATAATGAAATCACTCTCATGCTTTTCTATAATAAAAATCAATCGCAACCTTTATAATAATAACTTTTAAACAATACAAAAAGTCCGTTTAACCTTTTTAAAAATAATTTCCTGCAATGATAAGGTCAATTTCAGTTTTAATCTTTTGTCGTAACAAAAATTAGCTTCATAATTTCCTGCAATGATACAAAGTTAGTTTTAGCATTAAATAATTGGTTTTTAACCACTTTTATTAATTTTCAGCAGTAAATAAATCACTTTTGGGATTTTAATAAATTTTTAGCCCGTTTTTTATTAATTTCTAGCACTTAAAACAAATTTCAACATTTTGTTAATTTTCAACATCTGTTTTTTACGTCACAATAGCTTTTAATAAATTTCAGCATGTTAATTCATGTTTCAACATTTTTTATTTAACTCGTCTATTCCCGCATAACATTCAACTAATCTTTGACATTAATTAGTTGTTTGACATTTTTAGATATCATGCTTATAGGTTTTAATTAAATAAAAAATGGGTAATTATTTGTTTAGTCAACCACCTAATCAACTTTTAATCAATCAAGAAGCTTGTTTGAAATGCTTACGTGCTACTTGTTTGTTCAATGTGTTTTGCTTGGCGCGAAACTTGAGTCTAATTAGATAACCTAGCTTTCAAAAGTAGAAAGTTCAATGCCTCTTGGACATTACATTGGGACGGATAGACAATTTAGGAAATGCTAGTTTTGTCGTTTTTAGAATGCTTCCATGTTTAATAAAAAAAATAGTTAAGTGGTGGGAAGACATTTGAAAATGATGAAAGTTGACCCGAGAATAATCCGACAATGCGACATACGGCATTATCACCCATTAATAAACCGGATGTTGATCCGAATAATAAAAATAATAAATCCTTGTCAATGTTTTAAATTATTTTGGGGTAGTTTAGGTTCTCTTATTTAATGAATATTTTGTTATATTGATTGTGTCACTTCCATCTCCTTGGTCATCTGATTTACATCTTATTTTGTTATATGAATTCGGACGGGAACCACATTTGTGGACTTCGAAAGGTGCCTAACACGTTCTTTCCTAATTTGAACTCTTATCCAAATTTCTTGTGAACTAGATTAAATAAAACTAAATATGATATATAATAGTGCCCTACTCACCTTAATTTATTAGGTGTCGACTTTTCCCTCTTTAAACAGTCCTAAAAAGAGTTGTCACATCGAATCCTGATTTTTGTGAGAAAAATGGGGTGTGACAATGACCACCACCATGGGTAATACCGTCTCTACCTCACACACCTCTAGTAACACCTCTACCACCCTAAAGGTCACCTCTCACTATCGATATAAGAGCAGTCTTGAAAATATGATTGGGGCAATGTTTGGCCACATAGCCAAACTCATCACACACATAGCAACCTCTGCGGGCTGACTCAATCTGAGGAGGTTCGGCTAAGATAGACCAACAAGCCTGGGACAAAGATCGACTACCCGAAGCTGCTGAACTGGAAGATCTACTACCTAAACCTTGTAAAGCTGCCTACACCGGTCTACCATGGTACCCACAGGAACCTCTAAAATCTCTGCCTCGAGGGGTGTTACCACTGAACTCGCCCTGACGACACACCCTTTTAGTGCCTCCCTGAATTAGATCGAAGAATAGCTTCAGTCATCTTCGCATGATCTACTACACTCTAAAATGATGCCCCTGACTCTACCATCTGGGAAGCAGCCAACTGAAAAGTAGTATCCAATTCTTTCACTAACTTCTAAATCTTCTCAGACTCGATGGCAATATTGATAATAGAACATCTGGTCAAGGCATGGAAATATGCCTCATACTCAACAACAATTATGGATCCCTTCTCTAAGTGATCAAACTCTTCTCTCATTTGATCCTCAAACTATATGGCACAAACCTATCTAAAAAGGCCTCAACAAACTGATCCTAAGTTATCTCTGGCAAACCAAGAGGTTTGCAACTAACAAGTGACCTCCACCAATCTATGGCTATATTTTTCAGCTAGTAGGTAATGTAAGAAACTCCATGCTACCCAAGTGATCCAACATTATACAAATTCTCCCAGCAATCAATCAAGAACTCGAAGGCATCCTCGCCCACATCATCACTAAACCTGGGTGGACCTAAGCGAGTAAATTTCTCAAACCTCTTCTGATCCGTAGAAGACATAA
This sequence comes from Capsicum pubescens, assembly GCA_030864215.1. Classification (NCBI taxonomy): domain Eukaryota; kingdom Viridiplantae; phylum Streptophyta; class Magnoliopsida; order Solanales; family Solanaceae; genus Capsicum; species Capsicum pubescens. The sequence continues at coordinate 157,815,128 of CM061548.1, forward strand.
TAGGACCAAAAGAAATAGAAGACATGGTGAATCTAGTAGGCTGTGATCCTACATGAGGAGATAACATTGATGAAAGCTGAACCCCTAGACTCAGAATACCATAATACATGCATAGAATAAGGAACAACACTTGAAGCCTGTAGAATACCATAAGTAGATGTCGGTATTGATGAAGGAACCACACTTGGAGCCGGAGAAACACTATAAACAGTATTTGGCACAGATGGAGGTACAACACTCAGAGCTGGAGGAATACCAGGTGCACTAAAAGGAACGCCCTCTAAATAAGTTAGCAAACAAATCAATAAACCCTCCAAGACTGGGGTAGTAGTACTTTGTGGAACCTGAGTGGGACCCACATCTCTAGCATGATCAACCTCAGGCTCAGAGGAGATCCCCCTAGTACAATCTCTAAAAGATGCAGATCATTATGCCCGTCCTCTACCATGAGCCTATCCGCGACCCCTGACTTGTCCCCTAGGTTGGGCTCACTCCTCGAATGGCAGCTCAACATCCCTAACCTTATTGGATCTAGTCCTCACCATCTGCATAGAAAAGAGTGAAACTCAGTTTATAATATTTTCCTAAAAATATCTTATATCCTCTCAAAGATAGATATGGATATCTACGTACCGATCCGCGAGATACTACTAGACACACTATTTTTACAATGATGAGACCCATGAACCTGGATACTCAGATACTAATTTTTCACAACCCAAAAACTCAAGTCATGATGGTACTTATCATGGCTAAGCCTTGTCAAGTAAGCCAGTCACCTAAACTGATATATAGAAAACAATCACAACACTTTTCCTAAGGCGAGACTTCTCAAGCAAAGTCGAATTATACATGTAAAATAATAGCGGAAGTCTGAATAACAATAATACCATAAACTATCCCAAAATCTGGTGTCACAGTGTAAGAACAATCTAAATACAACTCAGAGTCAGAAAATACAATTAAAAATTAAAAAAATACAAGTCTGTCTCTGAATACAAAATAAGACAAAAACTGGATAGGAGGAGGTCTAACGTTGACACTGAAGGCGTAGAGAAGACAATACCTCAAAATATCAAGATTACCAAACAAACTCAGTTGCCACACAGTTCACTTGCACCTGAATTTACATCGAAAGGGTATAGTAGGGATGAGTACGATCCACTTGTACTCAATAGGTATCATAAGCCGGCTAAGCAAAGTAGAAAATAAAATATATATTATGAACACATCACCTACAATCAGAAAATATCTCAAATGGTAGCTAATACCATCTCCACTAACAGTTCTAAATATAGAACATAAGCAAGAAAGCATGTATTTAAAAAAAATAAAATAGATACACATCGAAATCAAGCATAAAAGTACAACACTAAAGATGCATAATGTATGAAATGTAATAATGATATGATGTGACTAAGGTTATCGCATAGCCTCCTTATACACCTATCGAGTTCCAGCGCTCCCAGATAGGCATGGGTAGTTCACAACCCATATACTATATGACTATTCAATCTCAATATTTATATCTCCTCTCCGACTTGTGGGTATGATAGAGGGTTTTGTAAAAATATCTCACTTATGTTAAAATCAGTGTTTCCACAATAGTAGAAATATCTCATGAATGTATGTATGATATGAGAATGTAATTCGCACAACCAAGCCAATGTAAAGATCTCAAAATCCATTTAATAAATGTACACATGAGCTCAAAATTCACTCAATATATCAACCAACATTGATTACGTATAAACAACGAACTTCTACAGTGAAACATTCAAGTAAAACAACAATAATATCACATTAACCCAACTTAGGCATTTCTATCATGAAAAGAACAACAAAATGCATACAAAAGTTAATAATATCGGATAAGGCCCCCAAACGGTCCACACGTAGTAAGTATCATTTCAAATCACTAGCAACAATAATATAAACCCCCACACGGGCACACAACATCTATAATATTATTTCCATGATTGTTACCCATTCCTATAGCATACTTTTATATAAATATTAACTATTCAATCCAGTCTAAAGAAAGTTAAGCCATAACCTAGCTCGTGATGAACAAATCCAATCCTATGACCTTTTACGCAAAGGTTTCCCCTCTCGAACGGCCTCAGAATCCACTAAAATGTAAAATTATAGAATCTACACATAAAAAAAAAGTCAACGACACCCGTATTGCCTATTTTTAAATCGGGATCAAAATAGACCCCCACAACAGATTCCTAAAAAAGGATAAAATAAAAAAAAATTATTTATAAACACCTTACCAATGATTAAAGGAAGTCATAGGAGAAATATCAAGTGAAAATGGGTTAAAACGGAGTTTAAATTGACGAAAAACTATTTTAGGCTTTCTAGGCCAAAATTCCAAAATTCTACTTTTGAAATTAAAAACTAACGAGTTTTAAATGACGGTAATCAGAGTAAAATAATTGAAATAGTTATTTGGAGCTTATCCAAGCTCAAAAATGGAAGAACTCATCCAAAAATCTCCTAACTCGAAGAACAAAATTCTAAAAATGGAAGAAAAATCGAGAAGGGACTATTTGTTGTCTGTTCAACAATGGTCGCTAAAGTGGTCAAATGACCGCTTAAGTGCGGGTTGACCGCTTAAGCGGTCCAACCCAAAAAAGGTGAAATGCTAAAGTGGCCCCCTATCGCTAAAATGGTCAAACATCTGCTTTAGCGGTACTTGCTCTAGCTGTTAGTGTTTGCTAAAGCATCACATGGGCCACCTAAGAGGCTATCGCTTAAGTGGTACCATGACCGCTAAAGTGGCTGCACCAAATTTTTGGTGCACTAGTAACTTTACTAACATGCAAAGTTGCGGATCAAGCCCTCAAAATTCATTTGAAATCCCGTGGAGGTGAACGAAATATGCTACTAGACTAAATTCGACGTTCTAGACTCAATAGCAACATTAGATTTTTAAAAAGAGATTGTTTTTCCACAATTAATCCCCGATATTTAGTCTCATAATTTTCCAAACCAAGGGTCAAAATGAGATTTAAAAATCATCAAATCAAACCAATTATGCTATCAATCTAATATCAATATTTTGGATCTGTTGATGTAGTCTATTTTGCCATCCGACGTATAAAACACAAATGTTGACCGAAATCATCTATAAGCTCTTTTTAACCACTAAAACCACAAACTCATACAAATCATTCCAAATTATAGTGGAAACCATGCCAAACATCTCCATATGTTAGAAACATCACATTGCAACCACAAAAAGAGGTAAAATGATCAAAACACATAAAAAAGAATTTCACACAATAAGTCCTTACATGAGAAATAACTTGTTATTTGAAAGTCCTTGGACTAAGTCTTGCCTTTGAGGCAAGAGTTATAGATCATCTCATAAATCAAGACACAATGTGGTAGTGCCAACTCTTATCCATGAGGCATAAATTGTTGTTTGAAAGTCCTTAGGCTAAACCTTGCTTCTGAAGCAAGAGTTATAGAGCATCTCATAAATCAAGACACAATGTAGTAGTGCTGATTTTTTTGCATGGGGCATAACTTGTTGTTTGGAAGTCCTTGGACAAAATCTTGCCTTTCAGACAATAGTTATAAAGCATTTCATATGTCAAAACACAATATGGTAGTGTCAACTTCTGCCTATTGTATGTAACTTATTGTTTGAAAGTCTTGTGATAAGTTTGTCTTTAAGGCAAGAGTTACATAACATCTCATAAATCAAGACACAATGTGTTAGTGTCAACTCTTGCCTGTGGGCCATAACTTATTATTTGAAAGCCCTTTGTCTACGTCTTCCCTCTAATGCAAGATTTATATAACATCTCATAAATCAAAACACAATGTGATTATGTCAACTTTTGCCCATGTGGCGTAACTTCTTTTTTAAAAAGTCTTTAGGTAAGTCTTACCTCTAAGGCAAGATTTATAGAATATCTTATAAATCAAGACACAATATGATAGTGTCAACTATTGCACATAGAGCGTATGTTATTGTTTGAAAGTCCTTGGACTAACTATTGCCTCTAAGGCAAGAGTTATAGAACATCTCATAAATCAAGACATAATGTGGTAGTGTCAACACTTTCCCTTAGGTCATAGACATTAGGCTAAGTCTTACCTGTAAAGTAAGAGTTATAAAATAACTCATGACTAAAAATATAATATGGTTGTGTCACGACCCAAACTAGGGCCTAGTCGTGATGGGTATATCAAGCCCACAATAGGCCGGAGACCACTTCCTTTGCCTAACCTCTAGAGCACAATAAAAGTAAACAACGAGAGCCAATTAAGATATATGATAAAGATAGATAGGTCAAATCGAGTTCTAAGAGTCAAAGAACAATGAACAAAACATCACAACACTGTCTATAAAAACATCTAAACCAGAAGTACCCAAACTAGGTTGCGACATGACAAAAAGAAAATCATAATTCCTAAAATATGAAAAGAACCTTATTAAAATGGTAGGGCTTTTCAAAAGATGTAGGCTCGCTACTTCACATTAAATCAACAGACGTATCCCACCTAACACTGCATAGGAGTAACAAAAAATCCCTTAAACCCTACATCATGAAACAATACAGCGTTTAGGGACGGTCAGTGGGGCAAGCACTGACATATAACTCAGGGGAAAGTGATAAAATAATTCCATTTCCAATAACCAATAAAAACTACATATACAATATATATATATATATATATATATATATATAAAATCAAGAAAATCGAGGAAAGGCTAAAAACACCAAGGTGATAGCCATCCAAAATATAATATATGGCCCAAGCACACGGTCACATGGACCCCTACACCGGCAAATGTGGTTTTCAGTGTTAGTCCCTCTGGAACCTACACCTTCACAATGAGCTACGTAATTCCTTTAAGCTTAAAATTGAAACAACTTATGCATAAACCTAACCATTAAACAAGGAGTCCTTATTAAGGCATTTACGGACTTGGTATCGTCATACCAATATGGTTGCAAGCTTATATAATTATGCCAAATCAATACATGTAACCATTAGACTCCCAAGTTCCATTTAAATCTAAATATTGTCACCAAGGGCATTCCAAAACCATTTCTCATTATCCATTTTTCATTTAATGCAATACAATATTTCAAAGATAAGTTAAACTATGTGAATTTTCATATTTAAAACCAAGTTCACAAAATGGATTGAAGTTAATGCCAATACCAAGAAAAAAATCCATCAATTTAGGAAACCCATGTTTCCTATTCAAATCATTATAACCATGCATGTAATACCCCACATTTTGGACTAGAATGAAAATCCGTCATTCCTAAACGTGAATGTTTCAAAAGCCTCAAATCCTATATAAATTTAGTGTTTTAATTAATTATGTAGTGTGGGAATCTATTTGAGCATGAATTTATAACATAGAGGTCCCCTAACTCAAGTACAAGTTGAAAGCTTTCCTATCGTTCAAGTTTTAGTGAGCGTAAAAACTTGGGTCAACTTTAATTGATCATGACTCGTTGTATATGATGAACTGGGTGGTTTACTATATATCAAATTAAATATCTTTGAATTAGCTTTCCAACGATACCAATTTCGCCTAGATCCAATATCGGTTCAAAGAGTTATGCCTATTTTACTCCAGCATGTCAGATTGGAAATCGTGTGATGACATTCGTGATAGCCTATCACATTTGTGACGCCCTATCACGAAGGTCGTCAGCCTTAGGCAGAAACCAGATCCTAAGTGACGACATTCGTGATAGACTATCACATTTGTGATGCCCTATCACGAAGGTCGTCAGCCTTAGGCAGAAACCAGCCCCTAAGTGACGACATTCGTGATAGCTTATCACATTTGTGACGCCCTATCACGAAGGTCATCAGCTATGATTTTCAGCAACTAGGAAATTATTTCATAAGGGTATTTTGATCTTTTCCTTCACCTTCCACGACTTATAACCCTAAAGAGGCATAATTTTTCCCATTTTTCTTCAGTTAAGCATCTTAAAAACCCTCTCTTACACTCTCAACCACAAGATTAGGATTTTCATCAAACTAATCTCTCAAAAGCAAGATTCAAGCCTTTTTCCAAGATAATCAAGAATTAAGTTTCCCAATCCAAGAACTCTCCAGTAAATCATCAAGGTTTCCTTTCTAAGGTATGCGTGTGTTTATTCATTGACTCCTTTCGTCCATGAAGTTCAAGAACCCTTTTCTAAAACTATATATTATGATTTTCATGTTATGAATGGATTGTTGATCATGTTTATGTGTTGAATGATGCCAAGATAAAATCTTTATGTGTTATTATGAATCTATGACATCATATGAGTTGAAAACATGTAAGTTTGATTATTTATGATGAGTAATTGTATGATTTACACCTATGCCTAAGTTGTGCATGTAAGGTGTTTGATAAAATACATAAGAGACTAGAAATCATGTATTATAGCTAAATTGTGATTAAGGGAAGGATTCATGATAGGCCTCTATGATTCAATGTCATCCATGTTGATAATGTGTCTTGTGAACACTGTTGGATTACTCATGAACTAGTCTTATGGAATTATGCTATGCTTACTTGCAAAACCCACTCAAGTACAAGATGTAGAATACCCATGTACTTCATGAAATTCCCCAAGTTATGATATTATGGATTGTGGTTGTAATATGTAATGAGCATGCTATTGAAAGCTATGCAAGTATATACATATTGTATGAAATTCCCTGCCATGAAATAGATTGTTGAGAACCATGCTTGGTATGAAATCCCTTATTTATGATATTGTGGATTATGGACTCTACTCTTATAATCAAGTCAGTTATGTGTGTCAGTTTCCTTTCATCGAGTCCTGGAGGTACTTGTACCCGAAAAATATAGTTGTGTGCCTAGAGCCATGTCATGTTATCACGACACTCAGTTAAGCCATGATCTATAGAATTCAGTCAGTCATGTGACTCAGGAAAACTCAAAAATCTCAGTAGTCTCAGTAGTTCAGTAATCTCAGTGATCTCGGTATTCAGTCTGTAACTTCAGTATTCACAGTCAATCTCAGTAACTTCAGTACTCTTAATCAGTCCTCAGAACTCATTATATTCCATCCGTCATCAGAATCCAGTAAACTCAGTTTTAGCTCCGCTAAATAGTACCACTATTTTCAATTCAGTTAATCAGTATCAGTTCAGCAAATCAGTTCAGTTAAGTTATTTAGTCCAGCCTAGTTATTCAGTTCAATGTCTTTCAGATGGGAGTAGGATTTAGCACCGAGCGAACCTAGGGATGGGGGCTCACCCGCTAGAATAAGATTGAGATCCCTAAGTTCCAGAACTACGTTGCCAGCATAGGTACGAGATGTCACCCGTTAGATAAGACTGGCATACTCAAGGGTCACCCGTTAACACATTTATATATATAGGACTGATCCTAGGAGTCACCCACTAGATTAGGACTGACTCCACAGCAGATGTCTTTACTGGTGGCGCAGTACTGACACCCTTCCAGTCAAGGCAGAGATTGGACCCCAGTCAGCTTAGCTTGGGGAATGTCGGTTAGATAAACATATCCCACAATTTTAGTTACAGATTCAGGATTATCAGATACAGTCAACTCAGTTCAGTAGTACAGATTCAGTACTGTTAGAGACAATCAATCCTTATCATTATAAATAGACTTCAAGATCACCCATTAGACAGGACTTATCTTAACTATAGTTAAACAGTATCAAAATCATCAGATTTAAAGATCACCCGCTAGATAGGACTGATCTCAGACTAAGTCAAATCATCCTTATTATCAATATACTCATGATCACCCGCTAGATAGGACTGATCTCAGATTTAGTTACTCCAAGTAGAACAGAACTCAGATAGTTCCATCAGAACTTAGACTGTCAGATACAGTCGTTCAGTATCGGTTATATCGATTAGTCCGATCATTACATTTATATCAGCTATATCAGTTGGCATAGCTAACGTTACTAGTATTCAGTTTCAGGACTGTTAGACACAGTCATTCAAACCAGTTCTTCATAATTTAAACTGTCAGAAATAGTCAATAATATATTTAGTACCTCAGTGATGGTAAAGTCATGTCGTCAGCATTCAGACTTAGTAGTCAGGTTTTCTGAACTCATGTATCAGTCATATCAGTTATCAGAATTCGTGATATCAGTATTCAACTTCAGGACTATCAGACACAGTCAACCAGACCAGTTCTTCATAATTCAAACTGTCAGAAATAGTCATTTATCTATTCCGTATCTCAGTATCAGTACACTCATGTTGTCAGTATTCAGACTCAGTAGTCAGCATCATCACGAGTTCAGTTATAGTTGTTTATGCATGTATGTATTCTCACATTCATATTAGTTAGCATTGTTCATGCATATAACCCTTTGCATTTAGCCTACCTCACTCGTATACTCAGTACATTCAGACGTACTGACGCATTTGCGCTATGGTGCTTTCTCTTATGTTACACCATAGGTTCAAAGGCACGAGCTCTAGATCAGCAGTAACATTCCAGTGTTTAGAGTTTGCAGTGAGTCCTTCTCAGTCGAGGACGATATGATTATTGCTACATTTACTATTCAGTTGCTAGATGGAGTTAGTTGGAGACATGTTCCTTCAACTTCTTATTCAGTTCAGTTAGAGGCTTTCAGACTAGGTGTCAGATTAGATATTCAGATCACATTATTTTCAGTACTTATGACTTGTTTTGGTATTGTTATACCTTTTTCAGACATTTTGTTATCAGACGTTTATTCAGTTCGAACCTTATGGCCTTTCATGTTCATGTTTCCGCGTTTTATGTATATTATGCAGTATACAGGTACAAATATCAGTCATGGGTTAGCTTGTGGATCTTCGGGGTCATGAGCATCGTGTAGCATTCCGGTTCAGAAAATTGGGGTGTTACAATGCACCCATTCTTCCCCAAAAACCATCAAATAGCATATTCAAATCATAGAAAATACAATCTAAATGATAACCATCAAAAGTCCTCAACCCAATTTTAAACCCATGATTAAAATCACATGAATAATGATTAAATAAATGTCATAATGTAAAATTCAAGTTAGGGATGAGCAACATACCTGAAATATAGAGAAAATTGAAAAAAATTTGAAATTTGGAGCTTGAATGTTAGATTTCCTTGTAAAACCCTAATATCTATTGCTTTGGGAGAAGAGGAAAATAGTAAGTTTTAATCCTGATAACTAAAGGAAAAGAGGCTCTTTAAGTGTTTTTAAGTCGTGGAAAAGAGTGTGAAGGAAGAAAAAGACCAAAAAGACCCTAATTAAAATATGCAGGAAAAATCAGAAACAGTCGTCATGACTTGGGAACGACTCGTGAGGTCTGACAATGAGTCGTGACCTGGAGTCGTTACCTGAGGATCAAAAATACTTTCCTTCACTATTATGATGAGAGTCTCTTATAACGACTCGTTATTTGAAATTACGAGTCGTGATGAAGACTCGTGGTCAAGGGCTGAACTCCTGGGTAACCATCTATTGTGACAACGAATTCCTCCTAACGACTCGTTATGTCTCATAACGAGTCATACACTGGACTCGTTGTCAAGAGATCAAAGTCTGGGCTTCCTCACTGCCATGGAAATGAGTCCTTCCATGACTCGTTATGTCCAATAACGAGTCGTGGTCAGGGCGTTATCACTGACAGTTTTGGCATTACTTCAGTAACTTAGATAATTCAATTATTCATCCCTTAGAGGGTCTAGAGCCCAAGAACTTGGGGTGTTATAGGTAGCGTCAGCTCTTGCCCATGAGACGTAACTTGTTGTTTGAAGGTCCTTGACTAAGTCTTGCTTCTAAGACAAGATTTATAAAAATATCTCATATTTCAGGACACAATATGGTGATGTTAACTCTTGCCCATGAGGCGTAACATGTTATTTGAAAGGAATTGCAGAAAAGAAGAAAAAAGAAAAAGAAGAAAGATTAATCAAAGTTGAGAAAAAAGAAAAAATATTAAACAAAAAAGAAAAATGAAAAAAATAAAAAAGAGAAAAAAAAAGAATTAGAAGTTGAGAAAAAAAAAAGAAAAAACTACAAGTTAGAGAGCAGAAAAGAAAAAATAAATGTTGAGAAATAAGAGAAAAACAAAGAAAAAAGACAAAACAAAAATTTTAAAAATCAAGTCCGAGAAATATAAAAAAGAAAAAAAAAGAAAATAAAATATTAAAATCAAACAGAAATAGAAAAAAGAAGTTGAAAGGAGAAAAACAATAAAAGTAAAGGTTGACAAAAAACTTAAAAAGAATAAGAGTAAAGGTTGATAAAAAAACTTGAAAAGAAAAAATAAATATCTGTTATGAAATATAAAGCAAAGAAGAAGAGTAGAGAGAGAATAGAGAGTAATTCTTAAGGTAAACCTGTCAAATGGGCCAGTTTGACACGACCCACAAGGAGGCACGACCCGGTTAGCTCCCGGGCTGATTTTTTTTTTTTGGGCCCGGTTAACTCAGCCCAGACCCAAACCAATCCTGGCCCGTCAGTTAATTGGCCCGACCCGATTTTTATTTTTTTAATGTGGGAAAAACAAAAATTAGGCCAACTAGCCGTTGGGCCCAACGACTACATAGCCGTTTGGGGCCTCAAACAGCTAGTAGGCCTAATTTTCTAAAAGAAAAAAAAATTGATCTAAATTTTTTTTTTTTAAATCCAAAAATTTTCTATAAATACCCTACACTTTCAAATTATTTTTCACACAATTTTCATTCTCTCAAATCTCATTCTCTCTCAAATATTCAATATATCTCCTAAAGTGCTCAATTTTATTTTTTAATTTTGTGATTACAAAGTGCGAGTGTAAGTTTCTAAAGTCACAACTTTCGGATACTTTCAAAATTTGATATTGTCGTTCCATCTCTCACATTTAATTTTTAATTAGTGTATTAATTGCTGAATATTTAATTTCATTATTTTTATGTATTTTGAATTTTTTTAGTTTGATTTATATTATAGATAAATTAAGAAACCTCGGCAAAAGTGTCAATTTTTTTTTGTCCCGGAAGAGGTAATGGTAGTAAAAAGCGAATTACTGCTAGTAGAGGTAGTTCAAGTAATAGATGTACCTGTGTGCCTCCGGTACCGCATAGTCAACCTTTTGAGGAAGAAGTAGGTGTAGGTGCTCACGATTGGATTATGCAGAAGCTTAGAAAAATTATGGTATAGAAGAAGAAAATGAAGTAGATGCGGTTAATTTAGAAGATGATGATAAAAATATTGGTGAGACATCCGCAGTAGGAAATGCTAATGTTAGATATGAATCGGTTAATCGTCCTCCTCCACCCCGTCCTCCCCGTGCCCCAAGAGCTCGTAGATCAACTAGTATTGCATGGAATTTTTTTACACGTATAGAAGGAGAAACTAAGGTGCAATGCAATATTTGTCAACAAGTATATGAGCATAAAAAAAAGAGGCAATCAAGGGGGTACGGGTACGTTAATGAGACATATAAAAGATAATCACCAAAGATAGTTATTTATTGCACAAGGTGGTGAGGCTGTTGGTGGGCCAACACAAACAAGAATGGACCCAACAACCGGTCAGGTAATTAAGAATTATAATAAATTAAGGGACTGGGAAGAAATAACAAAAATGGTAGTTGTGGGTTGTTTGCCTTTCAGTTTTTCTTCTTCGGATGCTTTTATTCATTATATTCAAGCAATTTATAATCCTATGTTTAATGGTATTCCAAGAAATACTTGTCGGGCCGATATTTTTAGACTTCATTCACAATATATTTTTTTAATTATCTACATTGTTAATTAATATTCAATGTAGAATGGTTCTACCTTCTGATCTTGACCGTGCTGTTAATAAAAATAATTATTTCACCATTACTTGTCACTTGATAGATAGTAATTTTGTTATGTAAAAACGTATTTTAGCTTTTTTGTATGATGAAGATTGTGGACATACTGGAGAATTTATTGCTGATTCGATTAGTAAAGTTGCAAAGTTTTATGGCATCTTATGTATTGCTTTTGATAATGCTTCTAACAACAAGACTGTTATTATAAAGTTAAAAGCTAGTCTCTCTCTGTCGTTACCTAAAATATTTCATTTTAAGTGTGCTTGTCATATATATAATTTAATTATAAGAGATGATCTTGCATTTTTGAGCTTTATATTAAAAAATTCGACTTGTTGTTGGCTTTATTCTAGAAAATAATCGAAGAATTTTTTTTAGAGAATTTAAAGTTAAATGTGAACAAAATGAACTTAGACCGATATTGATGTCTGAAGAATGCGATACTAGATGGAATGCTGTGTATGATTATTTAAAAACTTTTCATGATTATAGAGTTCCTATTACACTAACTTTTAACCGATATTGTGGTTCATTTGCTGATTATGCCGAATGTATGCTACATGATTCTAATTAGGCTGTAATTAATGATCTTGTTAAGTTTTTGAAAAAAAATTTATATAGCTATACGGTTAAATTGTCTGGTGTTTATTATCCTACTGTTTATAATATTTTAGCATATATAGCCTGTAGACACCCAATTTTGTTCCTTCCGATAACCCAATTCATTCATTTTTTTACTTCACGTTATCACGCACCCTCACCCATGTGATTATACCCCACAAAAGTTAAAAAAATAACAATCTTTGACAAAATCCCTAACAAATTTTATCTTATTTTAATCATCCTAACAACCTACCCCTACCCCACCCCTACTCACTACCCCATACCCCTACCCTCACCTGCCCTCACACCTCACATACGGGCCCCACACAATTTCCATTGGGACACGCATATAGACACAACACATAATACCACTGGAACAGAAGAATACACCAAAAAGAGAACACACTTATCTTCTTGATCCTTCATTCAGTATATATATACACCAACACGCACCTCACATACAGAGAGCACATACACAAAAAAAATCCATCTTCTCTTGGAGACCCACATACGCACACTATATCAGAAAAAGAAAAAAAACTCCATTTTGTTGGCTTCTTCTTCACGGCATATACACACAGAATACACATACGTACAGTGCACAATACACTCTTCTCTATCTCTATTTTCTTATACATAATTAACAACACAGCACGACAAAAAACCATTGGAGGAGAACATTTTTTTGGTTATCTGTTCACAACAACACTACATGCAGAGAATAGAGGGCTATTTTTAACATGCTATTGTCCTGTCCTTTTTCTTCTTCTTCGCACAGACACACGAGAGAATGAAACCATACACACGCATCACATAAAAGGGGGCTCACACTCAATCAGTTTTCTCCATTCACAAATCGCACACACACATGGAGAAAACGATGGGAAACAGAAAAATTGATCGTAAAATGGAGAAATCCGGCGGGTGAACAGTAATCGAGGGAAAGAGGGAGAAAATCCAATTCTTGTTGACTGTTTTCGAAGATTTTCTCGCCGGAAATCCATTATATTTGTCATCAGGAAACGTCGCCGGTGGAACTCTCTCCTGTTCTGGCGAGACCCGTTTAAAATTGGTACGAAATCCGCAATTTGGGGTTTGTATTGAGGGGTTTTCTACTGGTTTAAGTCTGTTTGGATCTCAATTTTTGAATACCGAGTTAGAGTTGGTCCGTTATTGAGGTTTGAATCGAAGGTTTCGGAAGCAGATTCTACTGTATTTAATCGGAATAATACATCGATTTTGAAAGAGGCATTGAGGTCAAATTCTATCTTTTCCCTCTTTAATTTTTATGTGAATGTGAATGTGAATGATTTGTTGTTTGACACGTTTGAATCTTAGTTTTGTATTGGTGGATGTTGAATTTGAACGTTGAAAACTTGAATTAATAATCGAAGCATGTGTTAAGTCATTGGTTGAGAATGAATTTGGGGATGGGAATCAGAAGTTAATGGAATCGATTGTTTGATTTGAAATGGATATTAATGTTGTTGAATTTGGATAAATTTTGACTCATTGATATTGAACGTGATAGAATCATGATAGGTCGAGCCGGGTAGGCAAATAGTAGGTTCGGGTAGGCAAATTTAGAACTTGTGAATTGTTGAATGTTGAAAAATGTTTGTTGAATGGTTTAATTTTATAAATTTGGATCAATTGTATTCATTCGCCGGGAATGCCCCGAGGTCACATTTATATTTATTCACCGGGGAATGCCCCGACGTATCATGTACTCGGAGGACGTCCGTGATGAAGGCCCGAAGCATCGGGTAAGGCATTGGAGTGTAGTTTTGGATTAGTGTAGGTTAGCATAGGTTTATTTTTCAGTACCTTTTCCATTTCGGGTTGTAATAAGTGGACTGGATACTATATTTTGGATTTGTTTTATTTTGTGTGTTTGATTGTTTGTTTTTGTGTGTTTTGTGTGGTTTATACATTTTGTAGTGTCAAATTACCCGATATTCTCCACCAAGCACCCGTGATTGAACCACTGGATCGAGGAGTTCCTAACACCTTCCCCTCGGTCAACAGAATTCCTTAGCCGAAATCTCTGTTCGCAAACCAATTTTAAAGAGTCAAACAGTTTTGAAAATGATTTCCAAAGGTGACTTGGCACACCGAATTTATGTCAAGTGGTGACTCTGAATAAAAAATATAAATAATCCTTTTTCAAAACAAATTTCATCTTTTGTCACTTTGATAATTAAAAAATCCTTCAAAACCTTAAAATTGATTCTTTTTTTGGTTAAAAAGGGGGTATGACAGCTCTGGCAACTCTGTTGGGGATTTTTCAGATTTTGAACTTATTTTTGGAGTTGTATCATCTTTATTTGAGATTATGAGTGTATAAACATTGTTTGTGTTATCATTTTTGTTATTGCTTTATCACTGTTGTGCGCTTACGTGCTCTTTGTTTACAGTTTTTGTATATGTGTTACCGCTTTATATCTGGCATCATTTGCATAACCCGAGTCATTTCTTTCGCAATAAGTCCCAGAGTGCACGTCGTGTACACGAACTCTAGTTGAGTCACCCTTATTATAGGAGGGTGAGCTGTCAGACGTATGAACTGGGTGGAAAGCTTTTGCAGCCACTATCGACCATACGCTTCCCCAAATAGCCTTGTTAGTGGATCCCAACGTAGGTCAGTCTTTAGGTCATGCTTATTTGCATCATGAGACCTAGCGGGACCACTTGATCCTACATAGGAGACTCACCTTAAAAGCATCCCTACGTGCTAAATATTGCATTTTTTTTTAGGATAACGAGGTCATTTAATGGACTGATTTGAAGAATGCATATGCTAGAGTTAAAGTGAGGTGTGTTTGAAAAAAAAAAGAAAAAAAAAAGAAAAAAAAAAGAAAAAATGAGTCAAGAAAGAGTTTCTTAGCTTTTAGTGTTCTTTATGACTTTTGTTTTTCACAATTCAAAAATTCAAAAAGTTTTTATATCTTTTGTATTCATTTTGTTAAAAAAAAAACATCAAAAAGATTTTTCTTTGTTTTTTAGTAAGCATCCATAATTCGAAAACTTTGAAAAATAATATTTTTATAGGAGCTTTTTGTAAATGGAAAATTCAAAAGAAGGTGACAGAAGTTTTATATATTTCTTTTAACAAAAATACCAAAATAATTTTTCTTTCATAGTTGTTGGTGTCAGTTTTATGTGAAGTGTTAAATTAAAAACTCAAAAAAGATTTTATTAATGTTGTTCATCGTTCGTCTTGGGTCGTGTCTCTTAAGTTAGGGTCAATCTGCTAGTTAATCCTTAATTGTCCAATCTAGACAAACTACGCACCCCTGATTCTCCTCTTTCGGGAGTAAGATACGTAGGCAACCTATTGTTGGTTCGGGGATCTTATTTCAAAAATCCAAAAAGATTTGCTTCACTCTTTATTAGAGTAGGTGTTTCATATACATTTTCAAAAGAAAACTATAAAAAGATTTTTCTTTAATAGTTTCAAGTTTAATTTTCGTATGAAATTCAAAATTGAAAACCCAAAAAGGTTTTTCTTTGGTAATCATAGATTTCATTTTGTATAGGAATCTAAAAAATCTAAAGAGATTCTCTTCACTGTTCATCTAGAGTAGGTGTCATATACATCTCTAAAAGAAAACTACAAAAAGATTTTTCTTTAATAGTTTCAAGTTTTATTTTCGTATGAAATTCAGATTCGAAAATCCAAAAAGATTTTTCTTTGATCATAGGTTTCATTTTGTATAGGGATGTTAAACCAGAAAAATTTAAAAAGATTTTCGTCAATTATTTTGACAATTTGTTATTTTCTTTTCTTCTTAAAGTTTCAAGAAAAAAAGTTTAATTGGTCATTTTGGCAAGACTTCATGAACTACACACACTTGATTCTTCTCTTTTGGGAGTGATACGTAGGCGCCTTTATTGGATTCGGTGATTTTTACAAAAGAAAAGGAAAAAAAAGAGGTTTTGAAAAAGTGTTGAACTCTAACGCATTTGTTATCTCTTGTTGGTTTGTGGCATGCTGGCTGGTCTTCCATATTGTACCAAGTCACAGAGAAAGTTTTGTCCAACAAAGATACCGAGTTTGTTCTCACTAATCAGATAGGGAGTTCGGGGAATGAGAATTTAGAAGCTAATGAAGAGATTCGGAAATTAAGGCAGCAAATGATAGAAATGATCGAGTTTGGGCTAATGGATTACCACCTCCTCCATTTCCCACCAATAATTTGAAATATCTTTCTAGCTTACCTCCCGTGTCGTATGCACAAATTTCCATATTTGTTGACATGCCACAACATTTATCAGAGACTACTCCGGGGCAACACTATCACAACATTTTCAATATTCCTCTCCAAGCTCCTCAATACAAAACTACCACATACTCGGCTCCACCTGCTGTTCATGTTTTTGCAGCCCCCCCACCCGAAGCTCCTACATTTGAGGTTAATCCACCGGTTGTACCTCCCCACTCTACGAGAGAGCCTGTATTGAATACTTCTGCAGATCAACATCCTGCTATTGAGTCCACATTTAAGTCGATTGGTCCTTATGGCTACACTCAACCGCCTGAATTTCCTCTTAACACTGAGAAGCCTGTTATAATAGAAGAACAAGAGGAAATGACCAGAAAATTGAGAAGTTTGAAACTGGTTGTGAAAAAACTCCAAGGATTTAGGGGGAATGACCAGAAAATTGAGAAGTTTGAAACTGGCTATGAAAAAACTTCAAGGATTTGGGGGGTACAAAAGTGTCTCATATAAAGATTTGTGTATATTTCCAGGTGTTCATCTCTCTTTAGATTTTAAAATGCCAAAGCTTGAGAAGTATGATGGATATGGAAATCCTGTAGCATATTTGAGACGTTACTGAAATATACTAAGGGGTGCTGGAGGAAAAGAAGAATTACTCATGGTATATTTCGGTGAGAGTCTTTCAGGTCTAGCCTTAGAGTGGTTTGTTGATCAGGATATTGATAGGTGGAATAGTTGGGATCACCTAGCTAATAAATCCGTTCAATAATTCCAATACAATATGAAGTTGATTCCAGACGAGAAATCCCTAACTAATCTGAAGAAAAAGAGTACTGAAAGTTTCAGAAAGTATGCGATTAGATGGTGTGAACAAGCTGCTAGAGTGAAACCACCAATGAAAGAAAGTAAAACAGTGGAGATGTTTATTCAAGCGCAGGATGAAATATATTATCAACACTTGTTACCTGCATTAGGCAAACCATTTAATGAGGTCCTCAAAATAGGGGAGATGATAGAGAATGGAATTAAGACCGGTCGCATTGTGAGTTTTGCAACATTGAAAGCAACTACTCAAGCAATTCAAAAGGGTTCAGGAAGTATTGGGGGGAGAAGAATGAGCAAAATGTGTCTGCTATTTTAGTTGGACAGCGGGCACGGTCAAGAATACCACGTCGTTGTTACCCATAGGCTGAAACCCAAGTTCATGCCCAAGCTCCACAAAATCACTCCCAAAATCCATTATACTCCATTCCTCTACCTCCATATCCAGTATACAATGCACAACCATATGTGCAATTCCCTTCTTACCCATAATGGCATGCACCAACTCCTCATAGTCATCCTCAAACTTCACAAACATACCAAATCCTTTCAAGGCTAGATTTTTGGTCCAAGCCAAACAATGAAACGAGGTAGAAGTCAAGGGATAGCTTCACACCAATTGGAGAGTCATATCCCAGTTTATTTCAGAGAATTGTACAGCGGGGCATGATCACTCATCTCCTTGGGTATACTCCTGACTCGCATTCAAGATGCTTTGATCCTAATGTACGATGTACATATCATTCTGATGTTCAGGGTCACAGTATTAAAGATTGTCGTGCTTTGAAAAGAGAAATTGAAAAGGTGATTCAAGATAAATCAATTATGGTGCAGACCATTGACAGTGAGAAAATCTCTAGTCATGCTGATATGCAAACCAGTGGCTAAGAAGTCACCCCTCTCCCTACTAGGAAGAGGTCTGGTAGTGTATTTTATTTTATTTTCTGTTATTCGAATTATTTCAGGGTTATAGTTTGGGATCTATCTTGTTTTGTCTTTTTGTCGTTATGTTCAAACCCTTCTATCTTTCATTTTAATTAAATGGAGTGTCCCTTTTTCCTTTCTATTTTAAATTTGTGTCGTTTGTTTGTTTTATTTACATAGAACATTTTATGTTGATTCTAGTGATATGACATGCTAGTAGAATTTTCAGTCAGATCTTGAAATTCAGTTTAAGCATAAACATTGAATGGGAGGGTTAAAGTTAGAAAAAAAGAGCATCTGAGAAAATAGGAAGAGTGTTGAGACATTTGATGACAAGTTGAAGACTTCTTTGAAAATTAAGACACTTATTTTGAGAATCACAAGTTAACTTGGTCATCAACTGAAAGACATGGCTTAATTAGGTCAAATAATGGCTGCGTGAATAGAAAGAAAATTATCTCCATAAAATCATGAGTCATTCAATGTGAGGAATGTACAACAAAAGTGGAGTTGTATGCTAGAAAGACGCAGAAAAAATAGTGGCGCACAGACTCAGTCAAAGTTAATGCTTAAAAAGATGTCATAAATGATCGCCATCTCTCACTTTCATATTGCATGATATGTATTTGCATTTTCAAGGATTGATATGACGAAGATATTTCTTTTCTGCTATCCAAACATCGTGTCATCTTTTGTTTACCCCATTTGAGCTTTAGTTCTATTTTCTTTCATACCCTTTTTTTGGAATCAATATAGAGTCAACAAATATCAAAAGAAAAGGTGTCGAGCAAAACAGTAGAGTCAAAAAAGTTTCAAAAAAAAAAGAGGGAAAAAATGTGTCAAAAAAGAAAGAAAAAAAAGTGTGTCAAGAAAAATAAAGTCAGAAAAGCCCCAAAGAGAAAAAGAGTTAACAAAGGAAAAAAAATTAGAATTAAGTGAAAGAACAAGCTGCCGGAACTATATGTGACCTGATTCTTCTCTTTCGGAGGTGAGATACGTAGGCTGCCCTACTCTGGGCTCGGTCCAACTAAATAAAAATTTAGAATTTCCAGTCAAAAGAAACTGGGGCATGAGTTAATCCTCATCGTTTAAGTCGATTCCAAAAGTTGCAAGTCCTACCCCACTTCAAGTGTCGTTTGGGCCTCATGTCATCCTTTCTTTCTAACCCTATCCAAAAGCCAAGTTACAACTAAAGAAAGACCTTCAGATCAATATTTGAGAATGTTAAGGCTAAGCATGCAAGGGATATGATGATACATTTGGGAACTACTTGTCTTCCTCAACATAAGGAATCAAGAGAGAAATAAAAATGAGAGATTCTTATTGGTGAAAACCCTCAAGGTCACCGTAAGATGATGGTAAGTTAAGAGAGATAAATAAGAGAGTCTTATTGGTGAAAACCCTCACGGGCACTGTAAGACGACTGTGAGTTGAGAGAAATGAAAATATGAGAGTCTCAATGGTGAAAAACCCTCACAGACACCATAAGGCAATGGTGAACTGAAAAATAAATAAATGAGAGAGGCTTGTTGGCGAAAGCCTTTCAAGGTGTCACTAGCCGAATAAGGTCTTAAATGCAATTAACCTAAGGAAACAACTCAATTTTATCGCCATTAACTCAAGAACAATTGGTAGAAAGTTTGGATGGAAAGATCAGACAGCTTAATCCAAAACGCATGGCATAATCATTAGAGTTGACTATCAGTTTTAGATAAAAAATTTATTTCTTTGTTTCAAATAAGGACATTCATTGTCTTTTCTTTCTTCTCTTTACTTTTATTTTATTTTTCTTAAGTCAGTTTTCCAAATAAAAATCATTGTCACTTATTCACTTGTCTTTGAGTCAAGTTCATGTCAAAGCAAGTGAGAAAAGATTTCAGAATTGACTACCAGTTTCTCCAATTGCATAAAGCAAGACAAAAGCCAGCATGAAAGAGACATAATTATGAGTCGAAATAAGGCATGCAAAAAGTTTTGTCAACAAACAAGTCTGGGAACTCATAGAAATATCAAGGTTCAGAGGGGTTATATGAAAAACATGGCAAAGCAGAGATACTGTGTTAATTTCAGAGTCATTCTTAATAATCTGAGTTTGGGTCAATGATGCAGCAAGTGAATGATATATTAGAATGGTTGTAAGCAAGGTTAAATGTGTCGACAACAATAGTGTTTTCCGCGAAAGCTAAAGCCACAAACCAGCCACAATGGTTTTAAACTCACAAGTTTTCTTTGTATGAAATAGAAACATAGTTTGTCTTCAAATCAAGGGCTTAAGGGTCTAAATATCAAAGGATACAATGCCTCACTTCCACAAATGCAAGAGGCAGTGTTGTTGCACAGATTTGGTAATCAAGACCATGGTAAAACTTATAATCCAATATCTCTAGGAGACACACTTCCTTGTTTGGGCAATTCAAACAACATTTGTAAGGAGATGCACTTTCTTTTTTGAGTAATTCAACAATATTTGTAAGGAGATGCACTTTCTTGTTTAGGTAATTCAAGTGATATTTGTACGGAGACGCACTTTCTTGTTTGGTCAATTCAAGCAGCATTTGTGAAGAGACACACTTTTTTTTTGGATAATTCAAGTGACATTTATGAGGAGACGCACTTCCTTGTCTGGATAATTCAAGCAACATTTGTAAGGAGACGCACTTCCTTGTTTTGGTAATTCTAGCGACATTTGTAAGGAGATGCACTTCCTTGTTTAGGTAATTCAAGTGACATTTGTGAGGAGACGCACTTCCTTGTCTGGATAATTCAAGCAACATTTGTAAGGAGACTCACTTCCTTGTTTGGATAATTTAAGCGATATTTGTAAGGAGATGCACTTCCCTGTTTAGGTAATTCAAGTGACATTGGTAAGGATATGCACTTCCTTGTTTGGGCAATTCAAGCAGCATTTGTGAGGAGACGCACTTCCTTGTTTGGGCAATTCAAGTGACATTTGTGAGGAGACGCACTTTCTTGTCTGGATAATTCAAGCAACATTTATAAGGAGACGCAACTTCCTTATCTGGATAATTCAAACAACATTTGTAAGGAGACACACTTCTTTGTTTGGGTAATTTAAACGTCATTTATAAGGAGATACACTTTCTTATTTAGGTAATTCAAGTGGCATTGGTAAGGAGACACACTTCGTTGATTGGTTAATTCGAATTTACTTGTTAGGTGATGCATTTCCTAACTTAAGTCTTGATTCCTATAAGATGTACTTGCTGGTCGAATCATCCCTCTTGATTCTTAGAAGATGTACTTCCTGGTCGAGTCAGTCTCCCTCGATTCCTAGAAGATGTACTTCCTGGTTGAATCATCCCTATTGATTCCTAGAAGAAGTACTTCCTGGTTGAGTCAATCCCCTTAATTCCTAGAAGATGTACTTCCTGGTCGAGTCAGTCCCCTTGATTCCTAGAAGATTTACTTCCTAGACGATTCAGTTCCCTTGATTCCTAGAAGATGTACTTCCTGGTCGAGTCATTCCCCTTGATTCCTAGTAGATGTACTTCCTAGTCGAGTCAGTCCCCTTAATTCCTAGAAAATGCACTTTCTAGTCGAGTCATTGCACTTAACCCTTAGGAGACTCACTTTCTTATTAATATTCATTTATCAGATGGCACACATGTTGACTTAAAACTTTTGTCTCTAGAAGATGCACTTTCTAGTCAGTATTCCTAACTTTAATTCTTAGGAGACGCACTTCCTAGTCTTGGTCATTTAATTTTACTCACAAGAGATGTATTTCTTGGTCAGAGTCTTGACTCATCATTGCAACATGCAAGTATTTATTTGGATTTTATATTTACAAAGGTCCTCTGATGATAAACTGGGGCACAAAATTTAATTCCTGTTATTTGAAACTTTACTTTTCTGGCAAATGAAATTTTTATCATAACATTGTTTGGGATAATGTTCTTTCTAGTTTTGATGTGATTCCAGGAGTCCGCCTAAAGAACAGGGAAAATAAATGGAAAGTCAAGCAACAAGGTGAAGAAGTTGAAAGTCAAAACATAAAAATAGCAAGTCAGGAGCCCGCCTTGAGAACAGGATGAACAAGTTAAAAATCAACGAATTGAAAAATAGCAAGTCAGGAGCCCGCCTGGAGAACAGGGTAAACAAATTGAAAGTCAACAGATTGAAAATAGCAAGTCAGGAGCCCGCCTGGAGAACAGGGAGAAGAAATTGAAAGTCAAGCAACAAAGTGAAGAAATTTAAAGCCAGGCAACACGTTGAAGAAATTGCGTGTCAGGAGCCCTCCTGAAGAATAAGGTTATGAAACTCAAGTCAAAAGTCCAAAAGAAGCTGCATAGATAGGATTTTTGTAATTTCATTTATGTTTTAACTTGTAATTCTCATTTTTAATGTAATAACAAAGCCGCGGACCGGAACCTCGAAGGGACCTCACTCGACTCTCCAACTCGGTTGTCCTTCTTCCTTCTATTGCTTTCCTTGAATAATGGTCGGGTTAAAATTTGGTCTCGTTGTCTACTTTTTTGTCTGAAAACACTTTGTGTTTACACCCAAAAAAAGGACATGATGTAGACAACTAATTTTGTCCCTCCCGATAACCCAATTCATCCATTTTTTTACCTTACGTTATCATGCACCCTCACCCATGTGATTATACCCCACAAAAATACAAAAAATAACAACCCTTAACAAAATCCCTAACAAATTTTATCTGGTTTTAATCATCCTAACAACTTACCCCTACCCCACCCCCTACTCACCACCCCATACCCCTACCCTCACCTACCCTCACCTACCCTCACACCACATATATGAGCCCCACATAATTTACACTGGGACACGCATATAGACACAATACACAATACCACTGGAATAGGAGAATACACCAAAAAGAGAACACACTCATCTTCTTCATTCATCATTCAGTACATATATACACCAACACGCACCTCATATACAGAGAGCACATACACAAAAAATCCATCTTCTCTTGGATACCCACATACGCACACTATATCAAAAAAAGAAAAAAAACTCCATTTTGTTGGCTTCTTCTTCACGGCATATACATACAGAATACACATACGCACAGTACACAATAAACTCTCCTCTATATCCATTTTTTTATACAGAATTAACAACACAGCACGGCAAAAACCCATCGGAGGAGAACATTGTTTTGGTTAGCTGTTCACAGCAACTCTACACACAGATAATAGAGGGCCATTTTTTAACACGCCATTGTCATGTTCTTTTTCTTCTTCTTCGCATAGACATACGAGATAATGAAACCATACACACGCATCACATCAAAGGGGGCTCACACTCAATCGGTTTTCTCCATTCACAAATCGCACACACACATAAAGAAAATAATGAGAAACAGAAAAATTGATCGAAAAATGGAGAAAACCGGCGGGTGAACAGTAATCAAGAGAAAGAGGGAGAAAATCCGACGCTCGTTGACTATTTTCGGTGAGTTTCTCATTGGAAATCTATTATATTTGTCATTAGGAAACGTCACCGGTGGTACTCTCTCCTATTCCAGCGAGACCCGTTTAAAATTGGTATGAAATCCGTGATTTGGGGTTTGTATTGAGGGGTTTTCCACTTGTTTAAGTCTTTCAGGATCTCAATTTTTGAATATCTTGTTGGAGTTGGTCCGTTATTGAGGTTCGAATCAAAGGTTTTGGATGCAGATTCTACCGTATTTAATCGGAATAATACATTAATTTTGAAAACGGCATTGAGGTATAATTCTATCTTTTCCCTCTTTAATTTTTACATGAATGTGAATGATTTGTTGTTTGACATGTTTGAATCTTTGTTTGATATTGGTGGATGTTGAATTTGAACGTCGAAAACTTGAATTGATAATTGAAGCATGTGTTAGTCATTGGTTGAGAATGGATTTGGGGATGGGAATCAAAAGTTAATGGAATCGATTGTTTGATTTGAAATGGATATTAATGTTGTTGAATTTGGATAAATTTTGACTCACTGATGTTGAACGTGATAGAATTATGATAGGTCAAGCCGGGTAGGCAAATAGTAGGTTCGGGTAGGCAAATTTAGAACTTGTGAATTGTTGAATGTTGAAAAATGTTTGTTGAATGGTTTTATTTTATGAATTTTGATCAATTGTATTCATTCGTGGGGAATGCCCGAGGTCACATTTGTATTTATTCATCGGGAAATGCCCCGACGTATTATGTACTCGGAGGACATCCGTGATGAAGGCCCGAAGCATCGGGTAAGGCATTGGAGCGTAGTTTAGAATTAGTGTAGGTTAGCGTAGGTTTATTTTTCAGTACCTTTTCCATTTCGGGTTGTAATAATTGGACTGAACACTATATTTTAGATTTTTTTTGTTTTGTGTGTTTGATTGATTGTTTTTGTGTGTTTTGTATGGTTTATACATTTTGTAGTGTCAAATTAGCAGATATGCTCTACCAAGCGCCCGTGGTCGAATCACGGGATCGAGGGGTGCCTAACACCTTCCCCTCGGTCAACAGAATTTCTTAGTCGGAATCTCTGTTTGCAAACTGATTTTAAAGAGTCAAACAGTTTTGAAAAGGATTTCCAAAGATAACTGGGCACACTGAATTTATGTCAAGTGACGATTCTAAATAAAAAATGTAAATAATCCTTTTTCGAAATAAATTTCATCTTTTGTCACTTTGATAATTAAAAAACCCTTTCTAAACATTAAAATTGATTCATTTTTGGTTAAAAAAAGGGTGTGACATAACTGATATTTCTACTTTGCTCAATGAATATAAGAATAAAGAAGGTTACAAAAAAGTTGTTGGTGCTATGTTTGCTAAATTTTAAAAATATTTTTTTTTGATTTTCCCTATTTACTTGATTGGTGATATACTAAATTCATGTATGAAATACACTACAATGTGTCACTTTAGTTCTCTTATTTATTCAAACTTAAAGATAAATACTGAACCTGAATCTGAATCTGAAGAACAAGAACAACTAGATTTGTATACGGGTATGAGTGATGCAAACATTTACATAGATAAATTATATAACCATTATGCTGATTTACTTGATTTACCTGTACCGATAAATATCACTCCAATTGTCGCTTCTCATCCTCCCGAGGAGTCATCGTCTTCTAAAACGCCAGCATATAGTGGTTTTCCTTATCACTTTTATGATTTAAATGTTTGAAATAGTGTTGAGGCCAGAACTTACACAACAACTTCTCGGGAAGAGCTTAAGTATTATCTTCGAATGCCAATAGAGGATCATAGATGACGGATCAACACGTTGGATTGGTGGAAGAATAATGAAAGACAATATTCTATGCTCTCAAGATTAGCTAGAGATATATTGAATGTTCCAATATCAACCATTGCATTAGAGAGAGCTTTTAATCAGGGACAACAACATCTTGGAGACAACCGACACTCATTGGGAAGAAATACTATGAATGTTCTAGTTTTCCTCAGAGATTGGATTAGAGCGGAACGAAGAAATCAAGGAATGGAGATGGAGCCGAAAGACGAACAAAATATTGAAGAAATTATGACTTCAAGGGAGAACTCAGCACAATCAAGTCCAATGCATGATTTCCCCCCCGTTGATTTGGACTATCCTATGCCAGTTCCCGTTAATGTTAAAATGGATGAGTTGAAAAAAATGATGAAAACTTTGTAGATTTTTCATTCATGTACATTATAAATTTTGAATCATTTTACAATCAATAAAATATAACATTCATATTTGATTCACTCCTTACTTTGTAATTTTTTCCATTTAAATTAAATGTTTAGTTTAAACTAAATACTTAGTTTTAATATATTACTAATTTACTATCAAGCTTTACACTAAGTAATAGACAATTAAACATAACAAACATATAATCATATATACACATAATGAAACAATAATTTTCTTTTAAGTTCAAAACCTCAAGTATTATTAATTTATTATATTAAGTAGCATATTTTTTAAAGTAATACATATATTGTATGGTACGTATATATGTGTATATATTTTTTATAGACTCTAAAGTAATATATATTTAACGTATACATGTGTATATGTTTTATAAAGTAGTATATAACTATATATATAGTGTGTGTATATATTGTAGTATATGTTTTATTTAAAGTAGTACATATATTGAATGGTACGTATACATGTGTATATATGTTCTATTGACTCTAAAGTAGTATATATTTAAGGTATACATGTGTATATATTTTATAAAGTAGTATATAACTATATATAGTGTGTGTGTATATATTGTAGTATCTATATTGTAGTATATATTTTATTTAAAGTAGTACATATATTGAATGGTACGTATATATGTGTATATATATTCTATAGACTCTAAAGTAGTATATATTTAAGGTATACATGTGTATGTATTTTATAAAGTAGTATATAACTATATATATAGTGTGTGTATATATTGTAGTATATATATTGTAGTATATGTTTTATAAAGTAGTATATAAGTATATATATATATATATATATATATTGTAGTATATTTTTTATAAAGTAGTATATAACTATATATATAGTGTGTGTATATATTGTAGTATATGTTTTATTTAAAGTAGTACATATATTGAATGGTACGTATATATGTGTATATATTTTTATAGATTCTAAAGTAGTATATATTTAAGGTATACATGTGTATGTGTTTTATAAAGTAGTATATATATAGTGTTTGTATGTTGTATGTATATATATTTTCTATAGACTCTAAAGTAGGATATATTTAAGGTATACGTGTGTATATATTTTATAAAGTAGTATATATATAGTGTTTATATGTTGTATGTATATTATTTAAAGTAGTACATACACTGAATGGTACGTATATATGTGTATATATTTTCTATAGACTCTAAAGTAGTATATATTTAACGTATACATGTGTATATATTTTATAAAGTAGTATATAACTATATATATAGTGTGTGTATATATTGTAGTATATTATATATATATATATATAATATACTACAATATATACACACACACATATATATATGTATTGTAGTATATGTTTTATTTAAAGTAGTACATATATTGAATGGTACGTATATATGTGTATATATTTTTTATAGACTCTAAAGTAGGATATATTTAACGTATACATGTGTATATGTTTTATAAAGTAGTATATAACTATATATAGTGTGTGTGTGTATATATTGTAGTATATAAATTGTAGTATATATTTTATTTAAAGTAGTACATATATTGAATGGTACGTATCTATGTGTATATATTTTCTATAGACTCTAAAGTCGTAAATATTTAACATATACATGTGTATATGTTTTATAAAGTAGTATATAGCTATATATATAGTGTATGTATATATTGTAGTAGATATATTATAGTATATGTTTTATTTAAAGTAGTACATATATTGAATGGTACACATATATGTGTATACATTTTCTATAGACTCTAAAGTAGGTAGTATATATATTTGACTAACGACTAACATATAGTCGTATACATGATTACATGTGTAATTGTGTATAAGTTTTTAAAATTCTAACGTAGTATATACTATATATATAGTGTATATATATTGTGTGAGTATTGTTTAATGTATTTAAAATATATATAGGTGGGTATATATAGGGTATATTGGAGAAAAAACTTTTAATTTTTTTTTGGTTTTGACCGGGTTGATCCGGTTGGACCAGGTTACGTGTAATGGGCCGGTCCCGATTTGTTTCTTAAAAATTGACTTTTGGGCCCGAAACCAGATCGGACCGTTAAACCAAGCCCAAAACTGGACTGTCCCACAAACCAATTAAAAATCACGGGCCAGTTCTGGGTTGACTCGGCCCGGCCCCGTTAACTGACCTATCTTATGGGGTGAATTACAATGAAGGAAAACCCAGAAAACTAACCTTGGAGTTTCTAACTATAAATACTCATTCACTATATATAGTAAAGTAGACATCCACTATATATTGTAATGTAGACATTCACTATATATGGTAATATATATATAACACTCCCCCTTGAATGTCTAATTAAGAGATAATGCGCCTCGTTAAAACTTTACTAGAAAAAATCAAGTGAAAAAAAATCTAGTAAAGGAAAAAGAGTACACATCTCTAACAATACGCATATAAAGTGCCTCATTAGAAATCTTATAAGGAAAACTCAGTGGGACAAAACCTCATAAGGAAAAAAGAGTACAACGCATATTAACTCCCCTAATGAGAACATCCTTGAACCTTTGCATCCCAGTCTTGTGCACCATCTTCTCGAAAGTTATAATTGGATGAGACTTGGTGAATAAATCAGTCACACTGTAACTTGAACGAATTTGTTGCACGTTAATATCACCATTCTTTTGGAGATCATGTGAATAGAAAAACTTTGACGAAATATGCTCCATTCTATCTTCTTTTATAAATTCTCCATTAAGTTGTATTATGCATGTTGAATTATCTTCATAAAAATCATGGGTACTTTGTCACATTTCAAATCATATTTTTATCGAATGAGATGTATCATGTACCTCAACCATACACATTCTCGGCTAGCTTCATGAATAGCTATTATCTCATCATGATTCAATGAAGTGGCTAGATAGACTGCTTTGTATATCTCCAAGATATGACAGTATCCCCATATATGAACACATTGCATGTTTGAGATCGAGATTTATGCGAGATAAATAAATACCCAGCATCAGCATAATCAACAAGATCAGGACTGCAATCTTTGGAATAAAATAAGATCATGTTGATCCCATTTCAATATCTCTTAGTAAGAGTAAAACTATACCTTGATAACAAATTAACTGAAAGAGGTTATAACAAACCTTGTAGTATATTCAAGGTAAATGAGTGCACCAACTGGACTATGACATGGTACTTCATAACCAATCCAAATTGATATATTTCTCATTTCAGTAAATAATCTATTGCATTTGAAAACTCTCCACGAGTTTCAATAATTTTCAAGCTATAAGCATATGTAATATAAGGATTATAAATAAGTTTTCCAGAAACTTTTATATGCTTCAAACATTTTGAATCCTTAAAAAAGTTTTCATAGAAATTTTGACAAGTGACAATATTCAACATTTCATGAGTGACATCTTCAAGTATCTGGACTGCAAATCAAATAAGTTTTAAACTTACCAACATGCATCCTTTCACGTCACTTGATAAATATTTCTATGTCAGCATGCTTAAATAAACGTAGAATTCAAATCCTCGTAATCTTTCACAATATTGCGCCAATATTGTATCAAAGCTATTGATAATATAACATTTTGTATCGGTCCATAGTCTGACATAATATTTGAGATCTCATAACTTCATTATTTTCAGGTACCTAAACCTCTCATAAAGTCTCATGAAGTGTTATATCGTAGTCTCTTCAAGAGCACATTGCCTTCTTATTATGATTATTTGCTACTTATCCTTTTTAAGAATTATTTCATATTGGGACCGATTGGTCTACAATGCTTCATGCGTGCACAGACTTTGTCCTTTAGGACACAAATAGGGGCAATTGAAGCTTAAACATGAGATGGTTTCAACAGTTGACTTTAATTATCTTTTGAATGAGGATCTAATAATAATTCTTAACGTATTTTATAGTTGCTTATAATCTCCACCTTATGTTTGGAAAACTAACATACATCCTCCATCTTTTTTGAGGAATCCATCTTTATGCATTATGCTATATTCATTTATCTGTAATACCCCGTATTTTTCTAGCTCAGTTTAGCTCTCAGTACATAAGAATTTCTATACAAAAATTTGAATACACTTAGAATTTTCCAGTTTAAGACTAACCAAAGTATAAGAAATTCAGTCAGTTTTCCAATAATATAAAGTTCGCCTAAATCCGATATCCGGTTGATAAGTTATAGCCCTTTTTGTGAAATAGTATGTTAAATTAAGAAGCACCGCATCGCGGTGAGGGTCAAAATGGCATTCATCACTTGTCAGTGAGACATCGCGATTCCAGCACGTCACAGTGAAGTACCAATTCCTAATTGGCGATTTCCTGTGTGTCAATGCGATA
Organism: Capsicum pubescens; assembly: GCA_030864215.1. NCBI lineage: Eukaryota > Viridiplantae > Streptophyta > Magnoliopsida > Solanales > Solanaceae > Capsicum > Capsicum pubescens. Next base: position 157,845,544 of record CM061548.1, read on the forward strand.
ACAGCGCTCGCGCTAATGTCCATTTTTGCAATTTTCATTTTCCAGTAGCCCGACGAGATACCACCACGTCGCGCCAAAAGGGAATTTTGTGATGTTCCATTTTTGAATCGTTTAAGCTGACTTATAGTGGCTCACCGCGATGCCACCACATCGCGGTGAAGGCCAAAATCAGGAATCCAGTGACAAAAAATTTAATTCTTTTCAGGAGTAATTTGGTCTTTTCCCACGGCCCTAATCAGTCTAAACACGTGATTTAACTCCTAATAACCTAGTTAAGTCATTATTTTATTCAATTTTCCCCAAAATCAAGAACACTATCTCAATTGACAAAATCGTAGCCTTCAAGAATCAAGAGCAATCCTCAATAATCCCACCAAAAAACTTCAAGAACTCATCTTTTCAGGTATGTTAGGTGTTCATCCATGGGCCCTTACCACCCATGGAGCCCAAGAACCCTTTTTTTCAAGAAACCAAGTTTTTGGATTTATGATTTTCATGCATGAATTAGATTGTATGCATGTTATGATGTTGTTTTGGTTTCAATCAATGATTAATTACAAATATCATGAAATTAAGATATCATGTGTGGTGAATTATGTGATTCTCATGTTAAATCCTTGAATTTATAAGTTGAATATTGTAACCATGATATTTATATATGTTTAATATTATGTGAAATAATCATGCTCCCCAAGTGTTTGTTAAAATGCCTATGTGAAGTGAAAAGTGCAATCATGACAAGTTAGCCTGTGTTCCCATTTATGTACAAGTTCATGGCTTGAAAGTGTTTGACAAAATGTCTCAATGAATTAATCATGACTAAGTGACTAGTTAGTATGCTTTTGAGATTGTGCCATGTCTTACAATTGATGCTATCGAGTCCTGAGGGTATTTAATACCCGAAATCTAGATGTTTAACCAGAATTAAAGTAGTTATAGAATAGTCTCAGTATTATCACAAAAAATAGTATTCAGTCAGTTCTAAAATTCAGTTTAACTCTGTCCAATTTTAGTTCAGTTTAATAATCAAGGTTATTCAGTTGGGAATAGGATTTAGCACCGAGCGAATCCAAGGATGGGGGCTCACTTATCAGTAGAGGGTATGATCCTTAGTAGCAGTCCTTGTGTTTAAGAACTACGTAGCCAGCGTAGGTTGAGATATCAACCTGCCAGTTGAGGGTTGATCAGGTGTTTACCTGCCAGTTGAGTGTAATACCGTTCTCATCAGGGAACCTGCCAGTAGAGAGTGACCCTTAGTCCTTCAGAATGATGTTTCAGTAGATCCACACAGCCATTGTCTGTACCCATAGAATGGTACTAACATCCTTTCAACTAGGGTTACAGGTTGGACCCCAATCAATTCAGAGAGGGGCATGTTGGTTAGATAATTACCTCTCACAATTTTAGTTTCATTATCAGCATAGAACTCAGTTCAGTTCTACAAAATCAGGACTGTCAGAAATAGTCACTCAGTTATCAGTAATTCAGTTATCAGTAATCTTATATATCAGTTGCTCAGTTATCAGAACTCAGTACTCAGTTTCAGTATAAATCTCAAACACAGTATATATGTATATGCACAGTATTGCATAATTAGTGTTTATAGTAGCTTTAGTTATCCATGTACTCTCATTTTGTTATATTCATATCACTCAATCAGTTATTGTTCATGCATATGAACCCATGCATTGTAGCCTTACCTCATCTATCATGCTAGTATATTCTACGTATTAATCGTATACTTTTTTCTTGCGCTATGATGTATCATATCATAGGTTCAGATGCTCAGGTTCCTGATCGCGCTTAGCCAGATTTAGTTAGTAGCAGAAGATTCAGTAGTGAGGCTTCATCCATTGAGGATATTATTTATTTCAAAATTTCAATCGATTCAGCATTTTAGTAGTCGGAGTTAGTTGGGGGCTTATCCCATCAACTCCACATTCAGACAGTTCAGTAGAGGCTTTTCATACTAGAGTAGTTCAGACAGTATTCAATTTTCAGATATAATTATCAATTGCTATATTTTTCAGTATTCAGATTATGAACCTTATGGAATTTTAGCCTAACTTTCCTATTATTTCAGTATTATTATTCAGTGCTCACAGCAGGTACTAGTCATGGGTTAGCTTATGGTCCTTTGAGGTTATAAGCACCGTGTGACGTCCGAGGTGTAGACTTGGGGTGTTATAAACTTTATATTAGAGCCTAAGGTTCAACAGAGTCCTATGGAGTCTGAAAGCCACGTCAAGTATAGTCTTGTGCATGGGTGTGTAGAGCGCCACACATATGGGCAAGAGGTTACGAGGTATTTTAGGAAAAGTTTCCCTACTTTCAGTATTCATTTCATGCAAATGAGTAGGTTAAACTCCCAGTCTAATTCATTGCTTCCTTTTGTTTATAGAATATGCCTCCAGAAAAGGCCAACGGAAGAAGAGCTGGAAACCAGCCAGAACCTCCGCCTATTCAGGCAGATCCCTTGGATGAGAATGTCTCCCATGCAGAATTGAAAGCTATGTTCACCACTCTAGCCCATTCCTTAGGAGCTTACAATGAATGGTCGGCTGCTGTTCAGGCCAACCCAGTGGCCAATACTGCTGCACCCAGGATTCAGGACTTCACCCGAATGAATCCTCCCCTATTTTCAGGATCTAAGTCTGAAGAGGATCACAGGAGTTCCTCAATCAAGTGCAAAAATTTACAGATATTATGGGAGTGACTTCTAGTGAGAGTGATGAGTAAGCTTCCTATCAGCTACAAGATGTAACTCATATGTGGTTTAAGTAGTGGAAGGTAGACAGGGGCATAGATTCATAGCCCATAGAATGGGAAAAGTTTGCTACTGTTTTTCTAGAGAGACTCTTTCCCTTAGGGTTGAGAGAAAACAAGGTGTTAAAGATCATCAATATCAGGCAAGGCAACATGAGTGTGAAAGAGTATTCCCTCAAGTTTACTCAGTTAGATAGGTAAGGTCCAGAATGAGCAAGTTCATATGTGGGGTGTCAGAGAGTGTGGTCAAGGAGTACAAGACTGCAATGTTAATTAAGGGGATAGACATATCCAGACTAATGGACCATGCTTAGTAGATATCAGAGGCTAAGAATAAGGAAATAGAGAGGGAAAACAAGAGAGCTAAAATGAGTAGCTTCAATTTCACTCAACCTAAGTCAGAAGGCGATAACTGTTCCTAGTTTTGCCCAAAATCTATAGTTCCATCTCCGGACTCAGCCAGTGCTCAAGCACCTAAGTTCATAAATAGTAACAAAGATAGGGGGCCAGGCTCTAAATCTCAAGGTAGTGTTAGCAGTGCTCGAACAAATCCTCTTTGCCAGAAATGTGGTAAAAACCATCGGGGTATCTGCAGAGCTGGCAGTGATGTATGTTTTGGGTGTGGAAAACCAGGCCATAGGATCAGTATAGGTCTCAGTCAGGTTCAAAGGGTCAGTACAATCGTACCCTAGCTCAGTATGGTCGCCCGAATCAGTAGGGTGCCACTAGAGGGCAATGCCCAAATAGGCTTTATGCACTTCAATCCAGATAAGATCAGGAAAGTTCTCCTGATGTGGTCACTAGTACGTTACAGATCTTCCATTTACATATTTATGCCTTATTAGATCTAGGTTCTTTTTTGTCTTTCGTAACTCCTTATATAGCAGTCAATTTTAAAGTCAAACTAGAAATCTTAATGGAACCTTTATCAGTATCTACCCTAGTGGGTAAGTCTATCATAGCTCGACGGGTATACAAGAACTGTCCGGTTATGATATTTCAGAAAGTCACTTCAGCAGAGTTAGTAGAGTTAGAGATGATGGATTTTGACGTTATTCTTGGCATGGGTTAGCTCCTTCAAGCTATGCCTTAGTTGACTGTAGAAATAGAGTTTTTCCTTTTTAGTTTCCAAATAAACCAATCCTTGAATATAGGGTTAGTACTACAGTGCTTAAGGATCAGTTAATTTCATACCATAGAGCGAGAAAAATGATATCTATGGTATCATCTTGTGTGAGTCAAACACTCTAGTTCAGAGACCCTTAGTCTTGATTTAGTTTCAGTAGTAAATGAATTCTCAGATGTGTTTCCCGAGGATCTTCCCAAAGTTCCTCCCGTAATGGAAATCGACTTCGAAATAGACCTTCTTCCAGACACTTAGCCTATATCTATTCTGCCATACAAAATGGCACCACCTGAACTCAGAGAGTTAAAAGAATAGTTAAAGGACCTTTTAGATAAGGGGTTCATCATACCCAGCATTTCCCCATAGGGCGCACCAGTTTTATTCGTGTGTAAGAAAGATGGTTCACTCAGAATATGCATAGACTACCGATAATTGAACATAGTCATAGTCAAGAACAAATATACACTTCCTAGAATCGATGACTTGATTGACCAACTTCAGGGTGTCAGTTATTCTTCTAAGATAGACCTTAGATCCAGCTATCATCAGCTTAGAGTCAGAGAATGTGACATTCTAAAAATAACTTTCCAAACTCGGTATGGTCATCTTGAGTTTCTAGTCATATCCTTTGGTCTCACAAATGCCCCAACAACCTTCATGGACTTAATGAATTATGTGTTCAAGCAATACTTAGACATGTTCGTCATAGTCTTCATCGATGACATTCTTTTCTATTTTCGTAGTGAGAATGATCACGCAGATCACCTCAAAATCGTACTTCAAACTCTCAGAGACCATAAGTTGTTTGCTAAATTCAGTAAGTGCGAACTTTGGCTAAGGTCAGTAGCATTCCTTGATCATATTATTTCTGGTAATGGCATTAAATTTTATCCTCAAAATACCGAGGCAGTGAGAGACTGGCCTAGACCCATTTCTTTATTAGATATCAGGAATTTCTTGGGTTTAACTGGCTATAAACATCGGTTTGTTGAACGGTTTTTGTATATTGCATCCCCCATGTCCAGATTGACTAAGAAGAAAGTCAAATTTTAGTGGTCAGATTCTTGTGAGAAGAGTTTTCAGGAGTTAAAGACTCGACTCACTACAACCCCAGTTTTGACGTTACCAGATAGTTAAGATAGGTTTGTTGTGTACTGTGATGCATCCATAGTTGGTTTAGGTTGTGTTCTAATACAGAGAGGTAATATCATAGCCTTTGTATCTAGACAGCTTAAGCCCCATGAAAGGAATTACCCCACTCATGATCTTGACTTAGCAGCAGTAGTGTTTGCCTTACAGATTTGGAGGCATTATTTGTATGGGCTAAATGTTGATGTGTTCACATATCACAAAAGATTATAGTATGCATTCTCTCCAAAAGATTTGAATTTGCGTCAGACAAGGTGGTTAGAGTTGCTGAAAGATTATGATATGAGTGTTCTACATAATTCGGGCAAGGCCAATGTAGTGGCAGATGCTCTTAGTAGGTTTTCTATGGGTAGTGTTGCTCATGTTGAGAATGGTAAGAAGAAGTTAGTTTAGGAAGTTCATCAGCTTGCCCGACTAGGTGTCCGCTTTATCGATTCAGCAGAGGGTAGTATGTAGGTGCAGAATAGTTCAGTATCATCTCTGGTTTTCAAAGTGAAAAAAAAATAGGACAGAGATCCTAGTCTAGTTAAGTTGAAAGAACCAGTCAGAGATTAGAAAGTAGAGGTTATCTCCCAAGGGGGAGATGGTATGTTGCATTGCCAGGGTCGATTATATATGCCAAGTGTAGATGACTTGAGGTAATGAATTCTTACTGAAGCGCACGGTGTGTGTTACTCGATTTATCCAGGGGCCACTAAGATGTACCACGATTTGCGGGAGATCTATTGGTGGAGTGGGATAAAGAGGGATATCAAAGAGTTTGTAGATAAGTGCTTGATATATCAACAGGTTAAGATTGAGCACCAAAAGCCAAGTGGGTCCATACAGGAGTTCATTATTCCCACATGGAAATGGAAAGAAGTGAACATAGACTTTGTGATGGGTTTACCTCATACTCGTCATCAGCATGATTTGATTTAGGTTATCATAGATAGGATGGCCAAATCTGCTCATTTCTTGCCATTACATACTTTCTATTCAATCGAGGACTATGCCAAACTCTATATTAGAGAGTTGGTCATGCTACATGGAGTCCCAGTATCCATCATTTCAGATAGAGGTACCCAATTTACCTCTCATTTTTAAAAAGCATTCCAAAAGGGTCTTGGTACCCAAGTTCACCTCAGTACAACTTTTCACCCTCAAATAGAAGGTCAAGAAGAAAGGACCATTCAGATTATAGAAGATATGTTAAGAGCATGCATTATTGATTTTAAAGGTAGTTGGGATGGCCACTTGTCTTTGATCGAATTCGAATATAATAACAGCTATCATTCTAGTTTCAGATGGCTCCTTTTGAGGATCTTTATGGGAGGAGATGTAGATCTTCTATTGGTTGGTTCAAAGTAAGTAAGGGAGCAGTAGTAGGGCCTGATTTAGTGTTCGATGCCTTAGAGAAGGTTCAGTTGATCAGAGAAAGACTTAGGGCAGCCTAGAGTAGACAGAAATATACAGATATGAGGAGAAAGGATCTCGAGTTTGATATTGGAAATTTTGTGTACTTGAAAATTTCTCCTATGAAAAAAGTGAATAGGTTTGGAAAGAAGGGGAATCTTAGTCCCCGATATGTCAATCCTTATAGAATTATCAGCTATTTCAAAAAGGTAGCTTACGAGCTTGAGTTACCTTGAGACTTAGCTTCAGTGCACCCAGTATTCCACGTCTCCTTGCTAAAAAATGCATTGGAGACCCATCAGTGGTAGTCCCCTTAGAGGTCATAGATATTTAGAATGATCTCTCTTTCGAGGAGGTCCCAGTCCAAATCCTTGATCCTCAGATTAGCAGACTAAGGAACAAAGAAGTTCCCTTGGTCAATGTTCTTTGGCGGAACCAGTCCATTGAAGGAGATACTTGGGAAGTAGAAGCAGATATGCGGACCAAGTATCCTCACCTCTTCTCCATAAACTCAGACTTAGCTTGAGGTAACAGTCTTCCTTAGAATTACTCAGTTCCATGTTCAGTTACAGTTACAAACTTGGTATAAGTTACCATTGCATAGCATCTTCTTAACAGTCATGCATCCATGAATCAGTTTCAGTCATGTATTTCATGTTTCAGTTATGCATGTTCAATATGTAAACTCATGTCTATCAGTATTTCTCAGCTTAATCAGTCTTATTCGAGGACAAATATTCTCAAGGGGGAGATATTGTAATACCTCATATTTTCCTAGCTCAATTTAGCTCTCAGTACACGAGAATTTCTATATAAAATTTTTAATACACTTAGAATTTTCCATTTTAGGACTTACCAAAGTGTAGGAAATTAAGTCAGCTTTCCAATGATATAAAGTTCGCCTAAATCCGATAGCCGGGTGAGAAGTTATGGCCCTTTTGTGAAATAGTATGTTAAATTTAGAAGCATTACGTCGCGGTGAGGTTAAAAATGGCATTCGTCAGTTTTCAGTTAGACACCGTGATTTTAGCGCATCACAGTGAAGTTTCAGTTCCCAATTGGCAATTTTTAGTGTGTCAACGCGATAATGACGCGTCGCATCAATGTCCATTTTCGCAATTGTCATTTTCTAGTAGCCTGACAAGATACCACCACATCGCGCCAAAAGGGAATTTCACGATGGTCCATTTTTAAACAGTTTCAAGTGACTTCCAGTGGCTCACTATGATGCCACCGCGTCGCGGTGAAGACCAAAATTGAGAATCCAGTGATAAAAAACTTAATTCTTTCTAGGGGTAATTTGGTCTTTTTTTCACGACCCTAATCAGTTTAACCACATGATTTAACCCCTAATAACCTAGTTAAGTCATTATTTTATTCAATTTTCCCCAAAATCAAGAACACTCTCTCAATTAACAAAATCCTAGCCTTCAAGAATCAAGAGCAATCCTCAAGAATCCCACCAAGAAACTTCAAGAACTCATCTTTCCAGGTATGTTAGGTGTTCATCCATGGGTCCTTACCACCCTGGAGCCTAAGAACCCTTATTTTTTTCAAGAATACAAGTTTTTAGATTTATGATTTCCATGCTTGAATTAGATTGTATGCATGTTTATGATGTTGTTTGGGTTTCAATCCATGATTAATTACAAGTATTATGAAATTAAGAGAGCATGCGTGGTGAATTATGTGATTCTCATGTTAAATCCTTGAATTTATAAGTTGAATGTTGTAACCATGATATTTATATATGTTTATTATTATGTGAAATAATCATGCTTCCCAAGTGTTTGTTAGAATGCATATGTTAATTGAATAGTGCAATCATGACAAGTTATCATGTGTTCCCATTCATGTACAAGTTCATGCCTTGAAAGTGTTTGACAAAATGTCTCAATGAATGAATCATGGCTAAGTGACATGCTAGTATACTTTCGAGATTGTTCCATGTATTACTATTGATGCTATTGAGTCCTGGGGGTATTTAATACCCAAATCTAGTTGTTTACCTAGAATTACAGTAGCTATAGAATAGTCTCAGTAACTTCACGAACAGTAGTACTCAGTAAGTTCCAGAATTCAGTTAAACTCAGTCCAGTTTCAGTTTAGTTTAATAATTAGTGTCATTCAGTTGGGAATAGGATTCAGCATCGAGCGAACCCAAGGATGGAGGATCACCTGTCAGTAGAGGGTGTGATCCTTAGTAGCAGTCCTTGTGTTCCAGAACTACATATCCAGCGTAGGTTGAGATATCAACCTACCAATTGAGGATTGATAATGTGTTTACCTACCAGTTGAGGGTAATACCGTTCTCATCAGGGAACCTGCCAGTAGAGGGTGACCCTTAGTCCTTTGGGATAATGTTTCAGTGGATCCACACAGCCAGTATCTGTACCTGTGGCATGGTACTGACACCCTTCCAACTGGAGTTACAGGTTAAACCCAATCAATTCAGAGAGAGGCATGTCAGTTAGATGATTACCTTCCACAGTTTCAGTTTCAGCATAAAACTCAGTTTAGTTCTACAGAATCAGGACTATCAGAAACAGTCACTCAGTTATCAGTAATTTAGTTATCAGTAATCTCAGATATCAGTTACTCAGTTATCAGAACTCAGTACTCTATTTCAGTATAAATCTCCGACATAGTATATATGTATATGTACAATATTGCATAATCAGTGTTTACAGTAGCTTCAGTTATCTATGTACTCTCATTTAGTTATATTCATGTCACTCAGTCAGTTATTGTTCATGCATATGAACCCATGTATTGCAGCCTTACCTCATCTAGCATACTAGTACATTTCACGTACTGATCGCATACTCTTTTCTTGTACTATGATGTATCATATCAACGTTCGGACGCTCAGGTTCCTGGCCGCGCTTAGCCAGATTCAGTTAGCAGCACCAGATTCGGTAGTGAGTCCTCATCCATCAAGGATATTATTTATTTCAGTATTTCAGTAGATTCAACATTTTATTAGTCAAAGTTAGTTGGGGGCTTATGCCATCAACTCCACATTCAAACAGTTTAGTAGAGGCTTTTCAGACTAGACTAGTTCAAACAATATTCAGTTTTCAGATATTATTATCAGTTGCTATATTTTTCAGTATTTAGATTATGAACCTTATGGAATTTCTGCCTAACTTCTACATTATTTCAGTATTATTATTCAGTGTTCACATTAGGTACCAATCATGGGTTAGCTTGTGGTCCTTCAGGGTCGTAAGCACCGTGTGACGTCTGGAGTGCAGACTCGAGGCGTTACATGATCAAATACCACACATCAAAATTACTAGATGGAATAATTGATTCCCAACCTTGAACTAATTGAGAGGAAGTATTAATCATAATTTTTGGTCTAATGCAAACAAGTGTTATTGTATGCAATATACCATACTTCAGACCAATACGTGTGGCTTTGTTCTTATAAACAATGATTCAACTATTTATCAAAGGCATTTAACACCAACTTAATTAGCTTTATCAAGATGAATTGCCTTGATTACACAATCTGAAAATTATGCTCTTGACTCAATTTTTTTTTAGCAAACAACTTTATGAATGTCAAATTGCAGGTTGACAATAAATATATATGTGATCATCTTATTGATGCATCTTTTTAACATACCACATGATAGGCGAACAAGCCCATATTCACCTTATATAATTTTCAGATTTTAAGGGATCTAATCCCAATATTAGTTGGTCCAACCAATTTATCATGAGAACAAGCAACATTAAAAGTAATGAAGAATTTTCTAATTCTTCAAATATGTTAAATACTCAGTATGCACATCTTTAAGATGTTGCAATCGTTCATGTCGATTTGATGAACTTTTATTCTAGCAAACTCTAAGTTTACTATGACATGTACCTTTTACTTTAGAAAATTTTAGATTTATTATTACATGAATAAATTTTAGATTTGCTACTTTAGAAGCAGATTTTAAATTTCAGATTTGCTACTTTGGGAGTAGATTTCAAAATAACTCTTCTCAGTTATTCTATCACTTTTGGAGGTGAGTTGTGATACCATCACAATCAAGTGCACATTTGCATTAATAAGCTTCCTATTCTCTAGGAATGGAATATAATTGTGCCTTAAGCCTATCAAATTTTGATAGTTTATAACCTCTTTCATGATATTGCTACTTCAGGAGCAAATCGAGGCATACATATGATGTCGAAAATTTTTCTCTAACATATCTTATAATCATAATAAGCGTGTGAAAATATTTTTACTTTTGATTATAATTATCATATCGTCCCACCACGTTTATATTCGTACATTCAATCACTTGTCTATTTCGAACATATTATGTAATGCTACCACATTCACTTCAGAGAATGCAACATATTCAAGGGGACATGTCTCATGACTTTTCATCAAAAACACATTATTTTGTCTTTGCCGTCATAATATCATCAATATGGTGTATTGAGATTCATACTCAATATCTTATCCATATAAAGTCGTCTTAGGCTATAACTCGATGGGACTTGAACCCAACATCTTATCATCATGGTGCATTGAAACTTTTAATTCAATGTCTTACCCTCTTAATGAGATGAGATTTAAATTTATTATTATATTTTTTAACAATAGTGTTCTTCATGAACAAATTTAAAGCATAAGTGGTTCCAAACCAATTATTTTTCCTCAAATCCAATAATAATGATATCATTAATAGCACAAGACAAATAACATAAGGAATTACTAACCTTGAAATTATCTTTAGATTTATAATCTCACCTTATTTGACAGAGTATCGTGTTGATAACGTGTTATGAAATATAAAACAAAGAAAAATAGTAGAGAGAAAATAGAAAGTAATTCTTATTTCTCTTGAGAGATTCTTGAGGGGTGAATTACAATGAAGAAAAATTCGAAAAACTAACCTTGGAGTTTTTAACTGTAAATATACATTCATTATATATGGTAAAGTATACATTCACTATATATGATAAAGTAAATATTCATTATATGTGATAATATATGTATAACAATATCAAAGTAATATAAATAAGAGAAACAAAATAGATATTGAAAGGTAAATAAGTATGGAGAATTGTTTGAAAATATTTAAGGTATATAGAGGTAAATAGATATTTGTTAAAAGAAGGAATACTAATTCTATAGAATTCTTCTTATGGGAGACAAAAATCTAAAGTCAGTCAATATAGGGTCATTTTTGTAGTTTTCTCAAAGAAGACAATTGGATTTGTGCCGGCAAGGGCACAAACTTGACGATGCAGGTCGTTTCAACATTTATTACAAGTCTATTCATTATTATTTTATTAATTTATCGATATATTTTTATTTATCTAGTGTGACTTGACATATACAAAATAAGTAGCATAAAATATTAAGTCTACCTTTATTTGAATATAATAAATTTAATATTTTTAAAAAAGTTATAATTAATACTAAGAAAAAATTAAAATTAAATAATAAATTATTTTTTAATTTTTCAAACTGAACAAGTAAAAATGAATATTTATTTTTAATATTATGGATAAGTAAAAAAGACGGATGATTAATATTATATAGTATGGCATGTTTACTCCACACTTATCAGTTACCATTGTTTAAACCTTCTTTAATGTTAAACTATTCATTTTACCTTACAATATTAATTACCACGGCCGGCTGCACCTTGTTGCTATCGTATAGAATTATTTGTTGTAGCGAAAAGCAACATTGTGTAGATAAGTCAATTTCTTTGAAGCATGGTCCGTATGAAACCTATATGTTGCTTATTTTAGCCTGTCACAGTATGTAATTAAATTAAATTAAATTATTTCTAGGTTATTAAAATTTCTGGAACTTACTTGTAATTTTATGTTAGGTAACATTTTTAATGTAAATTTTTTATTTTATAAAAGTTAAACTCAGAGTTCGATGAAGATGCATATTTTCCTTTCTTATTCTTTTTGGACAATGAGGCTTGCAAAAGCACTACTCTATTATGTTATTCCCTCAATTTTAATTATTTGTCTTATTTTTTTTTTTAATTTGTTTAAAAAAGATTGTCTTTTTTTTTTAATAATTATTTAATTTTAATCTTTCACGTGATATATTTAAAATCATAAAATTAAAAATTATTTTCATACATTCCTTATATCGGTATTGGGTAAAGGGACTTGATTGTTATCAAGAAAGTGATAAAACCTTTAACGAGCAAGCAAGTCAAAGTGAGACAACAGAGTGGTGCTTTCGACTTATGACCTCTCGAGAGTGACAACATACAATAAGGCACCATCGTGGTGACGACGTGGAAGAAAATAATAAGGGATAAAAATGTTAGGACCTGTAGCTACATAGGCTCATTGCATACCTGTCTGATACAAACAAAAGGTAGGGGCAAATGCCTGCAATGGATAAGACACTGGCATTGTCTCATTGGGTATAGTACAATAGCTTGGAAACAAATTCTATGGGGTTAGTGCTATTTACTTATTGTAACCCTATAAGTAGGGATCCTCCCTCACTTTGTAAATGATTGGAAATCAAACTTAGCAACACAATGCCTTTTTAAAATTAAATTCGAACTTTAGAGCTCATTTTATTAATGATCAAATAAATGCTAACTACATCCAAGAAACAATCAAAATAAAATAATGAAATGCAACATGAAGTGATAATCAACCCACAAATTGATTGAATACTATGATCCTAAGACAAAGAAATACGATCTGCCCTATTCCCCCTATATTTGGACATAACCATAAAAAATAGGGTTTCCAAATCTCTATCTTGCCTCTTTTCTCCTGGACAGTGACGACACCACACTTCTCCAAATCTCATTTCATCTTCTTATTGTGAGTGATAAGTCAACCTCCTCTTTGGCGTTGTCTTGAGCTCTTTTCTCAACTCACAGAAATAAGATTCTTTTTCTTTTCCTTCATTTCATTGCCCTTTATTCCTTTCCTCAATCATCGTTCCTTTATAGATGTGTTTTTCGATAAATGCGAGACTCAGGTAGTGATTTCAGTAAAGGTGCAAGGTCACGTATTTCAGCTCTATGGTAACAAATATCCATCTCTCCTTATGATTTACTCTGTTTTTAATACTGTTTCAAGTACTGACCCTTTTATTCTATAGTTGGAGCAGTAAGAGAGAAAAATAAGTTGCTCCAGGTTTTCTTCTCTTGTCCTTCTTTCTTGGATAGCAGAAGAAAAAGTTTCATAAGACCCTAATGCCCTCGCATTTTTTTGGTGACCATTTTTGTAAGCTGTCGTAGCTTAGGCTAGGTAGCTTACAACGACTCACATTTATTTAGCCCAAGAAATGGCAAAACATTAACCTGTATATCATAACTGTGAGTCCAGTGTTTATGCAGTGTATGATAACTCATCCTTCCTTTTTGTTGATGTAATCCTCCTTGTTCTAATGCGTATTGATGCTATTTGTGCTTTTCATGTGTTTAAAATTTTCCTACATTCTTTAGGCATTCGTTGAAAGCTCCTATAGCAACATATTCCTTCTTGATTGTACGCACTATTAGCCACTTTGTTCACTAATTAATTTTCCTCTCTAAAAACATGTTTAATTTGAGAGTGTACTTTATTCAACATCTCATGAATTTATCCATTATGTATGCTATCTCCCAATGCATTTTTCATTTCGTAATTAACATCCTTTAAAGACTGAGTGAGTCAGTCTCTACAATGATGTTATTTCTCAGACTTCTTGTGCAATAAATTAAGGCACTTTTGAATGTTGCAGCTTCTGCCATCATATTTGTATTCCATTCAATTTCCTAGATCAAGTTCCCTTCTTCAATCCTTAAACAGAAGCCATGGGTTTCTATTTTGGAATTTCATTGACATGTACCATCAGTGTTGCATTTGATCTACTCTCTATTAGAAAACTCCCATTTTACTATTTTATGGTACAATCTTGCTTTGTATCATTGTAGACAGTTTACAATATCTATCTATTGTGGGAGGATTGTATGGATACTTGTGCTTTACAAGCATATGCATTATTTGTTGGCAAAGCTAAAGTAGTCTATGACAATTTGTCTCTTCCATGCCTTCTTGAATTTTTCCTTCTCCATAACTCCCACATGATGATTGTTGGTATTGCTTGCAAGACAACTTTCAGCTTTGTGAGAGCTGGGTGACTCCATAATCTCTGCGTGACTTGTGGAAACTGCATATCCTCTATTATTAAACCTACAAAATTAGCAAACTACCTCCATATCCTTTGGACAATGGGAGATATTAGAAATAAATGATTTATAGTCTCCTGATTATAGTCCTCACAATAATAACATATTAAGACTATCCTCATCCTTATCTTTTTTAGGTTATCATCAGTAGCAATACATATTTTAAATGATATATTGCATATTTTTGTGTGCTCTTTATGGTGTGTATTTATTAGAAATTGGGAAGTTTTGACGAGTGAAAAGAGGCCATGAAACAAGTAAGCATAGCTGGTTCATGAAAAAGTGCTTCAAAAGAGTTCAATTTCTAATAGAATTTTGTATGAATAAAGTCACATTTGCAAAAATAAAGGAATGGTACTTCAGATAAACATAAGGAGATCACTGTATGTTGAAGGAAAAGTTAGTGTTTGACTACAACACTCAAGAAAAGAGACTAAAGAGCATGAAAGTCCTTGTGGAGTTAAAAATCTACTTAATTATGAAGATCAATGAGAGTTATAATTACTCAAGGACTTCCAAAATAAGATTTATGCACTTATTTCGAGAGAAAGAAAGGTAGAACATGATCAAATAAGTAAGAACAATATTTACGAGAGTTCTGCCTAGCTATCCAAGTATGGAGTACGAAGAATTAGATTGAAGAACCTATTCCATAGAACTATGTTTTATAGTGCTTAAGTCTATTTTTGTTGTTTAATCGAGTTATAATTTTCATGCTTTCTTAATTTCAGTGTGTTATAAATTAGTTTAGAAATTTTAATCAAGTTAGGCTAACACGAAGATTTGGGAACATAAACCTTTGGAGGTTTGTATGTTTTTAGGAATTAGAGTTAGTTTCTAGGGTTGTAAAATTTTTGTAATATGATTTTTAAATTGGAGAACTTGAAGTGGGATTCAACAGTATGAAGATATTATTGAATATTATAAATTAGAGTTTATAATTTCTTAGGTTACAAGGTTTGTAATCTTTTGTTGAGAGTCTCATTCTATTTAATGAAGTTAAGATTTCAAACCTGTAAAGGTAGAAATGGTGGATTTGTACACCTGTTGTAAGCCAGGTGTTTTTCATGTAAAACTATCTTGTTCATTACTTAGTATGTTTTCTGCTTTCGTTGAAATACATTGGGCAACCTGTTTCACTCTTAGACAACTCGTAAGATTAATTCACTAAAATAATAGGTTGTGTAGAATATCAATTGATATCAAAGCATGTTATTTTATGAAACCTAACACCTTAAAATAAGATCAAAATGAATTTTGTACTTCACTCAAACACGGTGAGGGACAAGACATCAACATGCCTTTATTGTTCAATGAAAAATACTACTTTGAATGGAAAGAAAGGATGAACCATTTTTTTACAAGTTGTGGACTTTGAGCTCTGGAACAGAGTCATTAATGGACCTTAGTACCTTATGAAAAAAGATGTTAAAAATAAAAATGTACAAAAAGAAAATAATAAGTATGATGAGGTTGATATCAAGATGCTTGGAAAGAATGCAAAAGCGAAAAATATTCTTATTTGTGGACATGGACCAGATGAATACATAGGATCTCAGGCTGCACCACCACAAAATAAATTTGAAGCACTCTTGTTAACGCGTATGAGAAGAACATGTAGATCTTCAATAATAACAAATGTACTGACGAAAGGTTAGTGACATTAATGACTTTTAATAATGAAGGTATGATATGGATGATATACAAATCAGTCTCATTACCAAGAATTTCAAAAGATCCTCTAAGAAAGAAAAAACATATAATAAGAAAGGACCAAGTAGGAAACATCAATCCAATGACAGATCATATCTGAATATGTCAAGTATGAAAAAACTGATCACATAATCAAAGATTGTCCATTAGGGGAAATTGAGTGAAGGAAAACAAAAGATGAAAAGGAGTTGAAACCAAAAGAAATCTAACTACAAACGGAAAGAATCATTTATCATGACAACAACATGGGGATCAAGCTTAGACGAGTTTGATGATAATGAAACTGATGAAATAACACTCATGCTATAGGTGATTCAGATGAAGAGGAAGAAGTGAACAACTCTGAGAAAAATATAACTGAGTTGAAAGATAGATTACATTTCCTTCTAAGAAGTTATTAACCTATTTGATGAGTTCACTGATTGTGACTTTTATGACTTAATTATTGGTAGAGATTAGTAACTCAGTGCTTTTGCTAGTAAAAAATATGAATACATTGATATTAAGAATAAAAATATGGCTACTGCAAATAAAAATTTCATTCTAAAGGAACAAGTTAAGCAATATGGTACTACCATTCTTATACTCCAGTTTAAAATCCTTAAACTATCTATTATAGAAAAAGGAAAGAAATCCATCAGTGACAATCATCAAAAGGTTGAGTCTAAACTAAAATATATTAGAGATTAATTTTTCATTGAAAGAGAAAAAGCCAAAAGATTAAGTCTTGAAGTGTCTAGATTAAAAATGAATCTTAAAAAGCAAATCATTGGACACAATCCTCTAGACTTTTAAATAATCTTGGTAGTAGGACTCACAATGAAATAACAAGTTTAGGCTTCCACAAAGAAAAAAATCCAACTGAGGATTTGTGTTACCTTTATGAAAAATTTGGACATCTTACCACTAAGTGTCTAGCTGCAACAATAGTTAGGAATAAAAACATAAAAATGGCTGAAAAGAATACTCCTAAAATTGATAAATGGAACGGGTACATTAACATATTACCATCATGAAAAAAAAAAGCTTAATTCATTTTTTTATTCAAAGATAAGGGCCCAAGCTAGGCCAAGTTCTTAAAACTAAATCTTTGATTTAGTTGTAGGCAATTGTGAGAGAAAACAAGCATAATTAGCACATCAATAGCACTTCCACAAGATATATGATTGGAGATGAATAAAAATTTCTCTCACTTACTAAAGGAAAGAGTGAAAAAGGTAACCTTTGGAGGAGATTAAACAATGAACCTGCTGCCACTAAGAAAGTACAATGGAACAGATTGTGTTACCCATTCTATTAGATGGACAAGAGGAAAGCTCATGAATAGAAAAAATCAAATCAGTAAATAAGTCACTAAGCACACTGATAACGCTCAAACTACAGCTCTCGTAAGAGTGTAAGCGGTCGTTGTCAAATATAGAACCCAACTGGGTTGGGTGTCGAATCCCACAGAGAATACTTGGTCACTAAGTAAGCAAAGATTAGTAGACTTTTGGTGAAAGTTTCGTAAAAGGGGGATTGTAACGTGCAATAATGTAACAAAGTGAAAATGGAAAATAGCAAAGTAAAAAGAAAGAATGTTTAGTAAGATTCTAATCAATGAGAATTGAGAGTTAGGGTTATGTCCACCTTATGAGTTATACGTCTCTATTGGATATGAGTTATGCGGAATTCAGACATGCATGTGCTTATAAAAAATTGTATTTTATGGTAAATTCAGGCGTCTTTCGACCATCAAGGATTATTTTACTTTAACTCTTTCGAGCTTAAAGCGTATCTAACGGTACAAATTCTCCAAGAGGTTAATCCAGTTACGACACTAACTTTTTAACAGGGGTTGGTGCCCTATTACCTTGACATTATCTCTTTTCCAGACATATAACTTTTCTTTCGAACAAGTTAATGTTATACTGGCGTATTCTATGTGTTTGCAACCACAAGAATTTGAATTAAGATGAAGAGAGTAATGATATAAGCAGCATACGTGTCACGAACTCACAAACTCATAGCAATAGATAGTATCTCATAAGGCTTCCATAACCCTAACAGAGAAGTTTAACTATTCATGAGTGCAACGGAAATCACAATACACATTATCATTATACCAAAATAAGAGTCTAACGTGAAGTATGCTTTGGTAGTGCTTGTGGCGTGAATTCCTTGCAAATAGCATTTCTCTTGTCGTGAAAATTAAAAGTCGAATAGATGAAAAATAATGTCAACAATGAATTTGTGAAGAAAAGGGGAAAGGATCGAGTAGGGAGGAAAGAATGGGGTGGAATTGATGGAATGGATGGGAATAATAAAAATCTCCAGCAAAATAGGGTATTTATAACACCCATATCCTATTCCTACTAAGCTACTGCATTACTTATCCTAGTCCTGCTAGGTTACTGCATCATTATCCTAATCCTACTAAGTTACTGTTGATCCCCAAAGTCTTTAGAAATGTTGTTTTTGCTCGGGACAGGTTTTCCATGCGTCACTTTTAGTCCCTAGGCGTCCAAGCTCTTCTTTCCTTATTTCGTGAAGCTTCCTTGGGCGTCAAGTTATCCATAAAATGCTGAAATCTTCATCATTTATACCTGAAAACTTGCTAATCACGTTTGTTAGCTCACTTACAGGAAAAAGGACTAAAAGTGCATGAATTATATATTTTGTCCTCAAAACTTAGCTAAAATATGGGTAAATTATAGTACTTTAGGTGTGAAAATACGCCTATCATCAACACCCCAAATTTAAAGCTTTGTTCGTCCTCGAACAAAATATCATGTCCATCTAAACATCTACTTAGGGTTTCACAGTAACAGCATAAAATATTCATCAAGACAGGCTCAACAATCATTAACAAAGAGTAGTTTTCTGATCACTACTAGAAACAATTTAACCTCTAACATAGACTCATGATGATGGCTAATTTGTATTCAAAAGTTAAGGCACAAAGAATCATACACAACTACCCAAAACTCATCAACCATGTGTGTCTCACAATATATCACCCATAATCACTCACAAGTATTTTCATCTATCGAAGCATAGGTATATGATTATCCTTGCTCTCGCTCTCACAAAGAATTCATATGCTGCAACTGATGACCATAGGCTTGCCCTTAGTGTAATGCTTCACTAAATATCAGAATGTTAATCTTAGGATCAAATAGGTCTTCTACAGGTTGTAATGTAGGCTAAGGGACGGGTAGGACTATTTTGGCCAGAAATAGTGACTATGTTCCTAAGCGCTTTAATACATCACATTATGCCGTTTAACACTCTCTTTTGAACAACCTTTCTAATTTCTTTTAATCTACCACCCCTTCTCACCTCTTTTGTTTTTCAATTTTAAACATAACTAACTTTTTAGTTTTCTTTTCATTTTTCTTTTCATAATACACCTCTATGATAGCAATTTTTTTTCATAACGAATTCAAGCACCAATACATTCTAAGGCATCACACTCATCCAATTTCCTCTTATTTTGTCACATGACTTTACAATTTAAAGCACTTAGGAATTTGGATCAAATTATGGTCTTGAAAAAAATGGATTACGCTTACATATGAGGCTGTCAAAGAAAATAGGCTTAAAGGCTCAAAAGGGTTGACTAGGATAATGTCCACGGGTAGGTAAAACGAAGGTAAACAATTATAGGTTGCCAAAGAAATGCCTAAATCATCTCCTAAACTCACACTCTTTATTTCGCTTCACACACACACCAGGCAAGTTCTAGCATCAGCCACAAACACAGAATATACTATATCCTCACACACACAAGGCACATGGTCGACTTTATTGGGAGTAGTATAGACTCTTGACCCAACAGATGAAGGAACTGAACCACACAATTATCACATAGTGAGTCACAATTAGAGCCTAAACATCTCAATAGTAATGATTTTAGCACAAACTCTTGTTATAATACCATGCTGCCTCTCAGAACAATTTCATGCAAAGTTAAATTTAAAAAAAAAAATTTAACTACTAACAAACAAAACAAACAAACATAGATAGATGCAAATGCAGATAAAGAAGTAAAGCATACAAATACCAACACCCCACACTTAGACGGGACACACTGCCCTCAGTGGAAAATAAATAAGAAGAACCTGGTTAGTCGGACTCCTCCTCTATGTCTGGGGTCATACCCCCTGCGTCGGAATCATCATCAGAGTCGTGATCCTCAGAAGTTCCTCATAAGTAACCCACTTGATTCCAAGAGTGCGTCGAGGTATTTGCATCACGGAGGATTCACCTTGCTCTTTTCGTCCCCTTTTCTGGCCTTTTTGTGAAGTGGTTGCTTTTTCTTTTCCTTGTCGTCCTTTTTGTGCCATTCTACCTGAGATCTCAATAAAGTCATGTTAGCTTTATCTCAGAAGATTCAATCGACAAACAGACAATAGTGGCACCACCCCACACTTAATTTGTTGACACAAACTAATTAAGTGAATGATGTCGATTACTCAGACTTCATCGACATACATTTAGGTGATATGTTACAGCAATATGTTCAGCACAGTCATACTTTCATGTCCTCTTAATGTTATGCAATCTTGACAATGCTTTCGTGTTTGGACTAATGCATCTTTTAAACAAAACTACTACATAGATATCGTATCAATTTATGGCATAGAAATAATCACAACATTGCATGTTTGTAGTCACCCATGATTTTCATCTCAATGAACAAGTCATTTCAATATGTAAGCTTTCAAGTTACAAGATTATGCAATTATCTTGACCATGTCGATTTCGCAAAAGTATGACAGTGTATCAAAATCAAATACAAGTTGGAAACAAGTCAAGAGCATCCATACATATTCTTTCACTCACTTAGTTGTATCAACCACATTCAAATCACCAACACTACTTCACGATTTAACAATTTATTATAGGCGTAGTATTGTAATACTTACGTAATATAAAAGAAGAGCAAAGAAGTACTTACTTGGTTGATGGCCTCGGAATATGTTCTTGCAAAGTTAAAAGAGCAAAAATAAAAGTTTTGAGAGTTTTGGGAGGCAAAGGCGGCGCCTTTAGCTTTGCCTAGTTGAGCAGAAGGCCATAGCATAGGCCATGCCTAATGCTTTGCCTAGTTGAGCAGAAGGCTTTTGCATAGGCGGCGCCTATGCTATGGCATTGTTGAGAATAGGCGGCACCTATGCTATGGCATTGTTGAGCATAGGCGGCGCCTATGCTATGGCACTCTAGAATCCGACAGCTTATGCCATAGCATAGGCCTTGCCTTGTTCGTGGCCTAGATTTACATAGGCCTTGCCTTGTTCTTTGCCTATATTTTCATAAGCAATGCCTAACCCATAGCCTTTTGCTTCTTCATTCCTAACTTACCACCTTAAACATGCAATACTTCCAAATCAAAATTTGAAACCAATCTCCTCCTTTACACCTCTTGCACCTACATTTACTCAAAAACATCAAAAACGATTAGAACGATGGGTTGCCTCCCATCAAGCGCCTTAGTTTTGGTCGTGGCTAGACAAAATCCTAAGAAAACAAAAACAACAAAAACAATTAAAAACGATGGGTTGCCTCCCACCAAGCGCTTGATTTATTGTCGCGGCACGACATAGTTATCTCGATTACTTAGACTTCACCGAGATATTTGGTGCATCATTTTCAGTATAGATTCAGACGACGCTGATGCTTCATTGTGGGCACACAATCTTCTTCGAGATGCATCTTGTGCATACATATCCCAGGTGGGATACCAATTATATCATCAATAGACCAACCAATGGCTCTCTTGTACCTCTTTAGAGCAGAGATGAGAGCCTCTACGTGCTGTTCACTTAAATCATCCGTCACCCTCACCAAAAGTGTATTTCTACTTCCCAAGCATGCATACCTTAGATAATTGGGAAGATCTTTCGATTCTAGCACTGGGGGCTCTTCAATGGAAGTCTTCGCTGTTGGTGATGGTTGATTCTTAAGTTCAAGGTCTGGCTGCTTAGGAGTATGAGAATAGGACCCTATTTCTGTTAGAGCACACATAGTTTCTTCATAATCTTCATCATCCTCATGCTCAACATTCAGCAGCGCAGTAGACAATGGCTCAACATTAAGCTGTTTCTCTACAGATAATGCTTTCTTATCCTCATAATGAACATCAGCTATAGAGAACACATTCATATCGCTGGGCTGCTTCATTGCTTTGCATATATCAAAGCGGACCACTTCGTCATTCAACCAAAATAAAAGCTCATTAGCTCTCATGTCAATAAGCACACTTCATGTTGCAAGGAAAGGACGTCCCAAGATTATGGGAACTTCAGAATCCACTTCACAATCCAAAATCACAAAGTCTGCAGGAAAGATGAAGGTGGAAACCTTCACCAACACATCATGTAGGATACCAACAGGTCGTTTTACCGACCTATCTGCCATTACAAGCCACATATTAGTTGGTGTAGGGTCTCCCAACCCCAACTTTCTATAAATAGATAGTGGCATCAAATTGATGCTAGCTCCCAAATCGCACAATGCCTTAGCAAAATCCAACGACCTAATTGTGCAAGGAATAGTGAAAGCACCAGGGTCTGCCTTCTTTCGAACTAACGATCTCTTAGCAATCGCACTGCAATGATGAACCTCATCTGCCAAGTCATAACTTACTGCCCGCTTCTTTGTCAAAAGGTCCTTCATGAATTTAGCGTATCCGGGCATTTGCTCTAGCTCTTCCACCAAAGGAACATTAATGGTCAGCTGCTTCAACATCGTCATGAATTTACTGAACCTAGTGTCATCATCTTTCTTCTTCAGTCTCTGCGGAAAAGGTGGTGGTGGAAGGGGAATCATTTTCTCCACCACTTTCTCTTTATCTTGCTTCTGATTATCAACCTTTTCAGGAGTGTCATCAGCCTTCTTCTTCAGTCTCTGAGGAAAAGGTGGTGGTGGAAGGGGAATAGTTTTCTCATGAACGCTCTCATTCTGATTTGCAGCTTCTACAGAATCATCAAAATCTGCATCACTAACATTCTCTGCTATATTATCAACCACCTGCTTGCCTTTGGATGGATTTTCCAACACTTTACCACTTCGGGTAGTAATAGCTATACACGATCCATCATTCCTCAGATTTTGCACAGTATCGCTAGGTAGCATTCCAGCCTTTCTTTGATTGAATGCCGCTGACAGTTGACTCAATTGTTTCTCCAGCTGTTTTATTGCAGTAGAATGCGAGTTAACCAATTGATTTATTGAAGACAAATCATTCTTCACCTCGGTTACGCCCATGTTGGTTGCCTCCACTCCTTTCAACAGCTTAGCCATCATATCTTCCATGGACATCTTCCCATATCCAGACGCCACAGCCTCACGATTTCCAGGAGGAACATACAAACCACTCATGTCATTCTTATTCTTCCAACTACCTTGATCACAGTCCTTGTATCCTAATTTATCATAATAGTTCCGACCTTGGTTTCCTTGGGATTTGCCTCGGAAACCCTTCTGATTATTCAAGTAGTTAGCTTCTTCCTCAAAATCAGATTCATCTCTTCCATGTGCTACAACGGCCTTAACTTTTTTGGTCTTCCCTGATAATAAATGCTTGGTAAGAAGATCCATCTGCGTTTTCATGTGGGCCATATCTTGGTCATGTTCTTCTTCTCTTCTCCTTTGTTCTGCAGTCATGCCAATAGACAAAGTGGGGCTTGCTACCTCAGAATCCCTGGTATGCCAAGCTCTACTTTGCTTCGTCATCCGGTCTAGCATATTGCTTGCCTGAACAAAGGTGAGGTCCATAAATGATCCTCCAGCCGCATTATCCACCACTGGTTTAGTTATTGAATTCAAGGCTCTGTATAGTATCTCCATTAGGTGGACATTGGTCATATGATGGTTTGGGCATCTCATAAGCTTCTACTTGAATCTCTCCCATGTTTCGTGGAGAGCTTCAGTTGGAAGCTGTCAAAAATTGCTGATTTTATCTCTCAACTGTGCTCTCTTGGATGGCGGAAAGAATTTTTCTAGGAAAGCGTATTTCAATTGCCTCTAATTAGTAATAGAATCAGGAGTCAGCCTATTCAACCATAGAGTTGCCTCCCCAGACAGAGCAATGGAAATAAGCGTAGTCGAATTGCATTCTGTCCAACGCCAGGATTGTCAAATGACTTGCATGTAGAAATAAAGTTGATCAGATGCATATTCGGATCATCGCCTGCAAGTCCACCAAATAAACCTTTGAGTTGCAAAAGCTGAATCATGGTGCTAGTGATATTAAACTTAGCTCCGGGTGCCAAGGGCGGAGGAATAATAGCTCCTGTGGCACCAGCTCCGTCCAGATCGGCATCATCATCATCAAACGGAATCTGCATAGCTCGGCGTTCCGGTCTAAATCTGACTTGACGATCTCTTCTATTAGCAGGTGTCGCCACCTCGGCATCACGCCTAGGGTTTAGTAACTCGTCATCACCTAGGTCCTCATCATCAGGATTTGTTGCTCGCCCAGGGTTATCAATATTCTGTTGAGGCACTTGAGCGGCGGCCAAAGCAGCTAATCTAGCCTGCTCCTGTTGAGCATCCCTTCTTTCAATGTCACGTTGCGCCTCCATTCTACCAATACGATGTGGTTCAGGATTGATAGGTAATAACGGTTGACCAGAACTTCGAGTATGGGGCATGCACTAAACAAAACCTGCAGAAAACAAAAACAACAACTAAAAGTAAAGTACGAGAATCTTTGACCAAAGGGTATAGTAACTATCACAAACTTAGTTGACAACTGTATTCCCCGACAACGGCGCCAATTTTTGATAACACTCAAACTACAGCTCTCGTAAGAGTGTAAGCGGTCGTTGTCAAATATAGAACCCAACTAGGTTGGGTGTCGAATCCCACAGAGAATACTTGGTCACTAAGTAAGCAAATATTAGTAGACTTTTGGTGAAAGTTTCGTAAAAGGGGGGATTGTAACGTGCAATAATGTAACAAAGTGAAAACGAAAAATAGCAAAGTAAAAAGAAAGAATGTTTTGTAAGATTCTAATCAATGAGAATTGAGAGTTAGGGTTATGTCCACCTTATGAGTTATACGTCTCTATTGGATATGAGTTATGCGGAATTCAGACATGCATGTGCTTATAGAGAATTGTATTCTATGGTAAATTCAGGCGTCTTTCGACCATCAAGGATTATTTCACTTTAACTCTTTCGAGCTTAAAGCGTATCTAATGGTACAAATTCTCCAAGAGGTTAATCCAGTTACGACACTAACTTTTTAATAGGGGTTGGTGCCCTATTACCTTGACATTATCTCTTTTCCAGACATATAACTTTTCTTTCGAACAAGTTAATGCTATACTGGCGTATTCTATGTGTTTGCAACCACAAGAATTTGAATTAAGATGAAGAGAGTAATGATATAAGCAGCATACGTGTCACGAACTCACAAACTCATAGCAATAGATAGTATCTCATAAGGCTTCCATAACCCTAACATAGAAGTTTAGCTATTCATGAGTGCAACGGAAATCACAATACACATTATCATTATACCAAAATAAGAGTCTAACGTGAAGTATGCTTTGGTAGTGCTTGTGGCGTGAATTCCTTGCAAATAGCATTTCTCTTGTCGTGAAAATTAAAAGTCGAATAGATGAAAAATAATGTCAACAATGAATTTGTGAAGAAAAGGGGAAAGGATCGAGTAGGGAGGAAAGAATGGGGCGGAATTGATGGAATGGATGGGAATAATAAAAATCTCCAGCAAAATAGGGTATTTATAACACCCATATCCTATTCCTACTAAGCTACTGCATTACTTATCCTAGTCCTGCTAGGTTACTGCATCATTATCCTAATCCTACTAAGTTACTGCTGATCCCCAAAGTCTTTAGAAATGTTGTTTTTGCCCGGGACAGGTTTTCCATGCGTCACTTTTAGTCCCTAGGCGTCCAAGCTCTCCTTTCCTTCTTTCGTGAAGCTTCCTTGGGCGTCAAGTTATCCATAAAATGCTGAAATCTTCATCATTTATACCTGAAAACTTGCTAATCACGTTTATTAGCTTACTTACAGGAAAAAGGACTAAAAGTGCATGAATTATATATTTTTTCCTCAAAACTTAGCTAAAATATGGGTAAATTATAGTACTTTAGGCGTGTAAATACGCCTATCATCTCACACCAATGCCTGTTTATGAGAATAACCTTAGTACTATCACAATCCTGTTTCTCTGGTCATGATGATATCTACTTCAACCCACCAATAGGTAAGTCAAGTCATGGTCAGGAACATGAAGATATATATATGGATTTTGCTAACATAAAACCTAAAGGTAGTATGATAGCATCCTCCTCATTTTTTAATTTTCTAAAATTTCCTTGTATTTCTTTCCAACACATTAAGTATGAGGATATTTTTGTCTTTTCACTAGAATCTATATCCAACTCTGATTTTTTTTTCTCTTTCTTCCCTTTTTTTACTTTTTTATTTATTCTCCTATATTCCATTGGAGCTCTTACGAAGTTTTTTTTATTTTTCTTTTTGTTCTTGTTCTCACAAAATTCAATTGGTAGATCTTCTAAAATTTCATACTCAAAGATTAAATAAATTTAAAATCTAAAGAATAAAACTTTGATTTCTTAAAATGTAATCCCTTTGCTTATTCCCGCAGTCCCGCTTCACTTGTGGAGGTGGATCTAATTTAGGTTTATTATTTAGAGATTCTTGTGGATGTTAGTGATTCTGAAATTTTGTTAATAAAAATACAGTTTCATATATTTCTATAAATCTACTTATAAAATGTGGCTAAGAAATTGTTGTAGATTTTAACTGTGTTAAGTTTCACCATTGATGGGGAGGAGGTGATGGAATGAACCAACAATTGACGAGAAAGTTGGGAATCTACCGATAGGAAAGCATATGGGTGTAATCAGGCAAAAGAAAATGAATTTGTAGGGCTATTTGATGAAATGGAAAAAAGGTCCCTTCTTTATTTGGTGGAAACAAAAAATAAGGGTATTTAAGAAAATTAAAAATGGAGAGAATGTTAACATACTATTTTCATATAGTACGTTCGTAAAATCATATACATACATATACATATATATATACATGCATATACATATATATATATACATACATATACATATATATATATATATACATACATATACATATATATATCTTAGTGTGTGTGTGTATATACATGAGAGGGAATATGAGAAAAATATCAAAATGACCCTTTAAGACCTGGTAAGGTCAATAGAAGAGCCACTATGACAAAAGGGTATTAGATAGTGTCAAATATACATCAAATTCTCAAGATATACAAATTAAGACTATTACACCAACAAAAGAAGGAGTACAGACTCTGGACTTTACAAGCTCACCCACTCTGTAATCAAACTCTGTAATCAATCGCACAACTTGGATATTGTCAATGGTGGTGGCTCATACTCGGATCTGCATAAAAAAAATGCATAAGTGTAGTAAGAGTATCTAAACCGTGAGTACTCTGGAGACATCATAGACCGACAGAGCTCAATTACAATAAAAGTATAAATAACATGTGAGTAGGTAAACTAAGTCAGTAATAAAGAGATAGAAATGAAAATAATAGGCTATGCTAGGCAAATGCGATAAATAAAAAACAAGTAACTCTAAATCATAAATAAAAGTCTAGCTCTAACCTAACTAGAGCCCCATAAGCTCAGAAGACATACACAAGAAGAAATAAACCCAATAAGCCTTCATAAGCACGGTGGGTGAAAACAAAGAGTAATACTAAAATATGGATAGGATAATACTAAAATATGGACAGAATAATAATAATGATGAATGTAATATGGGCCAACACTTGCAATATGCATACCTGATACTTCTTTCCAGCCATAACCAAAAATCTTACTGGTCTCCATTAAATTTTCAACTCCAGATCAATAATAATGATGATAGCAAATGTCAAACTCGAACCAAAACTAATAGATAATAACAATATATTAAATGCCAAACTCAAATCAAAACTCAATGAATAATATAAATATATAGATGCTAGACTCGATCCAAAAATATTAAGTAAGCAATATGTAAAGATATACCATATTTATATTCCATCAAGTCTATTTAATCATAAATTTCAATTTTAGGTGGTCAAATCAAGGAGAAGTGTCTTTCAATTATTAACTCTGAAAATACAATTTAGGGTCAAACTACCCTACCTGAAGTAATGAAGCTAACTAAGCTTATTATAATGACTAAGTCAATCAAAATTCAAGTAATAGCCTAAAGCATTGATATGGTGATTATTTAGGTCAAGGGGGTATTATTCTAAGTAGCCTATACTAAAAAGGGGGGTAGGGCCTACTACATATCTCAAAAATTGAACCTAAGGAAAGCACCTACTTAAACCTAGGGTGAGCTTCTTCAATACCATCTCAAGGAACTAAATAGGTTAATTCTAGTCCTAAAGAATAAATATAGACTAAGATAAGGAAAAATGGGGTCGGGTTCCACTCAAAAAGGCTCTTTATCATCTAAAATAGTCAATACACTAAGAGAAAATCCAAGCCATAAGAATTAACCCATAACTAGAACAATATCACACTAGTAGCATAAGAAAGAAAAGTGTAGGAAAAGGGTAAGCGTACCTTATCTGAACGCCGCCGAAAGCACCCACAAACCTCTAGAACACTTTCATCTTTTAAGAAGCCTCTAAACACTACTATGCTATCAAATAGTATTCTATATGTCAAGACAAGAATCTTAATATCTATATTGTGAATTTACACTCTGGATCATAAATCGAGCTAGGAATTTCCATGGAACCCGCTTGGAGAATCATAAAATTAAAACTTCCACACCGTCCCTCGGGTCATAGTTAGCTAGTTCTTTAAAATTGGACCAACCCTCAATTCCTTGTCCCAAATAGTCTTCCAAGTTCAAAGAAAAAGAAGAACTTAACTACGAATTAAACAAAAATTTATCTGAAAACTTATGAGATAAAGGTGAGGAAATGATCATTTTAATATTCCCAACTCAATCCAAGCTCTAATTTATGATGTCACATAAATTTTTAAGCTCTTAATACCACTAATGGTGATATTACACATAATTTTATAGGTGAAAATGAAGGAAAAGACTGCATATACTTTCAGGGGTCCTTATTCTCCATCACGAGACCCCTATCGTGAATGTGAGAGCTAACAAATAATGTCATTCATGAACTTGGTCGGTCCATCATAAGGGCGAAGAAGGATCTTGGACCCATTA
Source organism: Capsicum pubescens (assembly GCA_030864215.1). Classification (NCBI taxonomy): domain Eukaryota; kingdom Viridiplantae; phylum Streptophyta; class Magnoliopsida; order Solanales; family Solanaceae; genus Capsicum; species Capsicum pubescens. Next base: position 157,875,099 of record CM061548.1, read on the forward strand.
TGTCAGTATTTTTCCAACAACACAAAGGCTAGCTCGCTAATGTGGAGATCGGGACTTCTTGATCTCTGCGATCGCGGTCAAGGCCTTGTAAATGCGGAGATCAAAATTCTTTTCCTGCACTAGGTGTTGATGCACCAACAACTTTGCTAAGTTGTAAAATCTTTGAACGATTCCTTAGGATTAATTTAAAATTTTATGAACACAAAAATATTATACTACTGTACAAAATTCAAGATTTTGGACTAAAAAAAATATCAAAATTTCAATCAGAAGGCGTTTTGACAAAAAATAGGTCTGATACCCAACATTTCATTTTCACCAAAATCCACCCAATAACTTAAATTGATCCCAAAAGCCTCAGACTCAGACCAAGCATCACCCTAGTCTAAAATCGATATTCTGGAGCTAACTGAATCATTAAAATTTTCATCCAAGGACATTTACCTAAATTTTTGATCCGATATCATTTTCTTAACTTCAAAAGCTTCAAAATAGGAAAATGACAATAAAAATCAAATAAACTGTCTGGTGATAGAATTATCCATCTTAGCAAGTCATAAATGACTTGGTACAGCTATAGAAGAACTCTAAATAAAGAAAAAGCATAAAAATGATCTATAGAGTCATTACAAGTTCTTCACAAGGAATGACATTGAAAAGACTGGAAACCTTGTGATAGAGGAACTATGGATGAAACATGTAAATGAACCTGGTTTATCATAGAAATATAATTGGAGAAGAGTAGGCTTACATGAGTATCCCTAAATGATTGGATAAATAACACTGTACAAAATGCACATTAAGTTTAATTTTATACTCATACTTGTACATTTAATTATATGTCTTTATACCATTTTCAAGTTCAAGTAACTCATTTAATATAATATTATATTTGTGAGTTTGCCTATGTCACAGAAAATGACTTGAAAAATAAAAATAAGATCAAACATATTGAAATACTAATCGAGGTATTTGATCTAAAGTTTTTTTTAAATGTTAAAAATAATTATAAAGAATTTGTACCTATTTCTTTCAAAAAAACAAAAGTGATGACTTCTAAAAGAACTTCAGAATCATCACTAGTTCAAAAATAAGAAGTCCAAGGTAATAATGACTTTTTTTATAAAGTTGTATGTCTCATATCATCATACCTCTTCTCAAAACTAAACTTAATTAATGATTTAGGAGTTTCTCATGTGGATAATGATTTTGAGAGAATAATTACTACTAGAGTTATTGTTGATAAAAATGCTTTTATTGTGTATGATCAAGAAAGAATTAGGTACTAAGTAAGGTGGAATCATCTAAGGAGTGAATCAGGGAGAATCTATCTATGAAACTGTTTATGTTGCTAAGGAAGTTAAAGAGGATGTATCCTGTGAGAGGTAATATTTGGGTGACCCATAGTTGAATCAGATTTATCTGATGGGTTGAATTTTATTGATGCGTCTATTTAGAAAAATGTTTGGAGACCTCTCAGAAGAACCTAATTCTCCTACTAAGATCATTATAAAGGAGTTTAGAATTGGTGAACAAGAATAGAAGATTTGGAATTGAGTCTGAAATATCTGAACTTATGGAACATATTAGGACATCTGGTTCTTCTGTATCAACAGATGACCCGACCCGACCCCAATCCTTGTCGTAATGGGGATTCCAAGCAACTAGGATCAGGGACCGCTCCCTGTTACCTAACCCAACCGCTTATGTCCAGCCTTAGATGGGTTGAATTTCGAACATATAACAAGATAGCGTTATTATTCTCGTTAAGACTCTAGGATAGAGTCACAACCATGACTGACCCAACCGAGTCCAACCGTACCTCATCAACCAACCAACCATACCAAACAAAATCACATACCATAAACCAAAGGAAATACCAAAACATAATATGAAAATCAATCCCAAAATGTAATGTGATGGAACAGTAAGAAATCATGTCCAATGATGCCAGCCTCAATATCAATACCAATACTAAGGCTAATATCTCTACTGATCCCTCCCATACCAACCCCCAAAAGTACCACAAAGCCTCTAACCTAAAGAGTAAACAAATTCGGTTGGAATATGCCCCCAAACATGGCCAAAACCACTATTCAAAATAAAAGAAAAGTGTCTAAAGAAATTCATCACATGAAATAATGCCTTCCAAAAGGATGGGAGCTCACCACTTCTGTCCAAATGATGATACCAAATCCGCGTACTAAACAGGAGGAGTAGAATGGTCGGTTCCTGCATAGTGTAGGTATACAGCCGCCGATAGACGGGGTTAGCGAATGACCGCTAGCATGAATCTCAGGATAAGGATAAAATAATGTCAGTTATAAAACCAAGTTAAACCATCTATAATGCATACAACCATACATATGTATAAGTGCCGGGGAAAGGGAGTGGGTTTAGCATGCACTTAAAACCAAACCCTGGATTGTGTAGCTTTGCCATCCTAACCACCCACGGGCCATATGGGTTCAACTCCTCCGGCTGAAATGGTCCCAATGCGTATAGACGCACGACTGGGCAATATCCCATGGGATGACTAGTACATCCCTTCAATATGAAAACGTGACACTCACATATGGTCATCAAGGACCCCTGATGTCGGCAAATATGAGTTTCCAGTTTTGGTCCCCCCGGGACCGCCACCTTTCATGGCTTAGCTACACACCCCGCCATTAATTCCCAATTAAACCGTGTCCAAACAATCCATTTGCCATTTATTAACCAAGGCCAATATTATTGGTATTGCCATACCATCCCATTACTTGCAAGCAATATCCATAGCCAAACCATTTAGGTTAAGGGGACCTTAGGTGTCCTTCCAATTACCATATTAAATCCACTTGGGAGACTTCCATGTTCTATACAAGCATAACCTTTTAGCCTTTAGCCCTTCCAAACCATTTAAACCAAACATAAATCCTTTGTCCAATTTCAAACATACAAGAGTTCCATTAAAAGAAGCCAATATAATGAACATATCTTTATAAGCATTTTATCAAACACCTTGGGGGCATAATATAACCAAAATCAATTCCAAAGACCATTAAACCATTACCATGCAATCCAATTATCCAAAACCACCATTAACGTATATAAAAGCATAATTAAAACCATAGGAATCCATAACCAAACATTCAATATCGAAAACCCCTATAATAGTTGAAAACCATAATCATGAAATAGTAAAACCATGAAATCAGTCAGATAAACCATAACTTTAGTTGAAATTACAATGAGGGTAGAGAATCATGCCTTATACCAAAGAATTGATGGAAAACAATTACCAAGACAAGCCTCAAAGAAATCCGTAAGATGAAACCCTAGCCTTCTTTCCCCGAAAGATCTTGAGAGAATTATTGGATGTTTAGGAATAGTTTTTAAGTGTTAATGAATAGAATAATAGGGTAAATAACCTCCTAAGTGTATTAGAAGTCGTGGGTCCTAATTAGGGTAAGTAGGAAAATATCTAGAATACCCTCACTTAAATCCCTTAAAAACCCATCACAGGGATACGACTGACCCATACGAATCATACCCTCCTAGACGATCGGTATCCATCACTCGTATCCAAGCCTTAACTCTTGGATCAAATACTTTCCTGTATACAACTCATCCAACCAAGTCGTAATCATAGCATACGATCCGTACCCATTACCCGTATCCCTGGCAAAATGAAATATCAAGCGGATCAAACACTGCCCACCATACGAGTCCCTAATATGCTCGTACAAAGACCTACGACCCACACCCCTAAGTCGTACCCCTTGCAATGATCAAAACCATCCCACCAACTAAAACTGGTCAGCATACGAAAGGACCATACCACTCGTACCCAGCATACGGCTTGTACCCATGAGTCATATTAGATCCAGAGAATAAAGTTCCAAGAAATTTTCTAAAGATCAAAACCCAGGATGTTTCAATCTCCCCCAACTAGGAACATTTATCCCCGAATGATGGACATGATAGGGGTAGCCATACACAGAGTCATTTGTATTATCATACATCCCCTTAAGAAACTTTGAAAACAAATAGGTAAAGATGTTAATCTTTTCTTTAACAAACTCAAAAAATAAAGATGTGTTCAAGACCCATACCTTACGCACTAATCCCAGGAGAAGAAAATAAATGTGGATACTTGGACTTCATGTCCTCTTCTATTTCTAAAGTAGCTTCTTCCACCTTATGGTTCCGCCATAGAACCTTAATCAAAGCCACATCCTTGGGCCGCAACCGACAAACTTGTCTATCTAATATCTCAATCGGGACCTCATCAAAAGATAGAGAATCCAAAATACCCAATCATTTCAATGGAACAACCGAAGAAGGATCACCAAGACACTTCCTCAACATGGAAACATGAAAGACCGAATAAACCAAACTTAAGCTAGATGGCAACTCCAACTCATAAGCAACATTGCCAACTCTCCGCAAAATCATATAAGGACCAATGAACCAAGGACTGAGTTTCCCTTTTTTGCCAAACCGCACCACTCCCTTCATGGGAGACACCTTAAGGAACACCCTATCCCCGACATCAAACTCCAAGTCTCTACGTCTAACATCCGCATAGGACTTTTGGCAACTTTGTGCAGCTTTAAGACTATCCCGAATCATCTTCACCTTATCGATCGCCTAATAAACCAAATTAGGATCAAACATATCCGTCTCACCAAGCTCAAACCACCCAATAAAATATCTACACCTCCTACCATACAACGCCTCGAAAGAAGTCATACTGATACTAGAATGATAGCTATTGTTGTAAGAAAACTCCACCAAGGTAGATGCTCAATCCAATTTCCACCATAGTCAATAACACAGGGCCGAAGCATATCTTCCAATGTCTGAATTGTTCTCTCCTCTTGCCCATCTGACTGTGGATAAAAAATAGTACTCAAACTAACCTTAGTCCCTAACCCTTTCTTGAAATACCACCAAAAGTGAGACATAAACTGTGTGCCACCATAAAAAATAATTAAGATAGGTACCCCAGTCAACTTCACATTCTCCTGAAGATACAACCGCGCCTAATTCTCCGTTGAAAAGGTAGTTCGCACTGGCAAGAAATTTGCAGACTTGGTTATCCTATCCACGATGACCCAAATTGAATTGATCTGATTCCGAGACTAAGGAAGACTGATAACAGAGTCCATATTGATCACTTCCCATTTTTATTTGGGAAAATCAATTTCTTGATATAACTCTCCTGGCCTTATGTACTCAGCCTTAACCTATTGACACACCATATATTTGGCCACGAAATCAGCTATATCCTTCTTCATGCCATTCCACCAATAGATCTCCTTGAGATCTTGATACATCTTAGTCGAGCCAGGATGAGCAACATAACGCGACTCATGCGCCTCAGCCAAAACCCTTTGCATCAGCCCGACGACATCAAGAACACACAACCTTCCTTGGTACTGTAAAGTACCATCACCACTGATCTCAAACACTACTACCTTTTGCCTACAAACATCACCCTTGATTTTAATCAAGACAGGATCCAATACTTGTTTCTCTTTAATCTTCGCCACCAAGAGACGATCGAACCACTTCTTGCACCATCACACCACCATTCTTAGAGTCTAAGAGATGAACTACAAGATTAGCCTAGCGGTGAATATCCTTTACCAATTCTCGCTTGCCTTTCTCCACGTCAGCCAGACTCTCCATGGACAACCTGCTAAGAGGATCAACAACCACATTAGCCTTACCTAGGTGGTAGTGATGACTCATATCATAATCCTTGAGAAGTTCAAGCCACCTTCTCTGCCTGAGATTAAGTTCTTTCTGAGAGAACACATACTAAAAACTCTTGTGATCATAAAAGATATCCATGTGAACACCATACAAATAATGCCGCCATATTTTCAAAGCAAACACAACCATGGACAACTACAAATCATGAGTAGGATAATTGCTCTCATGCACCTTCAACTGCCAGGAAGCATAGGCAATCACCTTCCCATGCTGCATCAAAACATAACCAAGCCCTATCCGAGATGCATCACAATAAACCACAAACCCACCATTGCCTTCCAAAAAGGTCAAGATTAGAGTCAAAGTCAACTTATTCTTCAATTTCTCAAAACTCTTTTCACAAGCATTCGACCAAGAAAACTTAACCTTCTTCTGAGTCAACTTAGTCAAAGGAGTAGCAATCGAAGAAAATCTTTCCACAAACCACATATAATACCCGACTAAATTCAAGAAGCTCCAAATATCAAATGGAGTCATGGTCCTAGGCCTTTTTTTCACCATAACAACCTTCTGCGGATCCACCATGATCCCTTCACTAGAAATAACATGACCTAAGAAAGTCACAACGTTCAACCAGAACTCATACTTGGAGAACTTGGCATACAACTATTATTCCTTTAAGGTTTGTAACACCACACAGAGGTGATTAGCATGATCTACCTCTCTATTTGAATAAACCAGAATGTCATCAATAACCACAATTACGAAGAGATCCAAATACTTCATGTACACCCTGCTCATCAAGTCTATATATGCTTCCCGAGCATTAGTCAACCCAAATGACATCACCAAGAACTCAAAATGCCCATACTATGTATGAAAAGCCATCTTAGGGATATTCACCTCCCTAATCTTAAGTTGATGGTACCCAGACCGAAGATCTATCTTCGAAAAGAACTTGGCACCCTGTAACTGGTCAAACAAGTCATCTATCCAAGAAAGAAGATACACTACCAGAAATTTGCTTTTTTCGAATGAAATTTCTGACTGAAAAAAGTAGTCGGAAATTTTCGGCTACTTCGGTCGAAAAACTTACTTTTTTATTTTTATTTTTTACAAATTATTTTTCCAATACTATTTGTGACTACAATGATCAGAATAATTAGCGCTAAATTCTGGGAAATATATACTCCGACTGCTGTAACAAAAATAAAAATAATTAAATAAATATATTACTAAATATATAATCAAGACCTTATATAAAATTAAATAATTAATTAAATAAATTAATAAATATGTATTTTCGACTATTGTAGTCAAAAATATAAATAATTAAATAAATATATTACTAAAATATATAATCAGACCCTAATACGGAAATTAAATAATTATTTTAATAAATTATTAAATATATATTTCTGACCACTTTAGTCAGAAATACTAATAACTAAATAAATATATGACTAAATTTATAATCATACCCCTTATACAAAAAATTAATAATTAATTAAATATATTAATCATTGCTTTTCCAACCACTGTAGTTAGAAATTATAATAATTAAATAAATATATTACTAAATACATTACAGAAAAAGCTACTCTATAAATATATTAAATGTACCAGACTACTGTAGTCGGAAATATTAAATAATTTAAATATATAATTAAATTGTATAAAATGTATAACCGACTGATATGGTCAAAAATATTAAATAATTAAATATAATAAAAATATTTCCGACTAATGTAGTCGAAAACTTTATAAGTAATTAATTTAAATATATAATTTTATCTAACCGACTGATGTAGTCGAAAACAATGAATAATTGAATATATTAATTATATAACTGATCGGTGTAGTCAAAAATATTAAATAATTAAATATTTTAAATTTCTACCCAACTGAAGTAGTCGGAAAGTTATATATAATTATCAAATAATTTATATAAAATATAAACTAAACATATCAGGTTTCCCAATTTTCTCTCTTAGTCTTCTCTCTCTCTCTAAGCTAGGTCACTGCATTCTCTCTTCTCCTTGTGTTCTCTCTCAAATATTGACCATGAACGACGGTATTGAAGCGGTGGAGTGGTAATGACAACGTTGAACAAGCAGTATTGAAGGTCAATTTCACTGAATCCCGTGATTCGAGGTAAAATTTGTTCCAGTATGGGTTTGATGAAGTCCCCATTTTGTTTGTTCCAAATGCTGTAAAACTTTGGTTTTTGTTTTTTGGTTTTCTATATCTGGATTTTGGTCTTCATACGTTCTGAGTTAGTGGTAAGTTCTGCTTACGCTTCGGACGTTTCATTTTTTCCTTTTGCTGAACGTCCCTTAAAATGTTGTACCCATGTTTTAGTTATAAATTATGATTGATTCTGCTTGTAGTGTTGATTATCTTGAGGTTATGCCATTTGGGTGTCTGTAAAATTTCACTGAATCCATTCTATATCTGAGTATCTGAGGTAGTAGTAAGGTCTTTAGACGTTCTAAGTTAGTGGTAAGTTCTGCTTATGCTTTGGACGTTCCAATGGATCATTGAGGTATGAAACTCACAAAAATATAAAGACTACATCAATTCTGTTGTTGATGAATCCACCTCTATCTGAGAAAGTGTTTATGTTAGTGAGAAGTATGGGATAATTTGGGGCAGAATGTGGAATATAGTAGTAGTTGCTTGTAATTGCTAAATGAAGCTTGTTCTAAATATTAATCATGTGTGTAATGAAATATAAAATCAATTTTTGGATTCAACATAGAATGTCCTAAACGGTTAGTCTAAATTTGTCTTTGTAAGCAGAAAGATGTTATAATTTGTTTGTTCTTTTATATCAGTCTTTATCTTATGCAACCGCGAGTTTATAGCATTTTATTATTCTTATTGCATAATGGAAAATACTGGTGAAAAAAGTAATTCCACACTGTATTTTATACATTGCAAGTCATTTTACTAAAGACCTGCCTGATTATGACTTTGTGGTGATGGGATGCAGTATGATGTGTATGGAAACTTATTTGGTCTGCTAGCATCACATCCAATAATGCCATTGGTAACATTGCACCATCTTGATGTGGTTCACCATTCTCTCTTTGTATTATCTCTCAATTGATTCTCCACTATATTTCTTCATTTGTTGAATTAACGTGAAATTTTCTTGGATCCATCCAAGTTTTACTTATGATCACTACATTTAGGGAAAAGATGAGCTAATGTAAAATATCCCTAGTACACTAGATATCTTATATGAATATTAATGTAGCATAGTTTTTTCCAGTAACTTCGGTCTTTATCTCCCTTTCTTGGTTCCAAAAGTCTCTTGAGGTTTAAGTTTCTGCTATTTAACTTGGAGATCCTATTTGTCTTTCTTTCAAAGTATCTCCCTCTTCTTTTTTTGGTAAATTTGATTTGCATCCTTGAAGCATTGAAGACTACAAATTCTTATGAAGATTCAAAGGTATTCTATATGTGCTGTTTAAATTCTTTACGAAATGCTTTAAGAAGAAATACTTTCTCAGTATAACGTAAGCTGCAAGGTTTGATCAAAATGAAAGGATTTCTTGTGTTATATGATAAGATGAAGGTGGTATGTAGCATGCAAGCTATGTTGCTTGTTGGATCCTCCAAAAATGCATAAAGAAGGTATGTAACATGTAAGTTATATTGCTTGTTGGATGTCCTAAAATAGTGCATTTTTGGAGGATCTGATACGGTGTGACAATGTTTTTGGAGAGTCAGAGCATCATGTTAAAATGGGACTCTATTTGACTATGAAGCATTTGTAAATTGGAAAAGATCAAATTATTCTAGCTTCCTCCATAGTCCTTTACTATAGGGAACTAAAATTATAGTTTATGAGTAAACATTTCTATATATTAGTGGTACCTTTCCACAAGAGCACTTTTATATATTGTTGTTTATTGTACCTACCATTGAGTTTGTCAAATATATTTGGACTTTGATATATTGGACAACATTTTTCAAAGACAGTTCTTGGTCCTCACCTATAACATCAGTGATTTGTTCTTTTATTATTTGAAAAATAGAGTGTGGAGTATATTGGTTATTAAAATATTGAAAAATTTGTCTCCATCAAAAAAGTGAATCTTGAATTCATTATTCAACAATAAAATGGTGTAGGGACAGTCACCTACTCTTGACACTAGTTTGAAATTATGGCCTTTAGATTACTAGCTGTTAATTTTGGTACAATATGCATTAATTTTGCTACAACAAAGTGTGGTGCTGCTTTGAAAATTATGTCATTCGTCAAAGGCCAGTGGAAGAAGTGCCATTGATAACCTATTCAAAATTGAATCCAGTAAAAATGTGTTTGGTAATTACTTTATTGACTTAAATAGTTTGAGAAATTGATAAAAATGGTTTCTAAAATTGGTTGGCTAGATCGTGTATAATCAGACTAAGAATCAGTAATTGTCATGATCGTTCACTGATATTCTGGTGAGGACTGATGTTTTGATCTTTTTGAATATTTGAATTAGCTCTGTGAAGTTCAGTGAAGGGTACCTTGTTCAGTAATCAAAATGGATGTTAGAATTTAGTTTTTTTTATATTTATAATTGTTTTTGTAGGATTCATGGAAAACTCAAACTTAGATGAGAAAAATATAGGAGTTGAAATTTCATCCGATGAAATTGACATGGATGAAACTTGACAGATTGTTCCCTATATAGATGTTGAAAATTCACATTCAGCAATTTCTTATCTATATAGAAATTTCCCTATATAGATGTTGAAACCGGTATTTCATGTTTTCTATTTTTATTCATCTTGACAGAGATATATTTGTTTTTCAACCTACATCCTGTTATCCTGCTTATTACGTAAAGGGTGATTCATGCCAATAGTAAAACCATTCCTAGCAGAGTGAGGAGGGACAATGTTGAAACTGAAGGAAAAAATAAGGTATGCGCCAGCCTTTACTTAGTATCTGTAACAAGGTTGATATATGTGTCAATGATTAAATTTGGTGTCTGTTGTTTCTGTACAGGTATTAGTTAGCCTTAGTAGTAGTTGTCGGTAAAGAAAGGTTTGTGCTAGATTGACAACGATTCTCTCGTTCCTTCTTAGCCCTTATCGTTCATTTTCTACCGTTGACGTATGAAACCGTAATAACAGTTTGTTTTGTTTAAATTATCAGGACGATATGAAAACAAAAGATCACCCAAGACAAGTAGAGTAGACATTTGCAGAGTCGACAAGTTTGAAGGTTTCTAGAGTATTATATTCTTGGGAGAATATAGGTAACAAACACATACCTCAAGTATTTCATGATGAGGAAGATAGTGAATCCGATGATAAATAGATTGTAGTTATTGTTCTTGTTTTTGGTTGTGACATTTAGATGTTTAATCTATTTGATTTGATGTTTGTTTTGGATGTTTTAAAGTGGTTGTATTTATAAATTTTTGTCGTGTTTGATCCTATTGTGAAAAATACATTAGTTATATTGTTTAAAATCTGAGAGCAGTGTAAGCTAATGCAAGATTTAATTATATAATTATTGGGTGAATATTTTTATTAAAATTCTGACTAAAGTAGTCAGAAAAATAATTATTAAATAATCATTTATTAATGTTCCGACTGCAGTAGTCGGAAAAATTATAATTATTTAATAATTATTTATTAGCTTTCCGACTACAGTAGTCAGAATAGTAATAATTATTAAATAATTATTTATTAATTTTTTGACTACAGTAGTCGGAATAATTATAATTATTAAATAATTATTTATTAACTTTCCGACTACAGTAGTCGGAATAATTATAATTATTAAATAATTATTTATTAAATTTTTGACTACCGTAGTCGGAAAGAAAGAGTGGTCACATAAGAAAGAGTGGATCCCGAATCAATCAAACAATATACGTCACAAGAGAAAAGCTATAACGTAGCAGTAACGACAGCAAGTGATGCCTTAGACTCCTTTGAGGATGCCAAAGCATACAACCTATTCCGACCAACACCAGAACCAGGAGAAGTAACAGAAGTAGATGCCACACCACTAGGTGTAGGAGTAGAAGATGAAGCCACATGAATCTTATTTGCCCCCGTAGGAACCTTATTGACCGAACAATCCATGAGACGATGGCTTATCTGGACACACTTAAAGAACTTATCCCTTCCTTCCTTGCAATAACCTCAGCGAGGACGACCACAGAATCAACAAGGAGGACATAAAGAAACTGAGTGACCTCTGCTCGCCTGAGTTTGGGCAACCTGTGCCCGAGAATTATCACCACCTTGATGACGTCTGTCTTCCGACTGATAAGGATCACTATCAGAAAAAGAGCCAGAACTCCCCCACTTCTTTTTCTGCCACTTGCCACTATCTTTACCTCCCTGAGACTATGCACCTCTCTAGTCAGAAAACCTACTTCACTTTCCCTGCTTATCCCCAAACTCCTCCTGCTTCCTCTTCTCATCCTCAACCTGATGTATATGAATAGTCAACATCGAGATATCCATATCTTTAATCAGTAAGGCAGTCTTGCTCTCCAAAATAAAATGTCTATTCAACCTAGAAATAAACTTCCTCATTCTCGACCTTATATCAGTCACCAAGTTAGGAGCATAACTTGATAGCTGATAGAAATTTAAAGCATATTCTCTTACAGACATTCTCCCCTGCCCGAGGTTCATAAACTTCTCCATCTTTGCTTCCCTCAAATCTTGAGAAAAGAACTAATCCATGAAGGCATTAGAAAATGCCTCCTACAACCCTTCCTCTTCCATGTCACCTCTATTCCTACCTCACTCCTCATACCACTGATAAGAAATATCCTTGAGCTGATAAGCTACAAAGTTAACCCCCTATACATTAGTAGCCTGCATCATTCGAAAGATCTTTTCCATCTCATCCAAGAAGCCCTGTGGATCCTCTCCCATCAGTACCCCAGTAAAATTAAAAGGACCCATCTCCATAAATTGACTAACCCTTGTGTCCTCAACAGATAAAACACCAGTCGCACCTCGCTCAGCCCGAGAAACAACCAATTGGGCAATGGCATGGATAGACTGATGAAACTCTACGTTTGTTATGTTGCCCTGAGGGACCTGAGGAGAATAAGTCAGAATAGAAAAAACTCCAACACCATCAGGAATAGGACCATGAGATCAAAGATGTACTCCAGGCATAGGACATACCCTTTCAGCATTATCCCAGATAGGACGAAAGAATTTCCTTGTGTTCCAGATCTAGGAGGCATGATCTGAAAGACGAACAAACAAGGATTAGAGGAGATTCCAGGATTGAGAACTTAAGCTTGAAGATAGAATACCAAGAAAGTGAAATATTCCTAAATGTCTTGAAGCCTCCCTCTTATATGTGTGGCGCACTTCACACCCCTAAAAGAGACTCTACTCGACACGGATTTATGGACATCCCAGTTGACTATGAACCTAAATCTTTGATACCAACTTGACACGACACGACCCCGGGCCTTATTATAATGGGCATCCCAAGTCCAACTAGGACTATAGACCGCCCCTTGTTACCTAACCCAACCACCTATATCCAGCCTTAGATAGGTTGAATTTCAAACATATAACAAGATACCATTATTGTTCTCATTAAGACTCTAGGATAGGGTCACAATTGTGACCAACCCAATCGATTCCAACCGTACCTCACCAATTGACCAATCTTACCAAACCAAACCATAGACCATAAACCAAAGGGAATACCAAAACATAATATGAAAATCAATCCCAAAATGTAATGTAATGGAACAGTAAAAAATCATGTCCGATGATGCCATCCTCAATATCAATACCAATGCTAAGGCTAACACCTCTACAGATCCCGCCCATAACAACCCCTAAAAGTACCACAAAGCCTCTAACCAAAAGAGTAAATAAATTCGGTTGGGACATGCCCCTAACCATGGCCAAAACCAATATCCAGAATAAAAAAAATACCTAAAGAAATCTATAACATGAAATAATGTCTTCTAACAGGATGGAAGCTCACCACTTCAGTCCAAATTCTACTACCGAATCTGCATGCCAAATGGGAGGAGTATAATAGTCGGTCCTATATAGCGTGGGTATACAGCCGCCAGTAGTTGGGGTTAGTGAATGATCGCTAGCATGAATCTCAGGATAAGGAAAAATAACGCCAGCTATAAAACCAAGTAAAACCATCCATAATGCATACAACCATACATATATATAAGTGTCGGCAAAAGGGACCAGGCTTAGAATGCACTTAAAACCTTTACCTGGGTTGTGTAGCTTTTCCATCCTAACCACCTATGGGCCATATGAGTTCAGCTTTCCCTGCTGAAAGGGTCATAATGCGTGTAGACGCACGATCAGGCAATATCTCATGGGATGACTGGTACATCCCTTCAATATAAAAACATAACACTCGAACGTGGTTATCAAGGAACCCTCATATCGACAAATATGAGTTACCAGTTTTGGTCCCCCGAGACTGCCACCTTCCACGGCTTAGATACACACCCTGCCATTAATGCCCAATTAAAACCATGTCCAAACAATCCATTTATTATTCATTAACCAACGCCAATATTAGTGGTATCGCCATACCATCCCATTACTTGCAAGTAATATCCATAGTCAAACCATTTAGGTTAAGGGGACCTTAGGTGCCCTTCTAATTACCATAATAAATTCACTAAGAGACTTCCATATTCTCCACAAGCATAACCATTTAGCCTTTCCAAACCATTTAAACCATGCATAAACCCTTTGTAAAATTTAAAACATTCAAGAGTTCTATTAAAAGAAGTCAATATAATGAAATATCTTTATAAGTATTTTATCAAACACCTTGGGGGCATAATATAATCAAAACCAATTCCAAAGATAATTGAACCATTACCATGCAATTCAATTGTCCAAAAATTCCATTAACGCATATAAAAGAATAATTAAAAACATAGGAAGCCATAACCAAACATTCTATATCAAAATCCCCAATAATAGTTTAAAACCATAATCGTGAAATAGTAAAACAATGAAATAAATCATATAAACCATGCCTTTAGCTGAAATTACAATGAGGGAAGAGAATCATACCTTATACCTAATAATTAATGGAAAGAAATCACCAAGACAAGCCTCAAAGCGATCCCTAAGATGAAACCCTAGCCTTCTTTTCCCAAAAGCTCTTGAGAGAATTATTGGATGTTTAGGAATAGTTTCTAAGTGTTAATGAATAGAATAATAGGGTAAATAAACTCCTAAGTGTATTAGAATTCATGGGTCCTAATTAGGGAAAGTAGAAAAATATCCAGAATACCCTCACTTAAATTTCTTAAAAACCCATCACAAGGATACGACTGACCCATATGAGTCATACCCTTCTATACGATCGGTATCCACTACTCTTATCTAAGCCTCAACCCTTGGACGACTCATCCAACCAAGTCATAACCATAATATACGATCTGTACCCATTACCCGTATCCCTGGCAGAATGAAATACCAAGAGGATCAAACACTGCCCACCATGCGAGTCCCTGATACGACTTGTACCAAGCCCTATGACCTATATACCTAAGTTGTACCCCTTCCAGCGATCAAAACCATCCCACCAACTAATACTGGTTAGCACACGATGGGACCATACCACTCGTACCCCAACATACGGTTCGTACCCATAAGTCATATTGGATCCGGGGAATGGATTTTCAGGAAATTTTTTAAGGGTTAAAATTCAGGATGTTTCAACAGACAAAGCCGATGACAAGGACACTATCCTTGAGGATAAACTGCCTCTGTTTCTTTGAAAAGACCTTCTTTTCGAATATGTAAACAAAAAATGCTAGGTCAAAACTAGCAATCATTGTACGATCAAACAATATAACTAAGTACTCTAAATATGTGAACCAAGTTGTTGTACCTACTTCTTTGAGGGGGTCCAATGCTCCTTTATAAAACCTAAAGACTACTTTGGCTACTAAGGATATGATTAGATTACAGCACTTTGTGCTTCTCACTTTGAGGCCTTCAGTGTGCTTCATGTGCAGTATGATATTGAAAAGGATACTCCTAAGAAGTAAAATGCATGTCTTAATAATAAACTAGAAAAAAAACTAAAAACACTGCCAGCATACAAGTATTGTTTAACTTGCTCAAGAAAGATCCCCTTGACCATCCCATGCTTCAGCTTCAGCACAAGACTAGTTCTCCTATCCTTAGACTCTTTCAATTTTTTCTCTCTCTCATCACAAGTGCTTTAATATTGTTTTTAATTTTGTAAAATCCTGTGGTGCATATTATGAATATTCAATGAAATTATTTGATTTTAGTCTCTTGCTTTTGACTATTTCCTTTTCCGTATAAATAATTTATTATGTTTAATTAAATATTTTTTCTTTTAAGTATTTGTATAGATGTTAGACCCAGTGGCCATAAGTATTTAACTAGCCCATCCTAGTATGCTCTTTGTTTTCAGTAATTGCGTGTACTATGTAATATTTAAAATCCATTATTCTGCCTAATTCTTCTAATATGTTTTCCCTAATGTGTTGCTATCCATATGGTTGAAACAGTTTTTGATAATGCCAAAAGGAGAAATATAAGGTTAGTGTAGATACCAGTTAACTAACCCGATTCATTGAAATGTTTCTTGCTTTAGTGTTCATAGATCAAGATGTTCGTATTGAAATATAACATACAAGAGCATGAATTTTTATTTAAGCATTCCATGCTTTAGTGTTTACAGGTCAAGATGTTGGTAGTGAAATAAAATACACAAGGGTATTAGTTTGTCATCATCAAAAAGAGAGAATTTTTTAGGAATTGTGATGTTTTGATGATTGATAAGAGGCCATGAAACAAATACGCATAGTTGGTTCATGAAAAACTATTTCAAAAAAGTTCAACTTGTAAGAGGACTTTTTTTATAGATAAAGTCATATGTGTGAAAATAAAAAAAAAGAAAAGTTTGTTACTTTAGATAAACATAAGTAGATTATCATGTGCTAAAAATAAGAATTAGTATTTGACTATAACACTTAAGAAGAGAATCTAAATGGGAATCCTCGTGGAGTTAAAAATCTACTTAGATGTGAAGATTATGGGAGTTATAAATATTCAAGGACTTTCAAAACAAGATTTATGCATTTATACTAAGAGAAATAAAGGTAGAGCACAAGCAAATAAACAAGAGCAATATTTACGAGAATTCTGTCTAGCTATCTAAGTGTTGTTAGTACGAAGAACCAGATTGATGAACCAGTTCCACCGGACTATGTTTTACCGCTCTGAAGTCGAGCCATAATTTTATGATTTCTAAGTGAAGTGTGTTATAAGTTGGTTTAAGAGATTTAATCTTCAAGTTTGAACAACTCAAAGATTTAGGAGCACAAATCTTGGGAGATTTACATATTTTTGAAAATTAGAATGAGTTCATAGAGCTGCAAGAGTTTTGTAATATGATATTTACGTCAGAGAACTTGAAGTGGGATTCGATCTGCAGTCTGGAGAGATTGTTGAATATTAGAAACTAGAGTTTATAAATCTTTTGTTGAAAGGCTCATTATTTTTAGTGAAGTTGGGGAGAATTGGATCAAAATAGTGTCAAATAAGGGACAACTCCAATAAATGGGTTTGTCAGATTTTTCATGACCAAAATAGTGAAAACACATGAACATAAAGCACCTTCAGTGTGTAATTTTCACGTTAAAAATACATACGGATGTTAAATATATCTACACTGAAAATGCTCTACTTTCATGAGTCTTTAGTGAATCTTTTATATTTTAAGGAAAGGTTCATTGATAGTCATGAGCCTTCTGTGAATTTTACATTTTTTGAAGAAAGACTCATTTCCTTCAATGCACCTTCAACATAAATTTTATTATCTCAAAATCTGAAAAGACTGTCATCGACTGAATTGATGGGACAAGAGAAGACCATTCTTTTACACACTAAAGACTCATCTTTACAATGCACCTTCAGTCAAATTACAAAAACACCTTTCAGAGTTTTCTCCAAAAAATAATTCTTTATCTTCACTTCATCTCAACTTTACAAAATCTCTATCTTTACCTGAGGTCCCCCTTCTTCATCTCAATAAAATATATTTACACTGAAGGTGCTCTACTCTCACAAGTCTTCAGTAAATTTTTTACATTTTAAAGAAAGGCTCATTAATCATCATGAGCCTTTTGTGAAATTTACTGTTCAAGAATCTGAAAAAGGTTGTCATTTTCTGAATTGATAGGATAATAGGGGATAACTTTTTCATACCCTAAAGACTCATGGACAGCAATGTACTTTCCACCAAATTAAAAATACACTCTTATGCAGAGTGTCTTCAAAATTATTTTTTGTTCCTCTATAGATACGTACATCCTCTTCATTGTCATGTATATTACTAAATTCACGAAAACTATTGTACTTTACAGTTGATGTATCCTTCAATCTGAATTGGAGTAAAAAGGTTAATAATTTTTTCTTAGTATATTGCTCTCCCCATTGATTAAATAATTTATTAATAAATAAATTTATTTTTACAGGTTTAAAAATGTTGAATGAGCGTCATGTTAAAATTACATTGTATTGGGGCGGTGATGTTATATATGAATCTGATACAGTTAGATATAGTTGTGATGATTGTACAGTTGTTAAACTTTCACTAAATGTTGAGTATGATTGGCTAGTTAGAAACTTACATATTAGAATGAAAACTAATTCAAATGAGATAAGGCTTGTTATTTCGGGTAGATGGTCATTTTCAACTGTGCAGGATAATGCTCGTTATTCTGAAATTCCCATACATGATAATGAGTCTTTGCAAATATTTATGGTGGCACCTGATATGGTGTGTTATATGATGAATATTGATTTGTTGGAGATGTATATTAAAATAGAAGCATTAGATGTTGTTGAACCTATACATTACAAATGACCCCCAACATTACAAGTTTACAACGAGGCTATAAACTTTTGGCATGCCAAATCTTTACCAACCTCGCAACCCACTGTGAGTTTCTCATTGAGAATTACTAAAGTAAATAATTGACACTTCCTGTTATACCCATTACCATATACAACCAACCAATGGATGTGACACTTTAACAACAGGTTAATCCAATAAACATTTCTCAACTTTAAACATAAGACAACAAAAATAAAAATATTTAGCAGGTATGAGAGCTAGAAAACTCTATTGACTGCTATATAAAACTCTTTTATGATCTAGTAAATTGTAATGTAGAGTGGAGTTTTACTAAAAATATCACATAACTTTATGGCCTACTAGAACTTATGTAAGGAAGCTGAAAGTAAAGCATAATTATGCAGATAATTATAAAGTCATGTTGTACCAAAATTTTGTGTCTGCCTGCAAAACTTTGATAACCTTGTCTAAATTGATGAGCCGTATTATTGATCAAATGACGAGTAATCATGTTATACCACTATACATATTCATTGTCATATTCGAGACAATCAGGTTCAGCATTGCAATTTCGTCTATCTCTTTAGATTTCAACCTCTTTAATAAAGAAATAATGCCAATTAAAGTTAGCTCTACCTCTCCGATTCAACTGAAAATGTTTGGGATCACACAATATTCTACTCGAAATATTCTGAATCAACCTAAACTGATATAGTACCCTATCTAGATAGTGCCACTCAACTGCATCCCAAGCTATTATGGGTACAATAGCATGCCAAACACTGGAATCATTCACACAATAATCTGGTAATGTAGCAAAAACATCGGGACTAAATGGCTGTCACACAAACTGTATACATATAAATTTAGTTATTTTTTACGACTTAAAAAATTAAAAAAAGATAGATAAAGCAATTATTCAAAAATAAAAAATACCTGATGTTCTATAAGTAAATTCAGTTGATCATGAAATAAATATAATAGGTGAGGTGTTTCTGTATCGTGGCATAACCCATTAGACCACGCACGAGCACTTGGTGGTCCTGGAAGGATAGAAATAAGCCACTTGTCAACTAGGAGATTAGGATCTCTACGAGTCCTTAGAGGAAAAATCCTCTCATATATCTATACCTTCACATATTCATATAAATACAATAAATAAATATTAAAAATGTGTTGCTTTAAGAAAATAAATTAAAATAGCTAACCTGAAGTAAAGGTAAAAAATCACCAATGACTCTAATTCATTTTTGTGATGCATGACAAAGATACCGATAAAGTATTGCAAGTGTTGCTGCACCCCAAGCATATTGATCAATTTTGAACAAATCCGCAAGCAAATGTAGATACATCAACTTAACTTTGTTACCCGATGTGTCAACGACAAATATGCCTCCAATGATCCACAACAAGTACAAACGCATTCGTTGTTGAACATCAACCTCACAACTCGCATTAGTAATCAAAGAAAGATTTGTAATATATTTAATCAAAGAAGTCATAAGCAATCTACCACCCTGAAATTCTCAATCAATATCTACCGGTGTCCAACCAAGAAGATCTATTATACGTGTTTTCCACTCTGTAGGGTCCAAGGTAAGATCTATTTCCATCACAGGTAACCTATCGACTGACAACCCATATAATATAGCTACGTCCTGCAATGTAATTGTGGCCTCTCCAAAGTTTAAATGAAATGTGTGTGTTTCTGGTCGCAATCTTTCTACCAACGCAGTGATCATAGCGTAATCAAGTGACGTGTGTACAGTTGCATATATACCATAAAATTTAGCATCGAGCAAGTAACGACACACACGCTCATGTAATAGATTTCTACTTATGTAGTCCCAAAAGTCACCATCATACTAACGGCATGTCAATGTGTCACATGTTTCATTATTCCAAATATCTTCACTACGATGACTAATCTATTCTACAAGAACACTAGAAATAAATGGACCCGAATGCACAGTAGGCGGTGTCATAAGACCTAAAATATAAAGTATGTGTTTGTTTAATTCAAAAATCATTGAGCATGGAAAGATAAATAGTGACATTTATCAAGACTAACTTATTAAAAATCACAAAGGCCAGACTAGAACAAAAAATGAAGTTAACTGATTTCTAGAGCACTTTAAATAAATCAAATTACAAAAATATTCTATTGACTATTTTATAAGAAAAAAAAAAGCAATAATAGTAGCACAATAATATTATAATAAAAAAAAATGTGATGAAAGATTGCTATACAAATTTTAAGAGTAACTACAACTAATGTAAGAAAAAAGAGAGCATAAAGTTACTTTTTTTCTAATTTGAATGATGATTAACGTTCTAAATTTCCATCTTTCAAATAATATTGTGAAGCTTTGTTTTTTATTATGTTAAATAAAGCTTGTAGGGTCTTTATCTTGAAGAAAATGACAATGGTGAAGAAGGGAGACCTCTGAGAAAGATAGGGACTTTCTCTTATTTTAGTAAAGTTGAGATGAAGTCAAGGGTGTTTTTGTAATTTGACTGAAAGGGTGTCGTAAAGATGAGTCTTTAGTGTGTGAAAAAATGGTCTTCTATTGTCTCATCAATTCAGACGATGACAGTCTTTTCAGATTTCGAGATGATAAAATTTATGTTGAAGGTGCATTGAAGGAAATGAGTCTTTCTTCAAAAATGTAAAATTCACATAAGGCTCATGACTATCAATGAGTCTTTCCTTAAAATGTAAAAGATTCACTGAAGACTCGTGAAAGTAGAGCACCTTCAGTGTAAATATATTTAACGTCCGTCTATTTTTTTAATGTGAAAATTGCACACTGAAGGTGCTCTATGTGCATGCTTTTTCACTATTTTGGTCATGAAAAATCTGACAAACCCATTTATTGAAATTT
This sequence comes from Capsicum pubescens, assembly GCA_030864215.1. NCBI lineage: Eukaryota > Viridiplantae > Streptophyta > Magnoliopsida > Solanales > Solanaceae > Capsicum > Capsicum pubescens. The sequence continues at coordinate 157,896,588 of CM061548.1, forward strand.
TTCCTAATTTGACATTATTTTGATCAAATTCTAGAAGTTGGGATCAAATCCTGTAGAGGTACAAGTCGTGATTTATGAGCTGGATGTTTTCTATGTAAGACTATCGCATTCGTTACTTACTATTATTACTGCTTCTGTTGAAACACGTTAGGAAGCCTGTTTCACTCATAGGCAATTCGTAAGTTAACTTCACTAAAATACTAAGCCCCGTAGAATATCAATATTTTCTCTTCACTCTTGTGTATATGATCTTGCTCTCGTGGAAAGCTTCCACTCTAACAAAGGACGACGTTTAGGACATCATTTTGTCGATATGTTTGCTATTTTTATTTTACTTTATTTTTCTTATAATTTTTGCATTATTTTTTATTACATAAATAATCAATTCACCAATAACAAATGTAAACAGTGTTAGATTTAATGTGTGTGCTTTTGATCTCATATACAAATAAAACTTTATCATTTTCAGATTAAATAATACCTTGAGTTTAAAACCTTCAAATTCAATTACTCCATATCAAATTATAAATAAATGAAAATGAAGGTTTTACCAATAATACAATTAAAAAGTCACACGGCGTGGGTTATAGTGTGGAACTTTATTTGCACCAAAATAAGAGGTTGTCTCATGTGATAAAAAGTGAAAAGGGTCTGAAAAGTTAATGATGAGTGCATGGGAAGTGAGGCCAACCAAAAAAACAACACTTGAAACTTGCCTTTTTTTTTTTTACCCTAAATTGAAGTAAAGGTGCAAATTAAAGCAAATATTGTAACCTTGAAGTTAGGGAAAACCCTTTATATATCTTACTGCTGCGAATATACCCTTTCACGGTTTTTTTTACTACTACTTCTGTTGGTGTTTGATGAAAACTATGCAAAGTATGTTGGCGTCTTGGTGAAGTCAATGCCGTCTTCATGATACACCATGGTTAAGAAAAGGTCATATGCTAAAAATATGCTCTTTTGTTGCCATTTAACTTTTTTTGAAGCACTAGAAGGAAGAGAGAAAAAAAACTAACAGGAGTAAAAGAAAAAATAGCGTGCTTGGAGACCTATCCTAAATTTGGGGATTTATAGGTGCATTTGACATGGTGAAAAACAAAAAAAAAAAAAAAAAAAAAAAAATTTAAAAAAATACAACAACAACAAATCCAGTGTATTCCCATAAAGTGGGATCTGAGGAGGGTAAGATGTACGTAGTCTATACCACTATCTCTGAAGAAGTAGAGATGTTGTTTCCGATAGACCCCCGACTCAAGATAAAGAATAGTAAACAAGGTCATAATGAAACATGGAGCAAGATGAATGACATAACAGAAATAAGGAATAAAAAATAATAAATAAATAATTTTTAAAATTTATTTACTGATATTTGATGAATAAGAAAAATATTATTACATCAAGAGCATTATACTTGTATATGTGATTTAGAAAAACACTATGGTTGGGGTGAAGAGCAAGGAGCCGGGGTTGGCTGCATTGCGGGGCGGTTAAGAGGTGCGGGATGGGAGTGTAGGGAGGTGAAGAGGAGACAATGAGTTTGGAGTGACTCTTACAAAATTTATTTTCCCTACTATTATGGAAGTGATTTTTCTGACTTTTATAAAATACTAGCTTTCTTTTAGAAAAAAAATATTTTGATCAACTAAACGTAGAAAATTGAAAACATTTTCCTCAGTACTAGCTGACACAGCCATAGTCTTATGGTTCTTTTAAAAAAATAATTAACAGCACATACATAATTTGTCATAAAGCAATGAATTTAATTTAACCCATATATAAATCTTGCCCTAAATTTGCATCTGCCCTCGTACAAATCTGATTTTAGGGTTGCAGCGTTTCATGAACAAACAAGAAAGAATGAAAGTTTTTTTTTTTTTTTTTAAAAAGATTCAAGTGAAAGTTTGAAGACTAGCTAGTCCAAGGTGCCTAAGGGCAAAGATCATATAAGGGTGCAATCAAACTGAATGATAGAAATGAAGCAGATGACATATAGTTATTATGTGACAATATGCATATAAGTAGTGGTCAAACATTGCGTAAATATTCAAATTAAACAAAGTTGTAGAAACATGAGAATAGTTTCTTCTTCATAATAATCAGTAGGGTAGAGTACACAGTACTAAATTAAGATCTAGTATCATACTATATAGTTTATAAGAAATTTGATTCATTTAAACATACTGATCATAAGATGGGACTTGTTTCCCTAGCTTTCTTGATCTTATTACCAAGATCTGCCAGTAAAACTGGAGGAAACATTGATTCTACTTCATCATAAACATCGAGAAACACTAATTTTCTCTTTGTAACTTGAATTGCCTTTTTCTTCTTTGGTGCTGGTGGACAAATCATCATTTGTCTAGTTGTACTTACACATTCTGGTGTTATTGGAATACTTTTTGTAGAATTATCCTTAACATTATCTTCAGATAATTCCTCTTCTTCATTGTTGTTATTGCCTTCTTCTTGTTGTTGTTGTTGTTGTTGTGTGTCTTGTTGGAAGTGAGCTTCTTGATTTTGAGCTAGTTGAGCCTCTTGTGTGTCTTGTGGGGGTGAATTTTGGCACCCATTTTGAAAATGTAGAATGGGTCTTGGTGACAAGAAATTGCACTTTGGGAGAACCATGAGGGAAGATGATAATGGTGAAGAATTGAATTGTGAGCACATGAATATTGTGTATATATATATATTTGAGTTGTATAAGTTGCAAGTCAATGGGGGCAATTGAGGAGGAGGAGGAGATGGTGTGACTCTAAAGACAAGAAGTAAACTCAAAAAGATATGTATGTGGAGTGACTCTCAAGACTTTGAGAGTGATCCCCAACTAGGCACCTCATAAGAATGAAGGTAGATATATAGACCAACATGGGTTGTAGTCTAGCGGATGAGACTGTTTCACCCTTAATCAGAGGTCGAAGGTTTAACTTTTGGTATGGAGAAAAATTTTATTGGGAGCACTGCCACCTTAATGGGCCCTGCAACGCGCGATCCAGATTAGTCGAAGCTCCAATGCGGGTACCGAACACTGAATGAAAAACCAAAAAAGAAAAGATAGATATATAGAGATAAATTG